>CP136058.1:179625184-180875184 GCA_032464435.1 Aegilops umbellulata
GTCGACTGACCTGTCGATACTTCTCAGAATGTCTTTCATTGTAGGAGTCATGTCCTTGATTGGGTACCTCAGGTATGATAAGTTACCCTACCCTAGGTACGTATCCTCGTCACTGAGCACTTGCTTTACTAGGGTTGCTCTCTTCATTCTCTCATCCTCTCCAGATATAAACAAGACAGCGGTAGCGACATTTTCTCTCAGCTCACCGCTGGTCACAGATCCGGCCGGACCGCTTCGGCCGGTTTGTGTAGAGGACTAAAAGGTGCATCGTTCACGCGGTCATCGCCGCCGAGGGAGGAAACCCACAGCTGCCGGAGGGGCCCGATCCTCTGCCCGTGCCGTTCTCTCCGACACAGTGCCAGCTCGGGAGGTCCGCCGACCCTTCTTCCTCCCTGTCGTATTGTCCACAGATCCGACCTGCCGCCGCCGACATCCCGGCGACCCTGAGGTATAAGTTCTTCGAAAGCGGCCTTGCTCTACTGCCCCAGCTCCCCACGTGTCTGCATGTGCATCTTTTTCTACTCCCATCAGCTCTTCCAAAGCCACCTAAATTTTTAGTATTATTAGAGGTAAAGCTACTTCATGCATTCGAATCTAGGGCTTTGTTCAAACAACGAGGAAAGGGGGGAAAGTTGTAACATGAATCTAGGACTTGATTCAAAGAGGAAATAATATGGTGAAATTAGTAGAGGCCAGATACATACCCAACCAGTCTCTTGGCTGAAAAGGGAAATAATGGGAAAACACAGTACAAACCGGATAAGGAACAAATCTATTATTGATTGAAAAAAGGATAGAAAGTGGCGGCTGGTGGACAAGTCAACAGAGTATGTCCAGGATTAGATTTGCTGCCATCACATAGTAAAAGGTCTCCAGGATTAGATTTGCTGCCCTCACATAGTAAAAGGTCTCAGGATTAGATTTGCTGCCCTCACATAGTAAAAGGTCTCGGGATTAGATTTGCTGCCCTCACATAGTAAAAGGTCTCCAGGATTAGATTTGCTGCCCTCACATAGCACAAGGTCTCCAGGATTAGGTTTGCTGCCCTCACATAGCATGAACAAACTCGGCATCACCACTTTATGCCTCCTTGTAGGTAGATTGTGCCGACGCGTCCACTGTCGCATGTCCTTATACAAACCTTTTTCTGTTGTTAATGTAAGGGCGCATGTAAAATCAAGCGATCACACTATTACCTTAGGGACATGTCTAACCAATGTTATTGTTAATCTAATGCCTCCAGTGATAAGATGCAATTAAACTGTGTTACAAATGGCACTCCTGCTGTTTTCCCCAGTATGATAAGTAAGTTGCTCCTTTACGCTGTTGAGTGTCCTGGTGTCCCCACAGTCCCATGCCCTTAAACCAACTCTTTAGCTGTTGTTGATTTACTGTGTCTGGTAAACAAGCAATGCCACCATTAAAGTAATCCCATATTTAAGGAATCTCATTGTTGATCGTAATGCTTCTAGTAACATGAAGCATTGCTGACGTTTTAAAATTTCTACTGTCCTTGCGTGATTGACATGAACATAATTAAGATGCTTCTTTTCATTTTGTATATGTTTCGTATATTCTTATTGACCAGCAACTGTTTACTTTCTATCTTT
Organism: Aegilops umbellulata; assembly: GCA_032464435.1. Taxonomy (NCBI): domain Eukaryota; kingdom Viridiplantae; phylum Streptophyta; class Magnoliopsida; order Poales; family Poaceae; genus Aegilops; species Aegilops umbellulata. The sequence continues at coordinate 179,626,795 of CP136058.1, forward strand.
TGGTGCAGATAGGGATATCCATTTCACCTTGTTGCTATTGTGACCTTTTCGTGAACTGCACAAAACACTTTTTTTGGAATGAGTGTCTTGTGCAGTTCAACTAAAATGTCATGTGGGCAACCTCTCTCAATCTTGGTGGAACTGTACAAAATGGTGAATGGAGTTTCCAAAGTCTCCGTCTAGTTCTGCTGGTAATCTCATGCAACATTTTATTAGCCTTTGCAAGATGAGTCGTCACTGTCACCACAATGGCACTTTATTTAGTGGAACTGCACAAAAGGATAACAAAATTATAGTTGCACCTTACCTGAGCCGGATAGCCAACCTTAATGTTCCTCAATTTTAGTGCAACTACTAAAGAAGAACCTGCCAGCTCACGAGAGCAAGTACTTCTTGCTAGCTGAATGATGCAATCTTTGCTTCATTTTAGGTGAACTGCAGAAAAAGGTGCATGAATTGAATCATGGAAGTCTAGGCAGGCTTCATCCGAGTGGAGCTGCAGGTTGAGTAAAGGAGGCCACTATTAAAGTGAAATCATGCTCTCCTGGTTTGTGCTATGAAAACAGGAATACTCAACTACAGATGTTGTGACGGTCAAGAGCATTCGCCAAGTTCTTCGATTGTATGACATGGCTAGCGAAGATGGATTTAATCCCGATATTCACTTTATCAAAAGGCTCTAATGGGTTGGTTCTGAATCTTGCAAGCTAGGAATCAGTGAGATGTGTAGACATCTTTGTTGTACTTATTATTTGAATCTTATTTGTTGGTTCTGAATCTTGCAAGCTGGGAATCAATGAGATGTGTAGGCATCTTTGTTGTACTTATTATTTGGATCTTATTTGTTGGTTCTGAATCTTGCAAGCTGGGAATCAATGAGATGTGTAGGCATCTTTGTTGTACTTATTATTTGGATCTTATTTGTTGGTTCTGAATCTTGCAAGCTGGGAAACACGGCATGATGATGCAGAGGACAACAACCATAACAAACAGTTCAAACTTGGTAGTATTATCTTTGTGAAAGTGTGACAAATGTGCTGATCGTGTGCGTCCTAAGAATAATAATTCTAATTGTTGTGCATGTTGATCCTGTGGCACTGATAGAACGAGCGAATGCATTGCTTGTTTTAAGTATAAATTTCTATTAGAGCTAATTAAATTTAAGTAAAGTGACCACTAACTCCTGTTATTACTGTACCAATACAGACCCGCTCGTGAACCGACGTGTGGCCGAGGGTGCATCTTCAGCCGGGCGTGCAACGAACGAGGGAGGGGTAGTAACTGTTGTCGCCTGTACACACTCAGCTTACTGTTGAATCCAGTTCCCCAGGAGCTGAAAAACGAACTGCTGTCGCCGCCTACACACTCGTTCACTCGAAGAGACTCCAATGGCGATCCGAGGTGTGAGCCTGCTGGATATGGACTTCAGCAAGGAGTTCCCCTTTGAGTTCGCCGTTCAGTCCTATGGCTGCACGAAGTTGAATGTGATGTACACCAACGATATGGACTCAGTGAAGCTCTGCCTCGCCTCAGTCCTATGGCTACACCAGGTTCTGGAGCATTTGCCCGTTTCATCGGCAGCGCCGACTGCACCTTCGCTACGGTGGAGAGAAGGAAGAACGTGACGATTCGGCCATCTGGTGCAACAAGCTTGTAGACATCCAGAAGCAATACAAGATCATCAGCAACGGGCAGGAGAAGGATTCCGTGGTTGACCTTGCTGAGACCGTCATCGACCCCTGATACGCCAACATGAAAGAAGACGACATGAACACGTGGGAGGTACCTCTGAATCTAGCCTACATAACCTACGCGGCCAAGGACGCATACGCATGCTACGACATGTACAGGTAGATCTTGGACGTGAGGGCGTGTCTGCTTCCTATAACCGGCGAGTACACGGACAGCCGCAGCGTCATGATCAAGCGTGCCAAGAAGGTCTAGATGTTGTACTTTATCTGTTTATAAGCACCTTTATCATCTGAGTGTTTCATGCATTAGCCTATGTGTCGTAATTATCTGTTTTGTCCGAAATATTTCTTTTAAGAACCCATTAACCTGATTGCTTTTTTTAGTGGCTATTTGCTTATGTATGTAAACTAGTTCACTTGTCCGTAAAAAAAACTAGTTCACTCGGCTGCCATGCTTTGAATCTCCTTCCTCCCAACATATTCCCCTCCTCAGGTGGACCCAGCAGGTCTCTGAATTTTCTCCCACTTTGTTTTTCGATGTAAACTGAGTTTTCTCCCCGTACTTTCCCCTAGAACCAACTCAACTGTCCCACGTATAGCCTAAAACATAATAATACCCCACGTACTATTAACTCATCAAATTAGAATGATATTTTATTTCGTAAGTTGAAAGTTCTTACAAAATAATAATAATAATTGTTTATATATAACTTGGCAAGTTAACTCCTTGTGATTGCGTACATAAGCTTGCAAAGATTTTACTGACGTGCAATCATGTGTTTATCTTTTTATAACATTTCTCCGTCTAGCCCAACATGATATTTTCACCTAGCCCAGCAAGTCCGCGGATTTCGAGAAAAATGCAAATGGGATTTAAATGGGCTGCATAGATGCTACATCATTGTTTCACCCACCCCACCAAATGGACTAAAAAAACGTTCCCCCCACTGACAGGTCGGACCCATCAGCTATATCTTCGCACGCAAGGAAGTGCCTCCTTATTACGCGCAAAATAACGATGTCCATCCAACGGCCGTAGTGCTTCTTCAACCTCTGGTGTTCTTGCTCCAGCCGCCCAAAGCAGCGCCGGTCGTGCCGCATGCTCCTGCCTCCTGTGGCCGGTTGTGCTGCCGCGGAGGCCTCACCACCCCCTACTATTCCCACCGCTGGCCAGGCCCTGCGGTGACGGCAGCCTCACACCGCAGCCGAACCAGTGAACCCTCGTACTCCTCTCCGCGCGGGCTTCCACTGCCGCGTCGTCCCCTTCCTAGGCCTCGCCATCGTCCACCACCATGGTGCTCTCCGTGCAGCGTGGTCAACGTGGTCAAGGAACGACTTCCATCGGAAGAGTACTGTATGTGGAGAGGCTAACAGCTGGGTCCACGGCCACACCCCAGTTTTCTTGTGATTTGCCAAGCAAGTCGCTTTGTCAGGCCTGTTGGGCTGCAAATCTTTCAAGACGGAGGAGAGCTTTCATTCGGCTGGCCAAGAAAATGGCCCATCAGTAATGAGAAATGGGCTGTACATTTTTAGAACACATCAAACCGGCAATTAGTTTCAAATATCTTTTTTTTCATTTCAAGATTTTAAATTACATTAATTTTTATGGATGGAGAATTTGTTGGATTTTATATAGATATACATTTATTTTTAAAATCAGTTTGAACGTGATTCGAAATTTCGGGATAAAAAACAGTTCGGACCGCACCGAAATATGCAAAATTTCGTATAATTTTTTAACCGTGGCCACAATTTGGGCTGTAATGCTAACAAAAAGAATATGGGCTCCAAAAAAACCTTAAGAATTAGCAAATGGGATTAAAATTATTAGAAATAATGGCAGATGGGCTGTATGCTGTTTTCCGCAGATTTGAGGCTTTCCTAAAAAAAAGTTTGACGCACAAGCAGTGACTGTTGGATGTCCATACAACGGTCGTCGTGCTTCTTCAATCTCTGCTCTTCCTGCTCCAGCCGCTCAAACAAGCGCTGGCGGGACTGCCTGCTCCCTCCTCCCCGTGGCCGGCTGTGCTGCCCCACAGGCCTCACAGCCCCACCGTAATCCAATCACTGGCCTAGCCATCCCTCTACTCACCCACACCTGCTGTTATTCTCCGGCGACGGCATACGAACCAGTAAACCCTCGTACAGTCGTACTCCTGTCCGCGTGGGAAACAAAAACAACGGTCGAGTCTTCCCTACCTCCGTGTCGTTCCCTTCCTAGGCCTCGCCGTCATCCACCGCCGTGGTGCTGTCGGCGCGGCGTGGTCAATGTGGTCAACGGCCGAATTCCATCGGAAGAATACTGTACGTGGAGAGGCTGACAGCTGAGTCCACGGCAGCCGCAAGGAAGTGCCTCCTTATTACACGGAAAATAATTATTCCTCCACCTGACAGCAAGGACCCATTGGACGCCCACCAGTATATCACGAAAAAACGTTTGCCCCTGACTGCTGGGACCCACCCGTATTTCGTCAAAAAAAACATTTCCCCTGCTGTCAGCTCGGACCCACCGGAAGTGCCTCCTTATTACGGACAAAAAAAATGAATACCCCCCTGCTAGCTGGGACCCACCTTGGTGGGAGGCTGACTTGTGGGCCTACTAAGTTGACGGGGACAGAGGGCTTTGTCAACTTAGTCAATATGCACGATTCTAGCTCCAGTGACCGTACGATGTCCATCCAACGGCCGTAGTGCTTCTTCAACCTCTGGTCTTCTTGCTCCAGCCGCCCAAAGCAGCGTCGGTCGTGCCGCCTGCTCCTGCCTCCCGTGGCCGGCTATGCTCCCGCGGAGGCCTCACCGCCCCCTACTATTCCCACTGCTGGCAGGGCCCCGCGGCGATGGCAGCCTCACACCGCAGCCGAACGAGTGAACCCTCATACTCCTCTCCGCGTGGGCATCCACTGCCGCGTCTTCACGGGCTCCGCGTCGTCCCCTTCCTAGGCCTCGCCGTCGTCCAGCACCCTGGTGCTCTCGGCGCGGCGTGGTCAATGTGGTCAAGGAACGACTTCCATCGGACGTGGACTGTACGTGGAGAGGCTGACAGCTGGGTCCACGGCGGCAGCAAGGAAGTGCCTCCTTATTACGCGGAAAATAATGATTTCTGCACCTGACAGCAGGGACCCATCGGACGGGCCACCGTATTTCGTGAAAAAACGTTTCCCCCCTGAGTGCTATGACCCACCAGCTACACCTTCGCACGCAAGGAAGTGCGTACGGGAAAAAAACCAAAACGTTTCGCCCCCCTGACTGCTGGGACCCACGAGCTACATCTTCGCAGGCAAGGAAGTGCCTGACCATCGGGACCCACCTGGTCGAAGCGTACGTAGCGTTGTCATTCTGGTCGCGAACGTGTACGTACATATATACTGGTGGATGTAGAGGCGCGCACGTGTCGTAGTACAGGCGGACAGGGTGCAAGAAAGAAAATACGGCCACGTATGTGTACATACGGGCGGGGTCTCGAAAGCCTACTCGTGCATACGTACGGCGAGGGCTCGTTGACATGGCTGGGTCGGAACGAGAAACAACGTTGTCATCGTGTTCATGGGGAGGCAACGGAATGCGTCATGTTCATCGGGAGGCAATGCGGCTGGGTCGGAACGGAATGCGTGGTCGTGTTCATCGGGAGGGCTTGGACGGAAGAGGCGATGGAAACGAGGCCTAGCGTAATGCACAATGGAGGAAACAGACCTCCTATGATCGAAACGGGGGTCCTGTTGATCGGGAGGGGTGTGGCGTACTGCAAAACGGAGGAAACGTACCTCCTACTGTCGAAACGGGGGTCCTGTTGATCGGGAGGGGTGTGGAGTACCACAAAACTGAGGAAACGGACTTGTGTTGGAGCGCTACGGTCAAAACGGGGGTCCTGTTCATCGGGAGGGGTGTGGCATACCGCAAAACAGGACTCCACGGGATACTGTTCATCTCCACCGTCGACCCCCTCCAGCCTCCACGTGCTACTGTTCATCCACCGTCGAGCTCCTCCAGCCTCCACCTGCGACTGTTCATCCACGGGCTCCTGTTCATCCAGCCTCCACCGCGCGCTACTCCACCGGCTACTGTTCAACCACCCCTCTCCACGGGCTCCTGTTCAACCACCCCTCCATGGGCTACTGTTCATCCTGCCCTCAACCGTCCACTGTTCATCCAGCCCTCCACAGGGTGGTCCTATTCATCCAGCCCTCCACGGGGTCCTGTTCATCCAGCCCCAACCGGCTCGATCGATCGGGGTCCTCTTCATCCAGAGGCAACACCACAGGGTCCTGTTCATCCACCCCCACGGGGAACTGTTCATCCAACCCCCCTCCCCCCGCAACGCTCACTGTTCATCCCATCGATCGGCTTCAGTTAGCAGCAGTAGCCAAGGAATCGCTCGATCGGGTTAAGTTAACAGCCATCGATCGATCACTCGGGTTCAGTAACGCGTAGCCTGTAGTGCAATCGCTCGTGCTCAGTTAGAGCCCAACGCCTTGCTCGGGTTCAGTTAGAGCCAACGCCTCGCACACTCGCACGTACGTGTACGAGAGAAACGCGCATCGCTCGGCCCCCGACCTCCCACCGTAACCGGGAACTCCCCAAAATTTTCCTCCCACTCGCTTCTACCACTGTTTTTTCCGTCATGGACGGCCCAAAGAATGTCATGCAGCTGCGTCTCCGGCCCGCCCAAGACGAAAAGCCCATTTTCTGTCATGATTTTTTGTCATAGAAGTAGGAGCCTACCACATCTATGATGATACCGGGTTTTGTCACAATTATCGTCATAGAAGTGTCATATGTATGAGAGAAAACATTTTCGTTCGGCCCAAAATGTCACGGATGTGTCTTTTTTTGTAGTGACTGTGTGTCTAAGGTGGATGGTAATAGGAGGCAGGGGACACGATGTTTACCCAGGTTCAGGCCCTCTCTATAGAGGTAATATTCTACTTCCTGCTTGATTGATCTTGATGATATGAGTATTACAAGAGTTGATCTACCACGAGACCGTAGAGGCTAAACCCTAGAAGCTAGCCTATGGTATGATTGTTGTTGTCCTACGGACTAAACCCTCCAGTTTATATAGACACCGGAGGGGGCCAGGGTTACACAAAGTCGGTTACAATGGGAGGAGATCTTCATATCCTTATCGCCAAGCTTGCCTTCCACGCCAAGGAGAGTCCCATCCGGACACGAGACGAAGTCTTCAATCTTGTATCTTCATAGTCCAACAGTTCGACCAAAGGATATAATCCGGCTGTCTGGATACCCCCTAATCCAGAACTCCCTCAGTAGCCCCCGAACCAGGCTTCAATGACGATGAGTCCGGCACGCAGATTGTCTTCGGCATTGCAAGGCGGGTTCTTCTCCAAATTCCGAATACCTGTTAAGTAGTGTCCGGCTTCTCATAAATGTTGCGCTTCTCGGCTTCCGCGTCCAATAATGGCCATCTCCCACGTGTCGAACGAATGCGAGCGGCCAGGGCATTTTTACATTTACCACCCTAGTTGCATGAACAGACTGTCTATTTAAAGAGACGGGGATTCTCAGATCCAAATCACACCATCTTCTCTCGGCGAGCATTCATCGGAGCACGCCCGAAAAAATCCATTCCAACATGGCCGGCCAGCGCGGCTCCTCATCTCGCTCTCGTAGCCCAAAGCCCGGAGAGAAGTGTTTCGTCCTGCACAGTCAACTAGTGGAGCTACAGACCCAGGGATTTATCCCTCCAGCATACATGGTCCCTATTCGAGCCAGGCTTGCCACCTATAATGGCGGGGAGCAGGCGGAGAGCTTTCCTAACCCCTATAAGGGGGAACGGGTATGCCTCGTTCCTTATTTATTAAGGGGGGTCGGATTGCCCATCCATCCGTTCCTCCGAGGGCTCCTAGAGTTTTACAGCCTCCAGCTGTACAATCTCACCCCTGCCTCCATACTACACATCGCTGGTTATGTAGCCCTTTGCGAGCTATTTCTGGGCTGCAAAGTGCACTTCGCGTTGTGGAAGAAGCTATTCTGCCTCGTGCCCCGTACCCAAGGGGGATCAATATATCAAGTGGGCGGGGCCAAAATATGGCGCATCGCCGGGACAAGATACCTATCCGGTACCCTGAAGAAGACGGCCGAAGACTGGCCTTCAAAGTGGTTTTATATGGAGGATGTCCCGCTCCCGGATCCTATTCGGATCGGCCTTCCTGAGTTTGACAATGCTCCTTTGAAGAAGCGCCTAAGTTGGCGACCAAGGAGCCCTCAGGAGGAAGATGATAGAGACGTTTCTTACCTGATGAGCCGGATAAAGACGCCGGCTCTATCAGGACTGACTACAACCAAGGTTATGTCAATATGCATTATGTGAGGGGTGCAGCCGCTTCAATATCGAGGCCACCCTATGTGGGATTTTAACAGGGAAGACGATGCCACCTGCTACGGCCGCAAGGGGCCGGACTTCGTTGCCGCTCTAGCAAAAATTCTGTCAGGTCTGTATAAGGGAGAGGAAGAAGAGTTCCTACGCATCAAGCCGTGAGACGGATTCTCCATGTACAATCCTCCGAGCTGGGTAAGCTGCCACTTTTCATACCCTTCCCTTCCGTATTTCTGTAACAAATATCTTACTTTGCCCGTTCACTACAGGAGCTGCGTAAGGCAGTTAGGGAGATCAACAACCCACCTCCACAACCAGAGGATCCTGAACGGTCCCTCGACCCCGGCCTTCAAGAGGATCCGGACATATTCATGGAGCTGATTGACAGGATATTTTATCTATTAAGCCGCGATGAGGCCATGGTGGCAATTACAGCCGACTTTCCGGGGCTACTCCCTGCCTCGCAGGTAAGTTAGACCAGGGTCCCAACCTTTGAGAAGTATCCCTTTTCACGCACTTCACCTACCGTATCTGTACGGTGTTCTACAGTGAATGTCCTCGGGATACCATGCTGAGCCCGTGGTGAATCGCCAACGAGGGGCGCGAAGCCGGGCAGGCTGAAAAGGAATGCGGTCCGGATGGAGACGCCGGCACAGAGGTATTTTAAAAAACCTCACTCTGTGATCACCATACTTAAAACGTAGTAATGCCCATGTTTCGATTAAGGAAAAGCGCTCGCCGGACTGTATCCGGAGAGATCACCGATCACGCTTCTACTAGCCGGGCTCCTGGGCCGGACACAGAGGCGGAAGCTAACACGGGCGTCCGCCCGTTGATCCTGCAACAGAGGATGCGGATAAAATATCCGCCACAAATTCCAAAGAGGAGAGCGCCATGAATCATAGGCGTCGTCGGGCCGTACTCCAGGACGCTTGTTTCTCCCAAGAGGCTTTTGATGCCTTCAACTCAGGAGACGCGTACATCCGTGCTGCTCAAAATGGTCTTGCCAGAGCCAGGGATCAGTATGTAAAGGATATACGAGTAAGAAAATTTGATGATTATGTATAGCAGTAGCCCCTGAGACTTGAAACAGTTGGCACAACTGATTTAAGGATCATTATTTGTGCAGGTTCTTACATAGAAGAATACCCAATTGTCTCATGAGCTCGAAGAGTGCAAGACCCAGCTACGGGCCGCAGTTGTTGCATTGAAGGAGTCCGAGAAGGCCTCCTCTGGTAACACTTATTTCAAAGAATGATAGGTACCACATAGAGTGCGGTATGCCTGCAAATCTGACAATAAATATTGCAGATGACGTCGGAGTGAATCCGGATGAGCAACATGCCATACGGTAGCTAAAGGCTGGCGAGCGCGTGCTTACAAAAGTTAGGCAGGAGAAAAATAATCTCCAAGACAGCAATACCCAGCTGAGCGTGGAACTGAAGGATGTTCGCTCCCAGCTGTCGGACTCCGTGAAGGAGAATAAGCGGCTTCGACGCTGCATTTTCAGTAAGTGCTTGAACAAACTTTAAAAAGAGTTCGGAGAAGAAGACGACTAACAGAGTTATGTCTGTAGGTATGCTGACGGGTCGTCCCACGGATGAGATGCCCGGGTCTGCGGGTGATCTTCTACCAGAGCTCTCACAGCTGCACGAACAAGTCCGGTAGGTGATGCAAGGTATTGCCCAGGCCTTGTGGCCATCTGTCTCCCTGCCCGATGGCCTTGGAGAGCTTGCGGAGAAGCTCAAGGGAGAGCGGCGGCGCTTCCGATTATGGAAGATATCGGCCTGCCGTCAAGGTGCCAGGGAGGCCTGGGCCATGGTAAAGACGCGGTATACCAAGGCTGACCCAACCCACATGGCCGAGTCAGACCTTTGGGGCCTGATGGGAAAGAGATCCCCGTCAGTTTGGTGTATCACCAAGTAGAATTAGCCGCCAAGTATTCCCAACAGGATTGTAGGCTAGACAGCCTGTTGGTTGGTATAGAAGAAGAATTTAACCAGTCTAAGTGACTATGTAATTTAAATGACATGCAGAATGTCTCTAGCCGGATTGTAAATCATTTGTCATGGCGGACCTTTTCGCTTCGACCTCTGGACCCGATAGTCCGGAGTGTATCCGAATACCCGCTCAGTTATGTAAAAACCGGGTTATGTGTGGAGACCAGGCGTAGGTGGCATAAGTGCTTGAATAGACAAGTACCCAGCTAGTTATGTTATATTACATGGGTAGTAAGAAACATCTTCCAGGGAGAATAGTTCTGTTAAGGGTTCCTTTCCCTAGTACGCATGCCCTAATGTGCATGTCCGAACTGCGAGGAGAGACGCAGGAAAAAACATCTGGGGGCAAGTGGAAAAAATAAAAAGTCATATTTCATTCACCAACCGAATATTCCCTTAAGAACGCTAGCTTTCGGCTTCACCCAGTCTGAGGTACACATCCGGCTGACCCGGCAGTAACTATCGCAGAGGTGCTCCCCTTATGCCCTAGCCGAATTAACGGGAACGTAGGGCATAAATACAAGAGCCAGGCAACCCATCTTGGCCAAAACTTAAGTCATATCGATGCATATAATGGCAAAAAAAGGTACATGCGGAAGAATAAAACATGTGCGGGGCATGAAGCCCGGAAAATAATTAAGCTTCTGTAAAAGAAGCCCCCAGGTATAATGAGCGCGGCGAGCGCGTTTTATCCGCGTGTAAGAAAGACACAAGCTGGCCCTTAAAGGCCTCGAGGAGAAGGAAAAAGAAGAAAGAAAGAGAGAGAGAGAGAGAAGACAGATAATGTATAAGCAAAAGATGGATAGGAGTAAGGAGACGAACATAGAGTCCGGCTCTAGGCATAGAATCTTTGGAGTCTGGCTGTGTTCCATGGGTTCGGCTCGAGTCGGTTATCTGATGCATCCCGCAGATGGTACGCTCCAACGGTCAGAACTTGGTCAATAATGAAGGGACCCTCCCATTTGGGCTTGAATTTGTCCTTTTTCTTCTCCGGCAGACATAGAACTAACTCGCCAACATTATAAGTTTTGGCCCATACTTCTCTGCTTTGGTATCTTCGAGCCTGTTGTTGATAGAATGCGGAACGAGCTTTTGCCACGTCATGCTCCTACTCCAGGGCGTCCAAACTGTCCTCCCGATCGAGCTCGACCTCTCTTTCTTCATACATGCACACTCGAGGTGAGTCATGAATTATGTCACAGGGCAGAACCGCCTCTGCGCCGTACACCATGAAGAACGGTGTGAATCCGGTAGTGCGATTTGGCGTCGTCCGCAGCCCCCAGAGTGCGGAGTTGAGATCTTCTACCCAATGCGTGTTAGATTCCTTTAAGGACCGCACTAGTCTGGGTTTGATGCCGCTCATGATAAGACCATTTGCTCGCTCGACCTGACCATTAGTTTGTGGATGATAGACAGAAGCATAATCGAGCTTGATGCCCATGTTGCTGCACCATAGTTTTACTTCGCCGGCAGTGAAGTTTGTGCCGTTGTCAGTGATGATGCTGTGGGGGACACCATAACAGTGTACAACCCCGGATATGAAGTCTATCACTGGTCCGGATTCGGCCGTTTTAACGGGTTTGGCTTCTATACATTTTGTGAATTTATCCAGCATTACCAGTAAGTATTTTTTCTTATGGGTTCCCCCTTTAAGGCGTCCAACCATGTCAAGCCCCCAGACCGCAAAAGGCCAGGTATTGGGGATTGTTTGTAGGGTGATGGGCGGCATATGGCTTTGGTTTGCAAAAAGCTGGCAACCGACGCAACGTTGGACCAAATCCTGTGCATCTGCCCGGGCCGTCGGCCAATAGAATCCTGTACGGAAGGCCTTACTTACAAGGGCCCGGGCTGCGCCGTGGTGGCCATCGAGTCTGGCATGTATTTCTGCCAGAAGCTTCCGCCCTTCCTCTTTGGAGATGCACCTTTGAAGGACTCCGGTGGTGCTTTTCTTATAAAGCTCTCCCTCGTGGACTTTGTAAGCTTTAAATCGCCGCACAATGCAGCATGCCTCATTTTGGTCCTCGGGAAGTTCCTGCCTGGTTAGGTAGGCCAGGAATGGTTCAGTGCATGGGGCGATGACGACCATTATTACATGAACGAGCGAGCAGGGGTCGGCGGGAACCGGCCGGAATGGGGCGGATTCGGCAGCCAGGCGGCGGAGCAGAGGAGATCCGGTCCAGATCGGGGCCGGGACGTGAACTTGACGGGCGGCCATGGTGCTGTTGTCTGAAGAAAAGGACAGAACCTTCAGAGGGAAAAAACAGGGCAAGGAAGAAGAGAGAGACGGAGATGGCAGGGCATGGCGACCTGCGGGGCTTCACCGGCATCTACACTCGCCGGAGATGGCGACTGAAGACGGGGGAGGTGGAGCAGAGGCAAGCCGGCGGCGTCGGGTTCCTCTTGGCGGCCTTGGGGTGGTGCTTGCCTCCTGCTCGAAGTAGAGGATGCAGGGGAAGCAGAGGACGCGCCACGGCGAGGAGGCAAACGGCGACGAGGCTGGGACGGCACGAAGACGACGCCGACGAGCTCCACGGCCACGGCGAACGGCGGAACTTGGCAGGAACGAGCAGAGGGACTTGACGGATCCAGGCGGAGGCGGCGTTCGACGGCAAAGGCTGGAGGCCGAAGCAGGGGAGGCCGCGATGCAGAGGAGGCGACAGACCGAGCAGGGGCTGACGGCGCAGCTGCACATCATCGACACCGGGACGAGGCAAGCGGCAGTCACGGTGGCGCTGAGGACTCGGCGGCGAGGAACTTGAGGCAGCGGCAGGACATGAGGAGCTCGGCGAGGGGCTCAGCCATCCATTGCGTGGGGTTCCTGGGAGAGTGAGAGATGTGAGAAAGAGAGAATCCAGAGAGGATGGAACGGAGAGAGAAAAGGAAGAGGAGGCACAAGAGAAGGCCGGGTCAGGGCGGTGCTCATATGAGGCGGCGACGGCGAGGTTGTTGATGCTGCTGCTAGGATGGCAGGGGCACAAGGCCATGGACGGGGTCGAGTTCGAGGCCGGGGTCAAGGGGATCGAGGAGCTCCTCTCCTGTGCGAGCTGTGCGCCTGGTGGATCGAGGCAGAGAGCTCGAGCATGAGCAGGGGATCGAGGAGGAGGAGGCTGCGGCTGGATGGACGGATTGGGTGGCGGCGGAAAACAAGGGACTTGGTCGGAGGCGATGCTGGTTGGTGGATGGATCGGGGAGGTGGATAGGTGGTTGGCTCGCGATGGATCCCGAGGAATAGGAGTGTCGGCGCAGATGGGAATGGGTGGATGGGACGGCTAGGTTCTAGGGTTAGACTGATATATAGCTAGGGGGCGGATTTTGGACCCTCCATTTAAATCGGACGGTCAAGAATAGAAGGTTAGGGGAGTTCAATGGAGAAACGCAGATATTTTTTTGATGTTTGGGGATGATCCGGACCCGACGGTAACGATAGTCTGGTTCGAGTTCGGGGAAGTTTCGGACACGGGCAAGGGGTCGATGCACTGTGCAAAGAGACTCTGGTTTAGGCAAGAGGGAAAATGAAGAACATGATTGGTCTCGGAACGGTCAACAAAAGCAAGGGGGAACGCGTCAACTACGAGGGGATGCAAGTTTTATGAAAACATGATGATGCAATGCGCATGATGCCATGATGAATGCAACTACCAAATAAATGACACAGCGAAACTCGAAAAACATGAAAGGCGTCTGCAGCGTCGGTATCGGGGCGTTACACAAGAGCCTTGCCGGGGATGACAGCAAGCGCCGCGGCAAGTCCCTTGCCGGGGCCGCGGCAAGACCCTTGCCAAGGACGCCCGTGGGGCCTCCATCAGACTCGTGCCAGTCGCACCCCTACCACCGTTCGCATGCAGCTGCCGACCCAAACGGTTGGGCAGGCACCTGCATGGCAGCGTACAGATCTTCGTGGAGACCCACCACTGCGCCACCTCAGCTGCCTGCCTGCCTACATGTCACCACAACCACCGCTGGCCAGGGCACGTGTCGACGCAAGAGAGAGCGGCGACGGACGAGACGGGGCTCTCCCCCGCCCCCGATAAAGCAAGGACACCTAAGCAAGGCGCATTAAATGCACCTTGTCATGTAATGCGAGGGATAGCCTCGCATTACTGTACCCTTGATGAAACGACACCTATGGGATCACAAGAATCCCTACTACGGTTGCGGGGCGCGGGGTTGTGAAAAGAGCGGATCTAACAGATAGCACACGACTCCTTTACCCAGGTTCGGGCCGCAAGGATGCGTAAAACCCTACTCCTGCTTTGGTGGGTTGTATATCTGAGTTCCTGAGCTAGCTATGGGGCGTCGAGAGCTCCAAAAAGCCGAATTCTCCTCCTGGTCGCCTTGGGCCTCCTTTTATAGGAAAGGGGTTGCCACAGTGGCACACAAGAGGTGGAAAGGGTACAGTAATGCAAGGCTATCCCTCGCATTACATGACAAGGCGCATTTAATGTGCCTTGCTTAGGTGTCCTTGCTTTATTGGGGGCGGGGGAGAGCCCCGTCTCATCCGTCGCCGCTCCCTCTTGCGTCGACACGCGCCCTGGCCAGCGGTGCTTGTGGTGCCATGTAGGCAGGCAGGCAGCTGAGGTGGCGCAGTGGTGGGTCTCCACGAAGATCTTTACGCCGCCACGTAGGTGCCTGCCCAACTGGTTGGGCCGACAGCTGCATGCGAACGACGGTGGGGGTGCGACGGGCGCGGGTCTGATGGTGGCCCCATGGGCGTCCTTGGCAAGGGACTTGCTGTGGCCCCGACAAGGGTCTTGCCGCGGCCCCGACAAGGGTCTTGTCGCGGCCCCAGCAAGGTTCTTGCCGCGACGCTTGCTGTCATCCCCGGCAAGGCTCTTACCGGGGGCCTTGTGGTCCTCCTTGGCTGGGATCCCGCCAAGGATCATCATCTTCTGAAGTGGGTATATGATCTTGAATGTCTTCACAAAGATCTGTATGCCACCACGGGGATGTCTCCCGAATCCTTGCCCCATGGGGGCAGTGGACTCGAGGGTGACTTTGCTCCGTAAGTGTGGGGCGAGCTACTACGACAAGGGTCTTGCCGGGTTAACTAAAGCTGCCCCCTGGCAAGGATCTTGTCGAGGGGGTCTGCTTTGTCCCCTTTTCTCTTTGTGGTCTTGGCGTCGTTCTCCTTCCCTTCAGCTTCGGCCTTACCTTGGCTTACCTCCCTTGCCGTGCTCGGTGTTGCCGCGCCCGTGGCTCAGACTGTCCGTGCACAGTTATAGGGGTAAAAAAAGTGTACCCCTCTTTTTGTACACCGACAGGAGCCCCCGGGCCTGGGCCACACGTAAGCGCAGTCGCGTTGTTGGGATAGGCCCAAAAACGGTGCGCGGGCAGGCGGGGCGGTTTTTACCACGGTAGGTTCCTTCGCGCGCTGCGCTTCCCATGCGTCCCGCGCGTGGCGCAGCGTGGAGAGGCGTGTGTGACGTGGGCGGCATGCATGGGGCTGAGCTCTGCACGCATGCGTCACGTCATAGTAAAAGGGGGCGGTTCGCGCCTTCCCCATAAACGGAGGGAGGCGTGGAGGCGCGGCCCATTTACTGAATGGGGCCGAGGTGTGGTCTTCAAGGCGTCCACTCCCTGCGATCACGGGGTGGGGAGAGGTCGCCTCACCCGTCGCCTCGGTCCTGCACGCTTGCCACGTGGCTCCCATGCGGTTGGGGTGGCGATCGGTGGAGGCGGAAAACCGGGCCGTCGCGGGCTGGGGCAGCGGGTCGGTCCCAGTTCCCTGCGCCTTCCGCGTCCTGATTGGTGGAACGGGGCGGCCGAGCTCCCACCCCGTTCCTTTATAAAGAGTGGGAGGGGGCGGATGGCGTCCCGCATTCCTTCATCTCCTCCTTCCTTCAGCTCCTGCTCCCCTCCCTTCCATTCGCCATGGAGAGAGGGAACCCGGGTCCTTCAATGGTGGCGGCGTGGGTTGCCTCTCGACAACGCGCCCCTCCTTCTCCTGCGCCCGCGGTGGTAGAGCCAGCCGCAAGGGGAAGGGGAAGGGGGCGAGGCCGTGGGCGAGGCCGAGGCGCTCGGGGAAGAGGAGGACGGGACGGCGCACCGACCTTGCCTCCGCCAGCAGCTCCTCCCCCCATGGAGGGCCACGTTGAGGATGACCCTTGTGAGTTCTTTGTCAGGCTGCGCCGGCCGCCTCGCCGTCGCCTTCGTCTCCCGACCCCGTTCGCACGGGAGATGGAGTTGGATCCGCCGGAATCATTACGGCTGCACATGAGGGGCTGTGGGATCAGCGGTACGCGGGTTCGCGTCGACTTCCCAGCCCCTCACGTGATGTATCTTTGTCGGGGATGGAAGATGTTTGCTCATATCCACCGCTTGACAGAGGGGCTCACTCTCCATTTCAAGGTGATGGAGGGCGGCCTCCTCTCCATCAAGGTCTTCGGGTGATTCGGGACCCGGGCAAGGTGCTGCGTGGAGAGCTCTTATGATAGCGAAGACTCCTCCTCGGGTGGGAGTGACGAGGAGGACAACGGCAGTGACGACGAGTGTAGCAGGCGGCAGGATGACGGGTCCGAGTAGGTGTCGGGCATCGCCCCATGCAGCACCGGCGACCCCATCATCCGTGTCGCCGGCTCCCTGAACTTCTCGGGGTCGTCTCCTCGGGCGGCTTGCGTTGGGAGGCTGCGGAAGAGGAAGAGAGCGGGCGGCAAGGCCGTCAACTCGGAGTACGCGGGCACAGACGCCTTCGACACGTGCTGACGTCCTCCCGCCTCGTCTTCGAGCTCTGCTTCGGGCGCCACCATCACCATCCAGCCTCCGGACGGGCACCGAGATGTTCTCTTGGTGTCTTCTGCCACCCGTAGCTCGCCTAGGCGCCCCTTTTTCCCTCTTCGCCTCCTTGACCTCCCTCCTGAGGAGAGAGACAAGAAAGGGATTACGGGCACCTTATCTCTTTTTAGTTTGTAAGCCTTCGGGCCTTAGATGAATTTAAAACTTGTAATCCCATCATTCATGCTTTTCATTCCCTACGGACTGTACCTGAGTGGAATGTTTTTAATGAAAAACGGATGCTTGCCGGATTATTTGTTTGCAGGTAGAACCCATGACAAGGAGCAAATCCTTGATATCTTTAAGATAAACATTTCCTCGCCCGGCAACAGGCCTTGCCGTCTCCCCACTTCACTCGACCTTTCTCATGCCCTTGGCGAATGCAGGGATGAGGCGGGTTCAGGCTCCTCGTTTCATCCTTTCGCTGCCGCGACTACGACCAAACCCGGCCCCAGGAACGAGTCCTAGGGCCTAGAGTTAGGGGAGCTCGGTAGTTTTTAGGAAAAACGAGGTTTCACATACCTCAGTCCATAAGGGAACACATGATAAGGGATGAAGAACTTATCTGAAGCTGTAGCCCCCGGCAACTTTGGTTTGCCGTGGGTGAATCTTTGCTCTTGCAGCCCCCGGTAATACTGGCTTGCCGGGGCCTAGATGTCGGTCTGTCCCTCTTCTCTTCCTCGTTCTCAAGTGATCCAGCAAGGATATTAGTGAGTCCTGCGAACCAAAGAAGACAAAAGAATGGAAAAGGGACGCACACTCGACCTCTAAGCTACGGGTTAGCCGCCGCCAAGCACTACCAACCCTAACCAAGTCCGGCGGAGCCCCCGGGTCGATGCTCCAACGAAGTCCCGCGTACCAGTGGCAGGAAAGCCGACGGTGCCATGACCACGGTGCATTCGCCTCCTCCTCCCCCGGTACCATGGACACCTGCCCGTCGCGATGTTATGGGCGACGAAATCTCCATAGCGTCATCCTACCCGCGGACCCACTGTGACCAACGCCAGGTCCTTCGGGATCGGGAACATGAAGACGCTCGGACCACTATCGAGCGCCGGCGCGGAGCGCGCCACCAGTCAGACAGGCGAGCAGGGCCTGCTGTGGACCACCCGGCACCGGAGAGCTCTGGAGGCCTGCCTTACGAGGTAGGCTGCCCGACTTTTACCCGTGAGCTGCGGCAGTTCCAGTGGCCCACTCACCGCACCTTCAAACCTGACGTGGGCGAGAAATACGGCGGCAAGACCCACCCGTCCGAGTTCCTCATCATCTACACCATCGCGATGCAGGCTGCCGGAGCCCGCGACGATAAGGTGCTTGCGAATTACTTTCCGTTGGCTCTTAAACCCAACGCAATGTCATGGTTGATGCACCTGCCGGTAGACTCCATTTCCTCCTGGTCGGATTTGTGCCATGAGTTCGTGGGCGCCTTCACTGGCGGTCACCAAGCTCATGGCCAAGCAAGCGATCTGCACGTCATTCCCCAGAAGGGAGGCGAGAGTCTCCGCAAGTATATACAGAGGTTCAGCCGGATACAGTACAACATCCTTGATGTTCATCCCGCCGCCATCATCAGCGCGTTCCATCAGAACGTGCGTAACCACAAGATGCGCGAAGAGATGGCAATGAACAAGGTGAAAGATGTAGCAGAACTCTATCTTCTTGCTGACAGATGTGCCCGGGCCGAAGAGGGAAGGAAGTACCCCGGCGAAGATGCCGGCGTGGAAACCGACTCCTCAGATGAGGATATTGCCGCCACGGCCAAGAAAGGCCGACGCCGCAACAGGAAGCGCAAAGGGAAAGCCGTGCTTTCCGTCGAGGGATCTGATGACACCGGCTCCACCAAGAAAACCAAGGCAGATGACCCCGGCAAGGAAATTGCCGGATGTGTCGCCTGCCGGGCCTTGGCGGCTGCAGAGAAGTCAGGAAACTCCGACAAGCGGTACTGCAAGATCCGTCGCACCAAAGGCCATGCTCTCCAAGACTGCCGATAGGTTGAGCTCCTCGCTGAGAAGCAGAGGGCTGAATATGAGAGGCGGGACAAGGAGAAGGGCCAAGACGGTGCTGAGGGGTCCGGCAAGAAGCGTGACGGCCAGGCGGGCCGTCGTGGCAAGGAGAAACAACAGGAGAGGCCCGCCTGGGGCCGTGACAGAAATCCAGAAGACAACGATCACAAAGAGGATGACGAGTCCGACGACCAAGAGTTTCAGAAAGCTACAGAGGCCATGTGCGTCGACGGCGGCGCCTCGTTGCATACTTCTCACCACCGGCTTAAACAGTGGGCGCGAGAGATTACAGCGGCAGAGCCGTCGTTTGATGCCCAAAGGCCGCTGAAGTGGTCCAACACACCTATCATGTTTGACACTGAGGATCACCCTGATCGCACTACTGCGGTCGGGTGCTTGCCATTGTTGGTTTCACCAACAATATGCAACCTCAAGGTGACAAAGATGCTAGTCGATGGCGGGGATGGTCTGAACTTAATCTCGCCTGCCGTGATCGAGAAACTACAGATTCCTGACGGAGACCTCGAAGAGACGGGCACGTTTCAAGGGGTCAACCCAGGAAGAAGCCAACCCAAGGGAAAGGTCACGCTGCTCGTGACTTTTGGAAGCGACCTGAACTTCAGGACGGAGAGGATCATGTTTGATGTCGCCAAGATCCCCTTGCCCTACAACGGGATCCTTGGCCGCCCAGCGCTGGCCAAGTTCATGGCGGCGTCACACTACGCATACAACACCCTCAAGATGCCAGGGCCCGTGACGATCATCACCATCCCCTCCGACAAGAAAGATGCGCTGATTTGCGCTGACCAACTATACCAGCAAGCAGTTGCAACAGCTGCCGCCACTAAGGCACTTGCTCCTACCGCTGGGACCCCGGGAGGGAAGAAGAAGAAGAAGACCGGTGAGACCTCGGGCACCCACTCCGGCAAGCGCACCTCTTCGGAGTGTAGCGCTGCCGTCGAGGACGTGCCAGAGAGCTCTACCAGCGGGAACAAGAAGTCCAGGGCCATACCGCCGGGAACCAAGAAGGTTTCCGTCAATGAGGATGGCACGGGAGGAGCTTTCACCATAAGCTCCACCCTTGACAACAAATAGGAAGACACGCTCGTCACCTTCCTGCGGGCGAATGTCGATGTGTTTGCATGGCAAGCTTCCGACATCCCCGGCGTTCTCAGGGAGGTGATTGAGCACCACCTTGCTGTCTGTCCTCATGCACGTCCCGTCAAGCAGAAGGTCAGAAAGCAAGCTTTGGAACGACAAGAGTTCATCATAGAAGAAATCCGGAAACTGGAAGCAGCGGGTTTGGTAAGAGGAGTGCTCCATCCAACGTGGTTGGCCAATCCGGTTGTAGTGCGCAAGGCAAATGGGAAGTGGAGGCTGTGTATTGATTACACAGATATCAATAAGGCTTGTCCTAAAGACCCCTTCCCGTTGCCGCGCATCGACCAGATTGTTGACTCCATGGCTGGGTGTGATCTGTTGTCATTCCTCGATGTCTACTCCAGCTACCACCAGATCTTCATGACAAGAGGAGACGAAGAAAAAACAGCATTCATCACCCCATGTGGTACGTATTGTTTCATACGGATGACTTTTGGGTTGATGAGTGCTGGTTCTACGTTTGCAAGGGCGGTCCAGATTGGTTTTGAACCCCAGCTCCATAGATATATGGAAGCTTATATGGACGACATAGTGGTCAAAACGAAGGACAGGGCAACCCTCATCACAGATTTGCAAGAAACATTTGCAAACTTGCGCAAGATCAATCTCAACCTGAACCCTGAGACGTGCATCTTTGGCATCCCGTCCGGCAAGCTTCTCGGGTTCTTTGTGCCACAGCGTGGGATAGAGGCCAATCCAGACAAGATTAAAGCTATAGATCAGATTGAAGCACCCAAGCGAATCAAGGATGTGTGTCGGCTTGCTGGTTGTGTCGCTGCCATGGGCAGGTTCATATCCAAGTCCGCCAAGCGCGCCCTTCCCGTTTTCAAGATCCTGAAAAAGGCGGGCCCGGTGGAGTGGACGCCAGAAGCCGAAGCAGCGTTGCAAGATTTGAAGAAGTACCTCTCGTCCGCGCCAACACTAGTTGCGCCTAGGCCCTAGGAGCCGTTGTTGCTATACCTAGCGGCAACGAACCAGGTGGTCAGCGCCGCACTAGTAGCATAGAGAGAGGTTGACGACGAGGTGATGGCAGCGACAGAGCCCGACACCACCAATGCGGAGACGACACAGCCAGTCGAAGTGCCACCGAAGAAGAAAATGATGCAGCACCCGGTCTACTTTGTTAGCTCCCTCCTGCAGGGGGCTATATCAAGGTACTCCGGCGTGCAGAAACTGCTCTTTGGCCTCCTCATGGCCTCGAGGAAGCTGCGTCACTACTTCCACGCACACGAGATCACTGTCGTCACTCGCCTCCCCCTGAAACGGATATTGCATAATCCAGATGCAACGGGGAGGATTGTGGAATGGGACTGGAGCTGTCCAGCTTTGGCCTCAAGTCTCAAAGTTCTTCGACGATCCAGAGCCGAGTCCTGGCGGAGTTCATTGCAGAGTGGACCGCAACACCTGACGAGGAAGCCCAAGGGACTGCTCTCCCCGGCAAGGAGGCAAGTTGCAATTGGTTCATGTACTTTGATGGGGCTTTCTCCCTACAAGGTGCCGGGGCTGGCGTAGTGCTTGTCGCCCCCACCGGAGAGCACCTCATGTACGTGATCCAGATGCAGTTCCCCAGGGAGGTGTCAACAAACAATACGATAGAGTATGAAGGGCTGCTTGTCGGTCTTAGGATCGCGGCAGACCTCGGAACCAAGAAGCTCATCGTCAGGGGTGACTCGCAGCTTGTCGTCAAGCAAGTCAACAAAGATTACCAGAGCCCGTTGATGAAGGCCTACGTTGATGAAGTGAGAAAGCTGGAAGAGTGTTTCGATAGTATACAGGCTGAATACGTGCCCCGAGCGGAGAATGATATTACCGATTACCTTTCAAAACGCGCTACCCTCAAGCTACCTGTGGAACCAGGTACCTTTGTGCTTCAGCTAACTGAGCCATTCGTTGATCCATCAATAGAGCAGAACAAGAGGAGGAAATCAGGGCCCGGCAAGTACTTTCCCGCCGAGCTCCCCGGAGCCGCCGGCAAGGATGTTGCCGGGGACACTAAGCCCACCACGGGACGGCTAGCTCCGGCGGAGCGTCAAGCTCTTGCCGTCGAGACAACCGCTCCTATAGCGGAGGAGATGCCTTTAGTCCTCACCGTCGAGCCCCAGGCTCCAGCGTGGGCACAACATACCGTCTGATTCCTCCAAACAGGGGAACTTCCCGAGGAGCAGGAAGAAGCGGAAAAAGTAGCCCGTCACTCTACCATGTACCAGTTCGTCGATGACGTCCTGTACAGGAAGAGGCCGAACGATGTGAAATTGAAGTGTATCCCTCGAGAGGAAGGACTGGAGTTGTTGGCGGAGATACACGGAGGCATATGTGGATCCCACATCGGGACAAGGTCCCTCGCTGGCAAGGCGTTCCGGCAAGGTTTCTTCTGGCCCACCGCCCTCCAGGATGCGACGACACTCGTCACCAGGTGTGAAGCGTGTTAGTTCCATTCAAAGAAGCATCATCAGCCAGCTCAAGACCTTCAAACCATTCCTCTCTCCTGGCCCTTCTCGGTCTGGGGGCTCGACATACTGGGCCCTTTCCCTCGCGCTGTCGGGGGCTTTGATTACTTGTACGTTGCAATCGACAAGTTCACAAAGTGGCCAGAGGTGGAAGCAGTGAGGAAGGTCACAGCTCAGTCGGCCGTCAAGTTCTTCCAGGGGCTAGTGTGTCGTTTCGGTGTACCCAACAGGGTCATCACCGACAACGGCACACCATTCACAAGCCGCAACTTCATGCAATATACTCAAGACCTAGGCAGCAAATTCTGTTTCGCTTCCGTTGCTCACCCACGAAGCAATGGTCAAGCTGAGAGGGCAAATGCTGAAGTGCTGCGAGGCTTAAGGACCAGGACCTTTGACAGGCTGCACAAGAGCGGAAGGCGCTGGGTTGATGAGTTGCCGACGGTTCTTTGGTCGATCAGGACGACACCAAATCGAGCCACCGGCCAGACGCCCTTTGCCCTGGTATACGGGGCAGAAGCAGTTATCCCCACTGAACTCATATACGGGTCACCTCGAGTGCTCGCTTATGATGAGCTTGAGCAAGAGCAACTGCGGCAAGATGACGCACTGCTCCTTGAGGAAGATCGTCTTCGGGCGGCTGTGGGAGCAGCATGCTACCAGCAAGCCTTGCGCCGCTACCATAGCCGCAAGGTTCATGCCCGAAGCCTTGAGGAAGGCGAGCTTGTCCTTCGGCGCGTTCAATCGACCAAGAATTCCAACAAGTTGACTCCAAAGTGGGAAGGCCCTTACCGGGTAATACGAGTCACCAGGCCCGGCGCAGTCCGCCTGGAGACCGAAGATGCCGTTCCGGTGAGTAACTCCTGGAACATTGAGCATCTACACAAATTTTACCCGTGAGGCGCGGCTTGCCGGGCCCCCCGGCAAGTCACCTTTTGTACAAGCATTGCCGATGATGCATGTAACCCTTTGTACAAAGCCAGGCACAGACCCTGAGCATAAATAAATGAAGCGCTGGCGCCCTAAGTTATAGCATGCATGCTAGGTCAAGTCTCGTCCTTGGTTAGGGTTGGTAGTGCTTGGCGGCGGCTAACCCCTAGCTTAGAGGTCGAGTGTGCGTCCCTTTGCCATTCTTTTGTCTTCTTTAGTTCGCAGGACTCACTGATATCCTTGCCGGATCACTTGAGAACGAAGAAGAGAAGAGGGACAGACCGACATCTAGGCCCCGGCAAGCCAGTATTACTGGGGGCTGCAAGAGCAAAGATTCACCCACGGCAAACCAAAGTTGCCGGGGGCTACAGCTTTAGATAAGTTCTTCATCCCTTATCATGCGTTCGCTTATGGACTGAGGTACGTGAAACCTCGTTTTTCCTAAAAACTACCGTGCTCCCCTAAATCTAGGCCCTAGGACTCGTTCCTGGGGCCGGGTTTGGTCGTAGTCGCGGCAGCGAAAGGATGAAAGGAGGAGCCTAAACCCGCCTCATCCCTGCCTCCGCCAAGGGCGTGAGAAAGGTCGAGTGAAGTGGGGAGACGGCAAGGCCTGTTGCCGGGCGAGGAAATGTTTATCTTAAAGATATCAAGGATTTGCTCCTTGTTGTGGGTTCTACCCGCAAACAAATGACCCGGCAAGCATCCCTTATTCATTAAAAACATTCCACTCAGGTACAGTCCGTAGGGAATGAAAAACATGAATGATGGGATTACAAGTTTTAAATTCATCTAAGGCCCGAAGGCTTACAAACTAAAAAGAGATAAGGTGCCCGTAATCCCTTTCTTGTCTCTCTCCTTAGGAGGCAGGTCAAGGAGGCGAAGAGGGCAAAAGGGTCGCCTAGGCAAGCTACAGGTGGCAGAAGATACCAAAAGAACATCTCGGTGGCCGTCCGGAGGCTGGATAGTGATGGCGGCGCCGGAAGCAGAGCTTGAAGACGAGGCGGCAGGACGTCAGCACGCGACGAAGGCGTCTGTTGTAATGCCCTCGATGCGGCTATATCTCCACGTGTCGAAGCACGGCTTAGAGGCATAA
The DNA here is from genome assembly GCA_032464435.1 of Aegilops umbellulata. Lineage (NCBI taxonomy): Eukaryota > Viridiplantae > Streptophyta > Magnoliopsida > Poales > Poaceae > Aegilops > Aegilops umbellulata. The sequence continues at coordinate 179,651,225 of CP136058.1, forward strand.
CCGCATTGAAAGCAATGTCGCAAGTGAGGTAATATTCACACAACCCATGTAATACATAAGGGAAAGAGATACATAGTTGGCTTACAATCGCCACTTCACGCAATACATGAGTAAAGCATTAAATCAAACAGATACAATCAAGGTCCGACTACGGAACCAAAATAAAAGAAGACTACCCCAAATGCTACACAGATCGCTGATCGACCCCAACTGGGCTCCACTACTGATCAGCTGAAACGAAACAACACAACGAACAAGATCTTCATCGAGCTCCTCCTTGAGCTCGGGTGCGTCACCTGCACGATTTCATCGGCACCTGCAAACTGGTCTTGGAAGTATCTGTGAGTTACGGGGACTCAGCAATCTCACACCCGCGAGATCAAGACTATTTAAGCTTAAAGGTAGGACAGGGTAGTGAGGTGGAGCTGCAGCAAGCGACTAGCATATCTAGTGGCTACCATACGCAAAAGAGAGCGAGAAGAGGAGGCAAAAGCACGGTCGAACAACTATGATCAAGAAGTGATCCTAGAAAAACCTACGTCAAGCATAACTCCAACACCGTGTTCACTTTCCGGACTCCGCCGAGAAGAGACCATCACGGCTACACACGCGGTTGAGATATTTTAAATAAGGTCAACTTCGGGTTTTCTACAACCAGACATTAAGAAATTCCCATCTGCCTCATAACCGCGGGCACGGCTTTCGAAAGATAATACCCTGCAGGGGTGTCCCAACTTAGCCCATTATAAGCTCTCACGGTCAACGAAGGATATTCCATCTACCGGGAAGACCCGATCAGTCTCGGAATCCCGGCTACAAGACATTTCGACAATGGTAAAACAAGACCAGCAAAGCCGCCCGATTGTGCCGACAAATCCCGATAGGAGCTGCACATATCTCGTTCTCAGGGCACATCCGGATGAGACATCCTACGAGTAAAACCAAGCCTCAAGTTTCCCCAAGGTGGCCCCGCAGTCTACTCGGTTCAGACCTGCACTCAGAGGAGCACTGGCCCGGGGGGGTTAAAATAAAGATGACCCTTGAGTCTGCAGAACCCAAGGGAAAAAGGCTTAGGTGGCAAATGGTAAAACCAAGGTTGGGCCTTGCTGGAGGAGTCTTATTCAAAGCGAACTGTCAAGGGGGTCCCATAAATCACCCAACCGTGTAAGGAACGCAAAATCCGGGAACATAATACCGATATGACGGAAACTAGGGCGGCAAGAGTGGAACAAAACACCAGGCATAAGGCCGAGCCTTCCACCCTTTACCAAGTATATAGATGCATTAATTAAAAAAGAGATATTGTGATATCCCAACATATCCATGTTCCAACATGGAACAACATCTCCATCTTCCAACAAGGAACAAACTTCATTTTCACCTGCAACTAACAACGCTATAAGAGGGGCTGACCAAAGAGGTAACATAGCCAAACAACGGTTTGCTAGGAATGGATGGTTAGAGGTTTGACATGGCAATATGGGAGGCATGATAAGCAAGTGGTAGGTATCATAGCATAGGCATAGCAAAAGAGCGAGCATCTAGCAAGCAAAGATAGAAGTGATTTCGAGGGTATGGTCATCTTGCCTGAAATCCCGAAAGGAAGAAGAACGAGTCCATGAAGAAGACAAACGGACGTAGTCGAACGAATCCTCACAAACCCGACGTTATGGGCACTAACCCGATGAAGCAACACCGGAAAGAAGCAAATAATATAGTAAACAACCATCACATAAATATGGCATGCTGCACAATCAAGTATGATGCATGTCCGGTTTAATGAGGCATGGCATGGCAAGGTGCAACAAACAACACTACAAATTAAGTGGAGCTCAATATGCCACGAGTTGCATACTGACGAAACACCACATTCAAATATTTAGTTCTCTCTCGGTTATGTATCCTACAATATTAAATGTTAGTTAACATGGCAAGAGGTGAAGCGTAACAAAACTATACCATCTAAACAATTTAAATGGGGCCGGATATAACAAACAACAAATCCGGTAAATCCCCATATGCATTTAGCAAATTAATGGAAACAACAAATATAAACATTTTAAATGTTGTTATTATGATGCGGATGACATATGCAAGTTTTATGCAATTTTTATTAAAAGTTGACATGAGCGTGATGAGAGCATTTGTCACTGTGGTAGAAAGAAAGGGGTGCCACGACGACGAAACGGAAATGATGCCGCGGCAACATTCCAATGATCCGGTAGCTCACAGGGATACCGGTGCAAAAGGAAGTGGGTGTGAGTATGTTGTGTAAGAAGATGGGGTGCTTCCGGATACCGGGTTCCCATATGTCGACGCAAGGCAACGAGGAACTCACAAAGAACAACTCACACACGGTGCAACCACGAGCATCTCATACAACACACAATATTCGTTCACGGGCGTCGTCTCAGTGGTTATACCTTCCAAGGGAGCATTCTCGAGCGGTTCGAGTTCGTAGAGGAAGTAGTTGTTCTCGTGACGGTAGTGGAAGTAGGGGTACACGGCGACGGTAGTTGTACACGTTTCGTAGACGTTCGAGCCATCGGCAACGGTACTTGATGAATCCCAAAACGGACTTGGCGTCTTCGTGCGTAGGGGTACTTGGCGTTTCCGGAGACGACGGTAGAAGTACTTGACGCGTTGTTGTGGTACTTGGCAAAAAAAATCACAGAGAAGATGCTTGGCGGTCCTGGTATGGTCTTGGCGTCCATGTAGTCGATCTTGCAGATTTTGACGGTCCAACTCAAAACATCACAAGGGGCCTCGGGGCGGCGGCAGCAAGGAGACGATGGTGGTGGTGAGCGGCAGAGGCTTGCCGGAGTAGCTGGTGGCGACTGGGCGCGACGCGATGGGGTCCCTGGTCACCATAGAGGAAGCAGAGGATGGCGCAGGTCCGGCGACGACGGAGAACGGCAGGATGCGGCGAGGAGGAGGCCGCAGGTGAGGGAGGAGGTTGGGCGCGCGGCGCATGGTGGTGGAGGCGAGATCCAGGCGCACGTGGAGAAAGGAGGAAGAGCATCTCAGGCGCTCGGGGTCGAGCTCGCACGCGAGGCCCACCGGCACTAGGAGCTGGGGGATCGGGCGCGGGGACTCCTCCCTGGTGTGTTGCGTGTGTGTTTTCCGGCGGTGTTAGAGGACGAGAGGGAGAGATCGAGAGGAGGGAGGCGAGCGAGGAGGAGGCAGAAGGGATCGGGCGAGGCGCTCCTCTCGTGCGTGGTGACGGCGCGAGGGAGGAGACGAGGGAGAGTGGGGGATCGGGCAGGGGGTTCGGGCTAGGGTTAGGAGGGATTGGTGGGGGCGGCTGGGCCATGGCCTTGGGCCGTCTCGGGAGGTTGGGAGGCCCAGGCTGCTGGGCTCCTTCTCTCTCTCTCTCTTTCTCTAATTCTCTTTTCAAAACAGAAAATAAAGAGAAAGAAAAAGGGAAGAAAAGAAAGGTTAGAGAAAGAGTTGGGCACGGGGATAATTTCCACGGACTCGTAAAAATGTGCACGGTCCATGAAAAATAGGAGTGGCAAGATTGCAGGAATTAAATTCGAAATCATTTGAATTTAATTCAAAAGGTTTGAGCAAGGACTAGGAATTAGAGGTTTCCAAAAATGTTGGGATTTTTGGTGGAGCTCCGGAAGATGATGAAAGAATAAATGGCAAAGTTGGAGATCAAGAATTAAGACAACAAAGGCATTAGGATATTTTGTAAGTGTGTTTGCGGTAAATCCAAATAATTGGAATATTTACTATAGCTCTCTAAATATCGAGAGGATATGTTTTAAAGAAAATCACCATGTGAATTCCCTCGATTTAAATGGATCAAAGATCCATGCCATTTATGTAGTTGAGTTGCAAAAGATTTATGAGATGATGGCATGATGACATGATGCAATGCAAAAATAAAAGGGCACGCACAAATGAAACACACGGCGAAACCCAAAATATATGGAAGTTTTCTGGAGCGTCGGTCTTGGGGCGTTACAACACTCCACCACTACGAGAGGATCTCGTCCCGAGATCTAGGATGGCACCGGATAGAAAACGGAAGAAGAAAGAGGTAAAACTAAGTTGCTTCTTTGACAAAAGAGTGAAACCAACGAACCTTGAGAGGTCGCAAAGCTTGAAGAAAAGACACGACAGAGGTGAACAAAATCTAAAACACTCCGTTCAGCAAGAGGAACAAGGAACATGGAATACGGCGAGAAAGAAGAGTTTACGTGACAAGATAGACATTGAAACCACTCCGGTTAAAACTAGATAGAGAATGAACAAGAATGACATAATTTGGGCAGCACTCCGACTGAAAATGGAAGGAATTGAACATGATCTTGACAAGATGAGAGGATACTTGAAGAGATCAACAACACACTGCCTCCGGAACTATTTAAAGAATGGCACAAGGTGTAAGAAAGATCTCAGACAGCACTCCGGTTGAAAAGAGATGCAAGGCTTGATAAGGCGGAAAAAAAAAACTTGAGCAAAAGGGCACAACACTCCGATTAAATGGATAAGCACGACAAGAACATGGTCTTTACAAAACGAAGCGATGGTTGACGAGAGCAACATCACAATGCCTTCGGAAGAAAGAATAGAAGATAGACCACTGGAATAACATAATGGAGAAGAAAATGACATCTTCTGCCACAAATGAACTTGAAAAGCATCCTTGCAAAGAAGAATTGAACGGAGTTGTTGGAGAATCAACAACGAAAAGAATAAGATTGATATGGTCTTAAGGAATGCATCTCAAATCATGAGGTGACAACCTGCCACTCACGGGAAAAGAATTGGATTGATAAGAACAAGGAGACGAGAAAGCTATATCACCGGGAGGATAAAGAAGAACTTGGGTCATTTATAAGCACCATGAAAAGCAACAACCCTTAGGGAAAGCTTTAGGTGAAATATAACCCAAGATAACTCCAATGAAGAGATTGATGGATTTAAATACCTCATTCTTGACAACATGTGAATCATGAAGCACGAGGAGAAATTGCCAAGGATGACATAACACCATCTCAAAAAATAAGGTAGAAAGAATTGCACCTTGGAATGCAGGAAGAAAAATATTTGGGCTCTTCCAACAAGAATCTTGAGAACACTTCGATAATGAATTAAATCCTTGATGAACCACCATGAAGAAACTTCATGAAGAACTCCGGTAATAAAAGGATGATCAAATGAAATGAAGGATGAAAAGAATAAGGTTGAAGCCTTGCAGTGATAAGATGAAACTTTGAAATGATAAAACCGAGAAAACTTGGAACTCTGGAAAGAAAGATGAATAAATGAAATCAAGAATTTTGATAATCTTCGGAATAAGGAATTAATCACTTGGATGAAACAAGAATAAGATTTATTGTATGTTTATCCCTCATCAAATTAAATTGATGACAAGCAACGGATTTGGCATACTACTTATTCTCGTAGAAAGGATTAAGATAGATATGGCGCCCTTGATAAAAGTCTTCAACGAACCACCGGTAGGATTTGGAAAGAACGAATGAATCTATGTGATAGCGAAGGAAGAGAACTCTTGAACGAAACACCGTAAGAATTGAAAATGAATGAAGAAAAGATAAAGAAACACCAGAAAGAATTAGAAAATGAACGAAGATAATTGAGAGAATTTAGATACAAGTGAACGCAGAGATCCCGAGCTGATTAGATAATACTTGAATGATCCACCGGTATGATTTGGAGAACGAGAGCTGAAAGCTGAGAATGAAGAATTATGAGATGATGGGCTCCGGAGAATCAAACTGAAAGGACTCCTGAAATGCTTCGGATGGGTGAAAATAATTGTCACAAGCAAAACAATTATGAGAGAATGGCATCAATCTAGAACCATGAATCTTGAAGAGAATGGACCAAGATTTAGGGGAAACTCTTCTTCGGTCTTCAAATGTAGAGAAAGACGATGAGGAACACCACCCTGAATTGTTGAGGCACTTCGGAATGAAAATTGGAAAGGTTGACCCAATGATGAAAAGAATTTGAAAGATCGAGGAGAAAGACATATGACTGATGATAACCCATTCTTACGTCAAACTTCGAAAAGAATTTGGGAATAGCTCCGGGAAAATAGAAGAGTCAGGTAAGATCCTGGGAAAAGACCTGTGGGTTAGGGCCCACTCAAAAGAAATACCGTTGACGATTTAAAAGATAGATTCCGCCGGTTGAATTAAATGGCTGAATAAGGTAAGACCTCGAAATAGCTAGAATTGATGCAGAGTAGAAACACGAATCTTCAGAGATATCTTCATCACTCCGGAACAAATGAATAACGAGAGGTGAATGATTAGGGGGGGAACTAGCATGAGAAAGCACTTGAAATGAGAAAAGGAATATGATCAACACCGAAAGCTTGAATTGAATCCACCAGAGAAGAAAAAAACGAAGAATAATAGACTTGAAGCTTCCTTAGTATCTTCATGAGAATCACCAGGTAAGAACATGGAGGAAAAGAATGAAGAGACTTCACATCAATAAAATGGATACTTGGTTAAGAAATCTGAGTCCTTAAAGAAAGAGGGTGGGAGGGCGGGAAAAGCAAAGACAAATTGGGATGGATGAAACAAGCAACGTTGGGAAAAACTGAGAGGTGATCTTGTGAATGTTGAAATGATCGGATCCACTTGAAGAGAAGCACACCGGTTGGAAAGGATTGAAAAGACAACCTCAGTGATCAAGAAGGGTTAGTATTCACAGAGAAATATGAGAACACCGTTTAGGAAAGGTATGGATTCAACATTTGACTTCGAAGCAACTCGAATACCACAAATAAAACAAAACAAAGGATTTGGCTTGCAGAATAAGCCGGAACAAATACACATGATAGAGATTTACCCAATCCCATATCATGCATCTGTCGGAAAGATACTCTAGGAACTACTTGAATTCCCACCTATAAACTCCCGAAACTTTCTCGTTATGCAATCAGGTGTTGGGGATACAGGGGACACAAAATATATCACCCAAACTAACAATACCTAGATCCAGCTGTATCCATCCTTCAACACATAACCAAGAAACCTTCGGAAATCGTCTACCTCAACCTTCGAAAAGCATCCGTTATACGAGTTATGGCAATACTCCCGAACTCCCGCCCCAGTACTGGGTGGCGTCAAGGTGATCTCACCAACAACTGCATAAAAGAGATTTTCGATGTCGGCAAAACTCAGGTATTCCAGAACTGCAACGATAAAATTGTGACGACAACACCTCGGAGCTCAACTCCCCGGGACACTGCCACAACCCCTAAATGTCAAGATGCACCAAGAACAATGTTCTCGTCACAAAACCATCGGAACGATTCCAAGATACCCGCGTGACCCTAAATTTTTTTTAGTGAAATTTGATAAGAGGGAAGTCAAAACTTCTACGTCAGGAGACCTCACCAGAGCGACGAAGGGGCTGAGGAGTAAAAAGAATCCTACTCTCCGATATATATAATCCTAAGACTCAAAACATTTTGTTCTAGACTCAAGAAAGTCAGCGATTCAAACAAGCAGGGGGCTCCTAAGTCGGGGATGGCTCTGATTACCAACTTGTAACGCCCTCGATGCGGCTATATCTCCCACGTGTCGAAGCACGACTTAGAGGCATAACCGCATTGAAAGCAATGTCGCAAGTGAGGTAATCTTCACACAACCCATGTAATACATAAGGGAAAGAGATACATAGTTGGCTTACAATCGCCACTTCATGCAATACATGAGTAAAGCATTACATCAAACAGATACAATCAAGGTCCGACTACGAAACCAAAATAAAAGAAGACTACCCCAAATGCTACACAGATCCCAGATCGACCCCAACTAGGCTCCACTACTGATCAGCTGAAATGAAACAACACAACGAACAAGATCTTCATCGAGCTCCTCCTTGAGCTCGGGTGCGTCACCTGCACGATTTCATCGGCACCTGCAAACTGGTTTTGGAAGTATCTGTGAGTCACGGGGACTCATCAATCTCACACCCGCGAGATCAAGACTATTTAAGCTTAAAGGTAGGACAGGGTAGTGAGGTGGAGCTGCACCATGCGACTAGCATATCTAGTGGCTACCATACGCAAAAGAGAGCGAGAAGAGGAGGCAAAAGCACGGTCGAACAACTATGATCAAGAAGTGGTCCTAGAACAACCTACGTCAAGCATAACTCCAACATCGTGTTCACTTCCCGGACTCCGCCGAGAAGAGACCATCACGGCTACACACGCGGTTGATGTATTTTAAATAAGGTCAACTTCGGGTTTTCTACAACCGGACATTAAGAAATTCCCATCTGCCTCATAACCGCGGGCACGACTTTCAAAATATAATACCCTGCAGGGGTGTCCCAACTTAGCCCATTATAAGCTCTCACGGTCAACGAAGGATATTCCTTCTACCGGGAAGACCCGATCAGTCTCGGAATCCCGGCTACAAGACATTTCGACAATGGTAAAACAAGACCAGCAAAGCCGCCCGATTGTGCCGACAAATCCCGATAGGAGCTGCACATATCTCGTTCTCAGGGCACATCCGGATGAGACATCCTACGAGTAAAACCAAGCCTCAAGTTTCCCCGAGGTGGCCCCGCAGTCTACTCGGTTTAGACCAGCACTCAGAGGAGCACTGGCCCGGGGGGGTTAAAATAAAGATGACCCTTGAGTCTGCAGAACCCAAGGGAAAAAGGCTTAGGTGGCAAATGGTAAAACCAAGGTTGGGCCTTGCTGGAGGAGTCTTATTCAAAGCGAACTGTCAAGGGGGTCCCATAAATCACCCAACCGTGTAAGGAACGCAAAATCCGGGAACATAATACCGATATGACGGAAACTAGGGCGGCAAGAGTGGAACAAAACACCAGGCATAAGGACGAGCCTTCCACCCTTTACCAACTATATAGATGCATTAATAAAAAAAGAGATATTGTGATATCCCAACATATCCATGTTCTAACATGGAACAACATCTCCATGTTCCAACAAGGAAGAAACTTCATCTTCACCTGCAACTAACAACGCTATAAGAGGGTCTGAGCAAAGCGGTAACATAGCCAAACGATGGTTTGCTAGGAAAGGATGGTTAGAGGTTTGACATGGCAATATGGGAGGCATGATAAGCAAGTGGTAGGTATCGTAGCATAGGCATAGCAAAAGAGCGAGCATCTAGCAAGCAAAGATAGAAGTGATTTCGAGGGTATGGTCATCTTGCCTGAAATCCCGCAAGGAAGAAGAACGAGTCCATGAAGAAGACAAACGGACGTAGTCGAACGAATCCTCACAAACGCGACGTTATGGGCACTAACCCGATGAAGCAACACCGGAAAGAAGCAAACAATATAGTAAACAACCATCACATAAATATGGCATGATGCACAATCAAGTATGATGCATGTCCGGTTTAATGAGGCATGGCATGGCAAGGTGCAACAAACAACACTACAAATTAAGTGGAGCTCAATATGCCACGAGTTGCATACTGACGAAGCACCACATTCAAATATTTAGTTCTCTCTCGGTTATGTATCCAACAATATTAAATTTTAGTTAACATGGCAAGAGGTGAAGCGTAACAAAACTATACCATCTAAACAATTTAAATGGGCCGGATATAACAAACAACAAATCCGGTAAATCCCCATATGCATTTAGCAAATTAATGGAAACAACAAATATAAACATTTTAAATGTTGTTATTATGATGCGGATGACATATGCATGTTTTATGCAATTTTTATTAAAAGTTGACATGAGCGTGATGAGAGCATTTGTCATTGTGGTAGAAAGAAAGGGGTGCCACGACGACGAAATGGAAATGATGCCGCGGCAACATTCCGATGATCCGGTAGCTCACAGGCATACCGGTGCAAAAGGAAGTGGGTGTGAGTGTGTTGTGTAAGAAGATGGGGTGCTTCCGGATACCGGGTTCCCATATGTCGACGCAAGGCAACGAGGAACTCACAAAGAACAACTCAGACACGGTGCAACCACGAGCATCTCATACAACACACAATATTCGTTCACGGGCGTCGTCTCGGTGGTTATACCTTCCAAGGGAGCATTCTCGAGCGGTTCGAGTTCATAGAGGAAGTAGTTGTTCTCGTGACGGTAGTGGAAGTAGGGGTACACGGCGATGGTAGTTGTACACGTTTCGTAGACGTTCGAGCCATCGGCAGCGGTACTTGATGAATCCCGAAACGGACTTGGCGTCTTCGTGCGTAGGGGTACTTGGCGTTTCCGGAGACGACGGTAGAGGTACTTGACGCGTCGTTGTGGTACTTGGCAAAAATATCACAGAGAAGATGCTTGGCGGTCCTGGTATGGTCTTGGCGTCCATGTAGTCGATCTTGCAGATCTTGACGGTCCAACTCAAAACATCACAAGGGGCCTCAGGGCGGCGGCAGCAAGGAGACGATGGTGGTGGTGAGCGGCAGAGGCTTGCCGGAGTAGCTGGTGGCGACTGGGCGCGACGCGATGGGGTCCCTGGTCGCCATAGAGGAAGCAGAGGATGGCGCAGGTCCGGCGACGACGGAGAACGGCAGGATGCGGCGAGGAGGAGGCCGCAGGTGAGGGAGGAGGTTGGGCGCGCGGCGCATGGTGGTGGAGGCGAGATCCAGGCGCACGTGGAGAAAGGAGGAAGAGCATCTCAGGCGCTCGGGGTCGAGCTCGCACGCGAGGCCCACCGGCACTAGGAGCTGGGGGATCGGGCGCGGGGACTCCTCCCTGGTGTGTTGCGTGTGTGTTTTCCGGCGGTGTTAGAGGACGAGAGGGAGAGATCGAGAGGAGGGAGGCGAGCGAGGAGGAGGCAGAAGGGATCGGGCGAGGCGCTCCTCTCGTGCGTGGTGACGGCGCGAGGGAGGAGACGAGGGAGAGTGGGGGATCGGGCAGGGGGTTCGGGCTAGGGTTAGGAGGGATTGGTGGGGGCGGCTGGGCCATGGCCTTGGGCCGTCTCGGGAGGTTGGGAGGCCCAGGCTGCTGGGCTCCTTCTCTCTCTCTCTCTTTCTCTAATTCTCTTTTCAAAACAGAAAATAAAGAGAAAGAAAAAGGGAAGAAAAGAAAGGTTAGAGAAAGAGTTGGGCACGGGGATAATTTCCACGGACTCGTAAAAATGTGCACGGTCCATGAAAAATAGGAGTGGCAAGATTGCAGGAATTAAATTCGAAATCATTTGAATTTAATTCAAAAGGTTTGAGCAAGGACTAGGAATTAGAGGTTTCCAAAAATGTTGGGATTTTTGGTGGAGCTCCGGAAGATGATGAAAGAATAAATGGCAAAGTTGGAGATCAAGAATTAAGACAACAAAGGCATTAGGATATTTTGTAAGTGTGTTTGCGGTAAATCCAAATAATTGGAATATTTACTATAGCTCTCTAAATATCGAGAGGATATGTTTTAAAGAGAATCACCATGTGAATTCCCTCGATTTAAATGGATCAAAGATCCATGCCATTTATTTAGTTGAGTTGCAAAAGATTTATGAGATGATGGCATGATGACATGATGCAATGCAAAAATAAAAGGGCAGGCACAAATGAAACACACGGCGAAACCCGGAATATATGGAAGTCTTCTAGACCGTCGGTCTTGGGGCGTTACATCTGTGCCCGCGAACTCCGAGTTGACGGCCTTGCCACCCGCCTTCTTCCTCTTCCGCAGCCTCCCAACGCCAGCCGCCCAAGGAGATGACCCCGAGAAGTTCAGGGAGCCGGCAACACGGATGATGGGGTCGCCGGTGCCGCATGGGGCGACGCCCGACACCTACTCGGAGCCGTCATCCTGCCGCCTGCTACCCTCATCGTCGTTGCCGCTGTCCTCCTCGTCACTCCCGCCCGAGGAGGAGTCTTCGCTATCAGAAGAGCTCTCCACGCAGCACCTTGCACGGGTCCCGAAGCACCCGAAGACCTTGACGGAGAGGAGGCCGCCCTCCATCAGCTTGAAATGGAGAGTGAGCCCCTCCGTCAAGCGGTGGATATGAGCGAACGTCTTCCATCCCCGACAGAGATACATCACGTGAGGGGCTGGGAAGTCGACGCGAAGCCGCGTACCGCTGATCTGGCAAACGCATGTTTATCTTAAAGATATCAAGGATTTGCTCCTTGTCGTGGGTTCTACCCACAAACAAATGACCCGGCAAGCATCCCTTTTCCATTAAAAACATTCCACTCAGTACAGTCCGTAGGGAATGAAAAACATGAATGATGGGATTACAAGTTTTAAATTTAGCTAAGGCCCGAAGGCTTGTCCGCGGGTCGGACGATGCTATGGAGATTTCGTCGCCCGTAACATCGCGACGAGCAGGTGTCCGCGGTACCGGGCGAGGAGGAGGCGAATGCACCATGGTCGCGGCGCCACCGGTATTCCGGCCACTGGTACGCGGGACTCCGTCGGAGCGTCGACCCGGGGGCTCCGCCGGAGTTGGTTCGTCTTTGTTGGCCACCGCAACAAGGCTTCGGATGGTGGCTCTCCATTTGTCAAGTTTCCCCATAGTGGGAGGAAAATCGAGGAGCAACTGCGTGCGCGCCAGGGCTTCTGCTAGCGTTGGTGGCAGCAAAACCTGCACAGATCGCGACGCACTTCGACTTCTGATCATGTCAGAAGGAGCTCTATCACGATCGCGCGGTCGCATGCCATCTTCACCAGTGCCTCGGCGAGTGGGCAGGTCTTCTACATCCCGGGAGTGGCGCTCGGGGCTCTTCCCGCGGCGATGCTCGGGGTCTTCGATGCGATTACGCCGTTCGTCGCACGCCGATTGAGAGGAGTGCACCGTCGGCGCCGGCCTGGGAGTCTTGGAAGCCCTTGCGTCGCCCTCGGGCGGGCGGCAGCGATCCTGGAAGGCGTCTATGCCCGCGTACTCCGAGTTGACGGCCTTGCCACCCGCCCTCTTCCTCTTCTGCAGCCTCCCAACGCTAGCTGCCCAAGGAGACGACCCCGAGAAGTTCAGGGAGCCGGCGACACGGATGATGGGGTCGCCGGTGCCGCACGGGGAGGCGCCCGACACCTAGTCAGACCCGTCATCCTGCCGCCTACTACCCTCGTCGTCGCTGCCGCGGTCCTCCTCGTCACTCCCGGCCGAGGAGGAGTCTTCGCTATCAGAAGAGCTCTCCATGCAGCACCTTGCCCAGGTCCCGAAGCACCCGAAGACCTTGACGGAGAGGAGGCCGCCCTCCATCAGCTTGAAATGGAGAGTGAGCCCCTCCGTCAAGCGGTGGATATGAGCGAACGTCTTCCATCCCCGACAAAGATACATCATGTGAGGGTCTGGGAAGTCGACGCGAACCCGCGTATCGCTGATCCCACAGCCCCTCATGTGCAGCCGTAATGATTCCAGCGGATCCAACTCCATCTCCCGCGCGAATGGGGTCGGGAGACGAAGGCGACGGCGAGGCGGCAGGCGCAGCCTGACGAAGAACTCACAAGGGTCATCCCCAACGTGGCCCTACATGGGGGGAGGAGCTGCTGGCGGAGGCAGGCCAGCGCGCCGCCCCGTACTCCTCTTCCCCGAGTGCCTAGGCCTCGCCCACGGCCTCGCCCCCTCCCCCTTCCCCTTGCGGCTGGCTCTGCCACCGCGGGCGCAGGAGAAGGAGGGGCGCGTTGTCGAGCGGCAACCCGCGCCGCCACCATTGAAGGACCCGGGTTCCCTCTCTCCATGGCGAATGGAAGGGAGGGGAGCAGGAGCTGAAGGAAGGAGGAGATGAAGGAATGCGGGACGCCATCCGCCCCCTCCCACTCTTTATAAAGGAACGGGGTGGGGGCTCGGCCGCCCCGTTCCACCAATCAGGACGTGGAAGGTGCAGGGAACTGGGACCGACCCGCTGCCCCAGCCCGCGACGGCCCAGTTTTCCGCCTCCACCGATCGCCACCCCAAGCGCATGGGAGCCATGTGGCAAGCGTGCAAGACCGAGGCGACGGGTGCGGCGACCTCTCCCCACCCCGTGATCGCAGGGAGTGGACGCCTTGAAGACCACGCCTCGGCCCCGTTCAGTAAATGGGCCGTGCCTCCACGCCTCCCTCCGTTTATGGGGAAGGCGCGAACCGCCCCCTTTTACTACGACGTGACGCATGCGTGCAAAGCTCAGCCCCACGCATGCCGCCCACGTCACGCACGCCTCCCCATGCCGCGCCACGCGCGGGACGCGTGGGAAGCGCAGCGCGCGAAGGAACCTACCACGGTAAAAACCGCCCCGCCTGCCCGCGCACCGTTTTTGGGCCTAGCCCAACAACACGATTGCGCTTATGTGTGGCCCAGTCCCGGCGGCTCCTGTCGGTGTACAAAAAGAGGGGTACACTTTTTGTACCCCTATAACTCTGCACGGGCAGTCTGAGCCACGGGCGCCGCCACACCGAGCACGGCAAGGGAGGTAAGCGAAGGTAAGGCCGAAGCTGAAGGGAAGCAGAACGACGCCAAGACCACAAAGAGCAAAGGGGATAGAGCAGACCCCCCGGCAAGATCCTTGCCACGGGGCAGCTTTAGTTAACCCGGCAAGACCCTTGCCATGGCAGCTCGCCCCACACTTACGGAGCGAAGTCACCCTCGAGTCCACTGCCCCCATGGGGCAAGGATTCGGGAGACATCCCCGTGGTGGCATGCAGATCTTTGTGAAGACATTCAAGATCAGATACCCACTTCAGAAGATGATGATCTTTGGCGGGATCCCAGCCAAGGAGGACCACAAGGCCCCCGGCAAGAGCCTTCCTGGGGATGACAGCAAGCGCCGCGGCATGACCCTTGCCACAGGGCAGCTTTAGTTAACCCGGCAAGACCCTTGCCGTGGTAGCTCGCCCCACACTTACGGAGCGAAGTCACCCTCGAGTCCACTGCCCCCCTGGGGCAAGGATTCGGGAGACATCCCCGTGGTGGCATGCAGATCTTTGTGAAGACATTCAAGATCAGATACCCACTTAAGAAGATGATGATCCTTGGCGGGATCCCAGCCAAGGAGGACCACAAGGCCCCCGGCAAGAGCCTTGCCGGGGATGACAGCAAGCGCCGCGGCAAGACCCTTGCCGGGGCCGCGGCAAGACCCTTGCCAAGGACGCCCGTGGGGTCACCATCAGACCCGCGCCAGTCGAACCCCCACCGCCGTTCGCATGCAGCTGCCGACCCAACAAGTTGGGTAGGCACCTGCGTGGCAGCGTACAGATCTTCGTGGAGACCCACCACTGCGCCACCTCAGCTGCCTGCCTGCCTACATGGCACCATAGGCACTGCTGGGCAGGGCGCGTGTCGATGCAAGAGGGAGCAGCGACGGACGAGACGGGGCTCTCCCCGCCCCCGATAAAGCAAGGACACCTAAGAAAGGTGCATTAAATGCGCCTTGTCATGTAATGCGAGGGATAGCCTCGCATTACTGTACCCTTTCCACCTCCTGTGTGCCACTGTGGCAACCCCTTTCCTATAAAAGGAGGCCCAAGGCGACCAGGAGGAGGATTCGGCTTTTTGGAGCTCTCGACGCCCCATAGCTAGCTCAGGAACTCAGATATACAATCCACCAAAGCAGGAGTAGGGTTTTACGCATCCTTGCGGCCCGGCTCCCTGAACTTCTCGGGGTCGTCTCCTTTGGCGGCTGGCGTTGGGAGGTTGCGGAAGAGGAAGAGGGCGGGCGGCAAGGCCGTCAACTCGGAGCACACGAGCACAGACGCTTTCGACGCGTGCTGCCGTCCTGCCGCCTCGTCTTCGAGCTCTGCTTCCGGCGCCGCCATTGCCATCCAGCCTCCGTACGGCCACGGAGATGTTCTCTTGGTGTCTTCTGCCACCCGTAGCTCGCCTAGGCGCCCCTTTTGCCCTCTTCGCCTCCTTGACCTGCCTCCTGAGGAGAGAGACAAGAAAGGGATTACGGGCACCTTATTTCTTTTTAGTTTGTAATCCTTCAGGCCTTAGCTGAATTTAAAACTTGTAATCCCATCATTCATGTTTTTCATTCCATACGGACTATACCTGAGTGGAATGTTTTTAATGAAAAAGGGATGCTTGTCGGGTCATTTGTTTGCGGGTAGAACCCACGACAAGGAGCAAATCCTTGATATCTTTAAGATAAACATTTCCTCACCCGGCAACAGGCCTTGCCGTCTCCCCACTTCACTCGACCTTTCTCACGCCCTTGGCAGAGGCATGGATGTGGCGGGTTTAGGCTCCTCGTTTCATCCTTTCGCTGCCGCGACTACGACCAAACCCGGCCCCAGGAACGAGTCCTAGGGCCTAGAGTTAGGGGAGCACGATAGTTTTTAGGAAAAACGAGGTTTCACATACCTCAGTCCATAAGGGAACGCATGATAAGGGATGAAGAACTTATCTGAAGCTGTAGCCCCCGGCAACTTTGGTTTGCCGTGGGTGAATCTTTGCTGTTGCAGCCCCCGGTAATACTGGCTTGCCGGGGCCTAGATGTCGGTCTGTCCCTCTTCTCTTCTTTGTTCTCAAGTGATCCAGCAAGGATATCAGTGAGTCCTGCGAACCAAATAAGACAAAAGAATGGCAAAGGGACGCACACTCGACCTCTAAGCTAGGGGTTAGCCGCAGCCAAGCACTACCAACCCTAACCAAGGACGAGACTTGACCTAGCATGCATGCTATAACTTAGGGCGCCGGTGCTTCATTTATTTATGCTCAGGGTCTGCGCATGGCTTTGTACAAAGGGTTACATGCATCATCGGCAATGCTTGTACAAAAGGTGGCTTGCCGGGGGGCCCGGCAAGCCGCGCCTCACGGGTAAAACTTGCGAAGATGCTCAATGTTCCAGGAGTTACTCACCGGAACGAAATCTTCGGTCTCCAGGCGGACTGCGCCAGGCCTGGTGACTCGTATTACCCGGTAAGGGCCTTCCCACTTTGGCGTCAACTTGTTGGAATTCTTGGCCGATTGAACGCGCCGAAGGACAAGCTCGCCTTCCTCAAGGCTTCGGGCATGAACCTTGCGGCTATGGTAGCGGCGCAAGGCTTGCTGGTAGTGTGCTGCTCTCACAGCCGCCCGAAGACGATCTTCCTCAAGGAGCAGTGCGTTATCTTGTCGCAATTGCTCTTGCTCAAGCTCATCATAAGTGAGCACTCGAGGTGACCCGTATATGAGTTCAGTGGGGATAACTGCTTCTGCCCCGTATACCAGGGCAAAGGGTGTTTGGCCGGTGGCTCGATTTCGTGTCGTCCTGATCGACCAAGAATCGTCGGCAACTCATCAACCCAGCGCCTTCCGCTCTTGTCCAGCCTGTCAAATGTCCTGGTCCTTAAGCCTCGCAGCACTTCAGCATTTGCCCTCTCAGCTTAACCATTGCTTCGCGGGTGAGCAACGGAAGCAAAACAGACTTTGCTGCCGAGGTCTTGAGTATATTGCACAAATGTGCGGCTTGTGAACTGTGTGCCGTTGTTGGTGATGACCCTGTTGGGTACACCGAAACGGCACACTAGCCCCTTGAAGAACTTGGCGGCTGACTGAGCTGTGACCTTCCTCACTGCTTCCACCTCTGGCCACTTTGTGAACTTGTCGATTGCAATGTACAAGTACTCAAAGCCCCCGACAACGCGGGGGAAAGGGCCGAGTATGTCGAGCCCCCAGACTGAGAAGGGCCAGGAGAGAGGAATGGTTGAAGGGCGTGAGCTGGATGATGAAGCTTCTTTGAATGGAACTGACACGCTTCACACCTGGTGACGAGTGTCGTCGCATCCTGGAGGGCGGTGGGCCAGAAGAAACCTTGCCGGAATGCCTTGCCGGCGAGGGCCCTTGACCCGATGTGGGATCCACATATGCCTCCGTGTATCTCCGCCAACAGCTCCAGTCCTTCCTCTCGAGGGACACACTTCAATTTCACACCATTCGGCCTCTTCCTGTACAGGACGTCATCGACGAACTGGTACATGGTAGAGCGACGGTCTACTTTTTCTGCTTCTTCCTGCTCCTCAGGAAGTTCCCCTGTTTGGAGGAATCGGACGGTATGCTGTGCCCACGCTAGAGCCTGGGGCTCGACGGCGAGGACTAAAGGCATCTCCTCTGCTATAGGAGCGGCTGTCTCGACGGCAAGATCTTGACGCTCCGCCGGAGCTAGCCGTCCCGTGGCGGGCTCAGTGTCCCCGGCAACATCCTTGCCGGCGGCTCCGGGGAGCTCGGCGAGAAAGTACTTGCCGGGCCCTGATTTCCTCCTCTTGTTCTGCTCTGTTGATGGATCAACGGATGGCTAAGTTAGCTGAAGCACAAAGGTACCTGGTTCCACAGGTAGCTTGAGGGAAGCGTGTTTTGACAGGTAATCGGCGATATCGTTCTCCGCTCGGGGAATGTATTCAGCCTGTATACCGTCGAAACGCTCTTCCAGCTTTCTCACTTCATCAACGTAGGCCTTCATCAACGGGCTCTGGTAATCCTTGTTGACTTGCTTGACGACAAGCCGCGAGTCGCCCCTGACGATGAGCTTCTTGATTCCGAGGTCCGCCACGATCCTAAGACCGGCAAGCATCCCTTTGTACTCTGCCGTATTGTTTGTTGACACCTCCCTGGGGAAGTGCATCTGGATAATGTACTTGAGGTGCTCTCCGGTGGGGGCGACAAGCAGTAGTCCAGCCCCGGCACCTTATAGAGAGAAAGCCCCATCAAAGTACATGATCCAATTGCAACTTGCCTCCTTGTCGGGGAGAGCAGTCCCTTGGGCTTCCTCGTCAGGTGTTGCGGTCCACTCTGCAATTAACTCTGCCAGGACTCGGCTCTGGATCGTCGAAGTACTTTCAAACTTGAGGCCAAAGCTGGACAACTCCAGTGCCCATTCCACAATCCTCCCCGTTGCATCTGGATTATGCAATATCCGTTGCAGGGGGAGGCGAGTGACGACAGTGATCTCGTGTGCCTGGAAGTAGTGACGCAGCTTCCTCGAGGCCATGACGAGGCCGAAGAGCAGTTTCTGCTCGCCGGAGTACCTTGATCTAGCCCCTGCAGGAGGGAGCTAACAAAGTAGACCGGGTGCTGCATCATTTTCTTCTTAGGCGGCACTTCGACTGGCTGTGTCGTCTCCGCAATGGTGGTGTCGGGCTCTGTCGCTGCCATCATCTCGTTGTCAACCTCTCTCTTTGCTACTAGTGCGGCGCTGACCACCTGGTTCGTTGCTGCTAGGTATAGCAGCAACGGCTCCTGGGGCCTAGGCGCAACTAGTGTTGGCGCGGAGGAGAGGTACTTCTTGAAATCTTGCAATGCTGCTTTGGCTTCTGGCGTCCACTCCACCGGGCCCGCCTTTTTCAGGATCTTGAAAAAGGGAAGGGCACGCCGGATTGGCCTCTATCCCATGCTATGACACAAAGAACCCGAGAAGCTTGCCGGACGGGACGCCAAAGACGCACTTCTTAGGGTTCAGCTTGAGATTGATCTTGCGCAGGTTTGCAAATATTTCTTGCAAAGCTGTGATGAGGGTTGCCCTGTCCTTGGTTTTGACCACTATGTCGTCCATATAAGCTTCCATATTTCTATGGAGTTGGGGTTCAAAACCAATCCGGACCGCCCTTGCAAACGTCGAACCAGCACTCTTCAACCCGAAAGGCATCTGTATGAAACAATACGTACCACATGGGGTGATGAATGTTGTTTTCTCTTCGTCTTCTCTTGTCATGAAGATCTGGTGGTAGCCGGAGTAGGCATCGAGGAATGACAACAGATCACACCCAGCCGTGGAGTCAACAATCTGGTCGATGTGCGGCAACGGGAAGGGGTCTTTAGGACAAGCCTTATTGATATCTGTGTAATCAATACACAACCTCCACTTCCCATTTGCCTTGCGCACTACGACCAGATTGGCCAACCACGTTGGATGGAGCACTCCTCTTACCAAACCCGCGGCTTCCAGTTTCCGGATTTCTTCTGTGATGAACTCTTGTCGTTCCAAAGCTTGCTTTCTGACCTTCTGCTTGACGGGCCACGCATGAGGACAGATAGCAAGGTGGTGCTCAATCACCTCCCTGGGAACATCGGGGATGTCGGAAGCTTGCCATGCAAACACATCGACATTCGCCCGCAGGAAGGTGACGAGCGCGTCTTCCTATTTGTCATCAAGGGTGGAGCTTATGGTGAAAGCTCCTCCCGTGCCGTCCTCATTGACGGAAACCTTCTTGGTTCCCGGCGGTATGGCCCTGGACTTCTTGTTCCCACCGGTGGATCTCTCTGGGACGTCCTCGATGGCAGCGCTAGACTCCGAAGAGGTGCGCTTGCCGGAGTGGGTGCCCGAGGTCTCACTGGTCTTCTTCTTCTTCTTCCCTCCCGGGGTCCCAGCGGCAGGAGCAAGTGCCTTAGTGGCGGCAGCCGCTGCAACTGCTTGCTGGTACTGTTCGTCAACGCATCTTTCTTGTCGGAGGGGATGGTGATGATCGTCACGGGCCCTGGCATCTTGAGGGTGTTGTATGCGTAGTGTGACGCCGCCATGAACTTGGCCAGCGCTGGGCGGCCAAGGATCCCGTTGTAGGGCAAGGGGATCTTGGCGACATCAAACACGATCCTCTTTGTCCTGAAGTTCACGTAGCTTCCAAAAGTCACGGGCAGCGTGACCTTTCCCTTGGGTTGGCTTCTTCCCGGGTTGACCCCTTGAAACGTGCCCGTCTCTTCGAGGTCTACGTCAGGAATCTGCAGTTTCTCGATCACGGCAGGCGAGATTAAGTTTAGACCAGCCCCGCCATCGACTAGCATCTTTGTCACCTTGAGGTTGTGTATTGTTGGTGAAACCAACAATGGCAAGTACCCGACCGCAGTAGTGCGATCAGGGTGATCCTCAGTGTCAAAGATGATAGGTGTGCTGGACCACTTCAGCGGCCTTTGGGCATCAAACGACGGCTCTGCCGCTGTAATCTCTCGCGCCAACTGTTTAAGCCGCCGGTGAGAAGTATGCAACGAGGCGCCGCCGTCGACGCACATGGCCTCTGTAGCTTTCTGAAACTCTTGGTCGCCGGACTCGTCGTCCTCTTCGTGATCATCCTCTTCTGGCTTTCTGTCACGGCCCTGGGCGGGCCTCTCCTGTTGTTTATCCTTGCCAAGACGGCCTGCCTGGCCGTCATGCTTCTTGTCGGACCCCTCAGCACCGTCTTGGCCCTTCTCCTTGTCCCGCCTCTCATATTCATCCCTCTGCTTCTCAACGAGGAGCTCAACCTGTCGGCAGTCTTGGAGAGCATGGGCTTTGGTGCGATGGATCTTGCGATGACTTCTCGGCGGCCGCCAAGGCCCGGCAGGCGACACATTCGGCAATTTCCTTGCCGGGGTCATCTACCTTGGTTTTCTTGGTGGAGCCGGTGTCATCAGATCCCTCGACGGCAAGCACGGCTTTCCCTTTGCGCTTCCTGTTACGGCGCCGACCTTTCTTCGCCAGGGCGGCAATATCCTCATCTGAGGAGTCAGTTTCCACGCCGGCATCTTTGCCGGGGTACTTCCTTCCCTCTTCGGCCCGGGCATATCTGTCAGCAAGAACATAGAGTTCTGCTACATCTTTCACCTTGTTCATTGCCAGCTCTTCGCGCATCTTGCGGTTACACACGTTCTGATGGAACGCGCTGATGATGGCGGCGGGATGAACATCACGGTTGTTGTACTATATCCGGCTGAACCTCTGTATATACTTGCGGAGACTCTCGCCTCCCTTCTGGTGAATGACGTGCAGATCGCTTGCTTGTCCATGAGCTTGGTGACCGCCAGTGAAGGCGCCCACGAACTCATGGCACAAATCCGACCAGGAGGAAATGGAGTCTACCAGCAGGTGCATCAACCATGACATGGCATTGGGTTTAAGAGCCAACGGAAAGTAATTCGCAAGCACCTTATCATCGCGGGCTCCGGCAGCCTGCATCGCGATGGTGTAGATGCTGAGGAACTCGGACGGGTGGGTCTTGCCGCCGTATTTCTCGCCCACGTCAGGTTTGAAGGTGCGATGAGTGGGCCACATGAACTGCCGCAGCTCACGGGTAAAAGCCGGGCAGCCTACCTTGTAAGGCAGGCCTCCAGGGCTCTCCAATGCCGGGTGGTCCATAGCAGGCCCTGCTCGCCTCTCTGACTGGTGGCGCGCTCCGTGCCGGCGCTCGATAGTGGTCCGAGCGTCTTCATGTTCCCGATCCCGAAGGACCTGGCGTTGGTCACAGTGGGCCGCGGGTCGGACGACGCTATGGAGATTTCATCGCCCGTAATGTCGCGACGGGCAGGTGTCCGCGGTACCGGGCGAGGAGGAGGCGATTGCACCATGGTCGCGGCGCTGCCGGCTTTCCTGCCACTGGTACGCGGGACCCCGTCGGAGCGTCGACCCGGGGGCTCCGCCGGACTTGGTTCGTCTTTGTTGTCCACCGCAACAAGGCTTCGGATGGCGGCTCTCCATTCATCGAGTTTCCCCGTAGTGGGAGGAAAATTGAGGAGCAACTGCGCGCGCCAGGGCTTCTGCTGGCATTGATGGCAGCGAAACCTGCACAGATCGCGACGCGCTTCGATTTCTGACCATGTCAGAAGGAGCTCTATCACGACCGCGCGGTCGCATGCCATCTTCACCAGCGCCTCGGCGAGCGGGCAGTTCTTCTACATCCCGGGAGTGGCGCTCGGGGCTCTTCCCGCGGCGACGCCCGGGGTCTTCGGTGCGATTACGCCGTTCGTCGCGTGCCGCTTGAGAGGAGCGCGTCGTCGGCGCAGGCGTGGGAGTCTTGGAAGCCCATGCGTCGCCCTCGGGTGGGGCGGCAGCGATCCTGGAAGGCCCCGCGCCACCCGCGGAGGGCCCGGCTCCGTCTTTGGATTTGGCGGCGTGCGGCCTGTTACCAGGCGCACGAACATCGCCGCCTCCCAAACTCCGGCTGCTGGGACGGTGTTGGTGTTCGCGAACAGCTCCCCGGGTCCTTTCTGCGACCGGTCCGCTGCTGGCCCGCGTCGGGACGGGATGCCCGGCTTCCGACGGGCCAACCGCCACCATCGTCTTCTTCTTGGGCGCCATGACGATGAAGAAGCGTCGAACTGTCTGCCAAAGCCGATTCTCACAACTGCGCCCCCTACCTGGCGCGCCAAAGATGTCGGTGATGAAACGACACCTATGGGATCACAAGAATCCCTACTACGGTTGCGGGGCGCGGGGTTGTGAAAAGAGAGGATCTAACAGATACCACACGGTTCCTTTACCCAGGTTTGGGCCGCAAGGATGCGTAAAACCCTACTCCTGCTTTGGTGGATTGTATATCTGAGTTCCTGAGCTAGCTATGGGGCGTCGAGAGCTCCAAAAAGCCGAATCCTCCTCCTGGTCGCCTTGGGGCTCCTTTTATAGGAAAGGGGTTGCCACAGTGGCACACAGGAGGTGGAAAGGGTACAATAATGCGAGGCTATCCCTCGCATTACATGACAAGGCGCATTTAAAGCGCCTTGCTTAGGTGTCCTTGCTTTATTGGGGGCGGGGGAGAGCCCCGTCTCATCCGTCACCGCTCCCTCTTGCGTCGACACGCGCCCTGGCCAGCGGTGCTTCTGGTGCCATGTAGGCAGGCAGGCAGCTGAGGTGGTGCAGTGGTGGGTCTCGACGAAGATCTGTACGCCGCCACGCAAGTGCCTGCCCAACTGGTTGGGTCGGCACCTGCATGAGAATGACGGTGGGGGTGCGACTGGCTCGGGTCTGATGGTGGCCCCACGGGCGTCCTTGGCAAGGGTCTTGCCGCGGCCCC
Source organism: Aegilops umbellulata (assembly GCA_032464435.1). NCBI lineage: Eukaryota > Viridiplantae > Streptophyta > Magnoliopsida > Poales > Poaceae > Aegilops > Aegilops umbellulata. Next base: position 179,674,818 of record CP136058.1, read on the forward strand.
GGCAAGGGTCTTGCTGCGGCGCTTGCTGTCATCCCCGGCAAGGCTCTTGTCGGGGTCCTTGTGGTCATCCTTGGCTGGGATCCCGCCAAGGATCATCATCTTCTGAAGTGGGTATCTGATCTTGAATGTCTTCACAAAGATCTGCATGCCACCACGGGGATGTCTCCCGAATCCTTGCCCCATGGGGGCAGTGGACTCGAGGGTGACTCCGCTCCGTAAGTGTGGGGCGAGCTGCCACGGCAAGGGTCTTGCCGGGTTAACTAAAGCTGCCCACTGGAAAGGTTCTTGCTGGGGGGGGGGGGTCTGCTCTGTCCCCTTTGCTCTTTGTGGTCTTGGCGTCATTCTGCTTCCCTTCAGCTTTGGCCTTACCTTGGCTTACCTCCCCTGCCGTGCTCGGTGTGGCGGCGCCCGTGGCTCAGACTGTCCGTGCACAGTTATAGGGGTACAAAAAGTGTACCCCTCCTTTTGTACACCGACAGGAGCCCCCGGGCCTGGGCCACACATAAGCGCAGTTGCGTTGTTGGGCTAGGCCCAAAAACGGTGCGCGGGCAGGCGGGGCGGTTTTTATCGCGGTAGATTCCTTCGCGCGCTGCGCTTCCCATGCGTCCCTCGTGTGGCGCGGCGTGGGGAGGGGTGCATGACGTGGGCGGCATGCATGGGGCTGAGCTCTGCACGTATGCGTCACGTCGTAGTAAAAGGGGGCGGTTCGCGCCTTCCCCATAAATGGAGGGACGCGTGGAGGCGCGACCCATTTACTGAACGGGGCCGAGGCATGGTCTTCAAGGCGTCCACTCCCTGCGATCACGGGGTGGGGAGAGGTCGCCTCATCCATCGCCTCGGTGCTGCACGCTTGCCACGTGGCTCCCATGCGCTTGGGTGGCGATCGGTGGAGGCGGAAAACCGGGCCGTCGCGGGCTGGGGCAGCGGGTCGGTCCCAGTTCCCTGCGCCTTCCGCGTCCTAATTGGTGGAATGGGGCAGCCGAGCCCCCACCCCGTTCCTTTATAAAGAGTGGGAGGGGGCGGATGGTGTCCCGCATTCCTTCATCTCCTCCTTCCTTCAGTTCCTGCTCCCCTCCCTTCCATTCGCCATGGATAGAGGGAACCCTGGTCCTTCAATGGTGGCGGCGCAGGTTGCCGCTCGACAACGCGCCCTTCCTTCTCCTGCGCCCGCGGTGGCAGAGACAGACGCAAGGGGAAGGGGGAGGTGGCGAGGCCGAGGTGCTCGGGGAAGAGGAGGACGGGGCGGCGCGCCGGCCTTGCCTCCGCCAGCAGCTCCTCCCCCCATGGAGGGTGTCACACCCTGCATTTTGTATCATGTCATTTGCATTTAATAAAGCATGAAAATTTGGACCAACAAAAACTTTTGCGTTATTTGGCTTTTATTTTGAAGTTGGTTTTCTCTGTGTGGTTTTTCAAGTGCTCTTAATAGTCAACTACTCCACCTTCTATACTTCATCTCCTTGTCGAAAACTTCTGCCCAATGATCATGCCATGTGTATAGAGCAATATAGTATTTTCTTACAAAAATAATTTGGCCAAAATGTATTTATAAAAATTAGTTTTCCAAAAACCCCTGGATTGAGGTTTGCACTGCAAATACTTAATTAAGGGAAGTAAAAATATTTCAAAAGGTATATTTGAAACCTATTAGATATAGGATAACCAGAAACCACAAAAATATAATTTTGGAAGTTATTTTCCTATTTTATTTAAAGGATTTTTCTTAAGGCTAGAAATGGTCTTAAATAGGTTAAAATTATTTAAAAGCTTTAAAAATATTTGAGAAAAATTAGGGAGACTCAATGGACATATATTTTCCATATATATGAGTTTCAACACATGGTTATGATCAAAATATTGGACAAACCTCCCAAAACCATTTCTGCCCATTTCAAGGATTTGAAATATTTCTACAGGAAATATTTTCATAAAAATCCAAGGAAAATCCAGCAAGTCACAAATGCATATTGTCATAACCTTGCAAAGCCTCATGTCAATTAAAGTCATTTTGGTTCACCAAAATGCCCCAAAACCCTCTCTGACCAGAATCTAATTTGATCAAGTTTGTACTACCAACTTTCTCTCCTTAACCCCAACTTTTGTGAGCATGTTCACATGGCCAAATGAGGCCACTACACCAGGTGGTGCATCAAGGAGAAGTGATTTGCTCAACTAGATCTACACAAGTCTATTTCTGCTCATTTCTAGGGTTTACAAAAGTTGCATTGGCAACTTTGCCCAATTAAGCTCCAAATTGGTGGAAGGCCCTAATTATATGTGTCATTTCACCCTGTGGAGTATCATGGCAATTGGAGATCATTTGCTTGCCAAAACCCTTATCAAACACCTTCTGCCACTTTTCAAAAATTCCCATTTTGACCACTAAAACTATTCTCCTTGAGCTAAGCTTTTTACCACAGCTCCTCCTAGACCCCTTTCACCTCCAGTAACAATGGCAAGTCCCCAGCTCAATAATTAAGGTGTGAAACCCCCCTCTTTCTCTCTCTGGTCATCCCACTTCTCCCTCTTCCTCACCTCCCTCCTCACTCCAGTGGCCATCCATGGCATCCAATGTACCACCCCATTTCTTTACTCCCTCCTAGACCTGCTAGACACTAGTGGACACACCCCTGCCCTTTAAACAATGCAATGGCAGCCAAAGGCACGCTCTGGAGCGCGCTACAGTGCGCTCCCGCACTGTAGCCGCCCCCTGCCAAGCACCCCCGGCCACCTCGGGCCTCCCCAGCGCGCCCGACGAGGTGCCTCGACGTCCGCAGCACACCACGCCCCTGGCCCCCTCCTCCTTCTCTCTCCCCTGCCCCTGCTCGCACACGCTCCATGGCCACCCGAGTGCTCCAATGAGGGAGCTCACACGCGCGGCATCTCTGACCTGTTCCCGCCCCTCTCTTCTTCCCCTGGGCGTAGTCGACCCCCACGAACACCCCAAACACAACCAAATAGGCCCCCGTGACCCGTGGCGACGGCAACGAGCTCGCCGGCGCACAGGTCCACAATGGACCACCGTGCGGCTATATAAGCCCGCCCCGGGCCGCTCTAGTGGCATACGCCTCCTTCTCACACCCCCAGGAGCACGCCCGCACCACCCAATCAACCCCGGAGAGCCTCTGTGCTCGGGATCAACCGGAGCTCCGCCGCCTCGGGTCGCCGTCGATCTCAGGGTACGGGCTCCCTCCGCCCCTCCTCTCTCTCAATCTGGACTCTCCGCACCTCCCTGATCACTTCCCCTCCGTTTCCCCTCTCTTTTGCAGCCGGAAACGGCCGGAGCCGTCGAATCCCGAAGCTCCTCCGCCGCGAACCTCGTCGCCGGCGAACCCCTGCACCCCGGCGACCAACTCCGGGACCACCCGAACAGCGACACGACGAGGAGTCCAGCGGTGCCATCAGCTCACCTCGCCGTGCCCGGAAACATCACCGGTGAGATCGCCGCCCCTCTAACCCAGGGTTGACGACGACGGCCGTGGGGCCCGTCTATCAGCCCCTCGCCCTGACGCCTGGGCCACGCTCGTCAGGTTTAAACCTGGCGCGCACGCGTGCACCGGTGCGCTGGGCCGCCTCTCTACTGGGCCTGCTGCCCTGCGGCTGTTCTGGCCCAGCAAGCACAGTGCCCTTTTTCTTTTTGTTTTTCTGTCATTATTCCAAAAATTCCACAGGATTAAATAATAATCCAAATGCAACAATTCCAACTCCTAAAATCTTAGAAAAATCCCACCTATTTAATGGTGTAACTTTCATATATGTCCATCAAACTTTTCTGCACTGTTCAAATTTAAATTCAAATTTGAGCATTTAAATTCCCCTCTAAAAATCCATTTCTCCTATTCCACAACTCCAAATCCAAAACTAAGAATTTTCCCCTTCTTAGTTTTCAACCTAGTATTTTACAAAAATGAGTTGACATTTTTCTGAACACTTTGGTTTTTCTGTTTTATTATTGCCTTATTTTCTCGTTATTATTTTGCGACGATAGATTGCGTTGCTGACGAAGGAGTTGCACCAGAAGACTTTGAAGACCCAGAAGACTTTGCTGAGCCAGGCTGCAGCCCTTTGACCATGTCTATGAAACCCTTTTTATGCACGTCATATAGCACTTCATTATTGTTGCATCGGAGTCATGATGAGATAGTAGCCACTTTGGTGGGTTGCCTTCGTTACTTCCTTGTTGGTACCTGCATTACGCATGACCCTACCTTCTTATGAGGGTTATGCTGGTGGGAGTAGATAGGATGCCAAAGTAGTTGCTATGCAAAAAGGAACGGGTATATGCATGGTGATGGAATCAAAGTGTTTTCAAAGACTTTTACGAAAACCCCGTCGGGTGCCACTTATGCCCGAGGGAGACAATGAGATGGGTAACCACTTGATGACGAAGTGGTGTAGCAAGGCAAGTGTGTGTGTTTTTTTTTCGAAAATGGATTAGATTTAAGATTTGTCGACTGTCCCAACCTTACATGCGCAACCACTCTACCCTTATATGGGAAAGGGCATTATTGATTACCTAAGTCGATACTAGCTTGGGGCCCGCATTACTAGTGACGGGGGAGAGTTGGTGCTCTCTCTCGGGACGGGGTCGTGCCAGATAGGGCGACCATGACTGTTTTCACAGGGCACCGGATACACCATTGTGTCCCCTCTCGGATGTTACAATCTCGAGTGAATCTTGCAAGATGTTCATCGTGAGGATGCGGAACAACGAGTGGACTCCATGTTAGTGTCGTCTAGGGAAAGATAGTGATCGGGTACTCACCCCGGGTACTTGAGGTACCGCGGGTCATGGATGACACGGAAGTTCCCCGGATCTTGTGGGTAAAGTGTGCAACCTCTGCAGAGTGTTAAAACTATTCGAATAGCCGTGTCCAGGGTCAAGGACAGTTGGGCGGTGCTGCTTAAACTACGTCCACGTGTTTACAAACCAGTGTGTGTGTTGGATAAGTGGGAAGAACTACTGGGTCAAGTCAAGGACTTGACATGATTGAGTTGGGTTGGTGCCCGCTCTATTTATGTTGATATCTGTAACCCGTCCTCATGGTTACTTGAGTTCTCCTGATGCATGTCTTACAAGTTGTTGAACATGTCATTGCAGTCAAAACTAGCTTTCCACAAAAATTTACCTATGTCATGCATTATTGTACCTTGAACCAAAACATGGATTGCTTGCGAGTACATTCAAAGTACTCATTGGCTTGCCACTGGTTATTTAATTGACCAGGCATGGAAGAACAGGAGTGCGAGGAAGAATTCTTTGGAGGCGAACATGCGAACTAGGACGTTTCCCAGTCAGAATGCCTGTAGGGTTAAGGCAGATGGCATGGGTTCTACTTATCGACGAAGATTTCCACTGCTTGTGTTTCATTTGATGTTCAGCCTTAAGGCTTTATCTATGTAAGACTTGACCATAATGGTCATAATTTGTGTAAGACAGTATGTATGGATGTAAGACTCTTGTTATTCAGCTTCTGCGTGTTCAGTGAGCATTGATCTCTGGGGTCACTGTACACGTGCATTCGGTGATCACGACTTATGAGTCGGGGTCCCCACAGAGGGCCACGTTGGGGATGACCCTTGTGAGTTCTTCGTCAGGCTGCGCCGGCCGCCTCGCCGTCGCCTTCGTCTCCCGACCCCGTTCGCGGGGCAGAAGCAGTTATCCCCACTGAACTCATATACGGGTCACCTCGAGTGCTCGCTTATGATAAGCTTGAGCAAGAGCAACTGCGGCAGGATGACGCACTGCTCCTTGAGGAAGATCGTCTTCGGGCGGCTATGAGAGCAGCACGGTACCAGCAAGCCTTGCGCCGCTACCATAGCCGCAAGGTTCATGCCCGAAGCCTTGAGGAAGGCGACCTTGTCCTTCGGCGCGTTCAATCGGCCAAGAATTCCAACAAGTTAACGCCAAAGTGGGAAGGCCCTTACCGGGTAATACGAGTCACCAGGCCCGGCGCAGTCCGCCTGGAGACCGAAGATGCCATTCCGGTGAGTAACTCCTAGAACATTGAGCATCTTTGCAAGTTTTACCCGTGAGGCGCGGCTTGCGGGCCCCCCCGGCAAGCCACCTTTTGTACAAGCATTGTCGATGATGCATGTAACCCTTTGTACAAAGCCAGGCGCAGACCCTGAGCATAAATAAATGAAGCGCTGGCGCCCTAAATTATAGCATGCATGCTAGGTCAAGTATCGTCCTTGGATTCGGGTTGGTAGTGCTTGGCGGGGGCTAACCCCTAGCTTAGAGGTCGAGTGTGCGTCCCTTTGCCATTCTATTCTCTTCTTTGGTTCGCAGGACTTACTGATATCCTTGCCGGATCACTTGAGAACGAAGAAGAGAAGAGGGACAGGCCGGCCCCGGCAAGCCAAAGTTGCCGGGGGCTACAGCTTCAGATAAGTTCTTCATCCCTTATCATGCGTTCCCTTATGGACTGAGGTATGTGAAACCTCGTTTTTCCTAAAACTACCGTGCTCCCCTAACTCTAGGCCCTAGGACTCGTTCCTGGGGCCGGGTTTGGTCGTAGTCACGGCAGCGAAAGGATGAAATGAGGAGCCTGAACCCGCCTCATCCCTGCCTCCGCCAAGGGCGTGAGAAAGGTTGAGTGAAGTGGGGAGACGGCAAGGCTTGTTGCCGGGCGAGGAAATGTTTATCTTAAAGATATCAAGGATTTGCTCCTTGTCGTGGGTTCTACCCGCAAACAAATGACCCGGCAAGCATCCCTTTTTAATTAAAAACATTCCACTCAGGTACAGTCCGTAGGGAATGAAAAACATGAATGATGGGATTACATGTTTTAAATTCAGCTAAGGCCCGAAGGCTTACAAACTAAAAAGACATAAGGTGCCCGTAATCCTTTTCTTGTCTCTCTCCTCAAGAGGCAGGTCAAGGAGGCGAAGAGGGCAAAAGGGGTGCCTAGGTGAGCTACGGGTGGCAGAAGACACCAAGAGAACATCTCGGTGGCCGTCCGGAGGCTGGATGGTGATGGCGGCGCCGGAAGCAGAGCTCGAAGACGAGGCGGCAGGACGTCAGCACGCGTCGAAGGCGTCTGTGCCCGCGTACTCCGAGTTGACGGCCTTGCCGCCCGCCCTCTTCCTCTTCCGCAGCCTCCCAATGCCAGCCGCCCAAGGAGACGACCCCGAGAAGTTCAGGGAGCCGACGACACGGATGCTGGGGTCGCCGGCGCCGCTCGCTAGGGATAGCCTCGCATTACTGTACCCTTTCCACCTCCTGTGTGCCACTGTGGCAACCCCTTTCCTATAAAAGGAGGCCCAAGGCGACCAGGAGGAGGATTCGGCTTTTTGGAGCTCTCGACGCCCCATAGCTAGCTCAGGAACTCATATATACAATCTACCAAAGCAGGAGTAGGGTTTTACGCATCCTTGCGGCCCGAACCTGGGTAAAGGAACCGTGTGCTATCTATTAGATCCGCTCTTTTCACAACCCCGCGCCCCATAACCGTAGTAGGGATTCTTGTGATCCCATAGGTGTCGCATCACCGACAACTACCGAGTCCTAGTTGGGAACCATCATCGAGGATATCGAAGTCCATGCATAAGGCATGCTCTTAAGAAGGAACTTCTTCTCCTTGAACAAATTAGTCAGTGGCTTGGTGTGCTATGGAATACATATGGAGTGGAGGTAATTAATCTAGCAAACCATAGAATACATTCACACATGCATAACTGACTTGGGATGATTCCAAAGGAAACAAAACAAACCTTTCTCAAATTCATGGCGGCAACTTGCACTGAATGCACGTGAACTTGGAGAAAGTCACTTCTTACACCAACATATACTTCATGAACGGGGCATGAAGCTTACAAAGTTTCCAACACTAGGTTGATGTTCAACATGAATCATGGGGGAGACAAAATGCTGCTGATGGGCTCAACAGCAAGTCATCGGAATTTCCATATCAGTGGACTTCCACCATCATGTGAACATGGTGATAGCATTGGTCAGACCAAAGGATGTAATGGTGTATGCTCAAGGGATCAACCACGAGTAAGACAACATTACGAACATCGTTGGTTGTTATTTGACTTGACGATAGCCCATACTCAAGTCAAAGTTTTGACAGGGCAATGGATCCAACAACTGATCACGAGGACCAATTGATTTAGATATCATCTTTCTTCAACACACACACACACACAAAGATATCCCTTAACATGAACTAAGTCAGACAAGCTTTTATCTTCCAACTCTCCAAGTTGTTGTTTGGCTTAACCAACTAGCTCAGGGATATCCGACACAGATTCTTGGAGAATGGGTGGTTTGGAGGAAAACCAACATGATAACGAACTCAACATAGCGGTCAGGTGACAACCTGGTAATACTTCCGAGAAGATATTCGAAACATCACGAACCACTGATATGTTACTAAGCTTGAAAACAATCTTGCTTTTCATGGCAAGGCGATATGATCAAATAAGCAAGGATTGGCACTATCCCACTGATCGAAAATTCCCCCTGAAATAAGGGCTAGATAGCATGATCTATCTTAGGATGATGATCCAATAACCAGCATGCTAAGAGTGAGAGTATTGTCCATTAACTACCAAGCAACGAGGTTGCTAGGAGTATCGATTTCACACATCATAGTTCACTTGTCGGCATTCCAGTTACAATAACACAGGACCGAGGAATGAATAATGATGGCGAGAAATATCACTGCATCAAGAATTCATAAGAGGTGGTGCAATTCTCATGACATTCTTGACATAAAGATGGTAACACTCCAAAGTAGAACAGAGCAAAAGCTGGATTGGCATTTTGATCCATGCAATACAACTACTTTGACCCAATCCTCGAAGTGGATAAGGTACTGGAGTTTGTTTCTCCTTGTCATTCCAGAATAGAATGGCTTGACAAACCACAAGAATATGAGGTATCGATGAGCATAAATGCATGCAATGCTCTTGATTATCAAATGATAGACAGAGATCAGGATACAACTAAAGATATGGACAACTCAAGGAACATATATCCTTCTGAGTTGTGGATGCATAGATTAGTATGTCGAGCAAAGATCAACATTTCTCCCAGATAACCCATGCATAGAGGTAGAACTAGCAGATTCACAATGTAGAATGGAGAACTCATCAAGAGCGCTCTGGTTGTGATCTTTTGGTTCAAAAGAACTTCTGCCATAAGCAGTTTATGGTATTTGGAAGAAGGAAATACCACGGACCTCGAGGACTATCGCAAAGGTTACTAATATCCTAAAGGTACGAGCAACACTATCAACATGAGGTAAGTAAAGTGAATCTTGGGCTTAAGAACCCAGAAATAGAAGGCCTACTAACTAAATGGCATCACGGGATGCTTTTGAGAATAATGGCCAGAATCATCACACCGGGGATAAAAAGCATTGCTAGATTACTAGGTGATCCTCTAAGACACATAGGGTCATAATAACAGCTCCAACATATATGCCGAGGCAACGGAGTACCTCAACACACTAATTTGTGTGATTAATCTGGCCCAAATGAACATCAGAAACGGGAAGAAGGGATTTGCAAATGCATCAGACTATTTAGAAACCTGGGATGACTCGGACAGTATAATGGTTGTAAATGCTCAAAATGATTTGAGACATCATCCAAAATGGTGGCATCACCACTTAACATCACAATATCAAAGTTCTGAGATCAACTGTCAACACACAGAAGTAGTAGGAACTGAACGCGGGCTTGAAACCAACAATCATATAAGTCTACAGATTAGTAACACGTGATCCTGATAGAAGATGAGAAAGCCTAGTTCTTAATACGCGCAGAAAAGAAGAGGGTGACTCAGATCAGAAGGGCATAGGGTATAAGAAGTAAAAAGAGCCTTACGTTCCCTTCCACAATCAATTCCCTTATATAACTAAATCATTTCAAGACTCAACTTCGACCAGTTTGGCTTGGTAATCCTACATGCAGTCAGGCTCTGCTACCAATGCTGTCAGGACCCCGATTCCAAGTCACATCGATCTAGCCGGTAACACCTCATATCACTTTGCGGCCTCACGCACGGTATTCCCACGGGTGTCGCCTTACCATGGCAAGGACCGTTTGCGCCTTTTGGCTCACGTATATGATAGTGTCGCTAGCATCCATATGACAGAGAACCTGGCCGACATGACTAGTCGTGAACCCAAAGTGGCACTAACTTACGGGGACAGGCATACATGAATCAACATTGAGCATGTTGGCCAGCAGCTTGCGAATCCGGGATGTAGCACTAGGCTAACAGGACTTCGGCAACCAGGGCTGGAGCAGGCTAGACAGGACTCCGGATGTCACCGTGTGACATTTCCCCGAGGGACAGACACAGGAACGAGGGGAGTCACATGTCGGCCAGTCAAGTGTTCTGAAGCAGTAGTGTTGGGCTAGGAGGACTCCGGTGAAGCGGGCTGTAGCGGACTACTATGGCTCATGGAAGCACAAGACTACATTTCCCCATAAGAGAAGCTACCAAGGATAAACAACTAGGTTGTCGGATCCCACACATACCAAGCATTTCAATCATACACACAATATGCTCGATATGTGTAAATACAACATGGCATCACAACATAACTCTACGACTCAAGTATTTATTCATTAGGCTCCGAGGAGCCAAGTATTACAAACATGGGTCTCATGACCGCAACATACAGAGCATACAAACAACAAGCATATGCGGAAGCTTAACTTGTCTGAGTACAGACAACTACAAACACTACAAAAAAAAGACACATCCGTGACATTTTGGGCCGAACAAATTTTTTTTTTGTCATACATATGACACTTCTATGACGATAATTGTGACAAAACCTGGTATCATCATAGATGTGGTGGGCTCCTACTTCTACGACAAAAAATCATGACAGAAAATGGGCTTTTCATCCTGGGCAGGCCGAAGACGCAGTTGCATGACATTCTTTGGGACGTCCATGACGAAAAAAACCATGGTAGAAGCGAGGGCAGGAAATTTCGGGGAGTTCCCGGTTACGGTGGGAGGTCGGGGGCCGAGCGATGTGCGTTTCTCTCATACACGTACGCGCGTATGTGCGAGGCGTTGGCTTTAACTGAACCCGAGCGAGGCGTTGGGCTCTAACTGAACCCGAGCGATTGCACTTCAGGCTACGCGTTACTGAACCCGAGCGATCGATCGATGGCTATTAACTGAATCTGATCGATTGATTCCTTCGCTACTGCTGCTAACTGAAGCCGATCGATGCTGCATCTGGGATGAACAGTGAGCGTTGCGGGGGGGGGGGGGGGGGGGGTTGGATGAACAGTGAGCGGTGGCGTTGCCTTTGGATGAGCAGGACCCCGTGGTGTGGTGGAGGGCTGGATTAACAGTTGACGGTGGAGGGGTGCCCGTGGAGGGGTGGTTGAACAGGACCCCATGGTGTGGAGGGCTGGATGAAAAGTAGACGGTAGAGGGGTGCCCGTGGAGGGGTGGTTGAACAGGACCCCGTGGTGTGGAGGGCTGGATGAACAGTAGACGGTGGAGGGGTGGTTTAACAGTAGCCGGTGGAGTAGCACGCGGTGGAGGCTGGATGGACAGGAGCCCGTGGAGGCTGGAGGAGGTCGACGGTAGCCCGTGGAGGCTGGTGGAGGTCGACGGTGGAGATGAACACTATCCCGTGGAGTCCCGTTTTGCGGTGCGCCACACCTTTCCCGATGAATAGGACTCCCATTTCGACCGTATCACTCCAACACAAGTCTATTTCGTCCGTTTTGCGGTACGCCACACCCGTCCCGATCAACAGGACCCCTGTTTCAACCGTAGGAGGTTCGTTTCGTCCATTTTGCGGTACGCCAGACCCCTCCTGATGAATAGGATCCCGTTTCAAACGTGACCGGTCGAACACAAGGCCATTTCCTCCGATTTGTGGTACGCCAGGCCTCGTTTCCATCACCTATTCCGTCCAAGCCCTCCCGATGAACACGACCACACATTCCGTCCTGACCCAGCCGGTTGGCTCCCGCGCATTCCGTTGCCTCCCGATGAACACGACGCATTCTTTTGCCTCCCCATGAACACGCCGCATTCTGTTTCCTCCCCGTGAACATGACGCATTCCGTTGCCTCCCCATGAACACGACGATGACGCTGTTTCTCCGTTCCGACCCAGCCATGTACACGAGCCCTAGCCGTACGTATGCGCGAGTAGGCGTTTGAGACCCTGCCCGTATGTACGTACGTGGCCGTGTTTTCTTTCTTGCACCCTGGCCGCTGTACGTACGTGTACATGCTACGTGCGCGCCTCTACTACGACACGCACGCGCCTCTACTACGACACATGCGCGCCTCTACATCGACCAGTATATATGTACGTACATGTTCGCGACCAGAATGACAACGCTATGTACGCTTCGACCAGGTGGGTCCCAACTGTCAGTCACTTCCTTGCGTGCAAAGATGTAGCTGGTGGGTCCCAGCAGTCAGGGAGGTGAATCATTTTGTTTTTTTTGCCCAGACGCACTTCCTTGCGTGTGAAGGTGTAGCTGCTGGGTCCCAGCAGTCAGGGGGTGAATCGTTTTGTTTTTTTTTTGCCCGGACACACTTCCTTGCATGCGAAGATGTAGCTGGTGGGTCCCAGCAGTCAGGGGGGCGAATCGTTTTTTCCGGACGCACTTCCTTGCGTGCGAAGATGTAGCTGGTGGGTCCCAGCAGTCAGGGGGGCGAATCGTTTTTTCCTGACGCACTTCCTTGCGTGCGAAGATGTAGCTGTTGGGTCCCAGCAGTCATGGGGAAAAGTTTTTTTCGCGAAATACGGTGGCCTGTCCAATTGGTCCCCGCTATAAGGTGGATGAATAATTATTTTGCGCGTAATAAGGAGGCACTTCCTTGCTGCGGCCGTCGACCCAGCTGTCAGCCTCTGCACGTACAGTCCACGTCTGATGGAAGCCATTCCTTGACCACGTTGACCATGCCGCGCCAAGAGCACCAGGGCGGTGGATGTCGGGGTAAATGACCACGGGTAGCCTAGCCGGCTCCCCCTGGCACTTCAGAAAAAATTACGAGCAGATCCGGCCTCCAAGGATCCAAGACGTGGGGCCGCCTTCCCCCTGCCGGCTGCCTCTCAGGCCGACTATCGGAAGGCGGCCCGGCCTTAACCCTCATGAAGAAAGCCGCGGGAGGGCCGGCTCCAAGAAGCCGGCCACGAGAAGGCCGACTCCAAGGAGCCGGCTCCCACGATGCGGTCAAGATCGCACCCTCGAAGCCCGCATCCACATAACGGCGATGGGACGGGGCATGGCTACAGTAAAGCCTGCCACCCCCGAAACCCGGAGCACGCCTGACACAGTGTGCCGTACGGGGTAGCCCTGACCCGTCCGGCGCGGCACTATTGCCATGTTGACTATGGTGCCATCCACGATGGGCTGTCAGCGCGGCCCACGGGCGGTGGGCCCCTTCGGGCAAAGAGACACCCGAAGGCGGCCAGGCCTCCTCCAGTCGGCCCAAGACATGGCCGGCTTCCCCAAGCCGGCTTGCCCCCTCCCTCGAAGGAGGCGCTCCATTAAGGAGACAAGACGACGTGAGGCTACGACGATCGCCCGCCAGGCGGTGGCACTGTAGCCATGCTTACCTCGATAAAGCCCTCATCATCAGGATTGAGGCAACAGTAACCAGCCACCGACAGGGCCCTTGGCAGTGGGGCCTGCCTGTCGACCAAGAAGCCGGCAGCCGGCGGGACCCACCAGCCGGCGGGCCCCAGCAGCCGGCGCAGAAGCCGGCAAGCGTAGACACTGACGGCAAGGGCCCGCGCCCGGCCGGATTACCATTGTACCCCCGGGGGGTGGGCCTATATAAACCCCCCGGGGCACCCATGCAAATGCTGGATCTCATCTAGGTTTAGACACCGCATAGAGAGAAGAGTAGAGCTAGCCTTGCCCTTCTTCTTCCTCTCGCCAAATAGCTCAAGGAGCATCTTGTAGCTACTTATTCATTGAGTGATCATGCGGAGACCCCGCAGAGCAGCAGTAGGGGTGTTATCTCCATGAAGAGCCCCGAAGCTGGGTAAGATTCGCCGGCGTGCATGTCTTCGCCTTATCCCGCTTCCAGGCACCGGCGACGTATTACTGGCTCCCACAATGATAAGCCACCCGTTGGCATATGTCGCACCTACCACCCGACATTTGGCGCCCACCGTGGGGCCAGGTGCACCGTCGTCCGGAGACCTGTTCTGGACAGGAACCCTCTTCCTCCCCAGCGAGCGTAGCCAGCCCGGCACGCCCGATGGCGCTTGCCACGACGCGCTGCAAGGCGTCACCAACGCCTGCGCAGCGAGCGACCTCGCTGATCCCCTTGGCGAGGCCCTCATCTCCGATGAGCCCGCCTCCGATGCGGGCACCGACCACCTCGTCAACCTCCTCGGCCAGATCCACATCTCCAGCGAGCCTGCTGTGGACCAAGACTCCGTTGGCTCTACCGATCCGATGCCTGTCGATTCCGACACGGCCTCGCTCGACGCCTTCCCCACCAACGTCGTGATCTACGACGACCCGCTTCCCCGAGCCGATGGCTGTGACGGTGCCACCGCCGAGGTGATGGTCATCAGCCACGGCGGCGCTTCTGGCGAGAACGCCCACGACGCCACACAAGCGATGATCCACGACTTGTCCGTCCCCCTCCCGGCCGATGCCGACGCCAAAGCACTAGAGGCTCGCCGCCTCGCCCTCCTCGCGGAGGGCCGGAAGCTAGCTTCCATGAGATGCCTCACCGAGGCCCACCAACGCGAAGTCGACCGCGCCGCCTTCGGCATGCCACCTCCTGGCGGGCCAAGCCGAGCCGGCATCGTCAGACAGCGCGGCGCTGCCATCACCGACATGCTTGGAGTCGACCGCCCAGTCTATGCCACCCCACACGAGAACCTGCGCGCCGCCCAAGCGGCCGTAGACGAGCTGGATGGACTGGGGGCCGAAGAGCTCCCCCATATGACCAGACGCATCCAACAGCTAATCGATGCAGCCGCACAGCGGCATGAGGCCGACGCCCGTGCGGAAAGCCCTCCCCCACGCCGAGAGCACGGCGTGACGTACCGGACACCGACTGCGGGTAAAACCCACGCGCGACACGAGAGAGAGCCGGCTGCCAGCCAAAGCCGAACCTGGATCTCCATCGAGCGAGACGCAGAAGGCCACCCTCGAGCCGTGGAGCGGCGTGGCAACCCGCCTCCGCCTCCGCCTCGTGGGGAGAGGTATCCCACCCCGTCGCCTATCACGCATCCGACTCTCAGTGGCCGACTAGGTCACCGCGAAGGAGTCGGGGAGAATGATGCTCGCCATTGGATCGACCGCCTAGCACGATCCCTGGCGCTAGAAGAGGAAGATGATGTCGGCCCGCCTTGCTTCGGCCCCCGCATCCGCGATGAGCCCTTCCCCAAAGGGTTCTCGCTCCCAAGAGACACGCCCAAGTACAACGGCTCCGTGAAGCCGGAGGATTGGTTGATCGACTACTCCACCGCAGTACGCATCGCGAACGGCAACAGGCGCGTTGCCATGAAGTACGTGCCCCTCATGCTCCAAGGCACGGCGCGGACCTGGGTCAACAGACTCAAGACATACAGCGTCAACAGCTGGCTAGATTTCACAAAAGCCTTCGCCCGCAACTTCACCAACACCTACAAGCGGGCTCCCAAGCCCAGACAGCTATCCTTGTGCGTGCAAGGCCCCGCCGAGTCCACTCGCGACTACCTCACGCGTTGGGCCGAGCTCCGCAACTCTTGCGAAGGAGTGCATGAGGTGCAAGCCATAGAGTACTTCACAGCCGGGTGCCGAGAGGGCACCCTCCTCAAGCACAAGCTCCTCTGCGACGAGCCGACTACCCTCGACGAGCTTCTGGTCATAGCGGACAAGTACGCCACCGCCGACTCCTCAATGAAGACCAAACTTTGGGTTGACGTGTCCGGGAAGGTACTCAACCCGGCGCCCAAGACGCCGGCTAGGGACTCCGGCCGGCGCCCGTACCAAAACGACCACAAGCGCAAGGGCCCCGTGCCGCCCTCCACCAGTCGGCAGGTGGCCACGGTCGAGGGCGAGCAGCCCGAAGGGTGGCCCACACCCAAGAAGCAGAAAGGCGGCAGGCCGGCTTGGCAGCCGGCCTTCTCCTACGAGCAAACTCTCGACGCCCCATGCAAGTTCCACAGCGGCGCGAAGCCGTCCAACCACACAACCCAGAAGTGCCACTGGCTCACCCGAATCTCCAAAGGCGAAGGGCTCGCGCCGCCTCCACCTGCTGGTCCGCCGCCTCCGGCTCCACAACACCCGGCTGCTCGGCCAACATTCGGAGCCGTGCACGATGAGTTCCCCGACGAGCACGCCGCCTAGGTCGTCTTTACAAGCCAGCATGAAGATCAGCGCAGCAGACGCCGAGAGCACCAGGAGGTCAACGCGGTCGCCGCCAACCCCTCCGAGCACATGCACTGGTCAGAGAAGCCTATCAGCTGTAGTCGGGCCGATCACCCAGAGGTGATGCCGTCTCCCGGCTCCTACTCACTGGTTCTGGATGCCACCCTTGCAACGGACAGACGCGCCGCCCGTTTCCCCCGCGTGCTGATAGACGGCGGGAGCAGCATCAACATCATGTACCGTGACACCCTGGAGAAGCTCAACGTCAAGACGAAGCAGCTCATGCCTACCCGGACTGTGTTCCATGGCATCATACCCGGCCTGTCCTGCGCTCCCATTGGCAAGATCAAGATTGATGTCCTCTTTGGGGACAAGGATCATTTCCGCAGGGAGGCCATCTGGTTTGAAGTGGTGGACCTTGAGAGCCCTTACCATGCACTGCTTGGCCGACCTGCCTTGGCCAAGTTCGTGGTTGTTCCCCACTATGCTTACCTCAAGATGAAGATGCCGAGCACCAAGGGCATCATCACCATAGCCGGTGATTACAAGAAAACCTCTGAGTGCGCAGCAGCCAGCAGCCGGCTGGCCGAGTCCCTTTTGATTGCCGAAGAGAAGAAGATGTTCGACCGGGTCGTGGCCATGGCCGGCAAGCAGCCGGCCCTGTCCCCCGAGCCCAAAGAATGTGATGCCCAAGGTTCCTTCCAGCCGGCCAAGGAAACAAAGAAGATACCTCTTGACCCCGAGCACCCGGAAAGTTTTGCCGTCATTGGGGCAAACCTAAGCAGCAAATAGGAAGGCGAGCTCGCCGATTTCCTCCATGAGAATTGGGACATCTTTGCATGGTCCCCCAAGGACATGCCGGGTGTTCCTAAGGATTTCGCCGAGCACAAACTACACGTCCGAGAAGGTGCAAAACCAGTTAAACAACCCCTCCGCCGACTGTCGGAGGAAAAGAGAAGGATTGTAGGAGAAGAGATAGCCCGGCTTCTGGCTGCCGGCTTCAGTATGGAGGTTTTCTTTTCGGAATGGCTTGCCAACCCGGTCCTCGTGCTGAAGAAGAACAACAAATGGCACATGTGTATGGATTACACGAGCCTCAACGAGGCCTGCCCCAAAGATCATTTTGCCCTGCCAAGGATAGATCAGGTGATAGACTTCACAGCCGGATGCGAGCTGTTGAGTTTCTTGGATGCTTACTCCGGATAGCACCAGATAAGGTTGGACCCGGCCGACCGCCTGAAGACCGCCTTCATCACGCCCTTCGGAGCTTTCTGCTACCTGACTATGACATTCGGTTTGAGAAATGCCGGTGCCACTTTTCAGCGTTGCATGCAGAAGTGCCTCCTCAAGCAGCTCGGCAGAAATGCCCATGTCTACGTGGATGACATTGTAGTGAAGACGGAAAAGCGCGGCACCTTGCTGGAAGACCTCAAGGATTCCAGATCAAGCTCAACCCCGAGAAATGCGTGTTCGGAGTGCCAACCGGCCAGCTCTTAGGCTTCCTGGTCTCCGAACGCGGCATCGAATGCAACCCAGTGAAGATCAAGGCCATTGAGAGAATGGCGATTCCCACCAAACTGCGAGACGTCCAGAAGTTCATCGGATGCTTGGCTTCCCTGAACCGCTTCATCAGCCGGCTCGGAGAAAAGGATCTCCCCCTCTACCGCCTCATGAAGAAGACCACTCACTTCGAGTGGAACGACCAAGCCGACCAAGCCTTTCACGAGCAGAAGAGGATGCTGACCACGCCGCCTGTCCTGGCGGCGCCGACTGAGAAAGAGCCCATGCTCCTTTACATTGCTGCGACCAGCCGGGTGGTTAGCACCGTCATCGTAGTCCAGCGCCCAGAAGAGGGCCAAGCCCAGCCGGTCCAGAGGCCGATGTACTATTTGAGTGAGGTGTTGTCTACCTTGAAGCAGAACTACCCGCACTGCCAGAAGATGTGCTACGGCGTGTACTCTGCCACCAAGAAGCTGAAGCCCTACTTCCAAGAGCACCCCATCACAGTCGTATGCACTGCCCCGCTTGCCGAGATCATAGGCAGCCGGGATGCATCCGGCCGGGTGGCGAAATGGGCCATCGAGCTGGCCCCTTACACGATCTTCTACCAGCCCTGCACCGCCATCAAGTCCCAAGCATTGGCCGACTTCCTCGTTGACTGGGCCGAGACCCAGTACCTGCCGCCGGCTCCCGACTCCACTCACCAGCGCTTGCACTTCGCCGGGTCCAAGATGCGCACCGGCTTGGGAGCAGGCGTCATCCTCACCTCTCCCAAAAGCGACAAGCTCAGATACACACTGCAAATTCACTTTGCCGCCTCCAACAACGTGGCCGAGTATGAGGCGCTCGTACACGGGCTCCGGCTTGCCAAAGAACTCGGCATACGCCGGATCCTGTGTTACAGTGACTCAGACTTGATAGTCCAGCAGTCATCCGACGATTGGGATGCCAAGGACGCAAACATGGCAAGCTACCACTTCCTCGTTCAGCAGATCAGCGGGTACTTTGAAGGATGCAAGTTCCTCCACGTACCACGAGCCGACAACGAGCCAGCAGATGCCCTGGCTCGAATAGGCTCCACTCGGCAGGCAATACCAACCGGCATCTCTCTACAATGCCTCCTCAAGCCGTCTATCAAGCCGTCTCCAGAGTCCGATTCCATCTTCGTGCCGCCTAGCCCCGATGCAGCCGGATCCGGCTTGAAGAACCAAGCAGGCGGCCTGGGGACTTCGACAGGCGGCACGGGGACTTCAGTAGGCGGCTCGGGGACTTCCGTAGTTGCACCTACCCGGGGACTTTTGAACCCGGCTCGGGGACTGCGGTAGTTGGCCCGGGGACTGCACCAACACAACAGGCGGCGGCCGACTCCAGCATTCCACAACCCAGCCTGCCCACCCTGGTCGCAGTAGCCGCGTTGGCAATAGAAGAAGTCACAGCTCCATCATGGGCCCAGCCCATCCTCAACTTCCTGATAAACCAAGAACTGCCGGCTGATGAGACAGAGGCAAGACAAGTCCAACGCCAAGCCGGAGCATACACAATCGTCAACAGAGAGCTCGTCAGGCGCAGCGCCACTGGAGTCTTCCAGCGATGCGTTGAGCAAGAGAAGGGCATAGCAATCCTCAGAGACATCCACCAAGGTGAATGCGGCCACCATGCGGCCTCAAGATCACTAGTCGCCAAGGCTTTCCGCCATGGATTCTTTTGGCCGACTGCTTTGGACGACGCCAAGGAGTTAGTCAAACATTGCAAAGGGTGCCAAGTCTTCAGCTCCAAGCAACACCTGCCGGCTTCGGCACTCAAGACCATTCCCCTCACTTGGCCCTTTGCCGTTTGGGGTCTGGACATGGTGGGCCCATTCAAGACGGCGCGCGGCGGCATGACACATCTGCTTGTCGCTGTGGACAAGTTCACCAAATGGATCAAAGCAAAGCCGATCAAGAAGCTGAATGGGCCGACTGCCGTGACATTCATCGCAGATATAACAACTCGGTACGGCGTGCCGCACAACATCATCACCGACAACGACACGAATTTTGCCAAGGGAGCATCGGCACATTTCTGCGTGACGCAGGGCATCCGACTGGACTTAGCGTCCGTTGCCCACCCGCAGTCAAACGGCCAAGTCGAGCGAGCCAACGGCCTCATCCTTTCTGGCATCAAGCCCCGACTGGTCGTGCCACTGGAGCGTTCGGCCGGCTGCTGGCTCGATGAGCTGCTGGCCGTCCTCTAGAGTCTGCGCACTACCCCAAACAGGTCAACAGGCTTCACTCCTTTCTTCCTCGTGTATGGTGCCGAGGCAATCATCCCAACCGACATCGAGTTCGACTCGCCTCGGGTGACCATGTACATGGAGGCGGAGGCCAAGGAAGAACGAGAAGACGGCGTCGACCTACTGGAAGAAAGTCGGTTGTTAGCTCTCAGCCGGTCCACCATCTACCAGCAGGGTCTGCGTCTCTACCACAGCCGGAAGGTCAAGCCAAGATATTTTCAAGAGGGCGACCTTGTGCTCCGGCTGATCCAGCAAACAGCCGGCCAGCACAAGCTCTCAGCCCCTTGGGAAGGCCCCTTCATCATCAGCAGAGCGCTAGGAAATGACTCCTACTACCTGATCGACGCACAGAAGCCGAAGGCACAAAAGAGAGACGACTCCGGCAAGGAATCAGAATGACCATGGAACGCCAACCTCCTCCGAAGATTTTACACTTGAAATGCAGTATGTATCACACTAACTTTTGTACTAAGTACAAGACAATAGGCCCCCCGAGGAGAACTCGGGGACTGCCATCTTTTATCTATGCAGGAAGAGTATCATGCTTATGATTATGTCATTACATTCACTTCTTTCGTCCGGCACCGGGTTCGACTAGTCGGCCCGGGGACTGGCCGCCTTGAGTTATATTAGAAGTCCTACCCGCGGTCAGACAAGTAGTGTGCCGGCACCAAAGCCCTCTCTTGCCAAAAGTCGCAGTACGAAGAATCGGCTGTCCGGCTGGCAAGAGCCAAAGGCAGGAAAGGACGCCCACACGAAAAACGGCTAGGGACTAACAGACTAATATAACAAAAGCTGGCTTTTTTCCTACCGCCGACCGACTACAAGAGTAAACGGTCGGCCGGCTTCCATTCACTTCGCTAGAATCTAAAAAAGCTCGAGTACTTGCCTTCCCCAAAATGATAGCCGAGTCCTTCCTTAAGCCACAAACTGCAGAGCAGCTGCCGGCTGGGAAGGCAGCAATCAGGGGAAGGCGGCAAAGGAAACAGCCTACGGATAAAAGGCATACAAGAATGGAAGGCAAACACATGCATGATTATATTTAAACAAAAGGCCTTGAAAAGGCCAACATTCAACATTGTTTGAATACACCCCCAGTGGGTGGAACTGCGCAAGCTTAATAAAAATTGTTCAAAGAGGAACAAGCAGGAAAAGCAAGGACAGCAGATCAAGCCAAGGGAACGACTGGCGAGTCGGGCAGGGCGGTAGAGACGGCAGTGCCGGCTGGAGGAGTGGCCCGCTGGTGAACCTCGGCATGATCACCGCCTCCCGCAGAGGGCGCGCCAGCACGCGCCTCGTTGCTGGAGGCACGGTCATGCTGAGGCTGGCTGGTTGCTTCACCGGCCGGCTTGACGTCTTCGCTTTCCTCCCCTTCCTCGTCTTCACCTTCATCGCTGGAGGCGATCTCCTCCGCCGAGTCTTCACCCTCCGCCGGGTTCAGCCCGAACCACTCTTCCGGCTGGGCGACGCCGTTATCATCCACCTCAGGAGCGAAGACGCTGGTGTCGGTAAACTCGGCAATGGCCGAGGCACGCTGGATGATGGCCGGCCGGACCTCCACCAGCTCTTCGACAGCCTCCTCCCGCCAAGTCCTCAGCTGTTCCAAGTTCAGCCCAGGGTACCAGGCCCGGACGAACTCCAACGCCCCCTGGCACCGGACCGAGCAGCGGAGGCCTTCCAGGCCTCAAAGCGGCCTACTGCCACCTCTAGCCAGTTGGCAGTCCGGCTCGGGGTGCGGGGAATCGCTTCGCCTGGCCAGAGGGCGGCCAGCACCTGCGCCCCAGCGCGCTGGAGGCGGCGGAGCATGCGGTGTGCCGACTGCAACCGGGCTTGGATCGCCAAGAGCTGCTCCTCAAGTGTCCGGTTCGCGTCCACCACGATCTCAACCCCTGCCTGCCGGCGTGCCTCGCGGTGGGCCTCGATGGTCTGGCTGGCAATGACGGAGTAGTCGGGGAAGTAGTCTGCGCAAAGAACAAAGAAGCAGCACAAATCAGAAGACGAATCAGAGGGTGAGGGGCAAGCAAGGAGTGAGGAAGGCGGCTTACCGTCGATCAGATCCTTGATCCGGCCGTAACCCTCGCTCAGCGCTTGCTTCGCCTCAGCCCAGCCCGCCGTTTCGGTATCGAACTCAGCTTTGAGGGCGGCCTCGCTATCCTGCGCCTCCTTCAGGGCCGCCTTGTGGCTCTCCTCCTGGTCAGCCAACTTCTTGGCTAGGCGGTGGCGTTCCAGGACTAAGGCGTTGAACTCGGCCTCCTTGGCGCAAAGGGAGGTCTGGGCCCCGCCGAGCTGCTCCTTCAAGTCGGCATTGGCCCCTGCAAGCATGAAGACAAAGGAAGAAACAATAAGGAAGAAGTCGTCAGGGAAGATCCGACCCGACTGCCCAGCAGTCGGCCCGGATCTCGGGGACTACACCCAGTGGGTGCGCTGATGCGCCCCCACAGGATATGAACAAAATAGAGCACGCACTCCGACTGTTGGTCTGATCCTCGCTTTTCTGGCGCAGCTCCTGAGCCTGGGAGTTGAAGGCGACAGCGCGCTGGTTATGGTACTCCTGGAAGATCAGACAGGATGCATGAATAAGATAGACGTCAGGACCCAGTAAGTTCCAAGCCGCCTGCTCAGCAGCCGACTCGGAACTCGGGGACTACACCCAGTGGGTGCACTGACGCGCCCCCACGGAAGAAATCCAAAAAGCAAAACAACCAAGGTCAGAAGACTCTCCCGGACGACGGCCCGCGTCGCAAGGAAATCTTGGGTATATCTCTGCAGCGTGGCGGCATGAGCTTGAAGCCGGCTGGGACCTCCTGGGCCACCGCGTTCAGCTCGGCCGTCCCCCCGCTGGGCGTCCACTCGGACGTGCTGGAGCTGGCCGCCTCCCAGGGCCTCCGCCGTCCGGCTGGCGCCCGCAGCTCTGTGCGGCTCCGGCACGGGGGTAGCTTCCCCCGCGCATCGGCGTGATGTCGGCTGCACCACCAGGGCGGCTCTTGCTGCCGGCTCGCTCCCAGCCGGCTGCTCCGGCGCCGTAGCCGGCTTGCCGCTCTGGCGCGCCCCAGTAGGCGCCGTCCGTGGCTCCTCCTCCAAGACAATCACATCATCCTCCCTCCGCTCCGCCTCCGACCGGCCGCGGTTGGCTTCCTCTGACGGAGGCACGGGGACGTCGGGGGCCACGCTGCGGAGGGGAACGACGAGCTGTGGAGGCTAGTTGCGCGAGGCCTCCGCCTCCCTCTCCGCGGCCGTCGCCTCCACCTGGGCCTTGGCCGCCGCGTCGGCCTGCTCCTTTGCCGCCTGGGCGGCCCTTCGCTCCGACGCTTCCCGCTCCTCCCGTGCCTCCCGCGCGTTCCGCTCCGTAGCCTCCATGAGGTCGGCGCGGGGATCCACGCGGCGGGAGCTCGAGGACCCTCCGGCTGATCCGATCACGGAGCCGGCAGGACCCCGCTCGAGGGAAAGCGGCGCCCTGGCCGGTCAACCAAGAAAGAATTTAGAAGAACTTCGATCGAAGAACACGGCAAGAATACAAGACGCTTAACACTTACACCGAAACCGCATGCGGCTGCTTCACGACCTTCTGGAAGGGGGCCGCCCTCGCGGCCGCTTCGTCCCGCTCGGTTGCCGCAGCGGTGCCCCTGGCCTTCTTCGGACGGCTGCCGAAGTAGGTCGACACGGCCCGGCGCTTCGGCGCGCCGCCATGGGCGGCCGACGCGGCAGAAGGACCCGCACCTTGATGATCAGGCACCGGCTGGCGGTGCGGGACAACTTCGACCTCGTTGTTGTCCGCCCAGTCCTCGAGGCCGGCTCCGAGCCCCGCGCCGCCTGCCTCGCCGCCTTCCCCCACGGCGGCATCTTCCATGGCGGCCGCTCCAAGATCCGGATCGTCAACGTTGTCCACCGTAGGGTCTGGGAGGAACTGGCGCTCTGCCCCTGCGGCCCCCGCCGCCGGCGGAAGTAGGGGATTCTGCAGAAAACGAGCCGGCTGATCAGAGGCCGGCCATATCAAAGTCGGCAATACAGAAGAAAGGAAAGAAGAAATACTTACGGCAGGCGGAGGGTTGGCGTGAGAGTACGGCCCATTGCCGTATCGCCAATCCTTGGGGAGCTTGCAGTTGGCGATGTAGTTCACCATGTAAGACACCTCGGCATGGGGCATCTCCCTGGTGCTCAGCCGGCATGGGTCGAAGCGGTTGCTCATCTGGCAGATCATGTGCGGCCGGCCTTGGAGCGGGAGTACCCGGCGCTCCACGAAAGCGGCCACGAGGTCGGCTGCGACCAGGCCCTCCGACTGGGCCATTACCCGGAGTCGGGCGACGGCGGCATTCCCGGCCTGAGACATCGTCCTGGCCCGGAAGCTCCATGAAGGCGGCCTCGAAGCCGGCGGGCCGGCTACGTAAGCCGGCAGGTTGACAAAGTCGCCTTGCGAGGCGACGTTCCTCACGTAGAAGTAGGATTTCTGCGAGAGCTTCACCGACCGGATCAGCGGGATGGACGGGAACGAATTGTTCTCGCCCGTCCGCCTCACGGCGATGGAAGCTCCGCATGGGGCGGGCACGCCCGCGATGATGGTGCCAGGCTTGCATTGGAAGAACTCTCCCCAAAGCTCAAGGGTGGGGAGAACATCAAGAAAGCCCTCGCCGAGGGTGACAAAGGCCGACAGCAGCATCACTGCGTTGTGGGTGAGATGATGCGGCTGAAGGTGGTAGAATTCGAGGAAGGAGCGAAGGAACCCGCTCGCTGGGAGGCCGAAGCCGCGCAGGTAGTGCGAGCGGAAGACCACCCGCTCGCCCTCCTTTGGTGCCGGCAAAATCTCCCTCTCCGGCGCGCGCCGAACCTGCACGTAGTTCTCGCCGGGCAGACGCCGCGTCCGGCGAAAGAACTCAATGTGCTCGTCAAGAACGTTGGAGCTGTCCCACAAGCTCGACAACGCCATTGGGACGGCGTGGCGAGGAGAAAGGTGCGGCGGTGGCGGAGGCGCGTGCGACCCCGCTGCAGCAGAGCAACCGCGAACAGAGAGGCCCGACGGCAGAACAGCGCGGCGATGAGGCGCTGCGGCGGCGGAGAGAATAAGGATGGAAGGCGAGAAAGGTTGGAGCAAGGGAGAGCGTGCGAGCCTTTGCCGCTCCCTCTCCTCCCCCTACTTATAGACCCGCGCGGCGGAGCCGAGGAGGCGTGGCGTGGGGGACGTGGGATTAACTGCGCCTTGATGGCATGGCAAAACCGCCGCGGGAAGGCGGACAACCCTTCTTGGGCCGCAGAAGATCCACGCCCGGGCCGAGGCCAGGAGTGGCGGGCCCGGGCCTACGGCGATGTCCCGTCGCGCACGCGCAATGGCAGGCCTTTTCTGCCACGCGACAGCGGAGAGGCGCGCGGTCAGCGCGCAAGTTGGCCCACGTTCCCGTTGACGAGGCCACGGTGCCCTCCCAAGGCGGCGCGCATAAGCGGAGCCGGCTCCCAGCTGCCGATTCCTCAAGATAGGAAGCTGACCGAGCTTCTCGTCCCCCTGCCAACCTCGAAGCTCGACCAGCTTCGGGGACTACTGTCAGGGTAAATGAACACGGGTAGCCTAGCCGGCTCCCTCTAGCACTTCAGAAAAAATTACGAGACGATCCGGCCTCCAAGGATCCAAGACATGGGGCCGCCTTCCCCATTCCGGCTGCCTCTCAGGCCGACTATCGGAAGGCGGCCCAGCCTTAACCCTCATGAAGAAAGCCGCGGGAGGGCCGGCTCCAAGAAGCCGGCCACGAGAAGGACGACTCCAAGGAGCCGGCTCCCATGACGCGGTCAAGATCGTACCCTCAAAGCCCGCATCCACATAACGGCGATGGGACGGGGCATGGCTACAATAAAGCCTGCCACCCCCGAAACCCGGAGCACGCCTGGCACAGTGCGCCGTACGGGGTAGCCCTGACCCGTCAGGTGCGGCACTGTTGCCATGTTGACTGTGGCGCCATCCACGGCGGGCTGTCAGCGCGGCCCACGGGCGGTGGGCCCCTTCGGGCAGAGAGACACCCGAAGGCGGCCAGGCCTCCTCCAGTTGGCCCAAGACATGGCCGGCTTCCCCAAGCCGGCTTGCCCCCTCCCTTGAAGGAGGCGCTCCATTAAGGAGACAAGACGACGTGAGGCTACAGCGATCGCCCGCCAGGCGGCGGCACTGTAGCCATGCTTACCTCGATAAAGCCCTCATCATCAGGATTGAGGCAACAGTAACTAGCCACCGACAGGGCCCTTGGCAGTGGGGGCCTCCCTGTCGACCAAGAAGCCGGCAGCCGGCGGGCCCCAACAGCCGGCGGGGAAGCCGGCAAGCGTAGACACTGACGGCAAGGGCCCGCGCCCAGCCGGATTACCATTGTACCCCCGGGGGGTGGGCCTATATAAACCCCCCGGGGCACCCATGCAAAGGGTGGATCTCATCTAGGTTTAGACACCGCATAGAGAGAAGAGTAGAGCTAGCCTTGCCCTTCTTCTTCCTCTCGCCAAACAGCTCAAGGAGCATCTTGTAGCTACTTATTCATTGAGTGATCATGCGGAGACCCCGCAGAGCAGCAGTAGGGGTGTTATCTCCACGGAGAGCCCCGAAGCTGGGTAAGATTTGTCGGCGTGCATGTCTTCGCCTCATCCCGCTTCCAGGCACCGGCGACGTCTTACTGGTTCCCACAATGATAAGCCACCCGTTGGCATATGTCGCACCTACCACCCGACAGTGGACGACGGCGAGGCCTAGGAAGGGGACGACACGGAGCCGGGGAAGACGCGGCAGTGGATGCCCACGCGTAGAGTAGTATGAGGGTTCACTCGTTCGACTGCGGTGTGAGGCTGTCGTTGCCGCAGAATAACAGGGGGTGTGGGTGCGTAGAGGGATGGCCTGGCTAGCAGTGGGAGTAGTAGGGGGCGGTGAGGCCTCCGCGGCATCACAGCCGGCCACGGGCGGCAGGAGCAGGCGGCATGACCGGCGCTGCTTTGGGCGGCTAGATTAAGAAGACCAGAGGTTGAAGAAGCACTACGGCCGATGGATGGACATCGTACGGTCACTGGAGCTAGAATCATTCATATATTGACTAAAGTTGACAAAGGCATCCATCCCAGTCAACTTAGTAGGCCCACAAGTCAGCCTCCCACCAAGGTGGGTCCCAGCTAGCAGGGGGTATTCATTTTTTTGTGTAATAAGGAGGCACTTCCGGTGGGTCCGAGATGACAGCGGGGGGAACGTTTTTTTCGCGAAATACGGTGGTCCGTCCTGTGGGTCCCAGCAGTCAGGGGGAAACGTTTTTTTTCACAAAATACTGGTGGCCCGTCCGGTGGGTCCCTTCTGTCAGGTGGAGGACTAATTATTTTCCGCGTAATAAGGAGGCACTTCCTTGCGGCTGCCGTGGACCCAACTGTCAGCCTGTCCACGTACAATACTCTTTCAATGGAAGTCGGTCATTGACCACATTAACCACGCCGCGCCGAGAGCACCACGGCGGTGGACGACGGGAAGGCCTAGGAAGGGGACGACGCAGAGCCGGGGAAGACACGGAAGTGGAAGCCCGCGCGGAGAGGAGTACGAGGGTTCACCGGTTCGGCTGCGGTGTGAGGCTGCCGTCGCTGCAGAATAACAGGGGGTGTGGGTGAGTAGAGGGATGCCCTGGCCAGCGGTGGGAGTAGTAGGGGGCGCTGAGGCCTGCGCGGAAGCACAACCGGCCATGGGAGGCGGGAGTAGGCGGTCCCACCGGCGCTGCTTTGGTGGCTGGAGCAAGAAGATCAGAGATTGAAGAAACACGACGGCCATTGGATTGACATCCAACGGTTACGTTTGCTAGAATCGTTTGTTGACTTATATAATAACTAAAAAAATCTTGCATACGCGTCAACTAAACAAGCCCACAAGTCAGACCACTCCCTCTTTTTTTAATAATTTATATATAGCTCATGGCAACTTCTTATGCAATTTATTGCAGTCGTTTTCTTGGTTGGCCAGGGCCAATTTCGCATATTTCTGTGGGTTCCAAACTATTTTAAATACCGAAATGTCGAGCCAAATTTAAAGTACATTGAAGATATATTTAAATTAGGTTAATCCCAAGTGATATAGGAATCTGAAAATGTGAAAAATTCAGAAATTATAAAGTAATTGCCAATTTGTCATCTGTTTTTATATTTACAACCCATTTCATATTACTTTCAAGATTTGCAGGAGTCTTGAAAGAGTTGCAGCCCATCAGGGCGTAGAAAAATAAGTAGGCTTGGATTGGGTATTCTTCAGAAAAAATAAACTGGGCTCATTTTCACAAAGAAAAAATAGCTGGGCTGGTCACATGGTGAACATAAAATATAAGCCTGGGCTAGACGGGCCACAGCCCACTTGAAACCCTGCTCCGTCTCAACAATACCAAACAAAAAAAATACTGCTCGAGTAGCTACGTCTTAGGTGTCAGCCGATCTTGTGTTGTTCTCTCGTCTATTGACTATATACGCTCACAATGTCGTGGGTCCCAGATGTCAGGGAAACACTAGGGGGAAGCATTTTATTTTTCCATACGCTGACGTGGTGGGCCCCTACTGTCATCCTCTCCACGTACTTCTACCGATTCCTGTTGTTTGTTGACCATGTTGACAACGCGAGAGGGTGGCGCCGTGGCGAGCGCACCAAAGCGTGCGGAGGACGTCGGCGTTAATGATTTAGGAGACGGTGGGGCGGCGATGCGTGCACTGAGGCGGAACCAGCCATGGGAGGCGGAAGCAGGCGGCCCTGCGCTGGTTTGGTTTTGGCGGCTGGAGGAAGACAGGACTGAAGAAACACGACAGACTGTAAAAGCAGCAGGAGTACTTAACAACCTTAACTGAAACCGGAAGGGGAACTTAACAACCAAAGCTGAAAGCAGTATGAGTACTTATACAGGTTCAACCGTACAAAGCACGCCTCGAACAGTGCTACTTTGCCTACAGTTAACAAAGGGTGAGGCCGCCAAGCCCTAGGACAAGGCCCGGGAGCCACCTCGCAAATCCACAACCATCTGAAAGCGGCTTCATCTCGCAACGTGGTCAATAAATAGGATATTCGCTTTAGAACCATGGAAAAGCATGAACATAATCTTCTGTCCTATTCTCCAAGATGGACGGGCCTTCATTATTTGAGACCACCCATGAATAAGTATCTTTTCACCTCCAAGGGGAATTGAGTAGGTCGACATAAACATCATGTTGTGACCAAGCGCAAGTCTGACCCGACCATGGTCAGGCATCTGTATAGGAACAATAGAACTCGGCAGTTCCTGTTTCAAGAAGATCACAACTATAAAACTATGTATAAGCAATAGTTTATGAACAACAATATAACAGAAAACAGCTCGTACCATAAGTTTCTCGACACAGTTCGACCTGTTCAACGAGTGCAGCAGTGTCACACATATCCCATGTGGCCTTCCACCATTGAAACGCCCCACAAGGACCTCAAGACGATCAATAAAGTGTAGGAACTTGTGGATGTCGATCCAGTCAACTTCAGTGCCATTAGTAACAGCCGAGTTATTACATAGTAACAAACAAGCAGACTGCTTAACTCTGAAAAAACCTACACGTGCCACCAATTATAAGAAAATATTAGTTAGAAGTAGCATCTTCGTGAGAGATTCATTGCTACTTATAAAGTTAAATTGTGATTAGTTAGACAGAATAGGTGGATTAAGATGTAATCGAGGCAACAAGCAAGAACCAGATACAAAACTAGCAAGGATGAACAATTGGAACAACGTCGGGGTGGAAGATCGCAGTGAAGATGAGACCAGGTTCTGCTATTTCCGTCAACATTCGTGCGCCAACTTTCAGTCTGTAACACTTGAGAAAGTTTATCCAAGTTCGGCCATAAAAAAGCAGCGATCTTCTTGGTTCATGAACCGAACTCGGAACTTATATCCATGGCTTGTCTTCACTGTGACCATTAAACTAGTGTATTCAGTTATGGCAAGGCCGACCATCTTGAGTACGTGTGTTCTGGCAGAGCAAATAATACACTGC
The DNA here is from genome assembly GCA_032464435.1 of Aegilops umbellulata. NCBI lineage: Eukaryota > Viridiplantae > Streptophyta > Magnoliopsida > Poales > Poaceae > Aegilops > Aegilops umbellulata. The sequence goes on from CP136058.1 coordinate 179,704,905, forward strand.
AGGAAAAATAATATGAGAACACAGCATGTTCAAAAAAACCCCACCCTCTCGGATAGAAAAGAGGATTCTAGGAACATACTGTGCGCGTTTCAAAATGATGTGTTAGGATGAGAAGGAACAAGTGTGGCGTCTCGCCGAGGTGCAGAAACCTGTAGGGTACTCGCACTTTGGGCACTGTGAATGAAACACACTAGATTCAGTAGGAAGAAAAATGCATCAACGGCGGCGGCTGCCATCCTAGGATTACCTGCGACCAAGGGACTTGGATTTATCGGGGATGGATGAAGAATTCGTACCTGGTCCTCCATGAGAAAACCCTATGCAATCGTCGAGAGGGGGTTTTCTCTGAACAAGCAGACGAGGGAGAAGGGGATTCAGGCCCAGTGAAATATTGCCGCTTCGTTCGTCCAGCTTACTTCTAAAGCTTGAAAGGGGGGGTTGTGATTTGACGGCTCACTGGGCATTACTGCCGCGGTAAGACCGGGGTGTGTCTATCGTGAAGTTCTGCACTCTAATTTGCGCATATGGCACGTGGACCCCGTTGTCGGTTGCCCCACATATCAACGAAAGGAAGTAGAAAGACAGGAGTAACTAGTTACACGTAAATATATATTTTGACAGAGAGATACTCCCTCTGTAAAGAAATATACAAATATTTTATATCACAGGCTCACCATGCCGAGAAATATACTCCGTCTGCAATGCACGGGCATTATGGGGGTTTAGCTTTTTTTATGGGGGTTTAGCTGAGAATATAATACTCAGATAGGCTCACGGTTCTGGACTTTGCGCCACAGGCTGACCCTGCATGTTTGGGGGCCCATGTGTTCTGCCTCAGCGCTTTTCATATTGCAAGCGATCGGTACAACGCTGGTTTTAGATGCTGTCGCAAGGCGAATACACAAAATTGAATAAAGGACGGCAACTGTTGGAATGAAATCGAACGACAGTTCCTAACCAGCAATCAGAGTTGCAATTCTATCAACAATATACCATGTGATAAATAATACTGGCGTACTACTTATACACACATGACACTTGTTTCACCATGCCAGATTATTACATCAAAATCTCTCGGAGGATAGATCAGTTCGGCAGTTGCGTGCTGCTACTGAAGAATTTCAAAGTTGATTTGGACCAGCTCTCCTTGCCGAGAAAGTTCGATTTTGACATCATCCCCTACCACAAGATATGATTTAGATTTGAACCTTGACCATCCTTTAGCATCAATCATCATGCGACCATCCTTTGTACTTACGGTATATTGAGCAGGTTCATTCACACCAAGGCTGCGCATGGTAAGAGAACCTTGGCCGCGGTCGCCCGGATTGTTGAACGACTCCCTCGTTGCTCTAGGAATTCTCTGTTTGCAAACAAGAAGACATACCCAAACAGTTAGATCAACACAGTGAATCATGTGAAACAACATGAAAAGAAAAAAGAACGAAGCACTTGGGCGGCCAATGCTTACCAAGAAGGTGGACATGTCGGTTTTTGTAAGGACTTTGGTATATGAAGTGCGAACTGCAGCCCAGTCTGTTGCCGGTGCAACTGCACGGGCCGGAGCAGATGCAAGCGCAAGTGATGGTGCAGGTGCCGAAGCCGCTGCTGCTTCCGGAGATGGTGCTCCTTGTAGAGCTGGTGCCGGTGTCGGAGCAGGTGCCGGTGTCGATGCCCGATCCTCCGATAGATCAGACTGATCCGCTGACGCAGTCGGTGCCCAATCCTCAGCTGGATCAGACTAAGCTGCTGTCGCTGTTAGTGCTAGAGCAACTGCCAGTGCTCGATCTGTGCGAGACAACGGCGATCCTGTCTAGTCTGCTATGATCAGCTTTCTAACTTGACTAGGATCCATGACCGTGATCCAGTTTTTTTCTTCATTTCTTTTAAACGCGAGAAGGACTAATTGTGGCGTTTTTATTAAACCAAACTGTAGTTCATCATAGGGATTCAGCTTGTACTCAGACAACAGACTGATCCAATTTTTTCCAATAATATAAGTGATGGACAGTGCCTTCGTTACTGACACGACATAAGAAGTGAAACCTGCAAAAATAGCCATCATAGAGCAAACCAAACGGTTTATTCTGTGATGAATGCCACATGGAAAAACCTGCATCGTAAAATTATAGGAAAAGAAAGAAAACATGACATTAAATCAATAAGATTTAGACAGTAAATCAATAAGATTTACTTGATGTGACACGAGTGAATCCTTACCAGGAAATCACTATGTTGAAGTACTAAATAGAAGATTGATCATCCAACTACGCGTGGCATGTAGGGGCCCTGCCTACTCCCACAAGCAGGACAATCCAAAGGTCGTGACAAATCGTATGGACCGAACATCCATGGGACTGGAAATCCTAGTGGGTGCGATAAACCCTGCAATGCATATAGATATTGGAGTGTAACCATAATTGATAAACCGTCCTCACAAAAAATATGATCTGGATACTTCAAAATATATAGATTGAATTGAGTGGACAGACATTAACATAGACCATTCTCAGGACTGACCACACACCAAAAGTGGCAGTACTAATAAACAATACAGGGTTCACAAACACAAATCAAGTACTGAACAATAGTACTTACTACAGACAAGCAAAGTTGCACTAACTAAACTCTGCAGACTATTTCTTGCCACCGACCTACCGGATGAACCCCGCATAACTGACTAGGCCATGGACTTCGTGTGAGATGTCTACATGCACCATCACCATCTTGTCAACCTTGGAGAACCTAACAGAGTGGTCTTTCCACTCATAAACATGATGATGAAGACATGCCGCATCAGATTTGTTGGGAAGCTTTATGAGAACCACACCCTTCTTAATTGAAGGCACAGCCAGGAAATTGTTGTGGTCAAGTACAACCTCGAGAACATGCCTGACAACAATGCTACTGGAAAACACTAGTTCAGGACACGTGGTGACAAGGACACAGCAGCTGGATAGTTCAGCAGTAGAACTCATCATCAGGTCTTCCAGTTCACACGGCATGACTTTGAGAACTTCATCTCCACCACGGACCTTGTTCTAATTCAAACAGAAACCATATTTTATTACTACCTCCGTTCAGAAATATAAGATGATTTTCGATATTATACTCCATATATGACTACATATACGCACAAAAATGAGTGAACAAAAACACAAGAACATGTATTCAAAGGCATGTGAGCAGAGAGATTACATGCAATATCCATAACACAAGTTACTGAGGCAAATATACCCTCTTAAAAGGTAGCATTGATGTTCATAAAGTACTCCCTCCAGTTTCATCAAGTAGATATACCCATATCTGCTCAAATCATCTGTGAAGGTAAGAAAATAACGATACTCGCCGCGAGCATCAATACTCATCGGACCGCATACATCACTATATATTATTTCCAACAAGTCCGTTGCTCGCTCCATTGTTCCGGAGAATGGAGTCTTAGTCATCTTGCCCATGAGGCATGGTTTGTAAGCATCAAGTGACTCATAACCAAGTGTTTCCAAAAATCCATCTGCATGGAGTTTCTTCATGCGCTTAACACCAATATGACCTAAACGGCGGTGCCACAAATAAGTTGCACTATCATTATTAAACTTATATATTTTGGCTTCAATACTATGAACATGTATATCACTACTATCAAGATTTAGTAAAAACAGACCACTCATCAAGGGTGCATGACCATAAAAGATATTACTCATATAAATAGAATAACCGTTATTGTCTGATTTAAATGAATAACCGTCTCGCATCAAACAAGATCCAGATATAATGTTCATGCTCAACGCTGGCACCAAATAACAATTATTCAGGTCTAAAACTAATCCCGAAGGTAGATGTAGAGGTAGCGCGCCGAGGGCGATCACATCAACTTTGGAACCATTTCCCACTCGCATCATCACCTCATCCTTAGCCAATCTTCGCTTAATCCATAGCCCCTATTTCGAGTTGCAAATATTAGGAACAGAACCAGTATCGAATACCCAGGAGCTACTGTGAGCATCAGTAAGGTACACATCAATAACATGTATATCAAATATACCTTTCACTTTTCCATCCTTCTTCTCCGCCAAATACTTGGGGCATTTCCGTTTCCAATGACCAGTCCCTTTGCAGTAAAAGCACTCAGTCTGAGGCTTAGGTCCATACTTGGGCTTCTTCACTTGAGCAGCAACTTGCTTGCTGTTCTTCTTAAAGTTCTCGTTCTTCCCTTTACCCTTTTTCTTGAAACTGATGGTCTTGTTGACCATCAACATATGATGCTCCTTCTTGATTTCTCCCTCCACGACCTTTAGCATTATGAAGAGCTCGGGCATTGTCTTATACATCCCTTGCATATTATAGTTCATCACAAAGCTCATATAGCTTGGTGGCAGTGATTGAAGAACTCTGTCAATGACACTATCATCCCGAAGATTAACTCCCAGTTGAGTCAAGTGGTTGTGGTACCCAGACATTCTAAGTATATGTTCACTGACAACACTATTCTCCTCCATTTTGCAGCTGTAGAACTTATTGGAGACTTCATATCTGTCAATCCGGGCATTTGCTTGAAATATTAACTTCAACTCCTGGAACATCTCATATGCTCCATGACGTTCAAAACGTCGTTGAAGTCCCGGTTCTAAGACGTAAAGCACGGCACACCGAACTATCGAGTAGACATCAGCTTTGCTCTGCCAGACGTTCATAACATCTGGCGTTGCTCCTGCAGCGGGTTTGTCACCTAGCGGTGCTTCCAGGACATAATTCTTTTGTGCAGCAATGAGGATAATTCTCAAGTTACGGACCCAGTTCGTGTAATTGCTACCATCATCTTTCAACATAGCTTTCTCTAGGTACGCATTAAAATTCAACAGAACAACAGCACGGGCCATCTATCTACAACAACATAGACATGCAAAATACTATCAGGTACTAAGTTCATGATAAATTAAAGTTCAATTAATCATATTACTTAAGAACTCCCACTTAGATAGACATCCCTCTAATCATCTAAGTGATCACGTGATCCATATCAACTAAAAAAATGTCTGATTATCACGTGAGATGGAGTAGTTTTCAATGGTGAACATCACTATACTGATCATATCTACTATATTCACACTCGACCTTTCGGTCTCAGTTTTCCGAGGCCATATCTGCATATGCTAGGCTCGTCAAGTTTAACCCGAGTAGTCTGCATGTGCAAAACTGGCTTGCACCCGTTTTATTTGAACGTAGAGCTTATCACACCCGATCATCACGTGGTGTCTCAGCACGATGAACTGTAGCAACGGTGCATACTCAGGGAGAACACTTATACCTTGAAATTTAGTGAGAGATCATCTTATAATGCTACCGTCGAACTAAGCAAAATAAGATGCATAAAGGATAAACATCACATGCAATCAATATAAGTGATATGATATGGCCATAATCATCTTGTGCCTTTGATCTCCATCTCCAAAGCACCGCCATGATCACCATCGTCACCAGCTTGTCACCTTGATCTCGATCGAAGCATCGTTGTCGTCTCGCCAACTATTGCTTCTACGACTATCGCTACCGCTTAGTGATAAAGTAAATCAATTACATGGCGATTGCATTTCATACAATAAAGCGACAACCATATGGCTCCTGCCAGTTGCCGATAACTCCGTTACAAAAAATGATCATCTCATACAATAAAATTTAGCACCATGTCTTGACCATATCACATCACAACATGCCCTGCAAAAACAAGTTAGGTGTCCTCTACTTTGTTGTTGCATGTTTTACATGGCTGCTACGGGCTGAGCAAGAACCATTCTTACCTAGGCATCAAAACTACAACGATTTTTTGTCAAGTGTGTTGTTTTAACCTTCAACAAGGACCGGGCGTAGTCACACTCGATTCAACTAAAGTGGAGAAACTGACACCCACTAGCCACCTGTGTGCGAAGCACGTCGGTGGAACCAGTCTCACATAAGCGTACTCGTAATGTCGGCCCGAGCCGTTTCATCAAACAATACCGCCGAATCAAAGTATGACATGTTGGTAAGCAATATGACTATTATCGCCCACAACTCTTTGTGTTCTACTCGTCCATATAACATCTACGCATAGACCTGGTTAGGATGCCACTATTGGGGAACACGGTAATTTAAAAAAAAATCCTACGCACACGCAAGATCTATCATGGTGATGCATAGCAACAAGAAGGGAGAGTGTAGTCCACGCACACTCGTAGACCATAAGCGGAAGCGTTATGACAACGCGGTTGATGTAGTCGTACATCTTCAGGATCCGAACGATCCTAGCACCGAAAGTACGGCACCTCCGCGATCTGCACATGTTCGGCTCGGTGACATCCCATGAACTCTCGATCCAGCTGAGTGTCAAGGCAGAGCTTCGTCAGCACAACGGCGTGATGACGGCGATGATGAAGTTACCGATGCAGGGCTTCGCCTAAGCACTACAACGATATGACCGAGGTGGAATCTATGGAGGGGGACACCGCACACGTCTAAGACAACTGTCAACTTGTGTGTCTATGGGGTGCCCCCCTCCCGCGTATATAAAGGAGTGGAGGAGGGGGAGGGCCGGCCCTCTATGGCGCGCCCAAGGAGAGTCCTACTCCCACCGGGAGTAGGATTCCCCCTTCCCTAGTTGGATTAGGAGAGGAAGGAAGGGCGAGATAGGGGGAAGGAAAGGGGGGGTTGCTGCCCCCCACCCAATTAGGATTGGGCTTGAGGGGGACGCGGCCCCTCCTAGGCTCCCATATCCTCTCTCCTGCTATGGCCCAATAAGGGCCATATACTTCCCGGGGGGTTCCGGTAACCTCCCGGTACTTCGGTAAATGCCCGAACTCACCCGGAACCATTCCGATGTCCAAACATAGTCATCCAATATATCGATCTTTACGTCTCAACCATTTTGAGACTCCTCGTCATGTCCGTGATCATATCCGGGACTCCGAACAACCTTCGTTACATCAAAACACATAAACTCATAATACCGATTGTCACCGAACGTTAAGCGTGCGGACCCTACGGGTTCGAGAACTATGTAGACATGACCGAGACTCATCTCCGGTCAATAACCAATATAGGAACCTGGATGCTCATATTGGTTCCTACATATTCTACGAAGATCTTTATCGGTCAAACCGCACAACAACATACGTAGTTCCTTTGTCATTGGTATGTTACTTGCCTGAGATTCGATTGTCGGTATCTCAATACCTAGTTCAATCTCGTTATCGGCAAGTCTCTTTACTTGTTCCGTAATGCATCATCCCGTAACTAACTCATTAGTCACAATGCTTGCAAGGCTTATAGTGATGTACATTACCGAGAGGGCCCAGAGATACCTCTCCGATACTCGGAGTGTCAAATCCTAATCTCGATCTATGCCAACTCAAGAAACACCATCGGAGACACCTGTAGAGCATCTTTATAATCACCCAGTTACATTATGACGTTTGATAGAACAGTAAGTGTTCCTTCAGTATTCGGGAGTTGCATAATCTCAGTCATAGGAACATGTATAAGTTATGAGGAAAGCAATAGCAACAAACTAAACGATCATCGTGCTAAGCTAACGGATGGGTCAAGTCAATCACATCATTCTCTAATGATGTGATCCCGTTTATCAAATGAAAAATCTTTGTGCATGGCTAGGAACTTAACCATCTTTAATTAATGAGCTAGTCAAGTAGTGGCATACTAGTGACACTCTGTTTGTGTATGTATTCACACATGTACTAAGTTTCAGTTAATAAAATTCTAGCATGAATAATAAACATTTATCATGATATAAGGAAATATAAATAAGAACTCTATTATTTCCTCTAGGGCATATTTCCTTTAGTGGCCCCGCAGATGTCCTCGACAAGTGTCTTGCCGGGGTCTTGTGGGCATCCCTGGCAAGGGTCTTGCCGGGGGCCTTCGTCTTCTGGTTCTCATCTAGTCTTGCAGGCCTCTGGTCTGCACAAAGATCTTCATGCCACCATGAAGGCGCCTCCTGAGCCTTGGTTCCAATGTTGTCGATGGTGTCAGAACTCTCAGGATCAAGGGTGGCGGTCTTGATGGTGTTGGTAAGTTGCCCCGGCAAGGCTCTTGCCGTGGGAGCGTAGGCCGTCCCCGACAAGGCTTTTGTCAGCAGAAACCCACCTTGCCCCTTCTCTCTCCGCGTCTCTAGTCTCAGCGCAACTCTGGTAGTCTTGTTCCTTGCTTCCTCTGCCCCGCCAAGCGTGGCCGTAGGTGTGGCTACAACTGCCAGTGCACAAGTAAAGGGGTACAGAAGGCCCTTACTTTTGTACACCGACATCCAGTGGGCAAACAATTTTCTTCGCTTCCTTCGTGCTTTTGGGGAGCAAATTATCTTTCAGAAGAATTTCTATGATAAGACCTAACAACTCTGTGGAGCCCTTGTTTAATAGACCGTTTGCTGATTTTAATATGAGAAGCGCCAGAGTGGCACTCAACTTGGAATATTTCTTTTTGCAACCTGGATACAATTCTTTCTTGGAGTCCGCAATAATGGTTGGCAGATCCTTGTACCCAATCATATCATATTTGGGCCCTTGAAAGATGCAATCATAGTAGCAAAATCTGGCATATCAAGATAGTTGTCGTCTGCGTCGCTGTCTTGGTTTTCCACTGGGTGTTTCGGCTTTCCGGTGTTCCATTGGTAGCTTGCCGCCTTTGGCCCCATGTTAGATTCAACATCCATGTGACACTGGCCGAGGTTTGGCATCTCGCAGCCCTGGGTATATTCATCCATGACCTGCTCTTCACCGTGTCTGGTCCAACGTGTATATCCATCCATGAATCCCCAAGAGAGTAAGTGCCACTCGACATCTGCAACTTCACGTGACTCTATATTGGCACAATGAGTACATGGACACAGGATGTAATCCTTATCACTAATTCTCTTGTTTGTACATTCAGCCCAGTTCATTAACTCTGTCATACCACTGATAAATCTGAGCTTCTCTGATTCTTCATCCATTCAGATCGGTCCATCTGCACCACACGAATGGTAATTAAAAACAAAACAATAAAATTAATACACGGATTAAGTGATGCCCAAAAATGCGTGCATAAATCACAAGGTTTTATTTTCATAATTACTGAGGGCGCTCCACATTGTTATCCAGATGTGCAATGAAAAAAATTAACGGCCAGTCAATTTACACACAGAGTACTACAACACTACCTTAGGAATCGAATACATTAATTAAGCCACTCAAGAAAAGAATACCTTAATTAAGCCACTCACGAAAAGAATACCTTAATTAGTTATCCATGCGGTGAAGTCCACCCAGTAGATAGAGAAGCGCGATGCGGTGGCACGCCAAGACAGTAGAGTCGAGGAGCAAAGCTTAGTATGGCTAACACCTGAAGTTTGACCTCCAATATGCCGTCATCGACCGCAATTGATGTGCTCCAATCATGCTGCCACCAACCTTGATGGTTGACCTCCTCCTATATCCCACCGCACACCAAGGATTGACCTCCTATGACGCCGCCACCGCCCACCGCCCGAGGATTGACCTATTATCTGGTAGCCGCTGCCTCGGCCACTGCCGCCATCTCTATCTGAAGAGCGGCTGTTTTATTTTTTGACGGATATACGTAGAGCGGTTGTTTACACGGTATTACTGTAACTCAATTATATGTACAGGGTAGTACATCACATAGGGTTATGTCACAACAAACGTGTCTCACTTATGTTGTCTTCTCACACAGTTTGGTGTGGAAATCGTGTGTGAAGTTGTAATACCTAACACAAACGACATGTAAAAACAGTGTGCCATATACAACATATAGTGCGATAAGTAGTTCCCGACCGTTAGCTTATCCCCACAGTTTCCCCATTTCCCCCAAATCCCTAGATAGCCTCCAAATTCCCTCATGGGGTGCTGACATTGGGGGAATACGAATGAGTGTTGTTGATGGTTTCGGTGCGGCTGCTCCTGCTCGTATCACCACTTCACCACTCTCAGCAGCGCTGCCATGATGGTGGTTGCTGCTGAGCACTTGCCTAAGGTCATCAGAAGGCAGGTGTACTACGGATCCAAATCGTCCTACCAGGTTCCAATCTATCCCAATCTTTTTTTAGCATGTCCAAAGTAGCTTCCTGCTGAATCTGTCATGAATGACTCCCCCCCAAGGAAGCGATCTGCCGCCAGATCCGGAGCATGACTCCTGACTCCCGCAGCATGAGTTTGACTCTGAGTTTTGTGCCGCCGAGAAGTACCAGAAGCTAAGTTTTGTGCACGAGCACACTCCCGCTCGACGTGTATGCACGGAGGGATTCGATATTGCACTACAAAAAAGACACCCGTGACATTATGGGCTGAATGAATTTTTTCTGTCATGCTTATCACACTTCTATGATGATAATTGTGACAAAAGCACGTATCATCATAGATGTGGTGGGCTCCTACTTCTATGACAAAAAATAATGACAGGAAATGGGCGTTTCGTCCTGGCCGGGTCGGGGACGCACCTACATCACATTCTTTGGGCCGTCCATGACCGAAAAAATCATGGTAGAAGCGAGGGCGAGGAAAATATCAGGGAGTTCGTGGATATGGTGGGCGGTCGGGGCCGAGCGTTGCACGGAGGTTTGCACATTTCTCTCATACACGTACGCGCGTGTGTGCGAGGTGTTGGGCTCTAACTGAACCCAAGCGATTGCACTAGCTAAGCGCATTACTGAACCCGAGCGATCGGTCCCTTGGCTATTAACTGAACTCGACCGAGCGATTCCTTTGGTACTGCTGCTAACTGAAGCTGATCGAACCTGCTGCATCTTGATGAACAGTGACTGTTATTGGGGGTTGGATGAACAGTTCCCGGTGGGGGTTGGATGAACTGGACCCCGTGGTAGTAGTAGGCCGTTGCCGCTGGATGAATAGGACCCTGATCGAGGAGGCCGCCATGAATGAGCCAGTTGGGGGCGGATTAAAAGGACCCTGTGGAGGCTCCATGAACTGTAGTCGGTGGAGGCTAGATGAATAGGACCCCGTGGAGGGCTGGTTGACCAGGACCCCATGGAGGGCTGGTTGAACAGGACCCCGTGTGGAGGGTTGGTTAAATAGTAGCCGGTGGAGGCTAGATGAACAGGACCCCGTGGATGAACAGTAGCTGGTGGTGGCAGGAGGAAGTCGATGGTGGATGAACAGTAGCAGGTGGAGGCTGGAGCGAGGCAGTAGACGGTGGATGAATAGTACCCCGTGGAGTCCCATTTTGCGGTATGCCACACCCCTCCCGATGAACAAGACCCAGTTTCGACCGTAGGCGCTCCAACACAAGTTCGTTTCCTCCGTTTCGCGGTACGCCACACCCCTCGCAATCAACAGCACCCCGTTTCGACCGTAGCCAGTCGAACAAAAGGTCATTTCCTCTGTACTGCGGTATGCCAGACCCCGTTTCGGCTGTTTCGTCCAAGCCAGTTGGCTCCCGATCAACACGACGCATTCTGACCCACTCTGTTGCCTCCCGATGAACATGATGTTGTTTCTCTGTACTGACCCAGTCGGTTGGCTTCCGATGAACAGGACGCCATTGCTGTCGTCCATTGCCTCTCCATGTACACGAGCCCTGGCTGTACATATGCGTGAGTAAGCGTTCGAGACCCCGCCCGTATGTACGTACGTGGCCGTATTTTTTGGCATGTGGCTGTACGTATGTGTACATGGTTTAGAAGGGACTGCCCAAACTGCTACATCAGGGGCTCTACTAATACACGTGATGTTGCTTACTCGGCCACGGTTCATCATTGCACAGAGACCGATCGACCAGTATGTACGTACACGTTCACGACAACGCTATGTATGCTTCGACCGGGTGGGTCCCAGCTATTAGGGAGGATAAGGACACACTTCCTTGCGTGCGAAGATATAATTGGTGGGTCCCAGATGTGAAGGGGAAGAATCATTTTCCCCATAATATGGACGCACATCCTTACTACGAGTCTCTAGGATTCGCGGATCGTCAGCAAGGCAAGTAACATATTGATCATACTCTTTTCATACCCAGTTTTATGCATTAGTTTCAATCCTCGAACATTGCATGATTAGGATGCCATTAACTTGTGGGTTGGGAAGTAGATGTTGAGGTAGAACCTACTGCCCTGTTACTATCAAACCTTGGGAGTTACCTCTATGCGTTGCTTATATTGCCATGTCATGCTATGCTCGTAGACATGATTTGGGTTTGAGTGAAATCCATGACAGATGTGAGATTGTTAATTAATGGTTCAACTTAAGGTGGCAACTTAAATTAACATATGGGTGGATTGAGGCACCTGGGGAACCCAGTGTTGTCTGTATTTTTGGAAATCCCGGGGTACCCGTGTGATCTTCCTATGGACCGCCACCCAGGCTCAAAGGGAATTGAGATGATTCATGCTAGAAACTACCGTGTGCAGCCACAAGCTATTATGGGCTCTAGCATAGTTGAGTAGGTTACGTGAAGCTCTTGAAGAGGTAGATCAGCAGGTAGTGGGTTTTGTAGGTTTGGTATGGTCTACCCGAAGTAGAGAGTTAATGTTTCCGAAAGACTGTGTCTCGGTCTTCCGTTTTTCAGACACCATGTAGTGCGAGAAATCCAACGGAGGCGATCGAGTCTTGTGGGGAAAAGTGCGCAAACCTCTGCAGAGTGTACAATCTAATCATGGTTAGCCGTGTCCGCGGTTATGGACAATCTTTGGTATCTAGTACTTGGGTTATCACATGTATCTCATCACTTTTAATTAATATTGTTGGGTTGTTAACTACTTTAATTGGGATTGAGTTGGGGGTACCTACTCAATGTTGTTCAACCACCATGTTAGTTAAATTAAAATCTATTCCTTTGTTGTAGGGAAAATTTGGCTATTCGCAAAAACTATAACCATAGAGCTTTCCACCAGCCAAATATGCATGTAGTGATAGCATTATTCTGTTTATGCTCTACTGTGTTATATTGCCAGCATATTCCATGTGCTGACCCGTTTTCGACCTGCAACGTATTATGTTGCAGACTTTTCAGACGAGGAGTAAGATTCGTTAGGTCGTTGTCGTGCAGCTCAGCTATGCTTTTGGAGTTGATGGACTCACTTTATCTTCCAAGCCTTCCGCTGTTATCGTATTAGATGGCCATAAGCCATATTATTGTAATAAGTTCTCTCTTGAGACATTCGATGTAATAAGTGTGTGATTGCTACTCTATTATAAATCCTTCGAGTACTGTGTGTGTCAGCATTACCGATCCAGGGACGACACTGAAGCACAGAGACTTGACCATCTGAGGTCGGGTCGCTACAGTTATCTTTGCAAGTCTCTTCGAATTATCAGTTTGGTTTGGCCTACTAGATTGGTTTTTCTTGCAATGGGAGAAGTACTTAGCTTTGGGTTCAATCTTGCGGTGTCCTTTCCCAGTGACAGTAGGGGTAGCAAGGCACGTATTGTATTGTTGGCATCGAGGATAACAAGATGGGGTATTTATCATATTGCATGAATTTATTCCTCTAAATCATGTCATCTTGCTTAACGCGTTACTCTGTTTTCTTGAACTTAATACTCTAGATGCATGCTGGATAGCGGTCGATGAGTGGAGTAATAGTAGTAGATGAAGGCAGGAGTCGGTCTACTTGTCTCGGACGTGATGCCTATATACATGATCATACCTAGATACTCTCATAACTATGCTCAATTCTGTCAATTGCTCAACAGTAATTTGTTCACCCACCGTAGAAATACTTATGCTCTTGAGATAAGCCACTAGTGAAACCTATGGCCCCCGGGTCTATTCTCATCATATCAATCTTCCATCACTTTATTATTTCTTTGTTTTCTACTTTGCCTTCTATTTTACTTTGCATCTTTATACCAAAAATACCAAAAATATTATCTATCATCTCTATCAGATCTCACTCTCGTAAGCGATCGTGAAGGGATTGACAACCCCTAATCGCGTTGGTTGCATTGAGAAATTTGTTTTGTGTAGGTACGAGGGACTCGCGCGTGGCCTCCTACTGGATTAATACCTTGGTTCTCAAAAACTGAGGGAAATACTTATGCTACTTTGCTGCATCATCCTCTCCTCTTTGGGGAAATCCAACGCAGTGCTCAAGAGGTACCAGTACGGTTCAAACCTAAACGTTTAACAATAATTCCACCCATACTAAAAGTGTTATCGCGGTATAAACCATGGAAAAAAATTAAAATATCAGGAACACTAAGGTTTCCACAGTTTCCGCGACCAATCAAGCAATGACTAGCAACTAAGGCAAAGTAGCGTAACACAGGAAAATGTATGCTAGTAATTCTTGTATCGGAAATCTTCCTGGTTTCCCCCACAGTGATGGTGTCAATAAATTCTTATACATCTTTACAATGTGGTTCATCTAAAGTGCCCCCCAAGGGTATTTTGCAAACCTTGCAAGATTCAGAGAATGGCAATTTCTTAGCAACATCATATAAGTGAAACTCTACTGAAGGAGGTGATTCCTTCGGAAAATAGTAGAAGTTTTACACAAAAGTATTAGTGAGTAAGAGATACTGATGACGTTGGTCGCGGAGGAAGTTGGTGAGGCCAGCATTATGAGCCAATGAATAAAATTCGTCATAAATCCCGTCTTGTCTCAAGAAGTCATATGAAGGCCATTCACACGGCCGGACCTCCGCGATACGAGGCAAATTATATTTGGGCCTCTGTGGTTCTTCATTTTTCTTTTCCTTCGAGCTTCGGCTCGATGAGCCCCTCAAAAGTCTCTTCATCATTTTCTGAAATATCCTAAATTTTTTAGTAACTTCAAACAAAAGTGAACCAAGCTCAACAAAATTGATAGCAACTACTCCTACAAGTGCCTAGAGCCTATATGAAGCATTAGAACTACTTGAAACCATACAAATTTGACATGCAAGCTCAAGAACATGGTGACCTATTCAGCACAAATTTGCAATGAATAAAGCACTAGAGCAAAAACTAATTGGACCAATAGAGGAGTCACATACCAAGGAACAATCTCCCCAAGCTGTTTTGTGAGAGGTGCTTTGAGCAAGGAGATCGAAAATCATAGCAAAGTGAGCTAGAACTCGTGCTTGAGCCAGATATTCGTGTTTGTGGGAGGAAGAAGAAGATGATGGGTGGAGGAATAAGTGGAGGAGGGCCACCGTGGGCCCACGAGGCAGGGGCGCGCCCTAGGGGGGCGCCCTCCACCCTCGTGGCCAGGTGGTTCACCCCCCTGGTGTGTTCTCAGTTCCATAATTCCTCAAATATTCTAGAAAAAAATCATATTTCATTTTCAGGGCATTTGGAGAACTTTTATTTTCAGGGTATTTTTATATTGCACAGATAAATCAGAAAACAGACAGAATAATACTATTTTGACTTTATTTCAACTAAATAACAGGAAGTAGAAAGAGGGTACAGAAGGTTGTGCCTTCTAGTTTCATCCATCTCATGCTCATCAAAAAGAATCCACTAACAAGGTTGATCTGGTCTTGTTAATAAACTCATTTCGAATAACATGAAACCGGAGAAATTTCGAAACACAATGTTACCTCAACGGGGATATGAACATCCCCAATAATAAGAATATCATATTTATTCTTGACAGTAGGGAGAGGAAATTCAAAACCTCCAAATATAATCGATGGAATTTTTCCAATAGAGTTGATACTATGAACTTGAGGCTGTTTCCTCGGGAAGTGTACCGTACGCTCATTACCATTAACATGAAAAGTGACATTGCCTTTGTTGCAATTAATAACAGCACCTGCAGTATTCAAAAAGGGTTTTCCAAGAATAATAGACATACTATCGTCCTCGGAAATATCAAGAATAACAATGTCCGTTAAAATAGTAACGTTTGCAACCACAACAGGCACGTCCTCACAAATACCGATAGGTATCTTAGTTGATTTATCACCCATTTGCAAAGATATTTCAGTAGGTGTCAACTTATTCAAGTCAAGTCTATGATATAAAGAGAGAGGCATAACACTAACATAAAGAAATTATTAGGTTGAGCATCATCATGGACATCATCATTAACATTTTCACTAGGTTCATGTTCATTACCAGATTGTGTTTTAGCATCAGACATAGAGATATCATTTGGATTATCAGGTGGTTCAACAATAGGTTCACAAGAAGTTTGCAAAGTCCTATCATTTTTCTTTTTCTTCTTTTTAGAAGAACTAGGTACATCAATATTGTTTCTCTGAGAATCTTGCTCAATTCTCTTAGGGTGGCCTTCAGGATACAAAGGTTCCTGAGTCATTCTACCAGTTCTAGTAGCCACTCTAACAACATAATCATCTTTCTTACTATTCATTTCATCGAGCAAATCATTTTGAGCTTTAAGTGCTTGTTCTACTTGAGTGGTAACCATAGAAGCATGCTTGCTAACAAGTTTAAGTTCACCTCTAATATTAGCCATATAATCACCCAAGTGTTTAATCATATAAGCATTTTCTTTTAATTTTCTACCAAAATAAGCATTGAAATTTTCTTGCTTAAACATAAAGTTATCAAACTCATCCAAGCATTGGCTAGCAATTTTAGTAGGAGGGATTTCAGCTCTATCATATCTATAAAGATAATTTACCTTTACTACCTGTGTCGGGTCATCAAGACCAGGAGGTTGTTCAATAGGTATTGGATTAAGATCACAAGTTTCTTCAACAGGCGGTAGACTAAGACCATGTATTTCTTCAATAGGAGGTAAATTCTTAACATCTTCAGCTTTAATACCTTTTTCTTTCATAGATTTCTTTGCCTCTTGCATATCTTCAGGACTGAGAAATAGAAGACCTCTCTTCTTAGGAGTTGGTTTAGGAATAGGCTCAGTAATTGGAGCAGGAGCTGGCTCAGGAAGTGCCCAATTATTTTCATTTGTCAACATATTATTCAATAAAATTTCAGCTTCATCTGGTGTTCTTTCCCTGAAAAGAGAACCAGCACAACTATCCAGGTAATCTCTGGAAGCATCGGTTAGTCCATTATAAAAGATATCAAGTATTTCATTTTTCTTAAGAGGATGATCAGGCAAAGCATTAAGTAACTTGAGAAGCCTCCCCCAAGTTTGTGGGAGACTCTCTTCTTTAATTTGCACAAAGTTGTATATTTCCTTTAGAGCAGCTTGTTTCCTATGAGCAGGGAAATATTTAGCAGAGAAGTAATAAATCATATCCTGGGGATTACACACACAACCAGGATCAAGAGAATTAAACCATATCTTAGCATCGCCCTTTAATGAGAACATAAATATTTTACGGATATAAAAGTAGCGAGATCTCTCATCATTAGTGAACAGGGTGGCTATATCATTTAGTTTAGTAAGATGTGCCACAACAGTTTCAGATTCATAGCCATGAAAAGGATAAGATTCAACCAAAGTAATTATATCAGGATCAACAGAGAATTCATAATCCTTATCGGCAACACAAATAGGTGAAGTAGCAAAAGCAGGGCCAGGCCTCATTCTATCTCTAAGAGATTCCTTATTCCATTCAGCTAATAACCTCTTGAGTTCATATCTCTCTTTGCAAGCTAAAACAGCTGCAGAAGCTTCCATATCAAAAGCATAACCCTCAGGAATAACAGGCCTATCTTCATCATCACTCTCATCATTATAATCAGTTTCAATAATTTCTTTCTCTCTAGCCCTAGCAATTTGTTCGTCAAGAAATTCACTAAGGGGCACAGTAGTATCAAGAATAGAAGTAGTTTCATCATAAGTATCATGCATAGCAGAAGTGGCATCATCAATAACATGCGACATATCAGAACGAATAGCAGAAGCAGGTTTAGGTGTCGCAAGCTTACTCAAAACAGAAGGTGAATCAAGTGCAGAGCTAGATAGCAGTTCCTTACCTCCCCTCGTAGTTGAGGGATAAATTGTTGTCTTAGCGTCTTTCAAGTTCTTCATAGTTTCCAACAGATATAAATCCCAAGTGACTCAAAGAATAGAGCTATGCTCCCCGGCAACGGCTCCAGAAAATAGTCTTGATAACCCACAAGTATAGGGGATCGCAACAGTTTTTGAGGGTAGAGTATTCAACCCAAATTTGTTGATTCAACACAAGGGGAGCCAAAGAATATTCTCAAGTATTAGCAGTTGAGTTGTCAATTCAACCACACCTAGATAACTTATATCTGAAGCAAAGTGTTTAGTAGCAAAGTAATATGATAGTAGTGGTAACGGTAACAAAAGTAACCGAAGCAAAAGTAATTTTTTTGTGTGTTTTGTAGTGATTGTAACAGTAGCAACGGAAAAGTAAATAAGAGAGAACCAGTATATGGCAAACTCGTAGGCATTCGATCGGTGATGGATAATTATGCCGGATGCGGTTCATCATGTAACAGTCATAACATAGGGTGACATAGAACTAGCTCCAATTCATCGATGTAATGTAGGCATGTATTCCGAATATAGTAATACGTGCTTATGGAAAAGAACTTGCATGACATCTTTTGTCCTACCCTCCCGTGGCAGCGGGGTCCTAATGGAAACTAAGGGATATTAAGGCCTCCTTTTAATAGAGAACCGGAACAAAGCATTAGAACATAGTGAATACATGAACTCCTCAAACTATGGTCATCACCGGGAGTGGTCCCGATTATTGTCACTTCGGGATTATCGGATCATAACACATAGTAGGTGACTATAGACTTGCAAGATAGGATCAAGAACTCACATATATTCATGAAAACATAATAGGTTCAGATATGAAATCATGGCACTCGGGCCCTAGTGACAAGCATTAAGCATAGCAAAGTCATAGCAACATCAATCTCAGAACATAGTGGATACTAGGGATCAAACCCTAACAAAACTAACTCGATTACATGATAGATCTCATCCAACCCATCACCGTCCAGCAAGCCTACGATGGAATTACTCACGCACGACAGTGAGCATCATGAAGTTGGTGATGGAGGATGGTTGATGATGACGACGGCGACGAATCTCCCTCTCCGGAGCTCCGTACGGACTCCAGATCAGCCCTCCCGAGAGGTTTTAGGGCTTGGCGGTGGCTCCATATCGTAAAACGTGATGATTTCTTCTCCTTGATTTTTTTCTCTCCGAAAGCAAATATATAGAGTTGGGATTGGCGTCGGAGGAGCCTCAGGGTGCCCACGAGGTAGGGGGCGCGCCCTAGAGGGGGGGCCCACACTCGTGGACAGGTGGTGGGGCACCTGGCCTTCATCTTTTGCAACGATTTTTTATTATTTCTGAAAAGATGTTCCATGAAGTTTCAGGTCATTCCGAGAAGTTTTGTTTCTGCACATAAATACACCATGGCAATTCTGCTGAAAACAGTGTCAGTCCGGGGTTAGTTCCATTCAAATAATGCAAGTTACAGTCCAAAACAATGCCAAAAGTGTTTGGAGAAGTAGATACGACAGATACGTATCACTCACGTTGGTACTCCACCGCCGATTCCTCGACGGACAGACTCTTCTCTACCTCAACCTCGGCCACGCGCAACTCCTCCTCCCGGCGCTCCTCGACCTCCGCCGCCTCATGCATCTCCAGCCCCCGCTCGGCAACCTCATGAGGAAGCAGGTTCTCCATGGCCACCGCCGCCTTTTTAGACCTGGGTTGCATGCTGGAGTCCGAGGTGGCCTGGAATATCTTGGCATGTGCATCCTCGATCTTGCCGTAGATGGCATTGACCCCGGCCAGGGCGATATCAGCGGCACGAATGGTAGCTCGAGCGCTCTTGGCACTTGTAGACGCCGTCGCAGCAGCAGCTGCAGCCGTCTCAGCTGCTGCAGCTGCCCTGTCGGCTGCTGCAGACTCCCTCTCGGCGAAAGCGGCCGCGCTCAATGCGGATGCGGCGACACTCTCGGCATAGGCGGCTGCGCTCTCGGCACAGGCGGCGGCGCTCGGGGGGGACGCGGCCATCGTACGGGCCTTCACGAAGCATTTCCATGGCGTCATATTTGCAAGAAGGGGGAGCGGAATGCGGATCGGGATTCGTGTATTTGGGGGTTGGCGGTACTAGAGCAGACGAGCCAGCAAAGTTTAAGGAGGGAGACTTAAATAGACCCAGATATTTTCATCGCAAACGGTCCTAGAAAACAACTGTGTGTGATGTTGTAGATATTTTTTATTAGCTGTGAAAGACGAATTTGGAATAAAGTGCCAACGGATGGTGTTTTAAATGAACGAGAAATTTTGTAGTACTAATACAACTGTCATGTCAAATTTTGGAAAATTTTAGGGGTCATCTGACCTTCTAAGACATTTAAGTGATTTTCTAGCCATTTAATGACCGTAATTGAAATTTGAACTACATGTACATGCAACAGCTAACCATAACGGTTTGAAAACTCATATTTCATGTACTTGTGTGCGATTTAATTCCATATGCAGTAAATTGGAAGGAATTTTCAAACATATTGGTCTAACGGCTATGACACAATTAAGCATGGAGTGACATGGCATTTTAATTCCAAAAAATATAGAAATCAGAAACACATGAAACCTTGGTTAATGTAATATCATGCCACCAAGATGATGTGGTAAAAAAATGGCATGTTTGACCAAAGTTTGGACACACACCCCTCACAAACCGGAGCAACTCACTAGAAGGCTCGTGGTTCCAAGAGGGAACATTGCATGTTTGATGACGAACAGGAGATAGCTTCCTCTTATGTCCTTCAAATTTTTTTCTACGTCTAACTTGCACTACTACAACTGTAATGTGAAATTTTTGAAAACTCTAGGGGTCATTTGACCTTTTAAAGACATGTAAGTGATTCTCTAGCCATTTAATCACCGTAATTCAAATTTGAACTACATCTACATGCAACGCCTAACCAAAACGGTTTGACAAATCATATTTGTGTACTTGTGTGCGAGTTAATTTCATGAGCAGTAAACCAGAAGGAATTTTCAAACATATTTGTATCATGACATGGACACATATGCATGAATACATATGCATGGAGTGGCATGGCATTTTAATTCCAAAAAAAACAGAAACACATGGAACCATGGTTGATGTAATGTCATGCCACCAAGATGATGTGGTAAAGAAATTGGAATGTTTGACGAAAGTTTTGACACACACCCCTCACAAACCGGAGCAACTCGCTAGAAGGTTTGTGGTTCCGAGAGGGAACAATGCATGTTTGATGACGAACAGGAGATAGCTTCCTCTTACGGCCCTCAAATTGTTTCTACGTCTAACATGCACTACTACAACTGTAATGTGAAATTTTGGAAAATTCTAGGGGTCATTTGACCTTTTAAAGACATTTAAGTGATTTTCTAACCATTTAATGGCCGTAATTCAAATTTGAACTACATCTACATGCAACATCTAACCAAAACGGTTTGAAAAATCATATCTATGTACTTGTGTGCGAGTTAATTCCATGTGCAGTAAATTAGAAGGAATTTTCAAACATATTGGTCTCACGACATGGACACATGCATACGTATGCATGGAGTGACATGGCATTTTAATTCAAAAAAGAAAAATGATCAGAAACACATGAAACCTTGGTTGATGTAATGTCATGCCACCAAGATGATGTGCTAAAGAAATTGGCTTGTTTGCCGAACATTTGGACAGACACCCCTAACAAACCGGAGCAACTTGCTAGAAGGTTCGTGGTTCCAAGAGGGAACAATGCATGTTTGATGACGAACGGGAGATAGCTTCCTCTTACGGCCTGCAAATTTTTTCCTACGTTTAACATGCACTAATACAACAGTCATGTGAAAATTTGGTAAATTTCAGGGGTCATTTAACCTTTTAAAGACATTTAAGTGATTTTCTAACCATTTAATGACTATAATTCAAATTTTAACTACATCTACATGCAACACCTAACCATAACGGTTTGAAAAATCATATTTTTGTGTACTTGTGTGCGACTTAATTCCATGTGCAGTAAATTAGAAGTAATTTTCAAACATATTGGTGTCAAGGCATGGGCACATGCATGGATTGCATGCCATGGCATTTTAATTCCAAAAAATTAAATAATGATCAGAAAAACATGAAACCTTTCTTGATTTAATGTCATTCACCAAGATGATGTGGTAAAGAAATTGGCATGTTTGACGAAAGTTTGGACACACACCCCTCACAAACCGGAGCAACTCGCTAGAAGGTTCGTGGTTCCGAGAGGGAACAATGCATGTTTGATGACGAACGGGAGATAGCTTCCTCTTACGACCTTCAAATTTTTTTCTACGTCTAACGTGCACTACTAAATCTGTAATGTGAAATTTTGGTAAATTCTAGGGGTCATTTGACCTTTTAAAGACATTTAAGTGATTTTCTAACCATTTAATGACTGTAATTCAAATTTGAACTACATCTACATGCAACGCCTAACCAAAACGGTTTGAAAAATCATATCTGTGTACTTGTGTGTGAGTTAATTCCATGTGCAGTAAATTACACTACTGCAGGATGCTGCTAACATGACACTACAATCAGAGACCCTTCGAGAAACTGTGTGCGATGGCATAATCGCAAACGGTGTTGTATGAAAACCGTCAGAAATGTATAAAACGTTTGCGATGACGGATGCATCAAAAACGGTTCAGTTTTTAGTTGCATGTGCGATGAAGGGCATACGGTTCAGTTCAATTAACTGTTTGCGTTGAGGAGGAACAACAGAAACGGGCAGCCAGATGAAGGCGTGTGCAATACACAGCATACGGTTCACTCGGATGAACTGTTTGTGATTAGGCAACACAAAAGAAACGGGAAGCCAGATGAAGGTGTGTGCGATATACAGCATACGGTTCACTCGGATGAACTGTTTGTGATTAGGCAACACAAAAGAAACGGTCAGCCAGATCAAGGTGTGTGGGATATACGGCATGCGGTTCACTCGGATGAACTATTTGCGTTAACACAAGAGAACAGAAATGATTCAACTTAACAAGACGTGTGTGTTGTGCGATCGGATTGCATGCGGTTCACTTGGCCCTTGTCGTCAGTGTGTGACCTCTGTGGAAACCGTTCGCTCCCCAGGCGCCTCATCGTGTACCGTGGCAACCGTCCATCGACTCTTCGCCTTTCCCTCTTGATTTGGAACTGCTGTCGCACGCTAGCTCTTCCTCCCTCCTCCATTTGCCATCATCCTTCCTTCCCCCATTGTTTAACCGTCTCTCCATGGAGGGAACAAGCTGGAAACAACCCCGTTATTCTTGCCCCGATCTGAATGATGACGCAGTGGAGGAACTCATCGATCGGTGCGACGTCATCACCTCGGCTAACATGGCAGGTTCGTTCAAGACCATTCTCGACTCAACTAATAACATCATTACAAGGAACCCAAGGGTTCAGGAGCGAATTGACCCCCCTGTCTTCTTCGTCGTGACCCTGCTGACTGGAGCGGGGATGAGGGAAGCCTCGCCTTCTGTAAGTTGATGCCACTAAATAATGATACATATGATGTTAAGATGCCGTCGCTTGAGGGCAAGGCTTGGGCAGGCGCAAATGGAGATTGGGTTGTTTATATGGGTACAACTGCGAGTCAGAACTTGTGAATGTGTACACTCGTCACCGGGTTCCACTTCAAAAAATCTCAAACGACTGCCCAGAGGTTGAGTACACCAGTATTCCACGTGAGTTCAAATACGATCATGCTGAATGTCATCTACGGAAGATAGCAATTTGTCGATTTCCCAACCGCTCGCTTATGTTGTCGCTATCTTCGACAAGCTGGTTGCCGTCCTTCATGGTTCGACTCGATGGATATTGCTCAAAAATCAGTTTCTATACACGGATGAGTACTGTGATGCAATTCAATATGAGGGTCTTGTCTTTGCTGCCACCACTCGTGGCACTGTTTTTGCATGGAATCCTCATGATTTCAGTATGTTTGTCTTCCACCGTAATTATAATTGTTTCATCCACATGCATGCAGGTTAGCTTGTTTCCCTTTACTAATTAACCTTATTGTGTTTCCAAGGTCCTTTGAACGTTCCACCACCTATACTTGAAAATTTTATTCACGAGCATGAGGACGAGCAGGACCCATATACTCAGTGGCGCCTGGCAACTTATTCCGATGGATCACCTCTTCTTGTCTGTATACGGGGCACTGCTGATGTTACTAAGGAAGCAGGTGTTGTCTCGTATGGTCGCACTCTCCGGACCTATTCCTACATCCGTTGCAGGGTATTCGGGATGGAAACTAGTGTACTAGCGCTAACACCTTCTCCCTGGTTCAGTATTGGAAGTCTTGGAGGAAACTCGCTCTTCCTTGGACAAAACTATCTAATGATCGTGGAAGGCGATCCAGCTACTGTTGACACAACATTACTACCATTTATGAGAAGCAACTGTATCTATACCTCGGACATTACTATGCTTCCCTACCATCCCAATATGGGTATTGAAATAGGCCGCTTTAGCCTGGATGATCAGTCGTGCGTTGGTCTCGAGATTGACAGTAGCCGGCCCTTCCCAGAGAATCACTTCTGGTTCAAAGCAAGCGTTTCCAACGCCGACTTGTGGTTGAGCTGAAGTTCATTTCATCGCTTTGTTATTTGTTGTGTGAGAAAAAATTTACTAGAATTTTTTGTTGGAAATGATCTATAATCCAACGTGTATCCTCGTTGTCATTGTGGGTGGATGACTTCTTGTATGTAATCCATGGTAAATTTTCATATGTGTCCATGAACTCACGCCTGCTAGTGGTGTCCATATGAATAGTGCTAGTGATTTTAGTTGCAAAAATTAGATAGTGCTAGTGATTTGTAGCTTCATATTTTGACAAATCGCAGTGTTACAAGGTTGCCAAATGGCAATGTTACTACATAAACAAATGTCAATCTTTCCAGTTTGAGAAATGGCAACATACCCAAAATGACAGATATGCAAATCTTACCCAATTGTTTGTATGTGGTTGCACACGGGTCTTGCAAAACAACCATTTGCGTTGAAGGGATGCAGAAATCCTGCTCGACACATTTTCCCTTGGCTTCCTAGGGAAGCTGTCAGTTTGCATACATGTGTTCTAAGTAAAAAGTTTGCAATGAGTGTTTTATATTTAAAAACCGTTGACGTTTTTTCAAAAGAAAATCGTTTGATAAGTTGATGCCCCTCCATGATAGCATGCCAAGTTTCATGAATTTCATACGAGTTTTGGATTTACTAGAATTTCAAAAGCAGGTATCTCAACGTTTTGCCGGCAATCAATAGTGCCCTGGTGTTTGAATTTCATTCCCAACTCTTGCATGGGACCAACAAATTCACCCAAGGACACACATGTGATTTTTCAACCATCTTTAGTGCATTGGAGCATGTGCTTGTAGTTCAAATTTGAATTGTGCACATAAAATGCCTAGAAAACCCAGTTAATGTATAAAAAGGCCAAACGAACCCTGAAAAATTCCAAGATTGAACACAACACTCATGTTGTTCTATGTTGACACTAGAAAATTTTGAAAGAAATAAGAGGCAACGGATATCATCCCATCACCAAAGGTGGTACGTTCCATATGAAACCATCATGCTTGTTGTGAGAAGCTCTGGTTTGTGAGAAGCTTATACCCGAACCTGCCCCAAATGGGACAAAGTTTTCACCACGGCATGTTGATGCCGTTCCATGATAGCATGCCAAGTTTCATGAATTTCAGACGAGTTTTGGATTTACTAGAATATAAAAACCAGGCATCTCAACATTTTGCCGGCAATCAACAGTGCCATGGTGTTTGAATTTCACTCCCATCTCTTGCATGGGATCTAAAAATTCACCCAAGGACACACATGTGATTTTTCAACCAACTTTGGTGCATTGGGGCATATGCTTGTAGTTCAAATTTGAATTATGCACATAAAATTCCTAGAAAACTAATAGTCAAAAAAAAAATTCCTAGAAAACTCAGTTAGTGTATAAAAAAGGCCAAACGAACCCCAAAAAATTCCAAGATTGAACACAACACTCCCATTGTTCTATGTTGACACTAGAAATTTTTTGAAAGCAATAAGAGGCAACAGATATCGTCTCGGCCCCAAAGATGGTACGTCCCCTATCGAAACCATCATGCTTGTTGTGAGAAGCTCTGGTTTGTGAGAAGCTTATACCCAAACCTGCTCCAAATGGGACAAAATTTTCACCACGGCGTGTTGATGCCGCTCCATGATAGCATGCCAAGTTTCATGAATTTCAGACGAGTTTTGTATTCACTAGAATTTAAAAACTAGGTATCTCAATGTTTTGCCGACAATCAACAGTGCCCTGATGTTTGAAATTCATTCCCATCTCTTGCATGGGATCTAGAAATTCACCCAAGGACACACATGTGTTTTTTCAACCAACTTTAGTGCATTTGAGCATGTGCTTGTAGTTCAAATTTGAATTATGCACATTAAATGCCTAGAAAACCCAGTTAGTGTATAAAAAAGGCCAAACAAACCCCAACAAATTCGAAGATTGAACACAACACTCCTATTGTTCTATGTTGACACTAGAAATTTTTTGAAAGCAATAAGAGGCAACAGATATCGTCTCGGCCACAAAGATGGTACGTCCCCTATCGAAACCATCATGCTTGTTGTGAGAAGCTCTGGTTTGTGAGAATCTTATACCCAAACCTGCTCCAAATGGGACAAAACTTTCACCACGGCGTGTTGATGCCGCTCCATGATAGCATGCCAAGTTTCATGAATTTCAGACGAGATTTGGATTTATTAGAATTTAAAAACCAGGTATCTCAATGTTTTGCCAGCAATCAACAGTGCCCTGGTGTTTGAAATTCGTTCCCATCTCTTGCATGGGACCTAGAAATTCACCCAAGGGCACACATGTGTTTTTTCAACCAACTTTAGTGCATCTGAGCATGTGCTTGTAGTTCAAATTTGAATTATGCACATAAAATGCCTAGAAAACCCAGTTAATGTATAAAAAAGGCCAAACGAACCCCGAAAAATTCATTCCCATTTCTTCCATGGGACCTAAGCATGCACTTAAGGACACATATTTGGTTTTTCAACCAATTTGTATGCACCGGAGCATGTGCATGTAGTTTAATTTTGAATTGTGCACCTGAAATGGCTAGAAAACCAGTTTAATGTATGAAATGTCCAACCGAACCCTGAATAATTCCAATTCTTTTATGACACACATATAGTTGCATGTTCACTGCAGATAAAAGGTCTAGCAATTCAAACACCGTCCATTGCCGCTGTGACCCCATTCTGTAATTCAAATCAAGTAGATCCCGCACAGTTTATTCTCACCAACCGTGTGAGATGTAGTACAAAATATCTTGAAGCACCGTTGGTGTATAGTACGCCTATGGCTTATGCGAGAAGGTGCGTCGGCTACAGTCCAGAGTCGGCATGTCAAGCACACTAGCTCGCTCCCCCAAAACTCCCACCTCTGCATCCCTCTCTGCTTCAGTCCCTTGATTCAAATTTCCAGTAGCCCGGGCATTTTACTCCCACATCTGCATCCCTCGCAATCTCAAAAATATCTGCTCGCCCTTGATCCAAATTTTCAGTAGCCCCGCCTTGTTACACCCGCCTAGTAAAATTTTCAGTTGCCGCAGTATTTCCTCAAACACAACCTCCACTCACACAGACACACACAACCCTCGAAACCATTGGTAGGTCGCCGCCATCGCCGGCGCCTCCATCCTCAACCTCTGCATGTGTGCCGGGGAGCTCGAGTAGCCAATGGCAAAAAGAGGTTTATTGCGGCCTTTTCGCTATGCCGGTGAGGTGGCCGCCGAGGTGTCCCCGTCGTCCTCCGCGGGCCCGATCTGCCCGCCGCCGTGCCCCTACGCCGGTTCGAGGACTTCCCTGTCGTCCCTCGGACCCGGCAGCCGACAAAGTCCTACCTCGGGGTCCGGCAGCGGCGGTGGGGGAACGTGGGTCACCGAGATTACAGATCGAGAGACCCACACTAGCCGCTGGCTCGGTATCCACATGGCCGAGCTCGCGGCCATGGAATACGACCGCTGGCAGGTCCTCTACCATGGCACGGCGGCTAGGCTCAATTTCCCCTTCAGCACACGTCTGATCCACCTCGTTCTGCCGGAGCCAGGGGTGGTGAGCTCAGCTATGGCGCGAGAGGATTGCGAGGCGTGGGAGCGTCTCGAGGCCGAGGCCGCCAACGAGGCCTACATGCAGGAGCTCCACCGGTAGCACCCGGAGCTCATGGAGGTGGAGCGAGCAATCTTTGCCGGCGCGGAGGGCGGCGAGGTTATCGCACTCTCCTCCGATGACGAGGTCGAAGGCGGCGAGGATGGTGGCGCGGAGGGCGGCGAGGTTATCGCGCTCTCCTCCGATGACGAGGTCGAAGGCGGCAGCGAGGCATCGCGGAGGGCGTCGAGGTGGCCCCGAGGACGAGGAGATCGACATCGATGAGTGGAGGAGTGCCTTCCCCAACGACCCTGACGACGGTACTGGCCCAGACCCAGCTCGCGGCACACCGTACATGACGAGGAAGGATTGGTTCGACCTCTACTTCGACTGAAAGTAGTTTAGCTTAGTTTAAATTTATGTTTTATGTTCGATTATGCAAAACTATCTATGTTTATGTTTGAATGCATGCTACTTTCGGTTGAACCTGCATTGAACTTGATCAAATTGAAGTTTACAACCTTAAGTTTAGGGGATCGACTAGAAAAGGCCAAAAATTGCTGGAGTATATATATATCAACTAAGGGTTTCAGTCCTTTAACTTTTTAAGATCGCCTAGAGATGTCCTTATGACTTGTTTATTTCAGTTCTTCACAATGTGATGCTGTATATGTGCAACTATTTGCTGTGCAGTTCAATTTCATCAATAACAGTTTCAACAATACCACTATGAATTATGATATTTGGTTGTTGTTAAGGATGCAGTTAACATGCCTTTTCGTTTTTCAATTGTTGTTTAGCAACATGCATTGTACTGAATGACTAAATATGCAATGCCAGGCTACATAGCAACAAGGAAGAGTGTTACCTTAATGTTCTGGTGATGTCTAGATATACATGTAATAAAATCTTATACAATAGGATGGATGGAGTGTTGTACTACATCATTTTTCAATTGTTGTTTAGATTCTAATATTAACTTGGTGCTTTTAGGTACATATATCATTGCCAAAGATCCGCACTTCGACCCTTTCTGTGTATGGGGCAATGAGATATTCATGAACCAGCATCAAGTGAGGAAACTGATAAATATTGTTACTAAAATGGGTCAAAAGATGTCAATCAAACTATTTATTTACACTTTATGCAAGACAACAGTGAACTGTAGGATGGTAAGTAAGAACCCTGTAGCTTTATTTTTACTGCCCGTAATGAGTTGTGTAAGATGACAATATCTGAACCTTTTTTCTTTTGCAGTGGATCCTGAAGCATTTACTCAAGATTACCTCTCAAACTACATGATTGGCGGCCAGCCATCACAAGGGGTTGGACTAGAGTCCCGCATGCCTTCTCCATCCAGGAGAGCACAATGGGGCCATTACGCTTCACCTTGTTCAACAACTAGAATGTCTGTCACCTCTTTCTTTACCATCTGTAATAGTACAAGTATAGAACCCTGGTACATCATTCTTTATCTGGTGCTTCTGTAATTCTTAAACATATGTACCTGTGAATCGAATAATGCATTGGTTGTTTGAACCTGATGGATTTGAATAAAGCTATATCCTACTTTCAAGTTTAAATTAGGTCCAATTTTAAATAGAAGCAATTAAATTAGGGCGAAAATACGTTGTGGAGGTCATTACGGCACACACGGTTGGTAAAACACAAACGTTTGCGATATACACCATAATCCGAGATGGTTCACAAAGAGGAAACACGTGCAAGCATGCACACAGTTGCCGTTCGCAAAGCGTGTCTGATGTCAGACACTATCACATACGGTGCGGGAAAACTAAATGTGTGTGATTGTCTACCTATCGTACACGGTTTATAATCATGAACTGTTTATGATGTGCCAGGCATCATAAATCTCCCGTGCGTGGAATCTGCCTAGAATCTACCTGGAAAGCTCCCATGCATAGAATCTGCCTGGTTTTAGGCAGAACCACCAAACTCCGACTGCGATGGCAATGCGAGCACAAACGAGTAGCAAGGATGAAGCATTTGGGATATTCGAGATATCGAAAATAGTTATATAGGGACAACTGTATGCATCAAGGCTCCCTATCCCTGACGGTTTCTGGGTCGTGTGGGAAGGACCCCCCTATCGCCCACTCACTTGCTGACGGTTCCAAATGCCATCACGGAAAGGGGTTTTAAACTGTGTGTTTAGGACCAAAGCGCACCGGTGTTAGAAGGAATTTTCAAACATAATGGTCTCATGACATGGACACATGCATACGTATGTATGGAGTGACATGGCATTTTAATTCAAAAAAAATGATCAGAAACACATGAAACCTTGGTTGATGTAACGTCATGCCACCAAGATGATGTGGTAAAGAAATTGGCATGTTTGACAAATGTTTGGACTCGCTAGAAGAAACTCGCTAGAAGGTTCATGGTTCCGAGAGGGAACAATGCATGTTTGATGACGAACGGGAGATAGCTTCCTCTTACAGCCTTCAATTTTTTTCCTACGTTTAACGTGCAATTGTCATGTGAAATTTGGTAAATTTTAGGGATCATTTGACCTTCTAAAGACATTTAAGTGATTTTCTAACCATTTAATGACCGTAATTCAAATTTGAACTACATGTACATGCAACGCCTAACCAAAACGGTTTGAAAAATTATATTTTGTGTACTTGTGGGCGAGTTAATTCCATGTGCAGTAAATTAGAAGGAAATTTCAAACATATTGGTGTCAAGGCACGGGCACATGCATGGAGTGCATGCCATGGCATTTTAATTCCAAAAAATGAAAAAATGATCAGAAAAACATGAAACTTTGCTTGATTTAATGTCATGCCACCAATATGATGTGGTAAAAAATTGGCCTGTCTGGCGGAAGTTTGGACACACACCCCTCACAAACCGGAGCAACTCACTAGAAGGTTCATGGTTCTGAGAGGAAACAATGCATGTTTGTTGACGGACGGGAGATTGCTTCCTCTTACGTCCTTCAATTTTTTTTTCTGTGTTTAACGTGCACTAATACAACTGTCATGTGAAAGTTTGGAAATTTTCATGGGTCATTTGACCTTTTAAAGACATTTAAGTGATTTTCTAACCATTTAATGACCGTAGTTCAAATTTGAACTACATCTACATGCAACGCCTAACCAAAACGGTTTGAAAAATCATATTTTTGTGTACTTGTGTGCAAGTTAAAAATTCATCAGACGATGTAAATATCTCATGTTCAAAAAAGAAAATGTAAAGATCTGGGAGGACAACCGGCCCCCACATGATTGGCACGCTATCTCGCGGCTCGAGGTTTGGTAGGTGATTGGCAGGGATCATTAATCAGAAACGATTCTGTGTTGGAAACCGTCAGCTATTATGTTCACACACAGATTTGCTGCGGGAATTGTGTGTAATTCAAACTACAGTACTTGTAAATTCCGGCGACCGGCGTGTGTACTGTCCCCGTCGTTCTAGATTCCGGCCGCCAATAAGTACTACCTTGCTCACATCGTCCCGCCTGCATTGTCATCTACATCCTCCCCTCGCCCTCTCTCTCTCTCACTCAAATCTCAGCCATGGCGCCGCTGGTCTGCCCACGCACCAACGAGGAGTCGCCGCCTCCCGAGGACGCTCACTCGATTAGCAGTGACGAGGACCCTACGCGTCGCCCGACAAGGTTGCGCCAGACCCCCCCAACTTTGGATTGGTTTTGGGGCCAGTACAATCTTTGTTTGTGGAAGTCGCTACCACCGGCTGAGAAAGCCAGGAAAGTGGCATTCAAGAAGGAGATGGCGGAGGAGGAAGCCAGGTACCAGGCAGCCTGTGAAGCCCATGATGCCACCTAGAAAAAGGAGGTGGCAGAGCTTTGGGGGCGGGCGCGTCGTCGTGCCGAGGAGGTGTACGAAGACGGGTAATTCGTGAGGAAGGTCATAGGCATTGGGCGCCTCATCGCTGCGTGGAGGTGGGCCGATAAGCTCCAGCGTGCCACCGACGAGGAGCTCCGGTGGGTGCCCAACGAAATGGCAAGGTTGGTCACGCGCGTCCGCTAGCAAGAGGCAGATCGGTACGTCAAGCGCTGCAAGGCGGAGGAGTCGGAGTACTCCCTCCACACTGGGAAGACACAGCGCACCAGGGAGCTGCTAGCAAGGGGTTGCCGGAATACTGGCCCCATAAGGGATTATTAGTTTTAGTATTGTTCGTTTTCAATTTTATGCATTGACCTAGTAGTTAAGTATCATCACGTATATGTGATGATATTATATATATATATTCTACGATGATCTAATGAACAATTAATACATATATATATATATTATGAATTCCATTTTCTATTTTTTTGTATACTAATTTGAATCTAGCTGTTATCATCCACATATACAGAATGGAAAGCGTATATACACACATTGAAACAGAACATATAAGAATGGAAAACAGAGTACACACATTGAAACAGAGCAATAAATAGAGCAATACTATGATTGCTGTGAGTACAGACATATCCACGTCAAAACGACTTTTCAAAATAAAACATGTCCATGAGACCATGACCAGCAGCCCTTGCCTAGGGTAGCTCTTGGCTCTGCCTGAACTCGTGTAGGCATTTGTCCAAGCGGTCGACACGCTCGTGGTACATCTGGAGCGCGATCTCGAGCTCCAAGTTGGCTATTTCATCAGAGATCACCAGCTCGAGGATGCAACGGCCATGTTCCTCTACTGCGCCCAGGTGGACACCTGGGCCAAGGAGGCGGTTGAGACTACGGACCAACGTGTTGGCATCCAGTGGGCCGCGGACAAGGCGAACGGCGGCACCCATGCGAACGGTGCAGCGGGCGTCCGGTGCAAGTACGGCGCTGGGGGCATCTGCCCACTCCTGGCGAGGAATGGGGGTACTGACGAGATGTGTACCCAGCTACGACATCGTGTCGACAATAGGCAAGCGCCGATGGATCCACTCTTGTTGTGCGGCGCGCAGCACCTCTCGCTCTGCGGCGCTCCAACGATCTCGTCGTGTGGCGAGCCGCAGCCTATCGGCGCGGACACGCCTAGCTTTCTCTGCGGTGCGCCATCGATCATGTTGTGCAGTGAGCTGCAGCCTGTCGGCACTGAGATGCCTATCTTGATCCGCGGCGCTCAAGCGCCATGCGCCAAAGGTCTGCTCGACCCTGGAGATGACGCGCATCATGGCATCATCCATCGCCTTGCCGGGGAGCGCCTCGGCCTCGACGGGCCATGGCCCTACTCGTTTTCCTCGTCGACGAGGTTGATGGCAGAGGTGGCGCTTTGGTGGGTTGGCATGCTTGGAAAAGGTGGATGTGCTACAGGCTACGCTTGTCGCCCCCGTGCGTCACGCGCCCCCTATGCGCAATATAACAAGGTGGCGGGAAACAAGTGAGGAAATGGCGGGAAACAGTGGCGTGTTCATAAAACGCCATCAATTAATGGAAACTTAGCATTGAGCTAGCACAAGAAGTAGATGCTGATCAGATGAACACGGACCACACCAGGGAACCCGTCGGTGATGAATTCATCAATCCCAAACGGTTGAATACTAGCAAGCGTTTTCCCACAACACACACGGCCTATTCCATCACAAATAGGTCGAATGGATCAACTGTATGCCACGTATCGCACATTGTCAAAAAGTAATGCGGTACACCTTCTTTCACATGTGGTAAAAATAAAAAAATAAAAAACAAGGACCTCGAGGTTAAATTAGCTGAGGGAATGGGGCATTTCGGTCATTTGACTGAAATGACCCATCCCATCACCTAATTTAACATCGACACAACTTCCCATCCAGTCACCCATCCGATGGCTGCTCCAGCCTTAGCACACTTAACTTTATAGTTTTCTTACATGAGCTACTAGTGGAACAGCTAGTCCTTGCTGATAGGAATGCCTCTTCACATCCTTATGGCGTATCTGGATGATCGTCCGTCCCACAATGGCCAATAGATGTTGTGTAGACAGAGCATATCACATACGTCTTATTAGAAGCAATTGTCTGGGTTATTATCGGTCCTCGCACGCATTTCTGATTACAGACCTGTTTGCCGCGTATCACACACATCTTGTTATATTGAACCGTTTATGTTCTCTTGCCTAATCACAAATAGTTCATCCAAGTGAACCGTATGCTGTACATCGCACACACCTTGATCGGGCTAACCGTTTCTTTTCTGTTGCCTAATCACAAACAGTTCATCCGAGTGAACCGTATGTTGTACATCGCACACACCTTCATCTGGTTGCCCGTTTCTTTCGTTCCTCCTCATCGCAAATAGTTAGTTGAGCTGAACCGTATGCCCTGCATCGCACACGCAACTAAAATCTGAACCGTGTTTGATGCATCCTCCATTGCAAACGGTTTGGACCTTTTTTTACAGTTATTTTACATCACCGTTTGCGATTATGGCATCGCACACAGTTTCGTCGAGGGGTCTCTGATCGTAGTGTCGCGTTAGCAACTTCCTGGAGTAGTGATTACAACACCCAGAGTTGATTTTTGTTTTTCTTCCGCTTGTTCTTTCCCTTCATCACTTGGTTTAATAATAGACAAGCTTCGCCCTCAATGTAAGATTTGACATGTCAATTAGGGAGCACATGTCTAGCACTAAGCAACGACATTAATTTTCTGATGACAGTAGCAAAATATAGGCCAAGAGTTATGAAATATCATTATCTTACCTCAATGGGATATTATGGTGCACATAAAGATTGGAAGTATGGTCTCCATTGGTGTACTTCACTAAAATCAAGCAACACTACCGTATAAGTAGTACAACACATGAAAGCACACTGCACAGTCATGTGAAAGAAGGCTAGTACTGACCTCTCATGACGCAGAATTCAAACAACTCACAAGAATAAGATCGGAAACAAATTTGCCAATACGAATAGGAAGTCAGATCTCCTCTTGTGCAGTTCCGAGATCAAGCAATCAAGCAAAGTTGTCGGTATGACATTTTGGTTGAACTACACAAAACACTCTTAAAACAAAAGTGTATTGTGTAGTGCACCAAAAGGTCACAATAGCACCAACGTGAAGTAGATAACCCTGTTTACACAGTGGTGCAAAGGAAACAATTACTGGGCAATAACGGTGGATGACATAGAAGCCCACAAAAAGAAGCATATAACTTACCTAAATGGGAAAGAAAGCAAGAAAGTACCATTTCTCAAACAGTGGCATTGATTCATATTAACAGAGAGATTATATTAACAATAAAATTTGTTAAACATGTAATTTTCTGTTAACTATGGAATTGCTTCAATTTTCTAGCAGGATTATTAGATTAACAATACTAAAGAGTTGTAGGGGATAGTGGACGCGCAAGCACCATGTGCATCTACCGATGTATAAAGGGGTGATGCACAGTCTGTTGCAACAAACAACCAAGGAACATATTTGTGTTCGTCCCATTTTTGTTATCTTTAGACACGTTTGCCACTGTGAGGGCAGCAAATCTAATCCTGCTTAGACTATACAACCTTGTTCCCCACCCATAGAAAGATCAGTTCCTTAAAGATGTGTGTACTGCATTTTTCATTGTTTTCCCTTTTTGACAAACATAGGTGTTAGATAGCCAGTCTGTACTAGTTTCCCCCTTCCTTTCCTCTTTGAACCACCTCCTAGATTCATGCTATACAACTTTCCCCACTACTTTCCTGTTTGTTCCAACACCTAGATTCGAGTGCAGAAGCAAAAAAATTACCACATGCAGCTAGAGCAGTGCATGTGGATTAAGAAAATTATACCTTACGGTTCTCAGGGTGTGGCTCGGTGGACGCCCGGAGACGAATCTGCCCACACTATGTACGACAACGAGGAAGAAGGGGTCGGAGGCCCTCCTGCACCGCTGTTGGGCGAAAGAGAACAGCAGCGCCTGAAGTGGATTCCCTCCCTCGCCGATGGCGACAGCTTAATCCTCCTTGCCTTCCCTGATGGATGGGATCCCGGCTCTTTGACTAGCAGTGAGGGGAGAGAAAGAGAGGAGAGGCCAACGCAGTCTTGTTTAGATCTAGATAGGGTGAGAGAGTGTGTAGAGAACAACTACAAGTGTTGAGGCTCCAGCGTGTATATATATAGTGGAGAGAGTGTGTGAAGAAAGCAAACCTAAGAAAACAAGCGCTGAGGCTACACCATATATAGTTGGAGTTGTTTCTTTTTCTGTCCATAAAAATCAGTTTAAATTGTACAAGAAACGAAACTCTTTATTTAACGTACTTGTAGTGAAGAAAAATACTAGTAGGGCAAAGCTAATACGTGAAGAAAAATTAACTCTTGAAGGAGTTAATTCAAAATTAGCACTCCATGCCTCCCGGTCGCACTTACTATCATTCACGTACGGTACACGACCCTCCGAAGCAACAACTGAACCACACACGGTCAAAATATTGGAAAGCTGGGCTGCACCATCCTCCAATTTTAAATATTGTGTGCACTTGTGTTCGGCCTAAGTCAGTGTGCCCCCGTATGTACTAAGGGTTACAACAGGTGCTGTGAGTAATTACCGTGCCGTTTATTTGTAGGGTCACTTGCAAACTGTCAAACTCTATTCTGCTCTTATTTAATGGATGAGGCAAATCTTTTGCCTCCATTTCGAAAAAAATGAGAAAATAAATTTTAATTATTTTGTATATACACTTTGCTCTCTTCCAATAATTTTGGGCACTTGTATTCGGCCTAAGTCAGTGTGCCACCGTATCTTGTACTACTACCTCCGTCTAGGTGTATAAGTCACGTTAGGAGGTGCAGTGGGACCAAGGTGCAAGAAGATTGGAGGAGAAGGAGAAACTTGACCGGTCCTTCCTACAATCAAAGCCCTGATTTCTCTCTCTAAACGCAACAATGAGTCACAGCAATTAAGAGATGATGTTTTAGCTACCATGCAGAGCCACGTTTAACTCGCATGCAAGGCGGCTTTTATTCCTTGACTAATCAACGCGTAGTTGCGCTCCAGGCGTTGGGTTTCCGGGGGAGATAAAAAGGCAGAGTAAGAAACTCTCGCTAGCAAGGAGGCTAAGAGGGGATTGAGATGCGAAGTTAATGGACGATGCCTAATCATTTTGGGAATATCTGATTTTCGTAAGATGTCTTAACACCTAAACGGAGGGAGTACTACCCCAGTCCAAGTTTTTACACCACATCAATATTTTTCGTCAAAGTTTGATGAAATTTGAAATCTCATCAACCAAGGCAGATGATGAATGGAGAAATGTAGTACTCCATCTCGTAGTTTACAAAATTACTCAAACTTTAATCTGCATTAATTACAATATATTCATGGACAACCACTAAATGAGTAGGAATGGTTACATGCACTGGTTGGTTTCTTTCAATCCTTGCATGCATCAATTTAATGCACCTTGGAATGTGAACATGTGGTGGAAAGAAGTGAAAATAAGACTGTTATGAAGAAAAGGAGATTATCCCAATAAACGAAAAAAAATTCAGAACCAATGTAATTAATATGGCCACCGACCATGTGCACACATTTATTTTCTAGCACATTTCTTTATTTCATCAACAACATTTTGATACAGGGAAGTACATTCACCAATTCTTTGCTAGGAGAGCAAGACCAAAGAAAACAAGAACCACAATTAGACATTTTAAAATATATCCATTTTCCATAACTGCTCCCTCTAATTGTATTAATATCTTCTCTATGTCTTCATTGTTGATCTGTGGTTTCTCGAGCTTGCACCCTTCTTTCTTCTTCGATTCTAAATAACTAGACGTTGCTTCACATCTAATATCATCTCTAGTCTCATCTCTTGCCTCTATTCTACCAAGGAGTGCACAAGCATCTACCAAAATTCGTTTTATCAATAGATCGATGTATTCTTCTTCCCAAAACCAAAACTTGCATACATCCTACACACAAGTTTGAGTATAAGCTGTCGAACATGCGCTGAATAAGGGAGCATAGCCGAATTAAAAGAAGTACTATGCACCTCATATTTTTCGCACTTGATGAACACCTATCCAGGATGTTGTCGCGTGGTCGAAACGCAGCGCAGGACCTGCCATGGGCAGCCATCACACTTTATGAGCAGCAACAATGAATTGACTAGCCGTTGGGCCAGGGCCAAGCCCGGACGCTGGCCGGCCGTGTATTTGCCGGTGATCCACCGACGCGATAGGTCCGAGCGTCTAGAGGTGGATTCAGTACCTGCACGCGACGTGGAGGCATTGCCATTGTTGTGCGACCCGGTACCCGGACACTCCGTGGCAAGGAGTAGTCACAGGTGACCGGAATGCTCCAAAACCAGTAGCCGAGTGCATCAAATCCCGCGTACACAGATATAGCGGTTGACCGCCGGCGCCGGGATGAGAGGCACAGATCCGGTCGTCGTGCTATGGTCGGCTGGGCTATACTGCGAGGCTCCGACGAACGTGCGTGTACCTCTTCTCTTATTGTACATACTCCATCTATCTCACTTCCTTTGTGTTGTAGAGTGAAACCCTAAGATGGATCTTTTCACACTTGGAGGGGGAAAAGGATGAATACCAAGAAATCACAAAGAGGAATTCAATCCAACAATACCCAATAACACATCCAGTAGAGTAGCAACACAAGATCCACAAGTCACAAACACAATCAAAGGAAAGATACATTGGTATAGTTCTCCCGCCTCCTAGGAGATGAGGTCTTGATGATGGTAGTCTTCTCCAAGATAGAGGTCTTGAAATCCACAAGTGGATCCTCTCCTAAGAGGTATTGATCTCCAATGGAGGTGGTAGAAGGAGCAAAGCTCACAAATATCTCATCTAATACTTTGCTAACCCTAAACATATCCCTAGGTACAAATTATATAGGCTTGGGTAGGTAGGAGGTGAAGGGGATGCGAAGTGGAGTCCCAACAGCCCGCATTAGTCGGCCATCCTATAGGGCCCGTGCGCACGGGGGTCCCGTGCACACGGTACACGCCCGTGCGCACGGGGTGCTACACCCGTAGCTCCGTGTGTAGCCCGTGGACATGGGGTCTCGGGGGCCCGTGCGCACGGGGTCGCTTGGGACCTTATGTCCTCCTGCTGTTTGGATCCTTCCTCATTCGTGCGGCCTTGGGGTGGTCCTCCTTTACTTGGTGCTGTTCCTCAGCTGCTTGGAGGGGTCACTGTAACATTCCAAAATTCTAAGTTTTGGAATTTTATATTAAATAAATTATTATGATTGTTTGTTTGATTGTTGTGTGATTGATTGTGTGAAAATGATTGGAAATTGAAAACTTTTTGAAAGTTGAATGAGAGGGAATAAAAGGACTTTCCCGAAACCTTTATCTTGCATTTTGATCTCCCTGAATTCAAATTCATTTAATCACCAAACCCTAGAGTGAAGATAAAATGACTTCTTCCATTTAAAGAAATGAAAAGAGGGTTGAGCATATTTGAATTTCATTTGAGAATATTTCAAATCAGAAACTTTGAGCCACTCAAGGATTTTCATGAGAGAAGATAATAGGACTTCTTCAAAATATATGAAATAGAGTGGGGAGTAACGAGGACCACTTTAAAAATTTATTTGAAACACTTTAAACAAAAGATTCATTTTGAGATTCAAGATCATTTCTATAAAGAGAGGGGATAAAATGACTTCCTCAAACATAAAAGAGTTGGGAAAATTCAGTAGAATATTATTTGGAGTTGTTGGAGTTTATTTGGTATTTATTATGTTGGCCAAAAGTGCATTTATTGCATTATAAAATTATTTTCAAAATCTTCTATGCTTGAATAAATGTTCTCTATGCTATAGATATTCTAAGATAATTTTAGAAACTATCGTGGTATTTTTAGGATTTTGTTTGGTTTTGTTTTGGGATCCAAAAGCTTTTCTATAAAAAAACGCACGCACACTCACACACGTGCGCGCACACCAACCGGCGTGCTCGGCCGAAAACGGCCCAGGCGCCCAGCGGCCCAGACGGCACTTGGCCCACGGCCGACCTCCCGCGCCCTGGACCCCAGTGCCCGAAGGCCTCAGCCTCGTTCGCCGCTCCACGTCTCCCTCTCGCTCGCACGCTGCTGCCAGGAGGGCCCCACACCCGTCTTCCCCAACCTTCCGCCTCTCCCGCTCAGGATAGGGCACGAGCCCGCCGTCCGCAACCACCGCACCTCGCCTTCGGGGATAAGGCTTATCCCTTGCTCCGGAACCCTCTCTCCATGCTTTGACGCCCTCAATTCAATCGTACACTAATCATACACGCAAATATGTACGATCAAGATCAAGGACTCACGGGAAAATATCACAACACAACTCTAGACAAAAATAAAATAAAACAAGCTTTATATTACAAGCCAGGGGCCTCGAGGGCTCGAATACATAAGGTCGAAAACACAAGAGTCAGCGGAAGCAACAATATCTGAGTACAGACATAAGTTAGACAAGTTTGCCTTAAGAAGGCTAGCACAAAAGCAGCAACGATCGAAAAGGCAAGGCCTCCTGCCTGGGGGCCTCCTAACTACTCCTGGTCATTGGCGGTCTCCACGTAGTAGTAGGCATCGGCGGTGACATCTGGTTCCTGCGCTCCGACATCTGGTTGCATCAGCCGAAAAGAAGAAGAA
The DNA here is from genome assembly GCA_032464435.1 of Aegilops umbellulata. Classification (NCBI taxonomy): domain Eukaryota; kingdom Viridiplantae; phylum Streptophyta; class Magnoliopsida; order Poales; family Poaceae; genus Aegilops; species Aegilops umbellulata. The sequence continues at coordinate 179,745,489 of CP136058.1, forward strand.
AGGGGGGAAAAGGGGGAGCAAAGCAATCGTGAGTACTCATCCAAAGTACTCGCAAGCAAGGATCTACACTACATATGCAACATTAACAAAGGAAGGCTATATATGTGGACTGGGCTGCAGAAATGCCAGAATAGACAGAAGGCCTAGTCCTATCGAAGACTAGCATCTTCTAAAAAAATCACCATCTTGCAGCAACAGGAGGGAGTAGAGTAGCATAAAGTAAAGTAGGAGGAGTGTTATCAACCTCGGCCAGAGATCCTTTCTCAACTCCCTGCGAGAAAGCAATCCCAGAGCCATACTATCCAGTTATCATCACAATCCATTACTCATCACCATCCAGTCTCATCACAAGTATCCAGTTCTAGTTGTATCGATCGGGATACAACTCCAAGTGTCCGTTACTGTCGGTGTACTAGAATAGGGGTACCGTAGTATCCCGAACTTGTGCACGGGCAGTCGCAGCGTCCCGCGGCAAGGCTTGCCGGGTGACCGCCAAGGGCCTCCGTGGATCCTTTGAAGCCATTCAAGAACAAAGTATTTGAGCCAAGGAGTCAAGTCCCCGGCAAGAGGAGCTTGCCGGGAAGGCCACTCAAGGCACAAGACCCCGGCAAGAGGAGCTTGCTGGGAAGGCCAACCAAGGCATCTCAAGGAACTTGCCGCAATGCGCCACGCGTCCCGGCAGGACCCGGTGAGCGACAAGCTCCCAGACGCGGCAAGACAACGGCCGCGGCAAGGCGCTTGCCGCGGCAAGCAACCACTCTGTACCTACGCTCCAGCACACCCACCTACGTGTCGCTCTGGGACCCTTCCTGGCGTACGTGGCAGGAGGCTGTGCAGCCAGGGGTACACTGTGGCATGCGGCGCTGACAAGATCGCCATCGTGGCGAGCGGTGGCGCCCCTGACGGTCCCTTTTCTGCACCGTCTGGGCGACGTAGATAGGCATTTAATGCCTTTGTCCCCAGCCGTCACGGTTAGGTATGATACACTGTGTAGGTAGCTGTACCTACCACCGCATCTTTCCATTTTTGCCCTTACCTACATTGCCACCTGTTGGAGACCCCTTGAACATATAAAAGGAGGCCCATGCACAACGTAGGGGAGGAGGAGGCCCGGAAGATCGCTCCAGAGGACGAACAGAAGAACGCTCGGTCTCGTTAGCTGCTCAAGTGTACTGTAGCACTCAGCGCTCCCGAGCAAGAACTCAATACAAACCACAAAGCAGCAGTAGGAGTGTTATCTCTCCGGAGAGCTCCGAAGCTGGGTAAAACCCCTCGCATGCCTCGCCTCGATCCGCTCTTTGCGCGACCTCCGCCCCCCGCCGAACCGAGAAGGGGCTCCGTCCCCATAGGTGCTCGAGGAGCTAGAAATCCCCGGCATCTTTGGCGCGCCAGGTAGGGGGCGTCAAGGTTGTGTGAACCTGATCCGGCGTTCACGCGAGCTACATCTTCATCGATTTCATCGACATGCCGCCGAAGAAGAAGGCTTCGGAGGCGGCTGCTCCGTCTGCGTCGAATCCACCACCGCCGGAGCAAACGGCCGGTGGGGAAGACGCCGGCGGAAGAACGGGCGTCGACGAGGGAGCCCACGGTGCCGCCAGGTCCAAGGACAAGACTGCGCTGCCCGTCGGCGGCTTAGCCGGCCCCCAGGACGACCGGGCGTCCGTAGACGCACCGCGCCCATCTCAGGAGGCGCAGGACCGACAGCGTGGTGGTACTCACAGTACCATACGCTCGCTGGACCCAAATCGAGCTGGCGGATCTCGGGATGCTCAAGGCCAACATGCTCGCCAACGTGCTGGCGCGAGCGAGGCACGGTCGCCTGGACGGAATACTGCTCCTTCTAACACCGTTGGAAGTCCGAGCATATCCCGCTCCTCGCACCGCTCGCCACCGCTTCCCGCCACTCCAGCAGAAGCTGTTGGCAGAAATACATGGAGGCATTTGTGGTCACCACATTGGCGCAAGAGCGCTTGCCGGCAAAGCGTTCCGGCAAGGCTTCTTTTGGCCGACAGCTCTGCAGGATGCAACTGCACAAGTAACCAAGTGTGAAGCGTGCCAGTTCCATTCCAAGCAGATACACCAGCCAGCTCAAGCTCTCCAGACGATCCCTTTATCCTGGCCATTTTCGGTCTGGGGGCTCGACATCCTCGGCCCCTTCCCCCGAGCAGTCGGGGGCTTTGAGTACTTGTACGTCGCAATCGACAAGTTCACAAAGTGGCCAGAAGTGGAACCAGTGAGGAAGGTGACAGCACAGTCAGCAGTCAAGTTCTTCAGGTCGATTGTTTGCCGCTTCGGGATCCCTAACAGGACCATCACCGACAACGGTACACAATTCACGAGTCGCACCTTCATGCAGTACGTCCAAGACCTTGGCGCCAAGGTCTGCTTCGCTTCTGTTGCTCACCCCAGGAGCAACGGTCAAGCCGAGAGGGCAAATGCTGAAGTGCTGCGTGGACTCAAGACCAGGACTTTCGACAGGCTGCACAAGTGCGGAAGAAACTGGATCGAGGAGCTGCCGGTGGTTCTTTGGTCGATCAGGATGACGCCAAATAGAGCCACTGGCCAGACACCTTTTGCTCTAGTCTATGGAGCAGAGGCAGTTATCCCCACGGAACTCGTATACGGATCACCTCGAGTGCTCGCTTATGATGAGCTTGAGCAAGAGCAGCTGCGACAAGATGACGCGCTGCTCCTTGAGGAAGACCGTCTTGAGGCTGCTGTACGAGCTGCTTGATACCAGCAAGCTTTGCGCCGCTACCATAGCCGCAAGGTTAATGCCAGAAGTCTCGAGGAAGGCGACCTTGTTCTTCGGCGCGTTCATTCCGCCAAGAATTCCAACAAGTTGACGCCGAAGTGGGAAGGCCCTTACCGGGTGAAACGAGTCACTAGGCCTGGCGATGTCCGCCTTGAGACCGAAGATGGCTTTCCGGTGAGCAACTCCTGGAACATCGAGCATCTTCGTAGGTTTTACCCGTAAGGCGCGGTTGTCGGACCCTGTCCGGCAACCACCTTTTTGTACAAGTCTTGCCGCTGTTGCATGTAATCCTTTGTACAAAGCCATGCACAGACCTCGCAACGATATCCGAGAAGGTACTATCGCCATATCTTCAGTGCAAAGATAACTGCAGCAAGCTCGAGGTCATGAACTGGGTAGTTCTCTTCGTGAGGAAGCACTTGACGGGAGGCATAAGCAATCACTTTGCGCTCTTGCATTAGGACACAGCCTAATCCTTGACGTGAAGCATGCAATAGATGACAAAGTCCTTGCGAGAATCTGGGGGAGAAAGCACTGGGGCAGACGTCACCTTGTCCTTGAGTGCCTGGAAACTTTCCTGACATTTGTCTGTCCAATCAAACTTAACGCCTTTGTGTAGCAGATTGGTTAGTGGCTTGGCGATCTTGGAGAAGTTTTCGACAAAGCGGCGACAGTAGCTGGCTAGGCCGAGAAAGCTTCTGACTTGCTTGACAGTCTTCGGAGGGGTTCAGTCAAGAATAGCCTGAACTCGCTCCGGGTTGACGGCAATAACATCCTTGGAGATGACATGCCCAAGGTAGGTGACTTCGGGAAGCCAGAATTCGCACTTGGAATACTTGGAATAAAGTTGATGCTCTCGAAGCTTTTCCAGAACAAGACGAAGATGTTCAGCATGTTCTTCTTTATTCTTCGAATATACCAGGATATCATCTAGATAGACTACGACAAACTTGTCGAGGTAATCCATGAATATGTAGTTCATCAGACGGGAGAATGTGGCTGGAGGATTGGTCAAGCCAAAAGACATGACGGTGTACTCGTAAGAACCATAACGAGTGACGAAGGCGGTCTTTGGAATATCCTCTTCACGAACACGGATCTGGTGGTAACCCAACCTCAAGTCGAGTTTAGAGAATATCAATGAACCACCCGGTTGATCATACAGATCATTGATCCGAGGAAGGGGATATTTGTTCTGAATTGTAGCTTGGTTGATAGGACGGTAGTCTTGGATCAAACGGTTCATTTCGTCGTTCTTCTTAACAAAGAGAGAAGGTGCTCCCCAAGCAGAGAAACTTGGACGAATGAAACCCTTGCGAAGAGATTTGTCGATTTCCTCCTTAAGCTCAAGGAGTTCATGACGTGGCATCTTGTAGGGTCGTTTGGCAATAGGAACCGTGTCTGGTTTCAAGTCGATGACGAACTCGACAGCCTGGGCAGGGGGTATTTGTCGGATCGGGGGTTCCGGCAGACCCTTAAGGTTTGAACTCTGGGGTGCGCGCGGAGATTCTGCCCTCTACCTATCCGTCTCGCAAGGATCTAAACTACAGAAAGAATAGCACAAAGAACACAGAGTTTATACTAGTTCAGGCCACCGTTGTGGTGTAATACCCTACTCTAGTTTTGTGGGTGGATGGATTGCCTCTTGGGCTGATGATGATGATCAGTACAAAGGAGAATAGCTTCGCGAGGGCCTGTTCTTGGCTAGGACGATAAACTGCTAGGGAAGTTCAGCTGCCCTTCTCTCTCTTTCTCTCTACTTGCTCTATGATTGCTCTCCCTCTTGATCCTTCCCCCTCTACCCTGGGGGTGGCTAGTCCTATTTATAGGCAAAGGCCCTGGGCCTCTTCCCAAATATTGAGCGGGAAGGGCGCCAGCAATTGGTCAATTTGAAGGGGAACATCTGGTACACTTATCCTGACCAAAGTTGGTGCTCGCCTGCCAAAGGCCCTGTGGTGACGCCGCTCTGGGCTCCACGATGAGCTCATTCCCATCGTTGGACTGGTCTTGGTCTCGTTGCACCGAAATGGATGCCTTTGCTTGATCCTCTCGCCTGCGCTTGCCCCCTTTGCACAAAAAAGGAAAGGGAGGACACTGTGCGGTCTGGCGCCCGCCTGGCACTCTTGGTCGTCATGGCTTGCGTCATGGGCACCTCGCGAGGTACCCTGCCTTGATCTCTCTGCCTCCTCATGAGCAAGCCTGAGGAGGCCGCGCCTGAGGAAGCGCTGCGTCGCCCTCCCCGCGAGGCTTGGCCCATCGCGAGGGTCTTGAGTCTCGTGTTGATGAAGGTGGGCCGTACTGGGCCTCATTTGAGCCACGCCGCAGGCCGCAGGTAGGCAAGTCTGGGGACCCCCGTTCCTAGAACGCCGACAGTAGCCCCCGAGCCCAGGGCGCGCCCGGACTTGGCCGTGCCGAGAGGCGAAAGGGCAAGGGCGAAGCGCCGCGGGCCCTAACAGCCTGCGGCCTTGGGTGCCGCGTGGCAGTTGATTGGGCGTGGGCGTCTCCGCTTCCCCATGACGCCTCGATGATCGCGCGGATTGGACAAGTCTATAACGCCCTCGATGCGGCTATATCTCCCACGTGTCTAAGCACGACTTAGAGGCATAACCGCATTGAAAGCAATGTCGCAAGTGAGGTAATCTTCACAACCCATGTAATACATAAGGGAAAGAGATACATAGTTGGCTTACAATCGCCACTTCACACAATACATGAGTAAAGCATTACATCATACAGATACAATCAAGGTCCGACTACGGAACCAAAATAAAAGAAGACTATCCCAAATGCTACACAGATCCCTGATCGACTCCAACTGGGCTCCACTACTGATCAGCTGAAACGAAACAACACAACGAACAAGATCTTCATCGAGCTCCTCCTTGAGCTCGGGTGCGTCACCTGCACGGTTTCATTGGCACCTGCAAACTGGTTTTGGAAGTATCTGTGAGTCACGGGGACTCAGCAATCTCACACCCGCGAGATCAAGACTATTTAAGCATAAAGGTAGGACAGGGTAGTGAGGTGGAGCTGCAGCAAGCGACTAGCATATCTGGTGTCTAACATACGCAAATGAGAGCGAGAAGAGAAGGCAAAGCACGGTCGAACAACTATGATCAATAAGTGATCCTGAACTACTTACGTCAAACATAACTCCAACAACCGTGTTCACTTCCCGGACCCCGCCGAGAAGAGACCATCACGGTTACACACGCGGTTGGTGTATTTTAATTAAGATCAACTTCGGGTTTTCTACAACCGGACATTAACAAATTCCCATCTGCCTCATAACCGCGGGCACGGCTTTCGAAAGTTCAAACCCTGCAGGGGTGTCCCAACTTAGCCCATGATAAGCTCTCGCGATCAACAAAGGATATTCCTTCTCCCCGGGAAGACCCGATCAGTCTCGGAATGCCGGCTACAAGACATTTCGACAGTAATAAAACAAGTCCAGCAAAGCCGCCCGATGCGCCGACATCCTGATAGGAGCTGCACATATCTCGTTCTCAGGGCACCACCGGATGAGCTGTCCGTACAACTAAAACTAGACCTCAAGTTTCCTTCAGGTGGCGCTGCAAAGCGCTCTAGTTTGGACCAACACTTAGACAAGCATTGGCCCGGGGGGGCTAAATAAAGATGACCCTCGGGTTAGCTACTCCCAAGGGAAAGGTATAGGTGGTAGGCAAATGGTAAAACCAATGTTGGGCCTTGCTGGAAAAGTCTTACTCAAAGCGAACTGTCAAGGGGGTCCCATAAATCACCCGACCGCGTTAGTGACGCAAAATCCGGGAACATAACACCGATATGACGGAAACTAGGGTGGCAAGAGTGGAGCAAAACACCAGGCATAAGGCCGAGCCTTCCACCCTTTACCAAGTATATAGATGCATTAATTAAATAAGATATATTGTGATATCCCAACAAGTAAACATGTTCCAATCAAGGAACAACATCTCCATGTTCCAACAAGGGACAAACTTCATCTTCACCTGCAACTAACAACGCTATAAGAGGGGCTGAGCAAAGCGGTAACATAGCCAAACAACGGTTTGCTAGGACAAGGTGGGTTAGAGGCTAAGTTTGACAATATGGGAGGCATGATAAGCAAGTGGTAGGTATCGCAGCATAGGCATAGCAAAAGAGCGAGCAACTAGCAAGCAAAGATAGAAGTGATTTCGAGGGTATGGTCATCTTGCCTGAGATCCCGCAAGGAAGAAGAACGAGCCCATGAAGAAGACAAACGGACGTAGACGAACGGATCATCACAATTGCAATGTTATCGGAACTAACTCGAAGAAGCAACACCGGAAAGAAGCAAACAACAAAGTAAACAACCACCACATAAACATGGCATGATATGCGAGATGTGGTATGAAATGCATATGCATGCTTCGGAAGCAAAAAGATGAACCAGGCATAATCTTGGCAAACCAAGTATGCCACTAGAAAGATGAGATGGTTTCGGTTGAAATCGATATAAAGATCACCAGAATCGGATGCACGGTTTGCGAATGACGAGCAAAACAAGAATGACAAGATTCTGCCATTAACAGCATGATGCCACATAGCATGCAACAAGAAATTAAGCTACTGCGCCCAAACATATCAACAAAGCATATGATAGTGATCTACTCAAGATGCTTGACAAAAGATGAACACTGATCTACGGCTAAATCACACCATAACAGGTTCAAATAAGCATGGCAAAAGTGCAAAAGATAACAGGTCCACAGACTAAGAGAAAATACTATCATGCCAGAAATTAACATCAGTATAACATGTTTAGAGCAAGGAAACAGCATGCTACAAGAACACAATATAGCAAAACAAGGCATGGCATGAATCTACTCAAAGCAATTAACAAAAGTTCCTTACTGACCATGAGCCAAAAAGGATAAGAAAAATATAATAACACCCATGTCAATTAAGCAAGTTTCGTTACAGGTTTCAGACTTGGCAGAAAACTGGGCATGTCAAAAACAGATAACAAGTAGGCATGTTTACGAGCTCGATGCACTCACTACAGAGCATTGCATGATAAACTAAGTATACATCCGTCAATAAGACATGGCATAGAAGCTTTACATGGCAAGAACAACATCATATCATGCAAATATCAACTACAACAAGCTTGGCAAAATCAAATAACATGTAAACAATCTGCCAGTAACATTTTATAGCAAAAGTAGAGATCAAATGACTCAAGCTATGGCCATCCATAATTACAAACAAAGGCACGGATGGATAGAGAAAATCCATATGCTCAAAACACTCTTACTGATCATGCTCAAAAGAGGCATAGATCTCTCTGAAACAACATGAACACATGGCATAAAAATAACAGCAGGCAAGGACTTAGTGAAATTCTGGGGACTTGGAAGAAATTTATACCTCCGGAAAATGTCAAACCGGGACGAGGTGGAGCAGGACGGAGCGGTACGGAACGGGGACGAGGTGTTTGGATGGACGCGCGGGTGGATCTGATCCCTCTTCGCGGATCTCGTCGGAGACGTTCGCCGGAGGCGGAGGAGACGACCGGAGGTGAGGAGGAGAGGGAGGCCGGCGATGGCACCGCGGCGGCGGAGCAAGTGCGGCGGCGGCGGAGCGTGCGGGGGCGGCGCGGCAAGTGCGGCGGCGGCGGGGCGTGCGGGGGCGGCGCAGCATGGCGGCGGCGGAGGCGCGCGGCGCCAGGCGGCAGAGGAGTGGGGCGGCGCCGACGGGGAGCAAGGCGGCGGCGCGCGGGGCGGAGCACGGCGGCGGAGGCATCGCTGGGGACGAGGAGCGGCGCGGCGGCGCGCGCAGGTCGGCGGCGCACGGCGGATCGGCGGCGGAGCGCGGGGACGCGGGCGCGGGCGACCGGCGCGGTCGGGCTCGGCGGGCCCCGCGCGGGCCCGGCGGGCCGCGGCCGGCGAAGGAGATAGAGGGCGCGGGTGAGGTGGCGCGCAGCGATAGGTCCGGGCGGCGGCGGCGCTGATGTGGCGTGCCCGGATTGGCCGGGGTGAGGTGCCTGGGCGCGGTGGACATGTCCGGCGCGGTGGGGAGGTTTCGTCCGGCGGTGGAGAGGAAAATTGCTAGGGATTCATCCGCGAATTTGGACGGGAGGCACATATTTATAGGTAGAGGGAGCTAGCAAGCTCCAAATGGAGTGCGGTTTTCGCCCACACGATCATGATCGAATGACCGATAACATGGAGATGACTTAGATGGGTTTTGGGCCACTTTGAAAGGGGTGTTGGGCTGCACCAAAAGAGGCTTTCGCGGGTACCCGGTTAACCGTTGGAGTATCAAACGACCTCCGAATGACCCCAAACTTGACAGGCGGTCTACTGGTGCTATACCAAGGCCGCTTGGCAAACCTCGGTCCATTCCGAGAAAGTTTAACACCCGCACACGAACAGAGGTAAAAGGGGGCGCCGGGTGACATAGGAGTGCCGGATTGCAAAACGGACAACGGGGAAAATGCTCGAATACATGAAACGAACACGTATGCGAATGCGATGCACATGATGACATGATATGAAATGCAGATGATGACATGGCAAAGTGCAACACGCAAGCACATGACATGGAAACAACGGCGAATAACTGGCGAACACCTGGCGCATTGAATCCGGGGCGTTACAACACTCCACCACTACGAGAGGATCTCGTCCCGAGATCTAGGATGGCACCGAAGGGGAAAACGGAAGAGAAAGAGAAGAGGTAAAGCTAAGTTGCTTCTTAGACAAAAGAGTGAAACCAAGGAACCTTGAGAGGTTGAACAAATTGAAAGAAGAATAAAATGGAGATGAACAAAGTTGAAAACACTCCGTTAGGAAAGAGGAACATGGGATATGACGAGAACCCAGCGGTTAAGTGACAAGATAGAAATTGAAACCACTCCGGTTAAAACTAGATAGAGAAGGAATAAGATTGATATAATTTGGGCAGCACTCCGACTGAAAAATGGAAGGAATTAGAATCATGAACTTGGCAAAATGAAAGCACCTAGATGAGACTCCGGTTAAAAGAGGAACGATAGACATAACACTCCGGTTAAATCGATAAGCAAGCAAAAGGGCATGATCTTGACAAAACAAGATGATGGGTCGAAGAGAGCAACATCACAATGACTCCGGAAGAAAAATTGAAGATAGATCATTGGAATAAAAGAATAGAGAGAAAATGACAACTTCTTCCACCAATGATCTTGGAGAGCACCCTTCCAAGAAGGTTAGACCGGAGTTGTTGGAAAACCAACAACGAAACGAATAAGCTTGTAGCGGGCTTATAGAAACATCTCAAAATATGAGGTGACAACCTGCCACTCACGGGAAAAGAATTGGATTGAAAAGAACAAGGAGACAAGAAAGCTTATTTCACCGGGAGGATAAAAGAAGAACTTGGGTCATTTATAAGCACCATAAAAAACAACAATCTTTAGGGAAGGCTTTAGGTGAAATATAACCCAAGATAACTCCAATGAAGAGATTGGTGGATTTAAAATACCTCATTCTTGACAACATGTGAATCATGAGACATGAACTCAAATTATCAAGAATGACATAATACCACCTACAATGATACGGTAGAAAGAATTGCACTCCAGAATGCAAGATGAAGAATGCTTGAACTCCTCAAAACAAGACATGTGTTGAACACCATGTTAAATTTTGAGTAAAGCTTGGCGGATCTTAACTCCAAGAGAAATCTTGAAGAACAAATGAAGAATGAAAAGAATCCTTGACGAACCACCAAGTAGAGCCTCCATGAAGAACTCCAGTAATAAAAGGATGATAGGAAAAAAAAGAGAAGTTGAACACAAGGTGAAGCCTTGTAATAATTAGATGGATCTTCGTGGTGATATAATTGCGAGAGCTTGGAACTCCGAGGAAGACAAGGTGAAACAATTGAAATCAAGAATTTTGATGAACCTCCGGAATAAGGAATAGAATTTACTCGATGAAACAAGAATAAGAATTACATTATGCTCATCCTTCACCAATTAAATTGATGACAAGTAATGGATTTGACATACCACTTATTCTCGTAGAAAAGATTAAGAGAGATATAGCATAAACTTGGGAAAAGTCTTCAACGAACCACCGGTAGGATTGGAAAGAACGAATGAATCTATATGATAACAAAGGAAGAGAACTCTTGAACGAACCACCATAAGAATTGAAAATGAACGAAGAAAAGATAGAGAAACACCGGGAGGAATTAGAAAATGAAGGAAGATACTTGAGAGAATATAGATACAAGAGAACAAAGAGATCATGAGCTAATTAGAGGATATTTGAACGATGCACCGGTAAGACTTTGAGAACGAGAGTTGAAAACTTAGAACGAATAAATCTGAGATGATGGGCTCCGGAGAATCAAACTGAAAGGACTCCTGAATTGCTCCGGATGGGTGAAAAGAATTCTCACAATCGAAAACAATTATGAGAGAATGGCATCTAGCTAGAACCATGAATCTTGAAGAGAATGGAGCAAAATTTAAGAGAAACTCTTCTTCGGTCTTCAAATGTTGAGAACGACTAGGAGAAACACCACCAAATTGTTGAGAAACTCCAGAAGGATTAAAAGAGGAAAGGTTGAGCCAAAGATGAAAAGAATTTGGAAGATCTTGGAGAAAGACAAATGACTGATGATAATTCATTCTTACGTCAAGCTTCGAAAAGAATTTGATAATAACTTCGGGATAATTAGAAGAGTTAGGTAAGATCCTGGGAAAAGACCTGTGGGTTAGGGCCCACTCAAAAGAAACACCGTTGAAAGAATTGCTTAGGAAGAGAGATTACACCGGTTGAATTACATGGCTTTAATGGGATAGCATCCTCAAAAGAACTTGAGTGAATTGAGAATGGAAAGTTGAATCTTCTGAGATATCTTCATCACTCCGGAACACATGAATAGCGAGAGGTGAATGATTAAGAGATACACCGACATAAGAAAGCACTTGAAACGAAGAAAAGAATACGATCAACACTGAAAGCTTGACTTGGATTCACCCGAGAAGAAAAAGAACGAAGATTGATGAACTTGAAGCTCCGTTAGAATCTTCATGAGAAACACCGGGTAAGAACATTGAAGGAAAGAATGAAGAAACTTCCATCAATAAAAAGGATACTTGATTAAGAGATCTGCGTCCTTGAAGAAATAAGGGTGGGAGGGCAGGAAAAACAAAGACAATTCGGAACGGATGAAGCAAATACCGTTGAGAAAACCAAGAATTGGTCTTGCACAAATTGAAAGGATCGGGTTAACTTGAAGAGAATCACGCCGGTTGAAAAGAATTAACATGACAACCTCGGTGTTTGAAAGGATTAGCAAACCCATAGAAATATGAGAACACTGGTTAGAAAAGGTATGGATTCAACATTTGACTTCGAAGCAACTCGAATACCACAAACCAAAACAAAACAAAAGGATTGGCTTAGGAAATAAACCGGAAACAAACATATGATAGATCCCATATCGTATCATGTGTCTGTTGGAAAGATATCCTACGAGGTACTTGACTTCCCACTTATAAACTCCCGAAACTTTCTGGTTACGCAATCAGGTGTTGGGGATACAGGGGACACAAAATATATCACCCAAACTAACAATACCTAGATCCAGATGTATCCATCCTTCAACACATAACCAAGAAACCTTCGGAAATCGTCTACCTCAACCTTCAAAAAGCATCCGTTATACGAGTTATGGCAATACTTCCGCACTCGCCTCAGTACTGGGCTATCAGGGTTATCTCACCAATAACTGTACAACAGAGATTTTCGATGTCGACGTACTAAACTCAGGTATTCCAGAACTGCAACGATAAGATTATAACGACAACACCTCGGAGTTCAACTCCCCGGGACACCTCCACTAAACCCCTGCTGACAGGAGGCACCAAGACAATGTTGTCATCACAAAACCATCGGAACGATTCTAAGATACCCGCGTGATCCTAAAAATTTTTTTAGTGAAATTTGAGAAGAGAAGAGTCAAAACTCTACGTCAGGATGCCTTACCAGAGCGATGAGGAGACTGGGAAGTAAAAATAATTCCTAAACTCTCCGATATATAATTCCTAAATGACTCAAAGCATTTTTCTAGACATAACTCGGCCGCTAAAAACGATCAATCAGTGGGGGCTCCTAAAGTTGGGGAAGGCTCTGATTACGAACTTATAACACCCTCGATGCGGCTATATCTCCCACGTGTCGAAGCACGACTTAGAGGCATAACCGCATTGAAAGCAATGTTGCAAGTGAGGTAATCTTCACGACCCATGTAATACATAAGGGAAAGAGATACATAGTTGGCTTACAATCGCCACTTCACACAATACATGAGTAAAGCATTACATCATACAGATACAATCAAGGTCCGACTATGGAACCAAAATAAAAGAAGACTACCCCAAATGCTACACAGATCCTTGATTGACCCCAACTGGGCTCCACTCCTGATCAGCTGAAACGAAACAACACAACGAACAAGATCTTCATCGAGCTCCTCCTTGAGCTCGGGTGCGTCACCTGCACGGTTTCATCGGCACCTGCAAACTGGTTTTGGAAGTATCTGTGAGTCACGGGGACTCAGCAATCTCACACCCGCGAGATCAAGACTATTTAAGCTTAAAGGTAGGACAGGTTAGTGAGGTGGAGCTGCAGCAAGCGACTAGCATATCTGGTGTCTAACAAACACAAATGAGAGCGAGAAGAGAAGGCAAAGCACGGTCGAACAACTATGATCAATAAGTGATCCTGAACTACTTACGTCAAACATAACTCCAACAACCGTGTTCACTTCCCGGACCCCGCCGAGAAGAGACCATCACGGTTACACACGCGGTTGGTGTATTTTAATTAAGATCAACTTCGGGTTTTCTACAACCGGACATTAACAAATTCCCATCTGCCACATAACCGCGGGCACGGCTTTCGAAAGTTCAAACCCTGCAGGGGTGTCCCAACTTAGCCCATGATAAGGTCTCGCGATCAACGAAGGATATTCCTTCTCCCCGGGAAGACCCGATCAGTCTCGGAATCCCGGCTATAAGACATTTCGACAGTAATAAAACAAGTCCAGCAAAGCCGCCCGATGCGCCGACATCCTGATAGGAGCTGCAAATATCTCGTTCTCAGGGCAACACCGGATGAGCTGTCCGTACAACTAAAACAAGACCTCAAGTTTCCTTGAGGTGGCGCTGCAAAGCGCTCTAGTTTGGACCAACACTTAGACAAGCATTGGCCCGGGGGGGGGGGCTGAATAAAGATGACCCTCGGGTTAGCTACTGCCAAGGGAAAGGTATAGGTGGTAGGCAAATGGTAAAACCAATGTTGGGCCTTGCTGGAAAAGTCTTACTCAAAGCGAACTGTCAAGGGGGTCCCATAAATCACCCGACCGCGTTAGTGACGCAAAATCCGGGAACATAACACCGATATGACGGAAACTAGGGTGGCAAGAGTGGAACAAAACACCAGGCATAAGGCCGAGCCTTCCACCCTTTACCAAGTATATAGATGCATTAATTAAATAAGATATATTGTGATATCCCAACAAGTAAACATGTTCCAATCAAGGAACAACATCTCCATGTTCCAACAAGGAACAAACTTCATCTTCACCTGCAACTAACAACGCTATAAGAGGGGCTAAGCAAAGCGGTAACATAGCCAAACAACGATTTGCTAGGACAAGGTGGGTTAGAGGCTAAGTTTGACAATATGGGAGGCATGATAAGCAAGTGGTAGGTATCGCAGCATAGGCATAGCAAAAGAGCGAGCAACTAGCAAGCAAAGATAGAAGTGATTTCGAGGGTATGGTCATCTTGCCTGAGATCCCACAAGGAAGAAGAACGAGCCCATGAAGAAGACAAACGGACATAGACGAACGGATCCTCACAATCGCAACATTATCGGAACTAACCCGAAGAAGCAACACCGAAAAGAAGCAAACAACAAAGTAAACAACCACCACATAAACATGGCATGATATGCGAGATGTGGTATGAAATGCATATGGATGCTTCGGAAGGAAAAAGATGAACCAGGCAGAATCTTGGCAAACCAAGTATGCCACTAGAAAGATGAGATGATTTCGGTTGAAATCGATATAAAGATCACCGGAATCGTATGCACGGTTTGCGAATGACGAGCAAAACAAGAATGAGAAGATTATGCCATTAACAGCATGATGCCACTTAGCATGCAACAAGAAATTAAGCTACTGCACCCAAACATATCAACAAAGCATATGATAGTGATCTACTCAAGATGCTTGACAAAAGATGAACACTGATCTACGGCTAAATCACACCATAACAGGTTCAAACAAGCATGGCAAAAGTGCAAAAGATAACAGGTTCACAGACTTAGAGAAAATACTATCATGCCAGAAATTAACATCAGGATGACATGTTTAGAGCAAGGAAACAGCATGCTACAGGAACACAATATAGCAAAACTAGGCATGGCATGAATCTAATCAAAGCAATTAACAAAAGTTCCTTAGTGACCATGAGCCAAAAAGCATCAGAAAAATATAATAACACCCATGTCAATTAAGCAAGTTTCGTTACAGGTTTCAGACTTAGCAGAAAACTGGGCATGTCAAAAACAGATAACAAGTAGGCATCTTTATGAGCTCGATGCACTCACTACAGAGCATTGCATGATAAACTAAGTATACATCCATCAATAAGACATGTAATAGAAGCTATACATGGCAAGAACAACATCATAGCATGCAAAGATCAACTATCTGCCAGTAACATTTTATAGCAAAAGTAGAGCTCGAATGACTCAAGCTATGGCACTCCATAATTACAAACAAAGGCATGGATGGATAGAGCGAATCCATATGCTCAAAACAGCCCTTCTGATCATGCTCAAAAGATGCATAGATCTCTCTGAAACAACATGAACACATGGCATAAAAATAACAGCAGGCAAGGACTTAGTGAAATTACTAAGTCTCTGAAATCAGCAACATTATGTACCCTAGTTTGCATGCTTGTTCTAGTCACCACAAAGATCACAAAAATACATGGCATACACCCCTGGAAAGATAGCATGGCATATTTCAAAACACATGTAGGACTCAACTTCATAGGATGCACACATCAATCATGGCAAAAATGACAAAAGTGCAATTACTGAAACAGATTTGAAACTAACATCACATAGCCCTCTTCCAACAGAATTTCGGGCATTAAGATGAGATCAAATAAAAATGATGCAATGAGATGAAATGATGTACTCATCGGGCAAACAATTTGATATGCTATATGCCCAAAACGGAGCAGCATATAGAGAGCTATGATGCGATGAACAGAGGCACATAATGCAAAAATCCTGGGGACTTAGAAGAAATTTATACCTCCGGAAAAAGTCAAACCGGGACGAGGTGGAGCGGGACGGAGCGGTACGGAACGGGGACGGGGTGTTTGGATGGACGCGCGGGCGGATCTGATCCCGCTTCGCGGATCTCGTCGGAGACGTTCGCCGGAGGCGGAGGAGATGGCCGGAGGTGAGGAGGAGCTCGCCGGTGGAGAGGGAGGCCGGCGATGGCACCGCGGCGGCGGAGCAAGGGCGGCGGCGGCGGAGCGTGCGGGGGCGGCGCGGCAAGTGCGGCAGCGGCGGGGCGTGCGGGGGCGGCGCGGCATGGCGGCGGCGGAGGCGCGCGGCGCCGGGCGGCAGAGGAGTGGGGCGGCGCCGGCGGGGAGCAAGGCGGCTGCGCGCGGGGCAGAGCACGGCGGCGGAGGCAGCGCTGGGGACGAGGAGCGGCGGGGCGGCGCGCGCAGGGCGGCGGCGCACGGCGGATCGGCGGCGGAGCGCGGGGACGCGGGCGCGGGCGACCGGCGCGGTCGGGCTCGGTGGGCCCCGCGCGGGCCCGGCGGGCCGCGGGCGCGGGCGGCCGGCGCGGTCAGGCTCGGCGGGCCCCGCGCGGGCCCGGCGGGCCGCTGCCGGCGGAGGAGAGAGAGGGCGCGGGTGAGGTGGCGCGCAGCGATAGGTCCGGGCGGTGGCGGCGCTGATGTGGCGCGCCCGGATTGGCCGGGGTGAGGTGGCTGGGCGCGGTGGACATGTCCGGCGCGGTGGGGAGGTTTCGTCCGGCGGCGGAGAGGAAAATTGCTAGGGATTCATCCGCGAATTTGGACGGGAGGCACATATTTATAGGTAGATGGAGCTAGGAAGCTCCAAATGGAGTGCGGTTTTTGCCCACACGATCGTGATCGAACGACCGATAACATGGAGATGACTTAGATGGGTTTGGGGCCACTTTTAAAGGGGTGTTGGGCTGCACCAAAAGAGGCTTTCGCGGGTACCCGGTTAACCGTTGGAGTATCAAACGACCTCCGAATGACCCGAAACTTGACAGGCGGTCTACCGGTGCTATACCAAGGCCGCTTGGAAAACCTCGGTCCATTCCGAGAAAGTTTAACACCCGTACACGAACAAGGTAAAAGGGGGCGCCGGGTGACATAGGAGTGCCGGATTGCAAAACGGACAACGGGGAAAATGCTCGGATACATGAAACGAACATGTATGCGAATGCGATGCACATGATGACATGATATGAAATGCACATGATGACATGGCAAAGTGCAACACGCAAGCACATGACATGGCAACGACGGCGAATAACTGGCGGACACCTGGCGCATCGAATCCGGGGCGTTACAAAGTCCCTGCATGCAAATCGTGTCATGATTACCTGTGATCGTGGAGGCCGACGGTTGGCCTCCGCCGGCTATAAGTACGGCACCGCGCGTGCCCTTCCAGTCCATCTCTTCTTATTTTCTCCTTCGCCTTGATTCTTGCTCCCTCTTGACGTGATGGCCCCGATTCGCCGGTTCTCTGCGGCGGAGAAGGGAAAAGCTCTCCTAGAAGTGTCAGACCCGCTCCCGCCGAAGAAGCGACTTGCCCCTCGCAGCCGAGACGAAGGAGATCACCAGGTGGTATCAAGGCCTTGGTACGAGCGGCCTCCGCCGGGGTTTCCGCTTCCCTTGTTTGCCCACGCCGAGGGCCTCGGAGGGGTTGACGTCGATCCCAGCGGCAGGCGCCGTCGCCGCCGGGTCACGAAGTTGTTGGTCGTTCTGCCTGGAGTCCATGCCGAGGGCTCCTCCCGCGAGCTCGTGCTCCACGCCGCCATGCCTCCGTGAACTTGGATTCGCTTTCCTTCCTTCTTCGCCTCTATCTTCCCACAGGGAAGACTCCTGGAGTTGTGGTTGCAGCACGCCGACTGCAGCACCCCCGCGACCGAGGCAGAGGTCGCGATGCTCGCCTCGGGCGAGGTCTTCATGACTCATGGCTGGGCGAGATCGCTCGGGGCTGCAGAGCAAGGGGCGCCCTCACGATCCACCTGGAGTACGATGGCGCTTCGGTGATGTTCTTCAAGGTCTTCGACGCGAGCGGGCGCCGGCTTGAGTGCTGCCCCAGGAGAGGTGGCCAGGACCTCGCGATGGCGACAGCTGGGCCCACCGACCGCCCCCTGGACAGCTCCACAAGTGACGGGAGCGCCGGAGGATCCAGTGACCCCAGCGAGGTCTTCGCGACTCCGGAGACGAGCGACGACAGCTACGAGCCCGCGAGCCAGCGCCGCTCCCGGAGCAGGGCGGGCTCGCTCGGCCGCCGCCGACTCTGATCTGGATGGGGTTGGCGTCGTTGCCTGACGGCCCACTGTTGATGATGGCGTCGTCTGCTGGGGAGCGTGTAGATAGCATCCCTTAGGATCCGTTTCCTGCAAGGAATCATACTGCGCCCCGTGGGGGCTTGTAAGGTGTCTGTGATCCTTTTTGTTAATATGTGACTTTTGCTATGGAACTGTGCGGGTCGCTAATTCCGTCGTAGCTTAGTCTTCCCTTTCGAACCTCGCGAGGGCTTGGCTCTCTGCATCGACAGGTCCCAGTCCCAAGGCGGCGTCAGCCGTCGCTGGTATGCCAGGTCGCGATGCCGTGGTCAAGGCCAGGAGGTGAGCGACCCGGGGTCCGGTAAGATCCCCTGAGTCGCGATGCTCAGGAGGTCCCCTTTAGCGCCCAAGCAGCCGTCGCTTGATGAGAAAGGGAAACGACGTCGCTGGTACGGAATTGCATTGGGTGCGGGGGTAGCGCCATGGTAGCCAGTGCTTTGGATGGTGACTTATCTGGAGGATCGGGGGTCGTCCCCAGCGCATCGTCGGGTCCGTGGGGTAGTTAGAACAGAGTTGCACGGCGTGGTCCTCGCGCGCCCCTTCTCCCTCGCCTCTGCTCCCCTTTCTACTCTACATCCTCGGGTCCCGGCCCTCGGGCTTGTCTCAGCCGTCGCTGGTATGCCAGGTCGCGATGCCGTGGACAAGGCCCGAGGGTGAGGGCTGGAGAGCCGGTAAGAGCCCTGAGTCATGATGCTCAGGCACCCCCCCTTTAACGCGCAAGCGGTTTGCGCGGGCGAGGGTGAAGAGGACTCCGTGAGGGCCTCGGTTAGCGCAATTCCCTCCAATGATCCTGCAGACTCATCACAGAAAGAAGAAGGGGCTGCCATGACAGTCATTAGTCGACCGTTAGTCGGTTAAGAGCTCGCAGGTTGGGGTAGGTGAGGTGTATCTGGGCGCCCGTGAGCCAGCGCGGGACTCACAAGGCCCTACCTCTAGGCGGGTTGCGCCTGGCACTGGGTCGTATCTTGAGATGTGTTCCTGCAAAATTTGGTTAGATGCCGGCACTCTACGTCCTCGGGTCCCGGCCCTCGAGCTTGTCTCAGCCGTCGCTGGTATGCCAGGTCGTGATGCCGTGGACAAGGCCAGAGGGTGAGGACTGGAGAGCCGGTAAGAGCCCTGAGTCGCGATGCTCAGGCACCCCCCCCCTTTAACGTGCAAGTGGTCGACATGGAGAAGAAGAGTTGTAGTGTACAGGCATCAAGTGATCAAGCATGATAGGCGAATGCATAGTTGGAAATAAATGCGAGGGAGATACACGCCGCTGGGCCTAGCCCGAGCGGCTTGGGGATGATGCAGCTCGAGGGGCGTCCCCAACAAAGCAAGCTAACGATCGAAAACTAAAAAGGGATACACGCCGCAGGGACGGACCCACGCGCCCTGGGAGTAATGCAGCCCTAGGAGGGCGCTCCCAGCTGGGAATGGAGCTTGAAAGATGTCACCTGAAGATGTCGACGGCGAAATGGTGTTGGTGCGGCAGACTCGGTGGGCTGCGGAAGCCGATCCTCATGAGCCCCCAGGCCCTGGGGCCTCGGGAGGCTCCGGAGGCGCTGGTGGCTCCTCGCGAATCATCTCCATCTCCGCCAGTACTGCAGAACGCCTGTTTTCCTGAGTCTCCATGATGCCCCTCATGAGGCGCTGGTACGCAGCAGCCACGCTCGGCAAGCCGTAAGGCATGCGAACATAGCTGTGGGGTGGACCTCCGCAACGCCCCACTTGTGAGGGCCAGAGGCGCTCCGTCGTGGTGACTTGATTGAGCCCTGGTACGTCGATGCAAACACGCAGCCCACCATCCTCGCCTGGATGGGGAGCCACAGCCGGCAAGCGGCGGCAACCTCTCATGATTCTCGACTCCTGTAGTTCTTGAACGGCCTGGTTAACGAACTCCTGCTGGTCTGACTCTACTTGCTTCGCTCCTTCTTGAGGGAAATGTGCTTCGAAGCACGCCTCCACGTGGTGCCCAAATGCCTCCCTCGTGACCTTGGCTAGGTCGGTGGCCCTCAAGGTGAGAGCCCCTGAGCCCTGCCTGAGGAGGGCGCCGGGCGCGCTTTCCTATGCGATGGAAGGAGGGTCCCCCTAGGCAGGAACGGGCCCTGAGGGGCCTGCCTCCTGAGGGGCAGAGCCTGACGACGTCTTCTTCTTCTTGGGTGTGGTATCGGGAAGCCTCCTGCTTCCGCGATCTGGGTCTTCCAGCGACGAGGCCTGAAAGGCTCGCTCCAGGGAACACACTGCATCCCTCTCTTCACACATCGTGATGACGCCGCCACTCCCTGGCATCTTGAGGACATTGTAGCCGTGGTGAGTTACAGCCATGAACTTGGCCAGCGCTGGGTACCCGAGGATGGCGTTGTACGGCAGGTGAATGTGAGCGACGTCGAAGTCGATGACCTCGGTGCGGTAGTTGCTGCGGGCCCCGAAGGTGACAGGGAGGTGGACCTGCCCCATCGGGACTGTGGAACCGTCGGTGACTCCGGAGAAAGGCTTGGTTGGCTGAAGCTGGTCATAGGGCACTTGGAGGTTGTTGAATGTTTCCATGAACAGGACATTGAGCCCTACTCCACCATCGATGAGGGTCCTGGTGACTAGTACGTTGCTGATGATTGGGGAGCAAAGCATCGGGAGGACCCCGGCTGTGGCCGCGCACTTGAGCTGATCTGCTGAGCTGAACGTGATGGCGCATGCCGACCACTTGAGGGGGCGCGTTGCTTCGAGCTTGGGGAGGACTGCATTGACTTCATGGGCAAACTGCTTGAAGATGCGTTGGGAGGCTGGGGCTTGAGCTCCGCCTAGGATGCAGGCGATTGCGCGTGGCTCTTGGAAGCCCCCAGCCCCATCGTCTTGATGGCGGTCTTCGTTCCTCCTTGGCTGAGGGGGCAGTGGAGGGAGGCATGCGTTGCCATGAGGGCGGTCCTCACGTGGCTGATCCCTCCAGTCCCCCTCGCGAGGCAGGTCCCGCCAGTGGTCCTCGCGAGGTTGGTCGCGCCACCCCTGGCGCGGGCTGCGATCTTCCCAGCGTCCTACGTTTCTTCCTCCTCCTCGGCTGTAGCCCCGGTCGGCGCGGTCAGGGCGACGGCTGATCCTTCCTTCTCGCACGGCACGGAGTTCTTGACATTCGTTGGTGTTGTGGGTGTGGAGGTCGTGGTACACACAGTACCGGCTGCCTCTAGAGGTTTCGGGCAGATCCTTGCCCCGCTTGGTGTCTGGTTCTGCTGCGAGTACGGCAGCCCCCTTGCACTTCACGTCCTTGGCCTTGGGCTTCTTCTCTTCTGGATCTACGGCGGGCAGCTCGAGGAGGGAGAGACGTCCCTCCTCAGCCTTGGCGCACTTGGTCGCCAAGTTGAACAGCTCCAGGGAGGTGCAGAGGTCTTCATGCATCGCCAGCTCCTCCTTCATCTTGACGTCGCGCACGCCATCAGAGAAGGCCGAGATGATGGCTTCCTCTGACACCTTGGGGATCTTGAGGCGTGCACTGTTGAAGCGCTGGATGTACTTTTGCAGGGTCTCCCCAGGTTGCTGCTTGATGCGGCGCATGTCGCTCATGGCGGGTGGCCGGTCGCGAGTACCTTGGAAGTTGGCGATGAAGCGGGTGCGCATCTGGTCCCAGGAGGAGATCGTGCCTGGAGCCAGATTCAGGAGCCAGGTGCGAGCTCCTTCCTTCAGCGCCATGGGGAATCAGTTCGCAATGACCTTTTGATCCATGCTGGAAGCTTCGATGCCCAGCTCGTAGAGCTAGAGGAACTCTGGGGGATCAGTCATGCCGTCGTCGCGAGGAGGCAGGTCCGGCTTGAACTTGCCGGGCCACGCGACGCTACGCAGCTCGGTGGTGTAGGCGCGGCAGCCTGGGGTGGCCACGGGAGGTTTCGGTTGAGGGATAGCTTGGCCTTGCGGGGCCCCTTGCGCTGCAGCTGGGAGCAGCGCGGGGTCTTGACGTGCCGGAGCTAGAGCAGGGGCGCGGCGAGCCGAAGTAGGGAGCGCTCGGGCAGCCTCTTGCGGTCCGGGGACTTCTTGGCAACTCCGCTCTTGCTGGGCTGGCGCCTGACGGAGCGGGTTCTGCCCAGGGGCCATGTTCCTTGGAACCATGGCGTCTTCTTGGAGTGGAGGTGGCTGGTACGCTCCCGGAGCTTCGTGGCCGGAGCAGCGGAGCGGACGGTGCAGGAGAGCCCCCTGCGGCGCGGACGAGCTCGGCGATGCGGTCGAGCCACTCTTCTTAGACGTCGTCGACGGGGCAGTAGCGCAGGAGCTCGTTTGCCGCGATGAGTGCAGCTCGAGCCTCCAAGGGCGCGCAGAGCGCGTGGGACGAAGAGCCAGCTGGCGTGAGCGACGGAGTAGCGGTGCGGCCATCTCGCTGCACGGACGGGTGCTGAGACGACGCTTGTTGCTCGTTCCCCGCCGGGTCGGTTGCGGCGTTGACGGCGGGCAACGGGGAACGACGAGGATGCCCGCCGACGGGAGCTGTCTGGGCGATGCGGGAAGCGATGGTGGCCCGGCGCTCGGCGCAGGCCCGACGAGCGTCAGACATGGATGCGACGATCGGAGGGGAACGGAGCGGTGGAAGACAAATTCCGGCGCACCCCTACCTGGCGCGCCAAATGTCGGATCGGGGGTTCCGGCAGACCCTTAAGGATCGAACTCTGGGGTGCGCGCGGAGATTCTGCCCTCTACCTCTCCGTCTCGCAAGGATCTAAACTACAGAAAGAACAACACAAAGAACACAGAGTTTATACTAGTTCGGGCCACCGTTGTGGTGTAATAACCTACTCTAGTTTTGTGGGTGGATGGATTGCCTCTTGGGCTGATGACGATGATCAGCACAAAGGAGAACAGCCTCGCGACGGCCTGTTCTTGGCTAGGATGATAAACTGCTAGGGAAGTTCAGCCGCCCTTCTCTCTCTCTTTCTCTCTACTTGCTCTATGATTGCTCTCCCTCTTGATCCTGCCCCCTCTACCCTGGGGGTGGCTAGTCCTATTTATAGGCAAAGGCCCTGGGCCTCTTCCCAAATATTGAGCGGGAAGGGCGCCAACAATTGGCCAATTTGAAGGGGAACATTTGGTACACTTATCCTGACCAAAGTTGGTCCTCGCCTGCCAAAGGCCCTGTGGTGACGCCGCTCTGGGCTCCACGATGAGCTCATTCCCACCGTTGGACTGGTCTTGGTCTCGTTGCACCGAAATGGATGCCTTTGCTTGATCCTCTCGCCTGCGCTTGCCCCCTTTGCACCAAAAAGGAAAGGGAGGACACTGTGCGGTCTGGCGCCCGCCTGGCACCCCTGGTCGTCATGGCTTGCGTCATGGGCACCTCGCGAGGTACCCTGCCTTGATCTCTCCGCCTCCTCATTAGCTAGCCTGAGGAGAGCGTGCCTAAGGAAGCGTTGCGTCGCCCTCCCTGCGAGGCTTGGCCCCTCGCAAGGGTCTTGAGTCTCGTGTTGATGAAGGTGGGCCGTACTGGGCCTCCTTTGAGCCACGCCGCAGGCCGCAGGCAGGCAAGTCTGGGGACCCCCGTTCCTAGAACGCCGACAGTATTCCTGGAAGTTCTTCTGGAAATACGTCTTGGAAGTCGTGAACGACTGGAATCTTTTCAATTCCCTCCAGAGGTGCTGCGTTCAACGCATTCAAAGCATAAAGTCGTGCTTCAGCGTTCTGAACCAGACGAGCATTGTAGCTTACTATCTCATCTGAAGGGTGCAGAAGGTGGACGGTTTTAGTTACGCAAACGATAGAAGCCGTATGTGCTTTCGACCAATCCATTCCCAGAATGAGGTCAATATTGGAAGACTTCAGAATAATGGGGGATGCAAAAAATTCCAACCCTTCGATTTCAACTGAAACGTTGTGGCTAACCATGGAGGTTTGGCAGTGGCCCGCAGGGGCTTTTACCACTAGTGGAGTGTGCATCTCTTCGTATTTAATGCCATGCATGAATGTAAACTCTTCTGATATGAAAGAATGTGATGCTCCTGAATCAAACAAAATAGATGCTGGTATTGAATTAACAAGAAGAGTACCCATCAGAGTAGCAGGTTGGCCTTGAGCTTCATTCAGATCAATATGATTAGCCTGACCATGACCATAAGGTCTGGCATTGTTGTTATGGGGCTGATTGTTACGGCCAGTTGAAGGCAGAGCCAGCTGATTCTGATTTTGAGGGCATTTCCTGGAACGGTGACCTGGAAGGCCACACTTGAAGCACATACCATCATTGGGATTGGGAGCAGAAGCATGGGGTGTTACAGCCCGAACAGGCTGCCTCTGCGGTGAAGGAGGCAGACGAGGTGCAACATAGGACTGTCTTGGAGCAGGTGCAGTTGGACGATACATGTTGTGGGGAATCCATATCCGACGCTTCTGCGCTGACGGGCCCGAAGATGAGCCAGCATCACGGCTGCGCCTGAGGGATCCCTGGTGTTCCTGAAGACCAGTCTCAACTTGAATAGCCTTGTTCACCAAGGTGGCGAAGTCAGCAAAGTCATGAACGAGCAGTGCTAGCTTGATATCAGGTTGAAGTCCATCACGAAACTTTTCCTTCTTACGAGCATCAGTAGCAATGTCTTCTTCAACATAACGGGACAAGTCCAAGAATTCCTGCTGATAAGCATCTACAGACTTGTTGCCTTGGGTGAGGTTGCGGAACTCTCGCTTCTTCTTGTCCATGATTCCCTGAGGAATGAAGCGAGCATGGAAGGCAGCTTGGAAATCTGGCCAAGTGATGACCGTTCCAGCAGGTAGGGTATGCCTGTGGCTGTCCCACCATTGAGCAGCGGGACCCTTTAGAAAGAAAGATGCAAAGGTGAGATAGCTGGCAGGGGCCACACTAGCAGACTCCATTTCATACGTGATGTCGCGGAGCCAGTCATCAGCATCAAGGGGTTGAGTTGAGCTGCGGTAGATAGTTGGGTTGAGGCGCATGAAGTCCTGCAGAGTTACTGGGGTTGGCTGTTGATTCATGTTCGGATGAGGAAACTGAGCCATCATTCCTTCCATGAACTGGCGATTCAACTCAAACTGTTGCATCATTCCAGCAAAGAATTCAGGCGGTGGTGGGTCGTTGGCACCACGGCCACAACCAGCGGGTCTAACCATCCTGCTAACATGTAACAGGGGGTAGTTCAGCATTGAGAAAATTGCAAAGACAAGGATCATTCGTGATGAAAACATGCAAAATGAAGGAGGTACGATGGATACCACTTAGTAGTCAACAGGACAGTGTGTGCACTACTCAAAATGCTATTCTAAGGAATAACTATGGCTTTATCCAACTTCGGGGTGAATGTGGTCACGGGATCCTAATGTGAAAGTTAGTAAATTCGTTTAAGCCGAATGGAATAGAGATCAGAGTCCCAGATTATAGACGAGGAGTAAAAGATCCTAATACCACCCAATGGCGACGTGGGCCCGTAAGACACACAACCATGTTAGTAAAAGTTTTCTGTAGTGACTAGACTCAACTTCGGTCAAGGAGTTGCAAAGGGGGCTACCTACAGGCAGTCGGCTCTGATACCAACTTGTGATGCCCTAGATTCAATCGTACACTAATCATACACGCAAATATGTACGATCAAGATCAAGGACTCACGTGGAAGATATCACAACACAACTCTAGACACAAATAAAATAATACAAGCTTTATATTACAAGCCAGGGGCCTCGAGGGCTCGAATACATAAGCTCGAAAACACAAGAGTCAGCGGAAGCAAAAATATCTGAGTACAGACATAAGTTAGACAAGTTTGCCTTAAGAAGGCTAGCAGAAAAGCAGCAACGATCGAAAAGGCAAGGCCTCCTGCCTGGGAGCCTCCTAACTACTCCTGGTCATCGGCGGTCTCCATGTAGTAGTAGGCATCGGCGGTGACATCTGGTTCCTGGGCTCCGACATCTGGTTGCATCAACCGGAAAGAAGAAGAAAGGGGGGGAAAAGGGGGAGCAAAGCAATCGTGAGTACTCATCCAAAGTACTCGCAAGCAAGGATATACACTACATATGCAACATTAACAAAGGAAGGCTGTATATGTGGGCTGGGCTGCAGAAATTCCAGAATAGAGAGAAGGCCTAATCCTATCGAAGACTAGCATCTTCTGAAAAAATCACCATCTTGCAGCAACAGGAGGGAGTAGAGTAGCATAAAGTAAAGTAGGAAGAGTGTTATCAACCTCGGCCAGAGATCCTTTCTCGACTCCCTGCGAGAAAGAAATCCCAGAGCCATACTATCCACTTATCATCACAATCCATTACTCATCACCATCCAGTCTCATCACAAGTATCCAGTTCTAGTTGTATCGATCAGGATACAACTCCAAGTGTCCGTTACCATAGGACAGGCTATCGATAGATGTTTTCTTCCCTGCAGGGGTGCACCAACTTACCCACCACGCTCGATTAACTCCAGCCGAACACACTTTCCTGGGTCATGCCCGGCCTCGGCCAAACAATACGCCGCAACCTGACCTAGGCTTAATAGAGAGGCTAGCACTCCGGACTAAACCTATGCCCCCAGGGGTCATGGGCCATCGCCCCGGGAACTCCTGCATGTTGCGTGGGCGGCCGGTGAGCAGACCTAGCTACCTCCTTAGAACAAGGCGGGAGCTTACCAGTCCAACCCGGCGCGCGCCGCTCAGTCCTGACGTCTATTTAGCTTCGGCTGATGCATACGACGCAGAACGCCCATACTATGCCCACGTGATGGTTAGTGCTATCAGGCCAGAGGCTCTCGGATCAAATATCCAAATCGTAGTGGATTAGGAACGTGCGGTAACAAGCAGAGACTCACGAAAGATGTGACCCCGTTGCCCCATCTCGAGGACTTGCGGCAAGGGCTAGGAATGCACGGCCAAGCCTCGTAATTATCTCGCGGGCACCTTCCAGGTCCGCCGACTCCACATCACTCGCAATTAAGCTCGCACGGGTACCCCTCAGGGCCAACCCGTCTTTAGTAATAGGTTCCGGTGCAAAGTCACAGTAACCATAGTAACTGTGTGTCTAACATGAAGGGGAAAACCTGAGGAATGACCCTTGACGAATTCCACTCGATGTAATCATCAAGGTGAACATAAGAGGAACCACCCTCGAAGTTCACACTTGAGGGGTTGCGCGACAGAGCCGTATCGGAAGTGGTTAAGGCGCAAATCACCCTCGATGACCACGGCCGAATAGCTACACTATAGAGATCTCATCAGGAGTGATGTATAGGTTCCACCCTCGGCACTCGATGGTAACTCTGTAGAGTTGAGCAACAAAAGGGGAAAGTGATGTGCCGTGTTGGAGCCTGGTCTTCGATCCCGTTGATCGGGTCTTCGATGATGAAGCGGGGGCAACAAGGACAAGTGGGGGTCACTGATGGATCACTAACCAACCTAGACTAAGCAGTTTAGGATAAGCAGATAAGGTACAACAACAGATACAAAAGAAGGCTATGCATCAGAATAGGAGCAAACAATAACAGTAGCAAAATCTAATGCAAGCATGAGAGAATGGAATGGGCAATATCGGGATGATCCAAGGGGGGCTTGCCTGGTTGCTCTGTCAAGGAGGGGTCATCGTCGACGTAGTCGATCACAGGGGCAGCATCAGTCTCGGGGTCTACCAGAGAGAAGAGGGCAAAGAAACAGCAAATATACAACAGGCATAGCATCACAAAGCATAACATGGCAATAAGCTGTGCCAGGTGTGACCTAACGTAAGGCTACACGATCTAGGAGAAGGGGAAATTCAACCGGGAATGTTTTCCCGGTTCCGGACCTGTATAAAACAGATGACCGGAGGGGGAATGTTCCATGTTCAGCATGCTAGGGGCATGTGACAGATGAATGGACCATGTATTCGGATTCGTTGGATTTTTCTAAGCAACTTTCATATAGAAAACATTTTGGTCAGAGTTACGGTTTAATTACTATGAATTTCTAAAGGTTTAAACATTTTATGGAATTAAATAAATTAACAGAAATGGAATATGACGTCAGCATGGCGTATGAGTGACGTCAGCAGCCAACCGTTCGGTTGACTGGTCAAAGCTGACCAATGGGGCCACTGGGACCCACATGTCAGCCTCTGTTGGCTTAACAGTCGATTAACTAAACTAACAGGGTCAATTAGGGGAGTGGGCCCCGGGCGTCAGTGAGTGTGTTAGGTTAACTAAACATTTTTATTAAAAAACGTTATTAAACTAATATGACAGAGGGGGCCCACATGTGAGTGGCTGGGGTTGCCCAGTCAGCACGTTAACCAAGTCAACGGGGACCCTAGGGGCCCGCTGGAAGCGACCCAGGGGTGGCCCAAGGTGTGCCACTTTGGCAGTGGCCGGCGGCTGAACGCTGGCGACAGAAAACACGGCGGAGGCGCTCGGGACCTCACTGGAATCCACGTACAAGGGCCATTTGGCCCGCGCGTTGGCGCATTCGAGCGAGCAAGCAACACCGCATCCGCATCCAACGTGGGTGGCCACGCGAGCTGGGATGGACGGAGCCGTCGCCAGCGACAGGGGTGGCAAAGAACCGAAGCACGGTGAACTCGCGGGCGATGAAGCGAAGGCCAAAACGGGCGGCGCGCTACTCCTACGGCGTCTTCTCGAGGTCGTAAGTGCGGAAAGGGGCTCAGCGGCCATGTCAGTGGCCCTTGTAAAGGCGACGAGCTCATCGGCGGAGCTGGGCTCGGCCATGGCGGAACCAACCGCCCCGAGCTTGTAGAGGAGCAGAAAGGAGGGGAGGAGAGACGGAGCTCACCGCAGCGGCTCAAGGTGGCCCGTGGAAGGATTAGTAGCAGCAAAGGGCGGCACCGGAGATGAAGAAGAACGACGGCCGTCGGAGATGGGGACGAAGGGGATCCGGTGCTGCCACGCCTCCGAGCTCCAGCTGAGGCCACCGGTCGAAGGAGTCGACCCCGGCGGAGCTCACCGACAGGGTCAGCGGGCGCGGGGCCGCGGGTGGCCGCGACAACGACGGAGGACCGCAGCGACTGCGCTCGGGCCACGGATCTGGAGGAGAGGAGGGGCGAAGCGAGCGCGTGGGAGAGAGAGAGAGGGAGGGGGCAAGTGGGCGAGTGGGAGGCGAGGGGGCCGAGGCGTCGGGGCGGCCTTATCCCCACGACGCCGTTGGCGAGCCGGCTCGGTGGCGACCGGGCGCGCCCTGGTGCGTGGTCGGAGGAACATGAAGGAGAGGCCATCCGATGCGGGAGGAAGTTGGGCCGGCCAGGCTGAAGTGGGCCGAGGCCCAATGGGAGGCCAGGGGCTCTGGCCCTTTTCCCTTTTTTTTTGCTTTCCCTTTTTCTTTTTCCAGTAGCTTTTGCCTTATCTCTTTAGCCAATAAAGACTTTGCAAAAAAATA
Source organism: Aegilops umbellulata (assembly GCA_032464435.1). Taxonomy (NCBI): domain Eukaryota; kingdom Viridiplantae; phylum Streptophyta; class Magnoliopsida; order Poales; family Poaceae; genus Aegilops; species Aegilops umbellulata. The sequence continues at coordinate 179,775,222 of CP136058.1, forward strand.
CGCCATTGGCCAAAATAATTTCATATAAGTATGTTGCACTGCCACACAAAGCGTGGGAGGCTTTTGGAATAGTTGCCAATTTTATAAATTAAAAAGGCATTTAATTTATTGCTTAGGTCACCGTTTTAAGTAGCTTAGGTCACCGTTTTAAGTAGCTTAGGCCACTTAAACCTTTTGCAAAAATGTTGGTTCACCACCAATATTAGTTTTGGATTATTTGGCACATGATGAACATTTTTGTTTTCATGTCTGAGCATTTTGAATTTCACACAGAATTTGAATTTGAAAACAACTGGAATTTGAAAGAACATGAGACAATAATGATCAGGCACATGTTTAGCAAAAAGATTAACATAACCCCAGGGGTTACTGTAGCATCATTACACCGGGGTGTTACACACGCCTATAAGAAGCGATTGACTCCCTCTCTCCATTCTGCAACTCCTATTTCACCTGTAGTGCTATATCCATGGCTCACGCTCATGTATTGCATGAAGATCGAAAAAGTTTTGAAAATGTTAAAGTATGAAACAATTTCTTGGCGTGTCATCGGGGTTGTGCATGATTTAAACACTTTGTGTGGTGAAGATAGAGCATAGCCATACTATATGATTTTGTAGGGATAACTTTCTTTGGCCATGTTATTTTGAAAAGACATAATTGCTTTATTAGTATGCTTGAAGTATTAATATTTTTATGTCAATATGAAGTTTTGTCTTGAATCTTTCGAATCTGAATATTCATACCACAATTAAGAAGATTTGCATTGAAATTATGCGAACTAGCACTCCGCATCTAAAATTCTCTTTTTATCATTTACCTACTCGAGGACGAGCAGGAATTAAGCTTGGGGATGCCTGATATGTCTCCAATGTATCTATAATTTTTTATTGCTCCATGCTATATTATCTACTGTTTTGGACTATATTGGGCTTTATTTTCCACTTTTATATTATTTTTGGGACTAACCTATTAACCGGAGGCCCACCCCAGAATTGTTGTTTTTTGCCTATTTCAATGTTTCGAAGAAACGGGATATCAAACGGAGTCCAAACGGAATGAAACCTTTGGGAACGTGATTTTCTCACCGAACATGATCCAGGAGACTTGGACCCTACTCCAAGGAAGCAAAGAGGCAGTCACAAGGGTGGGGGCGCCCCCCCTAGGGCGCGCCCCCTACCTCGTGGGCCCCTCGGTGCTCCACCGACGTACTCCTTCCTCCTATATATACCTACGTACCCCCAAACGATCAGAGACGGAGCCAAAAACCTAATTCCACCTCCGCAACTTTCTGTATCCACGAGATCCCATCTTGGGGCCTGTTCCGGAGCACCGCCGGAGGGGGCCGTCATCACGGAGGGCTTCTACATCATCATAGCCTCTCCGATGAAGTGTGAGTAGTTTACCTCAGACCTTCCGGTCCATAGTTAGTAGTTAGATGGCTTCTTCTCTCTTTTTGGATCTCAATACAATGTTCTCCCCCTCTCTCGTGGAGATCTATTCGATGTAATCTTCTTTTTGCGGTGTGTTTGTTGAGACAGATGAATTGTGGGTTTATGATCAAGTCTATCTATGAATAATATTTGAATCTTCTCTGAATTCTTTTATGTATGATTGGTTATCTTTGCAAGTCTCTTTGAGTTATCAGTTTGGTTTGGCCTATTAGATTGGTTTTTCTTGCCATGGGAGAAGTGCTTAGCTTTGGGTTCAATCTTGCGGTGTCCTTTCCTAGTGATAGAAGGGGCAGCAAGGCACGTATTGTATTCTTGCCATCGAGGATAACAAGATGGGGTTTTTATCATATTGCATGTAACTATCCCTCTACATCATGTCATCTTGCTTAAGGCGTTACTCTATTTTTAACTTAATACTCTAGATGCATGCTTGATAGCGGTCGATGAGTGGAGTAATAGTAGTAGATGCAGGCAGGAGTCGGTCTACTTGTCTCGGACGTGATGCCTATATACATGATCATACCTAGATATTCTCATAACTATGCTCAATTCTGTCAATTGCTCAACAGTAATTTGTTCACCCACCGTAGAATACTTATGCTCTTGAGAGAAGCCACTAGTGAAACCTATGGCCCCCGGGTCTATTCTCATCATATCAATCTCCATCACTTTATTATTGCTTCGCTTTTTACTTTCCCTTTTACTTTTCACTTTACATCTCTATATCAAAAATACCAAAAATATTATCTATCATCTCTATCAGATCTCACTCCCGTAAGTGACCGTGAAGGGATTGACAACCCCTAATCGCGTTGGTTGCGTTGACCTGTTGTTTTTGTGTAGGTACGAGGTACTTGCGTGTAGCCTCCTACTGGATTGATACCTTGGTTCTCAAAAATTGAGGGAAATACTTATGCTACTTTGCTGCATCATCCTCTCCCCTTCGGGGAAAACCAACGCAGTGCTCAAGAGATAGCATCCGTCGGGCTCGATCAAGTGGTTATCACCGAGCCCGGCTCCGCAGATCCTCAGACTCCTGCCCAGCTTTCACTCTTAAACGAAACGTTGGACTTGATACAATCTCTCGCAATCATGGAGGTATCGCCTCTGTACTACGTCCAGCTTAAATTGGGGGCTGGGAGTAGCGAATGTTTTGCCCCACCCACCACCCACTTAATGCCATTGTCGAGGATTTAACCGACATGCTGGATTATGCCTCTGAAGACATCGATGGCATGGATGACGATGTCGGAGCTGAGCCAGATCAAAACATGCCCATCACTAGGTGTTGGATTGCAACTTCTACTTACGATGTATACATGGTGGACACGCCTGAGAAGAAGGACGACGATGGCACTCAAGATCCAGATGAGGATAAGCCCGTCAATGAACCACCAAAACGCCGGTGTCAGCGGCGCCGCTCACGATGGCGTCGGGCAAGAGAAAGCAATGCCGGCACCAGAGATAATGACACTCCAGACAACGCCAAAGACTCTGACCACCCCGTTGAGCCTGTATTCGAGCAGGATGAGAGGGAACATGGTCAAGTCAACCCCGACGAACTCGTTGATCACGGGGATTCGGGAGATAGTAACTACGTACCTATCTTCAAAGGGGGTGTTAGCCTCGGTAATGAAGATTTCATCGTCCCAGAGGAACCCCTCGAACAAGAACGCTTCAAGCGACGGCTAATCGCTACTGCACGGAGCCTGAGAAAGAAACAATGACAGATTCTAGCCGATCAGGATACGCTCAGCGATAGATGGACCAAGGTCCTAGCCGCCGAAGAAGGATACGATTTTGAGAGCCAAACAAAAAGTTATACTAAAAGCAGGCTTCTTCCACAATTCGACGACGAGGCCTTTGAACCAATACTGTCAAAATATAATCATGCTGATCAACCAGACCGACCACCACATGGACGAGACAAAATGGCTAATTATGCCGAAAACCGGCCTGCATCCCCTCACCGTAAAGGCAAGGAGACAATGGCTCTGGGCTACACATATGATCTACGTAAGGACCTGACCAATAGAGCCGACCAGATCCGATCAATCTATGGATCAAGAGAACGTGCTCCAGCATGAGATGATGGCCATGAGGCATGGCACGACAAATATAATCAAGTCCGGGGTTAGCCTCAAACTCAGATGTCATCCGACCTCCGTCGCGATGTTGCCCAGTATAGAGGTGCCGTGCACCCCATGTGCTTTACCGATGAGGTAATGTAGCACCAGTTTCAGGAAGGGTTAAAACCCGTAAACATCAAGCCATACGATGGAACGACAGATCCCGCTGTGTGGATTGAAGATTTTCTTCTCCACATTCACATGGCTCGCGGAGATGACCTCCACGCCATTAAATACCTCCCTCTAAAGCGAAAAGGACAAGCACGTCACTGGTTGAATAGCCTCCCAGAGAACTCCATTGGCAGCTAGGAGGACTTAGAGGACGCTTTTCGGGACAACTTTCAGGGCGCTTATGTCCGGCCACCGGACGCTGATGACCTGAGTCACATAGTCCAGCAACCCGGAGAGTCAGCCTTAGCGGCATTTAAGCACAGCGTCCGTGACGAATGGCTCACCCGACACCTCGTTCAGGAAAAGCCGATTACCATGGCAGCTCTTACTGCACTTATGACCCGCTTCTGTGTGGGTGAAGATAGCTGGTTAGCTCGTAGAAGCAACAATACTAGTGACCCCGAGACCTCTGAGGCCAGTGATGGCAATGGAAGGCCACGACATAGCAAAAACAAGTGTCGGAACTACAATGAAGAAACAGAGGATATAGCAGTAAACGCTGGATTCAGTGGCTCTAAACCCGGTTAGTGGAAGAAGCCGTTCAAAGGAAATAGGGACGGTCCATCTAATTTAGACGAAATACTAGATAGGCCTTGCCAAATCCATGGCGCCCCTGACAAGCCAGCTAACCACATCAACAGAAATTGCTGGGTTTTTAAACAGGCCCGTAAATTAAATACCGAACATAAGGGGAAGGGACCTCAAAGCGAGGATGACAATGAGCCCCACCCCCCGAACACTAGGGGATATAAGGATTTTCCCCCCGAGGTGAAAATGGTGAACATGATATATGTCACCCAAATCCCCAAGAGGTAGCGCAAACATGCATTAAGGGACATCTACGCCGTAGGGCATGTCGCCCCAAAATTCAACTCATGGTCGGCTTGTTTGATCACCTTTGATCGCAGGGACCACCCAACCAGTATCCGTCATGGAGGTTCGGCGGCCCTGGCGCTCGATCCTATCATCGATGGATACCACCTCACTAGAGTCCTTATGGATGGCAGCAGTAGCCTCAACTCGATCTATCAAGATTCTGTAAGATGGGTATCAACCCATCAAGAATCAAGCCTAGTAACACTACCTTTAAAGGAGTGATACCCGGCGTGGAGGCCCGTTGCACGGGTTCCTAATACTAGAAGTAGTATTTGGCTCTCCCAATAACTTCCGAAGCAAAGAACTTATCTTTGACATCGTCCCTTTCCGTAGTGGTTATCATGCGCTGCTAGGACGAACTGCTTTCGCCCACTTTAATGAAGTCCTGCACTATGCTTACTTGAAGCCCAAAATGCCTGGACCATGTGGCGTCATCACAGTAAATGGAAATATGGAGCTCTCCCTCCGTACAGAGGAGCACAACGCGGCCCTAGAAGCCGAGGTACAGGGCGGCCTCATTAAGCCGAACAGTTCATCAGTCATCAAGACACAGGACACTACTAAGCGAGTCCGATCCGCATTACAGTGCGATAACTCGGTGGATCCCGAGCTTGAATAGCAGTTTCGCCTCCGCCGATTGCCCTATAAGGTTACGGCATACATACCGCGCATACATAACTATGCACTTAAAATACCTTGGGTAGCGCTGAAGGCGCACTGCGGAAAAGATCCATAGTACGGCTTGACCCTATTCGAACTTTACATATTTTTTCCAATGTAAGTTTGTTAAAAACATGCCTACTCTATGGTTATATAGGGGCTCTTTTCCAGGTCCCTCTTTCTTACAGACAGCCATCACCTCCTCCTCTCAAAGGACTTCATACCAAGGAGGAACCGCACTGACGTGCGGCAGGGCACAATTGGGATCTTCAAACCACTATTTTTAGGCCCTGTGTAAACCTTTCCCTTGTGTACATTTTGGCATGTAAAATAGCCTGATATTCATGGCATTATCTGTAATAACACAGCTCAACGTATTCATCAGGGTATAAAGGAAGCAGTTGATCACCACTTTTTGGTACTCATTTATTGCATATTGTCATCTGTATCCCCTCCCTACTTCAGACTACCACACGTGCTTTAGTCCGGCCTTAACGGGTTGTATTCGGCCCTGCACATTTTCAAGTCCGAACACCTACAGGGTACTCCTCGGCGTCCCGGATACTACATTATATGCATCGGCTCCGAATCATGTCTTTGGTCTATAGTTGGGTTGCGCGGCTCATGTGCTTACCACCTTACATTCCATTCATTCGGCTAAGGTAGTAAAGGGCGAACTACTGCGATTGTATTTCATGTTCATTCGATCAAGTACCTCAGTAGAGAAAGCCAAAAACTGACTGTCATGATAAGCGACAGCTGGTTGGCGATTCGGTGACTTAGTCTTATACTATAAATCGTTAGCAATTCACCCCGTGCTATACGAGGGGCTGGTGTTTGTCCAGCCGTGTGGAAAAGGCACCGAATTCCAGATAGCCACACACGCACCAGGGTCTAGTACTTAGCTCCACATTCAAACTCCTATGGCTAAGTGAAAGTAATAAAGCCGCAGAGTCTGATTGCCTGGTTCACCTCGCGGACACCTCCTTTATGGACCTAGACATTGGATAAAGTGTGGTCACGCATTACGAGGAACACCCATGTAGCATCTACATGGGGGTTGAAGCCAGCGACCGGCAAACTTTCAAAAATATAACAATAAGCGGCCGCACATGAGGAAAACTCGCTTTAAACAAAAGACGCAAATATAGATATGTTACAAGCATGGGTTCATAACATAGTTTTTACAACCCGAACACATCTAATCAAACATTACGTCCTTGGAACATTGACACTCTACTACTCGGACTCCTTCTAGCACGTCGTCGAAGTACCTCTCCGGCTTCCGATGATCTTTGCCTTCGGGTGGGCTTGCGGTCGCCACTTCAGTGGCCTTCATCTTCGCCCATTGCATCTTGACGCAGGCAAAGGCCATCCGGGCACCCTCTATGCAAGCCAAACGCTTTACAACATCAATCTGGGGCCGCCCATCGATAAGCTGCTTCACCAAACCGAAGTAGCTGCTAGGAATAGGCTCGACCGGCCAGATTTGGACTATTAGGTCCTTCATGGCCAAGCCTGCTATCCTATGCAGCTCCGTCAGCTGCTTCAGCTGGTCGTTTAGAGGCTTCGGGTGTTCCAGCGTGATAAATTGCGACCAGAACATCTTCTTGGTCGAGTTCCCCTCATGGGCTCGAAAGAATTCTGCGGCATCAGTGGAACTCCTCGAAAGATCCGCAAATGCCGCTGGAGAATTCCACACGCGGGTGAGCAATGCATACCTCTGACCTCCAAAGATACTCTACAAAAGAAAGGCCTTACCATCCGCTATCTGCCTTGCTTGATGGATCTCTTTGCAAGCACTCCGGGACTCAGTCCTCGCCTCTTTCGCATCATGGAGAGCCTTGGCAAGCTCAGATGACTAGTCCGAAGTCTTCTGCTCCAAATTTTCGCATTTGCTGATGGCATCCTTTAGCTCCTGCTCGACTTCAGCACCCCGAGCTTCGAGTTGGCGGCGGGCAGCTTGTTCGGTCTTTAGTTCAGCATCCGCTTTGTCAGCGGCTGCCTTATTCGCTTCCGCCTCTTTCTTGGCCTGGGCGAGGGCGCCTTTGAAGGTCTCGACCTCAGCTATGCCAGCTGTGATCATAATTAAAGCATTCCATGAGCTAACCTCTAAATATGCATATTTCTGACATACAAATAAACTCCTACTTAAACATTAAATGCATACCTTGCATCTCGTCGAACCGCTTATTATTGCGGTCGATTTCCTCATCGGCCACCTCAAGCTTCAGATTGAGTTCGGAAACTTCCGCGGCCTGGGCGGTTGCTGCCAACAGGGAAGCATGTTAAAATAATAGCACAACATGTTACTCTCCTAAATACTATGTGGATCCTTTGTCCAGTTTTTTCTAAACCGGACAGAGCCTCAGGGGCTACTGTCTCTACACAGTTATATTCCTCTATACGAAAAGTTTTTCGAACATTACGTCGCATACCTCGAAGCTTGTCAATAGGCTGGTGAAGGCTTCTTTCCATCCACTCTTAGCAGATTGAACCTTCTCCACCACCGCACCCATCAGGGTGCGATGCTCCACCATGATGGAAGAACGCTATAGTGCTTCCTCCAGAGCGTTGGGCGCCTCCGGATTAGTGGAGGTCGCCAATGGAGTTGATGCTCCACCCCCCTCTTTCGAAGGAGGCTGCTTGTCCGATCCCGGAGCCGCGTTGGTCTCCGGAATGGTGTTCGGCTGGGGCCCGGATTGTTGGTGCTCCCCTCCGTCGATAGTCATAGGGGTTGCCTCCCCTAGCTCTTCGGCGATCGAGGTATTAACCTCGGGCGCCTTCTCGACGGCCTCGCTTGCCTCTCCTCAGCTAGAAGGGGTCCTTCGGGGCAAGACTTCGGTGTCCTCCATGGTGATAGGCGAGGAGGCTCACGGCGGTATCTCACTCTCTGCAATTTCGGGTGGTAGAGAGTTCCCCTCTAATAATGGAGTTTGCGGGAGCTCACGGGGAGGGCTAAAAGGCAAATAACAAAATAACTTATATTATGAAAGCAGAAAGACCAAAGATAAACAAGTAAGTTTCTGAATACTTATGATTCGGCCAGGGGCTTCACCCTGGGAGGTCTCTTGGAGCCCAGTTCGGAATCTGAGTCCTAACTGTCCAGGAGGGTCACCTTCCCTCTTTTGGGAGCCTCCCCCTTTGGGTCCTCGGAGGCCGCCCTCTTCTCCTTCTTCTCCTTACGAGGGGAGTTGCTTTCCACCTCTTCCTCCTCTTCTTCCTCGTCTCCGTCGTGGGAAGAGAGGGCTTCAGTCTCTCTGGACACTGTGTCCGAAGGACCTTTGTGGCGGGGGCCGCCCTTGGCCTCCTTGCCCTTCTTCTTGGCCTTCTTCTCCGACGCCTGATACGGCACTGGGACCAGCATCTCCGTTAGCCGTGGTGTGGTTGGGTTCTTAGGCAGCGGCGCCAGACAGTTGATCTGTGATATGTCTCCAACGTATCTATAATTTTTTATTGTTCCATGCTATTATATTATCTTTTTTGGATTTTTAATGGGCTTTATTATGCTCTTTTATATTATTTTTTAAACTAACCTTTTAACCAAAGGCCCAGTGGAAATTGTTGTTTTTTGCCTATTTCAGTGTTTCGCAGAAAAGGCATATCAAACAGAATCCAAACGGTATGAAACCTTCGCGAGGATCCTTTTTGGAACAAACGCAATCTAGGAGACTTGGAGTGGAAGTCAAGGAAGCAACGAGGCGGCCACGAGGCACGAGGGCACGCCCCCCACCCTCGTGGGCCCCTCGTAGCTCCACCAACCTACTTATTTCGCCTATAGATACTCTTATACCCTGAAAACATCCAGGGGAGCCGCAAAACCACTTTTACACCACCGCAACCTTCTGTACCCGTGAGATCCCATCTTGGGGCCTTTTCCGGGAACCTGCCGGAGGGGGATTCGATCACGGAGGGATTCTACATCAACACCATAGCCTCTCCGATGATGTGTGAGTAGTTTACCACAGACCTTCGGGTCCACAATTATTAGCTAGATGGCTTCTTCTCTCTCTTTGCATCTCAATACAATGTTCTCCTTGATGTTCTTGGAGATCTATTCGATGTAATACTCTTTTGCGATGTGTTTGCCGAGATCCCGTGAATTGTGGGTTTATGAACTTGATTATCTATGAATATTATTTGGTTCTTCTCTGAATTCCTATATGCATGATTTGATATCTTTACAAGTCTCTTCGAATTATCGGTTTAGTTTGGCCTACTAGATTGATCTTTGTTGCAATGGGAGAAGTGCTTAGCTTTGGGTTCAATCCTGCGGTGCTCGATCCCAGTGACAGAAAGGGAAACGACACGTATTGTATTGTTGCCATCAAGGATAAAAAGATGGGGTCTATATCATATTGCTTGAGTTTATCCCTCTACATCATGTCATCTTGCTTAATGCGTTACTGATGTCTACTACACAACCTTCTTCTTGTAGATGTTGTTGGACAGTAGCAAATTTCCCTCAAGTGGATGACCTAAGGTTTATCGATCTGTGGGAGGCATAGGATGAAGATGGTCTCTCTCAAGCAACCCTGCAACCAAATAACAAAGAGTCTCTTGTGTCCCCAACACACCCAATACAATGGTAAATTGTATAGGTGCACTAGTTCGGCGAAGAGATGGTGATACAAGTGCAATATGGATGGTAGATATAGGTATTTATAATATAAAAATATAAAAACAGCAAGGTAGCAAGTGATAAAAGTGAGCGTAAATTGTATTGCAATTCTAGGAAACAAGGCCTATGGTTCATACATTCACTAGTGCAAGTTCTCTCAACAATAATAACATAGTAGGATCATATAACTATCCCTCAACATGCAACAAAGGGTCACTTCAAAGTCACTAATAGCGGCAAACAAATGAAGAGATTATGGTAGGGTACGAAACCACCTCAAAGTTATTCTTACCAATCAATCCATTGGGCTATTCCTATAAGTGTCACAAACATCCCTAGAGTTCGTACTAGAATAACACCTTAAGACACAAATCAACCAAAACCCTAATGTCACCTAGATACTCCAATGTCACCTCAAGTATCCGTGGGTATGATTATACGATATGCATCACACAATCTCAGATTCATCTATTCAACCAACACATAGAACCTCAAAGAGTGCCCCAAAGTTTCTACCGGAGAATCAAGACAAAAACGTGTGCCAACCCCTGTGCATAAGTTCATGGGCGGAACCCGCAAGTTGATCACCAGAACATACATCAAGTGAGTCACGTCATATCCCATTGTCACCACAGATATGCACGGCAAGACATACATCAAGTGTTCTCAAATTATTAAAGACTCAATCCGATAAGATAACTTCAAATGGGAAACTCAATCCATTACAAGAGAGTAGAGGGCGAGGAGAAACATAAGATCCAACTATAATAGCAAAGCTCGCGATACATCAAGATCGTGCCAAATGAAGAACACGAGAGAGAGAGACAGAGAGAGAGAGAGATCAAACACATAGCTACTGGTACATACCCTCAGCCCCGAGGGTGAACTACTCCCTCCTCGTCATGGCGTGCGCCGGGATGATGAAGATGGCCACCAGTGAGGGTTCGCCCTCCGGCAGGGTGCCGGAACAGGGTCCCGATTGGTTTTTGGTGGCTACAGAGGCTTGCGGCGGCGGAACTCCCGATTTATTCTGTTCCCCGAAGTTTTTAGGGTATATGGGTATATATAGGAGGAATAAGTACATCAGGGGAGCCACGAGGGGCCCACGAGGTTGGAGGGCGCGCCCCCTACCTCGTGGCTCCCTCGTTTCTTTCCTGACGTGCACTCCAAGCCCATCGGGTAGCTTTCCTTCCAAAAATAACTTCTCGAAAAGGTTTCATTCCGATTCGAATCCGTTTGATATTCCTTCTCTTCGAAACACTGAAACAAGGGAAAAAACAGGAACTGGCACTGGGCTCTGGGTCAATAAATTAGTCCCAAAAATAATATAAAAATGCATAGTAAAGCCCATTAAATATCCAAGATGGATAATATAATAGCATGAATACTTCATAAATTATAGATACGTTGGAGACGTATCAGCATCCCCAAGCTTAATTCCTACTAGTCCTCGACTAGGTAAATGATAAAAGAAACAATTTATGAAGTGTGAATGCTAGCAGGTGCATAAGTTTGATCAAAGATAATTTCAATAACCTTTTCTAGCATCATTATATGTCACAACAGTAGCTCAACTCATAAAACTTTTCATGAACAAGTAACAAGCTATTCACATGTTAAAGTATAGATCATAAACTTTCTTGAAAACTAACAAACTATGTTCTCATTCATCAAACAATTGCAATTCATCTTATTTTCAGGAAGAGTCTATGTCAGAGCTTTGATTTAGCAAACTCCACATACTCAACTATCATTTAGTCTTTCACAATTGCTAATACTCATGCGATATTTATGGGTTCAAAGTTTTAATCAGACACAGAGAAAGATAGGGGCTTATAGATTCGCCTCCCAACCTTTAACCTCAAGGGTAATGTCAACAATAATAGTCCATGATGCCTTACATCCAATTGGTTATACATATCAGAATCTTTCCAAAACGAGGTGCTTGCCAAAGGATAAAATGAAAAAGGGAAAGGTGAAGATCACCATGACTCTTGCATAAAAGTAAAAGATAGGCCCTTCGTAGAGGGAAGCAGGGATTTGCAGAGGTGCCAGAGCTCGAAGCAAAAACATGGATGAAAATAATTTTGAGAGGTATGCTTTCATTGTCAACATAACGACCAAGAGTTCCCAATATCTTCCATCCTACATACATTATAGGCGGTTTCCAAATAGAAAGGTAAAGATTTTTACTCCCCCTCCACCAACAATCATTGTCGGTGTCAAAACCGGCGGATCTCGGGTAGGGGGTCTCGAACTATGCGTCTAGGCGGATGGTAACAGGAGACAAGGGACACGAAGTTTTACCCAGGTTTAGGCCCTCTCGATGGAGGTAAAACCCTACGTCCTACTTGATTAATATTGATGATATGGGTAGTACAAGAGTAGATCTACCACGAGATCAAGGAGGCTAAACCCTAGAAGCTAGCCTATGGTATGATTGTTGTATGTTGTGTTGTCCTACGGACTAAAACCCTCCGGTTTATATAGACACCGAAGAGGGTTAGGGTTACACAAAGTCGGTTACAATGGTAGGAGATCTAAATATCCACATCGCCAAGCTTGCCTTCCACGCCAAGGAAAGTCCCATCCGGACACGGGAAAAAGTCTTCAATCTTGTATCTTCATAGTCCAGGAGTCCGGCTGATGGTATAATCCGGCCATCCGGACACCCCCTAATCCAGGACTCCCTCAATAGCCCCCGAACCAGGCTTCAATGACGACGAGTCCAGCGCGCAGATTGTCTTCGGCATTGCAAGGCGGGTTACCCTTCCAGATTTCGTGTACCTGTTGAATAATGTCATGTTCTTTATAAATGCAGCGCTCCTTGGCTTCTACGCCCAATAATGGCCGTCTTCCACGTGTCAAACGAATACGAAAAGTCTGGGTGTTTTTACATTCACACCCCTAGCCGCGTAAATGAGCCGCCTATTTAAAGGAATGGGGATTTAGATCCAAACCACACCTTCTCCCCTCCGCGAGTAGTCATCAGAGTGCATCAAGCAAAGGTCCATTCCACCATGGCCAGCCGTTGCAACTCCTCCTCTCGCCCTTCCAGTCCTAAGCCCGGAGACTGGGAGAGGTGCTCCATCCCGCATAGTGAGCTAGTATCGCTTCAAACCAAGGGATTCCTCCCTCCGGCCTACATGGTCCCGGTTCGAGCCGGACTCGCCGCCTAAAATGGCGGAGAGGAAGCGGAGAGCGCCCCCACTCCCTCCAAAGGAGAGCGGGTATGCCTTGTCCCTTATCTAATAAGGGGACTCGGATTTCCAATTCATCCGTTTCTCCGAGGGCTTCTGGAGTTCTATGGCCTCCAGCTGCACAACTTCACGCCTGCCTCTATATTGCATATCGCGGGCTTCGTTGCCCTTTGCGAGTTGTTCTTGGGTGTTGAGGCTCATTTCGCGCTGTGGAAGAGCCTGTTATCCCTGGTGCCACTTCTCAAGAGGGGTTAATATATGAAGTGGGCGGAGCCTAAGTGTGGCGCGTCGCCGGGACCTATCCGAAACCCCAAAGAAGGTGTCCGAGGACTGGCCTTCGGAATGGTTCTATATAGAGGATGTCCGGCTGCCGGATCCTGTTCGGATCGGCCTCCCTGAGTTCAACAGTGCTCCCCCGAAGAAGCGCCTAAGCTGGCGCCCACGGAGCCCTCAGAGAGAAAGTGACAAGGACGTCTTTTACCTAATGGGTCGGATAAGATTATTGGCTCATTCCGGACTAACCATGATTGGAGTCATGGCCATATGCATCATGCGGGGGGTGCAGCCGCTTCAATATAGAAGTCACCCCATGTGGGATTTCAACGGGGAGGATGACGCCACCGTCACGGCCGTAAGGGGCCGGACTCGGCTGCCGCTCTGATAAAGATCTTGTCCACTTTGTACAAGGGGGAAGAGGAGGAATTTCTCCGCATCAACCCTCAGGGTGGTTTTACCATGTATAATCCTCCGAACTGGGTAAGTGAACGCTTTCACTAGTCCATCCGTTTTGTATTCTTACTATCAAATATATGGTCTGATGACTTTGATGCAGGAACTGCACCAGGCTGTTAAAAAGATAAACATCCCCCCTCCACAACCCGAGGATCCGGGACGGTCCCTTGACCCGGCCTCTCAAGAGGATCCGGACATATCTATGGAGCTAATTGATGGGGTATTCCATCAATTAAGTAAGGACAACGCCTTGGTGGCCATTACGGTCGATTACCCAGGGCTAATCCCCGCCTCCCAGGTAATTGAGACCGAAATCCCAGTACTTTGAAAGGGGACCCATACTCGCGTGTTTTTGATGACCGTATAACAACCGTGTCTCGCAGAGGAGGTCCTTGAGGCGGGAGGCCGAGCCTACGACGGCCAGCCCCCGAGGGGCTGCAGGGCCCCGTGGGATAAAAAGAAGTGTAGTCCGGACCGAGGTGCCGGCGCAAAGGTATAGCGCGCCTTTTTATTCCCCGGTGTTATTCCTTCAAGGCATAGTAACACTCGTGCTCTGTTCAGGACAAAGAGACCTCGCCGGACTATATCCGGAGAGGCTGCCAATCGCGCCTCCACCAGCCAGGCTCCACAGCCTGGCCCGAAGGCGGAGGCGAACACGAGGCGCGTACCGGACGTTCCTCCGACAGAGGATGCGGACAGGCTATCTGCCACCCATTCCGAGGTGGAGAGTTCCATGAACCACAGGCGTCGCCGGACTGTTCTTCGCGACGCTTGTTTCTCCCAAGAGGCGTCTGATGCCTTCAATTCGGGAGATGCGTATCTCCGTGCCGCTCAAAATGGTCTATCCAGAGCCACGGAGCAATATGTCAAAGTCATACGGGTGAGAAAATTTAATGGTTATATATATCAGTAGCCCCCGAGACTTGAAACAGTTTGAATAACTGATTTAAGGATCGTGTAATACGCAGGTTCTTTCAGCGAAGAATACCCAACGGTCCCAGGAGCTAAAAGAGTGCAAGGCCCAACTTCAGGCCGCACTAGCCGCGACGGGGGAGCCCGAGGAGACCCCCTCTGGTAATATATGCTTCAAAAAGAGAAGTGTGAAGTGCGGCATATGTGCCGATCTGACAAATGAAATTGCAGGTGGCGCCGGACTAGATCCAGACAAGCAACAACTCCTACGCCGGCTAAAGGCTGGCGAGAGCATGCTAACAAAGGTGAGGCGGGAGAAGAATGATCTTCAGGAAGCCAACACCAAGCTGGGTATTGAACTGAAAGATGTTCGTGCCCAGCTGTCGGACTCCGTTAAGGAGAATCAGCGGCTTCGACGCGGCATATTTAGTAAGTGCTTGAATGAACCTTTGAAAAAAAGGTTCGGCGTAGAAGTTGACTAAGAGAGCGATGTCTGTAGGTATGCTAACAGGTCGTCCTGCAGAGGAGATGCCCGATTCTACGGGTGACCTTCTGCCCGAGCTCTCGCAACTGCACGAGCGAGTTCGGCAGGCGATGCAAGGCGTTGCCCAAGCCTTATGTCCATCGCTCTCCATGCCCGAGGGCCTTGGAGAGCTTGTAGAGAAGCTGAAGGGAGTGCGGCGGCGCTTCCGATTGTGGAAGATATCGGCCTGCCATCAAGGCGCTAGGGAGGCCTGGGCCATGGTGAAGACGCGGTACACAAAGGCTGACCCAAACCACATGGCCGAGGTCGGACCTGTGGGGCCCGATGGGAAGGAGATCCCTGTAAGCTTAGTATGCGGCCAAGTAGAATTGGCCACAAAGTATTCCTAGCAGGACTGTAAATTAGACAGCCTGTTAGATGGTATTGAAGAGGAATACAATCAGTCAGAGTGACTATGTAATTTTAATTGACATGTGTAATGCCTTCTAGCCGGATTGTAGATCGTTTGTCGTTGCCGACCTTTTCGCTTTGACCTCGGGACCTGACGGTCCGGAGTGTGTCCGAATACCCTTGCGGTTATATAAGAACCGGGGTATGCATGGAGACCAGGTGTAGGGGTCATTAGTGCTTTATCAAACAAGTGCCCAACTAGTTATGTTATATTACATGGTTAGTAAGAAACATCTTCCAGGGAGAATAGTTCCGTTAGGGGTTCCTTTCCCTGGGAGGCATGCCCTGAAGTGCATGTCCGGACTGCGAACGCAGAAAAAGCAACTAGGGGCACATAAGTAAATAAGTAAAAAGGTCATCTTTAGTTCACCGACCGAATATTCCCTTAAGAACGTTAGCTTTCGGCTTCACCCAGTCCGAGGTACACATCTGGCTGACCCGGCAGTAATAGTCGCAGAGGTGCTCCGTTTACCACCTAGCTGAACAATCGGGAACGTAGGGGTAAGCACAGGAGCCAGGCAACCCAGCTTGGCCAAAACTTAAGTCATATCGATGCATATAATGGTGAATAAAAGGTACATGCGAAAGTTTGACACATGTGTTGGGCATGAAGCCCGTATAAATAAGCTTTTGTTTAAAGAAGGCCCTGAGTTTAGTGAGCGCGGGTAGCGCGTCACTTCATGAGCCTTTAAGGGCTATAAGAGAGAAAAGGGGGGAAGGAGAGAAATGTGAGACAAAAAATGTAAAAAATGGACAGAGGAAGGGGATGAACACAGAGTCCGGCGCTAGGCATAGAATCTTCGGAGACGGGCTGCGTTCCATGGGTTCGGCTCGAGTCGGTTATCCGATGCATCTCGCAGGCGGTTCGCTCCACCAGTCAGGACCTGGTCGATTATGAAGGGACCTTCCCACTTGGGCTTCAGTTTGTCCTTTTTCTTGTCCGGCAAGCGTAGAACTAGTTCGCCAATATTGTAATTTTTGGCCCGTACTTCTCTTCTTTGATATCTTCGAGCTTGCTATTGATAGAATGCGGAATGGGCTTTTGCCACGTCACGCTCCTCCTCCAAGGTGTCCAAACTGTCCTGCCGATCGA
Source organism: Aegilops umbellulata (assembly GCA_032464435.1). NCBI lineage: Eukaryota > Viridiplantae > Streptophyta > Magnoliopsida > Poales > Poaceae > Aegilops > Aegilops umbellulata. The sequence continues at coordinate 179,792,004 of CP136058.1, forward strand.
GTTCGGCTTCTCTTTCTTCGTACATGCGCACTCGAGGTGAGCCATGAATTATGTCGCAAGGCAAAACGGCCTCTGCGCCGTACACCATGAATAATGGTGTGTATCCGGTGGTGCGATTCGATCTGGTCCACAGCCCCCAGAGTACGGAGTCGAGATCCTCTACCCAGTGCGTGTTGGATTCCTTGAGGGACCGCACTAATCTGGGTTTGATGCCGCTCATAATAAGACCATTTGCACGTTCGACCTGGCCGTTAGTTTGTGGGTGATAGACGGAGGCATAATCGAGCTTGATGCACATGTTTTTGCACCAGAGTTTTACCTCGTCGGCCGTAAAGTTCGTGCCGTTATCAGTGATGATGCTGTGGGGGACGCCGTAACGGTGTACGACCTCGGATATGAAGTCTATCACTGGTCCGGATTCGGCCGTCTTAACAGGCTTGGCTTCTATCCATTTGGTGAACTTATCCGCCATGACCAGTAAGTATCTTTTCTTGTGGGTTCCACCTTTAAGGGGTCCCACCATGTCAAGCCCCCAGACCGCAAAGGGCCATGTCATGGGGATGGTTTGGAGGGCGGTGGGTGGCATATGGCTTTGGTTTGCAAAAAGCTGGCAACCGACGCATCGTTGGACTAAGTCCTGAGCGTCTGCTCGGGCCGTTGGCCAATAAAAGCCTGTACGGAAAGCCTTGCTTACAAGGGACCGAGCTGCAGCGTGATGACCACCGAGTCCGGCGTGAATTTCAGCCAGCAAGTTCCGCCCTTCCTCTTCGGAGATGCACCTTTGAAGGACTTCGGTAGTGCTTTTCTTATAAAGCTCTCCCTCATGGACTTTATAGGCTTTAGATCTCCGCACTATGCAGCGTGCCTCATTTTGGTCCTCTGGGCCTAGTAAGGTAAGCTAGGAATGGTTCTGTCCATGGGGCGATAACGGCGATTATTACGTGGGCTGAAGGTGTGACTTCATTGGCGGAGCCTCCGATTGTGTCAGATTGTTCGTCATCGGGCAGTGCGGTTGAGTCCGGAATGTTATTGCCGGATTCCCCTTCCCATACTACGGATGGCTTGAACAGCCGTTCCAAGAAGATGTTGGGGGGGATTGTGTCGCGTTTTGCGCCGATGCGTGCCAGGACGTCTGCCGCCTGATTGTTCTCCCTGGCTATATGATGAAATTCGAACCCTTTGAACCGAGCTGACATTTTTAGGATGGCGTTGCGATAAGCTGCCATTTTCGGATCTTTGGCATCAAAGTCTCCATTTATTTGGGATATTGCGAGGTTCGAGTCCCTCGCACTTCTAGGCGTTGAATGCCCATGGATACTGCCATCCAGAGACCGTGTAAAAGGGCCTTATATTCGGCTGCATTATTGGAGTCTGTGTACATAATCTGGAGTACGTATTGAACTGTGTCTCCCGTGGGGACGTCAAAACGACGCCAGCCCCCAGACCGGCCAACATTTTAGAGCCGTCTAAATGCACGATCCAGTTTGAATATGTGTCGTACTCTTTAGGGAGTTCGGCCTCCGTCCATTCTGCGACGAAGTCGGCCAAAACTTGCGACTTAATAGCTCGTCGTGGCTTATAAGTTATATCGAATGGGAGGAGCTCGATGGCCCATTTTGCAATCCGGCCCGTTGCTTCGCGGTTGTTTATAATATCATTAAGTGGTACTTCGGAGGCTACTGTTATCGAACACTCTTGAAAGTAGTGTCGCAGCTTCCGGGATGCCATGAATACCGCGTATGCTATCTTTTAATGATGCGGGTACTGTGATTTGCATGGAGTGAGGACAGGGGACACATAGTAGACCAGCTTTTGAAGGGGGAATTTGTGTCCGTTCGTTTCTCGTTCGACGACGAGCACTGCGCTAACAACCTGGTGCGTTGCTGCAATGTACAATAGCATTGGTTCGCCGATATTTGGCGCGACCAGGACTGGGTTTGTTGCCAATATGGCTTTTATTTCGTTGAGTCCGGCCGTGGCGGCATCCTTCCACTCGAAGTGTTTGGTGCGTCGGAGAAGGCGATAGAGGGGTAGTGCCTTTTCCCCCTGGCAGGAGATGAAGCGGCTTAGAGCCGCCACGCATCCGGTCAATTTTTGTATTTGTTTGAGGTCCTTTGGGATATCCAATTCAGACAAAGCTCGGATCTTGGCTGGATTTGCTTAAATTCCTCTGCCGGATACGATGAAGCCCAAGAGCTTTCCGGCTGGAACGCCGAAAACGCATTTTCCGGGTTGAGCTTGATGTCGTATGTTCGGAGGTTATCAAATGTAAGCCTCAAGTCGTCTACTAGAGATTCGACATCTCTTGTTTTTACGACCACATCATCCATGTATGCCTCCACTGTTTTGCCGATCTGGTTTGCCAGACATGTCTGAATCATGCGTTGATATGTTGCGCCGGCGTTTTTGAGCCCGAAGGGCATTGTGTTGAAGCAGAATGGGCCGTATGGTGTGATGAATGCTGTTGCGGCTTGGTCTGACTCTGCCATCTTGATTTGATGGTAGCCGGAGTATGCGTCGAGGAAACACAACGAATCGTGTCCTGCAGTGGCGTTGATAATTTGATCGATGCGGGGGAGGGGGAAGGGATCCTTTGGGCAAGCCTTGTTAAGGTCTTTGAAATCAACGCACAGGCACCAGGATTTATCCTTCTTTGGTACCATCACCAAGTTTGCTAGCTAGTCCGGATGTTTTATATCTCTGATGAATCCGGCCTCCAATAGATTGGCCAGATCCTCTCCCTTGGCCTATCTCTTGGATTTGGAGAAACGCCGAAGGGCTTGTTTGACAGGTTTGAATCCTTTTAGGATATTTAAGCTATGTTCGGCCAGCCTGCGTGGGATTCCTGGCATGTCTGAAGGGTGCCAGGCGAAGATGTCCCAATTTTCACGTAGGAATTCTCGCAATGTGGCGTCTACATCAGGGTTTAATTGTAACCCGATGGAAGCTGTTTTATTGGGGTCCGTTGGATGGACCTGGAATTTGACTATTTCATCCGCTGGTTTAAAGGAGGTGGACTTGGATCTTTTGTCGAGTATCACGTCGTCCCTGTTTATCGTGGAGCGCAGCATAGTCAGTTCCTCAGCCGCTAGGGCTTCGGATAGTGCTTCAAGGGCCAATGCGGCTGTCTTGTTTTCGGCGTGGAGCGCTATGTTCGGATCACTAGCGAGAGTGACAATTCCGTTCGGCCCGGGCATCTTGAGCTTCATGTACCCGTAATGGGGTATTGCTTGGAAGATTGTAAACGCTTCGCGCCCTAGCAGAGCGTGGTATCCGCTACTGAACGGGGCCACCTGGAACGTGACCTCTTCGGACCTGTAATTATCCGGCGTGTCGAACACCACATCTAGTGTGATTTTTCCTGTACAGCGCGCTTCCCGACTGGGGATTATTCCTCTAAAGGTTGTGCTGCTTCGCTCGATGCGGTTCCAGTCTATTTCCATTTTTTGAAGGGTTTCCTCATAAATGAGGTTCAATCCGCTACCTCCGTCCATGAGTACCTTGGTGAGGCGAAAGCCATCCACTATTGTACTGAGGACCAATGCGGCTAGTGCTCAAGCTGTTCGGAATTTAGGTTCATCACTGGCATCAAAAGTAATAGCCGTGTCACTCCATGGGTTTATTGTTGCTACTTGATAAACTTCGGCAAGACTGCGGAGTGTTCTTTTTCGCATATTATTTGATGCGAAAGTCTCGAAGACTGTTAAGACTGTACTGGTGTCCCTAAGGTGGCTTTCAGCGGCCTCCGGAATTAGGAGATCTTCGCCAATTTTGGCCACCTGCCGGAGTATCCAACATGCTCTAAGGCTGTGAGTTGGTGTGGTGTCCTCTGTACTATGAATTTTACAGGGTCGCCCTGTAGAGGGTTTTGGTTTTTTGGTGTTTAACTCGGGTGTTTGACAATGATGCACCCTTTTATTTTGGACGGGGTTTCTATTCAGGGCCGGATTGTCCCAAAATTTTATTTCGGTTTTCCAGGCGCTTTCCATCGCACAGTACTTTTGTACTATGGACGCCAAGTCAGCGAAGCGTGTAATATCGCGACGACTTATGACATTGAGGATTCCCTTGTCCGTGCAATTATTGCAGAATATTGAAATTGCATCTTCCTCACGGCAGTCCTTTATCCTGTTCATAACCAGGAGGAATCTGGCCCAGTAAAGATGTACTGTTTTCTTCGGGCTTTTGCCTGATTTGGGATAGATCGCTTACGTTCGGGTGGGTGGGTGGAATTAAATCCGAAACCTCTCCCAATCTGAGACTCAAAGGCCAAGGAGTTTCCGAACTCTGAAGTTTGGATTCTTGGAAGTTGTCCAATGAATCTAGCCCGCTGCCTGATTCTAAGTTCAGGTCTTGAGTTACGTCCTCCCCTCCGCGGGTATCCGGCTTGGAGGGATCGGGAATCCGGACGTAGCTAGTCCTTAGGATAGATGCAGGATCGCCGCACTGCGCCTCGACCACGGCAACGTGATGGGTGGCTTAGGGAGAGTTAATTTCTCTTAGATCGGGTTTAAGCCCAACTTGGTCGTAATCTGTAGCGACCCCCAGGGCGGCGATGTGATCCAAGAGCTCGTTTACGGAAGAGATCTCCATTGGATCTAACTGCTCGATGAGTTCCGAACTGACGTGAAGATTGCTTTTGATGACCCGAGAGGTCACCGTCGGCGCGACAGCCGAATAGGCGGTCATAAGAAAACCACCTAGCCGGAGAGTTTGGCCGACAACCAAGGCTCCCTTAGTAACGACGCCGTCTTTAAAGACGGGAAGAGGCGTCCTTCTTGATTGCGACGGCATAGAGGAACTCTCAGTGAAAGCACCAATGTCGGTGTCAAAACCGGTGGATCTCGGGTAGGGGGTCCCGAACTGTGCGTCTAGGTGGATGGTAACAAGAGACAAGGGACACGAAGTTTTACCCAGGTTCGGGCCCTCTTGATGGAGGTAAAACCCTACGTCCTGCTTGATTAATATTGATGATATGGGTAGTACAAGAGTAGATCTACCACGAGATCAAGGAGGCTAAACCCTAGAAGCTAGCCTATGGTTTGATTGTTGTATGTTGTGTTGTCCTATGGACTAAAACCCTCCGGTTTATATAGACACCGGAGAGGGTTAGGGTTACACAAAGTCGGTTACAATGGTAGGAGATCTAAATATCCACATCGCCAAGCTTGCCTTCCACGCCAAGGAAAGTCCCATCCGGACACGGGACGAAGTCATCAATCTTGTATCTTCATAGTCCAGGAGTCCGGCTGATGGTATAATCCGGCCATCCGGACACCCCCTAATCCAGGACTCCCTCAATCATGAATCCATGGCTTGCCCGAAACAACGGGTGCCTCCAACTAACATGAAACCTGGGGGAGTTTTGTTTGCAATTATTTTTTGATTTGAATTTGATCTTTTGATCATGGGACTGGGCATCCCAGTTACCAGCCATTTTCTCATGAATGATGAGCGGAGTCCACTCATTGTGAGAATAACCCACCTAGCATGGAAGATACTGCTAACCCGTAGTCGCTACATGAGCGATTCGGGCACACAAAATAGTTATTATTTGAAGGTTTAGAGTTTGGCACATGCAAATTTACTTGGAACGGCAGGTAAATACCGCATATAGGTAGATACGGTGGAAACTCATGGAATAAACTTGGTTCAAGGAATTTGTATACACAGGTAGTATCTCTACTTGGTGCAAGGAATTTGGCTAGCATGAGGGGGAAAGGCAAGCTCAACGTGTTAGGCGATCCATGAGAATATACTTTATTTCGGATATAAGAAAACATAACCCATTACATTGTCTTCCTTGTCCAACATCAACCTTTTATCATGTCATATTTTAATGAGTGCTCACAATTACAAAAGATGTCCATGATAGTATAGTTATATGTTAAATCTCTCTCCTTCAATATCTTTCATGAATTGTTCAAGTGACCAATACAATGTTTGCTAATCTTCAATAAATTTACCACCTCTACTTCTTATATGTAAGGTCATTACTCCCCATGGGATAAGCATATGAAACTGTATAATTTCAGATTTATGACATTCAAATCATTCAACCATTTACTCATAGGATATAAGTGAAGTACACGAGTAAATGACTAACTAATCCAAAAAGATATAAGTGAAGATCAATGAGTAGTTAAATAATTATTTAGCTATGTGAGGACTCTCTATAATTTAATAATTTAAGATCTTGGTACTTTATTCATACAGCAAGCAAAACAAAAGAAAATAAAATGACACTCCAAGCAAAACACATATCATGTGGTGAAGAAAAATATAGCTCCAAGTAAAGTTACCGATGAACGAAGACGAAAGAGGGGATGCCTTCCGGGGCATCCCCAAGCTTAGGCTCTTGGTTATCCTTGAATATTACCTTGGGGTGATTGGGCATCCCAAGCTTAGGCTCTTGCCACTCCTTATTCCATAGTCCATCGAATCTTTACCCAAAGCTTGAAAACTTCACAACACAAAACTTAACAGAAAACTTGTGAGCTCCGTTAGCGAAAGAAAAGAAAACACCACTTAAAGGTACTGTAATGAACTCATTATCTATTTATATTGGTGTTAAACCTACTGTATTCCAACTTCTCTATGGTTTATAAACTATTTTACTAGCCATAGATTCATCAAAATAAGCAAACAACACACGAAAAACAGAATCTGTCAAAAACAGAACAGTCTGTAGTAATATTGTATCAAACGTATACTTCTGGAACTCCAAAAATTCTAAACTAAATTGGTGGACCTTAGGAATTTGTCTAGTAATAATCTGCAAAAAGAATAAACTAAAAATCACTCTCCAGTAAAAAGTTGAAGCAAATCTTGTGAGCGCTAAAGTTTCTGTTTTTTACAGCATGATCATAAAGACTTCACCCAAGTCTTCCCAAAGGTTCTACTTGGCATGAACACTAATTAGAACACAAAACCACATCTAAACAGAATCTAGATGGATTATTTATTCCTAAACAGAACCAAAAAGCAAGAAAATAAAATTGGGTTGCCTCCCAACAAGCGCTAACGTTTAACGCCCCTAGCTAGGCATAATGATTTCAACGATGCTCACCTAAAAGATAAGAATTGAAACATAAAGAGATCATCATGAAGAATATGACTAGCACATTTAAGTCTAACCCACTTCCTATGCATAGGGATTTTGTGAGAAAACAACTTATGGGAAAAGGAATCAACTTGCATAGGAAGGTAAAACAAGCATAACTTCAAGATTTTAAGCACATTGAGAGGAAACTTGATATTATTGCAATTCCTACAAGCATACATTCCTCCCTCATAATATTTTTCAGTAGCATAATGAATGAATTCAACAATATAACCAGAACCTAAAGCATTATTTTCATGATCTACAACCATAGAAAATTTACTACTCTCCACATAAGGAAATTTCTTCTCATTCGGAATAGTGGGAGTATCATAAGAGACTTGAATACTATAAATTGTTTCCACATTAAAAGAGTAATGTTCAGAAAAAGGGTAATAATAATCATGAAAAGTTTTATAAATATAATCATCACTACTTTTTATAGCATAAGTTTCATCACAATAATCATCATAAGTAGCAACTTTGTTCTCATCATAATCGATTGAAACCTCTTCCGAAATAGTGGATACATCACTAAATAAAGTCATGACCTCGTCAAATCCACTTTCATAAATATTATAAGATTCAACATCCTCCAAAATAGTGGGATAATTACTTCCTAAAGTTGACACTCTTCCAAACCCACTTTCATCAATATAATCATCATAAGTAGGAGGCATGCTATCATCATTATAAATTTGCATATCAAAACTTGGGAGGCTAAAAATATCATTATTATTAAACGTAGCCTCCCCAAGCTTGGAACAAACATTAATTTCAGCAAATATATTCTCAAATATGTCATCCTCATCAAACATAGCTTCCCCAAGCTTGGGCCTTTTCATATCATAAGCATAATCACTCTCATCATTAGTAGTATGGATAACACCAATAGTAAAGCAATTATCATATTCTTCCAAGCAAGTGCCAAAAAGATTTTCAAGATCATAAGGAGTATCATTATCTTCCCAATCATAATCATCACAACAAGCAATAGGCATAACTAGATCATCATCAAGTGCATCATCTTCCATAATTATTTTTGATTCATTTTCATAACGCACAACAATAATAGGAGCAACATTATTTGGGAGAGATATCTTTTTACCTCTCTTCCTTTTTATTTTCTTCTTCTTCACCACATCATGCGTGGGTTCAATCCTCTTTTGGAGATCCTTATTAATGAGATTGGTTGAATAGAAGGTTCCTCCTCGTTACCTGATTCATCATAAGAAATAATAGGAGAATATTGGGAAATCTCTTCCCTTTCGTTAGCATTCTCTTCATCTTCTATTTGTTTTCTTTTCTTTATGTAATTGGCAATATAAGGATTTTTCAATGCAATTCACTGCACAATACATATAAATATTCTCTAGATCAAAATCAAGAAATCTATCAAGATTAAACTTTGGAATACCCTCAGTTATACGTTTCATTTCCTCATACCCCAAAAGAATACTAAGATCTTTATGATGCTCAAGGGTAATCAAATTATCACAATTTTTGGATACGACTTGATCATGAAACAAATAGCACTGGAGCTTTAAATGGCCATGTTCATTGCAAAGTTCACAAGGGGCACGATAAGTATTGAATCTTTTAGCGCAATCATCTAGCCTCTCTTGCAACAATTTAGTTTCTAAGTACTTATGCCTCTTGCAGTATCTATCTTCCCTATTTGGTGCGTACTCACAAACCCAATGCACTCCACAAAAATTGACATGTTTATAGGAGACATTCTCATCATGACTAGTGCAATCATCGTTAGTACCATGGATATTCAAAGAGTTCATACTAACAACATTGCAATCATGCACATCATTCAAAGATTTAGTGCCAAATTTTTTAATGCATTCTTCCTCTAACACTTTGGCACAATTTTCCTTTCAATCATACTCAGGAAAGATATTAAAAAGATGAAGCGTATGAGACAAACTCAATTCCATTTTTTTGTAGTTTTCTTTTATAAATTGAACTAGTGATAAAACAAGAGACAAAAAGATTCGATTGCAAGATCTAAAGATATACCTTCAAGCACTCACCTCCCCAGCAATGGCGCCAGAAAAGAGCTTAGTTGACGGGGTGTGATTGCCGCTTACCTAGCCTCCCTGGCAACGACGCCAGAAAATAGCTTGATGTCTACTACGCAACCTTCTTCTTGTAGACGTTGTTGGGCCTCCAAGTGCAGACATTTGTAGGACAGTAGCAAATTTCCCTCAAGTGGATGACCTAAGGTTTATCGATCCGTGGGAGGCGTAGGATGAAGATGGTCTCTCTCAAGCAACCCTGCAACCAAATAACAAAGAGTCTCTTGTGTGCCCAACACACCCAATACAATGGTAAATTGTATAGGTGCACTAGTTCGGCGAAGAGATGGTGATACGAGTGCAATATGGATGGTGGATATAGGTATTTATAATCTGAAAATATAAAAACAGCAAGGTAGCAAGCGATAAAAGTGAGTGTAAATTGTATTGCAATGTTAGGAAAAAAGGCCTAGGGTTCATACTTTCACTAGTGCAAGTTCTCTCAACAATAATAACATAGTTGGATCATATAAATATCCCTCAACATGCAACAAAGAGTCACTCCAAAGTCACTAATAGCGGCGAACAAACGAAGAGATTACGGTAGGGTACGAAACCACCTCAAAGTTATTCTTTCCAATCAATCCGTTGGGCTATTCCTATAAGTGTCACAAACAGCACTAGAGTTCGTACTAGAATAACACCTTCAGACACAAATCAACCAAAACCCTAATGTCACCTAGATACTCCAATGTGACCTCAAGTATCCGTGGGTATGATTATGCGATATGCATCACACAATCTCAGATTCATCTATTCAACCAACACATAGAACCTCAAAGAGTGCCCCAAAGTTTCTACCGGAGAATCAAGACGAAAACTTGTGCCAACCCCTATGCACAAGTTCATGGGCGGAACCCGCAAGTTGATCACCAAAACATAAATCAAGTGAGTCACGTGATATCCCATTGTCACCACAGATATGCACGGCAAGACATACATCAAGTGTTCTCAAATCATTAAAGACTCAATCCGATAAGATAACTTCAAAGGGGAAACTCAATCCATTACAAGAGAGTAGAGGGGGAGGAGAAACATAAGAACCAACTATGATAGCTAATCTCGCGATACATCAAGATCGTGCCAAATCAAGAACACGAGAGAGAGAGAGAGAGAGAGAGAGAGAGAGAGAGAGATCAAACACATAGCTACTGGTACATACCCTCAGCCCCGAGGGTGAACTACTCCCTCCTCGTCATGGAGTGCGCCGGGATGATGAAGATGGCCACCAGTGAGGGTTCCCCCTCCGGCAGGGTGCCGGAACAGGGTCCCAATTGGTTTTTGGTGGCTATAGAGGCTTGCGGCGGCGGAACTCCCGATCTATTCTGTTCCCCGAAGTTTTTAGGGTATATGGGTATATATAGGAGGAAGAAGTACGTCAGGGGAGCCACGAGGGGCCCACGAGGGTGGAGGGCGTGCCCTAGGGGGTGGGCGCCCCCCTACCTAGTGGCTCCCTTGTTTCTTTCCTGACGTGCACTCCAACTCCATCGGGTAGCTTTCCTTCCAAAAATAACTTCTCCAGAAAGTTTCATTCCATTTCGACTCCGTTTGATATTCCTTCTCTTCAAAACACTGGAACAAGGGAAAAAACAGGAACTGGCACTGGGCTCTGGGTCAATAGGTTAGTCCCAAAAATAATATAGAAGTGCATATTAAATCCCATTAAACATCCAAGATGGATAATATAATAGCATGAATACTTCATAAATTATAGATACGTTGGAGACGTATCAGTTACTTCGTTCTTATGAACTTAATACTCTATATGCATGCAGGATAGCGGTCGATGTGTGGAGTAATAGTAGTAGATGCAGAATCGTTTCGGTGTACTTGACACGGACGTGATGCCTATATTCATGATCATCACTTTTTCAAATGGCCGTGAAGGGATTGACAACCCCTTTATCGCGTTGGTTGCAAGGTTCTTGATTGTTTGTGTAGGTACTAAGTGACTCGCGTGTAGTCTCCTACTGGATAGATACCTTGGTTCTCAAAAACTGAGGGAAATACTTACGCCACTTTGCTGCATCACCCTTTCCTCTTCAAGGGAAAACCAACGCATGCTCAAGAGGTAGCAAGAAGGATTTCTGGCGCCATTGCCGGGGAGATCTACGCACAAGTCAAGACATACCAAGTACCCATCACAAATTCTTATCCCTCGCATTACATTATTTGCAATTTGCCTCTCGTTTTCCTCTCCCCCACTTCACCCTTGCCGTTTTATTCGCCCTTTTTTCGTTCGCTTCTTTTTGCTTACCTTTTTTGTGTGTTTGCTCTTTGTGCGATTTGTTGCCATCATGTCTGAAACTAGGGAGGTTATCATTGATAAGGATAATAGTAATAACAAGGGAAACCTTGATGCTTTTGATGATCCTCATGAAGAGGCTACTACTCTACACACTAAAAAGTTTCGGATTGGTAGTGGTAATATTATTGGAAAATGAGTTACTCAAGATTTATTTACTTGTGCCGGTGCTTTGCCCAATATGGGAGGGTCTATTCTTCATAGAACTAGTAGTCTTGCGGATGCTATATCTTTGCTCGTAGTAGAACTTGAAAGACAGTTTATTCATATGCATCCATTCATACAAAGGATTTTTCTAGAATTTTCAAATATTGAGCATTCTTCTGTTAAGCGAGCATCCACTATCTTTTTAGCACATGAGTTCAGATTTATAATGAAAGAGGCCAATGAAATTTTTGCACATTATAGGGTGTATGCTGGCCGCCCACCCATAGAAGCTATCATTTTTAATCAAGAAGACATAATGCGTTTACGATCTTTAGATCATGTTGCTTATAATGAAAACCTTAGAAAGAAGGTTCCTACCGATGTTCTAGTTGATAGAATATGTAAAATTAATGATAATTTTGCTATTCATAATAATGGGTTAGGATTTCCTCTTGAACATGGGCTCATGACCTTTCGCCAAAAGAATGCTTATAATGATGAATTGGTAGTGCAATATGAGGGGCCAAAGGAGGAACCAATACCTCCCGAGCTTGATTTTGGGGACTTTTGTTCCATAAAATTTAGCCCTTTTGATTACTTTTGTCAGCCGCAAAGAAAGCTTGCTGCTGAACATAGGGATTATGAGATGAGTTTTCGTGATTTGCCTTATCATTACGGTAATACCAAGATCTATTCTTGTTTTTATGCCTAGCTAGGGGCGTTAAACGATAGCGCTTGTTGGGAGGCAACCCAATTTTATTTTTGTTCCTTGCTTTTTCTCTGTTTAGTAATAAATAACTTATCTAGCCTCTGTTTAGATGTGGGTTTTATGTTTTAATTAGTGTTTGTGAAAAGTAGAACCGTTGGGAAGTCTTTGTGATCTTGCTGTAAAAAACAGAAACTTTAGCACTCACGAGATTAGATGCAATTTTTTACTGGAGTGTGCTTTCAGGTTTATTATTTTTGCAGATGATTAATAGACAAATTCCTCAGGTCCACCAATTTATTTCAGAATTTTTGGAGTTCCATAAGTATACGTTTGATACAGATTATTATAGACTGTTCTGTTTTTGACAGATTCTGTTTTTCGTATGTTGTTTGCTTATTTTGATGAATCGATGGCTACTATCGGGGGTACGAACCATATAGAAGTTAGAATACAGTAGGTTTAACACCAATAGAAATAAATAATGAGTTCATTACAGTACCCTAAAGTGGTGATTTGTTTTCTTATACTAACGGAGCTCATGAGATTTTCTGTTTGAGTTTTGTGTTGTGAAGTTTTCATGTTTTTGTGTAAAGATTTGATGAATTTTGGAACAAGGAGTGGCAAGAGCCTAAGCTTGGGGATGACAAAGGCACCCCAAGGTAAAATTCAAGGACAACCAAAAGCCTAATCTTGGGGATGCCCCGGAAGGCATCCCCTCTTTTTTTGACCTGAAACTGTAGGGTATGGACCCCACAACAATTTTATTCCTCGCAAAAAAAGATTACATATGTAGGCATCCCCTCTTTCATCTTCGTCTATCGGTAACTTTACTCGAGACTATATTTTTATTCACCACATGATATGTGTTTTTCTTGGAGCATATTGTATGATTTGAGTCTTTGCTTTTTAGTTTACCACAATCATCCTTGTTGTACACACCTTCTGGGAGAGACACACAAGAATCGGAATTTATTGGAATACTCTATGTGCTTAACTTATATATTTTGAGCTAGATAAATTTTGCTATAGTGCTTCACTTATACCTTTTTAGAGCACAGTGGTGGTTTTATTTTATAGAAATTGTTGATCTCTCATGCTTCACTTATATTATTTTGAGAGTCTTTCAGAACAGCATGGTAATTTTCTTTGGCTATAAAATTAGTCCTAATATGATTGGCATCCAAGATGGGTATAATAAAAACTTTCATATAGAGTGCATTAAATACTATGATAAGTTTGATACTTGATAGTTGTTTTGAGACATAAAGGTGGTAAGTCATGCTAGTTGGGTAACTGTGGAATTGAGAAATACTTGTGTTGATGATTGAAAGTCCCATAGCATGCACGTATGGTAAACGTTGTGTGACAATTTTGAAGCATGGGGTGTTCTTTGATTGCTTTCCTTATGAGTGGCAGTCGGGGACGAGCGATGGTCTTTTCCTACCAATCTATTCCTCTAGGAGCATGCGCGTAGTGCTTAGTTTTGATGACTTGTAGATTTTTGCAATAAGTATGTGAGTTCTTTATTACTAATGTTGAGTCCATGAATTATACGCACTCTCACCCTTCCATCGTTGCTAGCCTCTTTGGTACCGTGCATTGCCCTTTCTCACCTTGAGAGTTGGTGCAAACTTCACTGGTGCATCCAAACCCCGTGATACGCTCTATCACACATAAGCCTCCTTATATCTTCCTCAAAACAGCCACCATACCTACCTATTATGGCATTTCCATAGCCATTCCGAGATATATTGCCATGCAACTTACCACCGTTCCGTTTTGTCGGTGTTCTGGGAACGGGGGTCCCCAGACTTGCTTGCCTACGGCCCACGTCGTGGCTAAGCCAGTAGGCCGTACGACCCATCTTCATCGACAAAGCATCCAAGACCCTCGCGAGGGGCCAAGCCTCGCGAGGCGGACGACACAAGACCTCCTCAAGAGTGGCCTGGTTAGGCAGGCTCACGAGGAGCAAAGATATCAAGGCAAGGCAAACCTCACGAGGCTCTCATGACGTGAGCCATGACGATCGGCGCCAGGCGGGTGCCAGCGCGCGTAGCATCCTTGTTTCCTCTTTGGTGCTAAGGAGGCCAGCGCAGGCAAAGAGTACCAAGGCATCACGCGAAGGTTTCCATATCGGTGCAACGAGACCAAGACCAGAAGGACGGCAGGACGGAGATCATCGTGGAGCCCAAGACGGCGTCACCACCAGAGCCTTTTGCAGGCGAAGACCACTTTTGTCAGGATAGCTTGTACTAGGTGTCCCCCTTCAAATTCGCCAGCCGTTGTTGGCTCCCTTCCTTCTCAATATTTGGGGAGAGGACCAGGGCCTATATAAGTAGAGCTAGCCACCAAAGTAGGGGCATCTGGACTTAGCTTGATCCAAACTGATCGAGAGTCTACCCTAGCCACAAGAACACCTCAACCTCAGCAGGCTGTTCTTCCCTTTGTACTGTTCATCATCAGCCCAAGAGGCAATCCACCGCCACCACACTAGAGTAGGGTATTACACCACAACGGTGGCCCGAACCAGTATAAATCTCGTGTCTTTATGAGTTGTGAGTTCGTCGAGTTCGTCCGCGAGATCTTAGCGAGCTAGGGTGTAGATCGGTAGGAGGGAAAGACTTTGTGCGCACCCCAGTGTTCGAACCTTAAGGGTTTGCCAGAACCCCACATCCGACATTTGGCACGCCAGGTAGGGGGTGCGTCGAACCTCCTCTCCACCAACCTGCGCCCCGCGCCGCCACACTTCGCCCCCATGGCAGGTGCTCCGCCATCCACCTCTACGGCCGGCATCGACGGTGGGGCGTCTGGGTATCGAGCCCTGGCCCCCGCCCTACGGCGAGTGCGGTGGCCAACCAAGTTCAAGCAAGAGATGCCACCGTGTTACGACGGCGCGGCACACCCGTCGCCGTTCCTGCTGGCGTAGGAGGAGGCTGTCCTCGAAGCTGGAGGCAATGACAAGATCATGGCCAACTGGTTCCCCATGGCCCACACCGGCGAGCCGTGCTCCTGGCTGCTCAACGTCCCTGCATCCGCGGTGGCCTCCTGGGGGGAACTCTGCGACCTCTTCACCGCTCGCTACTCGGTGCCGGCGCACCATGCAGTCGCGGCCCTCCTGCGCGACTCTCAAGCACCGCCTTCAGATCGTCACGTCAAGACATTCCTCCATCACATCGGGGCCACCTCCAGGCGCCCGGGGGCTCCGCCGGGTTGGGCTGCGCCAGAGGCCGACCTCACTTTCGGTTCAGAAGACCACCCTGATTACACCGCCGGCTCGGGCACGCTCCCAATGCTCTGCACGCCCACCATCTGCTACGTGGCTGTTACAAGACCCTCATCGACGGCGGTGCCAGACTCAACTTGCTCTCCGTAGAAGCCTTCAACCTTCTTCACGTGTCGCTCGAGCGGCTTAGCCTCAGCAAGCCCTTCTTGGGAGTTGGTGGCAGAGCTGCCCACTCTTTGGGGCAGATCCGTCTTCCCATCACCTTTGGCACACGCGACAACTACCGCACCGAGCTGGTGGACTTCAACATCGCCCGCATCGGTCTCCCATACAATGCCATCCTCGGGTACCCAGCTCTCGCTCAGTTCATGGCGGCGACTCACCCGACCTACAACCTTATGAAGATGCTGGAGAGCAAGGGAGTCCTCACCATCAAGGGGGACACTAAGGAGGCCGTGACGGCACTCAGGCTTGCCTTCAAGGCCACGGCAGCAGCACAACCCACCGGTGCCAGTACCCCCGAGGCCAAGGAGGCCGCGCCTACCAAGAAGAAGCAGCTGTTCACCGAAGACAAGGTGGAAACCAAGCAGGTGCCGGTCAACGTGGACGAGCCTTCGGGAGCCACCTTTACCATAGGCGCCGGCCTTGACCCGGGTCAAGAAGAGGCCTTGGTGAGGTTCTTGCGCGTGAACAAGGAGATATTCGCGTGGGAGCCCAATCAGCTGGTAGGGGTCCCGAGAGAGGTGATTCAGTTTCATCTGAGGGTATGCACCAACATACGCCCCGTGAAGAAGCGAGCAAGACGGCAGTCCACTGAGAAGCAGGACTTCATCGTCCAGGAGACACGCAAGCTGGAGGCGGCAGGTGCCATTCGCGAAGTTAGATATCCCGAATGGCTGGCGAACCCCGTCGTAGTGCCGAAGAAAGGCGGGAAGGAATGGATGTGCGTCGACTTCACAAACCTTAACAAAGCATGCCCCCAAGATCCATTCCCGCTCCCACGCATCGACCAGATAGTTGACTCCAGCACCGAGTGCGACCTGCCGTGCTTCCTGGATGCATTCTCACAGTATCATCAAATCAAGATGGCAGTGGAAGATATGGAGAAGACAGCCTTCCTGACACCATGTGGGGTGTACTGCTACACCTGCATGCCCTTCGGGCTGCGCAACGCGGGGCGACTTTCCAGCGACTGATGCACATCGCCCTGGGGCGGCAGCTCGAGAGAAACACAGAGGCCTACGTCGACGACATAATGGTAAAGTCTCGCGAGGCAAGGACATTGATCCAAGACTTGGAGGAGACCTTCGAGAGCCTGCGCCAAGTAAACTTGAGGCTTAACCCGGAGAAGTGCATGTTCGGCATCCCCTCTGGCAAGCTGCTGGGATTCCTCGTATCCCACAGAGGGATCGAGGCGAACCCAGAGAAGATCAAGGCCATCGAGGACATGAGCCCACCACAGACCCTCAAAGAGATGCAGAAGCTAGCAGGGCGGGTGACCGCATTAGGGCGTTTCATATCCAAACTGGGAGAGCGCGACTTACCCTTCTTCAAGCTCATGAAAAAGAAGGGCCCGTTCGAGTGGTCCCCGGAGGCCGGCCAGGCCTTCCAAGACCTCAAGAAATACCTTACCAGCCCTCCGGTGATGGTGGCGCCACGGCCTCTCGAGCCCCTAGTACTCTACCTTGCCGCCACCCCGTACTCCGCCAGCGCGGTGCTGGTGGCGGTTCAGGAGGAGCGCCAAGCCAAGGGCGCGCTGCGCTAAGCCGGAGCTGGAGTGGCGCAGGGTCAGGAAGGCGCAGCAAAGGCATCAACGGTGGAGGACCAAGCTCGGCAGGACAACGTCACAGAAGCTCGGCAGGACAACCTCGGGTGACGCCCCAATCTCCGCAGGACCCGAGCCCCGATAGTGTTCCAGCCCTCGTCGAACACCCAGTGTACTTCATCAGCACCGTGCCGCGGGACGCGAGGGCACACTACCCCATGCCTCAGAAACTCCTGCTCGCACTCTTGGTGGCCTCACGCAAGCTCCGACACTACTTCCAGGGCCACGCCATCAAGGTCGTCTCAGCCTACCCACTAGAGAGGGTGCTCAGGAGCCCTAACTCAGCTGGAAGGGTCGCTGAGTGGAACATCGAGCTGCATGCATTCCAGTTGGAGTTCAGCACTACCAGGGTCATCAAGGGGGGCGCGCTCGTTGACTTTGTGGCAGAATGGACGGATGCCCCGACACTTGAGGAAGGCGAAGACCTGTCCACCTTCCCAGGGAGCGAGGCTCTAGACGGCTGGGTCATGTATTTCGATGGTGCCTTCGTGCACCAGGGCGCGGGAGCAAGAGCAGTGCTCATCTCGCCCACCCAGGACAAGCTCTACTACGCCGTGCAACTCTGCTTTCAGCACGGCGAGAAGGTCTCCAACAATATCGCAGAATACGAAGGCCTCATAGCTGGCCTGAAGGCCGCGGCGGCCCTAGGGGTGAAGCGCCTTACCGTTAGGGGAGACTCGCAACTCCTCGTCAACTTCTCCAGCAAGGTGTATGAGCCGAAGGACGAGCATATGGAGGCTACCTCGCGGAGGTGCGCAAGATGGAAAAACAGTTCTTAGGCCTGGAGCTGCAGCACGTGCCCCGGGGCACCAACAAGGAAGCCGACGAGATCGCTAGGAGAGCATCCAAGCGGCAACCGCAAGAGCCCAGTGTCTTTGAGGAGCGGCTCTTCAAGCCATCAGCTACACCACCCCTTTCAAGCACGACTCAGCCTCGGGAGGAGCTCCCACATCCTCCTACCATGGGAGCCCCAGCCTATGGCCCGACCTTAGGAGCTCGGCTGCTCTTGGCGCTCGAGCCCCAAGAGGAATGCTGGACAAAGGAATTCATGGAGTACCTGACACACGGGATGCTACTATTGAAGGAAGAGGACGTGGAGTGCGTGGCCCGATAAGCCATGGCATACTGTATCCAAGACGGCGAGTTGTACAGGAAACGACCGAACGATGTCACGCTGCGCTGCATCTCCAGTGATCAAGGAAGGGAGTTGATGATTGACATATGATATCTACTACACAACCTTCTTCTTGTAGACATTGTTGGGCCTCCAAGTGCAGAGGTTTGTAGGACAGTAGCAAATTTCCCTGAAGTGGATGACCTAAGGTTTATCCATCCGTCGGAGGCGTAGGATGAAGATGGTCTCTCTCAAACAACCCTGCAACCAAATAACTAAGAGTCTCTTGTGTCCCCAACACACACAATACAATGGTAAATTGTATAGGTGCACTAGTTCGGCGAAGAGATGGTGATACAAATGCAATATGGATGGTAGATATAGGTTTTCGTAATCTGAAAATATAAAAACAGCAAGGTAACTAATGAAAAAAGTGAGCGTAAACGGTATTGCAATGCTAGTAAACAAGGCCTAGGGTTCATACTTTCACTAGTGCAAGTTCTCTCATCAATAATAACATAATTGGATCATATAACTATCCCTCAACATGCAACAAAGAGTCACTACAAAGTCACTAATAGCAGAGAACAAACAAAGAGATTATTGTAGGGTATGAAACCACCTCAAAGTTATCCTTTCTGATCGATCTATTCAAGAGTCTGTAGTAAAATAACACAAAGATATTCTTTCCGTTCGATCTATCATAGAGTTTGTACTAGAATAACACCTTAAGACACAAATCAACCAAAACGCTAATGTCACCTAGATACTCCAATTTCACCTCAAATATTCATGGGTATAATTATACGATATGCATCACACAATCTCAGGTTCATCTATTCAACCAACACATAGAACCTCAAAGAGTGCCCCAAAGTTTCTACTAGAGAGTCAAGACGAAAACGTGTGCCAACCCCTATGCATAAGTTCATGGGCGGAACCCGCAAGTTGACCACCAAAACATACATCAAGTGTTCTCAAATCATTAAAGACTCAATCCGATAAGATAACTTCAAAGGGAAAACTCAATCAATTACAAGAGAGTAGAGGGGGAGAAGAAACATAACATCCAACTATAATAGCAAAGGTCGCGATACATCATGATCGTGCCAAATCAAGAACACGAGAGAGAGAGAGAGAGAGAGAGAGAGAGAGAGAGAGAGATCAAACACATAGCTACTGGTACATACCCTCAGCCCCGAGGGTGAACTACTCCCTCCTCGTCATGGAGATCGCCGGGATGATGAAGATGTCCACCGGTGAGGGGTCCCCCCTCCGGCAGGGTGCCGGAACAGGGTCCCGATTGGGTTTTGGTGGCTACGGAGTCTTGCGGTGGTGGAACTCCCGATTTCTTCTGTTCCCTAAAGTTTTTAGGGTATCAGGATATATATAGGCGGAAGAAGTACGTCGGTGGACCTCCGGGCTGTCCACGAGGTAGGGTGGCGCACCCCCACCCTCGTGGGCAGCCCGGGACTCCCTGGTGCAACTCCGGTACTCTGTGGGCTTCTTTTGGTCCAAAAATAAGTTTCGTGGAGTTTCAGGTCAATTGGACTCCGTTTGATATTCCTTTTCTTCGAAACACTGAAATAGGCAAAAAAACAGCAATTCTGGCCTGGGCCTCTGGTTAATAGGTTAGTCCCAAAAATAATATGAAAGTGGATAATAAAGCCCAATATTGTCCAAAACAATAGATAATATAGCATGGAGCAATCAAAAATTATAGATACGTTGGAGACGTATCAACATACACGGCGGGGATTGCGGACACCACTCGTCGTCACGGACCCTCATCGGCAAGATGTTCCGCAGTGGATTCTACTGGCCTACAACACTCAACGTTGCAGCCGAGCTAGTGAAGTCCTGCGAAGCTTGCCATTCGACGCCAAGCAAGTCCATCAGCCAGCTCAGGGCCTCCAAACTAGGGATGTAAACGGATCGGATCGGATCGGATAATGCTTGTACCATATCCTTTACCATATTTTTTGGCCGGATTCGGAGCGGAGCGGATAATGACCGGATGCGGATTCGAATGCGGATTATGTCGGAGTACGGATTCGGAGCGGAGGCGGAGCAAATTCGGACCGAAAACGGACAAAAATTATCGGATGATACGTGCAAAGACATGATTTATTTCTACTAAGCAAACAATATGAAAACATGTTTTCATCCAAGCACAGAACAATAGAGAGTGGCGTTTTAAAGTTATAAATCAACAGTATAGCAACAATATGCAGTACCGATAATATGCTGATAGCATTACACATAGTGTCCAAGACGAAGGTCGTACTTAATAAATATTTAACTCAATCGAAGTTTTTATTTATTATGAAAGGCAAGTATCCGATCAAGTACGTAGAAGCCGGTAATCATCCTTGATTTCTCTTCAACATGGTGTTCTTCCAATCCACTGGCATCACCCTGTGAGAATGATAAGAGATATTAGATCATTAGATGCTACACTTGACAGTAAGAGAAATTAGTGATACTTGGTTGTGGACAATTAAGTAGTTCGGACACACATGCATCAGTTCTGAGGTGTATATATCCACATGATTAATTTGTAACTTCTTAGAGTACGTGTATATAGTGAGAAGAGAAACATCAAGCATCAGATATTGAATGCATCGATGCACGTATTATACATAGATGATTAATTCAAGATGCACGTACTATACATAGATGACTAATTCAATTATATTGATATCTGGTCGGTAACTAGCAACATACATATCCAATCATGATTCATGAGTACAGATGTATATATAAATGTAAATCTAATCTGATCGGCATGTGATTCGTAACTAGCAAGTAGCAGCACACATATAAAAGGCATATATCAGTAAAACTAATCCATATGTGCAAAGAGGACACAGGTTGGTAATATATACTAATATACATTAGAGAATTGTTGGTATAACTACATACCTAAAATTCTTGCTCCTGATGCGCAGTTGATCAGCCTCTTATTCAATATCCGTTCCTTGATTATCCTATGTATCAGCAGCATGCAATTTAAGGAAAATATTGTTATTACTTTAGAGAAATAAAATAGCAGTAATGTTTAAGAGGTAATCAGACATACTTGCATAGCTAGCCTCTCCCCTAAAGTTGAAGTACTCATGGTATAATCGAAATTGTCATCATCACTGTCAGCTTCTGCTTGTTGCTACAAAGTCCAAGGAAAATATTGGCATTAGATCATGTATAGGGCATTAATGATCATGAAGGCAAGTCTCTTCCAAAATGAGTAAGAGTGGTAGAGAGGGCAGAGCCTTACCTCGTCAAGCTGTTCCTCAAGACTCATATTAGCAACAAGTGTTTCCACAACCTCGAGATCATTCACAATAGAACCAAGTCTATCCCCTTTTTTATTGTTATTTTTCCTAGATGCAGCAACCCAGTCTTTTGTACATATTAATGCTTCTACCACATAAGGGTCAAGACGACTGCGGAGTGGATCAATAACACGACCACCGGCACTAAAAGCTGCTTCCGAGGCAACAATGGACACTTGTATGGCCAAAACATCACGAGCAAGCATTGATAACACAGGATATACATCTTGATGTGTTTTCCACCATGATAAGATATCAAAGTTCTCAAAAGCAACCTTTGAAAGCCTTACTGTAACTTCTGCCATGTACTTATCCAAGTCGGTGTCACCTTAATTAGACCCATGAGTGCCCTGCTGAGACAGAAAATAATCATCTTCATCTTCTACCATAAGATCAGTATTGCCTTCTTGGGAAGTGGTAGTATAGCTAGGTCCATCAGTGCTTTGTGCATATTCATTCTGATATGCTTGGTACATCTTCTTCACAGCAATAATCAACTCTTCTACTTTACCACGATACAGTAGTTCCCCATGAACCTTTCTCATGTAATGTTCAATTCCACTTCTCTTGTATCTAGGGTCAAGAAAGAAGGCAACCGCAAGAGCAAGATTTGACTTCCTCTAGTACTTATCAAATTTAGTTTGCATAGAACCTGCCATCTTTTTAATAGTAGTATCACTACTTTTACGCCAACCAGAAATTAAAGCCTTGATCTCACAGAAGCCTTTGTAGAATAAGTTTGCTGTTGGATATTGATTACCTGATAGCAGAGTAGTGAGATCATCAAACTTCTTCAAGCATCTACAAAGGGTAAGCGCCTTGTCCCAATCATCAGCTCTTGGAGCAAACTTGTCAAACTTCTTTCTGTCAATCTCATGCAACCTATCAAAGGCCTTCTTATAATATAGGGCATCACTCAACATGTGGTATGTAGAATTCCACCTTGTTTGGACATCCAGCCGTAGACCTTTTTCTATGGACAACCCACACTCAGATGCACACTTATAGAATTCCTCCTCCAACTGAGGCGATGATTTTACTGCCAAAACAAATGCCTTAACACCCCAAACTGCATTTGAAATCTGATCAAGACCATCTCTAGCAACCAAATTAAGAACATGATTTGCACATCTCACATGAAAGAATTCACCATCACATACTAGAGGGGAATACTCTTTCAGTTTACTAATGACATGTTTAACACAAACTTCATTTGAAGATGCATTGTCCAAAGTAAGAGAAAACATTTTTTTCTCAATAAACCAGCGCAAAATGCAAGGAATAAATTCTCCAGACATGTTAAGACCAGTATGGCGCCCTTCTACATGCATAAATTTGATGACCCTTTTCTGAATAATCCATTCATCATCAATCCAATGCAGAGTGACACACATGTACCCTTTATTCTGATTTGATGTCCACATGTCCATTGTGGTGCTAAAATGCCAGTTAATTGTTTTGAAATACCCATACAGCTTATCCTTTTCTGTCTCAAACATAGCCACTATTTCATTTTTAACTGTGTTACGGTTCTTCAGAGGAAATGAAGGACGCAAGGATTTGATGAAGTCACGGAAGTATTCATGCTCAACAATATTGAAGGGATATTCATGCATGATTATTGCCAAGTAGAGCTTTCTCAAGGAAGACTCTTGATCATACTTATAAGCCTCAACAGCAACAGAACCATGTTCCTTCTTCTCTACTTTGAGCAACTGTTGGCCTGACTTCACACTATGCATCTTAATATGGCTCAACAAGACTGATGTCCCATTCCTGCTATTTCTCCTTGCATCATAAGTGCAGTACTTGCATTTAGCCCATTCTTCCTTAACTTTCTTGCCATCTACCTCCACCATCTTGAAAAACTTATCAAAATGGTCCCAACATTCTGATGTGGTCTTCTTTTGTTTCTTCCCTACAGGCTCATCTACTCCTGCATCCTGATTACCACCCTCCAGATCAATCACTTCATTGGCAGCTTCATTGCCACTGCCAATATTCGGCGGTTCTTCATCTTGACTTTCAGCTGGGGGTGATACAACCATACTCTGAACTGCACTTGTTCTTGCAGATGTTGATCTTTTCCCCAATATCTTTTTCAGACGATCTATAAAAAGAATAACAATACAGAAGTAATCAGTCACTTTTTACTGATCAAAGGAATTAATACTTAGAAGGATCGGCAAGCAAGCCATTAAACAACATAAATTCAGTGTTTTGTAGTCTATTAAGATAAAGTCTACTCGACTAGTACAAACTTGCCCAATGTCATGTATGGCAGTATGGGTGTCGATCATGGCCACGAGCAACACTGATTTTTCTCTGCATGGTGATCTAAACTGAATACTATATGTGGGTGCCGAAGTGAAGTGGCATGCTGCAGTTTGCCTGCAACTGAAGCTAACTTACACATGTGCCAGAATGGTTTTCTATCCTGCTGAGTTGAATCAGCTAGGTGCGTCGGTTCAATGTTTAAATAAGGTTGTGTTGCCAAGTGGATCTTGTATAAATGTTCAGGAATTTGTGTACAGGATCTTGTATAAATGTTCAGGAATAAGTGTTGTCCGAAACCAATAACTGTTGTCTCTGTCTGTCTCCTCTATTTTTCAGTTACTCTATTTTTGTCTGAAAGTCTGAAGCATACGTCTTTCTGAAACACAACATGTGTGTGAGTCCACAAAAAGAAGACAAAGACGAGAGAGATTGTGAGGGTCTGATGATTCAGCAAGACGTGTAGATGCAAGAAGCTAACCCAAGGCCCAAGCAAGCAATCAGATTGATTTCTAGAGCTAGCTAGTGGATTCATTACTTTCAACCTGGTGAGCTTAGAGGAGTATGTGCGTACGTGCTACTGGTCAAGTTCTATCAGCGTGTTACCAATGGTGAGCTGCGTCGATGCGAACCCACGTCGGATCCATGCAGATCGCCATCAAGGCGACGGACGTCTCCCATCATCGGTTCCAGGCTGCCGATCATGGCCGTAAGAAGCGTCGGCCACGCCCGTCGAGGCTCTATGATGTTGGAGTGCCTTTTGCCATGGTGTGGGCGTGCTACTGCCTACTGCTCACCGCGTCCATTGACAGCCGGACATGATCATAGATCATCGTTGCTCTAACTTGCGCAAGAGTATGTGCATCTACGAATTCACTTACCTCCGTTGTTGGCACTAACTGATTGGCCACAAGCATCTTTGACCATCGTTCAACCACCGGACTATCGAGAGATCAGAGATGCAGCTGGTGGTCGGGGAGAAGCAACAATGCAAGATGGCTATGGAGAGAGGGACATGATATGATGCGCTATCGCCGTCAGCCGATGTGCTACCAATTTTACAAGCGGTGACTGCGTATGAGATTATGGTAGTCGGTAGAGTATATGGGGTGACTGCCAATCAGCAATTATTAACTTAAATGGGTGGGCATATGGACCAGCTCCTCTGGGCTTATTTTATCGGATATAATCCGGTTTTCTTACCTCGGATAATCCGCAAAAAATAGCGGATTATCCACATCCATCGGATACTAGTGATACCATATCCGCTACCATATCCGCCGGATATCCGATTGATCGAAATCCGTATCCGCATCCATATCCGGCGGATTCACATAATTGCATACCATATCCTCAAAAACGGATGCGGATGCGGATTCGGCGCGGAAATTATCCGTACCATTTACATCCCTACTCCAAACCATCCCGCTCACATGGCCATTCGTGATCTGGGGGCTCGACATCTTAGGCCCGTTCCCTCGGGCGCCAGCGGGCTACCGCTATCTCTACGTCGCCATCGACAAGTTCACCAAGTGGGCGGAAGTGGAAGTCGTATGTACCATCCCGGCCGGCTCTGCTGTCAAGTTCGTCAAGGGCCTCGTGAGCCACTTCGGGGTCCCCAACCGCATCATCACAGATAATGGCTCGCAGTTTACTAGTAACCTCTTCAAAACCTACTGTGCTAACCTTGGAACGCAGATCTGCTACGCTTCGGTGGCCCACCCCAGGAGTAATGGTCGGGCTGAATGCACCAACGCGGAGGTCCTAAGGGGCCTCAAGACCAGGACCTTCAAGAAGAAGCTGGAGGCCTGCGGCAGGGGCTGGCATGACGAGCTCCATTTCGTGTTGTGGTCCATCCGCACCACCGCCACCAAGCCAACGGGCGAGACTCCATTCTTCCTCGTCTACAGAGCTGAAGCAGTCCTTCCTCACGAGGTCAAGCATCGCTCTGCATGGGTCCTGACATTCGACGAAACGCGGCAGGATGCCATGCGGGGGATGGATCTCGTGATGGGGGAGGAACGTCATCACGAAGCTGCATTGAGGGCGGCAAGGTACCATCAAGCGCTGCGGCGATACAACTGCCGCAACATCCACTCCAGGACGCTCGAGACGGGTGACCTAGTCCTAAGACGGGCCCTCTCCAGGGAAGGGCTGCATAAGCTTCCACCCATGTGGGAGGGCCCGTTCAAGGTCGTCCACATCTCCAGGCCTGGCGCCGTGCGCTTGGAGACACAAGACGGGATACCTATCCAAAAGGCCTGGAACATCCAGCACCTCCAGAAGTTCTACCGATGAAGCAAGGCCCAGAGCCTGCGAAGAAAGGCCCAGAGTCTGTGAAGAAGGCTCGGTGCCTGTGAAGAATTGTCGCCCGTGACACTCTCACGTAATAATGAGTTGGCGCTGTACATGCCCCGGAGTCTCAGGAGCGCCAACCTCAGGCCCTGGGGCTCCCGCCCACGCCTAGTGGCAGCACTTAGCTCCGAGCTGGTGAGAAGACTTGAAGACTAGATTAGGTGCCGGACGCGGCTTTTCATTTGCTTTCCGTAGTTGGCTCGCTTTTCCTTAATCGAAGTTTGCTTTTGGTGTTCCTTGCTGATTTGATTCCCTCGCCTCTTACCGCATTTTCCAGCTCTGGTTTGCTCGTATTCTCTCTCTCGCATACCTCGCGAGGGGGCTTGGCAGGTGCCCTCGTGAGCGTTTTTCTCCTCTCTACCTTCTCGCGAGCCACCCTAGTTCAAGCCCAAAAGCTGGCGCATCCCTCCTGGTCCATGCCTCTCGGGTACCGCGATACAAAGCGCGAGTTCAAGGCTTGGGTGAACGGCAAACCTTTTAACGCACTTCCTAACGAATTTTTGCTGTTCCTAAGCGAATGCAGGCCACCAAGGCAAGATGGACATGAGGAAACAAACACCTCATGAGGAAGAGGGCGTCCTGAATATACAAGTTCGGTACACCCCCCCTGGGCCCATACTGGTTTCATTCTTGATGCAGGAAAAACAGCAAAACAAAAGTAGAGTTACAGCGATCCACGGAGGCAGGCGCCTAGCAACATCCCGAGCCTAGCCAGATCCCTCCTCGCGCTTCACGGAGGGATGGCGATGAGACGACCCGCTGCCGCTTTCAAAGCGGGCGCGGCGGCGCGGCGGCTGGTCGTAGCCACCACTTCTGAAGCTGTTGCCGGTGGAAGAGCCGACGTAGCTGGACGAGGCACGGTCGTTGCCAGGGATGGGCTCACCCTCATCCTCGTCACGAATGTCACCAAGGCCGAGCACCTCCTCGATGTCGTTCGCCTCGGGGCAACATCCGGCGCGGCGACCGTCTTCCCCGAACACCCTCACGTAGAGGGTCGCGTCGCCATGGACTTGAAATGGAGGGTGCACCGCCTGCCAAGGCCGCGCGCACGTCTGCCAGCCGCCGGCCAGGGCTATGTTGCCCGCGGCGGACGTCTCGACCGTGACCCAAGAGGCCTTGCTGCCGCAACCATCCGCCTGCAGCCAGAGCCCGCCTGGACTAGAGGCCGGCAGTTCGCTGACGAAGAAACGCGAAAGCTGAAGCCAGCTGCCGGCCGGGTTCTCCGACCAGACAACGAACTCCGGTGACACTTCCGCCGAATGGAAGCGCGGACGAGGAGGCCGCGCCACCATAGCACGCCTCCCTTCGTCAATTGGACCGCCGTGGCTGGAACGACCACCTCCGCGTGCCGCGGCGCCGCCACGACCGTGGGCCACGGCGAGGGTTGCGGCGTGCTTGTGCGGACGGCCGCGTCTGCGCTTGGGCGCCGGGGAGCTGGATCCCTCGCGAGGGGCCTTCCCCTTCTCGGCGGTAGAGAACTTCCTTCGTGGCGCCATTGGAGGCACTTCTAGCAATGGAGAGAGGAGGAAGGAGCAAGCGAGCAAGGAAGGGATGGGCAACGGGGGCTCCGCCCCCTCCCCATTGATAGCAAGAGAAGGCCAATCGGCGCCTCCCATGATCGCAGGTAATGATGGTTTTCCTTGCATGTCGCAGGGACTTGTCAAGTCGAGCAGTTGCCGAGGCAGCATGGGGAAGTGGAGATGCCCATGTCCAATCAACCGCCACGCGTCAACCGAGGCCGCAGGCTTTTGGGGCCCGCGGCGTTCTGTGCTTGACCCTTGGCTTCGCAACAAAGCCAAGACCAAGCGCTCCTTGGCCCCGAGGGCTACTGTCGGCGTTCTGGGAACGGGGGTCCCCAGACTTGCCTGCCTGCAGCCCATGGCGTGGCTGAGCCAGCAGGTCATACGGCCCATCTTCATCGACAAAGCATCCAAGACCCTCGCGAGGGGACAAGCCTCGCGAGGCGGACGACACAAGACCTCCTCAAGAGTGGCCTAGTCAGGCAGGCTCACGAGGAGCGGAGATATCAAGGCAAGGCAAACCTCACGAGGCTCTCGTGACGTGAGCCATGACGATAGGCGCCAGGCGGGTGCCAGCGCGCGCAGCGTCCTTGTTTCCTCTTTGGTGCTAAGGAGGCCAGCGCAGGCGGAGAGTACCGAGGCATCAAGCAAAGGTTGCCATATCGGTGCAACAAGACCAAGACTAGAAGGATGGCAAGACCGAGGTCATCGTGGAGCCCAAGACGGCATCACCACCAGAGCCTTTCGCAGGCGAAGACCACTTTTGTCAGGATAGCTTGTACTAGTTGTCCCCCTTCAAATTTGCCCGCCGTTGTTGGCTCCCTTCCCGCTCAATATTTGGGGAGAGGACCAGGGCCTATATAAGTAGAGCTAGGCACCACAGTAGGGGCATCTCATCTTAGCTTGATCCAAACTGATCAAGAGCCTACCCTAGCCACAAGAACACCTAAACCTCAGGAGGCTATTCTTCCCTTTGTACTGTTTGTTGGGGAACGTAGTAATTTCAAAAAAATTCCTACGCACACGCAAGATCATGGTGATGCATAGCAACGAGAGGGGAGAGTGTTGTCTACGTACCCTCGTAGACCGAAGCGGAAGCGTTGACGCAACGTAGAGGAAGTAGTCGTACATCTTCCCGATCCGACCGATCCAAGTACCGTTACTCCGGCACCTCCGAGTTCTTGGCACACGTTCAGCTCGATGACGATCCCCGGGCTCCGATCCAGCAAAGCTTCGGGGAGGAGTTCCGTCAGCACGACGGCGTGGTGACGATCTTGATGCACTACCGGCGCAGGGCTTCGCCTAAGCACTGCAACGATATGACCGAGGTGGAATATGGTGGAGGGGGGCACCGCACACGGCTAAGGAACGATCACGAAGATCAACTTGTGTCTCTGGGGTGCCCCCTGCCTCCGCATATAAAGGATCCAGGGGGAGGGGCTGGCCGGCCAAGCCCTTGGCGCGCCAGGAGAGTCCTACTCCCTCCGGGAGTAGGATTCCCCCCCCCCTAATCCTAGTTGGACTAGGACTCCTCAAGGGGGAGAGGGAGAGAGGGGGCCGACCACCTCTCCTAGTCCTAATAGGACTAGGGGAAGGGGGGAGGCGCGCGGCCACCTAGGTCAGCCCCTTTTCTCCTTTCCACTAAGGCCCACTATGGCCCATTTGGCTCCCGGGGGGTTCCTGTAACCCTCCCGGTATTTCGGTAAAATCCTGATTTCACCTGGAACACTTCCGATGTCCAAACATAGGCTTCCAATATATCAATCTTTATGTCTCGACCATTTCGAAACTCCTCGTCATGTCCGTGATCACATCCGGGACTCCGAACAACCTTCGGTACATCAAAATGCATAAACTCATAATAACTGTCATCGTAACGTTAAGCGTGCGGACCCTACGATTCGAGAACAATGTAGTCATGACCGAGACACGTCTCCGATCAATAACCAATAGCGGGACCTGGATGCCCATATTGGCTCCTACATATTCTACGAAGATCTTTATCGGTCAGACCGCATAACAACATACGTTGTTCCCTTTGTCATCGGTATGTTACTTGTCCGAGATTCGATCGTCAGTTTCCAATACTTAGTTCAATCTCGTTACCGGCAAGTCTCTTTACTCGTTCCGTAATACATCATCCCGCAACTAACTCATTAGTTGCAATGCTTGCAAGGCTTAAGTGATGTGCATTACCGAGAGGGCCCAGAGATACCTCTCCGACAATCGGAGTGACAAATCCTAATCTCGAAATACGCCAACCCAACATCTACCATTGGAGACACCTGTAATACTCCTTTATAATCACCCAGTTACGTTGTGACGTTTGGTAGTACCCAAAGTGTTCCTCTGGCAAACGGGAGTTGCATAATCTCATAGTCATAGGAACATGTATAAGTCATGAATAAAGCAATAGCAACATACTAAACGATCGGGTGCTAAGCTAATATAATGGGTCATGTCAATCAGATCATTCAACCAATGATGTGACCTCGTTAATCAAATAACAACTCTTTGTTCATGGTTAGGAAACATAACCATCTTTGATTAACGAGCTAGTCTAGTAGAGGCATACTAGTGACACTCTGTTTGTCTATGTATTCACACATGCATTATGTTTCCGGTTAATACAATTCTAGCATGAATAATAAACCTTTATCATGATATAAGGAAATAAATAATAACTTTATTATTGCCTCTAGGGCATATTTCCTTCAGTCTCCCACTTGCACTAGAGTCAATAATCTAGATTACACTGTAATGATCCTAACACCCATGGAGTCTTGGTGCTGATCATGTTTTGCTCGTGGAAGAGGCTTAGTCAACGGGTCTGCAACATTCAGATCCGTATGTATCTTGCAAATATCTATGTCTCCCACCTGGACTAGATCCCGAATGGAGTTGAAGCGTCTCTTGATGTGTTTGGTCCTTTTGTGAAATCTGGATTCCTTTGCCAAGGCAATTGCACCAGTATTGTCACAAAAGATTTTCATTGGACCCGATGCACTAGGTATGACACCTAGATCGGATATGAACTCCTTCATCTAGACTCCTTCACGTGTAGATCCCGCTACGACGCTTTGTTTAGAACTGCACCAACTGACAGCTCCACAGTTTAATGTAAACACGTATCCGGTTTGTGATTTAGAATCGTCCGGATCAGTGTCAAAGCTTGCATCAACGTAACCTCTTACGGTGAGCTCTTTGTCACCTCCATATATGAGAAACATATCCTTAGTCCTTTTCAGGTATTTCAGGATGTTCTTGACCGCTGTCCAGTGATCCACTCCTGGATTACTTTGGTACCTCCCTGCTAAACTTATAGCAAGGCACACATCAGGTCTGGTACACAGCATTGCATACATGATAGAGCCTATGGCTGAAGCATAGGGAACATCTTTCATTTTCTCTCTATCTTCTGCAGTGGTCGGGCTTTGAGTCTTACTCAATCTCACACCTTGTAACACAGGCAAGAACCCTTTCTTTGCTTGATCCATTTTGAACTTCTTCAAAATCTTGTCAAGGTATGTGCTTTGTGAAAGTCCAATTAAGCGTCTTGATCTATCTCTAT
This sequence comes from Aegilops umbellulata, assembly GCA_032464435.1. Lineage (NCBI taxonomy): Eukaryota > Viridiplantae > Streptophyta > Magnoliopsida > Poales > Poaceae > Aegilops > Aegilops umbellulata. Next base: position 179,823,571 of record CP136058.1, read on the forward strand.
AGATCTTTATGCCTAATATGTAAGCAGCTTCTCTGAGGTATTTCATTGAAAAACTTTTATTCAAGTATCCCTTTATGCTATCCAGAAATTCTATATCATTTCCAATCAGTAATATGTCATCCACATATAATATTAGAAATGCTATAGAGCTCCCACTCACTTTCTTGTAAATACAGGCTTCTCCGAAAGTCTGTATAAAACCAAATGCTTTGATCACACTATCAAAGCGTTTATTCCAACTCCGAGAGGCTTGCACCAGTCCATAAATGGATCGCTGGAGCTTGCACACTTTGTTAGCTCCCTTTGGATCGACAAAACCTTCCGGTTGCATCATATACAATTCTTCTTCCAGAAATCCATTCAGGAATGCAGTTTTGACATCCATCTGCCAAATTTCATAATCATAAAATGCGGCAATTGCTAACATGATTCGGACAGACTTAAGCATCGCTACGGGTGAGAAAGTCTCATCGTAGTCAATCCCTTGAACTTGACGAAAACCTTTTGCGACAAGTCGAGCTTTGTAGACAGTAACATTACCACAGCGTCAGTCTTCTTCTTAAAGATCCATTTGTTCTCAATTGCTTGCCGATCATCAGGCAAGTCAACCAAAGTCCATACTTTGTTCTCATACATGGATCCCATCTCAGATTTCATGACTTCAAGCCACTTTGCGGAATCTAGGCTCACCATCGCTTCTTCATAGTTCATAGGTTCATCATGATTTAATATCATGACCTCCAGAACAGGATTACCGTACCACTCTGGTGCGGATCTCACTCTGGTTGATCTACGAGGTTCAGTAGTATCTTGATCTAAAGTTTCATGATCATCATCATTAGCTTCCTCATTTATTGGTGTAGGTGTCGTAGAAACAGTTTTCTGTGATGTACTACTTCTCAATAAAGGAGTAGGTACAGTTACCTCGTCAAGTTCTACTTTCCTCCCACTCACTTCTTTCGAAAGAAAATCCTTCTCTAGAAAGTTTCCGAACTTAGCAACAAAAGTCTTGCCTTCGGATCTGTGATAGAAGGTGTATCCAACAGTTTCCTTTGGATATCCTATGAAGACACATTTCTCCGATTTGGGTTCGAGCTTATCTGGTTGAAGCTTTTTCACATAAGCATCGCAGCCCCAAACTTTAAGAAACGACAACTTTGGTTTCTTGCCAAACCATAGTTCATAAGGCGTCGTCTCAACGGATTTAGATGGTGCCCTATTTAACGTGAATGCGGCCGTCTCTAGAGCATATCCCCAGAACGATAGCGGTAAATCAGTAAGAGACATCATAGATCGCACCATATCTAGTAAAGTACGATTACGACGTTCGGACACACCATTACGCTGTGGTGTTCCGGGTGGCGTGAGTTGCGAAACTATTCCACAATTTTTCAAATGTACACCAAACTCGTAACTCAAATATTCTCCTCCACGATCTGATCGTAGAAACTTTATTTTCTTGTTACGATGATTTTCAACTTCACTCTAAAATTCTTTGAACTTTTCAAATGTTTCAGACTTGTGTTTCATTAAGTAGATATACCCATATCTGCTCAAATCATCTGTGAAGGTGAGAAAATAACGATATCCGCCACGAGCCTCAACATTCATCAGACCACATACATCCGTATGTATGATTTCCAACAAATCTGTTGCTCTCTCCATAGTTCCGGAGAACGGTGTTTTAGTCATCTTGCCCATGAGGCACGGTTCGCAAGTGCCAAGTGATTCATAATCAAGTGACTCCAAAAGTCCATCAGTATGGAGTTTCTTCATCCGCTTTATACCGATATGACCTAAACGGCAGTGCCACAAATAAGTTGCACTATCATTATCAACTCTGCATCTTTTGGCTTCAACATTATGAATATGTGTATCACTACTATCGAGATTCATCAAAAATAGACCACTCTTCAAGGGTGCATGACCATAAAAGATATTACTCATATAAATAGAACAACCATTATTCTCTGATTTAAATGAATAACCGTCTCGCATCAAACAAGATCCAGATATAATGTTCATGCTCAACGCTGCACCAAATAACAATTATTTAGGTCTAATACTAATCCCGAAGGTAGATGTAGAGGTAGCATGCCAACTGCGATCACATCGACTTTGGAACCATTTCCCACGCGCATCGTCACCTCGTCCTTTGCTAGTGTCCGCTTATTCTGTAGTCCCTGTTTTGAGTTGCAAATATTAGCAACAGAACCAGTATCAAATACCCAGGTGCTACTGCGAACATTAGTAAGGTACACATCAATAACATGTATATCACATATACCTTTGTTCACCTTGCCATCCTTCTTATCCGCCAAATACTTGGGGCAGTTCCGCTTCCAGTGACCAGTCTTTTTGCAGTAGAAGCACTCAGTTTCAGGCTTAGGTCCAGACTTGGGTTTCTTCTCTTGAGCAGCAACTCACTAGTCGTTCTTCTTGAAGTTCCCCTTTTTCTTCCCTTTGCCCTTTTTCTTGAAACTAGTGGTTTTGTTAACCATCAACACTTGATGCTCCTTCTTGATTTCTACCTCCGCAGCTTTTAGCATTGCGAAGAGCTCAGGAATAGTCTTGGTCATCCCTTGCATATTCTAGTTCATCACGAAGCTCTTGTAGCTTGGTGGCAGTGATTGGAGAATTCTGTCAATGACGCAATCATCTGGAAGAGTAACTCCCAATTGAATCAAGTGATTATTATACCCAGACATTTTGAGTATATGCTCACTGACATAACTGTTCTCCTCCATTTTGCAGCTATAGAACTTACTGGAGACTTCATATCTCTCAATCCGGGCATTTGCTTGAAATATTAACTTCAAATCCTGGAACATCTCATATGCTCCATGACGTTCAAAACGTCGTTGAAGTCCCGGTTCTAAGCCGTAAAGCATGGCACACTGAACTATCGAGTAGTCATCAGCTTTGCTCTGCCAGACGTTCATAACTTCTGGTGTTGCTCTAGCAGCAGGCCTGGCACCTAGCGGTGCTTCCAGGACGTAACTCTTCTGTGCAGCAATGAGGATAATCCTCAAGTTACGGACCCAGTCCGTGTAATTGCTACCATCATCTTTCAACTTTGTTTTCTCAAGGAACGCATTAAAATTTAACGGAACAACAGCACGAGCCATCTATCTACAATCAACATAAACAAGCAAGATACTATCAGATACTAAGTTCATGATAAGTTTAAGTTCAGTTAATCAAATTAATTAAGAACTCCCACTTAGATAGACATCCCTCTAATCCTCTAAGTGATCACGTGATCCAAATCAACTAAACCATAACCGATCATCACGTGATATGGAGTAGTTTTCAATGGTGAACATCGTTATGTTGATCATATCTACTATATGATTCACGCTCAACCTTTTGGTCTCTGTGTTCCGAGGTCATATCTTATATGCATAGCTCGTCAAGTATAACCTGAGTATTCCGCGTGTGCAACTGTTTTGCACCCGTTGTATTTGAACGTAGAGCCTATCACACCCGATCATCACGTGGTGTCTCAGCACGAAGAACTTTTGCAACGGTGCATACTCAGGGAGAACACTTCTTGATAATTTAGTGAGAGATCATCTTATAATGCTATCGTCAATCAAAGCAAGATAAGATGCATAAAAAGATAAACATCACATGCAATCAATATAAGTGATTATGATATGGTCATCATCATCTTGTGCTTGTGATCTCCATCTCTGAAGCACCGTCATGATCACCATCGTCACCGGCGCGACACCTTGATCTCCATCATAGCATCGTTGTCGTCTCGCCAATCTTATGCTTCCATGACTATCACTACCGCTTAGTAATAAAGTAAAGCATTACATCGCGATTGCATTGCATACAATAAAGCGACAACCATATGGCTCCTGCCAGTTGCCGATAACTCGGTTACAAAACATGATCATCTCATACAATAAAATTTAGCATCATGTCTTGACCATATCACATCACAACATGCCCTGCAAAAACAAGTTAGACGTCCTCTACTTTGTTGTTGCAAGTTTTACGTGGCTGCTACGGGCTTTAAGCAAGAACTCATCTTACCTACGCATCAAAACCACAACGATAGTTTGTCAAATAGACTCCGTTTTAACCTTCTCAAGGACCGGGCGTAGCCACACTCGGTTCAACTAAAGTTGGAGAGACAGTCTTCCGCAAGCCATCTATGTGCAAAGCACGTCGAGGGAACCGGTCTCGCGTAAGCGTACGCGTAAGGTTGGTCCGGATCGTCTCGTCCAACAATACCGCTGAACCAAAGTATGACATGCTGGTAGGCAGTATGACTTGTATCGTCCACAACTTACTTGTGTTCTACTCGTGCAAATAACATCAAACCATAAAAACCTAGGCTCGGATGCCACTGTTGGGGAACGTAGTAATTTCAAAAAAATTCCTACGCACACGCAAGATCATGGTGATGCATAGCAACGAGAGGGGAGAGTGTTGTCTACGTACCCTCGTAGACCGAAGCGGAAGCGTTGACGCAACGTAGAGGAAGTAGTCGTACGTCTTCCCGATGCGACCGATCCAAGTACCGTTACTCCGGCACCTCCGAGTTCTTGGCACACGTTCAGCTCGATGACGATCCCCGCGCTCCGATCCAGCAAAGCTTCGGGGAGGAGTTCCGTCAGCACGACGGCGTGGTGACGATCTTGATGCACTACCGACGCAGGGCTTCGCCTAAGCACTGCAACGATATGACCGAGGTGGAATATGGTGGAGGGGGGCACCGCACACGGCTAAGGAACGATCACGAAGATCAACTTTTGTCTCTGGGGTGCCCCCTGCCTCCGTATATAAAGGATCCAGGGGGAGGGGCTGGCCGGCCAAGCCCTTGGCGCGCCAGGAGAGTCCTACTCCCTCCGGGGGTAGGATTCCCCCCTAATCCTAGTTGGACTAGGACTCCTCAAGGGGGAGAGGGAGAGAGGGGGCCGGCCACCTCTCCTAGTCCTAATAGGACTAGGGGGAGGGGGGAGGCGCGCGGCCACCTAGGGCAGCCCCTTTTCTCCTTTCCACTAAGGCCCACTATGGCCCATTTGGCTCCCGGGGGGTTCCTGTAACCCTCCCGGTATTCCGGTAAAATCCTGATTTCACCTGGAACACTTCCGATGTCCAACCATAGGCTTCCAATATATCAATCTTTATGTCTCGACCATTTCGAAACTCCTCGTCATGTCCGTGATCACATCCGAGACTCCGAACAACCTTCGCTACATCAAAATGCATAAACTCATAATAACTGTCATCGTAACGTTAAGCGTGCGGACCCTACGGTTCGAGAACAATGTAGTCATGACCGAGACACGTCTCCGATCAATAACCAATAGCGGGACATGGATGCCCATATTGGCTCCTACATATTCTACGAAGATCTTTATCGGTCAGACCGCATAACAACATACGTTGTTCCCTTTGTCATCGGTATGTTACTTGTCCGAGATTCGATCGTCAGTTTCCAATACTTAGTTCAATCTCGTTACCGGCAAGTCTCTTTACTCGTTCTGTAATACATCATCCCGCAAGTAACTCATTAGTTGCAATGCTTGCAAGGCTTAAGTGATGTGCATTACCGAGAGGGCCCAGAGATACCTCTCCGACAATCGGAGTGACAAATCCTAATCTCGAAATACGCCAACCCAACATCTACCATTGGAGACACCTGTAATACTCCTTTATAATCACCCAGTTACGTTGTGACGTTTGGTAGTACCCAAAGTGTTCCTCTGGCAAACGGGAGTTGCATAATCTCATAGTCATAGGAACATGTATAAGTCATGAATAAAGCAATAGCAACATACTAAACGATCGGGTGCTAAGCTAATATAATGGGTCATGTCAATCAGATCATTCAACCAATGATGTGACCTCGTTAATCAAATAACAACTCTTTGTTCATGGTTAGGAAACATAACCATCTTTGATTAACGAGCTAGTCTAGTAGAGGCATACTAGTGACACTCTGTTTGTCTATGTATTCACACATGCATTATGTTTCCGGTTAATACAATTCTAGCATGAATAATAAACCTTTATCATGATATAAGGAAATAAATAATAACTTTATTATTGCCTCTAGGGCATATTTCCTTCACTGTTCATCATCAGCCAAAGAGGCAATCCACCACCACCACACTGGAGTAGGGTATTACACCACAACGGTGGCCCGAACCAGTATAAATCCCGTGTCTTTCTGTGTTGTGAGTTTGTCGAGTTCATCCGCGAGATCTTAGCGAGCTAGGGCGTAGATTGGTAGGAGGGAAATACTTCGCGCGCACCCCGGTGTTCGAACCTTAAGGGTTTGCCGGAACCCCACATCTGACACGTTTATTATGACACGCTCCATCATTGTCATATTGCTTTGCATGATCATGTAGTTGACATCGTATTTGTGGCAAAGCCACCTTTATAATTCTTTCATACATGTCACTCTTGATTCATTGCATATCCCGGTACACCGCCGGAGGCATTCACATAGAGTCATATTTTGTTCTAAGTATCGAGTTGTAATTCTTTAGTTCTGATTAAATAGAAGTGTGATGATATTCATTATTAGAGCATTTTCCCATGTGAAGAAAGGATGATGGAGACTGTGATTCCCCCACAAGTCGGGATGAGACTCCAGACAAAAAATAAAAAAATAAAAAGAAGAGGCCAATGAAGCCCAAATGAAAAAAGGAGGCCAAAGAAGCCCAAAGAAAAAAATGAGAGAAAAAGAGTGAAGGGACAATGTTACTACCCTTTTTCCACACTTGTGCTTCAAAATAGCACCATGATCTTAATGATAGAGAGTTTCTTATTTAGTCACTTTCATATACTAGTGGGAATTTTTTATTATAGAACTTGGCTTGTATATTCCAATGATGGGCTTCCTCAAAATGCCCTAGGTCTTCATGAGCAAGCAAGTTGGATGCACAACCACTTAGTTTCTTTTGATGAGCTTTCATATATTCATAGCTCTAGTGCATCCGTTGCATGGCAATCCCTACTCCTCGCTTTGACATCAATTGATGGGCATCTCCATAGCCCGTTGATTAGCCGCGTCAATGTGAGACTTTCTCCTTTTTTGTCTTCTCACATAACCCCCATCATCATATGCTATTCCACCCATAGTGCTATGTCCATGGCTTGTGCTCATATATTGCGTAAAAATTGAAAGAGTTTGAAAAGGCTAAGTCTGAAACAATTGCTTGGCTTGTCATCGGGGTTGTGCATGATGGGAGCATTTTGTGTGACGAAAATGAAGCATGGCCAAACTATATGATTTTGTAGGGATAAGCTTTCTTTGGCTATGTTATTTTGATAAGACATAATTGCTTGGTTAGCATGCTTGAAGTATTACTATTTTTATGTCAATATTAAAACTTTGTCTAGACTCTTTTGGATCTAAACATTCATGCCACAATAAAGAGAATTACATTGAAAATTATGTTAGGTAGCATTCCACATCAAAAATTATTTTTTTATCATTTACCTACTCGAGGACGAGCAGGAATTAAGCTTGGGGATGCTTGATACGTCTCCAATGTATCTATAATTTTTGATTGTTCCATGCTATTACATTATCTATTTTGGATGTTTAATGGACTTTATTATGCTCTTTTATATTATTTTTGAGACTAACCTATTAACCGAAGGCCTAGTGCAAATTGTGGTTTTTTTTGGCTATTTCAGTGTTTCGCAGAATAGGAATATCAAACAGAATCCAAACGGAACGAACCCTTCGCAAGGATCTTTTTTAGAACAAATATGAATCCCAAGTATGCTTATGTATGTATGAACCAAGATCATGAACTAGTCAAGGGCTCAATGCTAATGCTTACAAGCTCTTGCTTTTCTTCTCTTTTTTGACTATGCCACAATGCTTGATATCCAAGCCACAATGCGGGATAACAAGTAGTATATGCACAAGAGAGATGTAACACTAATGGTGCACTAAAGGCGTGGCCCAACAATGCTCAACAAGCTAGTCTCGATGGGTAAGCTATGCAAAAGAGGCTCGAGGCTATCAAGGTAATGGCAAGGGTAAGACAATGGGGTCATCGAGGTTATCGTCCTTGCTTTACGGTTGGTATGAAGATGGAGTGGTCAAAGTCGATGTGGAGTCCAAGTCGATGATTGAGTGGCAGTGATGATGACATCGAATTGCGCCTAAGTAGCCGAAACACCTTAGGACACGCGAGAAACCGCAACCCAAAACTCAAACAACCACGAGAAATATTGCGGAAGAACACAAGTGGTGGTGGGGTGTAAAAATGGTGCAAAACAGGAACTGGCCGAAGTGCTCTCGCTGGTCCGTGCACACGGGGTAAGTGAGGCCCGTGTGCACTGGGTCCTCTTGAAGCGAACGAAAAGCTTCAGATCCATGGAGATTTTTAGTTGTGAGGCCAAATTTGATGGATTGAAGGGTGGGGAAGATGGTAGGGGTAGATCCACTTGCCAAACACCAAATTCGTGGATCAAATCAACCAAATCTCACAAGATCAACAAATTGCAAGAAAATTTTTTGGGGCTATTTTTGGTGGGGATTTTCAAATTAGGACGAAAAACAACAAAATCAAGCTAGAAAATGGAGGGTAGGGACTCCAAGATGTGAATCAACCTTGCTCATCATACCAAGATTTTATTGGGTGAAACCCTAATATGGATATTTTCACACTTGGAGTGGGAAAAGATGAACACCAAGAAATCACAAAGAGGAATTCACTCCAACAATACCCAATTACACATCCACTGGAGATGCAACACAAGATCCACAAGTCACAAACACAATCAAAGGAAACATATAATGGTAGAGTTCTTCCCACTCCTAGGAGACGGGGTCTTTATGATGGTAGTCTTTGTCGGTGTACTAAAGTAGGGGTACCTTAGTCCCCCAAACTTGTGCACGGGCGGTCGTAGCACCCCGCGGCAAGGCTTGCCAGGCGATCGCCAAAACTCTCCGTGGTCCCTTTTTTGGGCCATCCAAGAACAAAGTATTTGAGCCAAGGCCCCGGCAGGAGGAGCTTGCCGGGAAGGCCACCCGAAGAGAGCAAGGCCCCGGCAAGAGGATCTTGCTGGGACGCCCGCTCAAAGCACAAGGCCCCGGCAAGAGGAGCTTGCTGGGAAGGCCGACCGAGGCACGACAAGATACTTGCTGCGACGCGCCCCGCGTCCCGGCAAGGACCGGTGAGCGGCAAGCTCCCGGGCGCGACAAGGCACCAACCGGGGCAAGGCGTTTGCCGCGGCAAGTCACCACCCCGTGCCTGCGCTCCAGCTCATCCACCCACGCGTTGCTCTGGGGCCATTCCAGGCGTACGTGGCGAGAGGCTGGGCAGCCAGGGGCATGCGGTGGCAAAGCAACGCTGACAGAGTAGCCATCATGGGAAACGGTGGCGCTCCAGACAGCCCCTTTCCTGCACCGTCTGGGCGACGCGGACGGGCATTTAATGCCCTTGTCCCCTGCCGTCAGAGTTAGGTATGATAGTTGTGTGCAAACAGCTGTACCCAACACAGCGTTTCCAGTTTTACCCCCGCCTACGTTGCCACCTGTGGGTAACCCCTTGCACATATAAAAGGAGGCCCCATGCGCAACGGAGGAGGGAGGAGGCCATTCACGCTCGGTCTCGCCAGCAGCTCGCGTGTACTGTAGCACCACACGCTCTCGAGCAAGAACACAATACCAAACCACAAAGCAGCAGTAGGGTTTTACGCATCCATGCGGCCCGAAGCTGGGTAAACCCCTCGTTTGCACCGCCTCGATCCGCTCTTTGTGCGACCTCCGCCCCCCGCCGAACCAAGAAAGGGGCTCGGTCCCCATAGGTGTTGGTGGAGGCAGATTTCCCACTGACATCTTTGGCACGCCAGGTAGGGGGCGTCGAAGTTGTGCGAACCTGATCCGGCGTCTGCACAGGCTAGATCTCCATCATCTTCATCGACATGCCACCGAAGAAGAAGGCTCCAGAGGTGGCTGTTCCGTCTGCGTCGAACCCACCGCCCCTGGAGCAAACGGGTGGTGGGGACGGCACCGGCGGCGGAACGGGCGCCATCGAGCCAGCTCATGGTGCCACGGCATCCGAACATGCACCGCGCCCCTCTTAGGAGGCACGGGACCAGCAATGTCTTGGCACTCACGGTACCATACGCTCGCTGGACCCAGATCGAGCCGGCGGGTCCCAGGGCGCTCAAGGCCAGCACTCACACCAACGTGCTGGCACGAGCGTGGCGCGGCTGCCTGGTCCGGGTGTTGCTCCTTCTAACGTGGTTAGAAGTTCGAGCACATCCCGCTCCACGCGCCGTTCGCCACCGCTGCCCGCCACTCCGACAGAAGCTCTGGCGCGAGCTCAACTGCTCCTAGACTACCCTCCAACAGCGGACAAGCTCGACGACTGGAGGGCCACGATACAGAGCCTCATCGGTTTCGCTAACGGCGACAACCCGCGGCAGCATAGTGCGTTGCAGCCGCGGCAGGTCGGCCAGGCGAGAACCGATGGCGCCAAGACCGGTGGGGGCGCGACCACCGTGCACTCCCCGCCCCAAAGGCCAAGATCGCCGACTCGCCAGAACCATCACGACAACGACTCCACCGCGTCGTCGAATCCGCGAACTCGTCGCGATCAATGCCAAGTTCTTCACGAACGAGAACAAGAGGACGCTCGTACTCGTATCGAGCGTCGGAGAGAAGCGCGGCGTCAGTCAGACCAACGCGCTGGGCCCTCTGTCGACATGCATGCGCCCGGGGGACCAGGCGATCTGCCGTACGCGGTAGGCTGCCCTGCGTTCACCCGTGAGCTGCGGCAAGTCCAGTGGCCCAGCATGAAGAATTTCAAGCCAGACGTACCAGAGAAGTACGACGGCAAGTCGCATCCGTCGGAGTTCCTCAGCATCTACACCATTGCGGTGCAGGCTGTTGGGGGGCGGGATGACAAGATCCTTGCCAACTACTTCCCGTTGGTACTCAAATCCAACGTCAGATCCTGGCTCATGCACTTGCCGGATAACTCCATAACCTCCTGGACAGACTTGTGCCATTAGTTTGTTGGCGCCTTTACAGGCGGCCACAAACCCCATGGCCAAGCGAGCGACCTTCATCTGCTCGTCCAGAAGGAAGGGGAATTCTTGCGCAAGTTCATCCAGAGATTCAGCCGCGTGCACTACAACATCCCAGACGTCCACCCTGCTGCGGTTATCCACGCGTTCCATTAGAACGTGCGTAACCGCAGGATGCGGGAGGAGATGGCGATGTGCAAGATCAAAGATGTCAGCGAGCTATATGCCCTGGCCGACAAGTGTGCACATGCTGAGGAAGGGAGGAAACTCCCCGGAGAGAACACTGGAGCAGGAGAATCTGACAGTGAAGATACCGCCCCGGCAAGGAAGAACCGGCGGCGGAGCAATAGGAAGAAGAAGAGCCAAGAAGTACTGGTTGTTGAGAAGTCCGGCGATGAAGGCGCCGCCAAGAAGGCCCAGGCTGGCAGCTCCAGCAAGGAGGTTGCCGGATGCGCCAACTGCCAAGTTGTGGCGGTCGCCGACAAGTGGGACGGCACCAACAAACAGTACTGCAAGATCCACCGCACCAAGGGCCATGACCTCCAGAGCTGCAAGCAGGTCGAGCGGCTCGTCGAGCTGCAAAAGGCCGAGTACGAGCGGCGCGACAAGGAGAGAGCCCGGGGAGGTGGCGGAGGATCAGGTACGAAGCGCCCCGGCCAGGGAGGACGCCGCGACAAGGACATGCAGCGGCAAACGAACAGGCCTTCCCGTGGCCGCGACAAGAACGAAGACGACGACGAAGACGAAGACATGGATGACGTCGAGACCAGTGAGCAGGAGTTTCAGAAAGCCACAGAGGTCTTGTGCATAGACGGCGGTGCTTCCCTGCATACTTCTCACCGCCAGCTCAAGCAGTGGGCGTGGGAAGTCAATGCAGCGGAACCACCCGTCGAGTCACGCAAGCCTCTGAAATGGTCCGGCACGCCTATCATCTTCGATATTAAGGACCACCCTGACCGCACAACTGCGATCGGGTGCTTGCCGATGTTGGTCTCGCCAACAGTCCGCAACCTCAAGGTCACCAAGATGCTAGTCGACGGCGGGGCCGGCTTGAACCTGATCTCCTCCGCTGTCCTTTGGAAACTCCAAGTCCCCGACAGCGAGCTCGAAGAGACCGTCACGTTCCAAGGAATCAACCCGGGAAGGAGCAAGCCGAAGGGGAAGATAACGTTGCCAGTGACATTTGGCAGCGAGCTGAACTTCAGGACAGAGAGGATCACTTTTGACATTGCCGATTTTCCGTTGCCCTACAATGGAATTCTCGGCCGTCCAGCGCTCGCCAAATTCATGGCGGCCTCTCACTACGCATACAACATGCTCAAGATGCCAGGCCCGATAAGCGTCATCTCTGTCCCTGGCGACAAGAAGGATGCCCTTATCTGTGCCGACAAGATCTACCGGGAAGCAGCAGCCGCAGCGGATCACAAGCCACTTGCTGCTAAAGCTCCCGGAGGGAAGAAGAAGACCAAGCCCGGCAAGTGCTCTGGCGCCCACTCCGGCAAGCGCACCTCAACGGAGTGCTCCGGCAAGCGCACCTCAACGGAGTGCTGCGCTACCGTCGAGGACGCGCCATCAAGCTCCATCGGCAAGAGTAAGAAGACAATGGCAGCTCTGCCAACGACCAAGAAGGTGTGCGCCAAGGAGGACGGCACTGGTGGTACCTTCACCATCAGTGCCACTCTCGACTCCAAATAGGAAAGCGCGCTCGTTGCTTTCCTGCGGGCGAATGTCGATGTGTTTGCCTGGCAACCATCTGACATCCCCGGTGTTCCCAGGAAAGTGATTGAGCACCACCTCGCCGTCTGTCCTCATGCGCGGCCCGTCAAGCAAAGAGTCAGGAAGCAAGCGATGGAGCGCCAAGAGTTCATCGCAGAAGAAATCAAGAAGTTGGAAGCGGCAGGCCTCGTCAGAGGTGTGCTCCATCCGACGTGGTTGGCCAATCCGGTTGTCGTGCGCAAAGCAAATGGGAAATGGAGGCTTTGCATCGACTTTACTGATGTTAACAAAGCTTGTCCCAAGGATCCCTTCGCCTTGCCGCTCATTGACCAGATTGTTGACTCCACAGCCGGATGTGACCTGCTTTCATTTCTTGACGCTTACTCAGGATACCATCAAATCTTCATGGCTGAAGAGGACGAGGAGAAGACCGCGTTCATCACTCCATGTGGCACGTACTGTTTCATACGGATGCCTTTCGGTTTGAAGAATGCTGGTTCGACGTTTGCGAGGGTTGTCCATACCGCTTTTGAGCCACAGATCCACAGAAATGTGGAAGCCTACATGGATGACATAGTTGTCAAAAGCAGGGACAGGGCAACCCTTATTCAAGATTTAGAAGAGACCTTCACGAACCTGCGCAGGATCAGCCTCAAGCTCAACCCTGAGAAGTGCGTGTTTGGAGTCCCTTCCGGCAAGCTTCTCGGGTTCTTCGTGTCTCAGCGAGGAATCGAAGCCAATCTAGACAAAATCAAGGCCATCGAGCAGATTGAAGCACCAACACGCGTCAAGGATGTACGAAGGCTTGCCGGCTGCGTCGCGGCTCTCAGCAGGTTTATTTCCAAGTCGGCAGAACGCGCCCTGCGATTTTTCAAAGTTTTGAAAAAGGCGGGTCCAGTGAAATGGACTCCGGAAGTGGAGGCTGCGCTGCAGGACTTGAAGAAATACCTATCCTCCGCTCCAATACTTGTCGCGCCTAAACCACAAGAGAAGTTGCTGCTGTACCTGGCGGCAACCAATCAAGTGGTTAGTGCTGCGTTAGTAGCGGAGAGGGAGGCAGATGATGAGCCAGCAACCCCGGCAAGCACGTCCAGCGACAAGCAGGGGGCTTCCCCGACAAGCTCTGGCCCCGACAAGAATGAATCTGCGCAGGAGCAAGTGGAGGTGCAGAAGAAGAAAATGGTGCAGCGCCCAGTTTACTTTGTCAGCTCCCTGCTGCAGGGGGCTAGGTCAAGGTACTCTGGTGTGCAGAAATTGCTTTTCGGCCGTCTCATGGCCTCGAGAAAGCTGCGCCATTACTTCCAAGCACATGAGATTACGGTTGTCACCCGCTTTCCGCTGAAGAGGATACTGCAGAATCCAGAAGCGACAGGTAGGATTGTCGAGTGGGCACTAGAACTGTCGAGCTTCGATCTCCAGTTCGAGAGCACCTCGACTATCCAAAGCAGAGCATTGGCGGAGTTCATAGCAGAGTGGACACCGACACCGGACGAAGATATCCCAGAGACGAGCATCCCCGCCAAAGAAGCAAGCAAAGAGTGGCTGATGTACTTTGATGGTGCTTTCTCGCTGCAAGGCGCCGGTGCTGGCGCGTTACTTATCACGCCCACCGGAGAGCACCTCAAGTACGTAGTCCAGATGCACTTCCCCAAGGAACAAGCAACCAACAATACTGCAGAGTATGAAGGTCTGCTCGCCGGTCTCAGGATCGCGGCAGAACTTGGGATCAAGAAGCTCATTGTCAGGGGTGACTCGCAGCTTGTCGTCCGCCAAGTGAACAAAGATTACCAGAGTTCGTTGATGGAAGCGTACGTTGATGAAGTGAGGAAGCTAGAAGAGCGCTTTGACGGCCTGCAAATGGAACACATTCCAAGAGCTGAGAACGACATTGCTGATGGCCTGTCAAAGTGCGCAGCATTCAAGTTACCTGTGGAACCAGGAACCTTTGTGCTCAAGCTGACTCAGCCATCCGTAACGCCATCAACCAGACAGAGCAAGAAGAGGAAGTTGGTCTCCGGCAACTATCTTCCGGCAGAGCTCCCCGGAGCCGCCGACAAGAAGATCCCTAAGATCGACGCCAAGAGCGCTGAGGAGTCGTCTGCTCTGGAAAACCCCAGTGTTTGTTCCGTAGAAGCAGGCGCTCCTGACAAGTTTTGCTCCGGCAAGCTTGCCGGGGAACGTCAAGCTCCGGCTGAGCCCCAGATCCTCGCCGTAGAAGCGGACGTTCCCGCAGCAGCAGATGTGCCTTCAGTCCTTGTTGTCGAGCCACAGGCTCCAGCATGGGCGCAGCAGACTGTCCATTTTCTCCAAAGCAGAGAACTTCCCGAAGAGCAAGAAGAAGCGGAAAGAGTAGCCTGGTGCTCGAGTATGTACCAGTTCGTCGACAACACACTGTACAGAAGAGGGCGCAACGGTGTGAAATTGAAGTGTATTTCCCGGGAAGACGGACAAAAGCTGTTGCCAGAGATACATGGAGGCATATGTGGTCACCACATTGGCGCCAGAGCACTTGCCGGCAAAGCATTCCAGCAAGGTTTCTTCTGGACGACAGCCCTCCAGGATGCAACTGCACAAGTAACCAAGTGTGAAGCGTGCCAGTTCCATTCCAAGCAGATACACCAGCCAGCTCAAGCTCTCCAAACGATCCCTTTATCCTGGCCATTTTCGGTCTGGGGGCTCGACATCCTCGGCCCCTTCCCCCGAGCTGTCGGGGGCTTTGAGTACTTGTAGATCGCAATCGACAAGTTCACAAAGTGGCCGGAAGTGGAACCAGTGAGGAAGGTGATAGCACAGTCAGCAGTCAAGTTCTTCAGGTCGATTGTTTGCCGCTTCGGGATCCCCAACAGGATCATCACTGACAATGGTACACAGTTCACGAGCCGCGCCTTCATGCAATACGTCCAAGATCTCGGCGCCAAGGTCTGCTTCGCTTCTGTTGCTCATCCCCGGAGCAACGGTCAAGCGGAAAGGGCCAATGCCGAGGTGCTGCGCGGGCTCAAGACCAGAACTTTCGACAGGCTGCACAAGTGTGGGAGAAACTAGATCGAGGAGCTGCCGGTGGCTCTTTGGTCGATCAGCATGACGCCAAATCAAGCCACTGGACAGACACCATTTGCTCTAGTCTATGGAGCAGAAGCAGTTACCCCCACGGAACTCGTATACGGGTCACCTCGAGTGCTCGCTTATGATGAGCTTGAGCAAGAGCGGCTGCGTGAAGATGACGCGCTGCTCCTTGAGGAAGATCGTCTTCAGGCTGCTGTGCGAACCTCTCGCTACCAGCAAGCTTTGCGTCGCTACCATAGCCGCAAAGTTAAAGCCAGAAGCTTCGAGGAAGGCGACCTTGTTCTTCGGCGCGCCCCGTCCGCCAAGAATCATAACAAGTTGACGCCAAAGTGGGAAGGCCCTTACCGGGTGAGACGAGTCACGAGGCCCGGCGCTGTCCGCCTCGAGACCGAAGATGGCACTCCGGTGAGCAACTCCTGGAATATTGAGCATCTTCGTAAGTTTTACCCGTAAGGCGCGGTTGTCGGGCCCCGCCCGGCAACCAACCTTTTGTACAAGTCTTGCCGCAGTTGCTTGTAATCCTTTGTACAAAGCCAGGCGTAGACCCTGAGCAGCAGTAAATGAAGCGCTGGCGCCCTAAGTTTTAGCATGCATGCTGAGTCGAGTCTCGTCCTTGGTTAGGGTTGATAGTGCCTAACAGCTGCTAACCCCTAGCTTAGAGGTCGAGTCTGCGTCCTTTTTCCTGTTCTTTCGTTTCCTTTGGTTCGCAGGGTTTTGCATATCCTGGCCAGACCGCTTAAGGACGAAGAAGAGGAGAAGGGCGGACCAGCATCTGGTCCCCGGCAAACCAATGTTGCCGGGGGCTGCAAGTACGAAGATTCACCCGCGGCAAGCCAAAGTTGCCGGGGGCTGCAATCCCAGATAAGTCTTTCATCCCTTGTCATGCATTCTCTTATGGACTAATGAATGCGAAAACCTTGTTCCTTCCTAAAAAGCTGCCGTGCTCCCTTAACTCTTGGCCCCGGAGCGCGTTCCTGGGGCCAGTTTCGGTAGTAGCCACGGCGGCAAAGGAACGGAATGAGGAGCCCGAACCCGCCTCATCCCTGCCTCCGCCAAAGGCGTGAGGAAGGTCAAGTGACGCGGGAAGACGGCAGGGCCTGTTGCCGGGCAAAGAAGTGTCTATCTTAACGATGTAAAGGATCCGCTCCTTGGCGTGGGTTTTACCCGCGAGACAAATGGCCCGGCAAACATCCCCTTTTCATTAAAAACATTCCGCTCAGGTACAGTTTAGAGAGAATGAAAAACATGTAAGATGGGATTACAAGTCTTAAACACAGCTAAGGCCTGAGGGCTTACAGATTGAAAAAAGATAAGATGCCCGTAATCCCTTTCTTGTCTCTCTCCTCAGGAGGTAGGACAAGGAGGCGAAAAGGGCAAAAGGGGCGCCTAGGCGAGCTACGGGTGGCAGAAGACACCAACAGAACGCCCCGCGGGCCGGCTGAAAGCTGGACGGTGATGGCGGCGCCGGAAGAAGGGCTCGACGAGGCGGTAGGGCGTCAGCACGCTGTCGAGGGCGCCGTGCCCTCGTACTCCGAGTTGACGGCCTTGCCGCCAGCCCTCTTCCTCTTCCGCAGCCTCGCCACGCCAGCCGCCAAGGAGACGACCCCGAGTAGCTCAAGGAGCCGGCGACGCGGATGATGGGGTCGCCGGTGCCACGCGGAGCCGCGGCCGACGCCTAGTCGGACCCGTCATCCCGACGACGGCTGCCCTCGTCGTCGCTGTCGCTCCCCTCCTCGTCACTCTCGCTCGAGGAGGAGCCTTCGCTGTCGGAGGAGCTATCCACGCAGCACCAGGCCCGGGTCCCGAAGTCCCCGAAGGCCTTGACGGAGAAGAGATCGCCCTCCATCAACTTAAAATGGAGGGTGAACCCCTCCATCAAGCTGTGGATACGGGCGAATGTCTTCCACCCTCGGCCAAGATACACCACGCCAGGGGCTGGGGACTCGACATGGACCCGCATGCCGCTGATCCTGCAGCCCTTCATGCGCAGCCTTAGCGTCTCGGGTTGCTCCATCTCCATCACGCTAGCGAAGGGAGCAGGGAGGCGGAGGCGGCGGCAAGGCTCCCGGCGCAGCCTGACGAAGAACTCGCAGGGGTCGTCCCCGATGTGGACTGCCGTGAGAAGAGGGGCCGCTGGCGGAGGCAAGGCCGGCGCGTCGCCCCGTCTACCTCGTCCACGACCTCGTCCACGGCCTCGTCCAAGACCTCGCCCCCTCCCCCTTCCCCTTACGGTTGGCTCCGCCACCGCGGGTGCAAGGGGAGGAGGGGCGCGTTGCCTAGCGGCGACCCTCGCCGCCACCGATGAAGGACCAGGATTCCCTTTCTCCATGGCGAATGGAGAGAGGGGATCAGAAGCTGGAGAGAAGCGAAGATGGAGGAGTGTGGGTTTTCGTCGCCCCCCTCTTGCTCTTTATAAAGGAGCAGGGTGGGGGCTCGACCGCCCCGCTCAGCCAATCAAGACGCAGGAAGAGCAGGCGACTGGGATCGGCCCGCTGCCTCGGCCCGGTTTCCTGCCTCCACCGTCCGCGACCCCAGGCGCATGGAAGCCGCATGGCTGGCGTGCAGGACCAAGGCGACGGATGAGGCGACCTCCCCTCACCCCGTGATCGTGGGGAGCGGGCACCTCAGAAACCGTGCCTCGGCCCCGTCCCACAAACGAACCCCGCCTCCATGCCTTCCTCCACTTATGGGGATAGCGCGAACCGTCCCCCTTTATTACGACGTGATGCATGCCTGCGGGGCTCAGCCCCGCGCATGCCGCCCACGTCACGCGCGCCTCTCCCCATGATGCCGCATTCGACGCGTGCCGTTCGGGGAGGGCGTGGTGGATGCAGAAGCAGATGCAGCGTGACCCAGGCCACGCGTGCCCGTGCACTGTTTTGGTCCTGGCCCAACAGCGCTCGGCACCGTGTATGGCCCAGGCCTGGGGGCTCCTGTCAGTGTACTAAAGTTGGGGTACCTTAGTCCCCCGAACTTGTGCACGGGCAGTCGTAGCACCCCGCGGCAAGGCTTGCCAGGCGATCGCCAAAACTCTCCGTGGTCCCTTTTTTGGGCCATCCAAGAACAAAGTATTTGAGCCAAGGCCCCGGCAGGAGGAGCTTTCCAGGAAGGCCACCCGAAGAGAGCAAGGCCCCGGCAAGAGGAGCTCGCCGGGATGCCCGCTCGAAGCACAAGGCCCCGGCAAGAGGAGCTTGCTGGGAAGGCCGACCGAGGCACGACAAGATACTTGCTGCGACGCGCCCCGCGTCCCGGCAAGGACCGGTGAGCGGCAAGCTCCCGGGCGCGACAAGGCACCAACCGCGGCAAGGCGTTTGCCGCGGCAAGTCACCACCCCGCGCCTGCGCTCCAGCTCATCCACCCACGCGTCGCTCTGGGGCCATTCCAGGCGTACGTGGCGAGAGGCTGGGCAGCCAGGGGCATGCGGTGGCAAAGCAACGCTGACAGAGTAGCCATCGTGGCAAACGGTGGCGCTCCAGACGGCCCCTTTCCTGCACCTTCTGGGCGACGCGGACGGGCATTTAATGCCCTTGTCCCCTGCCGTCAGAGTTAGGTATGATAACACTGTGCAAACAGCTGTACCCAACACAGCGTTTCCAGTTTTACCCCCGCCTACGTTGCCACCTGTGGGTAACCCCTTGCACATATAAAACGAGGCCCCATGCGCAACGGAGGAGGGAGGAGGCCATTCACGCTCGGTCTCGCCAGCAGCTCGCGTGTACTGTAGCACCACACGCTCTCGAGCAAGAACGCAATACCAAACCACAAAGCAGCAGTAGGGTTTTACGCATCCGTGCGGCCTGAAGCTGGGTAAACCCCTCGGGTGCACCGCCTCGATCCGCTCTTCGTGCGACCTCCGGCCCCCGCCAAACCAAGAAAGGGGCTCGGTCCCCATAGGTGTTGGTGGAGGCAGATTTCCCACCGACAGTGTTCTCCAAGATGGAGGTCTTGAAATCCACAAGTGGATCCTCTCATAAGAGGCCTTGATCTCCAATGGACGTGGTAGAAGGAGAAAAGCTCACAAATATCTCATCTAATAATTTGCTAACCCTGAACATATCCCTAGGTATGTATTATATAGGCTTGGGTAGGTAGGAGGTGAAGGGGATGCAAAGTGGAGGCCCAACAGCCCGCATCAGCCGGCCATCCTGTAGGGCCCATGCGCATGGGGTAAGTTGGGCCCGTGCGCACGGGGTGCTACAGCCGTGCGCATGAGGTGCATGGAGTCCCTAGTTAATATTTCTGTAAGTGCATCTAGTGCCCCTTAGTGATTTTGGTGTATTGAAGACTTAGCCGCGATGGAGATACGGAGGGCCGGAGAGCTTCTTCAGAAAGCGGTGGCTCAACAGGCGGCTTACTCGTACATCCGTGATTGGATTCATTCAACCCCTCGTCCAAGCCAGAGTTATAGCAGGCATATTGACTCGCTAGCGGTTTTCAAGCAGTGAGCGGCACCATAACCAGCCTTGTAGGCATGACCCACCGCGTGCTGATAACAATGCTCAGGCTTTGGTGGATCAGGGCAGGGCACGTCGGGAGGGTGAGTTGGCGGCTAAGTTGGTGGCTCATCAATAGTCTCCGGTTTACCCATCAGTGTCTATGGAGGTAGGAATAACCTCTAGAACCCTGGTGTGATGTGCTTAGTGTTGGCTTTACGTAATGAGCACTTGCCGAAGGATTTTAAGGGCCCCCGCAAGGTGCCTAATTACACAACGAATCAGCCCCCAAAGGCCTGGATTGGGAGCTATGAGATGGCCACGGAGATGTTGGACATTAGTGATGTTGTGTATGCTAATTATTTCACCATGATGTTGGATGGACCAGCACACACTTGGCTAAAAGGATTGCCCCCTAATTCCATCAGATCATCGACTGAATTGAGAATGCGTTTTATCCAGAATTTCAAAGACACGTGCAAGCAGCCTATGTCGATTCTTGTTTTAGACTCTTATATCCAGGGTGAGGGCGAATCAAAAACCAATTGGGTGCACCAGATCTCAGCCTTTATCCATTCATCGGATAGTATCAACGCCGGTTCAGCCGTCCTGATGTTGGAAAAGAATTGTCGTTTCCTTCCCCTTAAGCAGAAGCTGGGGCGGCTTAAGTAGCATTGCAAGGATATGGGAGAGCTCATGGCAGATCTCGTCTAATACGCCGACTCTGATAGTACTAAAGACCCTGAGTCTGATGAGGAGAAGACTGGCAAGGGGAAGACGAGTGGCAATGCAAAAGGACAACAACATAATATGGCAGGTCAAGGTAATATTGGTAAGCGCAAGCAGATGGATGCTGATTTAGACTTTGTCGGTGTAGAAAAAGAGGGGTACACTTTTTGTACCCCTATAACTGTGCACGGGCAGTCTGAGCCATGGGCACCACCACACCAAGCAAGGCAAGGGAGGTGAGCCAAGGTAAGGCCAAAACCCGAGAGAACTGGAGAAATGCCAAGGCCAAGACCACAAAGAGCAAAGGGGGCGAAGTAGACTCCCCCGGCAAGATCCTTGCCGGGGGACGGTTCTAGCAACCCCGACAAGGCTCTTGCCATGGCAACTCGCCCCACGCCTATGGAGGAGATCACCCTTGAGTCTATTGCCCCCATGGGGCAAGGATTCGGGAGACGTCCCCGTGATGGCATGCAGATCTTTGTGAAGACATTCAAGATCAGATACACGCTATAGAAGATGACGACCCTTGGCGGGATCCGAGCCAAGGAAGACCACAAGGCCCCCGGGAAGCGCCTTGCCGGGGATGACGACAGGCGCCTCGGCAAGACCCTTGCCGGGACCCCGGCAAGACCCTTGCTGAGGACACCCACAGGGCCACCATCAGGCCCACGCCAACTAAACTTCCACCGCCGTGCGCATGCAGCTGGCCTGCAGATCTTTGTGAAGACCCACCACTGCGCCACCTCAGCTGCCTGCCTACCTACATGGCGTCGCAGGCATCGCTGGCTAGGGCGCGTGTCGACACAAGAAGGAGCGGCGATGGACGAGACAGGTCTCTCCCCGTCCCCAATAAAGCAAGGACACCTAAGCAAGGCGCATTAAATGCGCCTTGTCATGTAATGCGAGGGATAACCTCGCATCACTGAACCCTTTCCACCTCCTGTGTGCCACTGTGGCAACCCCTTTTCCTATAAAAGGAGGCTCGAGGCGATCAGGAGAAGGATTCGGCTTTTTGGAGGTCCTCACGCCCCATAGCTAGCTCATGAACACAGATATACAATCCACCAAAGCAGGAGTAGGGTTTTACGCATCCTCGCGGCCCGAACCTGGGTAAATGAACCGTGTGCTATCTGTTTGATCCGCTCTTCTCACGACCCCGCGCCCCGCAACCGTAGTAGGGATTCTTGTGATCCCATAGGTGTCGTTCCAAAACACCGACATCTTTGGCGCGCCAGGTAGGGGGCGCAGTTGTGAGAATCGGCTTTAGCAGTTAGCCCGGCACTCCTTCATCTTCGTGACCCTTGAAGAAGAAAGCAGGCCAGAAGATCGGCACTCGAGCGATTGCAAACAGAAGCTAAGTTGCACTGAACCCTGATCTGTACTGCCCTTCTTATTTGAGGTTATTCCCCCCGTAGATGTTACGCCTTTGTATGAGAAACCTGCACGCCAGGGGGCTCTCCCACGATCGGCAACGCCCTTGCCCTGTTTCGAGTCCGCTCAACAGCTCAAGCGGCTGCGTCGAGAATGGCAGAGTAGCCTTCCGTGATGAACAACGCCCTCGATTCTGACTCGAGTCAAGCTCGACAGTTCGAGCGGCACGTTCGGAACGGAAAGGTGGCTCATCTGGCAACACGCGTACCCGACAGGCCATGGGGATCCGTCCCCAAAACGCCGCTAGGGGCTTCCGCGCCGTCGAGCCTACCCAATCGACGTAGGGCGCGCATACAAAGAAGAATTGAACGGGGGAATAACATGCATGAAAGTTAAGAGTACTTCAAAGTTATATTACATCACATCATTGCTGCGGTTCTAACTAAAGATAAAATTCGTCTTGGTCGGGAACCCGCAGCGGCGAAGAAGAATGGGATGCCTAATCCCGGCGCTGGCCTTCCACCCTCTTGATTTCGTCGATGCAGTCGATGATGGGCTTGATGCGCCCCTTGAGCACCGTGAGGTCGGTACCATCCGGCAAGCTATCCATCACGGCCGCGAAGTCAAGGTCGGGATTCCAGTACGCCACCTTGGTGAGGACCTTGGTCATGACCCTCCGGCAAAGTCGTCGGGCCTCCCCGGCCAGCGTGGCCGCCCTGTTGGAGTGAAGATAGGCCAAGTCTCGAAGGACGCCCTCGAAGAACTGGGTCAGCTTGGCGTTAACGGTCCCGCTGCCCTCAGGAGCGTACCTCACGTTTGGCATCCCCATGGTGGCCAATTGCAAGGTGACCTTGCCGACGACGACCTCCAGATGGCTGATCCACATGTTCTCGCCCGCCACATATTCCTGGTGGGAGGCGGCCTCGTTTGCCCGCAGCTGCTTCTCCTCCTCCAGGGTCCTGGTCAAGGTCTCCTCCCGAGCCCTGCTCTCCGACAACATCTTCTCGAGATCCTCCAGCTTCAGCTTGAGGTCTCTGATGGAGTTTTGCGCTTCAGAGAGCTCCCCAATCCTGCTGATGACCGCTCCTTGCGCCTCTACCAAGGCGCGGTTGAGCGTGCTCTTCTCGTTGGACAGCTTGAGGGCCTGTTCCTTCAGCTCGTCCCGCTCCACCTCCAACTCCCTCACCTTGCCGGCATGGGCCAGAGCTTGGGCATCGAGTGCCTCTGCTGCAGCTCGTGAGTCCGTCGCGCGACAAGGGACTCGAGCTCCTCATCCTTGCCGCGGAGCATTGCGGCAAGCTTCGACTCACGCACGGAGAGGTCCTCTTCCTGGGAATCCAAGGCGGCTTGATGCTGGTTCTGGGTGGCCTCGGCCACGGCAGCCAAGTTCGCCGCCTTTTCTTGGGCCTTCTTGATGTTAGCCATCTTCATGGTGAGCTCTACATCGCGCTTGGCCAATTCCTCCTGAAAGGCCCTCTGCTCTTCACGAGTATGATGGAACCAGGTCTGCGTCTCGGCAACGCGCGCCTTGAAGTCCACCTCCGCGTTGTCCACCGTTGCCATCCTGGACTTGACCTTGTCTAGGCAGGCACGGTAGAGCACTTGGAGCTTCCGAAAATTGGCCCACATGGCACGGAAAAGTTGCTCCTCTGGAGAACCGTTGCCGCCAACCGCCGTCTCATCAACCACCTCGAGCCCGATGGCGGCAAGCACCTCGCCGTCAAAGACTTCCCCTTCTGCGGGCGCTCGGCTTGACGCCCCTGGAAGATGGACGAAAAGATCGTCGCCCACCTTCAGATATCTGTCGGGGCCCGAGGTTGAGGAGGAGGGAGGCTGATCATCCACCACCTCTTCCTCGGCGGAGGCCTTGCCAGCTTCCCCGGTAGGTCCACCGCTGGCGCCCTTGGCAGAAGCCTCGCCGGTCGCCTTGGCGGCCCCCGCAGCGGTGTCCTCGGCAGCATCCTTGGCGGCCTCATCAGCGGCGGCCTCGTCAGCATCCTTGGCGGCCTCCTCAGCAATATTCCCAACAACAGTGTCCACGTCCTCCATGTCTCTCGAAGGAGGGCCTGGGCCATAATGGGAGCAATGAAGCCAAGAAAAAGAATAAGGAAAAAACAGAGACGAAGGACAGGTGACTCACCAGTGCCAGGCTGTGAAGCAGAAGTCCCCTCCTCGCCGGCATTTAGCGCCGTGGCAGAGTCACCAGCGCCCAAGTTCCCCTCTTCTTCCATGGGTGTGGGCTCCGTGCTTGATGCCCTTGCCGGGGACGCCCCTCGCGGCGGCGTAGTCGATGGGGGTGGTGTGTTGGGGGTAGCCCTCTGCGGCTCCTCCTGCTACCGCTGCCCTCCTGCGAACCCGACAAGGTCAACACTACAGCATCGAACGCCTACCACGTGTCGAGTAAGAGGAGGGTGACGAACTTACGCTGGGGGCTGTGCCGGGTGCTGCTATCCGGGCTGCTCAGCACCACGAGTGGTGACTTTGAAGCACCGGCCGGGGGCTGGCTGCTCGCCAAGGCCTTCGCCCTCTTCGCCCTCTGGGCCAACGTCTCTGCATCCCTGAAAAAGCAAAAATGGATCAGGAGATAAATGATTTGATTCAGGGAAATGGAAATGGCAGTAAGGAACGGAGTACTTACTCGTCATCCATCTCCTCCTCTTCCGCCACCTTCCTTTTCCTCTTCGGGCTGAGAGGCCCAAGATCAAAAGGGAGCTCCACGTCATCGTCCGAGTCGACATCTTCCGGAGGAGGCGAAGACGGTGGGGTGTGTGCACGCTCAGATGGGGAAGGGGCTGCTGTCTTCTTCTTCTCAGCGGCCTTCGTCAGCCTCTTGGCTGCCGTGGCCCTCGTGTGACGCCCGGATCCCTCCAGGGTCAATAGAGGCCGCGCAGCCCTGCTGGGCCGGACCAGCTCGCCGGAGCCCGCCCGCCGCAGGACTCGCCCTCTTCCCCTGGTTGGCATCGAGCCCGCCGCCACATCCTCCTCCCCCGACGACTCGTCGGCCGCGTCCTCGACAAGCGGAGCTCCAGTGTCGGCGCTGCTGACCTCCTTGGTGGGCGCCGCCCACAGGGTGAGCTGCTCTTCCTTCGCAGCCGTTGCGGCCTTGTCCTCCACGCCCCCGGCGCTGCCGGCCTCCACGGCAAGCTGCGCCTCCCTCGCCCTAGTGGTGATGTAGTCCATCTCTGCCTGGGTGGTGTCCATGACAAGCCACCGCTCGGCGTCAGCATTGACATATACCTCAATCAGGGTGTCAAAGAATTGTTGCACCTCTGCATCCGTCGGCTCATTCCAGCTCGGGACAGGGCCGTGCGCGTTACAGTCCAGCATCATAGTGATGATCTCGGACCAGCGTGAATTGTTGCACAACGGGACCACCCCCACTGGCAACTTGAAGAACGAGCCCATGATGGCCTTGCCAACCTTTGCGGTAGCCCTCGCGGCCTTGCCGGTCCGTTCGACCTCGCCATCACGACCCAAATCCAGCGAAAAGAGCCGCTGGCATAAGTGGGCATGCGCCATCACCGTGAAGTTGTGGTCGAGGCTAGGGCGGAGCCGCATAATGTCAGCCGGATTCGTAAAAAGCCAGGCTGGCCTCCCCTTGTTGTGCAACGGGGCGATCCGGCGACGAATGAAGTCCGCCCCGATCATCTCAAGGGTGAGTCCAGCCCGGGTTAGCCAGAGAATCCTGGTGATGGCGACAGTAAGCCTCCCGTCGGCGACGTCAACATCACTCCAATCGCTGCCGCGGACCGGCGGCACTCGGCGGACCTTGCAAAACTCCGGCGGGTCTTCATCCTCAATCCAGCACCACTGGCCACGCCATTCATCCCACCTCTCCTTCACGGCACCGTCCGGGTACGCCCCCTTGGATCTTGGGATCCAGGTGACGCAACCAGAGACAGCACCTCCCGTCTGGATCCGAGGCAAGAAATAATGGCGGAAGAGCGCCGTGTTGGGCTGCACCCCGGCAAAGCCTTCGCAAAGATACGCAAAAAAAGCCATGCACGCCACCGCATTCGGAGTAAAATCTAAGAGGCGAAAGCCGAAGGTGTGCATAATGTCGAAGAAGAAATCAGAAAAGGGGGGCATAACCCGCAAGAAAGGTAATCGACGAAAAAGGGATACCGATTTGGGGCAGGATCGGCGCAAGCGGCAGGAATGACGCACGTTGCTAGGTGTCCCGAACTCTCTCCCCCCATCTTCACTCCCCATAGGGGCCCGAAGGAGGCCTGAAGCTCATGAACATCAACCGTCGAGGGGAAGAAAAAGGCGAATTTCGTCCGGTCCCCCAACAACGCGCTCTCCGGCGGCTCCACGGTCCCAGAGCCCTTGGCCGCCCCCTTGCCCTTGGCCAATTTGGGCGCCATGGCGGCTGAGAGGTTTAGAGGATTGAGGAAGGGGGTGGCGAAGTAGCAACGGCGAGCGATGGTGAAAGCTTAGGAAGGAAGGAAGGGAGGAAACGACGGCTGTGAGATTGGAAAAGGCATGAGGTAAGAGGAGAAAGTGAGCAGCGTGCCCATGGTTATTCCTTATTATGGGGGAAAACGCGGGCCGCCTCCTTTCACATTAACTGGGATGTGACGCATGCCCGCGGGAAGCAACCCCATGCATGGAGCCCAGGTCACGCCCGCCTCCCCACGCCGCGCCACGCGCGGGAAGCGTGGGAAGCACAGCACGCGAAGGAACTTACCGCGGTAAAAACCGCTGTCGGTGTCAAAACCGGTGGATCTCGGGTAGGGGGTTCTGAACTGTGCGTCTAGGCGGATGGTAACAGGAGGCAGGGGACACGATGTTTTACCCAGGTTCGGGCCCTCTTGATGGAGGTAAAACCCTACGTCCTGCTTGATTAATATTGATGATATGGGTAGTACAAGAGTAGATCTACCACGAGATCAAGGAGACTAAACCCTAGAAGCTAGCCTATGGTATGATTGTTATTCTGTCCTACGGACTAAAAGCCTCCGGTTTATAGACACCGGAGACGGTTAGGGTTACATAGAGTCGGTTACAATGGTAGGAGATCTACATATCCTTATCGCCAAGCTTGCCTTTCACGCCAAGGGAAGTCCCTTCCGGACACGAGACGAAGTCTTCAATCTTTTATCTTCATAGTCCAGGAGTCCGGCTAAAGGTATAGTCCGGCTATCCGGACACCCCCTAATCCAGGACTCCCTCAGTAGGCCCTGAACCTAGCTTCAATGACGACGAGTCCGGCGCGAAGATTGTCTTCGGCATTGCAAGGCGGGTTCCTCCTCCAAGTACTTCATAGAAGATTTTGAACACAAAAGATAGTGTCCAACTCTGCAAAATAAATTTCCACATATTGCCATAGAGAGAATAATATTACACAAATCTAATATTTACACACATCACACTACGGCCAAGCTTTTATTCGAATCATTTTTACTCCCCCACCTCAGCGCGTTTCGCGAGGCGGTTTCCTTGGCACGTCTTGTCAAAGCAGAGATCGTGTCCCCTTTATTTACGGGATTCTCATCAATACGGACGTGGGTAACCCAACCGCGCCATTGATTACGACGCTTGGGAGATAAGCGAGTTTTATCAGGCAGGTGGGGACGCATAGCCGCATCCGCCCATATAAGGGGATAAGGATCCACCTTTTTACCTACGCCTTCTTCCTCCTTTGCCTATCCATCTTCCGCGCACTCGAGCTCTAGCGCCCAAGCCCGCATTCCCCCACCTCGACCTTCTCCAGTCATGTCCGGAGCGGGAGGTAAGTGGATGGTCTCCTCCGTCATGGAGGGGCACATCAAAAAACTGAGGAAGGCCGGATACTTGTCTAACGACATCGCGCATCGGGTTCCCGAAGAGGGGCAGCTCCTCCCCACCCCAAGGCCCCATGAGAGGGTAGTGTTCCTTCCCCACTTCCTCCACGGACTGGGCTTTCCTCTCCACCCATTTATCCGGGGACTCATGTTCTACTACGGCCTGGATTTCCATGATCTGGCCCCAAACTTCATCCTCAACATCTCGGCGTTTATCGTCGTGTGCGAGGCTTTCCTCTGCATCCGCCCCCATTTCGGCCTATGGCTCAAGACTTTCAATGTCAAGCCGAAGGTGGTGCGCGGCAACCAGGCGGAGTGCGGAGGCGCCATGGCAGGCAAGATGCCCGGCGTCCTATGGCTCGAGGGCTCCTTTGTGGAGACCCCGAAGGGGTGGCAATCGGGGTGGTTTTACATCACCGAGCCGCGCGACCCTGAGTGGGTCGCAGCCCCCGAGTTCCGGTCCAGACCCCCTACGCGGCTCACGTCCTGGAAAGAGACAGGCCTGTCATGGGGCAGCAAAGAAGAGGTGACTGGACTGCAAAAATGCATCCAAACCCTGGTGAACAAGCAGCTCAAGCTTGTCAACGTAGTCCAGGTTATACTCATCCGCCGGATCCTCCCGTGTCAACAATGGGCCTTCAATCTGTGGGAGTCTGACTCGGCGCAGCACCGAACTCTGAACAGGCTCTTCGACACGACGTACGAAGACGCCTGGAAGGTGCTTTTCAAGGGCGCCGAGGCTCCCGCGTCCGCTTCCCAGGATCGCGGATTCAGCATGCAGCGTCATGCTAGTGCGGTAAGCCATTTGTACCTTTTACAGGGTATCAGTTTTTCATAGTTTGACTCTATGAGGGATCTAAACTCCCTTACCTTTGACAGGATTGGCAGGCAAAGTCCGGACAGATCGATTGTCCGACTCCTTTGCCCGAAGACCCAGCCGATGCTCGCTTGGCGAAGCTGGTGGTTCCGGTACCCTATGTGGTGCCGGAGAAGAAGGCCAAGAAGAAGGCCACAGGGACTCGAAAGAGTGCCCGACGCCTGGAGGTGTTGGATTCATCATCCGACGACACCGAGACGCACTCCTCCCGTGAAAACGGGGAGGAGGAAGAAGAAACCTCTCCCCCCAGCGGAGGGAGGAAAGAAGAGGAAGGTCGCCCCGACCGGGGAGGCCGAAGGGTCCAAGAAGGGGAAGACCCTTCCATCGGACGACTCCACCAACGCCGACGATGACAAAGAGGAATGGCCGCACAGGGCCAGGCGCCCGGCAGGATCGTAAGTGTTCGGACACCAGGGTAACTCGTAGTGTTCCTTTATTGCACAGCTTTCCCTTATGTTGAATATATCTATGCAGTCCGCCCAAGGCCGGGCTCGACGAGTCGTCTAGTGGCTCCCTGGATTCGTCGGACGTGAATTCACTTCCGCCCGCTACCTTCCCCCGCACTGCGGACGATGCGGAGGTGGCGTCCCAACAGGTTCCAAGCCAGGAGAGGGTGGTCCTGGAGGAGCCGCAAGGCGACCTCCCGGACTCCAGGAGTAAAGGGGATAGACCCCCCAGGGCTCCAGGTCAGGCCCTAGGCTGGACACTGCTCCGGAACCTTCAAAGGTTCCAGAGTCCGGCGGGCGACCTCCTTCCAAGAGGAGCAAGCCCACCGAGCCGGTGACCCCCGTCCAACCGGAGGCGCCGGACAATCTGTTGGAGGTGCTTAAGGGCACCTCCATCGACGAGGGGCACCGCACTATTATGAGTGTGGTGGTCCAAAAGCTTCAGTCCGCCAAGAGCGGACTGATTGAAGCTTGTGCCAGCCTTTTAACAGGCTTTGAGGTAAGTAAAGAATGTGTAAAAATATTACCGCATAGACAGTAGCCCCTGATGCTCTGTTTGGCGTTCGGGAAGAAAAGCCGAATAGAGGATCAAATAAAATTCGCAGGATTCTAACAGAAAGGAGTCGATATGCGTATGCAGGCTTCTCTGCTGGCGTCCGCCGCACTGACTGCGGAGGTGGACGCGCTAAAGCAGAACCTCGAGCAGTCCGAGCAAGAGCTCGGGTTGGCCAAGAAGCATCTCGAGGACAAGGAAGGTAAGAAATACCTTGTTTAAATATATAAAAAAGTGCAATTGCAAAAAATGACAGGATTAACATGGCTATTGCAGGGGCCACGTCTGAGGTGGCGACCCTTAAGCAAGCGCAGTTTGAGGCCGAGAAGAGGGCGGCCACGGAGCGCACCGAGCGGGAGAAGTATGAGGGACAGATTGGCGAGGTGCGGCAAGAGCTCCAGGCTCTCATGAAAAACATGAGAGTCTGGAGCTTGACTCAAAGACGCGAGCGTCCGAGCTCGCGGCGGCAATTGAAAATGCCAAGTGTGCCAAGGCTGAATCCCAGAAGGCCCTCCAGGAGTTGGATGCGGTGAAAAAGATAGCGGCGGGTAAGGCATTCTTTATGTAAAGCAAACATGTAAGAGTGAGTTACTTGTTACTTACCCGAATTCGGAGCTCTCCAGGAGCATTCGCAGATCTTCCCCGTAGCGTGTCCGATGCTGCCGCATTCTACCGAGCCGAGAAGGGCAGCTCGACGGAAAAGGTGTTCTGGTCTCAGTATGCTGAGGCCGGACACCCTGTGCCCCGGAGCGGCCAGCTGAAGCAACTGGTCGAGCTCCACAAGGCGGCCGAACAGGCCATGAAGGGCTTCATAGTTCGGCTGTGGCCTGGAGAGGCTCTTCCTGGGAGCTACTTCGGGCTGGTGCGGCGGCTGGTGGAGGCCTGTCCAAGGCTTGAAGTTATCAAGCGCTCTGTCTGCATCGAAGGTGCCCGTAGGGCCCTTTCCCGCGCTAAGGTGCACTGGGGCAAGCTGGATGCTGAGAAGCTTGTGAAGGACGGGCCACCGCCGGGGAAAGAGCATCGCAAGCCCGAGAATTATTACAAGGACGTTCTGAAGGGTGCCCGCCTTATGGCCGATGAATGTTCCAGGGATGTAATTTTTTAGTAAAACTCGCTCGTTTTGTCATGTGCGCTGAAAACTTGTTCATTTGCGCTAAGCAATGCTTTTTGAATTTAAAATATTACCTTCTGTGCGGCCGTTTATCAAATTTGAGAGATGGCGAGTCGTCGGCTTCTGCCGCCGTGCCACTAGTGATGGGGTGTTTGGGATAAACATGAACGCTCTTTTTCCCATGTTTGGGTCCTTCAAGGGAGGCGCTCAGCACAACGAACAAGGCAATCGGACTATAATGCTTGAACACTCTCACTTAGCCATAGAATTCTATAATTTTAAATTTCGGCGAAGCCCCTGGTATTCGGAAGACCGAGTTTCAGGGCGCTATCCATGCCTTGGCCGGACAGAGCCGACTCCTTGCTCTAAGCGTCATAAGTCTTTAGGGACTCGAAAAACCTCTCGAACAGCGACCAGCTCTCACTTCATCATGATAGTCAGTTTTAGCTTTCTCTACTGAGGTGCTTAGCCCAGCTGAACTGGGGCACAATCGCAGTAGTTCTCCTAGTGCTACCTTAGCCGATATAGCGGAACGTAAGGCACCAAAACATAGGAGCCGAGCAAACCCAACTATTGACCCATGACATGATTCGGAGCCGATGCATATAATGCTATAAGTTCGGGGTGCCGCACCTGTTAAAGTGTTCGGGCTTCTCACACCATATTGAGGGGTACTAGAGCCCCTGGCGTATTTGGCCGTACCAAAGTGTACGGGTGCAGCATGTCGTTAATGAACATATATTTGTAAAAAAGAGTAATGCAATAATAGACAAAAACAATGCATTGTTTATTAAAAAAGGCTGCGATCAAGGCAGAACGATACAAATAACGCGATAAGCAAAAGGTTGGACTATTTAACATGTCCGTTCCAGGGGCAGGCTGCAGAATGGTATGCGAAACAGGTATACTGCTCGTGATAGAGATCACCTGGGAGTTCCGTTAATGCGGCGTGGCTTGTCTGCTTCCCTGGTTCTTGCATCGTTTGTGCGGCAATTGTACTGACGGACAGGCCTAGCGAAGAATGGAGTCCTGAAAGTAAGAGAAAATTAAAAAATCGGTAGCCCCTAGTGCGGTTTAAGCCGTGTTTCGGGCGTGCCCTAATGGTGCCCCTCTCCCTGTGCCCATGGTATTTCTAGAGCGTAGTTATGTACGCGAAGCACTTGTGTCGCATTTTCGCGAGGGCTGGGGTTGGGGCCGCATTGCTATGCCTGCTCGGAACGTGCCAGGCGGTCTTGTTGTAGGTTACTCCGGGGGCGCTTGACGGTGTCCGGACGTTTAATGGCCGGACTGGAGAACTGCCTGGAGAGGCTGCTTTGTACTTCTGCTGCAAGGGCCGCCGTATGCTCCTCCGTTCGGAGGGAGCGTTTGGTGTTTCCATTGACCGTAATTACTCCTCGAGGGCCTGACATCTTGAGCTTAAGGTATGCGTACCGCGGTACCGCATTGAACTTGGCAAATGCGGTGCGCCCAAGCAGTGCGTGATAGCCACTTCGGAACGGGACTATGTCGAAGATTAACTCCTCGCTTCGGAAATTATCCGGAGATCCGAAGACCACTTCAATTGTAACTGAGCCTGTACAGTTGGCCTCTACCCTGGTATGACGCCTTTAAAGGTCGTTTTGGTGGGCTTGATCCTCGAGGGATCTATTCCCATTTTCCGCATTGTATCCTGGTAAAGCAGGTTCAGGCTACTGCCGCCGTCCATAAAGACTCTAGTGAGATGAAATCCGTCAATGATTGGGTCTAGGACCAATGCGGCGAATCCGCCATGACGGATGCTAGTGGGTTGGTCCCTTCGGTCAAAGCTGATTGGGCAGGAGGACCATGGGTTGAACTTCGGGGCGACTGGCTCCATCGCGTATACGTCTCTTAACGCGCGCTTCCGCTCCCTCTTGGGGATGTGGGTTGCGTATATCATGTTCACTGTCTGCACTTGTGGGGGAAAACCCTTCTGTCCACTGTTGTTCAGCGGCCGGGGCTCTTCGTCGTCATCGCTATGCAGCCCTTTGTCTTTATTTTCGGCATTTAACTTGCCTGCCTGCTTGAACACCCAACAATCCCTGTTGGTGTGATTGGCTGGCCTTTCGGGGGTGCCATGTATCTGGCACAAGCGGCCAAGCATTCGGTCCAGACTGGACAGGCCCTGAGTATTTCTTTTGAATGGCTTTTCCGCTGACCGGATTTATAGCCTTTGAATCCGGAATTAACTGCCGTATCCTCAGCATTCTCACCGTTAATGCGGCGCTTCTGCTTGTTGTGATGCGACTTGCCACTATTGTCTCTGGTATCCAAATTACCAGGGTTCTTGGTCATATTGTTGCTACGAGCAAGCCAGCTATCTTCTCCCGCGCAAAAGCGGGTCAGGAGTGTCGTGAGTGCTGCCATAGATTTTGGCTTTTCCTGTCCAAGGTGCCGGGCAAGCCACTTGTCACGGATATTGTGCTTGAAGGCTGCTAGGGCCTCTGCGTCCGGACAGTCGACTATTTGATTTTTCTTTGTTAGGAACCGTCTCCAGAATTGCTTGGTCAATTCCTCTGGCTGCTAAGTTATGTGGCTTAGGTCATCGGCGTCTGGTGGTCGCACATAAGTGCCCTGGAAATTGTCGAGGAATGCGGCTTCCAGGTCCTCCCAACAACTGATTGATTCTGCTGGCAAGCTGTTAAGCCAATGCCGAGCTGGTCCTTTAAGTTTGAGTGGGAGGTATTTGATGGCGTGTAGATCATCGCCACGGGCCATGTGGATATGAAGGAGATAATCCTCGATCCATACCGCATGATCTGTTGTGCCATCATATGATTTGATGTTTACGGGTTTGAAACCCTCGGGGATTTGATGATCCATTACTTCATCTGTGAAGCATAGTGGGTGCGCGACGCCTTTGTACTGGGCTATGTCACGACGTAGCTCAAATGAGCTTTGTCTGCTGTGTTCGGCCCTACCGGATT
Source organism: Aegilops umbellulata (assembly GCA_032464435.1). NCBI lineage: Eukaryota > Viridiplantae > Streptophyta > Magnoliopsida > Poales > Poaceae > Aegilops > Aegilops umbellulata. Next base: position 179,857,629 of record CP136058.1, read on the forward strand.
TGCTGTATTCAGCGTGACAGTTATCGTCGCGAGTCGTGGGGCGCCCACGCAATCCGTAGATCGATCTTGTTTGCCTTGCCTTTTCCTCCAATATATCGCGCAGGTCTGGCGCATTTTCCCGTGCCTTGGTATGTTTTGAGCGGTGCCAGGGTGCGGCTTGAGTGGAGGGCCGAGAGGCCTCTCTGTCGCGGCCACGAGGTGGCCGGTCGGCCGTATCATGTGCTGGTGATGCAGGTTTAGGTGCTTCCTTCTCTAATCGGGGTACCAACCTGCGCTTTGGATAGCTCTTGGAGGGGCGTTCGAGTTCGTACTCTTCGGCCGCAAGGACTCCAGTCCATCTTTCGGCTAGCAAATCTTGATCAGCTCTAAGTTGTTGCTGTTTTTTCTTGAGGCTGCTTGCCGTGGCCATAAGCCTGCATTGAAAACGCTCTTGCTCTACGGGATCCTCTGGCATGACGAATTCATCGTCGTCGAGGCTTGCCTCGTCTTTGGAGGGAGGCATATAATTATCGTCCTCGACCTCTCTGTCTGCCGCTCTCACGTGACGGCTGGCTTCTCCATCCTCCTCTGCTGAATCTTGCTGGAGGGGTTTTCTTCAGCACTCTCCGGAGTATTATTATCTCCCATGCCGGAATCACCGTTTTTGCTTTGGCGGGATTTTGAGCGGCGCCGCTGACGCCGGCGCTTGGGCTGTTTCTTGGAGGGGTCATCCTCCGCTGTTCCATCGCCATCTCCTTCTTTTGGGGTGTCCACCATGTATATCTCATATGACGATGTGGCTTTCCAGTGCCCCATAGGCGCTGGTTCTTGATCGTCTCCTGCATCGGCGTCCGTACCGTCGATGTCTTCGAAGTCGAAGTCAAGCATGTCGGTTAGATCGTTGACAGTGGCTACAAAGTGGGTGGGTGGTGGGCTTTGAATTTCTTCATCGTCCGTATCCCAACCTTGTTGACCGTAGTCCATCCAGGGCTCTCCTGATAAAGATAGAGACTTTAGTGATTTCAGGATATCGCCGAAGGGCGAGTGCTGAAAGATGTCCGCGGCGGTAAACTCCATGATCGGCACCCAATCGGATTCGATCGGCAGGGGCGCGGAGGGCTCGGAGTCTGGAGAGAAGTCCGGTTCCTTGGAGTCACGAGCCTCGCGGAGCGCGGGGCTGGTGTTCGGCTCGATCGCCGTTGGGATCGCAGCCCCCGAGGCAGCGTCCAACCACCCATCCTCGATCGGCGCTGTTGGCTCAGAATAAAGGGTCAAAGCCGATGCGGGTGCGGCCTCCAGGGCACTGTTTGGCGGCAGAGCTAGATCATGCCCATCGAGACAATGCGGCGCGCTTGTTAGTGGCTCGAATCCGTCGAAGATCAAGTCCACGCGGATGTCAGCCGTATAGTTTAAGCTTCCAAATCTGACCTGATGGCCAGGGGCATAGCTTTTGATCTGCTCCAGATGGCCAAGCGAATTGGCCCGCAGTGCGAAGCCGCCGAAGACGAAGATCTGTCTGGGGAGAAAGGTCTCACCCTGGACTGCATCGCTGTTGATGATCGGTGGAGCCATCGAGCCTAAAAGTGATGACACAGAGGAACTCTCAATGAAAGCACCAATGTCAGTGTCAAAACCGGCGTATCTCAGGTAGGGGGTCCCGAACTGTGCGTCTAGGCGGATGGTAATAGGAGGCAGGGGACACGATGTTTTACCCAGGTTCGGGCCCTCTTGATGGAGGTAAGACCCTACGTCCTGCTTGATTAATATTGATGATATGGGTAGTACAAGAGTAGATCTACCAGGAGATCAAGGAGGCTAAACCCTAGAAGCTAGCCTATGGTATGATTGTTGTTCTGTCCTACGGACTAAAACCCTCCGGTTTATATAGACACCGGAGAGGGGTTAGGGTTACATAGAGTCGGTTACAATGGTAGGAGATCTACCTATCCGTATCGCCAAGCTTGCCTTTCACGCCAGGGAAAGTCCCTTCCGGACACAGGACGAAGTCTTCAATCTTGTATCTTCATAGTCCAGGAGTCCGGCTGAAGGTATAGTCCGGCTATCCGGACACCCCCTAATCCAGGACTCCCTCAACCGGCCCGCCTGCTCGCGCACCGTTTTTGGGCCTGGCCCAACAACGCATTGCGCTTATGTGTGGCCCAGGCCCGGGGGCTCCTATCGTTGTACAAAAAGAGGGGTACACTTTTTGTACCCCTATAACTGTGCACGGGCAGTCTGAGCCACGGGCACCACCACACCAAGAAAGGCAAGGGAGGTGAGCCAAGGTAAGGCCAAAACCCGAGAGAACTGGAGCAACGCCAAGGCCAAGACCACAAAGAGCAAAGGGGGCGAAGCAGACTCCCCTGACAAGATCCTTGCCGGGGGACGTTTCTAGCAACCCCGGCAAGGCTCTTGCCGCGGCAACTCGCCCCACGCCTACGGAGGAGATCACCCTTGAGTCCACTGCCCCCATGGGGCAACAATTCGGGAGACGTCCCCATGATGGCATATAGATCTTTGTGAAGACATTCAAGATCAGATACACGGTATAGAAGATGATGACCCTTGGCGGGATCCCAGCCAAGGAAGACCACAAGGCACCCGGCAAGCGCCTTGCCGGGGATGACGACAGGCGCCTCGGCAAGACCCTTGCCGGGACCCCGGCAAGACCCTTGCCGAGGACACCTACAGGGCCACCATCAGGCCCACGCCGACTAAACTTCCACCGCCGTGCGCATGCAGCTGCCAACCCAACCAGCTGGGCAGGCACCTGCGTGGCGGCGTGCAGATCTTCGTGAAGACCCACCACTGCGCCACCTCAGCTGCCTGCCTAGCTACATGGCGTCATAGGCATCGCTGGCCAGGGCGCGTGTCGACACAAGAAGGAGCGGCGACGGACGAGACAGGTCTCTCCCCCGTCCCCGATAAAGCAAGGACACCTAAGCAAGGCACATTAAATGCACCTTGTCATGTAATGCGAGGGATAACCTCGCATCACTGTACCCTTTCCACCTACTGTGTGCCACTGTGGCAACCCCTTTTCCTATAAAAGGAGGCCCGAGGCGACCAGGAGAAGGATTCGGCTTTTTGGATCTCCTCACGCCCCATAGCTAGCTCAAGAACACAGATATACAATCCACCAAAGCAGGAGTAGGGTTATACGCATCCTCGCGGCCCGAACCTGGGTAAACAAACCGTGTGCTATCTATTTGATCCGCTCTTCTCACGACCCTGCGCCCCGCAACCGTAGTAGGGATTCTTGTGATCCCATAGGTGACGTTCCAAAACACCGACAGACTTTGTGGCAAATACCAACACACAGGGTAACAATCAGCGTCATAACGGGAAATCATCAACGCCCCGGTTTGGCGGGCGAAAGTTCAACCTTGAGGCGATTATGAATCAGTCTTGCCCGAAGCACGGTACGGAAGAGAAATCAGCTAGTCATCTATGAAAATATTGTTCATCATGAGGGTGTATAGAAATTCCGGTTTTTTCTAGAACAATCATGGCCCGCATGGCGGGTCATAATCCAGCTCTCATAGACCTGGCTTTGGAGGTGTCGGCTCAAGCTCCGGCTTTCAGGGCCAAGGCAATCAAGGTGTTTTTAATCAGCAGTCTAGTCAAGGGAATCAGCAGCAGCAGTTTGGTTATTAGAGTAATCCAAAGCAGCTGAATAGTGGTCAATATCATGTGTTTATCACGAGCTTATGCAAATGAGACCAGAAGATTCATAAGCGGGCAGTGAACGCGGTTGAGCCGGCGGTCCGTCGATACATGCGATGGTCTGATCAGCCTATTGTATGGAGCCGTGAGGGAACTCACTGAGCACACTCTCAATGTTGATCCAAAGTTTAAACTGGTCAAGTAATTCCTTCGTCGTTTTAATGAAGAGAGACGCAAGGCCATTGGTGAAGAAGTGGCCCGGCTCTTGGTACTGGGTTCATTATTGAAGTTTTTCATCCTGAGTGGTTGGCTAACCCGGTGCTGGTACTTAAGAAGAATGGCACATGGCGTATGTGTGTGGATTACACAGACCTTAACAAGGCCTATCCAACTTATCCTTTTGCTCCCCCTTGTATTGATCAGATCATTGATGCTACGGCGGGTTGTGAGCTTTTGAGTTTTTTAGATGCTTATTCAGGTTATCATCAGATCAAGATGGCAGTTAGGGACCAGTAGAAGACAACCTTTATTACTCCATTTGGAGCCTTCTATTATGTGTCTATGCTCTTTGGGCCCAAGAGTGCCCAGGCAACTTATCAGCACTGTGTTCAGAATTGCCTTCACAACCAGATTGGACGCAATGTTCATGCTTATGTGGATGATATCGCTGTGAAGTCCAGGAAGAAGGAAACCTTGTTAGATGATTTGAAGGAGACCTTTGACAACCTCCGGGTCTACAAAATGATGCTTAACCCGGCCAAGTGTGTTTTCGGTGTACCAGCTGGCACGTTATTGGGCTTTTTGGTTTCTGACAGAGGCCTTGAAGCTAACCCAGAGAAAATCAAGGCTATTACTTCTTTGGCTAAACCGGCATGTATCAATGACGTCCAACATTTGGCGGGTCATATCGCAGCTTTGAGCCGGTTTATGAGCCGCCTGGGAGAGAAGGCTATCCATCAATGGTTTTATGGATGCTTATAAACCGGCTGCTTATAAACCGACATGTATCAATGATGAAGAAAATGGATCACTTTGTATGGAGTGATGCTGCTGATCAGGCTTTTGAGGCACTGAAAAAGCAGTTGGTTGAGCCACCAATTCTTGCAGCTCCCATTGATAAGGAGCCCTTGCTTTTATATGTGGCTGCTAATAGCAGAGCCGTCAGTGTAGCGGTTGTTGTGGAAAGAAAGGAATCAGGCAAGGAATATCCGGTTCAAAGGCCGGTGTTGGGGATATTACTACTGGGCATAAACCGGCCTACCAGGGCCAGGTTAACTTCATCAGTAGTGCAAGAATGTTAAAACCCAAGAAGATAGAAGAGGGCCCAAGGCCCGTAGTAGGTCTAAGATCTGTAGCCATAAACCGGCTTAGTATGTACTTGTATTGTAAGTTAGGAATAGGAGAGACCAACCCGGATACGAGTATGAACCGGTGTTGGGACTCTGTGAACCGACAGGCGTCACCCGTGTATATAAGGGGACGACCCGGCGGCGGTTCAAGGACAGACAACAACAACTCGAGACTTAGGCGAAGCTTATTTGCTCCCTAGTCATCGAAACCCCATCAATTCCATCACAACTAGACATAGGCTTTTACCTTCATCGAAGGGGCCGAACTAGTATAAAACTCTCTGCGTCCCTGTGTCCGCTTTAACCCCTTCAATCTAACCCGTCGCGATGGCTCCACAACTAAGTCCTTTCACTAGGACATCTGCCGTGACAAAACCACGACAGTTGGCGCCCATCGTGGGGCTATCGCACGATGGTTTCAAGTTCTTGGAGGGCCGCTTTGAAGGACTCGAGGGCTACGCAGTGGGTCGGATGACTAAGAGTCGTCGCGGCAAGCTCTACATTGACGATGCAAGCTGGGGCCCCGAGGCTGGCTCAATTGAGTACGGGTACCGGGTCCCCTTTGGTGGCATACACGTTTTCATCGGCAAGATCGGTGAACCGGGCCCTGAGCCGGACATCTGCACCGACCTCGTCGAGACGACTCAGCATGCGCGATCTGCCCAGGTTAAACCGGCCGTGAAACGTGCCTTCATGGGAGTCATCCATGGAGGAAGTTATGAGGACGGATCAGAATCTGGTGGCGAGACCGTCGTTTACTCCGGCGACGAGTCATCAACCGGAGAAACCGAATCTCTGTATCAACTGCAAGATGGCCGGATTGGGGGCTGTTCCGATGGCGACAGTATTCCGGACTCCTCTGATCTGCCCAACCGGGTTGGAATATTCATGGCCGGTACACAGGCCGCGCTTCATTCTTCGACCACTGCTGCGATGATCTTCGGTTTAGTAGCGGCGACGGCTGCCGGGGCAGGAGGCTTTGTGCGCCCGCCGACTCAAGTTTTATTGGATCTGTTCGATGCATTGGCTGCGCTCATGGAAGAGGCTAACCCGGCGGATCAGGACGCCCGCAACATGGAGATTGCAAAAGTGAGGGAGCAAATCACTCAGGCTAAGGCGGACTTAGCAGCTGAAGATACCAGGATGACTGCAGAGCGGGCCACTTTAGATGCACAGGCCTACAGGCTCATGTTGGACCAGAATGCCTCGCAGGAAGTCATGAGGAGGAAGTACCGATCTCGTGTGCCTTCGGTCTTCGAAGCCCGAGACCTCTTCAACACCCCCAGAGCGGGAGCCAGTAATCCGTCGGTGGTAAACGGGCCGGAAGCACCTGGGACGGGCGCACCAGTCCAGCCCCGTTTAATAGATGGACAACCTTGTTGCGGCTGCTGCACGGCTGGAAGCCATTCCAATTGAAGGTGATTCGCCGCAAGCGGTAGAGACGCGCCGGGTCAAGGAGCTCCTTAGGACAGCTTTGGTCCAACAGGAGCTATAGCAGGCATATGGATGAACCGGCCGTGTCAAGTAATGCACGACGAGGAGCGCCCCGCGGTAACAACCCGGCATGGGGTGTCGATAATGCTTAAGAAGTGGTAGACCGGGCCCGAGCGCGCAGGGAGGCCGAGTTAGCGGCACAATATCAAGATCGTCAGCTTACACCGGTTCGTCCGACCACCATGATCGAGCCAGGAGTTACCTCTAGTGCTTTGGGAGTGCCTTGCCTTGTTCCCGCTTTACGCAATGTGCGCCTGCCCAAGGATTTCAAGGGCCCGTGCAAGGTACCAAATTACACGGCGGATCAACTTCCAGAGACATGGGTGGAGAGCTATGAGATGGCCATGGAGATGCTTGATGTGGATGAGGCGGCGTGTGCAAAGTATTTCACCATGATGCTGGAAGGAACGGCCCGTACATGGTTGAAAAGCTTACCGGCCAATTCTATCAGCTCATGGGCCCAATTACGAGCCCGGTTTATCAGTAATTTCAAAGACACATGTAAGCAGCCGATGTCGATAGTGGATTTAGCTGCCTGTGTCCAGGAGGAAGGAGAATCAACGACGCATTGGGTGCGCCGGGTCTCGCAAGTTCTGCATTCATCAGACCGCATCAATGCTGACACCGCGGTTATAACCCTGGAAGGCAATTGCCGGTTTGGGCCCCTAAAGCTGAAATTAGGGCGGATGAAGCGCCACTGCACTGACATAGGGACTCTCATGGGCGCTTTGGTAAAATATGATGATTCTGATAGTACCAAGGATCCCGAGTCTGATGATGAGAAGACAGGGAAGGGAAAGAAGAACGGCAACTCCAAAGGTCAGCAACATCACCCGACAGGTAATGGTGGCGGAGGCAAGCGCAAAGCGGATGGCAACATGGACTTCGTGGCTAATACCAACGCGCAGGACAAGGGCCAGCGGTGTAAAGGTAAAACGCAAAATCGCAGTGGTGCGCCTAGCCCTAACCCGGACCGTTTAAACTATCTGTTGAACCAGCCCTGCCCGAAGCATGGGACAAAGGAAGTACCAGCAAACCACCTTTGGAAGGATTGTTACATTATGCAGGAGTTCAAAAATTCTAATGCTTTCCAGCATGGTCACGGCTCGGGCGGTGGCTCAGGATCCGGACCGGGTTACGGCGGAGGAAATTCCGGTTCAGGATTCAATACTAATCCGAGCGGACAGAATAATCAGAATAGCCAGGGTGGTTACAACCAGCAGCAGCAACAGTCAGGTTACCAGAGCAACCGAAAGCAGTTGAATAGTGGGCAGTACCATGTCTTCACCACTAGCTTGGACAAGCGGGACCGGAAGGTTCAGAAGCGGGCAGTCAATTCCGTTGAACCGGTTGTGCCCCGTTACTTACGCTGGTCTGAGCAGCCAATCTGTAACGCCCCAGATGTAACTTGCCATATTTGTAATCCAACTCTTGCCATTTCCGGCTATGTGTTATGATATTCCCTCCGTGGTTGGGTTCTCTCCGTTTTGCATTTTGGTCATGTCATGCATTTCTTATCATGTCATCATGTGCATCGCATTCGCATACGTGTTCGTCTCATAAATCCGAGCATCTTTCCCGTTGTCCCTTTTGCAATCCGGCGCTCCTATGTCTCCCGGCGTCCCCTTTTACATTTCTTCGTGAACGGGTATTAAACATTCTCGGCATGGACCGAGGTTTGACATGTGGCCTCGGTATAGCACCGGAAGACCGCCTGTCAAGTTTCGGGTCAATCGGAGTTCGTTTGGTACTCCAACGGTTAACTGGGTAACCGTGAAGGCCTCGTGTGTGTTGCAGCCCAACACCCCTTCAAAACAGCCCAATAACCCATCTTAGACACTCCCATTTCCTCCGCCGTTCGATCACGATCGCGTGGCCGAAAACCGCACTCCGTTTGGAGCCTCCTAGCTCCTCCTATCTATAAAAAGGCCTCCTCCTCCTCCATTTGCGGGCAAAATCCACCCCGAAACCCTAGCCCGCTCCTCTCCGCGCGGGCGGACACGTCCGCCGCCGCCGGACAAAACCCGCGCTGCCGCCCACAGCCAGTGGCTGCGTGCCACGTGGCCGCGCCGCCGTCCCCGCGCCGCCGGCCCGCGCGGCCCGTAGCCGGCCCACGCGAGGCCCGCCGCCTCCCACCGCGCGCGCCCTCCCGCTCCCGCGCCCGGCTCCGCCCCGCAGCCGACTGCGCCGCCGCCTCCACCCGCGCCGCCCCGCGCCGAGTCGCCGCCGCCTCCGCCCGCCGGCGTCGTGCCCCGCCGCCTCCGTCGCCCTTCGCCGCCGTCCCGGCGAGCCGCGCCTCCCGGCCACCCGCGCCGCCCGGATCCGGTGCCGGCCGACCGGATCCCGCCGCCGCCGCCTCGCCCCGACCCTCTCCGCCGAGCCCCCCTCCAACTCCGGCCGGCGAACCTCGCGAACCGTGCGCCGGAACCCTAGATCTGGTTGACTCTTCCACCTCGTTATTTCTCTAAGTCCTGGATTTTTCACATGATCATCGCATGTTTGCCATGCCATAACTTCGCATCCTTAGATCCGATTCGTGCGTATAATATGTCGATTTGTTCGTCTCGAGGAGTATATCATTTTGTTCCATTGCGTCGTTTTCATTTGAAGTCATCTTAATGCCTGAAATGCTGTTAGAAGAGGGCTAGTTGATGTTAGTGGCTGGATCTTATCTGAACATGCACTTTTGTCATTTTTGCCATGATTGATGTGTACCTCCTATGAAGTTGAGTCCTACATGAGTTTTGTAATATGCCATGTTACCTATCCAGAGAATTTTGCCATGTATTTTTGTGATCTATGTGGTGACTAGCACAAGCATGCAAACTAGGTCACTTGATGTTGCTGATTTCAGAGACTTAGTGATTTCACTAAGTCCCGGACTGCTGTTATTTTCGTGCCATGTTTTCATGTTGTTTCTGAGTGATATATGCATAATTTGAGCATGATCAGTAAGGGAGTTTTGAACTTGAGTATTTTGTCTATCCATCCGTGCCTTTGTTTACAATTATGGAGTGCCATAGCTTGAGTCGATCAAGCTCTACTTTTGCTTCAAAATGTTGCTGGCAGATTGTTTACATGTTATTCGATTTTGCCAAGCTTGGTGTAGTTGGTCCTTACTTGATATGATGTTATTCTTGCCATGCCTAGTTACTATGCCATGTATTCTTGATGTATGTATGCTTAGTTTATCATGAAATGCTCTGTAGTGAGTGCATCGAGCTCACGAACATGCCTAGTCGTTATCTGTTTTTGACATGTCCAGTTTTCTGCTAAGTCTGTAACCTCTAACGAAATTTGCTTAATTGACATGGGTGTAATCATATTTTCTGTTCCTTTTTGGCTTATGGTCAGTAAGGGACTTTTGTCAAGTGCTTTGAGTAGATTCGTGCCATGCCTTATTTTGCTATGTTCCGAACCTGTAGCATGTTGTTTCATTGCTCTGAACATGTCATCCTGATGTTAGTTTCTGCTATGTTGTTATTTTCACCAAGTCTGTGAACCTGTTATCTTGTGCACTTTTGCCATGCTTGTTTGGACCTGTTATGTTGTGATTTAGCTGTAGCTCAGTGTTCATCTTTTGTCGAGCATCTTGAGTAGATTACTGTCATATGCTTTGTTGCCATGTTTGGGTGCAGTAGCTTAATTATTTGTTGTTTGCTAAGTAGCATCATGCTGTTTATGGCAGTTTCGTGTCATTCTTGTATTGCTTGCCATTTGCAAACCGTGCATCCGATTCCGGTGTGTTTTATATCGATTTCAACCGAAATCACCTCATCTATCCAGTGGCATGCTTGGTTTACCAAGATTATGCCCTGTTCACCCTTGTCCTTCCGGAGCATGCACTCGCATTGCATATCACCTCTCGCATATCATGCCATGTTTTGCATCATGGTGCTTGCGCATTGCATCGTGGTTGATATTGGTTCCTTTGCTTGTTCTCTTGTCTTGGGTAGAGCCAGGAGACGAGTACGTGAACGAGGATTCCGTTGAGATCACTTTCGAGGACCAAGCTTTCGAGAACTCTGAAACTCTTGCAGGCAAGATGACCATACCCTCGAAATCACGTCTATCTTTGCTTGCTAGATTGCTCGCTCTTTTGCTATGCCTTTGCTGCGATACCTACCACTTGCTATATCATGCCACCCATATTGCCATGTCAGCCCCTAACCATCCATGTCCTAGCAAACCGTTGATTGGCTATGTTACTGCTTTGCTCAGCCCCTCTTATAGCGTTGCTAGTTGCAGGTGAAGATGAAGTTTGTTCCTTGTTGGAACATGGATTTGTTGTTCCTTGTTGGAACATGATTACTTGTTGGGATATCACAATACCTCTTATTTAATTAATGCATCTATACACTTGGTAAAGGGTGGAAGGCTCGGCCTTATGCCTGGTGTTTTGTTCCACTCTTGCCACCCTAGTTTCCGTCATACCGGTGTTATGTTCCCGGAGTTTGCGTTCCTTACACGGTTGGGTGATTTATGGGACCCCCTTGACAGTTCGCTTTGAATAAGACTCTTCCAGCAAGGCCCAACATTGGTTTTACCATTTGTCATCACCTACCCCTTTCTCCCCCGGGTTTTCGCGAGCCCGAGGGTCATCTTTATTTTATCCCCCCCGGGCCAGTGCTTCTCTAAGTGTTGGTTCGAACCGAGCAGCCTGCGGGGCCCCCTCGAGGAAACTCGAGGCCTGGTTTTACTCATAGCTTGACTTATCCGGATGTGCCCTGAGACCGAGATATGTGCAGCTCCTATCAGGATTTGTCGGCACAATCGGGCGGCTTTGCTGGAACTGTTTTATTACTGCCGAGACATCTTGTAGTCCGGGATTCCGAGACTGATCGGGTCTTCCCGGTAGAAGGAATATCCTTCGTTGACCGTGAGAGCTTATCATGGGCTAAGTTGGGACACCCCTGCAGGGTATTATCTTTCGAAAGCCGTGCCCGCGGTTATGAGGCAGATGGGAATTTGTTGATGTCCGGTTGTAGAAAACCCGAAGTTGACCTTAACTAAAACACATCAACCGCGTGTGTAACCGTGATGGTCTCTTCTCGGCGGGGTCCGGGAAGTGAACACGGTTGTTGGAGTTATGCCTGACGTAGGTTGTTTCAGGATCACTTCTTGATCACTTCTAGCTTCACGACCGTGCTTTGCCTTCTCTTCTCGCTCTCTTTTGCGCTATAGCCTCCATATGCTAGTCGCTTGCTGCAGCTCCACGTCACAAACCCCTTTCCCACCTTTAAGCTTAAATAGTCTTGATCTCGCGGGTGTGAGATTGCTGAGTCCCCGTGACTCACAGATTTTATCACCACAGTTGCAGGTTCCAACGATGCCAGGGCAGATGGCGCGACCGAGCTCACTTGGGAGTTCGACGAGGAACGTGGCCGTTACTATGTTTCTTTGCCAGATGATCAGTAGTGGAGCCTAGTTGGGTGATCCGGGGATCTGTTTAGCATTTGGGGTAGTCTTCTTTCATTTTGGTACCGTAGTCGGACCTTGAGTGTAATCTGTATGATGGATGTTATTTATGTGCTTGTGTGAAGTGGCGATTGTAAGCCAACTATGTATCTTTCCCCTTTATTTATTACATGGATTGTGTGAAGATTACCTCACTTGCGACATTGCTTTCAATGCGGTTATGCCTCTAAGTCGTGCCTCGACACGTGGGAGATATAGCCGCATCGAGGGCGTAACACAATCATATGGAGCAGAGAGGATCACCCACCCCGGGTTGATAACCCGGGTCAACTGGCATTGGTGGTGGCACCTCAGGTGGGAGGTTATAAGTTCACCAAGGTACTCACGGATGGAGGGAGCAGCATTAATATCTTGTACTATGAGACCTTCCGTCGTATGGGATTGACAGACAAAAATCTCAAACCGTCCAATACGGTGTTCCATGGTGTGGTACCTGGCAAATCAGCATATCCTGTTGGTAAGATAGCTCTAGAAGTGGCCTTTGGAGATGATCATGATTCCAGGCCGGAGACGCTGACGTTTGAAGTGGTAAAGATCCAAAGTCCGTATGACACCCTGTTTGGGCGACCGGCCTACGCCAAGTTCATGGCACGGCCTTGTTATGTGTACTTGCAGCTCAAGATGCCGGGTCACAAGGGGACAATTACGGTTCATGGAAGCCGTCGTGTTGCTTTGGAGTGCGAGGAAGGAGATGCGGCCTACGCAGAGTCGGTTTGTGCCACCGAGGAGCTGAAATTTTATAAAGACAATGTTGATCCGGCAGATATGACTCCGTTGAAGAAGCCAACTATGGAGCATGATCCGGCCTTGAAGTTCAAATCGGCAGCTGAGACTAAGCTTGTTGACTTCGTGCCTGGCGATTCGTCCAAGCAGTTCAACATCAGTGCAAATTTGGATCCTAAATAGGAAAGCGCGCTCATCGAGTTCATCCGTGAGAATCGGGACATTTTTGCATGGAAGCCTTCTGACATGCCAGGTGTACCGAGGCAACTCACTAAGCACACTCTTAATGTGGATCCTAAATACAAACCGGTGAAACAGTTCCTCCGCCGGTTTAACGAAGAAAGACCCAAAGCTATTGGAGAAGAGGTAGCCAGGCTTTTGGCAGCTGGTTTTATTGTTGAAGTTTTTCACCCTGAGTGGCTTGCTAATCCGGTGCTGGTTCTTAAGAAAAACGGCACCTGGCGTATGTGTGTGGATTACACAGACGTTAATAAGGCTTGTCCAGCAGATCCTTTTGCCCTCCCCCGTATTGATCAAATCATTGATGCTACGGCGGGTTGCGAGCGTTTGAGTTTTTTGGATGCATATTCTGGTTATCATCAGATCAAAATGGCGGTTAAGGACCAGGACAAGACGGCGTTCATCACTCCCTTTGGAGCCTTCTACTATGTGTCTATGCCCTTTGGGCTCAAGAGTGCGCAGGAAACTTATCAACGGTGTGTACAAAATTGCATTCATAAGCAGATTGGCCGTAATGTACATGCTTATGTGGATGATATTGTGGTTAAGTCAAGGAAGAAGGAGACTGTGGTTGACGATTTGAAGGAAACCTTTGGTAACCTGAGGACGTACAAGATGATGCTCAATCCGGCCAAATGTGTTTTTGGTGTACCGGCAGGCAAGTTATTGGGTTTTCTGGTGTCCAACAGGGGAATTGAGGCTAATCCGGAGAAGATCACAGCCATCACCTCCCTGGCTAAACCGAAGTGTATCAATGACGTTCAACGTTTGGCTGGTCGGATTGCCGCGTTGAGCCGGTTTATCAGCCGCCTTGGTGAGAAGGCAATTCCTTTGTATCAGATGTTGAAGAAAACGGATCAGTTCGTCTGGAGTTCTGCTGCCGATCAGGCGTTTGAGGACTTAAAGCGGCAATTAGCCAACCCACTTGTACTTGTTGCTCCTGTTGACAAGGAGCCGTTGCTACTATATGTTGCTGCTAACACTCGCGCAGTCAGTGCGGCCATTGTGGTAGAGCGGAAGGAGGCAGGTAAGGAGCATCCGGTACAGCGTCCGGTTTACTATATCAGTGAGGTACTTATTGAATCCAAGCAAAGGTATTCGCATTGGCAGAAGCTGGTATATAGAGTTTTCATGGCAAGCCGAAAGATGAAGCAGTATTTCCAAGGGCACCCCATCACAGTGGTCAGTTCTGCTCCTTTAGGCGATATCATCCAGAACCGGGAGGCGACTGGTCGGATTGCCAAGTGGGCTATAGAGCTTGGGCCGCACGGGTTAAAGTATGTGCCCCGAACGGCGGTGAAGTCTCAAGCACTTGTTGATTTCATCAATGATTGGACGGAGATGCAAGCACCTGAAGAGAAGCCGGATCACACATATTGGACCATCCATTTTGACGGATCCAGGCAATTGGAGGGCTCGGGGGCTGGAGTCGTATTAACTTCCCCACGAGGTGACAAGTTCTGTTATGTCCGCCGCTTAATGTTCCCTTGTACTAACAATGCAGCTGAGTATGAAGCCTTGCACCATGGTCTCCGGATGGCTAAGGAGATGAATCTAAGCCGGGTTAAGTGCTTCGGTGACTCGGACCTGGTGGCTCAACAGGTGTCCGGCACTTGGGATTCCAAGGACCCGCTCATGGAGGCATATCGTCGTGAGGTGGATATTGTTGCAGGTCACTTCAAGGGGTATCAGGTGGACCACGTGGACCGTCGGAAGAATGAAGCGGCGGACGCTTTAAGCCGGTTGGGCTCTCAGTGTAAACCGGTTCCGCCTAATGTTTTTCTTGATGTGCTACACAACCCGTCGGTCAAGCTCCCTGGTGAAGCGGATTTGGCTATTCTTGATCCGGAGGCTCAATTGGTGGCAGCTCTACACGTTATTCCGGATTGGACGCTTCCTTATCTTGTGTACATGAACCGGGGCGAGCTACCAGAGGATGAAACCTTGGCCCGGCAGATAATCCGGCGATCCAAGTCCATGACTATTGTTGATGGCGAATTGCATCATTGCAGTGTGTCAGGGGCGTTTCAACGCTGCGTGTCTCCTGAGGAAGGCTGTGAAATTTTGCATGAGATCCACGAAGGAGATTGTGGTCATCACGCCGGTTCAAAATCTTTGGTGGCTAAGGCGTTCCGCCATGGTTTTTATTGGTTAACCGCTCATGCTGGTGCGGAGGATCTGGTCAAACGATGTGACGGTTGCCAAAAGTTTTCAAGACGCGCTCACGTGCCGGCTCAGGAATTGAGGATGATTTCAATCACTTGGCCGTATGCAACTTGGGGGCTGGATATGGTTGGGCCTTTCAAAAGGTCCAAGGATAAGACGACCCACCTCCTGGTGGCGGTTTACAAATTTACAAAGTGGGTGGAGGCAAAATCTGTTAGCAGGTGTGATGCGGCCACGGCGGTCCAGTTCATCAAAAAGGTGATTTTACGGTTTGGTTTTCCACACAGTATCATTACAGATAATGGTACCAATTTTTCCAAGGGGGCTATGAAGGAATTATGCGAACGTGAGCACATCCGACTTGACATCTCATCAGTGGCGCACCCACAGTCCAATGGTCAAGCAGAAAGAGCTAATCAGGAAATCTTGAGAGGCATCAAGCCCCGACTTATGGTTCCTTTGCAGAGGACGCCGGGTTGTTGGGTGGAAGAGTTGCCATCTGTGTTATGGAGCATCGATACCACACCAAACAGATCAACAGGATACACGCCGTTCTTCATGGTCTATGGAGCGGAGGCGGTTCTCCCTAGTGATATGCGTCACGATTCACCTCGTGTGGCGGCTTATGTTGAAGCGGACAATGAGACAGCACGGCAAGACGCTTTGGACAGGTTGGATGAAGAGCGTGACATAGCAGCTGCCCGCTCGGCGATTTACCTACAGGATCTTCGTCGTTATCACAGTCGCCGAGTCAGAACCAGAACCTTTCAAGAAGGAGATTTGGTGCTTCGCCTCATCCGAGATCAGACTGATATGCATAAGTTATCCCCACCTTGGGAGGGACCTTTCGTGGTCAGCAAGAATCTGCACAACGGGTCATACTATCTGATTGATATTCGAGAGCATAAAGACTCATGCACATCAGAGGTGGAGACCAGCAGGCCGTGGAACATAGCTCATCTTCGGCCTTACTATACCTGAGCCATCGGCTCTACTTATGTACATACTATGACAATGTGTATATTATGATTAATATAATAAACCGGAGCCTCAGCTAAAGCGGGGTATCTGTTCTTTTACATCATGCGTGGTTACACGGAGTTGTTCTGTCTTAAAGCGGTCTCCAGTTTACCCCTTGAAAGTTTTATAAAAATCACTTGGGGGCTTGGTCGTGTCCGAACCAATGCAACACCTTTTGATAGGCGACAGCCACCAGATCACTTGGGGACATGGTCAAGTCTAAACCAGTCACGCCTCTTGATCGGCCTAAGGCCATAGAATCACTTGGGGGCTTGGTCGAACCCGAACCATTGCCACGCCTCTTGATCGGCATAATGCCACGGTTTCATTTGGGGACCTGGCTGACTTGAACCATAGCTACACCTATCGGGAGCTTGGTCGTGTCCGACCATGGTAACACCATCTGATCGGATCAGTAAAGCCTCTTTTTTGCAAACGGTTTAGTCATTGCCTTTGCTTCAACGCTTTTTTCTTAAATAACTGTTGCTTTATATTTGTTGCGTTTTGTAAACCGACAATGTTTTAAACCGGTTCAAACTATTAATTGACGGAACACGGTCCATTTTTAATCCGGAGATTATTTGCCCGGTTTTACTTTTTTTGTTAACATCCCATGATGGAGTAACAAGGGTGTTTATGGTAACCCGGCACGGTTTACATGATAAACCGGCATCGTATACACAAGGAGCTATTTTCTCCTTTGACGGTACATGTTTATAGACCTCCGCTTCAAGATTGGTTAAGCCAACTTCATGACCAACGATGGCAGGTATTTTGTATCACAAATTTTGATCATATACCTCAATTTCCTTGCATATATATATATGAGAAGATCACAAACCGGCTGGCGGTACAACCGCCATAGGCGGTTTAAGATTTTATGATTGCAGGAGATGTAGATTGGAGGTTTCGATCTTTCAAACAAAAGTATCAGCACTGATGCACGAAGGCATCTCAGAAGCAAGAGTATTGACTATCCTATTACAAGGCAACGTGGTGCCCAAATAAGATCATTGTTTTCTTGGCGGAATATAACAAAGCAGCCATTTAAACTGGCCTCTGGTTCAAGCTTGGTCGCCACCCTGATCTGATAGTTGTGGGTCCTCCTGCGCCGCTTCAGCTTCTTCTTCCCTACCCAGTGGCTGGAAATCAACAGTGGTCCAGTCGATTCCCATTAGGGCTTGAAAGACAGCTTCTTCATGGATCAGGGATGACGGTTCAATATCAGGGGCGTAAGTGTGCTTACGGATTGGAGGGATCAGATTCTCCGCTTCAGGGATTGGTGCAGCCACTCGTTTGTTTTGATTGTTATATTGAGCTTGATAATGCGTCAAGTCTGCCTCTTCCGCCAATTGGCAAGCTAGAGGGCGTACTACCCAGTTTATTGCTCTCAAGTCTTCCTCATTGAACTCTGAGCCATCTTTCTTTAAACTGGGATAACCTTGAGCTGCCTCAACAGGATCAAAATCCGGCACCCATGCTTTTGCCCGGATTGAGGCATTGATGGCACCGATTCGAGCAGCAGATTTCTTCAGCTCTGCAATCTGGGCGGGAAGCATTGACAACCTCTTCAGAGTATCTTGAATTAAAGAGGGCGCCGGATTGTTATGTGATGCAGTAGAAATGATCCGCTGCGCCCCGGTATATAGCTGTTTGATTAAGGTATATGCGGCCTTCAACTTCATCCGAACATCTGACCCCCAGTGACGAATGCGTGTACCTACAACATTATAAAGAGTTCACAAACCGGACCTATCATAGGAAGGTCAAATTATTACAGAAGTCAAAGGAAGCTTACCAAAGATGGCTGCAGTCATGGCATGTACTTGCCACTTTACGCTGGTTAGCTCATCTACTACCGGTTTAAGGGCGGCTTCAGCAGTTTCATTTTTCTTGGTCAAAGCGGCCTTCTTAGTGGCCCAATCCGTCCGCTCTTTGTTGAAGCCCTCATTCAGTTGTTCCATGACACTTAAGGCGCTGGTCAACTCCTCTTTTGCCTTGGAGGTTTCAACTTGTTGGGATTTCAAATTTTCTTGAAGATCGGCGAGTTGGTTTTCCTTGGTTTTCAGCTCAGCCTGCATACAGACAGTCATATAATTTAACAAATGTTACAAGAATTGAAGTACCAACTCCATAACAAGTTATGCATTTGGCACTTGGGGGCTAATGCATATTTGATCTTCAACTGTCAATTGATTGCAAAGTCCCAAGCTCAATACAAGTATTCAACTTGGCATTTGGGGGCTAATGGCTATTTGCTCAAATAAATTCTGGTGCTGCAATGTTCAATTAATTAAGTCCCGGTTTAACTACATTAAGTTGAACCGGCCCTTGGGGGCTACATCAGGGAATTTCAAAGCATCCAGTTTTATCATAATAAGTTCCGGTTTACAAGAGGATTGCCAAACCGGCCCTTGGGGGTGAGGAGGGTTGACAAAATTGAAGTATCCAAGCAGGAAAAAGCACATGGAAGTTACCTCAAGTTTTTCTTTCATCAAATTCACCAGACCGGCTTCGTAGTCACGGTTGGTATACAGCCGATTCAAGTAGCTGGAATGAAGGTCTTGGGCATTCAGAGCGGCGTAAGTCGCCAGATCAACATTCCACTTGCCCTTGCTCATTGCGGCAAATTCGTCCTTGGTAGTATGTCTGGACAAAGCGATATGATGCTCGGTTTGGTATGACCAACACCAGTGATAACAACTTCAGCATCCTGGGCGTCACCGGTTTGCACTGGGGCTATCGGTTTACCAGTAGCTTTGGATGGGCTGGTGGATTTCTCAATCCGGATGGGACTTCTAGGCTGGTCGGCAGGGCCAGAGGCGTCAACAGGCCTTTCTTCAGCAATAAAAACCTCATCTTGCATTGGCGGGTCGTTGGGCACATCTTCACGGATAGCCGCTTCAAGATCTGGAGCGTTGTTCGGTTCAGGGGCAGTTTCTTCTTCCGCCGCTTTATCCAGGCGAGCCTTCTTGCTTGGCCTAGGCTTGGCCCTAAAAGGAGTAATCAAGATCAAATACAACATATATTCCAACATGATGTATCAGAAATATTATGATAAGTATAGCTTACCCAAGCACCGTCTTGAGTGGTGGCAGCTGAGTAGCTGATGGCTCGCCAGAGGATGAGTGGGAGGTAACCTGATAATCGGAGTCAGACGGATTAAGAGGTTGACGATAACAGCCCGCTTTAGGACAAGCACTGACAAGCAAATTAGAGACCTCTGAATGGCGTTTCCGAACCGGACTGTTCGGTAAACCGGTGGAGGTAACTACCTGGCCGCTGTGCCGGGTTGTGCGGCGAACTTCGTGCTGTTGGGTCTTCATAAGAAATTTGGGATCCAAGTAAGCAAGAGGATGAGAAAATTTAACTTTCCGGTTTGCCTGACGGATTTTTAGTGAAGGCAAAGGATTCGAATCAGAAGAAAGAGAGATTACCTCTGCAGCATCAGCATGGCTGGCTTCGGCATCATCCTGACAAATATTATCATCAATAAGGCGTGTGAAAAGTAAGCCAAGTGAATCAAGTTCTACCTCAAGGTCCGGGTTACCCACATCGTCGTCAGCGGGCGGATCAGAAGATGAAGTGGTTTTCCTCTTATGAGCAGGCCTCTTAACAACCTTGGTCTTTGGCCGGATTGGTCTTTCCGGTTTGTCTGGCTTTTCCGGTTTCTCCTGAGGAAGCTTCTTGCTCCAAAACGGATCATTAGCCTGTTTAAGTAGCAGTTGATATTAAAGAATATACAGAAATAGCAATGACACGTTCAGTAAAGAGGTACAGTCAAATCTTACAGCTGGCAGTTTGTTGGTAGCGCAGAAGGGAAGCAGGCCGGTTCGAGCACAGAGGTGTTCCGGTCCATTCAACATTTTCTTAACAGCTTCTATGGCCTCATCATCTGTGAGCTGGATGTTAACATGTCAGAGCGGGTCATCGGCACTACCAGTATACTCGCGCATTAAACCGGAGCGCTGGCTGAGGGGCAATATGCTCCATGATATCCAACAGCGTGCGAGATCAATTCCTGTTAAACCGTTGGCCATAAAGGCTCGGAGCTTGGACAGTTGAGGGGCGTATTTACTTCTCTCCTTGGCAGTTAGCCTTTGCGAAAAAGGGTGTATATTGCTAAGCCGCTCCGGACGAAAGCCAGGCAAAGGATTTTCATTAGCAGGGGAGGTATCTTTGCAATAGAACCATGATTGATTCCACTCCTTGGGGTGGCTGTGCAGTTTAGCATGAGGGTAAGTGACCTCCTTTCTTTTCTGGATCGCCACACCACCCAATTCCGTATTAGAACCATCAGTAAATTCTGTACAGCGGTTTAGGTGAAAGCAGTCTCTAAACAACTCAACTGTGGGTTCCTCTTGAAAGCATGCCTCACAGAGCACCTGGAAGTGACAGATGTTGGTGACAGAATTGGGGCCAGTATCTTGCGGGCGGAGTTGAAAGCTGGCCAAGACATCCCGATGGAATTTTGAACCAGGCGGATTAAAACCTCGGGCTAAGTGGTCCGCGAAAATGACAACCTCTCCCTCTTGAGGTGTGGGAGGACATTCTTTGCCAGGGACCCTCCAATGGATGGTATTTTTGCTGCTTAAAGCGCCAGTCAGGACAAGATTATTCAGTTGAGTTTCTGTGACGCGAGAAGGAACCCAGTTGCACTCATATACTTGTTTGGCCATGGTGAAGTCTACAAAATAAGCTATTCCGGTTTAAGATTGCGTTGGGTGAAAAATATACACCGGTATGAACAATGTTAAACCGGAGTTCTATGAAGCGGCATCATATGGCTGAAGAGTTCTGGCGGTTCAACCAGGGGACTAATGGTATATACCGGTTTATTAACTTCTTCTATACTAAGTTAAACCGCCTGATTTAAACATTGAAGCAGTTGAGGTTGCGGATGGCTAAGTATGCAGAAACAGGTTTCACAAGGTCTTGTTATAGCAATGGATTTGAGGCAAGTTCAGAAAAACAGAAAATTTTTCAAAGGCTTAAAGTAGAGCGGAAGTGAATCAATGGGCAGATATACAGATGAGATCTATGGACTTGGACATGAAACTACAAGCGGATGCGAAAAGCTACTGTTATTCAGAGCAGGGTTTCACAGATCCATCCAGGGGTTAATACATGAATAGGAACAGTCGATGAACACCGCAAGAACAAAGAAACCCTAGAACAAATTTAGGTTGAGAAGAACGGAGGACCCACCAGAGCTGAGGAGGATGTGGAAGATCGCCGCGGTTTTCTGGTACGTTCCGGTCGATGCAGCAGCCAAAGTTGGTGCTGAAGGCGACGGCGGCGGCGGAGCTCTGAAGCTGGCGACGCGAGGAAGACGAAGAAGAGAAGGCACGAAGAGAAGAAAGGAAATGACCCTTCGGTCTTATTTATAAAGCAAAAGGACATGTGTCAGGCGCGACAAACCAGGGGCCACGGAACGGAGCTGTCGCCTCGATTTTCGTGGATTTATTAAATGAAGAGATATCATGAATACTTTCTTTATGACAGATAACGTCACTCTGGTTTAACAACAATTGGAGAAGATGACATCACGGCGGTTCAACAATTGCAAGAAGATGTTGAAGATGAAGATTTCTGCAAAGGATTGACATGAACCCGTTCAAATCAATCTGGGGCCTAATGTTGGGGATATTACTACTGGGCGTAAACCGGCCTACCAGGGCCGGGTTAACTTCATCAGTAGTCCAAGAATGTTAAAACCCAAGAAGATAGAAGAGGGACCAAGGCCCGTAGTAGGTCTAAGATCTGTACCCGTAAACCGGCTTAGTATGTACTTGTATTGTAAGTTAGGAATAAGGAGAGACCAACCCGGATACGAGTATGAACCGGTGTTGGGACTCTGTGAACCGACGGGCATCACCCGTTTATATAAGGGGACGACCCGGCGGCGGTTCAAGGACAGACAACAACAACTCGAGACTTAGGCGAAGCTTATTTGCTCCCTAGTCATCGAAACCCCATCAATTCCATCACAACTAGACGTAGGCTTTTACCTTCATCGAAGGGGCTGAACTAGTATAAAAATCGCTGCGTCCCTGTGTCCGCTTTAACCCCTTCAAGCTAACCCATCGCGATGGCTCCACGACTAAGTCCTTTCACAAGGACATCTGCCGTGACAAAACCACGACAGCCGGTTTACTATGTTAGTGAGGTGCTCATTGATTCTAAGCAGAGGTACCCACATTGGCAGAAGCTGGTTTGTGGAGTGTTCATGGCTAGTCATAAGTTGAAACAACATTTCCTTGGTCATCCCATCATTGTGGTCAGTTCTGCTACTTTGGGGGATATTATTCAAAACAGAGAAGCCACATGCCGGGTGGCCAAGTGGGCCATTGAGCTTGGACTCTATGGTTTGAAATACATGCCTCGCATAGCTATCAAGTCTCAAGCACTGGTGGATTTCATCAATGACTTGACAGAGCTGTAGATGCATGAGGAAAGGCCTGATAACACATATTGTACTATTCATTTTGATGGGTCTAGGCAATTGGAGGGCTCGGGTGGCTGGAGTTATTTTGACTTCCCCATGAGGTGATAATTTCGTTTATGTTTTAAGATTGATGTTCCTCGTACTAACAATGCAGCTGAGTATGAGGCCTTGCTCTATGGTCTTCGGATGGCTAAAGAGATGAATCTAAGCCGGGTGAGGTGCTTTGGCGACATAGATTTGGTGGCTCAGTAAGTTTCAGGAACTTGGGATTCCAAGGATCCACTCATGGTGGCTTATCACCGAGAGGTTGATGCTATCGTTGGTCATTTCAAGGGTTATAAGGTGGAACATGTTGATCGTAGGAAAAAATGAGGCGGCTGATGCATTAAGCCTGCTGGGCTCTCAGCGTAAGCCGGTGCCACCCAATGTTTTCCTTGATATTTTGAATAACCCTTCAATTAAATTTCCTATAGAGGAGGATCTTGCTATCCCTGACCCGGAGGCACAGTTGGTGGCGGCTCTTCATGTTATTCCTGATTGGATAATTCCATATTTGGCTTATATAACCTGTGGTGAGTTACATGAAGATGAAACCTTGGCCAGGAAGATAACCCGGTGGTCTAAGTCGATGACTATGGTCAATGGTGACTTGCACAGATGCAGTGTCACAGGGGTGTTTCAGCGTTGTATTTCTCCTGAGGAGGGTCATGAGATTCTACGAGAGATTCATGAAGGGGATTGTGGCCATCATGCCGGCTCTAAGTCTCTCGTGGCTAAGACTTTTCGTCATGGGTTTTATTGGCTGACGGCTCATGCTGATGCAGAGGATCTGGTTAGCAAGTGTGATGGCTGTCAGGAGTTTTCCAGATGAGCTCACGTGCCGGCTCAAGAATTGTGGATGATTCCAATTACTTGGCCGTTTGCGGTTTGGGGGCTGGATATGGTTCGGCCTTTCAAAAGATCCTAGGACAAAAAGACTCAATTGTTGGTGGCGATTGACAAATTCACAAAATGGGTTGAGGCATAGCCGGTCAGCAAGTGTGACGCGACAACGATAGTTCAATTCATCAAAAAGGCGATTTTTCGTTTTGGCTACCCTCACAGCATCATAACTGATAATGGAACTAATCTGTCCAAGGGTGCTACGAAACAATTCTGTAAACGGGTACATATTCATCTTGATGTCTCATTAGTGGCTCACCCCCAGTCCAATGGTCAAGCTAAAAGAGCCAATCAAGAAATCTTGAGAGGCATAAAACCCCGGCTTATGGTCCGTTTGCAGGGGACGCCGGGTTGTTGGGTTGAGGAGTTTCCTTCAGTACTATAGAGCATCAATACTACCCACAACAGATCTATGGGTTACATGGATTTTTTCCTGGTTTATAGAGTAGAGGCGGTTCTTCCCAGTGACATCCGTCATGACTCGCCCCGTGTGGCGGCTTATGTTGAAACTAATAATGAGAAAGCATGTCAGGATGATCTTGACCTTTTGGATGAGTAGCGTGACCTTGCGGCGGCTCGTTTGGAGATTTAACAGCAAGATCTACGTCATTATCATATCCGCTGGGTTAAAACCCGAACCTTTCAAGAAGGTGATTTGGTGCTCCGGCTCCTCCAGGATCAAACAAATATGCACAAGTTATCCCCACCTTGGGAAGGGCCCTTTGTGGTCAGCAAAAATCTAAACAACGGGTCGTACTACCTCATTGTTGTTTGAGACCGCAAGGCTCATGCACGTCGGAGGAGGAGACCCGCCGGCCATGGAACATTGCTCATCTTCGGCCTTATTAGACCTAAGCCACCGGCTCTTGTGTTGTACATATTTCTACCAATGTATATATTATGATTAGTATAATAAAGTCGGCATCCCTGATAATTCAGGGCCTCTGTCGTTTCATTTCTGAGTATTTGAGTCTTTATTGTCAATTCATAAGATCATTTGGGGGCTTCCTGCTCACTGAGCATAGCTATGACTACCATCTTGATCCGGCTTGCACGCCTTGTTACAAATAACATGGGGGTTTCCTGCTCACTGAGCATAGCTATGACTACCCTTTGATCCAGCTTATACGCCTTGTTTCAAATGACTTGGGGGCTTTTCTGTCCAAGTTAAAAGGTTGCCAAAGAGAACTTGTTACAATGTACAGTTCAAACATAGGTAACCTGCCTTGATGGCTTGTTAAAAGGTCACTTGGGGGCTTCCTGTTCAATGAATATAGCTATATTTATCCTTTTGATCGGCTTGGACGCGAGGTGTATTCACCAAAACTCCGAGTTATCTTGCCATTGTATGTCTGCCACTCCGCCCAGGTAATCCTGGACTGACCCGCCATACTCTTGACAGTCAATCTTATAAAGACCCTGAACTTGTCAAAGTTAAAACGGTGGTTGGTCATGTGAGGCCCGGTTTACAAGTTTGAATAAAGGATTAACTCAGTGGTTGTGCGGCCCTTGAACAACACTTGACTTTAAGGTTTGGCAGCCTATGAAAGCCTTGTTTTTCTCGTTTATTCTTTTATTTGAACGTTGTTTTGGTTCATATTCTTGTACCATGTTAACATATGGTTTAAAACGATTCAGGCCATGTAGCCTTAATCTTTATGTCTCATATTTGAGCGTATATGAGGTTTTGGTAACCCAGCCTGGCTTTGGATGATAAGTCGCCAGTATGCTTTGATTATGCACTTGGAGTTCTGTGCACTAAGTTTTTGGGCAGTTACCCTTGTTGCATCTGGTGTTGTAAGCCAGCAGTATGAACAAATCTCACAGTATGTTACTTACTTGTTATGAGTATGTAAGGTTTGATAACCCGCCCTAGTGTGAACTACCAGGGCACATGCTATTTACTTGTGTACAGGGATTATGATAACATGATCAGCATGACTGATAAAATTATGACCATAAGCAGGAGATCTTCAGTATCAAATTGGCAACTTAAAATGTTATGCACATAAACGTGCATGGTGGCATGGTAGACCATTGTTTTTACTACCTTATTACATGGCTTTACAAGCCCAAATGATTCATTGTTTTTTTCACGAAGAGCCGAAAGACAATATCAGAGACACCTTGTGGTTCAGTTGCCTTGATCTTGACGGTTTCAAGTTTCCGGGTCATCCTGCACCGGTTCTTCTTCTTCCTCCACTGGCTTGAAATCAGGTGATGTCTAGTTGACGCCAGTTACAACTTTGAATATAGCCTCATCATCTATGAGCGTGGAGGGATCAATGTCAGGGGAAAGAGTGTGCTTACCTGTTGGAGGAATCAGGTCCATGACTGGATAAACTGGCACTTTCAATTTTTCATTTTGAGCGGTATAAGCCACCTGATATTTGGAGAGCTCATATTCTCAGCCAGTTTGCTTGCGAACGGCCGCATCTCCCTGACAATTTTGGTGAAGTCTTCTGCAGTGAAGGGAGACCCGTCTTCTTTTAAGATTGGGCAGCCAGTAGCCAACTCCGCTGGCTCAAGCTCTGCCTGCCATGCTTGGGCCCGGCTCAGGGCAGTAATGGTGCCAGCCCTGGCGGCTGACTGTTTTATTTCTTCTACCCTTTTGGGGTACAATTGAGAGCTTGTCTAGAGTTTCTCTGAGAAGAGTAGGTGGTTGTTTGGTATAAGAGACGGCAGCTATATCTCGTTGCGCGCTAGTGTATAATTGTTCCACAAGAGTGTAGGCGGCTTTCAGCTTCATGCGCATATCTGAGCCAAAGTGGGAAACCTGGGGCCTGCATTACCAAAGATATTGATAAACCTACTGAATGATTGTTCAACATTGATGATGAAAGATTGAGGTATAATATTACTTACCAAAGATGGCGACTGTCATGCTATTGATTTGTTGCTTCAAGTCGGACAACTTGTCAGTCACCGGCTTAAGAGTTGCTTCGACATCTTCCGCTCTTTTCAGTAGAGCTGCCTTCTCGGTGTCCCATCCGGTTCTCTCAGCACTGAAATCCCTTTTCAACCTTTCGATCTCTTCTAAGGCGGTTTTCAGCTCTGATTTAGCCTTTGAAGTTTTTGATTGTTGGGAATGGATATTTAGACGCAGATCCGCCACTTGAGATTCTTCCATATTTAATTCAGGCTGAAATATAAGGCGAGTTAGCAACATTATATGATTGTGATGATCACCTTCTTTGAAGTCCCAAGCATAATACAAGTATTTTACTTGGCACTTGGGGGCTAATGTACATTGCTCTTTTTAAAGACAACTTTATGATGACCCGGCTAATTTCTCCGACTATAGCTGGTTCATGGGGGCTACATGTTTGGAGTTTGTTCATAAATATGGTGATAAGTCGCGGCTTAGCCATGCTGATTAAGCCGGCCCTTGAGGGTTACATGTGCAAAATTAATCACTACTATATGAAGTCCCGGCTTAACTTTCCTGTTTAAGCCGGCCCTTGGGGAATACTCATTTTGATTCAGCAATTACAAATTGTTATGACATGTTTACGAGATCAATTAGGATATTTAAGTCTACAACATATTTGGGTTTTTCATATTCAGTAGACTTGGTGGATGACAAATATATACTTATATAAGAAGTTTTTGTTAGTGTTTACCTCAAAGCGCTCCTTCATGAGGTTAACCAAGCCGGTTTCAAAGTCTCAGCTGGTGTGTAGGCGGTTCAGATAACCTGCATTAATCTCATGGGCATTGAATTGAGCATAGCTCTCCAGATCCAGTTTCCACTTTCCCTTATCAACAGCTAAGATTTCTTCCTTGGCACTGTGCTTGGATAAGACGATGGGGTTGCCTGGTGCTGTATAAGCCGTCCCAGTGACCAGTACATCTTCAGTCTCTTGAGCCAGCTGAGCGGGACGGGGCGCCTTAGCATTCTCTGGGTCAACATTCATGGAGTCCATGGTGACATGGTGCTCCTCTGGTGGTGGATCGTTGATAAATCTCCAACGTATCTATAATTTTTTATTGTTCCATGCTGTTTTATCATCAATCTTGGATGTTTTATAATCATTTTATAGTCATTTTATATCATTCCTTGGTACTAACCTATTGACATAGTGCCAAGCGCAAGTTGCTGTTTTTTCCATGTTTTTTACATCGCAGGAAATCAATATCAGACGAAGTCCAAATGCCACGAAACTCCACAAAAAAAATTTATGGTCCAGAAGGAACATAACGGGCCCTGGTTGCCCCTGTGGGAGTCCCGAGGAGGGGACAACCCACCAGGGCGCGCCAGGAGGCCCAGGCGCGCCCTGGTGGGTTGTGCCCACCTCGGGTGCCCCCCGGACCACCTCTTTGTTCTATAAATACCCAAAAAATACCAGAACCCTAGGGGAGTCGAAGAAATATTCATCGAGCTGCCGCAGAGTCCAGAACCACCAGATCCAATCTAGACACCATCTTGGATGGGGTTCACCACCTCCATTGGTGCCTCTCCGATGATGCGTGAGTAGTTCTTTGTAGACCTTCTGGTCCGTAGTTAGTAGCTAGATGGCTTTCCCTCTCTCGCTGAATTCCCAATACAATGGTCTCTTGGAGAACCATATGATGTAACTATTTTTGCGGTGTGTTTGTTGGGATCTGATGAACTTTGAGTTTATGATCAGTCATATCTTTTTATATCCATGAAAGTTGTTTGAGTTTCTTTGATCTCTTATATGCATGATCACTTATAGCCTCGTATTTCTTCTCCGATATTTGGTTTTTGTTTGGCCAACTTGATCTATTTATCTTGCAATGGGAAGAGGTGTCCGGTAGTGGGTTCGTTCTTACGGTGCTTGATCCCAGTGGCAGAAAGGGAACCGACACGTTTGTATCGTTGCTACTAAGGATAAAAAGATGGGATCTATATCTACCCAACAGACAAACGGATCTTGTCTACATCATGTCATCGTTCTTTTTGCATCACTCCGTTTTTCCATGAACTTAATACACTAGATGCATGCTGGATAGCGGTCGATGTGTGGAGTAATAGTAGTAGATGCAGGGAGGAGTCGGTCTACTAATCTTGGACGTGATGCCTATGTAATGATCATTGCCTGGATATCATCATAATTATTTGAGGTTCTATCAATTGCCCAACACTAATTTGTTTACCCACCGTTTGCTATCTTTCTCGAGAGAAGCCACTAGTGAAACCTACGGCCTCGGGTCTTCTTTCTCATATATTTTCTTGCGATCTACTTTTCCTTTGCATTTTTATTCAGATCTATTAAACCAAAATTACAAAAATATTTGCTGCACTTTATTTTTTTTGTGATCTATTATTCCAATCTATTACAAATTTCTCGCATCGTTACCTGAAAGGGATTGACAACCCCTTTAACACGTCGGGTTGTGAGGTGTTGTTATTTGTGTGCAGGTGTTGTTTATGTTGTGTTGCTTGGTTCTCCTACTAGTTCGATAACCTTGGTTTCTTCACTAAGGAAAATACCTACCGTCACTGTGCTGCATCATCCCTTCCACTTTGGGGAAATACCGACATAGTCCTAGCAGACAGGAGCTTTTCTCGCGCTATAGTTAGAGAGCAATCAAAAGGAATTTTTGGCACCATTTCCGGGGAGGATCTTCAACATAACTAGGTTCATCTCATCTCCTTGCAATTTACATTATTTGCCATTCGCCTATCATTTTCCTCTCCCCCACTTCACAAAAATTTGTCGTTTTATTCGCCTCTCTTTTTCGTTGGCCATTTTCTTGCCAGATCTGTTTTTGTGTGTGCTCTTGTTTGCGTAGTCATGATGCCTCAAAGAAAATATTATGATGTTCCTTACCCAAATATTTTGCTTGAATTTGAGAAAAGTACTAAGGAGTATATGACTACACAATTTGAGCATAATAAGTATTTTACTGAAGAACTTAAGGAGCACTCCATTGTGCTTGATGCTATTACAAAACAACTTGATGATATTAGTAGAGAAGTTTGCAATCTCCAATCTAAGTATGTGTTTGCCGAAAGTTTGCTAGGAAAAATATCCAATGCACAAGCTACCTTAGTAAATCAAATGGTCGCTAAACCAATCTCGTTAGAAGACAAAAATGATGAAGATCTTAAAATGATTGATGTTTCTTCTATTGATTACTTGTTTAGTAAATATATGATTGATGAAAAAGGGACTGTAGAAGAGTCAACTTTAGGTAGAAGGCGTCCCAATATTTCGGAGGGTGAAGATCTTGTTGAGAAAAGTGATAAAAGTGGGCTTGGAGAGGTCAAAACTATAGTTAGTGATGCACCCCCTCTTTTGGATTACAAAGGCTTTAATTATGATAGTTGCTCATTGATTGATTGTATTTATTTGTTGCAGTCCATGCTAAATTCACCCCATGCTTATGAACAAAACAAAACATTTACTAAACATATTGTTGATGCTATGATGAAAGCTTTGGAAGAAAAATCGGAATTAGAAATTTCAATTCCTAGAACATTGCATGATGAATGGGAACCTACTATCAAAGTCAAGATTTAAGATTATGAGTGTTTTGCTTTGTGTGACATGGGTGCTAGTGTTTCTACAATTCTGAAATCTTTATGTGATGTGCTTGGTCTTACCGATCTTGAAGAATGCTCTTTAAATTTGCACTTGGAGGATTCTACTATTAAAAAGCCTATGGGAAGAATTAATGATGTTCTTATTCTTGCAAATAGGAATTATTTGCCCATAGATTTTATTGTTCTTGATATTGATTGAAATCCGTCTTGTCCAATTATTCTTGGTAGACCGTTTTTACGCACCATCGGTGTCGTGATTGATATGAAAGAAGGCAATATTAAGTTCCAATTTCCTTTGAGGAAGGGTATGGAACAATTTCCTAGTAAAATAATTAGGCCACCATATGAATCAATCATGAGGGCATCTTATGGATCTCGAACCAAAGATGATAAAACTTAGATCATTGCTTTACGCCTAGCTAAGGGCGTAAAACTATAGCGCTTGTTGGGAGGCAACCCAATGAATACATTTTATTTTTTGCTTTTTGCTTTCTGTTCTTGAGTGTTAGCACAATTATGCTACTATTATGATTGTTTTTTTTGTGTTTGTGCCAAGTAGAAACAATAGGATCTTCTTGGGTGATAGTTGTTTGATCTTGTTGAAAAGGACAGAAACTTTGTGCTTAGGAACATAATTGTTAAAAATCATCAGAACGTGATAAAATGCCAAATATTTTTGCCGAAGATTAATATACAAATTACCCAGGCTTTCCTAGTTTTTCCGAATTTTGGAGTTCCAGAAGTATTCGAACAAATCAGATTACTACAGACTGTTCTGTTTTTGACAGAATCTGTTTTCTTTGTGTTGTGTGCTTATTTTGATGGCTCTATGGTTTTATTTGATGAGTTTTTGTCATAAAAAAGTTTGAATAAAGTAGATATAATACAAAAACAAAATAAGAATCAGTTTGATACAACACTTACAGTAGTGATTTATTTTTCTTACACTAACGGATCTCACTAAGGTTTTGTTGAGTTTTGTGTGATTGAAGTTTTCAAGTTTTGGATTATCTTACGATGGATGAAAGAAGGATAGAAGAGCCAAAGCTTGGGTATGCCCCGGCATCCGAAGCAATTATCCAAGAATGAGCAACCAACTAAGCTTGGGGATGCCCCCGAGTGGCATCCCCTCTTTCTTCCAACAACTATCCGTATTTTACTCGAGGCTATATTTTTATTCGTCACATGATATGTGTTTTGCTTGGAGCGTCTTGTATGATATGAGTCTTTGCTTCTTTTATTTTTTGTTTTAAGTCATCAATCCTTGCTGTACACACCTATTTGAGAGAGCCAGAATTATATCATGACTTTTTAGATTTGCTCTCTATGCTTCACTTAAATCTTTTATGAGCTAGGACTTGCTCTAGTGCTTCACTTATATCTTTTTGAGCATGGTGTGCTTAGTATTTTTGAAGAAATGCTCTCTTGCTTAACTTAGATTTATTTGAGAGTTAGTAAAAATTTCAAGAAATTCTCTCTTGCTTCACTTAAATTATTTTGAGAGAAAGAAAATTTGTCATGCTCATGATCTTCACTTATATTTGTTTGAGCTTATGAAAAGCAACACATGAAAATTAGTCCCAAAGTGATAGATATCCAAGAAGGATAAAGGAAAATAAAAAATGTCATGAAGATCATTGGAGAAAATAAACTTGATTCTTAGTAATAGTTTTGATATATGATGATGTGATATGTGAGTTATGTTGATGAGTAATTGTGCTCTAGTAAGAATATTAGTGTCATGGTTTGCGATTCCCTATGCATGCACGAAAGTCAATAATCATGCAATGAAAATTATATCCTACTTGTGGTGCATTATTTGGTGTTAGTTATGCTTAATGCTTTCTTATGAGATTATCCGTTTCTTGGTTGGTCGCTTTCCAATCTTTTGCTAGCCTTCACTTTGCACGAAGTATGACCTCTATTTGTGCATCAAAAATCCTTTAAACCAGTTTTGCCACATGAGTCCACTATATCTACCTATATGCAGTATTCTTTTGCCGTTCTAAGCAAATTTTCATGTGCCATCTCTAATTTTCAAAATAAACTTCTCTTTTGTGTGTTTGTTTCGCTCATGGAACGGTAACGGGTGGCTAATATTTTCTGTGCTGGATGTGCTATTCTCACAATGTGTCGGTGTACTAAAGTAGGGGTACCTTAGTACCCCAGACTTGTGCACGGGCAGTTGTAGCACCCTGCGGCGAGGCCCGCCCAGGAAGCGCCAAGAGAATACCAAGCATTCAAGACAAGGCCCCCGGCAAGAGGAGCTTGCCGGGCCAAGGAGACAAGGCCCCCGGCAAGAGGAGCTTGCCGGGCCAAGAAGACAAGGCCCCGGCAAGAGGAGCTTGCCGGGACGACTAAGCCCCTGTAATACCATCCAAGAACAAAGTATACGAGACAGAAGATCGAGACCCCGACAAGAGGAGCTTGTCGGGAAGGCCGAACCCAGGCACCACAAGAGAAGCCCGCCGCGGCGCGCCATGCGCCCCGGCAAGGCCTGATAGCCGGCAAGCTATCAGGCACAGGAAGACGACCCCCGCGGCAAGCCACTTGCCGCGGCAAATCGCCACCTCAGGACTGCGCTCCAGCTCGCCCGCCCACGCGTCGCTCCGGGGCATCCCCCAAGGGCACGTGGCGGGGCACCGCGCAGCCTGGGGCATGCGGAGGCATGCAGCCACCATCGTGGCGAGCGGTGGCGCACCTAACGGTCCGCCTCGGTGCTGTCCAGGCGACCGTGACGGGCATTTAATGCCCTTGTCCCCTACCGTCAGAAGTAGGTATGATAACACTGTGCCGCGCTGCAGCGCCACTGTTCCCGCACTGTTACAACTTCCACCCCTTTTACACTTTTACCCCTTTCTCTTACATTGACACCTGTCGGTGACCCCTTTGCGCTATAAAAGGAGGCCCGTGTGCAACGTAGAGGGGGTTCGGAGATTGGGAATCCAGACAGCTATACGCTCGGTGTAGCTAGCTCTCCAAGCTCCCGAGCTCTCCAGTTCAATACAACCAAGCAGGAGTAGGGTTTTACGCGTCCGTCGCGGCCCGAACCTGGGTAAACCGCCCGTGTGCTCGCCTCGATCTGCTCTCTGTGCTCCCTCCGCCCCCCTCACCGGACAATGAAAGGGGCTCCGGCCCCATAGGTGCTCGCGGGGGACGCCGTCCGCCCCGACATCTTTGGCGCGCCAGGTAGGGGTGGAGCGTCGAGGTTGTGCGGATCTGATTCAGGCGAACACTGGTAAGTTCAGGTATGAACAGGTACCTTTCCGCCCCGCTCCGCGGGGCGGAGGCATTCCTCCCTACGGAATCGTGCACGGCCCTCCTCGAGTACCCACTCACGCAGAGTTCGGGCAAGAAGCAGCTGCTCCTTGAGGAGGACCGCCTTCCGGCCGCTGGGCGAACCGCTCGCTTCCAGCGAATCCTGCGCCGCTCCTGTAGCCGCAGCGGTTAGCGCCGGAAGCCGCGAAAAAGGCGACCTCGTTCTTCGGCGCGCTTCGTCCGCCAAGATCCAAACGAGTCGACGCCGACCGTGGGAGGAGTTTCGCCAGCGCGGTTGCCGGAACCCGTTCCGTCAACTAACCTCCCTGCCCAAGTCTTGCCGCAGTTGCATGTGATCCTTGGCGCAGGGGCGGGCGCAGACCCCGCGCATCAGTGAAAGCTCCTATGCTTTGCGCTTTTTGCCTTTTACATGCTCCTCCTCGTTATTTGCATGTATTATTTGGCATCCTGCGTAACATGCATGTCCAGTAAGCATCAGCACGCCGAAAGGCCATGTGCTTGCTTCCCTCTTTATTTTCCTTGCCTCTTAGACAGAGGGAGCGTTCCTCGCGCACAAAGATTGCCGGGGGAAGGAGATGGGAGAGGAACCAAGTGCTGGAACCAAGTGCTGTCCGAGAAAAAGAAGCCTCGTCGAGGAACGAGCGTTATGCATAAGCTAAGTTATTAGAATTTGAGCAGTTCAGATTCTTAATTTTCGGTTGTCTTCCTTGAACAGTCACACTTTGTATGGGAAACCTGTGCGCGGAGGAACCTACCCGCGGCTAGCC
The DNA here is from genome assembly GCA_032464435.1 of Aegilops umbellulata. Classification (NCBI taxonomy): domain Eukaryota; kingdom Viridiplantae; phylum Streptophyta; class Magnoliopsida; order Poales; family Poaceae; genus Aegilops; species Aegilops umbellulata. The sequence goes on from CP136058.1 coordinate 179,891,694, forward strand.
GCACCCTCACCTTGTTTCGAGTACGCTCAACGATTTAAGTGAGCTACGATGAGCGTCGCGCCCTTGTTTCGTTTCCGAGCTCACTCAACAAGCTGAGCGCGATTGCGACTGGCTGCGGCGAGGTTGCTTCCCGGTGAGGCCTTGGCCGGCAGGCTGCTATAAGCCCAAGGGCTCCTTGCCGGAAAGTTCCCCGGGAGCGTAGGGTGAAAAGCATACAAAGTAAAGGGCCAGGACAAGGAAGATAACAATGCACTGATTGGTTCAGATAAGGTAAAAACCTTACGTAACTTATCACAGTGACTAATGAGCCCATAACGCCGTGTGCAGCGACAAAAAGAGATAAGATAAAAGAGGCCTAGTCTACGCGGTCGCCCTCAATCCTGGAAATCTTGCCCACTCTGGCGATGATGTCGGCGACCTGCTCCTTCAGCGCCTCCATGTCAGCGTCGGCCGGCAGGCTGCGAAGAACGTTGATGAGATTTACACCGGGATTGCGGTATACAATCTTCGTCAGCACACGCTCCAAGGTTCCCGTGCAGGCCCGGCGCGTCTCCTCGGCCAGTTGCGCGGGGATCTTCTTCCGAAGATCCGCAAGAGCCGGCGCGACCCCCCTGAAGAAGAGGCTGAGCTTGGCGCTGTGAGGGAGGTCCGGGTCCGGAGAGTAGATGAGGTGTTCCAACTTCAACGCCAGCAACTCCTGGTCGATGTTGGATGCAGAAGACACCAGGTCCTCGGTCCACACCGCGACGGTCCGACGGAAGTCCTCGGCCGCAGTGTTGGCGCTCTCCGCCAAGCTTCGCTCCTTGCGGAGCCCCTCCTCCAGCGCGGAGACTTTCAGCTCCAGGGCCTCGATGGAGTCCTTGGCGGCCTTCAGCTCGTCGCCCTGCTTGGAGAGACGCGCCTGGAGTTCGGAGTTGGCGTGGGCGTCCTTCTCCCGCTCCGCATTGAGCGCGCCGACCCTCTCCGCGCTCGCCTTCAACGACTCCTCTAGCTGCGCGACCTTGGCGGCAAGCTCCTCCCTGGCGGTCTCCGCGGCAGCCGCGGCGGCTTTCGCCTCTTCCAGCTCCTCGCCAAGGGCCCGCTCCCGAGTGGCAAGATCCTCCTCGTGGGAGTTGAGATTGGCCTGCAGCTGGGCAAGCTCTCCCTCTCGCCGGGACAGCTCCTCCCCGGCGAGCCGCTGCTGCTCTTCGGCGTCGGCCTTCTGCAGCACCCACTCCTGGTACTCCCCGGCGAGCCTCTCGCGCTCCTCCGCCACGCCGCGGAGGGCCGCTTGGTTGGCGGCGCGGAGCTCCGTCGCATGCTTCTCCATCTCGACGGCGGCCTCCGCAGCGAGGGTCTCCCGGGAAGCAAGCTTCGCCTGCCTGGCCCGGTAAAGGGCCAGGAGCCGGCGAAGCAGCTTCTCCTCCTCGGGCTCTTCGGCCCCGCCGGGCGCCTCGACAATCCTCAGGCCCGCGGAGGCGAGGACCTCCCCATCAAGGGCCTCGCCCTCCGCGGGGGACCGCGCAGAAGAGCCCCATGGCACCTGGATGAAGATGCCATTGGGGGCTTCAAGGTAATGACCCGCCCGCTCCTTTTCGGCGGAGGGGTCGGCGGCCGGCGCAGCGCCTGACGCTCCTGCTGCCTCCGGGTCGGCAGTGCGACCGCCGTCCCCCTCCCCGGCCGTTGCGTCCGCCGCTGGGGCGGTCTCCTGCGCGGATGGCTCGGCAGCTCCCGCCGCGTCCTCGGCGGCAGGGGCGTCGCCGCTGCCGCCGCGCGCACCCTCCTCCTCCTCGATGTTGATGACCTCCGTCTCCATCTGCTCGGGGGGAGGGGAATCTAGAAAAAGGAGAATAGAGAGCAAAAGAAATTCAAGCAAACATCCAAAAAAAAGAAGAGAGACGAACCCAAGATGACTAAGTCACAGAGCTTACCTTGGCGGACGTCATCAGCGGCGGGTTCCCTCGCCGGGGAGCTCTGCCTTGGCGGGGTCACCGCCCCCGCCGGGCTACCCGCCCCTGGCGGGGTACTCGCCCTCGGCGGAGTGCTCGCCCTTGGCGGGATGCTCTCCTTTACCGGAGAGCTCGGCCTTGGCGGGGACGGCGGGGCCCGCGGCTCCTCGGGGGCGGTTTCTGGACGCTCCTGCGGCTGCGGCTCCACCTCTGCACGAGACAGTATTATCAAGATACCAGCGCAGGGACGACCCCTCAAGCACGCCCGACGAGCGAAAGTACGGAACCCAGACTTACGCTGGGGGCTGCGCTGGGGGCTACGCTGGCGGCTGCCCCTCGGAACAGTGCTCGGATCCGGCAGGCTGGGCTCCGGCACGCCCCCAGTTGCCGCAGTGGGCGAGTCGTCCGCAACCTCGACCACGGGCGCTTTGGCTTTCTTCGCCACTTGCTCCGCCAAGGTCCTGAAGCCAAGATAAGGAACAAGATCAGAGCCTGCGACAATCAAGGCAAAGTTTGCGAAGATGCAAGACCTCAAAGCTCTTACTCCCGTTCGTCCTCGTCGTCGTCGTCGCTCAAGGCGGAGAAATCAAACTCCACCTGACGCGCGGTCACGCGGGGAGCGGGAGGCGAGGTCTCCCTCTGGCGCTTGGCGGTCCCGACGGTTGCCGGGGCCCGGGGAGCGGGCGGAGCCGCCGCTCCACCCTCCAAGGGCTCCTTTCCGTGCGGCGCTGCCTTACGGGGCGCCCCCGACGTGGCTGACGTGCCGGGCGCCCTCGTCGCAACCTGGCTCCCCCGGGAGGCTCGTGCCGCTTGGCGGGGTGGTTGTTGCCGGGAGGCCGGCGCCTTTGCCCCCATCGCCGTCCTGCGGAGACGCTTCGCTGGAGAACGCCTGGGGCTTACACGGGACGAGGAGGTCTCCGACGCTGAGGGAAGGTCATCGGCGTAGAGCTCCAAGGATCCGTCGGAGTCGTCGTCACCACCGTCCTCCTCCTCCACCCCGGCAAGCCCGCTGGACCCAGCGTCCTGCGCTGTGGCCCTTTGTCCTCCGGCGGTGGTGGCCCTCGCCGCGGCCTCGATCAAGATCCCCTGGATCTCGGAGTGCCTCAGAGAGGGAACCCCGGCGAGCTCGTCGGGGGGCAGCTTCAGCAGTCTGCAGATCTCCGCCACCTCCGCTTGGCGGGACGCCTCCGCAGCCTCCGCCTCCTCGGGCGAGAAGCCGAACTCCCCGGCCGCTGCGGCTGCGGTGGCCTCTTCAGCCCAAGAAGCTATGCATGCTACCTCTCGCGCGGTGGTGTCCCGCGTCAGCCCCTAGGCCTCGTCCTTCTTCTTCGCCACCTCCGCCAGGTTGTCGAAGAAGTTCATGATGACGTCTGGCTTGGGCGGAATCCACGTGCGGTCGACGCCGTGCGAGTCGCACGCGGGCATCATGGCGCGAAGGGAATCCCGGGCCGAGCTGTTGCAAAGAGGCACAACTCCCCGGGGCTCCCTGAACCACTCTGGGTGGGCCGGGTCATGCTTGAATAGCTCCCGGACCATCCCCTTCAGCTCCACCGACGTGAAGTTGAAGTTGAGCCCGGGGCGCAGCCTCATTATGTCCGCCGCGTTGCTATACTCCCAGACTGGCCTCTTCCTATCTTGAAGAGGGGCGATGCGGCGGCGGAGGAAGTCTGCGCCCACCTCTCCGACGGACAGCCTCGCTGACCGAAGACGGAGAATCCTGATGAGGGCGACGTTGAGCTTGCAGTCGTCCGAATCCAGCTCGCTCCAATCCTTGCCGCGCATAATAGGTGTTGCGCGCGGCGCGGTGAAAGGTTGCGGCTGGTCCTCGACAACCCAGCACCAGTCGGCACGCCACTCCTCCCATTTGCCGCGGAGCTCCCCCGGCAAGTAGGAATCCTTCTTGTTCAGGCGAAAGACCCAAGATATCCCTCCGGCGAGGGGGGCGCCGGCCTCTACTCTAGGGATGAAGAAGTGCCTAAAAAGCGCGACGTTTGGATATACCCCAATATAGTTTTCGCACATATGCGCGAAAACCGCCATCGTGAGGACGGCGTTGGGGGTGAAGTCAAGAAGGTGGAGGCCGAAGGTGTTCATTATGTCGCAGAAGAAGTCAGAAAAAGGAGGGCAAAGACCGCAGTGGAAGAAGGCTGCGAAGAAATAATACCCGCCGGGGTAGTTGCCCTTGGCGGCGGCCGGATAGGCTCGGGTGCGGGGATGCGCCTTGGTCTCCTCGGCCCAGAACAAGTAGTACTTGTTCAAGAGCTCCCGCGCGCTGAGCTTCGGCGAGAAGACGAGGTTCTGCTTCCGCAGCAAGGTGAGCATCGCCGCGTGCTCCGATTTCTCCTTCTTGGTCTTCTCCGCCTTCGCCTTCTCGGTCTTCGGGGCCATGGCGGAGGCGGCGAGGGAAGGGAGACGAAGAATCCGGTAGCACTGCAGGTGCGAGCGAGCGGCGGAGGAAATATGGAGGCGGAGCACAAAGGAGATCTCTGGAGACGGGAGAGGACGCAGTAAAGGCGAAGGAGGGGAGCCGCTCCCGTTTCCTCTGCCTTATATGGGGAAGCGGCGGATACTCCGTTCTTGCCATTGAGAATCGTGCGCGACGTGACGCGCACCTGCGCGGTTCAGCCCCGCGCACGCCACCCACGTCACGCTCACCCCGCACGCCCCGCCCCCACGACGCCGCGATAAGCGCGCGCCGCCTGGGGAAGGTGCGACGGATGAGGAGTTAAGGAGCAGCGCGACCAAGGCCACGCGTGCCCGTGCACTGTTAGGGCCTGGCCCAACGACGCTCGGCACCGTGTGTGGCCCAGGCCCGGGGGCTCCTGTTGGTGTACTAAAGTAGGGGTACCTTAGTACCCCAGACTTGTGCACGGGCAGTTGTAGCACCCTGCGGCGAGGCCCGCCCAGGAAGCGCCAAGAGAAGACCAAGCATTCAAGACAAGGCCCCCGGCAAGAGGAGCTTGCCGGGCCAAGGAGACAAGGCCCCCGGCAAGAGGAGCTTGCCGGGCCAAGAAGACAAGGCCCCGGCAAGAGGAGCTTGCCGGGACGACTAAGCCCCTGTAATACCATCCAAGAACAAAGTATACGAGACAGAAGATCGAGACCCCGACAAGAGGAGCTTGTCGGGAAGGCCGAACCCAGGCACCACAAGAGAAGCCCGCCGCGGCGCGCCATGCGCCCCGGCAAGGCCTGATAGCCGGCAAGCTATCAGGCACAGGAAGACGACCCCCGCGGCAAGCCACTTGCCGCGGCAAATCGCCACCTCAGGACTGCGCTCCAGCTCGCCCGCCCACGCGTCGCTCCGGGGCATCCCCCAAGGGCACGTGGCGGGGCACCGCGCAGCCTGGGGCATGCGGAGGCATGCAGCCACCATCGTGGCGAGCGGTGGCGCACCTAACGGTCCGCCTCGGTGCTGTCCAGGCGACCGTGACGGGCATTTAATGCCCTTGTCCCCTACCGTTAGAAGTAGGTATGATAACACTGTGCCGCGCTGCAGCGCCACTGTTCCCGCACTGTTACAACTTCCACCCCTTTTACACTTTTACCCCTTTCTCTTACGTTGACACCTGTCGGTGACCCCTTTGCGCTATAAAAGGAGGCCCGTGTGCAACGTAGAGGGGGTTCGGAGATTGGGAATCCAGACAGCTATACGCTCGGTATAGCTAGCTCTCCAAGCTCCCGAGCTCTCCAGTTCAATACAACCAAGCAGGAGTAGGGTTTTACGCGTCCGTCGCGGCCCGAACCTGGGTAAACCGCCCGTGTGCTCGCCTCGATCTGCTCTCTGTGCTCCCTCCGCCCCCCTCACCGGACAACGAAAGGGGCTCCGGCCCCATAGGTGCTCGCGGGGGACGCCGTCCGCCCCGACACAATGATTGTTTATTCACTTGTCATTGCACGAGAGTAAAAATGAATTTACTTTATGTTGTCAAATAATAAATTCCTTGGAAAGTATTGGTATGGAGGGCAACCGTGGATGCGGCTAGCCATGGAAAGTGAAAGAATGGTGGAAAAAGGAATAAACTTTATTTTCAATTTGGGAACTACCTATCGCATATCTAGCATGGGAAGTATTCGGAACTCTGAGTCGTTCTCGTTGGTTGGATGGATACACCTCCCAAAATGTTTTTATCTCTAATTTTTTCGCTTTGAGCTGTGGCACCTCTACGAATCACTACTTCCCTCTGCGAAGGGCCTTTCTTTTACTTTATGCAATTTTTATTTTTGAATTTGAGTCTCCATCTCCTCTCATAAAAATCACCAACTAGGAGGCAATATGATCGTACTTAAGTATTGGGTGTAGCTAATAATCGAGTGTGTTTCATGAATGGATCAATGTTTGAGCATGATGGGCTAGGGATAGCTTATTTTAGCATTGATATTTTGAAAGACATGGTTGCTTGTTGATATGCTTGAGTATCAAAATTATTATGTCAAAACTAGATTATTGCTTTGAATCACATAAAAGGTCCAAATGTCCATGCTATAAAGAAAAGAATATGCTATGACATGATAAACAGCACTCCACATCAAAAATTATGTTTTTATCACTTACCTACTCAAGGACGAGCAGGAGTTAAGCTTGGGGATGCTGATACGTCTCCAACGTATCTATAATTTTTTATTGTTCCATGTCGTTTTATTGTCAATCTTGGATGTTTTATAATCATTTAATAGTCATTTTATATTATTTTTTGGTACTAACCTATTGACATAGTGCCAAGTGTCAGTTGTTGTTTTTTCATGTTTTTTACATCGCAGGAAATCAATAACAGACGAAGTCCAAATGCCACGAAACTCCACGGAAAATTTTTATGGGCCAGAAGGAACACAACGGGCCCTGGTTGCACCTGGGGGGAGTCCCGACGAGGGGACAACCCACCAGGGCGTGCCAGGAGTCCCAGGCGCGCCCTGGTGGGTTGTGCCCACCTCGGGTGCCCCCGGACCGCCTCTTTGCTCTATAAATACCCCAAAAATACCAGAACCCTAGGGGAGTCGACTAAATATTCATCCAGCCGCCGCAGAGTCCAGAACCACCAAATCCAATCTAGACACCATCTCGGATGGGGTTCACCACTTCCATTGGTGCCTTTCCGATGATGTGTGAGTAGTTCTTTGTAGAACTTCGGGTCCGTAGTTAGTAGCTAGATGGCTTTTTCTCTCTCGTTGAATTCTCAATACAATGGTCTCTTGGAGATCCATATGATGTAACTCTTTTTGTGGTGCGTCTATTGGGATCTAATGAACTTTGAGTTTATGATCAGTCATATCTTTTTATATCAATGAAAGTTATTTGAGTTTCTTTGATCTCTTATATGCATGATCTCTTATAGCCTCGTATTTCTTCTCTCATATTTGGGTTTTGTTTGGCCAACTTGATCTATTTATCTTGCAATGGGAAGAGGTGTCCGATAGTGGGTTCGATCTTACGGTGCTTGATCCCAGTGGCAGAAAAGGAACCGACACGTATGTATCGTTGCTACCAAGGATAAAAAGATGGGATCTATATCTACGCAACAGATAAACGAATCTTGTCTACATTATGTCATCATTCTTATTGCATTACTCCGTTTTTCCATGAACTTAATACACTAGATGCATGTTGGATAGTCGTCGATGTGTGGAGTAATAGTAGTAGATGCAGGCAGGAGTCGGTCTACTAATCTTGGACGTGATGCCTATGTAATGATCATTGCCTGGATATCGTCATAATTATTTGAGGTTCTATAAATTGCCCAACAGTAATTTGTTTACCCATCGTTTGCTATCTTTCTCGAGAGAAGCCACTAGTGAAACCTACGGCCCCCGGGCCTTCTTTCTCATATATTTGCTTGCGATCTACTTTTACTTTGCATTTTTATTCAGATCTATTGAACCAAAATTACAAAAATACTTTGCTTCACTTTCTTTTATTTGTGATCTATTACTTCAATCTATTACAAATTTCTGGCATCGTTACCCGAAAGGGATTGACAACCCCTTTAACACGTTGGGTTGTGAGGTGTTGTTATTTGTGTGCAGGTGTTGTTTACTTTGTGTTGCTTGGTTCTCCTACTGGTTCGATAACCTTGTTTTCTTCACTGAGGGAAATACCTACCGTCGTTGTGCTGCATCATCCCTTCCTCTTTGGGGAAATACCGACGTTGTCCTAACAGACAGGAGCTTTTCTCGTGCTATAGTTAGAGAGAAATCAATCGTCCATGGCTACTTCGGAGGTTTGATGCAAAGATTCAGATATTGTCTGTTTCCTTGGTTCAGCAGTTTTGGGGTCTTTAGTCAGCTTACTCACTTTCGGTTTCTTGTTGGGTTTGGCCATAGCACTGAAAGTAAAAATACCTGATGAGATTAGTATATCAGTTGAGTAAAGTGTTAAAGCAAGCAGGCTTAAGTGTTCTTACCCAGGAACGGTCTTGAACAAAGGAACCTGAGTTCCAGTGGAATCACCATATGAAGAGTGAGAAGTTCCCAGATTGTTTGAATCAAAAGGGTTAAGAGGTTGTCGAATAAGACCCGCCTTGGGAAAAGCTAAGTTAGAAATATGTGAAACCTCTGGACGGCGCTTGTGAGGAACCGGCATGTTGGGTAAGCCGGAGGAGAGAATCCCACCGCCACTATTCCGGGTTGTGCGCTGAACTTCGTGTTGTTGTTTATTCAAAAGAAAGTTCGGATCTAGGTAAGCTAAAGGGTGAGAAAACCTTACTTTCTAGCTCGCTTGACGAACTTTCTGTCTTGGCAGAGGTTCTGAGTCAGAGGAAAAGATAGTTACCTCTTCGCCATCTGCATGGCTGCCTTCCGCATCATCCTGATAGTAATCAATGTCAATAAGATGAACAAAGAAAGAGCCAAGGGAATCAAGATCTACCTCCTACTCGTCGTCAAGAGTAAACGGGTCAATTGCATCTGTCTTCTTTTTGGAAGGCTTTTTGATAGCCTTATTCTTGGTCCTGGCCTTCTTGGTCGGTTTATCCTGAAGTTTTTTGCTCCAAAGGGGGAGTCAGCCTACAGAAAATCAAATAATAATGAGAAAGCAGATTGATAAACAATGAGTTAATTGAAAGCTGCTCGAAAAATACTTACACCCGGCGGCTTGTTGAGGGTGCAGTAGGGGTTCAACCCACCTTGCTACACGTCTCTAAGCTCTTGTGAAGCAGAGTCTTAGTAATTTCGTTAATCTATTGGTCATCCAGACGGATTGGAGAATAACACAGTGGATCTTTAACATCGCCGGTATATTCGCACATTAAGCCGAATCGACGGCTTAAGGGCAAGATCATCCATGTGACCTAGCAACGAACTAGGTCAACTCCAGTCAAGCATTGGCCATCAAGGCTCTGATCTTTGAAATATGGGCATATATTTGGCCCGTTCTTCGGCACTGATTCGCTCCGGGAGGGGATGTTTGTTGCTAAGTCGGCTTTCACGGTAACCCGAAAGAGGATTTTCACCTTCTGGAGAAGTGTCTTTGCAATCGAACAAGGTCTGGTTCCAATCCTTCGGATGGCTAGGAGGTGTAGAAGTAGAAATGTGGCTTCTTTCCACCTCTGAACTGAAATGCCCCTAGTTCTAAGTTGGGCCTGTCTGTGAACTCAGTATAGCGTTTCAGGTATCAGAATTCCCTAAACAGTTCAACAGTGGGCTCTTGTTGAAGATACACTTCACGGAAGACTGGAAGTTGCAGATGTCTGAAACAAAATTGGGCCCGATATCTTGAGGATGAAGCTTGAAGAAATGTAGCACATAACAAAAGAATTTTGAGCCGGGTGGGGTAAATCCTCAGAGCATATGATTAGTAAAGACAATAACCTCGCCTTCTTTGAGGTCAGGAGTGGTTTCTGTGCCTGCGACTCTCCAATGAATCACGTTCAGTGTTTACTCGGTAACCCGGGAACCAACCCAGTTGTAGGAGGTGATAGTTTTGGTCATTTTGTTGAGGAAAGCCTAAAAAGAAAGATAATACCGGTTTAAGGTTATGTTGTTAAGCCGACGAGTGATCAAAAAGTAAGTGCGTAATGCAAGGCCAATTCATAATCAAAATAATAAGGGATATAAAAAATCAGTATTGTTAAACCGGAAGACAATGTCGGGTTATACAGATTATGAGCATATACTGACGGCTTAACGAGGGGACTAATGCTATATGGCGGGTTATGGCTATCATATAAGCCACCTATATGTTTTCAGTACAACAGTTCCTATAAGCCGCCTATATGTTTATAGATCTATAAGTGAATTTTTGCTAAGTGATGGACAAACAAGTTCCGCAGATTGGTTCTATGGTTTTGGATTTGCAGCAGTTTGGAAAATAAAGTAAATTCTAAACCTAAGGTGGCGGCAGCAGAAGAACTCATATGCTCAGATGAGATTTTCGTACAGAGGGAGGATCTTCTGTGATTGAAAAGGGGTGCTAAACTACTACCGCACAACTTCGGTACCATATTCAGATTAAACTACGCGACCAAGAAAGTAAAATGAGGAACGGTGAAGATCACCCATGAATGGTGAAAACCCTAATGTAGATGTGCTACGGGGAAAAGTGAATACTAACAGATGTTGAGGAACAGCGAAGGTGTGCCGCAGTGCTCTGGTCCGATCAGGTCGATGCAGTGGCCGGAGTTGAGAACGCTGGACGGAGACGGCGGTGGCGGAGCTCGGGTTGGCTGAGGCATCGCGAGGAAGAAGACGTAGACGAGGGGGCAAGGTAAAAGTGAAAGAAGGACCCATTATCCCTATTTATAAGGAAGTGGACAGATGGCATGCACGGGAATCGAGGAGGCCCAAAATGATTATGTGGCTATGTGAACGCCTCGATTTTCGGGAGGTCCATTACAGAAAAAGATCTGTTGAGAGGTCCTGGGCTTTGCGCAAAGTTAATGCAAAATGATGTCATGGCGGGTTAACACGATGCTGAAGTGTGATGTCATGGCGGCGGGTTACAATGAATAAGTACATAATTGACGATGGAAGATTCAGCTAAGTCAAGAAGTGAAGATTGATGTGAACATGTTCAAATCAACTTGGGGCCTAATGTTGTGGATATGACCCGCTCAGGAGGGGCCGGGTCACGCCGTTGGCGGCTTAAAGATGAAGAAGCCCGATGATTCCCAAGAAGACATCAAGATGGCGGTTCATAAAGCAGGCTTACTGAAGGCCCAAGACCCAGGAGCAACTTAAGGCGCAAAGGGATGAGCCGCCATATGTTTAGCTTGCATTACAAGCAAGATTAGTAGAAACCAAGTCGGTCACGTTTGTGTGAGCCGGCCAGACTCCATAAACCGCCGGGCATCAACCTATATATAAAGGGGTGACCCGGCGGCGAGTTAACTCAAGAAACAACTCATCCAGAACTAGGTCAAGCGTATTCGCTCCCTGGTAATCGAAACCCACGCAATACAACCTAAAGCAGGAGTAGGATTTTACCTCATTGAGAGGGGCCGAACTTGGGTAAACTCTCTGTGTCCTTTGTCCCGTTTAACCCTTTCAAGCTAACCTAGCTGCGATGGCTCCACACCTGAGTCCTTTTGCTAGGGCATCTGTCATGTTAAGTCCACGATAGTACCAACCTATTATGGCATTTCCATAGCAATTCTGAGATATATTGCCATGCAATTTCCACCGTTCCATTTATTATGACACATACCATCATTGTCATATTTCTTTGCATGATCATGTAGTTGGCATAGTATTTGTGGCAAAGCCACCATTCATATTTTTTATACATGTCACTCTTGATCATTGCTCATCCTGGTACACCGCCGGAGGCATTCATATAGAGTCATATTTTGTTCTACTATCGAGTTGTAATCCTTGAGTTGTAAACTAAATAAAAGTGTGATGATCATCATTATTAGAGCATTGTCCCATGTGAGGAAAAGATGATGGAGACTATGATTCCCTCACAAGTTGGGATGAGACTCCGGACTTAAAAAAATAAAAAGAGGCAAAAGAGCCAAAAATAATAATAAAAAAGAGGCCAAAAAGCCCAAACAAAAAAAGAGAAAATAAAAAATGAGAGAAAACTAGAGAAGGGGCAATGCTACTATCCTTTTACCACACTTGTGCTTCAAAGTAGCACCATGTTCTTGATGATAGAGAGTCTCCTATTTTGTCACTTTCATATACTAGTGGGAATTTTTCATTATAGAACTTGGCTTGTATATTCCAATGATGGGGTTCCTCAAATTGCCCTAGGTCTTCATGAGCAAGTGAGTTGGTTGCACACCCACTAAGTTTCTTTTTGAGCTTGCATACACTTATAGCTCTAGTGCATTCATTGCATGCCAATTCCTACTCATTCACATTGATATCTAATGATGGGCATCTCCATAGCCCGTTAATTTGCCTAGTTGATGTGAGACTTTCTCCTTCTTGTCTTCTCCTCACAACCTCCACCATACTCTATTCCACATATAGTGCTATATCCATGGCTCACGCTCATGTATTGCTTGAAGTTGAAAAAGCTTGAGAACATTAAAAGTATGAAACAATTGCTTCGCTTGTCATTGGGGTTGTGCATGATGAAACATTTTGTGTGATGAAGATGGAGCATAGACAGTCTATATGATTTTGTATGGATAACTTTCTTTGGCCATGTTATTTTGAGAAGACATGATTTCTTTATTACTATGCTTTAAGTATTATTGTTTTTATGTCAATATTGAACTTTTGTTTTAAATGTTACGGATCTAAATATTCTTGCCACAATAAAGAATATTACATGGATAAATATGTTAGGTAGCATTCCACATAAAAAATTATATTTTTATCATTACCTACTCGAGGACGAGCAGGAATTAAGCTTAGGGATGCATGATACGTCTCCAACGTATCTATACTTTTTTATTGTTCCATGCTATTATATTATACATATGTTTTATATGCATTAATATGCTATTTTATATTATTTTTGGTACTAACTTATTAACCCAGAGCCCAGTGCCAGTTTCTGTTTTTTCCTTGTTTTTTGAGTTCTACAGAAAAGGAATATCAAATGTGTTGGCGTTCTGGGAACAGGGGTCCCCGGACTTACCTGCCTGCAGCCCGCGGTGTGGCTCAAAGGGGGGCCCAGCACGGCCCATCTTCATCAACACAGACCAAAGACCCTCGCGAGGGGCCAAGCCTCGCGGGGCGGACGACACGGAGCTTCCTCAGGCATGGCCTCATCAGGCTGGCTCGCGAGGAGGCGGAGAGATCAAGGCGGGGTACCTCACGAGGTGCCCGTGACGCAAGCCATGACGACCAAGAGCACCACGCGGGCGCGAGCCGCGCAGTGTCCTCCTTTCCTCTTTGGTGCAAAGGGAGCAAGCGCAGGTGAGAGCATCAAGCAAAGGCACCCGTTTCGGTGCAACGAGACCAAGACTAGCCCAACGGCAGGGAGGAAGTCATTGTGGAGCCCAAGCCAGCGTCACTGCCAGAGTCTTTGGCAGACGAAGACCAACTTTAGTCAGGGTAAGTGTACCAGATGTTCCCCTTCAAAATGGCCAGTTGTTGGCACCCTTCCCGCTTAATATTTGGGAAGAGGCCCGGGGCCTTTGCCTATAAATAGGACTAGCCACCCCCAGGGTAGAGGCAAGCAGAAAGCGGCAATCAGATCAGAATCAGAGAGAGAGAGAGAGGTGACTGAACTCCTCCTAGCAGTTCATCGCCCTAGCCAAGAACAGACCCTCGTGAGGCTGTTCTTCCTTGTATTGCTCATCATCATCAGCCCAAGAGGCAATCCACCACACCACAAACTGGAGTAGGGTATTACACCACAATGGTGGCCCGAACCAGTATAAACCCTGTGTCTCTTGTGCTGTTCTTTCCATAGCTTAGATCTTTGCAAGGCTGTGGGGTGCAGGTAGGTAGAAGGCGAAATCTCCGCGTGCACCCCAGTGTTCGAACCTCAAGGGTCTGCCGGAACCCGAAATCCGACATTTGGCGCGCCAGGTAGGCGTGCGCCGGAATCCACCTTCTACCGCTTCGTGTCCCGTCGCGTCATCATCACCATCTCCGGCGAGCAGGCGGGCAACCCAGATCCTTGGGCGGCGTGGCCCGCCCGCACAGAGCCGCTCGCCTCGGGCGACCCCGCGCCCCAGGCAGCTCGCGGTCCGCAGGGCGCTGCGGGCCGCGGGCGACGCGGACAGGCTTTGACAGCTCTCACACCGTGGCAGGCGTGGTCGGCAGCAAGGGCCTCCAATCACGCCGCGACCACGACTCCATACACCCGCCGAGAGCAGGCGAACTCGAGGGCCGCGCTCACGGTGGCCTGAGAGCTGTTGCAGTGCAGGCTGCTGGAGGGCGGCCGCGACGTGTTGCTGGAGTGGGTGGCAGAGCTCCTGGGCTTTGCCGCCTCGGGGGCTCACCCCTTCTGCATCCAGCTCCCATCTCAAGCCCAGGGCGGCCCGCATGGGGGCTCCGTGCGCGCCCGCGGGCTCCAAGGCTACTCCAACGCCAGCGAAGCTGTTGGCACCGGACCGGCGGCGGCGCTGCCCCCGCTCCCGGTCCGCGAAGAAGAAGGACTCGACGCGGCCCACGGACCCAGCGGGCAGCCGCGCAACCACCCAACGGTGGGCGCGTCAAGCAGAGCTGCATGGCACGCGGAGCACTACGGTGTGGCCTTCGGGACAACGGCGCCAGAAGAATACGTGCCCCACATGATGGACCAAGGGCACCCTCACGAGGGCGAACAAGGCTCGCTCCTCAGCCCAAGCTGGGGGGACGAGGCGCCAGAAGCTGAGCTCTTCCAGGAGCCCCGGGACGGTCCCACTGGCCACGCTAGAGGCAACAATTATCGGGTACCGCTAATTCCTCAAGAGCAGGCATAGGCTAATCATGGATCGCAGGAGGTGCAGGTCGCCACAGCAAGCAGCTGCCCCGCTCCCACACTCTCCTACCCCTCCGGAGGAGGGCGCAGGGGGCTGCAGGAGAGGGGCCGGGATCCGACATCACCACCGCGGTGTTCAGAGCAAGGCGTTCTCAGGAGGTAGGCCCTCTGCTGGGGAGGTGCCTCAGGGCCTGCCCCTGGAGGAGGACCCGTGGTCGTCGGGGGAACCACTGGCGACCGCTCTACCCCATCGGCGGCGTCCTGGTTTCCGGTCGTCGTCGATGGCACTAGAGTGTGGCGCAAGGCGGGGCCCTCGTCTGGCGATATGAAGCAAGGCCGGTACCTGTGAAGAAGGCCCAGTGTGTGTGAAGCTCGCCGCCCTGTGACACTCTCACGTAATAATGAGTGGGGCTGTGCATGCCCCGGAGTCTCAGGGGTGCCGGCCTCAGGCCCTGGGGCTCGCTTCCACGCCCAGTGGCAGCACTTAGCTCCGCGCTGGTGAGAAGACGTCCAATACTAGATTAGGTGCCGGACGCGGCCTTTTGTCTGCTTTCATTGCTTTTCCCTTTGGTTGTCACTTTCCCCCGCTGGATTTAAGTTGGATTTGAATTTCAGATTTGCGTGTGTTCGGGGAAGGAGTGCTTAGTCTCGTTCGAGCAATTTCTCGCGTTTTGATTACCACTTCGCCTCAGCTGCCTCCCCTCGTGAGCCCCTCGCGAGCCGGGTCAGGCCTAGCTTGCGCGCGGCCCAGACTGCCATCGTCGCGTCCTCTCAGGAGGGTTTTTACTGCAGATCCTACGGATTCGATCAGGGAACACTCGGGACACCACAGCCTCCCACATGCTACCTCAGGGCCTGCACGGAACGAAGGTAAACTAGCCAACCAGCACGTCACATAGCCCACCACTTGGCGCGGGCGCATGGGCAATGTAACATCTACTAATACGATGAACGCAAGTTTACATGAGGGGCTCCCCCTCCCAAAATGCTCTCACAGCCATCAGGCCAAAACCTGAGTTCTATTCATGCAGGGTAAGGAAACAGGAACGATGCATAATCAGTCGGATAAATCCCCCAATGCGTCCTCAGGAGCACCTCCTGAACCATTGCTGGCGTCGCTGGACTCGCCATCGCTGTCTGCGTTGCCGCCAGCAGCGTCAGGGTCGTTCACCACGCCGACCTCATCGGCGGCCACGATCACGCCGTCGTTGTCTGAAGCGAAGGCCCTGACAAGAGCATCCACATTGTCTTCCACCCAGTGCGCCAGGTCGTCTCGGACGGCCTGGGGGACTGGGGAGATGGCGGCGTCGAAATCGAAGTGGGGATCCATGTTCCGGAGATGGCTGAAGACGCGAGAAAAGGCGCGCCCAAGCATGGCACGGCTCCTCTCCTCCACCAACCTGTCGGCCCTGACCGACCGCGCCTCCAGCTGCGTCACCACGTCGGTGAAGAACTGAAGGTTGCCGGCGTAATTGACTGCGTGCGGCTCGCCAACAGCCGCCTCGCAGATGTTGCCCAAGGCTGTGTTGGCTCTCTCCCGGAGCGTGGTGAGCATGGGGCCGTGCTCATGCTCTAGGATCCGCCGCTGGCGTATCTCGTCCTCATTCTGGCGCGTGACGGCCTCAGCCTCCTCCACCCGATGCCGAAGAAGGAGCACCTCGGCCTGGGAGGTGGTTGACTCCCCTTGCGCTACCTCAAGGGCGGCCCGAAGAGCATCGGCCTGCAGCGTCGCTTCCTCCAACTTGGCCCTCAAGGCAGCAGTCCTACCTTCAGCCTCGACCCGGATCAACTCCAGCCTCTCCTCGAACTCGCGCTCGAGGTTCAAGCGCGCCATAGCCACCCGACGTCCGACCCCCTCCAGGACACGGGCTTCCCGTGCAGCAACATCATCCTCCGCCTGCGTCACCAAGCGCTCCCACGTCTCCAGACACTCGTACTCACGTGCACGTTCGGCGGCTTCCAGCTTCAGCGCCTCCTCACGCTTCTGGAGCTCTGCTGGGTCGCCAGAGGCCACCTTCATCGACGCAAGGGCTGCCTCGCGCAGCTCCACTTGCTCCTCTAGTGAGTGGCACCGGGCCAGGAGCTCCCGAGCTCGCTCCTCCGCCGCCTCTAGCTGCCGGTCAGCTTCCCGGGCCTCCTCGGCGGCCCGATATCGGGCCTCCCTAGAGGCCACCAGCGACGCCTTGGCCTTTTCATCGTCAAGATCGCGCTGATGGCGCGCAAGGGCGATGGCGCCCTCCAGCTCGCACCTCTCTGCAGCCAGGCGCAGGCCCTCGGCCTCAAGGCGCGCGTCTTCATCAGCAAGCTCCTCACCAAGCAGGTTCACCGCGTCAGCCGCCCTTCGAAGGAATCCTTGGCGAAGAGAGCGATGCCCCCGAGCGCGCTCGCGCACGTCTTCCACACCATCATCTGCCCCAAGCAAGCGCTGGGGGTCACGAATCGGCACTCCCCCTCCGAGCAGGGGGCTGGGGGCTGGCACCCTCGCGATGGCCGGGCACACCACGCCCGAAGCCCGGCCTGGAGCCAGCCCGTCCCCAGATGAAGAGCGCAGGGAGCGCCTTAGCCAATCGCAGTCCACGGCCAGGCGAGAAGCCCACGGCAGGCTGGCTATGCCACGAGAAGGCCCGCGAAGGAGGATCGCGAGGTGCGCAGGGCCTCGATGCGCCTCGGGACGGTTCGCCTCTCCGATCGCCCTCACCACAAGGGCTCTGCTGCTTGGAGCGCTTGAGGACGGTAGAAGGGGTGAAGCCAAGGGGGACGGCACCTCAGCCATCTCCGCGAGCTCGGCTGGAAGGGGCCTGCGGAGCAAGGATCAGTAAAAGCTACAGACGGATCGGGAGCGGGAAAAGGAGAAGGCTTACTCATCAGTGGCGAAGTACTTCCTACACTTCAGCAGGCGACAAGGGTAATCATCGCCCAGGGCCTCCCTTTTCTTTCGGAGGGCCTCAAAGTCCACGTGGAAGCGGCCCAAGAGTTGAGCGCAGGGATCAACCTGCGGCGAGGACGAAGCGTCAAGGCGATCCACATCAGGGGCGCCTGCCTGATGCGCACTACGAGTCGCCTCGCCAAGAGAAGCGGCTGGAGCTTCAGGGGCCTCAGCCGCCGGCGCTGGGGGCAGCTGCTTGCCGCCCTCAGCCTCAGCGGCACGGGCCCCAAGAGCTGCTTCCTCATGAGCGCCGCCCGGCGCTGTCACCCTGCCGGGAGCCCCCTCGACCTCTGGCGCCTCATGCCTCCCTGCTCCGCCACTTGAGGAAGAGTCGCCTTGGCCGACTGGAAGGGCAGTCACCATCACTGGGTTCTCGCGAGGCCCCTGGAGGCCGGCGGGGCGAGGCCCCCACTCATCAAAGATAGGCATCTGATTCACAAAATCGCCCCTATTCTAGCAGAGGTACAGCAAGGCCCCTCCCTGCTGGATGCTACCAGGGTTGGGGTCCCCAGTCAGGATCAAGAGCACTGTCCTCAGCACTTCAGGCGTCAGGTCCTCTTCCTGGAGCCTTATACGATCACCACGCCCGCTGAAGGCCCACATCCGGCGGGAGTGGCGTTGGAGAGGAGCAATGCAGCGTAGCAAGAACTCCTTCACCATCTTGGGCGTTGTCACGCCAAGCGACCTCAAGAACGCGAAGCGGTGCTAGACGAAGACGAGCCGGGGGCTCTCGAGCGTCTCCTGGCCCCAGACCGAATTGGGGACAGCAGGCGAAGTTGGCTCCGATAGCAGGGGGTTGGGCACCCCTACATCCACATACAGCCACCGCTCGCGGAACCCAGCCACAAGCGGAGGGAGCCTGAAGTCAACCCCTGAGGCCGCCGTCTCAGTCGTGGCAGCAAAACTCACGCACGCCGAGCATTGGGTAGGGTCGACAAGGCGCAGAGAGAAGAAGTGGTGCAGCAAGGCAACCGAAGGAAGGATGCACATCATTGCCTCGCAAACAAAGGCGAAGACCGAAAGAAGGGTGATGGATTCGGGACCCAGATGCATCATGTGGATCTGATAATGGGAAAGCACGACATTGAAGAAATCAGAAAAGGGGGGAACCAAACCCGACCACAGGGCGTCAGCAAAATACTGGACCTTGGTGATTATCCTATCGATGGAGAAGTGAGACGCGGGCCAGGCCGTCGTCCTCCCTCATTCGTTGAAGATATTAGCCAGAGCCGAGCTGACCTTGCCCAGGCCCTCTCGATTGATTATGATCGACCGGCCGGCGGCAGGGGCCGCCAACGGCGGCGAGTGAGGTGGAGGCATGGGTTTCTTCCTTCTTCCCTTCTTCGTTGGAGCCATGGCGATGGGAAGGGGGGAAGGTTCGAGATTGGGTAGAAAACAGAAGCTGGAGTTCGAGAGGAGGAAGGACAGAGGGCGCTCGAGCAACAGAAAGGGGAGCGGCTGTGTACGACTACGAGTCCGCCTAGCATGGCGCGGAATAAGGGGGCGTGGGGGAACAGTGCCACCCACGTCCAATCAACCGCCACACGGCGCCCAAGGCTGCAGGCTGTTAGGGCCCGCGGCGCTTCTCCCTTGCCCTTTCGCCTCCCTGCACGGCCAAGTCCGGGCGCGCCTTGGGCCCGGGGGCTACTGTCGGCGTTCTGGGAACGGGGGTCCCCAGACTTTCCTGCCTGCGGCCCGCAGCGTGCCTCAAAGGGGGGTCCAGCACGGCCCATCTTCATCAACACAGACCCAAGACCCTCGCGAGGGGCCAAGCCTCGCGGGGCAGACGACACGGAGCTTCCTCAGGCACGGCCTCATCAGGCTGACTCGTGAGGAGGCGGAGAGATCAAGGCGGGGTACCTCACGAGGTGCCCGTGATGCAAGCCATGACGACCAAGGGCGCCAGGCGGGCGCGAGCCGCGCAGTGTCCCCCTTTCCTCTTTGGTGCAAAGGGAGCAAGCGCAGGCGAGAGCATCAAGCAAAGGCACCCGTTTCGGTGCAACGAGACCAAGACCAGCCCAACGGCAGGGAGGAAGTCATTGTGGAGCCCAAGCCAGCGTCACCACCAGAGCCTTTGGCAGGCGAAGACCAACTTTAGTCAGGATAAGTGTACCAGATGTTCCCCTTCAAAATGGCCAGTTGTTGGCTCCCTTCCTGCTTAATATTTGGGAAGAGGCCCAGGGCCTTTGCCTATAAATAGGACTAGCCACCCCCAGGGGAGAGGCAAGCAGAAAGCGGCAATCAGATCAGAATCAGAGAGAGAGAGAGAGAGAGAGAGAAGGGTGACTGAACTCCTCCTAGCAGTTCATCGCCCCAGCCAAGAACAGACCCTCGCGAGGCTGTTCTTCCTTGTATTGCTCATCATCATCAGCCCAAGAGGCAATCCACCACACCACAAACTGGAGTAAGGTATTACACCACAATGGTGGCCCGAACCAGTATAAACCCTGTGTCTCTTGTGCTGTTCTTTCCATAGCTTAGATCTTTGTGAGGCGGTGGGGTGCAGGTAGGTAGAAGGCGAAATTTCCGCGCGCACCCCAGTGTTCGAACCTCAAGGGTCTGCCGGAACCCGAAATCCGACAAAATGGAGTCCAAAGGAGCTGAAATTTTACGATGATTTTTTGGACCAGAAGAGACCCACGGAGCATCTGAACAGGGCCAGAAGACTCCCGATGCACCCCCTAGCTTGTGGGCTCCTTGGGAACCCCCTCACTTGTTTCCGACACCAAAAAATTCCTATAAATATAGAAACACACGAAAAGAAACCTAAACCTAGCCACGAAAAACCAATCGGGAGCCTGTTCCGGCACCCTGTCGGAGGGGGAAACCATCACCGGAGGCCATCTTCATCATCTCAGCGGTCTCTATGACGAGGAGGGAGTTGTTCACCCTCGGGGCTGAGGGTATGTACCAGTAGCTATGTGTTTGATCTTTCTCTCTCGTGTTCTTGATTTGGCACGATCTTGATGTATCACTAGCTTTGTTATTATAGTTGAATCATATGGTGTTTCTCCCCCTCTACATTCTTGTGATGAATTGACATTTACCTTTGAGGTTTCACTATTATCGGATTGAATACTATTATGGATTTGAGAACACTTGATGTATGTCTTGCGTGGGATACCCGTGGTGTTAATGGGGTGTTCTATTGATTCACTTGATGTATCTTTTGGCACTCAACTTGCGGATTCCCGAGGTGACATTGGGGTAATCTATTTATAGGGGTTGATGCACGTTTTTGTCCTTGTTCCTCCGATAGGAATCTTGGGGCACTCTTTGAGGTTATTTGTGTTGGATTCAATATTATGAATCTAAACTTGTTTGATGGATATCGTATAATTGACCCACGGATACTTGTGGTGATATTGGAGTATCTAGGTGACATTAGGGCTGATTGATGTGTGTCATATGGTGTTATTTTACTACAAACTCTAGGGCTGTTTGTGACACTTATATGATTAGCTGAATGGATTGATCGGAAAGAATAACTTCGAGGTGGTTTCGTACCCTACAAGCAATTTCATCTTATGTTCTCCGCGGTAGGAACTTTGGAATGACTCTTTGTCGCACATTGAGGGATTGCCATATGATTTAGTTATGTTATCATTGTTGAGAGACTTTGCATTAGTGAAAGTATGAACCCTAGGCCTTATTTCCAAGCATTACAATACCGTTTTTGCTCACTTTTGTTACAAGTTACCTTTATGTTTTTATATTTTCATATTAGAAAACCTATATCTACTATCCATATTACACTTGTATCACCATCTCTTCGCCAAACTAGTGCACCTATACAATTTACCATTGTATTGGGTGTGTTCGGGACACAAGAGACTCGTTGTTATTTGGTTGTAGGGTTGTTTTAGAGAGACCATCTTCATCCTACGCCTTCCATGCATTGATAAACCTTAGGTCCTCCACTTGAGGGAAATTTGTTAGCTCCTACAAAACTCTGCACTTGGAGGCCCAACAACGTCTGCAAGGATAAAGTTGTGTAGTGGACATCAAGAGGTACATCGACTCGTATATGTGTTGAGAAGGAGAGACCTAGCTATGTCTTCAGGGAGATTGGTCGATATCCATACATAAGTGAAGGACGGGAAATAGGTTGGGACACACACACACACACATAGAGAGAGAGAGAGAGAGAGATAGACGGAGGGGTGGTGGAGTTTATTCTCAGAGATGGTGGGAGAGGCCTACTAGACAAACTGAGGATGCAACTGCAATATCAGGAAGAGAGGGGGATGTGTTTCTGTGTGTGCATGTGCGTGATAGATGTGTTGGGAGGCATGCATGAATGATGAAGGGGACCATATGTGTTTGGTAAGTAGACTTAACTAGATCAATAAATCAATTTTTGTGTGTCGTAGGATGGCGCAAGTATAACTAATGAGGTAGATCGATCGACATGTGGGGAGAAGGAGTTATAAACGACCTAGCTAGCTATATGTATAGTGGGAGATCGGTCGGTTTACATCCATTTTTTATAGGATAATAAGGCCCAGAGAGATGAATATAGAGAGATGGATGGAGCCAGGAGGTGGTCCGAGAGGCCTACAGATAGGAGGGTGGAGTGTGTGATTTTGAGATCGATGAAAAGAGGGGCGAGATTTTACACGCGTGTGGGACCGTATGAGAGACATGAGGCATGGACAGAGAAAGGAGGAGATGAAAAGTGTGTGTGTATGTGGTAGGCAGACATCGCTTGAGAGGTTTATCGATCGGTGTGTGTCGAAAACAAGGAGTTGTGGAGACTGTGAGAGAATGACCGAAAGAAAATAATGAATGCGCGCGATGGATAGAATGTTGAGTGATGGGGAGGGCGAGGAGGGCGTGTGCATGCACGAGAGAAAGTTAGTTCTAGCTACAAAGGTTAGAGGGTATGTGTCGATGATATCTCAAAAAATTGTGACAGAATGCAATGTGTGTGAAATAGAGGCCTATCTATATCATATATAGAGGGGGTGATCCACGAGAAGAGTGGGAGGGGTCATAGATATCGATAGAGTCGAAGAGAGGATCAAGTGTGTGGGTGCGGGATCGATGACGAGAGCCATCGAAATTATGTGTGTGCACGTCAAAGATATAGGGCGACAGACCAACTGGAACGTCAGAGGGCAGAGGGCAAGTTTGTGTGTGGCAGGGAGACATGACTAGAGTGCTCGATGTATCGATGTGTGTGGGGGGAGGCAGAGACCTTACTAGAGAGGTAGATCGACTCGTATATGTGTTGAGAAGGAGATACCCAACTATGTCTTGAGGGAGATCGGTCAACATCCATACATACGTAAAGGACGAGAAATAGGTTGGGGCAGAGAGAGAGAGAGAGGGAGATTGGGAGAGGGAGAGAGGGAGAGGGAGAGGGAAAGGGAGAGAGAGAGGTAGAGTGTCGGAGGGGTGGTGGAGTTTCTTCTCGGAGACGGTGGGAGAGGCATACTAGACAAACTGAGGGTACAACTGCAATATCAAGAAGAGTGGGGATGTGTTTCTATGTGTGCGTGTGTGTGATAGATGTGTCAAGAGGCATGGATGGATGATGAAGGGGGGCCATGTGCTTGGAAAGCAGACCTAACTAGATCGGTAGATCAATTATTGTGTGTCGGAGGATGGGAGAGACATAACTAATGAGGTAGGTAGATTGATCGGCGCGTGGGGAAAATGAGTTATAAACAACCTAGCTGATATGTATAGTGGGAGATCGGTCGGTGTACATCCATTTGTTAGAGGCAAATAACTCCCAGAGAGACCGATAGAGAGAGAGATGGAGCTAGGAGGTGGTGCGAGAGGCCTACTAGCTAGATAGGGGGAGAGTGTGTGATTGTCAGATCAATGAAAAGAGGGGCGAGAGTTTACATGTGTGTGGGGCCGTATGAGAGACACGAGGCATGGACAGAGAAAGGAGGAGACGGAAAGTGTATGTGTGTATGTGGTAGGTGTTGGCATCCTGGGAACGGGGGTACCCAGACTTGCCTGCGTGTGGCCCACGGTGTGGCTCCATCAACAGCCCGTACAGCCCACCTTCAGCAGCAACCACTCAAGACCCTCGCGAGAGGCCAAGCCTCGCGAGGCGGGCAACACCAAGACCTCCCTGGGCGAGGCCTCCCTTAGCTGGCTCCCGAGGAGCGGTGATATCTATACAAGGGGCACCTCGTGAGGTTCGCTTGACGTGAGCCATGACGACCAAGGCCAGGCGGGCGCCAGCGGGCACAGTGTACCAGTTTCCTCTTTGGTGCTAAAGGGCCGGGCGTAGACGAGGAGTCCCGAGGCATCAGGCAAAGGTTTCCATATCGGTGCAACGAGACCAAGAACAGCAGGGCGGCAAGACTGAGGTCATCGGGAAGCCCACAACCGTGTCACCACCAGAGCCTTTGGCAGGCAAAGACCACTTTTTGTCAGGATAGTTTGTACTAGTTTTCCCCTTCAACTTGGACGTTGTGGGATCCCTTCCCGCCTAAAATTTGGGAAGAGGACTAGGGCCTCTATAAATAGGACTAGCCACCACCATAGGAAGAGGACAGATCATTGGCACCACCCACACACGCACCAGCTCACCGAGCACAAGAACACCTCTCCTCCTGAGGTTGTTCATCCATTGTACTTGTTCATCCTAAGCCTGCAAGGAAATCCACGACCACCACACTAGAGTAGGGTATTACACCACAACGGTGGCCCGAACCAGTATAAACCCATGTGTCTCGTGTTCTTTGGTTTCGTCGAGCTAAGCTGTGAGATCGTTGAGCGAGCGAACTAGGGAGAGAGAGTTCTTCGTGCGCACCCCAGAATTCGAACCTCATAAGGGTTTGCCGAAACCCCGAAACCAACATTTGGCGCGCCAGGTAGGGGTGTGCCGAAGCTTCGCATCTCTGCCTGCTTCGTCCTGCTCACATGGCAGGCACCACTCCTCCGACTGGGTCGATGGGCGCGCGCGGAGGCGTCGTGGGCATCCGGGCCTTCACCCCCGCCTTGCGGCAAGTGCGGTGGCCGCGCAAGTTCAAGCCAGAGATGCCGCCTCGCTATGACGGCGTGGTGGATCCAGCGGTCTTCCTACTGGCGTACGAGGAGGCCGTTCTCGAAGCCGGAGGTGACAACCAAGTCTTGGCCAACTGGTTCCCCATGGCCCTCGCCGGCATGCTACACGCCTGGTTGCTCAACCTGCTGGGGTCCTCTGTGGCCTCCTGGGAGGGGCTGTGCAGCCTCTTCATCGCGCGCTTCGCATCACAGGCGCCCCCGCCGTAGCAGCCCTCCTTGGTGGTTCGCAGGCGCCACCCTCGGATCGACACGTCAAGCAGTTCGTTCGCCTGATGGGAGCCGCGCGCCTATAGTAGGGGGCTCCTCTAGGATGGGCGGCACCCAAGGCCGACCTCACCTTCGACTCAGTGGACCATCTAGTGACCATCCCAGGTTCGGGTGCGCTCCCGATGCTATGCACACCCACCATATGCAATGTAGCAGTTACCAAGACCCTCATCGGCGGAGGAGCCAGCCTCAACGTGCTCTCCGTGGAGGCCGTCATCTTGCTCCACGTGCTAGTCAACCGTCTCTGCCACACCAAGCCCTTCTTCGGAGTTGGTGGTGGATCCACCAGCCCCTGAAAGCAGATCCGCCTCCCCGTCACCTTCGGCACCCGCGACAACTACCACACCGAGCTTGTCAACTAAGACATCACCCACATCGGCCTCCCATACAACACCATCCTCGGGTGCCCTGCACCCGATGAGTTCATGGCGGCAACCATCCCGCCTACAACCTTATGAAGATGCCGGGAAGCAACGGTATCCTTACCGTGGCCGGAGACACCAAGGAGGCCCTGGCGGCCCTCAGGCTCGCCCTAAGGGAAGCAGCGGCAGCCCGCCCACTGACGAAGCAGTATCTGGGGTCCAGGGGGTTGCGCCGGCGAAAAAGATCGGGCCAAGACGAAGCAAGTGCCGGTCGATGATGACGGGCCTCGGGAGCCACCTTCACCATAGGCGCCAACCTCGCCCCCGACCAAGAAGAAGCACTAGTGAAGTTCTTGCACGCGAACAAAGAGGAATTCACCTGGGAGCCCAAGCAGCTGGTGGTGATCCCGAGGGGAGTAATCGAGCACCACTTGAGGGTGTGCCCCAATGTGCGCCCGGTGAAGTAGAAGGCGCGACGACAATCCACGGAGAAGCAGTCCTTCATCGTCCAGGAAAGCCGCAAGCTACATGCGGCGGGTGTCATCCGTGAAGTCCGGTACCCAGAGCGGTTGGCAAACCCTGTTTTCGTGCCCATGAAGGGTTGGAAGGAGCGGATGTGCGTCGACTTCACTCACCGGCTAAGGAGGGCCTCCGACCCCTTTTTCCTCACTGTTGTAGTGTGGGCCGATCCGGCCTCCCGCCGCCCACCTAGCGACATCCCGGCGACCCTCAGGTATAACTTCCTTCGAAACTGGCCTTTCTCTACTTCCCCAACTCCTGACGTTGCTACATTTGTATCTTTTACTATTTCTCGGGCCCCCTCGTAGATAGGATCGATCGGCTGTTCGACAGCCACCTACATTTTTACTATTAAGAGGTAAAACTAGTTCATGCACTCGAATCTAGTACTACTTGGTTCAAACAAGGAAGAAAGGGGGTGGGGTGGGGGAAGATTCGTTACCTGAATCTAGGACTTGGTCGAAAGAGGAAATAATGGGGGCAAAAAGTAGTAGAGACTGGCTATCCAACTAGCCTCTTGGTCTAATAGGGAAATAATGGGAAACACATTACAAACTCAATATAAACCCGATCTATTGGTTGAAAAAGGAAACAAAGTGGGGACTGGGGGATAAGTCAACAGAGTATGTCTAGCACTAGATTTTCTAGCCTCACACAGTATAAGGTGGCTATACTGAACAAAAATGGGACCAACCCAGATATCCCGTTCTGATGTTTGTTGCCCCGAGCCCCTCTTATGTAATGCCACTGGTAAAATGTAGTAGTCGCACTATTAAAATTGAAGACACGTTAAACCAATGTTGTTTTTAATGTAATGCCTCCAGTAATATGATTCAATGACACTATTTTTCATATCCTGCTAAATTTCCCATTAAGATAAGTTGCTTCCTTTCGTTCGAAATGCAACTGTCCTGGTCGGCCTACTCTACCGTGCCCAAATACCAACTCTATAGCAGTTTTTAATGTAATGTTGCTGGTAAAATGAAGCAATGGCACCATTAAAGTAATGTCGTATTTAACGGTTGTCATAGTTAATCCTAATGCCCACACTAATATCTAGCAATGTTGCTGCTTTAGAAATTGCTACTGTCCTTGTAGGATTGCCATTTAGATAAGGAACATGCTTCTTTTCCTTTGATGTATGTTTCATCACTTGTTAGTCACCCTCCTTTCCACCTTTTTGTGCAAACAGAGATATACATTTCACATTTGATCTTAGTTGAACTGCACAAATGATATCGAAATTATAGTTGAACATTCCACGAGCTTCACAACAAACCTTGATGTTGCTCAATTTTATTGCAACTAATGAAGAAGAAGCTGCTAGCTCATAGGACATTGCTTCAATTTAGGTGAACTGCACAAAAAGGTCCCATTAATTGAATCATCCATGTTGGTGGCTGGTGTCATCCCTTCTACGATGGCTGGCGTTGACTGCAGATATGGTTCCCATCATGAGGTATGTTCCTTTTTGGTCCGACCATTTGCTAAAGATCCTACATGTTGAGTCTGCTCTTGTGCTACTATTTTGGCACTGCCATGATAAAGCAGTAATGTTATTATTTTGCACCTTAATCTGGTGGCACTATTAATTTGAGGCAATGTTTTGGCACCGCTAGTGCCACTACTTATATATATATATATATATATATATATATATATATATATATATATATATATATATATATATATATATATATATATATATATATATATATATATATATATATATATCGAAAGAGGGGGTTTCCTCTGATTTCATTAAATAAACCCAACCATAGAGAACCATTATCCGACAACATCTCAGTGTAAACGGGCAGTTATGCTACTAGTAAAACAGACTGAGTACTAGCAGGAGACAAGTTCGCCACATAAGCTAGGCAGGTAGGGGATGCAGCACCAGCTCGACCAAGTTTGGATTACAACCCAAATGCTACCACAGAAACATCAGGGGGGAAGATAGGGACTGAAAGAGCCAGTTTCAGCATCCCAGTCTAAGCACCCCTGGTCTCCATCCTTCGACGCACGGTACAGCTCTCTTGCCACCTGCTCGACCCTAGTGCCACTGATAAAATGAAGTAATAATACAATTAAAATAGAGCGAGCGTCCCCTCTATCATTTCATTTCCAATGTACTCCCTCCGTTCCTTTATATAAGGTGTATTTGTTTTTTCAAAAGTCAAACGAGTGCAAGTTTGACCAAGTTTTGAGAAAAATATATCAATATCCACAATATGAATTTTATATCATTCGATCGATCATGAAAGGTAGTTTCATATTTTATCTATTAGGTATTGTAGATGTTTCTATTTTGTTCTATAACCTTGGTCAAACTTTCAAATGGTTGACTTGCACAGAAACCAATACACCTTATATTCTGGAACGGAGGGAGTAGATAAAGAATGCTTCTCTTTGTTAGTATATGTTTCATCAACTAGTCCCATTGTTAGTGTTTAAACGTTTCTGCAAACTAGGGTTCTTAATTTTAGTTGATCTGCACAAAAATAGAGATTGGAATGTCTCAAGGCCCCTCCTTGTACTACCGCTGTACATTAATGTTCATCACTGGCAGAAGGTGTATCGGGGAGAATTGGGTCAATTTCCAGTATGAGGCCTACCGTATGAGGCGTCGCAGGGCCCATCTCGCCCTCGCAACATGGCATACTATGATACTATCACAATATTTTTTTTATGTTTATTAGTGTATGTTTCATCAACTAGTGCCACTATAATGTAATCATGCTTTTTCATTATCTGTGCAAACAGGGTTATTCAGATGCATTTTGGTGGAACTGCACAAATGTACGGATGGAACCGGCATATATGCAGAGCCTGAGGTATGCCAAGTAAAAATTACCGACACCAACCATGCTCCATGCAGGCATTGGCATCCACCACCACCAGTGGGATGTGTGGCACTCTCTCTAGACGGATCTTTCTCAGCAGCAAATCCTCTACCCAAATACTAGTAGCTTATATTGGCAGTTTTCTAGGGAGTACTCTTTTTTGAAAGAAGCACCAATCTATTTTTCTTTATTTGTACACAGTGTCACAACTTTGACCCAAAGGTCCAGAGCTATTTTAGGGTGATTGGCGTAGTACTCGGAGACTGATTGTAAGCATGATTTTCATTAGTCGTCACACTGATTGTAAGCATGAGCAGACGGAAGATTAGGTTAGTGTGAAGCTTACCTTAAACCCTGCCGCCGCTGTTGAAACGAGGTGATTGTCGGTGTCAAAACAGCAGATCTCGGGTAGGGAGTCCCAAGCTGTGTGTCTTAGGATCGATGGGTAACAGGAGACAGGGGACACGGCGTTTACCTAGGTTCGGGCCCTCTCTAAGAGGTAAAACCCTACTCCTGCTTGATTATATTTGAGGTAACATGAACAAACATGAACTAGGGTCAGATTCGTATTCGCGCAGAAAATAGATCTGAAAATTGGTCCACTCATCGGAAGGTTATCGGAGTTTGAGCGGTCGGATCGAGTTGAAATTTTGAGGGGTGGTGGATATAGGAATCCGGCAGCAGATGAACGGTTGGATCTTCAAAAGGACCTCCGAGCTGGGATTTGGAGACCATGCTTTAAACTCGTCCTGATCCCCATCCAGATTTGACATGGCTCCGGTATATCGTAGATCCCCGAAGATTCCTTCATCGCAACGCGACGAAATTTTAAAGGGCGGTTCCGCGCAATTACACCGAAGCAAACATCAAAGTGATGCTCGAGGAAGCGGTGACGGTGGATACAAATTCGTTGTCCAGAAAAACGGCACGGTCGCCCAAGGGCAACGTTGACGTTGAGCCCCCGAGCTCCATGAATGATTCATCCATGATCTTGATAGAGATCAGGGTTGATGTTGATGAACGCTCTCGTCCAAACATGACAATCTGACATGTAGCATAGTCCTTAGTCAAGCCAAGGTGACCGGCTGAGCCGGCAACGAAGATGCCGATGTTGCAGTTGATCTGCAGGTTGGCCATTGATCCTTCATCGATCTCACAGCGGAACTCTCAATGAAAGCACCATTGTCGGTGTCAAAACCGGCAGATATCTGGTAGGGGTCCCAAGTTGTGTGTCTTAGGATCGATGTGTAACGAGAGACGGGGAACATGGTGTTTACCCAGGTTCGGGCCCTCTCTAAGAGGTAAAACCCTACTCCTGCTTGATTATATTTGAGGTGTATGATTATAGAGTTGATCTACCTCGAGATCATATGTTGTGGTCTAAAACCTAAGGGTATGATGAATAATGTCATAATGCCCTATCGACTAGCCTGGCCCTAGCTTATATAATGCACCAGAGGCCTAGGATAACAAGAGTCCTAGTCGAATACATTGGTGGAGAGGAGTCCTTTGTCTTGATCACGAAGTCTTGTGGAAATCAAAGGGCTCGCTTCCCGGTGAGCCTGCGCGGCGTACAGCTCGCATGCTTCCTGGTGAGCCTCCGCATTGGAGTACAGCTCGCACGCCTTCTGTTTAGTCAAGCACTCAATCACCTGTCCGCATGGCACCTCCTAGCCATTAAAAGAGTGACGTGTGGCGTCACGTGAATGGTTAACAAAACACACACAATTTAAGTTATGCAAAACGTTTGAGATGTTAAAGTGGCAGCTATTTGTTTCAAAATGCCTTTGTTGGCTGTTATTCGAGTGCGCCTTCTCTCAAAATGGACACGAAAAATACCACAGCATGTCGGGTGCCATTCCATTATAGCATGCCAAGTTTCATGAATTTCAGACGAGTCTTGGATTTACTTGAATTTAAAAACAAAGTATCTCAACGTTTTGCCAACAATCAAGAGTGCCCTGGTGTTTGAAATTCATTCCCATTTCTTGCATGGGACCTAAGCATGCCCCGAAAGACATAAATCTGTTTTTTCAACCAATTTATATGCACTGGAGCTTGTGCATGTAATTCAAATTTGAATTATGCACATGAAATGCCTAGAAAACCTAATTAATTTATAAAAATGTCCAAACGGACCCCGAAAAATTCCAAAAGTAAACACAAGGCTCCTGTTGTTCTATATTGACACTAGAAAATTTTTGAAAGCAAAAAGAGGCAAAGGATATCGTTTCGTACCCAAAGGTGGCACGTTCCCTACCGAAACCATCACCCTTGTTGTGAGAAGCTAAGGTTTGTGAGAAGCTTATACCCAAACCTACCCCAAATGGGACATTTTTTTTACCACGGCATGTTGATGCCGCTCAATGATAGCATGCCAAGTTTCATGAATTTTAGACTAGTTTTGGATTTACTAGAATTTAAAAACCGGGTATCTCAATGTTTGTGGCCGAGTGAGGGTGGCAGGGTGTTTGAAATTCATTCCCATTTCTTGCATGGGACCTAAGCATGCAACCAAGGAAACATATTTGAATTTTCAACGAGTTTATATGCACTAGAGAATGTGCATGTAGTTCATATTTGAATTATGCACATAAAATGCCTAGAAACCCCAGTTAATGTATAAAAATGTCCAAATGAACCCCGAAAAATTTGAAAATTGAACACAACACTCCTGTTGTTCTATGTTGACACTCGAAAATATTTGAAAGCAATAAGAGGCAACGGATATCGTTTCGTCCCCAAAGGTGGCACATTCCCTACCGAAACCATCACCCTTGCTGTGAGAAGCTAAGGTTTGTGAGAAGCTTATACCCAAACCTGCCCTAAATGGGACATTTTTTTTACCACGGCATGTTGATGCCGCTCAATGATAGCATGCCAAGTTTCATGAATTTTAGACTAGTTTTGGATTTAATAGAATTTAAAAACCGGGTATCTCAATGTTTGCGGCCGAGTGACGGTGGCAGGGTGTTTGAAATTCATTCCCATTTCTTGCATGGGACCTAAGCATGCAACCAAGGAAACATATTTGAATTTTCAACGAGTTTATATGCACTGGAGAATGTGCATGTAGTTCAAATTTGAATTATGCACATAAAATGCCTGGAAAACCGAGTTAATGTATAAAAATGACCAAACGAACCCCGAAAAATTCCAAAATTGAACACAACACTCCTGTTGTTCTATGTTGACACTCGAAAATATTTGAAAACAATAAGAGGCAACGGATATCGTTTCGTCCCCAAAGCTGGCACGTTTCTTAGCGAAACCATCACGCTTGTTGTGAGAAGCTCTGGTATGTGAGAAGCTTATACCAAAACCTGCACCAAATGGGACAAAAAAATTACCACGTCATGTTTATGCGGCTCCATGATAGCATGCCAAGTTTCATGAATTTCAGATGAGTTTTTGATTTGCTAGAATTTAAAAACCAGGTATATCAATGTTTGCGACTGAGTGCCGGTGGCAGGGTGTTTGAAATTCATTCCCATTTCTTGCATGGGACCTAAGTATACAACCGAGGGCACATATTTGATTTTTCAACTAGTTTATATGCATTGGAGAATGTGCATGTAGTTCAAATTTTAATTATGCACATAAAATGCCTGGGAAAGCCAGTTAATGTATAAAAATGTCCAAACGAACCCTGAAAAATTACAAAATTAAACATAACACTCATGTTGTTCTATGATGACATTCGAAAAAATTTGAAAGCAATAAGAGGGATAACGTTTCCTCCCCAAAGGTGGCACGTTCCCTACCGAAACCATCACGCTTATTGTGAGAAGCTTATACCCAAACCTGCCCCAAATGGGACAAAAAATTACCACGACATGTTGATGCCGCTCCATGATAGCATGCCAAGTTTCATGAATTCCAGACAAGTTTTGGATTTACTAGAATTTAAAAACTAGATATCTCAATGTTTGCGGCCGAGTGATGATGGTAGGGTGTTTGAAATTCATTCCCATTTCTTGCATGGGACCTAAGCATGCAACCAAGGACACATATTTGATTTTTCAACCAGTTTATATGCACTAGAGAATGTGCATGTAGTTCAAATTTGAATTATGCGCATAAAATGCCTGGGAAACCCAGTTAATGAATAAAAATGTCAAAACGAACCCCGAGAAATTCCAAAATTAAACACAACACTCCTATTGTTCTATGTTGACACTCAAAAAGTTTGAAAGCAATAAGAGGCAACGGACATCGTTTCGTCCCCAAAGGTGGCACGTTCCCTACCGAAACCATCACGCTTGTTGTGAGAAGCTCTCGTTTGTGAGAAGCTTATACACAAACCCGCCCCAAATGGGATAAAATTTTTAACATGGCATGTTGATGCCGCTCCATGATAGCATGCCAAATTTCATGAATTTCAGAAGAGTTTGGGTTTTACTAGAATTTAAAAACTAGGTATCTCAATGTTTGCAGCCGAGTGACGGTGGCAGGGTGTTTGAAATTCATTCCCATTTCTTGCATGTGACCTAAGCATGCAACCGACGGCAAATATTTTACTTTTCAACCAGTTTATATGCACTGGAGATTCTGCATGTAGTTCAAATTTGAATAATGTGCATAAAATGCCTGGGAAACCTAGTTAATGTATAGAAATGTTGGAACGAACCCCAAAAAATTCAAAATCAAACACAACACTCCTCTTGTTTTATGTTGACACTCGAAATTTTTTGAAAGCAATAAGAGGCAACGGATATCATTTCGTCCCTAAAGGTGGCACGTTCCCTACCGAAACCATCATGCTTCTTGTGAGAAGCTCTCGTTTGTGAGAAGCTTATACCCAAACCTGCCCCAAATGGGACAAAAAATTTACCACGGCATTTTGATGCCGCTCCATGATAGCATGCCAAGTTTCATGAAGTTCATGCGAGTTTTGGATTTACTAGAATTTAAAAACTAGGTATCTCAATGTTTGTGGCCAAGTGACGATGGCAGGGTGTTTGAAATTCATTCCCATTTCTTGCATGGGACCTAAGCATGCAACCAAGGACACATATTTGATTTTTCAGCCAGTTTATATTTACTAGAGAATGTGCATGTAGTTCAAATTTGAATTATGCGCATAAAATGCCTGGGAAACCCCATTAATGTATAAAAACGTCAAAACGAACCCCGAAAAATTGAAAAAACTAGACATAACACTCTTGTTGTTCTATGTTGACACTCGAAATTTTTTGAAAGCAATAAGAGTCAATGGATATCGTTTCGTCCCCAAAGGTGGCACGTTCCCTACCGAAACCATCACGCTTGTTGTGAGAAGCTCTGGTTTGTGAGAAGCTTATACCCAAACCTGCACCAAATGGGACAAAAATTTTACCACGACATGTTGATGCCGCTCCATGACAGCATGCCAATTATCATGAATTTCAGACGAGTTTTGGATTTACTAGAATTTAAAAACCAGGTATCTCAATGTTTGCTGCCGAGTGACGGTGGCAGGGTGTGTGAAATTCATTCCCATTTCTTGCATGGGACCTAAGCATGCAACCAAGGACACATATTTTATTTTTTGACCCGTTTATATGCACTGGAGCATGTGCATGTAGTTCAAATTTGAATTATGCACTTGAAATGCCTACAAAACCAAGTTAATGTATAAAAACGCCCAAACGAACCCTGAATAATTCCATTTTTTTATGACACACCTATAGTTTCATGTTCACTGCAGATAAAAGTTCTAGCAATTCAAACAGCATCCTTTGTAGCTGTGACCCCATTACATAATACAAATCAAGACAATAAATCAAGTAGACCGCACACAGTTTATTATCACCAACTGTGTGAGATGCAACACAAAATATCTTGGAGCACCGTCGGTGTATAGTACGCCTATGTCTATGCGAGAAGGTGCATCGGCTACAGTCCACAGCCGGCGTGTCAAGCACACTATCTCACTCCCCAAATATCATTTCACTGTTCATTCATCGCCGGTGAAAGATGGGGACATGGACCCATGTTGTGAGGGCAACTTCGGCGGCCCACTCAGCTGGGAGCACGGCCACAGCCGCCAGGCGCGTGCTAACAAGCTTTGTGAGGGTGACCGCTGTCTGCGTCCGGGCGGCCAAGGCAGCCCAAACGGCCGCTATTGCTTCTCAGGCGGTGGCAGCAGCATTTGCCTCGGGGATAGCAACTGGCGAGAGCGGCACAGCAGATGTCCATTTCACAGCGGCGACTTTAGCCCTGATGGTGGCCGCCCACTACCATGTCGAGGCCGTCCATGTCCAGATCATGGCGGTCACCGCACAAATTGAATGAAGCTTCTCCGACAACGGTCGGCAACCCACGGCCGAAGAGTTGGCAATTGCTGAGAGAGTTCAAGCAGTCGTCCGTTCCTGCGCGGCATACCTTGCCACGACGGAGCCTGCCAGAGCCAAGGTTGCGGCCACCCACACCCAACTCGTGGTTGCCTATTCCAAAGATATGGCGGACGCAGATGGCGAGATGCTTGTCGAGTATGGTGCAATTGATGCCATGGAGCCCCTTCCCTAGGATTCTGAGTACTCTTCGTTTTCTTTAATTAAAAGCATTGGTCTTTAATTTGTTAGAGTAATGTTTAGGTCAGCTAGCTCTGTTTAGTTGCTGAAATTGCTCGATTAAGAAGTTAGTCTCCTTTGTGTCCCCATATTATGCAATGACGTGGATGACCACTGTAGCTAGGGAAATTCCAACCAAAAAATTTGACGTTCAAACTCAACACACATGGGTTAAGCTATCTGAATCGTTTGTGATGCTCAAATTGTTGGAAATATGCCCTAGAGGCAATAATAAATTAGTTATTATTATATTTCCTTGTTCATGATAATCGTTTATTATTCATGCTAGAATTGTATTGATAAGAAACTCAGATACATGTGTGGATACATAGACAACACCATGTCCCTAGTAAGCCTCTAGTTGACTAGCTCATTGATCAATAGATGGTTACGGTTTTCTGACCATGGACATTGGATGTCGTTGATAACGGGATCACATCATTAGGAGAATGATGTGATGGACAAGACCCAATCCTAAGCATAGCACAAGATCGTGTAGCTCGTATGCTAAAGCTTTTCTAATGTCAAGTATCATTTCCTTAGACCATGAGATTGTGCAACTCCCGGATACCGTAGGAATGCTTTGGGTATACCAAACGTCACAACGTAACTAGGTGGCTATAAAGGTACACTGCGGGTATCTCCGGAAGTGTCTGTTGGGTTGGTACGAATCGAGACTGGGATTTGTCACTCCGTGTGACGGAGAGGTATCTCTGGGCCCACTCGGTAGGACATCATCATATTGTGCACAATGTGACCAAGGAGTTTATCACGGGATGATGTGTTACGGAACGAGTAAAGAGACTTGCCGGTAACGATATTGAACAAGGTATCGGGATACCGACGATCGAATCTCGGGCAAGTATCGTACCGATAGACAAAGGGAATTGAATACGGGATTGATCGAATCCTCAACATTGTGGTTCATCCAATGAGATCATCGTGGAACATGTGGGATCCAACATGGGTATCTAGATCCCGCTATTGGTTATTGACCAGAGAGTTGTCTCGGTCATGTCTGCATGGTTCCTGAACCCGTAGGGTCTACACACTTAAGGTTAGATGACCCTAGGGTTTATAGGAAGACTTGTATGTGATTACCGAATCTTGTTCGGAGTCCCGAATGACATCCCAGACATCACGAGAAGTTCCGGAATGGTCCGGAGGTTAAGATTTATATATGGAAAGTTGTTGTTCGGGTTCCAGGAAAAGTTTGGTTTTTTCCGGTATTGTACCGGGAAGCTTCCGGAAGGTTCCGGAGGGGTCTGGAAAATTTTCCACCACGTCCAATACAGCAGCATGGGCTGTAGGGGGGCTCCCTAGCCTTAATGGGCCAGGGGAACCAGCCCCCCCAAGGCCCATGCGCATGGGAGAGGGGAAACCCTAAGGGGGAGGGCCTCCACTTGACTTGGGAGGCACTCCTCCCCCCTTTGGCCGCCGCCCCAACCCTAGATGGGATCTAGGGGGGCCGGCCCCCTCTCTCCCCACCTATAAATAGTGGAGGGGTGGGAGGGCGGCCACACCCTTGCACCTGGCGCAGCCCCTCCCCTCCAATACCTCTCCTCCTCCGCGTGAGCTTGGCGAAACCCTGCCGGAGAACTGCCACTCCATCACCACCATGCCGTTGTGCTGCTGTTGGACTCTGTTCCTCAACCTCTCCCTCCTCCTTGCTGGATCAAGGCGTGGGAGATGTCTCCGTTCCGTACATGTGTTGAACGCGAAGGTGCCATCCATTCGGCGCTAGGATCATCGGTGATTTGGATCACGACGAGTACGACTCCATCAACCCCGTTCTCTTGAACGCTTCTGCTTAGCGATCTACAAGGGTATGTAGATGCACTCTCCTTCCCCTCGTTGCTAGATTACTCCATAGATTGATCTTGGTGATGCGTAGAAAATTTTAAATTTCTGCTACGATCCCCAATAGTGGCATCATGAGCTAGGTCTATGTGTAGTTTATATGCACGAGTAGAACACAAGTTGTTGTGGGCGTCAATTTTGTCAATTTACTTGTCGTTACTAGTCTTAGCTTGATTCGGCGGCATCGTGGGATGAAGCGTCCCGGACCGACCTTACACGTACTCTTACGTGAGACGGGTTCCACCGACTAACGTGCACTGGTTGCATAAGGTGGCTAGCGGGTGTCTGTCTCTCCCACTTTAGTCGGATCAGATTCGATGAAAAGAGTCCTTACAAAGGGTAAATATAAATTCGCATATCACGTTTTGGTTTTGGCGTAGGTAAGAAACGTTCTTGCTAAGAAACCTATAGCAGCCACGTAAAAATTTGCAACAACAATTAGAGGACGTCTAACTTGTTTTTGCAGCATATGCGGTGTGATGTGATATGGCCAAAAAGGATGTGATGAATGATATATGTGATGTATGAGATTGATCATGTTCTTGTAATAGGAATCACGACTTGCATGTCGATGAGTATGACAACCGGCAGGAGGCATAGGAGTTGTCTTAATTTATTTATGACCTGCGTGTCAACATAAACGTCATGTAATTACTTTACTTTACTGCTAAACCGTTAGCCATAGTAGTAGAAGTAATAGATGACGAGACAACTTCATGAAGACACGATGATGGAGATCATGGTGTCATGCCGGTGACGATGATGATCATGGCGCCCCGAAGATGGAAATCAAAAGGAGCAAAATGATATTGGCCATATCATGTCACTATTTGATTGCATGTGATGTTTATCATGTTTTACATCTTATTTTCTTAGAATGACGGTAGCTTAAATAAGATGATCCCTCGCAATAATTTCAAGAAAGTGTTCCCCCTAACTGTGCACCGTTGCGAAGGTTCGTTGTTTCGAAGCACCACGTGATGATCGGGTGTGATAGATTCTAACGTTCGAATACAACGGGTGTAAGCCAGATTTACACACGCAATACACTTAGGTTGACTTGACGAGCCTAGCATGTACAGACATGGCCTCGGAACACGGAAGACCGAAAGGTCGAACATGAGTCGTATAGAAGATACGATCAACATGAAGATGTTCACTGATGATGACTAGTTCGTCTCACGTGATGATCGGACACGGCCTAGTTGACTCAGATCATGTATCACTTAGATGACTAGAGGGATGTCTATCTGAGTGGGAGTTCATTAAATAATCAGATGAACTTAATTATCATGAACACAGTCAGAAAGGACTTTGCAAATTATGTCGTAGCTTACGCTTTAGTTCTACTGTTTTAGATATGTTCCTAGAGAAAATTTAGTTGAAAGTTGATAGTAGCAACTATGCGGACTGGGTCCGTAAACTGAGGATTGTCCTCATTGCTGCGCAGAAGGATTATGTCCTTAATGCACCGCTCAGTGAGCTGAACCTCGAGCGTCGGTTGTGGATGTTGCGAACATCTGACATACACGTTTTGATGACTACATGATAGTTCAGTGCGTAATGCTAAATGGTTTAGAACTGAGGCACCAAAGACGTTTTTTGAAACATCGCAAAACACATAAGATGTTCCAAGGACTGAAATTGGGATTTCAGGCTAGTGCCCACATCAAGAGGTATGAGACCTCAGACAAGTTTCCTAAGCTAGCAAACTAAGGAGAAAAGCTCAATCATTGAGCATGTGCTCAGATTGTATGAGTACTACAATCGCTTGAATCGAGTGGGAGTTGACCTTCCAGATGAGATAGTGATGGTTCTCCAAAGTCACTGCCACCAAGCTACTAGAGCTTCGTGATGAACTATAACATATCAAGGATACATATGATGATCCTTGAGCTATTCATGTGTAGCGACCAGGCCTCAAACAGTCTGACCTATGTGCTCAGGTGTCATCCCTGGATCAGTAATGCTGACACCACACAGTACTTTGAAGGATTTATAACATAGTAGCAATCACACACTTATTACATCGATGTCTCAAAGAGAACTTATTACAATAAATATGGCTTAAGGCCATCTAATAACGATAACAGCGGAAGGCTTGGAAGATAAGCGAGTCCATCAACTCCAACGGCATCACTGAGTATAGAACCACGACCTAAAAGGCACCTTACTCGTCGTCTGAAAAGTCTGCAACATGAAACGTTGCAGCCCGAAACGGGTCAGCACATGGAATATGCTGGCAATGTAACACATAGAGAGTAATGAAAGATTAAGCCTATACTACATGCATATATGGCTGGTGGAAAGCTCTATGGTTACATTTTTGCGTAAAGACAATTTTTCCCTACTGCAAAGGAATAAATTTATTTAACTATCATGGTGGTTGTTAAACATTGAGAATGGTTGACAACATCCTCAATCCCATTAAAATAATCATCATTAAAACCCAACAATATTAATTTAAAGTAACATGATGAGATTCACATGATATCCAAGTACTAGATACTCAAAATGTCCATAACCGGGGAAACGGCTAACCATGATTAGTTTGTACACTCTGTAGAGGTTTGCGCACTTTTCCCCACAAGACTCCATCTCCTCCGTAGGGATTCTCGCACTACATGGTGTTTGAGAAACGGATGACCGAGACATAGTCTTTCAGAAGCGCTAGCACCTTACGATGTGGTAGACCGTACCAACCTACATCCCCTACATCTGCTAGTCTACCACTATAAGAGTTCGCACGACTTAGTCAACTATGCCAGAGCCCATAATGGCTTGTGGCTGCACACGGAAGTTTCTAGTTTGAATAATCTCATGATCCCTTTGAGCCTGGGTGGCGGTCCAAAAAGAAACAGGCAATCCTGGAATACCCAGGTACCTCAATTCACCCAGATGTGTGTTCAAGTTGCCACCTTAGATAAACCATTAATTAACAAACTCACATCTGTCATGGATATCTGTCAGGACCCCGATCCTAAGCCACATCGATCCAGCGTGTAACACATCATATCACTTTGCGGCCTCACGCACGGTACTCCCACGGGTGCCACCTTACCTGGCCCGGGACCGTTTGCGCCTTTTGGCTCACGTATATGACAGTGTCGCTAGCATCCATATGACAGAGAACCCGGGCCGACATGGCTAGTCGTGAACCCAAAGCGGCGCTAGCCTATGAGGACAGGCATACATGAATCACATCGAACATGTCGGTCAATCAACGTATCTATTCGGGCTGTAGCACTGGGCTAACAGGACTCCGGTAACCCGGGCTGTAGCAGGCTAGGCAGGACTCCGAATATCAGCGCGTGACATTTCCCCGAAGGGACAGACATAGGAACGACGTGAAACACATGCCGGCCAGTCAAGTGTCCAAGCAGTAGTGCTAGGCTAGCAGGACTCCGGTGAACCGGGCTGTAGCGGACTACTATCGCTCAGAAGCACAAGACTTACATTTCCCCATATGAAAGGCTGCCAAGGATAAACAACTAGATAGTCGGATCCCACTCATACCAAGCATTTCAATCATACACACAATATGCCCGATATGAGTAAATACAACATGGCATCACAACAGTACTCTACGACTCAAGTACTTTATTTAGAAGGCTCCGAGGAGCCATACATATCATCCATACAGATAGGGGTCACATGACCCAACACTCAAGTCATACAAACATACAAGCACATGCGGAAGCAAAGTAGTCTGAGTACAGACACTAGAAAGAAAGAAGGCTTGACGAAGCCTGTCTATCTACAACGACCCTTCACAAGTCTTGGATCACCACCTGGGTGATAAGTCACTCGTCAACGTCGAGGTCTACATAGAACCCATCAGAGGGGTTGGTGCAGTCGTCTGAAAAACATGATTAAAACAACATGAGTACGGAGGTACTCAGCAAGTCTTACAACAGGAACCTATTATACATGCACATTCTCAAGAAGGTAGTGGGGTTATTGCAGCAAGCCAGCTTTGACTCTTGGCTAAGCTATCCTACGATACACACCACTTGTAAGTCATTTGTCGCACACGAGTCCACTATCACCATCACAATACTCCACCGTGGATCCTCTCTCGCCATCCTACGAGAGGGCCATCCGCGGTACTCACACTTATCTTGAGATTTTTAGTAGTATCCATTTAACTTATCTATGAACCGTATAGGTGACCAAGTAGTCCTTTACCGCGGACGCGGCTATTCGAATAGATTTATACCCTGCAGGGGTGTACTTCTTCACACACGCTCTCACCACTTATCGCCGTTTACACGACATGTACTCGGCAACCTTCAAGCGGAAGCCCAGCGAGGGTGTCGGCCACGGCCTACCTAAACACTCAAGTCTCTAGTCCAGGTTTATCGCCTATTCGGGTTCCATCCGCAGGGAGTCCGGCCGAGGTTTCCACTAACGGCCCCGAACGATGTGAACAGGGTTCCCGAGACACCAAACGGGCGAGTCGGTACACCGTGCCACGTGCCTACCGCAACGCAGCCCACCCCGATGGTCAGCGCCGCGTGCGGCCCCCAGCATGCTACAAACACCAGAAACTACTTTGCAACTCCTGGACAGAGACAAGTGTGATCAAGAAGCCGAGAGGGTCCATTGGTTTCGGGCCCAATGCGTGGTAGTAGCTGAGTCTTAAATCACACACACAGATCTCAGTTCTTAAGAACGGCCTCAATGAAACAACCCACCATGTACTCCTACATGGCCTTTCATCGATTCCTTTACCAAATCGTGTTCAACACTTCCACACTATTGACAACGATACAACCTTTCACTCCGGATCATCATCCCGATGAGCCAGACCTGACACAACTCTAAGCATAGCAAGCACAGCATGGTAGGAACACACACACATGTATTGGCTCAATCAACTCCTACACATGCTAGTGGGTTTCATCTAGTTACTGTGGCAAAGACAGGTCATGCAAAGGAAGTGGGTTCAACTACCGCGACACATAGCAGTTTGAAGCGCGTTGTCTTAATGCAGTAAACAAGGGCAGAAGCGAGAACATGGGTTTGTATCGGAATGATCAACGGGTTGCTTGCCTGATGGAGTGGTGGTGGGATACTGCCCTTCAACTGGATACTCGGAGATATCCTCGGAGGCAGAACCTACCACGAATGACACATTGCAACACAATCAATACATGACGATATGCAACAATATGATGCATGCAATGACATGGCAATATGAATGTGTCCTGGTCTTGTGCAAGTTAAACCAGAAGGAAATGACCCCATTTGAACCAAAGATTCAAATGGTAGTGCATTTATAAGATCATATTAGTGCAATATCTTATAATGCCTAAACAGTGGGTTTAACTTGTTTTAACATGCATGAAACCAGTTCCATTGGATAGATTGGATTTTTCTGATAATTTTTCATATATAAAACTTTGCATTTGGAGTTATAGATAATTTTCTATGAATTTTTGAAGTTTGAACTATTTTCTGGATTTTCCTGTATAAAAATAAATCCAGTAATTAGTTATTGCGTCAGCATGAGGTCATGCTGACCTCAGCAGGTCAACAGACCCGGTCCAGGTCAAACCTGACGCGTGGGTCCCGCGTGTCAGGGTCATTAGCTTAA
This sequence comes from Aegilops umbellulata, assembly GCA_032464435.1. NCBI lineage: Eukaryota > Viridiplantae > Streptophyta > Magnoliopsida > Poales > Poaceae > Aegilops > Aegilops umbellulata. Next base: position 179,934,386 of record CP136058.1, read on the forward strand.
ACAGAATAGATTATTTCTAATCCTGGATTAGTTAGCGGGCGGGGCCCACATGTCATAGACACAGGGGGTCAACGGGTCAACTCCGCCGGCGTTGAGCCGCCGGCGACGTCCAGACGCGGCGGAGGAAGTGTAGATTCGTGCTCCGGCGACCAAATCGACGGCGGAGCACGTCTACGTGATGCGGGAGCTGACCCGCAACTCTTGGTGGAGTTGGTTGGGGTCGGGGTGGCCGGAGGTGGCGCCGGCGACGAGTTTGGCGGCGCCGGGGCTCGGGTGAAGGTGAAACCGGGGCTGCGGGGCACGGCGAGGTGCGTGCGGTAGTGCGTTGGCCTCCTGGGGTTGCGGTGAGGCCATTGGACAGGGTGGGGTGGTTATTGGTTAGCCGGAGACACGTCGGCGACGAGCTCCGCGGCGGTGCGTGCGGGTGAGCTTCATGCGCTCGCTGTGGTGCACGAGGAAGAGAAAGGAGAGGATGGGGAGGTGGCCAAGCTCACAGAGATCTCGTAGAGCCAAGCAGCGCGGTCGGAGACGAGCTGGTGCGGCGGCGACGGCGAAAGGGATCTCCGGCGGTGGCGGAGTCGGGCGAGGTCGGTGCAGCGGCTTCAGGGCAAGCGAGCGCTCGGGGCTCGGCCTGCTCGACGGAGTCGACGGCGGCGAAGCTCTTGGGCAAGGTCTCGTGGCGCGAGGAGGGCGGTGGCTATGGCTACGACGGCGGAGCGGCGACGGGTGCTGCGGCCATGGCGCTGGAGAGCGAGAGAGAGAGCCAGGGGGAGAAGTGAGGTGTCCACGGGGTCGAGGGCGCGACGTGGAGGACGTCCAGCGCGTCGGGCGGCGAAGCGGCGAGCAGGTGACGCCGTGGCGAGCTCGCGCTCGCCGGCGTCACCACCCTGCCTGCCTGGCGGGGACGAAGCAGCTGGCTGGCTCGGGCCAGCACAGCGCTGGGCCGCCAGGTGGGCCGGCTGGTGGGTTTGGCCAGGTAAGATCTTTCTGAATTTTATTTCCTTTTCTACTTCTTCTGCAACTTTGTGGGATTAATTAAATTACCTAGACCACTCTAAAAATCACCAAACTGCACCTGGCCCCTAGTTGGAATATTTCCAACATGAAACATTTCTGTTTGAGAATATTTGAACATTTAAAATATTTTTATAAATTTTAAATGCCCAAATTCAAATACTTATGTGTTAATTCAATAACCTTCTGTTGACCTAGAAAAATGTGCACTATTTTTGCCAGGGGGTTTAATCCAAGACAAAGAGGGTGAACATTTTAGAAGGGCATTTCAGGTTCATTGAAAAAGATTTTAGTAAACCCTAGTTGATTCAGAAGGGGTGCTGGGGGTTCCTGCCTTCCCCATTTCAAAATTAATAGAATTTAAACATGATGCACACTCTAATGCATGGCCTAGCTAGGGATGTGACAACTCACCCCCACTCAAAAGAATCTCGTCCCGAGATTTAGGTTCCTCCGGAAAGAAGGCGGGATATTCAAGTCGAAGACGATCCTTCCTTTCCCATGTAGCCTCTTGCTCAGAATGGTGTGACCATTGAACCTTGAGAAACTTGATATTGTGGCGTCGAGTGGTACGCTCGGTTTGATCAAGGATGCGAACGGGGTATTCCCGATAAGTGAGGTTATCTTGGAGATCAAGCGTTTCGTGGTCCACTCCACGGATAGGATCCGCGAAGCAACGCCTGAGTTGAGAAACATGGAAGACATCATGAACTCTGGAGAGATGCGGAGGTAGTTCCAGTTGGTAGGCAACTTCCCCTCGTTTGGCAAGAATGCGAAAGGGTCCAATGTAGCGAGGAGCCAATTTGCCTTTGATACCGAATCGATGGGTCCCCTTTAAAGGTGTAACCCGAAGGTAAGCCATCTCGCCGACTTCATAAGCCATGGGTTTATGCTTGCGGTCATACTGACTCTTTTGTCGAGATTGGGTGGTTTTCAACTTCTCACGAATAATACGAACCTGCTCTTCTGCATCCTGGATCATGTCCAGGCCGAAGAGTTGTCTCTCGCCGGTTTCTGACCAGTTAAGAGGCGTTCGACATTTTCGTCCATAGAGAACTTCGAAAGGGGCTTTACCCAAGCTAGCTTGATAACTGTTGTTATAAGCGAACTCGGCGAATGGAAGGCACTTCTCCCAATTCATACCGAAAGAGATGACAGAAGCTCGGAGCATATCCTCCAGAATTTGATTGACTCGTTCCACTTGACCACTTGATTGCGGATGGAAAGCGGTGCTAAAGGAGAGACGAGTCCCCATAGCATTTTGGAAACTTTCCCAAAATCGAGAGGTGAAAAGACTTCCACGGTCCGAATTAATTTCCAATGGAACACCATGAAGAGACACTATTCGAGAGATGTATAAGTCAGCTAGCTGGCTAGCAGTTATACTCTCGCGAACAGGTAAGAAGTGGGCTACTTTGGAAAGACGATCGACAATAACGAAGATAGCATTATTCCCTCTTTTGGTTCTGGGAAACCCGGTAATGAAATCCATACCGATTTTATCCCATTTCCATTCAGGAATCTCCAATGGTTGAAGGGTGCCAGCAGGCCGTTGATGCTCTGCTTTAACACGACGACAGACGTCGCAATTAGCAATGTATTGAGCGATTTCTCTCTTCATCCTAGTCCACCAAAACCTCTGGCGTAGGTCTTGATACATTTTAGTACTACCAGGATGAATGGTGAGAGGGGATTCATGAGCTTCCTTAAGGATCAATCGCCTCAAGTTGCGTATCTTGGGAACCACTAGACGGTTTCCAAAGAACACAACACCTTGATCATCAATGGAGAAACAATCTGCAACTCCCTTCTTGATGTTTCTCTTGATACGGGAAATTCCCGGATCCACCTTTTGTGCCTTGATGATCTGATCCGTAAGGTTAGGTTTCGCCACCAGGGTGGAAAGGAATCCTCGAGGAACAATGTGAAGGTTAAGCTTATGAAATTCCTTGTGGAGAAGTGGTTGACCTTGTTGTAACATCAGGTTGTTACAATAAGATTTACGACTTAGTGCATCAGCCATGACATTGGCTTTGCCTGGGGTGTAAGTTATTCCTAAGTTGTAATCCGAGATCAACTCGACCCAACGTCTTTGCCTGAGATTCAAATCCGGTTGGGTGAAGATATATTTCAAACTTTGGTGATCAGTGTAGATTTCGCAGCGATTACCCAGAAGGTAGTGTCGCCAGGTTTTGAGTGCATGGACTACTGCTGCAAGCTCTAGATCATGTGTGGGATAGTTATCCTCATGTGGACGCAACTGTCGAGATGCGTAGGCAATCACATGACGATCTTGCATGAGTATGCAACCTAGTCCTTGTCGCGAGGCGTTGCAATAGATAACAAAGTCCTTAGAGAAGTCTGGTGGTACCAGTACGGGAGCAGACGTCAGGCGTCTTTTCAGTTCCTGAAAGCTGAACTCGCACTGTGGGGTCCACTCGAACTTTTTATCTTTCTTGAGGAGTTCAGTTAGAGGCTTAGCAACTTTGGAGAAATTCTCGACGAAGCGGCGGCAATAGCTCGCTAAACCAAGAAAACTCCGAACTTGTTTGACCGTTTCAGGTGAAGTCCAGTCAAGGACAGCTTGAACTCGCTCGGGATTGACAGCAATGCCCTTACCAGAGATTACATGGCCCAGATAGGTCACTTCTGGCAACCAGAATTCGCACTTGGAGAATTTGGCATAAAGGCGATGCTCTCGAAGTTTCATCAATACTAACCTTAGATGTTCGGCATGTTCTTCCTCATTCTTGGAGTAGATGAGTATATCATCGAGGTATACCACGACGAATTTATCCAAGTACTCCATGAAGATCGAGTTCATTAACCGAGAGAAGGTGGCTGGAGCATTGGTTAAACCAAAGGACATGACGGTGTACTCGTATTGGCCGTAACGAGTGACGAAAGCCGTTTTGGGAATGTCCCCGTTCTTGATTTTGATTTGATGGTAGCCCAACCTCAAATCCATTTTGGAAAAGACTGAGGATCCAGCGAGCTGGTCATACAGGTCGTTGATCCTGGGGAGCGGATACTTGTTCTTGATAGTGACCAAATTAACAGGTCGGTAATCTACAACCATCCGATCCGTTCCATCCTTCTTCTTGACGAAGAGGACGGGGCAAGCCCATGGAGATGAACTAGGACGGATGAAACCTTTTTGCAAGGACTCATCGAGTTGTTTCTTAAGTTCTGCTAGTTCTAGGGGTGCCATCTTATAAGGTCTCCTAGAGATTGGGACGGTTCCTGGAACAAGGTCTATCACGAACTCGACATCTCTGTCAGGTGGAACACCTGGCAGTTCCTCTGGAAAGACATCCGGGAAGTCACGAACTACCGGAATATCTTCGAGATCTGGAAGGGGATTGGCATTTAGAGAGTAGAGCTGACGCTCCGATACTCGGGTCAAAACATTGACTGTCTTGCCCGATGGATGGGTAAGTTGAACAGTTCTAGTTGAGCAATCAATCTTGGCGTAGTGAGCTGACATCCAGTCCATACCCAAGATGATGTTTATGTCTGAAGACTTGAGAGCTATTAGTGACGCAAGGAAGACCAATCTGTCAACAAGAATTTCATTTCCATGGCTGATTCTAGAGGTTTGCCACTTAGAACCAGGGGTTTGAATTACCATGGAGGTAGGCATGTCACAAAAAGTGGTGTTGTGCAAACGAGCATAGCTCTCAGAAATAAATGAACGAGATGCTCCAGTATCAAAGAGAACAGTTGCCGGATGGCAATTAACAAGGAGCGTACCGAGAACGACGTTGGGGTCCTCTTGAGTTTCTTCAGCTGAAACGTAGTTGACATGGCCACGAGCAGTGGTGGCTGGCTTGGCGACAAGCACTTTTGCTGTTGACTTACCACGTCCAACAGACTTTCCGAACTGACTGGGGTTGTTCTGGGGACACTCACGGATGTAGTGGCCCGGCTCACCACACTTGAAGCAAGTTATCATATTGGGGCGTGGAGCAGTATTGGCAGTGGGGCCACCAAAAGTCATGGGCGGCACATACTGCTGATTGGGGCGAGGCGCCTCAAAGGATGGCCTCGGAGTATACCTGGGTGGCATAGCAGAATTTGGGATCCAGACCCGGCGCTTCTGAGATCCAGAGCCGGATGAAGATCCATAGTCACGGGAGTGCTTGCGTGAAGCTTCAAAATCGCTCTGCCCCGTCTCGGCACTGATGGCCTTATTGACTAGCTTCGGAAAAGAAATGCATTCATGCAGACGAAGGTCACGACGGAGCTCAGGGCTAAGTCCCTTGCGGAACCTTGCCTGCTTCTTGGCATCGGTGGACACCTCTTCGGGAGCATAGCGTGCAAGCTTTCCAAACTCGCGACTGTATGCATCCACAGTCAGCTTCCCCTGGGTGAGGTTACAAAACTCCTCCCTCTTGCGATCCATGAGACCTTCCGGAATATGATGCTCACGAAAAGCGGCACTGAAATCAGCCCAAGTAGTGAGTTGGCCGACCGGATGCATAGCTTCATAATTCTCCCACCAAAGGCTGGCAGGGCCTTCGAGGTGATAGGCAGCAAAGGTGACTTTATCATCTTCAGCCACGTTGGTAGAACGTAGCTTGTGGGCGATGCTGCGGAGCCAGTCATCCGCATCGAGAGGTTCGATGGAATGATTGAACTTTGGCGGGTACAGCTTGACAAAGTCATTGATGGACACCGAATTGATCCTCTGCTGGCGTGCAGTGTTCTGCTCAATCCGCTCTAACAAGCGGTTGGTGTCGCGCCTGTTGCGCTCTGCCTCCAGCATCACTTCGGCCAGAGAAGGTGGTTGAGGCAGACTTTCCTCTCTAGGTGCACTAGCTTCTCCCTGCTCCGAAGCAGCAGGGTTGCTGCGGGTGTTGACCATCCTGGGAAAACAAAACAACGATTTAAACCAGGATGGCAAAATCTGGCCAAGGAAGTGCGGAATGTAATGGGTAACAAGGAATGCAGAGATGATCATCCGTATGACATGGTAATATAGAAACTGCCATATATATACCAACGGTCATACACATCATACATAGTTTAGTACAAGCTCAAGCTGAGGTACAGCTAGGACGACAAACGTTACATCTCATCGGAGGCATTCCAAGCTCCTATACATTATTTTTCTACACCTCCGGAATTGATACACACTAGGTTATATTCCACAATCACGCAGGACGGTGGACATACAACTATTACAATACTAGCGAGACTACTACTAGCTCAGGCGGTTCCGTAGAAGTCCTCATAGAAGTCACCACCCAGACCTGGAAGCAGAACATGGTCATCTGGAAACAGACGGTCCTGCGGTGCTTGTGGACCATAGGGACTTGGGTGCGGCCTCGGTCCAACAGATGGCGGTAGAAGAGGCCCACGAGGAGGGGTGATGCCTCCCACCTCACGCCATTCCATGAAGTCTGGCAGACTAGCCCGCACAGGGTACAAGTCTCTCGTGTCCATGTATCCGGCTTGCACAGCAGGTGCAAACCTCGTCAAGGTGGCCCAATGATCAGCACGAGCATTAAAGAGCTCCATACGCAAGGCCCGGTTTTCACGGTCCTTATCTTCCAACATCTCAGTAGTGGTGCAAAGGAGTGAGTCCTCATGGGATGCATCACTGTACATGCCCTGAAGGTAACCATGCGCCCCAGGGAGGGATGCTGGCATGTAGCGAAATTCAGTGTTGCTCAACAAGGCAGTTCTAGCTCGCATAATGGTCATCATCGAGTAGGCTGCATCTTGAACGGACATCCCAATAGTGATCCCGAGTCCATAAGAACGGTGGAGTGGTTCCGTGGCTCCGGGATAAGATGGATATATCCTAACCGTGCACAGATATTGGCTCTGGTTGAAATCTCTAAACTGCTCTTCGACGGTGTATTCAGGGTACCATCGGTATCCTGCCTCAACCATCACTCGAACCAACATGGCGGTATGACCACATACACCGATGCAACGGGTCAGACGAACCACTTGGTTTTGGGGACGGGTAGCCATCTGAAAGCACAAAATAGTGCAAAGGCATTAGAATTTCTGGATGAAATTGGACAGCATAACGGCTGTAAATGCTCAGAAAAAGGAATTGAGACATCCACAACAGTTTGCGAAACCACTCAACAACAACATATCAAGGTTCTGGTTCAAATGGCAACATACTAAACTTTAGTAGAACTGAACTGGGTTGTATCCAACAATCCTATAAGTTACTACGGATTTAGTAACACGTGAACCTGATAGAGAGAAGAGAGCCTAGTCCTTAACCCACGTAGAATGAGAAGAGAATGACTCAGAATAGAGGGCATAAAGTAAAGGAGTAAAAGAGCCTTACGTTCCCTCCCACAATCAATTCCCCTACATATAACTAAAGCATTTCTAGACTCGACATCGACCAGTTTGGCTTAGCGAACCTACAGGCAGTCCGGCTCTGATGCCAACGCTGTCAGGACCCCGATCCTAAGCCACATCGATCCAGCGTGTAACACATCATATCACTTTGCGGCCTCACGCACGGTACTCCCACGGGTGCCACCTTACCTGGCCCGGGACCGTTTGCGCCTTTTGGCTCACGTATATGACAGTGTCGCTAGCATCCATATGACAGAGAACCCGGGCCGACATGGCTAGTCGTGAACCCAAAGCGACGCTAGCCTATGAGTACAGGCATACATGAATCACATCGAACATGTCGGTCAATCAACGTATCTATTCGGGCTGTAGCACTGGGCTAACAGGACTCCGGTAACCCGGGCTGTAGCAGGCTAGGCAGGACTCCGAATATCAGCGCGTGACATTTCCCCGAAGGGACAGACATAGGAACGACGTGAAACACATGCCGGCCAGTCAAGTGTCCAAGCAGTAGTGCTGGGCTAGCAGGACTCCGGTGAACCGGGCTGTAGCGGACTACTATCGCTCAGAAGCACAAGACTTACATTTCCCCATATGAAAGGCTGCCAAGGATAAACAACTAGATAGTCGGATCCCACTCATACCAAGCATTTCAATCATACACACAATATGCCCGATATGAGTAAATACAACATGGCATCACAACAGTACTCTACGACTCAAGTACTTTATTTAGAAGGCTCCGAGGAGCCATACATATCATCCATACAGATAGGGGTCACATGACCCAACACTCAAGTCATACAAACATACAAGCACATGCGGAAGCAAAGTAGTCTGAGTACAGACACTAGAAAGAAAGAAGGCTTGACGAAGCCTGTCTATCTACAACGACCCTTCACAAGTCTTGGATCACCACCTGGGTGATAAGTCACTCGTCAACGTCGAGGTCTACATAGAACCCATCAGAGGGGTTGGTGCAGTCGTCTGAAAAACATGATTAAAACAACATGAGTACGGAGGTACTCAGCAAGTCTTACAACAGGAACCTATTATACATGCACATTCTCAAGAAGGTAGTGGGGTTATTGCAGCAAGCCAGCTTTGACTCTTGGCTAAGCTATCCTACGATACACACCACTTGTAAGTCATTTGTCGCACACGAGTCCACTATCACCATCACAATACTCCACCGTGGATCCTCTCTCGCCATCCTACGAGAGGGCCATCCGCGGTACTCACACTTATCTTGAGATTTTTAGTAGTATCCATTTAACTTATCTATGAACCGTATAGGTGACCAAGTAGTCCTTTACCGCGGACGCGGCTATTCGAATAGATTTATACCCTGCAGGGGTGTACTTCTTCACACACGCTCTCACCACTTATCGCCGTTTACACGACATGTACTCGGCAACCTTCAAGCGGAAGCCCAGCGAGGGTGTCGGCCACGGCCTACCTAAACACTCAAGTCTCTAGTCCAGGTTTATCGCCTATTCGGGTTCCATCCGCAGGGAGTCCGGCCGAGGTTTCCACTAACGGCCCCGAACGATGTGAACAGGGTTCCCGAGACACCAAACGGGCGAGTCGGTACACCGTGCCACGTGCCTACTGCAACGCAGCCCACCCCGATGGTCAGCGCCGCATGCGGCCCCCAGCATGCTACAAACACCAGAAACTACTTTGCAACTCCTGGACAGAGACAAGTGTGATCAAGAAGCCGAGAGGGTCCATTGGTTTCGGGCCCAATGCGTGGTAGTAGCTGAGTCTTAAATCACACACACAGATCTCAGTTCTTAAGAACGGCCTCAATGAAACAACCCACCATGTACTCCTACATGGCCTTTCATCGATTCCTTTACCAAATCGTGTTCAACACTTCCACACTATTGACAACGATACAACCTTTCACTCCGGATCATCATCCCGATGAGCCAGACCTGACACAACTCTAAGCATAGCAAGCACAGCATGGTAGGAACACACACACATGTATTGGCTCAATCAACTCCTACACATGCTAGTGGGTTTCATCTAGTTACTGTGGCAAAGACAGGTCATGCAAAGGAAGTGGGTTCAACTACCGCGACACACAGCAGTTTGAAGCGCGTTGTCTTAATGCAGTAAACAAGGGCAGAAGCGAGAACATGGGTTTGTATCGGAATGATCAACGGGTTGCTTGCCTGATGGAGTGGTGGTGGGATACTGCCCTTCAACTGGATACTCGGAGATATCCTCGGAGGCAGAACCTACCACGAATGACACATTGCAACACAATCAATACATGACGATATGCAACAATATGATGCATGCAATGACATGGCAATATGAATGTGTCCTGGTCTTGTGCAAGTTAAACCAGAAGGAAATGACCCCATTTGAACCAAAGATTCAAATGGTAGTGCATTTATAAGATCATATTAGTGCAATATCTTATAATGCCTAAACAGTGGGTTTAACTTGTTTTAACATGCATGAAACCAGTTCCATTGGATAGATTGGATTTTTCTGATAATTTTTCATATATAAAACTTTGCATTTGGAGTTATAGATAATTTTCTATGAATTTTTGAAGTTTGAACTATTTTCTGGATTTTCCTGTATAAAAATAAATCCAGTAATTAGTTATTGCGTCAGCATGAGGTCATGCTGACCTCAGCAGGTCAACAGACCCGGTCCAGGTCAAACCTGACGCGTGGGTCCCGCGTGTCAGGGTCATTAGCTTAAACAGAATAGATTATTTCTAATCCTGGATTAGTTAGCGGGCGGGGCCCACATGTCATAGACACAGGGGGTCAACGGGTCAACTCCGCCGGCGTTGAGCCGCCGGCGACGTCCAGACGCGGCGGAGGAAGTGTAGATTCGTGCTCCGGCGACCAAATCGACGGCGGAGCACGTCTACGTGATGCGGGAGCTGACCCGCAACTCTTGGTGGAGTTGGTTGGGGTCGGGGTGGCCGGAGGTGGCGCCGGCGACGAGTTTGGCGGCGCCGGGGCTCGGGTGAAGGTGAAACCGGGGCTGCGGGGCACGGCGAGGTGCGTGCGGTAGTGCGTTGGCCTCCTGGGGTTGCGGTGAGGCCATTGGACAGGGTGGGGTGGTTATTGGTTAGCCGGAGACACGTCGGCGACGAGCTCCGCGGCGGTGCGTGCGGGTGAGCTTCATGCGCTCGCTGTGGTGCACGAGGAAGAGAAAGGAGAGGATGGGGAGGTGGCCAAGCTCACAGAGATCTCGTAGAGCCAAGCAGCGCGGTCGGAGACGAGCTGGTGCGGCGGCGACGGCGAAAGGGATCTCCGGCGGTGGCGGAGTCGGGCGAGGTCGGTGCAGCGGCTTCAGGGCAAGCGAGCGCTCGGGGCTCGGCCTGCTCGACGGAGTCGACGGCGGCGAAGCTCTTGGGCAAGGTCTCGTGGCGCGAGGAGGGCGGTGGCTATGGCTACGACGGCGGAGCGGCGACGGGTGCTGCGGCCATGGCGCTGGAGAGCGAGAGAGAGAGCCAGGGGGAGAAGTGAGGTGTCCACGGGGTCGAGGGCGCGACGTGGAGGACGTCCAGCGCGTCGGGCGGCGAAGCGGCGAGCAGGTGACGCCGTGGCGAGCTCGCGCTCGCCGGCGTCACCACCCTGCCTGCCTGGCGGGGACGAAGCAGCTGGCTGGCTCGGGCCAGCACAGCGCTGGGCCGCCAGGTGGGCCGGCTGGTGGGTTTGGCCAGGTAAGATCTTTCTGAATTTTATTTCCTTTTCTACTTCTTCTGCAACTTTGTGGGATTAATTAAATTACCTAGACCACTCTAAAAATCACCAAACTGCACCTGGCCCCTAGTTGGAATATTTCCAACATGAAACATTTCTGTTTGAGAATATTTGAACATTTAAAATATTTTTATAAATTTTAAATGCCCAAATTCAAATACTTATGTGTTAATTCAATAACCTTCTGTTGACCTAGAAAAATGTGCACTATTTTTGCCAGGGGGTTTAATCCAAGACAAAGAGGGTGAACATTTTAGAAGGGCATTTCAGGTTCATTGAAAAAGATTTTAGTAAACCCTAGTTGATTCAGAAGGGGTGCTGGGGGTTCCTGCCTTCCCCATTTCAAAATTAATAGAATTTAAACATGATGCACACTCTAATGCATGGCCTAGCTAGGGATGTGACAATATCACTCACCCAATCCACGTCTACTAGCATAGCATGGCATAATAAGCAAATGTAGAAGTAACTCCCAAAGGTTTGATAATAAAACAGGTAATAGGTACTACCTCAACTACTTCCCATCCCACAATTTAATTAGATCCTAATCATGCAGTGTTTGAGGATTGATCTAATGCAATAAAACTGGGTAGTAAAAGAGATATGATCAAAGTGTTACTTGCCTTGCTGATGATCCGTGAAACCTAGAGATTCGAAGTAACAGGCGGCGCACTCCGGGTATTCTATCGCAGACAAACAAACAAGCATACAATAAGTACTCATCTAATGCACAGGTAAAACTCAAATAATAGATCTAACCATAAAGTTCAACTTAAGAACTCCGGTTTGCAAAAAGAATCAAATCGAACGAAGCAACGAAAGTCAAACGGCGAAAGAAAACAACTTCGTTCTACTAATCTGGACCTAAGTCAAATTTTACAGAAGCAAAAACTTGTTTAAGTTGGTTAAACGGATAGAGGGTTTCGAGATGAAACTCCAGGCGCTTGAATCGCCTGATTCTGATAAATGAGCGAAAAGTTATACTAAAGCGAAAATCGGATCAGAAATCGCGATCAGAAAATAACCGCGGAAAATCCGAGAAAAAGAAAAATGACGAATGGATTACCGAACGAACGTTCGCTAATTAACCTAAACCGAAAATAATAAAACCGATCTAATAAAAATAAAAAAAAATAAAAAAACAAAAATAAAACCGACGAAAACCAATCGGTTTTTTTAAAACGGGCACGGAAATCAAGGCGGCGACGAACCTCGGGCGGCGGTATCGTCGGCGGCGGCGGCGGCGGCTCCGGCGGCGCGCACGGATCGAGGCGGGGCTGATGGGCTGGGGCGGCTCGGGGCGGCGCTATTTAAAGGCTGCCCCCGGGCGGTGTCCCGCTCGGGTACGGCCCGAAGTCGGTTCGTTTTTTAATAATTACGCTCAGAAAATAGAAAAATAAATACTAAACGGACTCCAAAAATCCTGAAATAAATTTTCCCGGGCTTCTAAAATCAAGCCCGACAAAGTGAACATTTATTTGGGCCCTAAATGCAATTTTGGAAAACGCATATTTTTCCTAAATTCAAATAAAAATATCGAAAAACTCCGAAAAAATATTATTTGATTTTATTATTAAATCCTCAATATTTCTATATTTTGGGAAAGTCATTTTATTCCCTCTCTCATATTTTTGTAATAGAAATAATTGATGATAAAATAAATAAAACCAAATGATCCTATTTTCAAAATTTGAGAAAAACTCAAATATGAAAATAACGAAACCCCCCAACTCTCTCCGTGGGTCCTTGAGTTGCTTAGGATTTTCTAGGATCAAAACCAAAAGCAAATAAAATATGATATGCATGATGATCTAATGTATAACATATGTCCTTAATGCACCGCTCAGTGAGCTGAACCTCGAGCGTCGGTTGTGGATGTTGCGAACATCTGACATACACGTTTTGATGACTACATGATAGTTCAGTGCGTAATGCTAAATGGTTTAGAATTCAAGCACCAAAGACGTTTTTTGAAACATCGCAGAACATATGAGATGTTCCAAGGGCTAAAATTGGGATTTCAGGCTAGTGCCCACGTCAAGAGGTATGAGACCTCAGACAAGTTTCCTAAGCCTGCAAACTAAGGAGAAAAGCTCAATCGTTGAGGATGTGCTCAGATTGTATGAGTACTACAATCGCTTGAATCGAGTGGGAGTTGATCTTCCAGATGAGATAGTGATGGTTCTCCAAAGTCACTACCACCAAGATACTAGAGCTTCGTGATGAACTATAACATATCAAGGATACATATGATGATCCTTGAGCTATTCACGACACCGCGAAAGTAGAAATCAAATAGGAACATCAATTGTTGATGGTTAGTAAAACCACTAGTTTCAAGAAGGGCAAGGGCAAGAAAGGGATACTTCATGAAATGACAAATAAGTTGCTGCTCTAGTGAAGAAACCCAAAGTTGAACCCAAGCCCGAGACTAAGTGCTTCTGTAATAAGGGGAACGGTCACTAAAGCAAAACCACCCTAGATACTTGGTAGATGAGATGGCTGGCAAGGTTGACAGAAGTATGTATTCGACATACATTATATTAAATGTGTACTTTACTAGTACTCCTAGTAGCACCAGGGTATTAGATACCGGTTCGGTTGCTAAGTGTTAGTAACTCGAAATAAAAAGGCTACGGAATAAACGGAGACTAGCCAAAGGTGAGACGACGATATGTGTTGGAAGTGTTTCCAAGGTTGATGTGATCAAGCATCGCACGCTCCGTCTGCCATCGGGATTGGTGTTAAACCTAAATAATTGTTATTTGGTGTTTGCGTTGAGCGTAGACATGATTGGATTATGTTTATCGCAATACGCTTATTCATTTAAGGAGAATAATGGTTACTCTGTTTATTTGAATAATACCTTCAATGGTCTTGCACCTAAAATGAATGGTTTATTGAATCCCGATCGTAGTGATACACATGTTCATGCCAAAAGATATGAGATAGTAATGATAGTACCACATACTTGTGGCACTACAATTTGAGTCATAATGGTATAAAACGCATGAAGAAGCTCCATGTTGATGGATTTTTGGACTCACTTGATTTTGAATCACTTGAGACATGCGAACCATGCCTATTGGTATATATGCATGAAGAAACTCCATACAGATGGATCGTTTGGGCTCACTTGATTTTGAATCACTTGAGACATGCAAATCATACCACATGGGCAAGATGACTAAAGGGCCTCGTTTTCAGTAAGATGGAACAAGAAAGCAACTTGTTGGAAGTAATACATTTTGATGTGTGCAGTCCAATGAGTGTTGAGGCACGCAGTGGATATCGTTATGTTCTTACTTCACAGATGATTTGAGTAGATGCTGAGTATATTTACTTGATGAAACACAAGTCTGAATTATTGAAAGGTTGAAGTAATTTCAGAGTGAAGTTGAAGATCATCGTGACAAGAGGATAAAATGTCTATGATATGATCATAGAGATGAATATCTGAGTTACGAGTTTGGCACACAATTAAGACATTGTGGAAATTGTTTCACGACTAATACCGCCTGGAACACCATAGTGTGATGGTGTGTCCGAACATCATAGCTGCGCCCTATTGGATGTGGTGCATACCATGATGTCTATTATTGAATTACCACTATCGTCTATGGGTTAGGCATTAGAGACAACCGCATTCACTTTATATAGGGCACCATGCAAATCCGTTGAGACGACACCGTATGAACTATGGTTTAGAGAAACCTAACTGTCGTTTCTTAAAAGTTTGGGGCTGCGACGCTTATGTGAAAAAGTTTCAGGATGATTAGCTCGAACCCAAAGCGGATAAATGCATCTTCATAGAATACCCAAAACAGTTGGCTATACCTCCCATTTCAGATATGGAAACATAAGTGATTGCTTCTAGAAACGGGTCCTTTCTCGAGGAAAAGTTTCTCCCGAAAGAATTGAGTGGGAGGATGGTGGAGACTTGATGAGGTTATTGAACCGTCACTTCAACTAGTGTGTAGCAGGGCACAGGGAGTTGTTCCTGTGGCACCTACACCAATTGAAGTGGAAGCTTATGATAGTGATCATGAAACTTCATATCAAGTCACTACCAAACCTCATAGGACGACAAGGATGCGTACTACTTCAGAGTGGTACGTAATCGTGTCTTGGAAGTCATGTTGCCAGACAACAATGAACCTACGAGCTATGGAGAAGCGATGGTGGGCCCGGATTCCGAAAAATGGCTCGAGGCCATAAAATTTGAGAGAGGATCCATGTATGAAAACAAAGTGTAGACTTTGGAAGAACTACCTGATGGTCGTAAGGCTGTTGGGTGCAGATGGATTTTAAAAGGAAGACAGACAATGATGGTAAGTGTCACCATTGAGAAAGCTCGACTTGTCGTTAAGATGTTTCCCGACAAGTTCAAGGAGTTGACTACGATGAGACTTTCTCACTCGTAGCGATGCTAAAAGTCTGTTGCAATTATGTTAGCAGTTACTGCATTATTTATGAAATCTTGCAGATAGGATGTCAAAAAACATTGTTTCCTCGATGATTTTTTTTGAGGAAAGGTTGTATGTGATACAACCAGAAGGTTTTGTCAATCCTGAAAGATGCTAACAAGTATGCAAAGCTCCAGCAATCCTTCTAAGGACTGGAGTAAGCATCTCGGAATTGGAATGTACGCTTTGATGAGATGATCAAAGATTTTAGGTTTATACAAAGTTTATGAGGAACTTGTATTTCCAAAGAAGTGAGTGGGAGCACTATAGAATTTCTGATGAGTATATGTTGTTGATTATTGATGATCAGAAATGATGTAGACTTTCTGGAAGGCATATATGCTTATTTGAAAAGTGTTTTTAATGGAAAACCTAGATTAAGCTACTTGAACATTGAGCATCAAGATCTATAAGGATAGATCAAAAACTGCTTATAGTACTTTCAAATGAATACATACCATGACAAGATTTTGAAGGAGTTCAAAATAGATCAGCAAAGAAGGAGTTCTTGGCTGTGTTACAAGGTGTGAGTATTGAGTAAGACTCAAGACATGACCATGGTAGAATAGAGAGAAAGGACGAAGGTCGTCCCCTATGCTTTAGACGTAGGCTCTAAAGTTTTGCTATGTTGTGTACCGCACCTGAAGTGTGCCAAGCCATGAGTCAGTCAAGGGGTACAAGTGTGATCTAGGAAAGGATCACAGGACAACGGTCAAGGTTATCCTTAGTAACTAGTGGACTAAGGAATTTTCTCGATTATGGAGGTGGTAAAAGAGTTCGTCGTAAAGGGTTACGCCGATGCAATCTTTGACACTAATCTGGATGATTCTGAATAGTAAACCGGATTTGTATAGTAGAACAGTTATTTGGAATAGCTCCAAATAGAGCGTGGTAGCTGCATCTACAAGATGACATAGAGATTTGTAAAGCACACACGGATCTGAAAGGTTCAGGCCCGTTGACTATAACATCTCTCACAAGCATAACATGATCAAACCCAGAACTCATTGAGTGTTAGTCACATGGGGATATGACCTTGAGTGTTAATCACATAGCGATGTGAACTAGATTATTGACTCTAGTGTAAGTGGGAGACTGTTGGAAATATGCCCTAGAGGCAATAATAAATTAGTTATCATGTCCCTAGTAAGCCTCCAGTTGACTAGCTCGTTGATCAATAGATGGTTACGGTTTCCTGACCATGGACATTGGATGTCGTTGATAACGGGATCACATCATTAGGAGAATGATGTGATAGACAAGACCCAATCCTAAGCATAGCACACGATCATGTAGTTCGTATGCTAAAGCTTTTCTGATGTCAAGTATCATTTCCTTAGACAATGAGATTGTGCAACTCCTGGATACCGTAGGAATGCTTTGGGTATACCAAACGTCACAACGTAACTAGGTGGCTATAAAGGTACACTACAGGTATCTCCGAAAGTGTCTGTTGGGTTGGTATGAATTGAGACTGGGATTTGTCACTCCGTGTGACGGAGAGGTATCTCTGGGCCCACTCGGTAGTACATCATCATATTGTGCACAATGTGACCAAGGAGTTGATCACGGGATGATGTGTTACGGAATGAGTAAAGAGACTTGCCGGTAACGAGATTGAACAAGGTATCGGGATACCGACGATCGAATCTCAGGCAAGTATCGTACCGATAGACAAAGGTAATTGAATATGGGATTGATTGAATCCTCGACATCGTGGTTCATCCGATGAGATCATCGTGGAACATGTGGGAGCCAACATGGGTATCCAGATCCCGTTGTTGGTTATTAACCGGAGAGTTGTCTCGGTCATGTTTGCAAGGTTCCCGAACCCGTAGGGTCTACACACTTAAGGTTCGATGACGCTAAGGTTATTAGGAAGACTTGTATGTGATTACCGAATCTTGTTTGGAGTCCCAGATAAGATACCGGACGTCACGAGGAGTTTCGGAATGGTCCGGAGGTAATGATTTATATATGGAAAGTTGTTGTTCGGGTTCCAGGAAAAGTTTAGTTTTTTCCGGTATTGTACCGGGAAGCTTCCAGAAGCTTCCGGAGGATTCCGGAGGGGTCCGGAGGTCCGGAAAATGTTCTACCACGTCCAATACAGCAGCATGGGCTGTAGGGGGTTCCCTAGCCTTAATGGGCCAGGGGAACCAGCACCGCCCAAGGCCCATGCGCATGGGAGAGGGGAAACCCTAAGGGGGAGGGCCTCCACTTGACTTGGGATGCACTCCTCCCCCTTTGGCCACCGCCCCAACCCTAGATGGGATCTAGGGGGGCCGGCCCCCTCTCTCCCCACCTATAAATAGTGGAGGGGTGGGAGGGCGGCCACACCCTTGCACCTGGCGCAGCCCCTCCCCTCCAATACCTCTCCTCCTCCGCGTGAGCTTGGCGAAGCCCTGCCGGAGAACTGCCACTCCATCACCACCATGCCATCGTGCTGCTATTGGACTCTCTTCCTCAACCTCTCCCTCCTCCTTGCTGGATCAAGGCGCGGGAGATGTCTCCGTTACGTACGTGTGTTGAACGCGGAGGTGCCGTCCATTCGGCGCTAGGATCATCGGTGATTTGGATCACGATGAGTACGACTCCATCAACCCCGTTCTCTTGAACGCTTCCGCTTAGCGGTCGACAAGGGTATGTAGATGCACTCTCCTTCCCCTTGTTGCTATATTACTCCATAGATTGATCTTGGTGATGCGTAGAAAATTTTAAATTTCTGCTACGATCCCCAACACACATATCGTACATAGTTGTGAATTAGGGACCGTTCTGATGACACTTTGCGCACCAGTTTTTTCGCTAAAGAGATTCCAAATGTTTGGCATCCATGGAAATATCTACCTCCTCGCCCCCTCCCCCTTACCAAAAGCCACATTTCCCCTATTTCTGACTTCCTTTCCAAGTTGAAACCTTCACTCCTTGTTTGCAGCGCCGCCTCCTTGCCGGCAGCCCTCCTCCATGCTGCTCGGCCTCGCCTATCCAGGCAGGTAATCCACAACCGACCCCCATCCTCGTTCTCCTTCCACATCCCACATGCCCCGACCGCCAGCGCGACACCTTCAACCCAAATCACCGACCCCTCGACCAAATAAGCGCCGCCCTAAGCCATGGTGCGCAGAGTATAGCCAGGATCCCAAGGACCATTTGGCAGCGGAGAAGCAAGTCGCGGACACATGCGCGGATGAGGTCACGATGGCTTCCTTTCGTGTCGACCCCCAGATCTTGGAGGAGCACCTTGCCGTCGAGGCCACCATCAACGCCTCGTGCGCCGACGACGAGACGTGGTTGACTGTTTGGTTCAATTCTGCAGTGCGATGTTCAATTGTTGTGGGTGCATTCTGTTATTGTATACCATGTGAGAAACAAATCAAATTTGGCTGTACTAAATACATGAGAAACTAATACAATTGCTATATTTCCATGTTGTTAACCATGCTTGGTTTGGTTAACTATGCGATCTTCTACTAGGAGTATGTTATATTTTGCAGTGTGGTGCTCAGTTAACGTTTGGTTCATTTGTTGTGGTGTTTAATTAACTGTTTTGTTTGGTTCAATTCTGCAATGCGATGTTCAATAGTTGTGGGTGCATTCTGTTATTGTATACCATGTGAGGAAGAAATTGAATTTGGCTGTAGAAAATACATGACAAAAAATACAATTGCTATACTTCCAAGTTGTTAAGCATGCTTGGTTTGGTTATCTATCTGATCTTCTATTAGGAGTATGTCATATTGTGCAATGTGGTGCTTAGTTAATGTTTAGTTCATTTGTTGTGGTGTTTAGCTAACTGCTTGGTTCAATTCTACACTGTGATGTCCAATTGTCATGGGTATAATTTTGTATTGTTGTGCATCTGAGGAATAAATCGAATTTGGCTGCACTTAATACATGAGAAACAAGTACAAGTGCTATATTTCCTAGTTCTTAAACATGCTTGGTTTGGATAAATGGGTTTTCCATGTGGCTTTAATTAATCTCATGAATATGCAATGTGCTTATTTTTCATCAACATATTTTACTAATAGCATGCGAACCCTTACTTAACCTGATGACTAACTACCTTATATGTGTTGCAGGGAAACAATGGGAAGCACTGAGGTTTACAATTGAGGTTAGCATGTGCATGGTCCATTGTCTAATAGCACATTATTGTGCAATTGCAGGAACCATAAATATTTAGGTTTTTAACAATTTGGTCTTGCACATGTAGGTCCTGTTGTCAGAGGTTTTGACCCACTGTTCGACCCTTTTTGCATATGGGGAAATGAGTTGTCCATGAATATCAGTCAAGTCAAGAAACTCAGAAAGATTGTTAGGATAAACAAATTAGCGACAAAAAACAACAAGATCTTTGTCTGCACAATGTAGAAGACATCAGTTCACTACAGGATGGTACTAACTATTATACCTTGCCTTTTTTATTCCTTTGCCCCATTTCCAATATAGAAAAGATATTTATGCACATCCTTGTTTTCAGGCCTTTCCAAAGCAGTGTACTGATGATTACCTCTCAAACCACCTATATGGTCAGGAGGGAGGAAGGTATTCATACAACACCCACGGTTCAATACTGAAGTGTTCCTGAAGAAGACGAAGGATGGACGGTCAATCATCCACAGGCACTGGCCTAAAGTTATAAAGACCTTCAACATTAAGGAAGGCTCAATATTCGCCTTCTGCTTCAGCAGTTTTCTAGATGAGATACATTTATCTATGTACCGTCTATGATGCTAATTTCGAAAGGTTTTACATGTTGCATGTGAAACTTGGTCCCGGTGTAGTTGTGTAATGGGGTAGCTGAGTGCTGAAGCTATATGATGTTGTACTCTGATGTATTTCAATTATCAAAATTAAATATATTGTGTGCTTACTATGAAATGTCAATTAGATTAATATATGGATTATGAATAATCGGATAATTAGCCTGCTAATTGGGTTTTTTCTATTGCAAATGGTTATTGAGAAAACACCGTGTGCGATGCATTCAATAACGCACACAGTTTCTAGTAATAAACCGTGTTAGATTAATGAACAATCACACGCACTGTTTGCGTTAGGCCACCTCGCGCAGATGCTTACCACATAAAAACTATGTGTGATGGATAGCCCCTGACACATAGTTTCTTCTGGGCACCGTATGTGATGAATTCAATAACGCAAATGATAAAATTGTTAATACAATGTGCAATGGAAACACTATCACAAACGATTTAAATTTGAAAATTGTGTGTGATGTACTTGCGAACAGAAACGTTTTCCTTGGAGCGATTGTGTGGGATGTATATACGAACGGAAACGTTTAGCGCTGGCTGACTGTGTGGGCTGTACTTACGACCGGAAATGATTTCGCCTGTATAATTGTATCTTTTTTAGCAATACTATCCGTATTTCTATATTTGAGTGCTCGCCGGTCACACAGGACCTCATTTTGCCGAGCGTGTGTGCCATGAGGGCATATCCCCGGCAGTTTCTGGGTCATGTCGGAAGGACCCCCTATCGCCCATGCTCACTTGGCGACGGTTCCAAATGTCGTCTCGGAAAGGGGTTAAAAACCGTTTGTTTAGCACCTTGATGTACTAGTGATTATTTGTTCACCTAGCCCAGCAAGGACTGTAATCCTCAGAAAATAAGTTCAAACGGACTGTAAATTCTGAAAAATTGGGTTGAATATGTGCCACATTTTGGGAGGCTGAAGTGTGGGCCAATCGGTCGAAGCCAACGCAAGTCGTTGTCAACTTAGTCAGCAAATGATTCTGACATCGTTAGTCGTTGGATTTACATCTAACGATCGGCATCCATCTTCAATCTCTCGTCTTCTTCCTCCAGAGCCATAGAGACCACCTGCTCCCGCCTCCTGCTACTAGCAGCTCTGCTTAGCATGCTTCACTGTGAAGCGCTATCCCTCCGCCGGTCAGGCCATCCTTCCACCCCTCCACACCTCATGTTCTTCTCCACCGACTGCCAAACCACGCCGCACCAAAACCAGTTAACCCTCGTACACCTCTCCATCTGCGAGTCCACTCCCACGTCTTCCCATCTCCGGCTCATTGCTGTCCGGGGCCTCGTCCTCGTCCACCACCTTGGATGTGCTCGGCGCGGCATGGCCAACACAAAAAAACGAATAATCCCCCTACTAGCTGGGACCCACCATAGTGGGAGGCTGACTTGTGGGCCTACTAAGTTGACGCAGACGGAGGGCTTTGTCAACTTAGTCAATATGAACGATTCTAGCTCCAATGACCGTACGATGTCCATCAAACGGCCGTAGCGCTTCTTCAACCTCTAGTCTTCTTGCCCCAGCCGCCCAAACTAGCGCCGGTCATGCCGCGTGCTCCTGCCTCCCGTGGCTGCCTGTGCTGCCGCGGAGGCCTCACTGCCCCCTACTACTTCCACCGCTGGTCAGGCCATCCCTCTACTCACCCACACCCCCTATTATTCTGCGTCGATGGCAGTCTCACACCGCAGCCGAACCAGTGAACCCTCGTACTCCTCTCCCCGTGAGCATCCGCTGCCGTGTGTCTTCCCCAGCTCCGCGTCGTCCCCTTCCAAGGCCTCGCCATCGTCCATCGCCTTGGTGCTCTCGGCGCGGCGTTGTCAATGTGGTTAACAAACAACTTCCATCGGAAGAGTACTGTACATGGAGAGGCTGACAGTTGGGTCCACAGCCGCAGCAAGGGAGTGACTCCTTATTACGTGCAAAAATAATGATTCCACCACGAGACATCAGGGACCCACCAGACGTGCCACCGTATTTCGCGAAAAAAACATTTCCGCCTGACTACTGGGACCCACCAGTTACATCTTTGCACGCAAGGAAGTGCCTCCTTATCCTCCCTGATAGTCAGGACCCACCTGGTCAAAGTGTACGTAGCCTTGTCGTTCTGGTCGCGAACGTGTACGTACATACTAGTCGATCGGTCTGTCTGCAGGCTGCAGCGATGAACGTTGGCCGAGTAAGGAAGGGCACGTGTTGTAGTAGAGGCGCGCACGTAGCATGTACACGTACGTACAGCCAGGGTGCAAGAAAGTAAATACGACCACGTACCTACATACGGGCGGGGTCTCGATTGCCTACTCGCGCATACGTATGGCCAGGGCGAGTGTACATGGAGAGGCAGCGATAGCGTCCTGTTCATCGGCAGCCAACCTGCTGGGTCGGAACTGATAAACCGTGTCGTCGTGTTCATCAGGAGGCAGCGGAATGCGTCGTGTTCATCGGGAGCCAACTGGCTTGGATGGAACAGCCTATCAAAACAAGGCCTGGCGTATCATAGAACGGAGGAAACGGCCTTGTGTTCGACAGCCTACAGTCGAAATGGGATCCTATTCACAGGGAGGCGTGTGGCATACCGCAAAATGGAGGAAACGGACTTCTCTTTGACCTCCTCTGGTAGAAATGGGGTCTTGTTGATGAGGACATCAATACAGTTGTTACACCCACAACCCCTGCTGCTATACATACTGGACCAATTACTAGAGCTCGCGCACACCAATTGAATTATCAGGTAATTTCGTTTCTTGGTAGTGATTCTAATGTTCATGAGAATATGATGCTGCCTAAATTGGATACATTTGTTTTGCTTACAAATGAAGGGCCTAGCTTGGAGAAGGATGATCATTGGAGCAAGAACAAGCATGGAGTTGATGGCATGCGCAAGGGACACAAGAACATAGTTTCAAGTGATGATTTCAGGACTTTGAAGCCACCATAATGAGTGCATAAAGCCTTGGACGAAATATACAAGATGCCACTTCATAATTTTCGTCCAGAGGCTATTCTAGGTGCTGCGTCACCTTCTTTTTGGGCCAGGCCCAAGTAATTTCGAAATACTTCAATATAGGCTGTTTTTAGAGTCCGTATGTGTGGGGAAACAAGAGCTAGGGTGGGTTTCGGACCCCTCCTCCAAGGGCCACGAAATTCCCCCCCCCCTCTTCCTCCATATATACAGCCCCTAGGGCATCGTTTAGACTTTGGGTTTTGTTTAGATCAAAAGTTTGCCATAGCTGCGACTTCGCATACTTCGTTTGTGTTCAATGACCAGACCAAGGCGTCACAGAACCCCACCTTCATTAACAAAGCTTTCCTCTTTTATTCGCAATATCCAGATTGCAATCTTAGTTTCTTGCTTGTTCTTCGTTTGCTCACAGGAAACAGGCCCTCGTGGTCAGGTTGATCGTGCTTCGGCGTGGTCAATAACCCTCGGAAGTTGGTTTAGCGATTGCTAAGGCGCGACGTCTCGCACGTTCGTAGTCGGATCGTCAAGGTCGACTCCCACAGAAACGATAGCGACCATCTCATCGAAACATCGGGACACCTTTGCCTCTATCACTTGTTGATCAGGAGGGGTGTGGCGTACCGCAAAATGGAGGAAACGACTTGTGTTGGAGTGCTACGGTCAAAACGGGGGTCATGTTCATCGGGAGGGGTGTGGCGTACTGCAAAATGGGACTCCACGGGATAATGTTCATCTCCATCATCAACCTCCTCCAGCCTCCACAGGCTACTGTTCATCCACCGTCGATCTCCTCTAGCCTCCACCTGTGACTGTTCATCCACGGGCTCCTGTTCATCCAGCGTCCACCACTCCTCTACCAGCTACTGTTCAACCAGCCCTTTCCACGAGGTCCTGTTCAACCACCCCTCCATGAGCGACTGTTCATCTAGCCCTCCTCCGGCTACTGTTCAACCATCCCTCCACGGGGTCCTGTTCATCTAGCCCTCCACGGGATCCTTTTCATCCACACCCAACCGGCTCAATCGGGGTCCTGTTCGTCCAGCGACAACGACCTCTACTACCACGGGGTCCTATTAATTCAACCTCCCAACAATGCTCACCGTTCATCAAGAGGCAGAAGGTTCGATTGGCTTCAGTTAGCAGCAGTAGCGAAGGAATAGCTCTATCGGGTTCAGTTAATAGCCAGATTGATCAAGCGGTCGGGTTCAGTAACGCGTAGCCTACAGTGCAATTTCTCGGGTTTAGTAGGTGAACGCCTCGCTTGGGTTCAGTTAGAGCGCAATGCCTCATACACACACGTGTACGTGTATGACAGAAACGCGCAAACCTCCGTGCATCGCTCGGCCCCGACCACCTACCATAACTGGGAACTCCCCGATATTTTACAGTTTCCAGGTTGCTCGGTGAGATTTTACAGTTTTTCGTAGTTTAGATCGAGTCTGTTCTTCATACCTACAGTCCACGAAAAAGCCAGACAAAAAAATTAGGGTTAGTTCATCATATCCAAACCAATCTGAGCCTTTGCATAATCTTTTTAGGGTTTTTGCTTTGTTGAATTTGCGGTTGCATCGTCGTGTCAAGTTGCTGGTCTTAGAGTCTAGTCTTTTAGAGTTTTGAGTTCTGGTCATAAGTTGTCACGCCGCCGCCGCACCATCCTCATCGCTTTGCCATCTACCACCACTGCTTATCCGCCATCGCTCTGAATCTGTATCCATATACCACCACCGATCCGTATCCATATACCACCACCGATCTGTATCCATATACCACCACCACTGCCATATATCACCACCATATATCCACCACCAATCCGAGTTCTTCTCATATTAGGTTTCCTTGCCTGCGTAGGTCTCGGGAAAAAAAATTCGGCGACCGAAAATATTTTTTCCTATCTTATTTTTAGGTTGTTCTGAGTCTTTTGAGACACTCGCCATCATAGTGATTTTTGGTCGCACTTTTTCGTCGTCGCTGCCCTGATTTCCGAAAAAAAATTGTCAAAAAATTTCGTACCCATCCTGTCTGTTTGACCTGGGAAGAGTTTTGAGACACTCGCCATTATAGTGATTTTTCACAAAAAAAGAGGAGCGCAAAAAAAAACAAAGCGAAAAAAATCCAGAGTATGTTTTTACCTTGTTTCCGTGCAGCGCCGTGATTTTGTTAGTGTTCTAGGCTCGCGTCTAGCACGGTCTAGCCTAGGACCAGCACAGTACCGTCGTTGAGCGTTTATTCAACTTTGCATCTCTGAATTGATTATTGCTGACCTTTTTGCTACCATACTATAAGCCTTCCCAGCTCCACATACATCTACGCCGTGCGTTTGACTCTCCCTGGCAATTGCTCTATCCAAGCTTTTGAGAGTTTTGACTACAACGGTTGTCGATCACTGCCTGCTGCTGGGTAAGAACTTGTAAGAATTTGAGATTTGCTTGACGGATTTGTGACTGTTCACCACACCACCACCACCACTTCCTAGTAGTTTGTAGAATCATATTCTTGTGTGTTTCTATTGCTGCTAACCATGGCAGGATCACAAGCCGACGAGACTGACTGGGAGAACATGACAAACAATGCGTTACATGATAAGTTTCAGCAAATGATGAGTGGACAGGTGGAAGATGTGCTAAATAGATTTGAAGAGGCCATGGAGAAGATAGATGGCATTGAGAAGGCGTTCGAAACAAAGCTTGATAACAAGTTCAATGAATTGCTCGCGCGTCTACCACCACCACCACCGGATGCACCTAACGCACCTCTACAACAGCAACAACGACTACCTCCACATCGCGAAACAGCCCTCTGCCGAGCGACCCGTGTCCCTCTTCAGCCTGGCCAAGCTGCTGGTGCTGCTGTTGATACTTCTGTGGCTCCTACTGCTGATGTGGGGGAGGATGATTATGTGGGAGATTACGAGGATGAGGTTGATCAATATCAGAACTACGTGCAACCACCAGCACCACAACCACCAGGTCGTCCACATGCAAATAATGGCAATTTTCGGGCTCCCCATCAGGTACGAGATCATGACCATCTCCCTAAACTAAAATTGAATATTCCACCATTTGAGGGTAGATATGTTCCTGATATATATCTTACTTGGGAGTTAGAAACTGAACAACGATTTACATGTTTACAATATCCTGAGGAGAGACGTGTTCCTGCTGCTGTTTGTGCTTTCACTAGCTTTGCATGTGTTTGGTGGTCTGAACATTGTAGATTATATCCTGTTCCAGCTACTTGGGCTGCTTTGAAAACTGCTATGTGTACTCGTTGGGTTCCACCATGTTATCAACGTGAATTACTTCAAAAATTGCAGCGCTTAAGACAAGGAAAAAATTCGGTAGAAGAATATTATCAGGAATTACAAACTGGCTTGATTAGATGTGGTATTGTTGAGGAGAATGAAGCTATGCTTGCACGTTTTCTGGGTGGATTAAGTAGAGAGATTCAGACCATTCTAGACTATAAGGATTATAATAATATCACTCGTTTATTCCATCTTGCTTGTAAAGCTGAACGTGAAGTGCAGGATCGACAGGCATTGGCGCGAACTAACTTTTCTGCAGGTCGACCTTCATCATGGATACCACGTGCATCATCTACTTCCACGCGTTCTGCTACACCAGCACCTCCGTCAGCTGCCACTTCCAACCGTGATACAGTAAAGCAGGCACAATCACCACTATCTGCCAAGAGCACACCTTCTGGGCCTGCAAAGAGCTCTTCTTCATCCATGGCATCAACAGGGCAAACACATGATATTATTTGTCGACGTTTCAAGGGTGGAGGTCATTATGCGAGAGAATGCCCATCTAAGCGTGTGATGATTGTTACTGAGGATGGTGGGTATGAGTCCGCTAGTGACTGTGATGAGGAGACTTCGGCTCTTATTACACACGAAGAACACGGTGGAGATGATTCTGATCATGAGACGCAATACATGGCTGCTGAAGATGCTGACAGGTATGAACATTTAGTTGCTCAACGTGTTTTGAGTGTGCAGGTTACACAAGTTGAACAAAATCAGAGGCATAATTTGTTCCATACAAAGGGAGTTGTGAAGGAACGTTCTATTCGCGTCATCATAGATGGAGGGAGCTGCAACAACTTGGCTAGCATGGAGATGGTGGAGAAGCTATCTCTCACCACAAGACCACATCCACATCCTTACTACATCCAATGGTTCAACAACAACGGCAAGGTTAAGGTAACACGTACTGTTCGTGTGCATTTTAGTATCTCTACATATGCTGATTATGTTGATTGTGATGTGGTACCTATGCAAGCATGTTCCTTATTACTTGGTAGACCATGGCAATCTGATAAACATTCTGTACACCATGGTAGAAACAATCAGTATACTCTTGTTCATAAGGATAAAAATATTACTTTGCTTCCTATGACTCCTGATTCCATTTTGAAAGATGATATTAATAGAGCTAATAAAGCAAAACAGGAGAAAAATAAGAGTGAAAATCAGATTGTGGCAAAAGAATTTGAGCAACAAATGAAGCCTAATAATAAACCATCTAGTGTTGCTTCTGAAATTAAATTGAAAAGTGCATGTTTACTTGCCACCAAATTTGATATTGATGAGCTAGATTCTAGCAAATCTGTTTGCTATGCTTTTGTGTGCAAAGAGGCATTATTTTCATTCGAGGACGTGCCTTCCTCTTTGCCCCCTGCTGTCACTAACATTTTGCAGGAGTTCGCTGACGTCTTCCCACAAGACGTGCCACCGGGATTACAACCTATTCGAGGGATTGAGCATCAAATTGACTTAATTCCCGGTGCATCGCTACCCAAACGTGCACCATACCGTACCAATCAAGAGGAGACGAAGGAGATTATGCGTCAAGTACAGGAGCTGCTCGACAAAGGTTATATACGCGAATCTCTTAGTCCTTGTGTTGTTCCTATTATACTAGTGCCTAAAAAGGATGGTACATCGCGTATGTGTGTTGATTGTAGAGGCATTAATAATATTACTATTTGTTATCGTCATCCTATTCCTAGGCTAGATGATATGCTTGATGAATTGAGTGGCTCTACAATATTCTCCAAAGTTGATTTGCGTAGTGGATACCATCAAATTCGTATGAAATTGGGAGATGAATGGAAAACAGCATTTAAAACTAAGTTTGGTTTATATTAGTGGTTAGTCATGCCTTTTGGGTTAACTAATGCACCTAGTACTTTCATGAGACTAATGAACGAAGTTTTACGTGCTTTCATTGGACGATTTGTTGTAGTCTATTTTGATGATATACTTATTTATAGCAAATCTTTCGAAGAACATTTGGAACATTTACGTGTTGTTTTTAATGCTCTACATGATGCACGTTTGTTTGCTAACCTTGGGAAGTGCACCTTTTGCACCGACCGAGTATCTTTTCTTGGCTATGTTGTTACTCCACAGGGAATTGAAGTTGATAAAGCCAAGATTGAAGCTACTGAGAGTTGGCCGCAGCCCAAAACGGTCACACAAGTGAGGAGTTTCCTTGGCCTCGCTGGTTTCTATAGGAGTATTGTGAGAGATTTCAGCACCATTGCTGCACCTCTCAACGAGCTTACAAAGAAGGATGTGCCTTTTGTTTGGGGTACCGCACAGGAAGAAGCCTTCATAGTATTGAAAGATAAGTTGACACATGCTCCTTTACTCCAACTTCCTGATTTTAATAAGACTTTTGAGCTTGAATGTGATGCTAGTGGAATTGGATTAGGAGGTGTGTTATTACAAGATGGCAAACCTGTTGCATACTTTTCTGAAAAATTGAGTGGGCCTAGTCTGAACTATTCTACTTATGATAAAGAATTATATTCTCTTGTTCGAACCTTAGAAACATGGCAACATTATTTATGGCCCAAAGAATTTGTTATACATTCTGATCATGAATCTTTGAAACACATTAAAAGTCAAGCTAAACTGAACCGTAGACATGCTAAATGGGTTGAATTCATTGAGACTTTCCCTTATGTCATTAAACACAAGAAGGGTAAAGAAAATGTTATTGCTGATGCATTGTCTCGTCGTTATACTATGCTTTCACAACTTGACTTTAAAATATTTGGTTTGGAGACCATCAAAGATCAATATGTGCATGATGCTGAATTTAAAGATGTATTGCAAAATTGTAAAGAAGGAAGAACATGGAACAAGTTCGTCGTTAACGATGGATTTGTGTTTCGTGCTAACAAGCTATGCATTCCAACTAGCTCCGTTCATCTTTTGTTGTTGCAGGAGGCGCATGGAGGAGGACTAATGGGACACTTTGGCGTGAAGAAGACGGAGGATATACTTGCTACACATTTCTTTTGGCCAAAGATGAGACGGGATGTTGAGCATTTTGTTGCTCGCTGCACTACATGTCAAAAAGCTAAGTCACGACTCAATCCTCATGGTTTATATATGCCTTTGCCTGTACCTAGTGTTCCTTGGGAGGATATATATATGGACTTTGTTTTAGGTTTACCTCGAACAAAGAAGGGGAGGGATAGTATATTTGTTGTCGTGGATAGATTCTCGAAAATGGCACACTTTATACCATGTCATAAAAGCGATGATGCTGTTAATGTTGCTGATTTGTTCTTTCGTGAAATTATTCGCTTGCATGGTGTGCCAAATACTATTGTTTCAGATCATGATACTAAATTTCTTAGCCACTTTTGGAGATGTTTATGGGCTAAGCTGGGGACTAAACTGCTTTTTAGTACTACTAGTCACCCCCAAACTGATGGACAAACTGAAGTAGTCAATAGAACATTGTCTACTATGCTTAGGGATGTTTTCAATATTAATAAGAAAATGTGGGAAGAATGCTTGCCTCATATTGAATTTGCTTATAATCGTTCATTGCATTCTACTACTAAGATGTGCCCTTTTGAAATTGTGTATGGTTTCCTACCTCGTGCACCTATTGATTTGTTTCCTCTTCCATCTTCGGAGAAGGTTAATTTTGATGCTAAAGAACGTGCTGAATTGATTTTAAAAATGCATGAGTTAAATAAGGAAAACATTGAGCGTATGAATGCTAAATATAAACTTGTTGGAGATAAGGGTAGAAAACATGTTGTGTTTGCACCTAGAGATCTTGTTTGGTTACATTTGCGTAAGGATAGATTTCCTAATTTGCGCAAATCAAAGCTAATGCCACGTGCTGATGGTCCTTTTAAGGTGTTAGAGAAAATAAATGATAATGCATATAAACTTGAGTTGCCTGCAGATTTTGGGGTTAGTCCCACTTTTAACATTGCATATTTGAAGCCTTATTTGGGTGAGGAAGATGAGCTTCCGTCGAGGACGACTTCATTTCAAGAAGGGGAGGATGATGAGGACATCAATACCATTGTTAGACCCACAGCCCCTGCTGCTATACATACTGGACCAATTACTAGAGCTCGCGCACGCCAATTGAATTATCAGGTGCTTTCGTTTGTTGGTAGTAATTCTAATGTTCATGAGAATATGATGCTGCCTAAATTGGATACATTTGTTTTTCTTACAAATGAAGGGCCTAGATTGGAGAAGGATGATCATTGGAGCAAGAACAAGCATGGAGTTGATGGCATGCACAAGGGAGATAAGAACAGAGTTTCAAGTGATGATTTCAGGACTTTGAAGCCACCATAATGAGTGCATGAAGCCTTGGACGAAATATACAAGATGCCACTTCATAATTTTCGTCCAAAGGCTATTCTAGGTGCTGCGTCACCTTCTTTTTGGGCCAGGCCCATGTAATTTCGAAATACTTCAAGATAGGCTGTTTTTAGAGTCCGTATGTGTGGGGAAACAAGAGCTAGGGTGGGTTTTGGACCCCTCCTCCAAGGGCCATGAAATCCCCCCCCCCCTCTTCCTCCATATATACAGCCCCTAGGGCATCGTTTAGACTTTGGGTTTTGTTTAGATCAAAAGTTTGCCATAGCTGCAACTTCACGTACTTCTTTTGTGTTCAACGACCAGACCAAGGCGTCACAGAACCCCACCTTCATTAACAAAGCTTTCCTCTTTTATTCGCAATATCCAGATTGCAATCTTAGTTTCTTGCTTGTTCTTCATTTGCTTGCAGGAAACAGGCCCTCGTGGTCAGGTTGATCGTGCTCCGGCGTGGTCAATAACCCTCGGAAGTTGGTTTAGCGATTGCTAAGGCACGACGTCTCGCACGTTCGTAGTCGGATCGTCAAGGTCGACTGCCACAGAAACGATAGCGACCATCTCATCGAAACATCTGGACACCTTTTCCTCTATCAATTGTTGATCAGGAGGGGTGTGGCGTACCGCAAAATGGAGGAAATGGACTTGTGTTGGAGTGCTACGGTCAAAACGAGGGTCCTGTTCATCGGGAGGGGTGTGGCGTACTGCAAAATGGGACTCCACGGGCTAATGTTCATCTCCATCATCAACCTCCTCCAGCCTCCACAGGCTACTGTTCATCCATCGTCGACCTCCTCTAGCCTCCACCTGTGACTGTTCATCCACGGGCTCCTGTTCATCCAGCGTCCACCACTCCTCTACCAGCTACTGTTCAACCAGCCCTTTCCACGAGGTCCTGTTCAACCACCCCTCCACGAGCTACTATTCATCTAGCCCTCCTCCGGCTACTGTTCAACCATCCCTCCACGGGGTCCTGTTCATCCAGCCCTCCACGGGATCCTTTTCATCCACACCCAACCGGCTCAATCGGGGTCCTGTTCATCCAGCGACAACGACCTCTACTACCACGGGGTCCTATTCATCCAACCTCCCAACAATGCTCACCGTTCATCAAGAGGCAGCAGGTTCGATTGGCTTCAGTTAGCAGCAGTAGCGAAGGAATAGCTCTATCGGGTTCAGTTAATAGCCAGATTGATCAAGCGGTCGGGTTCAGTAACGCCTAGCCTACAGTGCAATTGCTCGGGTTTAGTAGGTGAACGCCTCGCTTGGGTTCAGTTAGAGCGCAATGCCTCACACACACGTGTACGTGTACGACAGAAACATGCAAACCTCCGTGCATCGCTCGGCCCCGACCACCTACCATAACTGGGAACTCCCCGATATTTTCCACGCCCCCGCTTCTACCATGGTTTTTTCCGTCATGGACAGCCCAAAGAAGTTCATGCAGCTGCGTCTCCAGCCCGCCCAGGACAAAAGCCAATTTTCTGTCATGATTTTCTGTCATAGAAGTAGGATCCCACCAGATCTATGATGATACCGGGTTTTGTCACCATTATCGTATAGAAGTGTCATAAGCATGACAGAAAAAAATTCCGTTCGGAGGAACCAAGAACAAGAAAATCAGCAGGATATTTAACTTTCCCACACAAGACTTCAACATCTCTAACAATCCCAACTGGTGAAATTGTGTCTCTATTGGCAAGCTTAATTATAACATCAATTTCCTCTATCTCAGTAGGTTCAATATCATGCATAATTTCTTTGTATAAGGAATGAGGTATTGCACTTGCACTAGCACCCATATCACATAAGCCATGATAGCAATGATCTCCTATTTTAACAGAAATAACAGGCATGCCTACAACAGGTTTATGTCTATT
Organism: Aegilops umbellulata; assembly: GCA_032464435.1. NCBI lineage: Eukaryota > Viridiplantae > Streptophyta > Magnoliopsida > Poales > Poaceae > Aegilops > Aegilops umbellulata. Next base: position 179,967,212 of record CP136058.1, read on the forward strand.
TTTAGTATCAGGACTAGAAATTCTAGCAGCGTCATCACAGAAGTAAATAACATGCCCATCAATATTATCAGCCAAGAGATCTTTAACCATAGCAATACTAGGTTCAACTTTAATTTGTTTAGTGGGTGTAGGTGTTCTAGTATTACTCTTACGAACCACAGTTGAAGCTTTAGCATGATGCTTTATTCTAACAGGGAAAGGTGGTTTCTCAATATAAGCGGTAGGAACAATAGGATCAACATTATAAGTGATAGTCTTTTCTTCAACTTTAATAGGTGCAACTACTTTTACTTCAATGGGAGGATTATATTTAAATCACTTCTCCTTAGGGAGATCAACATGAGTAGCAAAGGATTCACAAAAAGAAGCTACTATCTTAGAGTCAAGTCCATATTTAGTGCTAAATTCACGGAAAACATCGATATCCATAAAAGATTTAACACAATCAAACTTAGGTGTTATACCTGGCTCCTTACCTTCGTCGAGATCCCAATCTTCAGAGTTGAGTTTAATTCTTTCCAATAAATCCTGTTTGAATTCGATAGTCTTCATCATAAAAGATCCAGTACAAGAAGTATCGAGCATGTAGCGATTATTGAGAGAAAGCCGAGCATAAAAAATTTGAATAATAATTTCTCTTGAGAGCTAATGATTGGGGCATGAATATAACATTGACTTAAGCCTCCCCCAAGCTTGAGAGACGCTTTCTCCTTTGCGAGGCCAAAATTTATATATATATATATATATATATATATATATATATATATATATATATATATATATATATATATATATATATATATATATATAACGATCACGATGAACAAGATGCATAGGATAAAACTTCTGATGAAATTCCAATTTTAATCGGATGTAGTTCCATGATCCCATATCATCACATAGCCTAAACCATGTCAATTCCTTTCCCTTCAATGATAAATGGAAGACCTTCTTCTTGATAACATCTTCGGGCATACATGCAAGCTTAAATAATCCACAAACTTCATCCACATATATTAGGTGCAAATCAGGATGTAATGTTCGATCACTTGTGAAAAGATTAGCTAGCAATTTATCTATCATACCTAAAGGAATTTCAAAGTATACATTTTCAGTAGGTTCAGTAAGTTGATGAGCAACTCTTTTCTCTACTAGTCGGGGTGAAGATACCCCGAACAAGCCCCTCAAAGGATTATGTTCCATAGTAACAAGTGACAATAAATTTCAGCACACTACATAAATTTTTCCTTACCAAATTCGACCTACCAAAGGCGCTTCACTCCCCAGCAACGGTGCCAGAAAAGAGTCTTGATGACCAACAAGTATAGGGGATTTATCGTAGTCTTTTCGATAACTAAGAGTGTCAAACCCAACGAGGAGCAGAAGGAAATGACAAGCGGTTTTCAATAAGGTATTCTCTGCAAGCACTAAAATTATCGTTAACAGATAGTTTTGTGATAAGGTAATTTGTAACGGGTAACAAGTAATGATAGTAAATAAGGTGCAGCAAGATGGACCAATCCTTTTTGTAGCAAAGGACAAGCCTGGACAAACTCTTATATGAAGGAAAACGCTCCCGAGGACACATGAGAATTATCGTCAAGCTAGTTTTCATCACGCTCATATGATTCGCGTTCGTTACTTTCATAATTTGGTATGTGGGTGGACCAGTGCTTGGGTTGCTGCCCTTCCTTGGACAAGCATCCCACTTATTATTAACCCCTATTGCAAGCATCCGCAACTACAAAAGAAGTATTAAGGTAAACCTAACCATAGCATGAAACATATGGATCCAAATCAGCCCCTTACGATGCAACGCATAAACTAGGGTTTAAGCTTCTGTCACTCTAGCAACCCATCATCTACTTATTACTTCCCAATGCCTTCCTCTAGGCCCAAATAATGGTGAAGTGTCACGTAGTCGATGTTCACATAACACCTCTAGAGGAAAGACAACATACATCTCATCAAAATATCGAACGAATACCAAATTCACATGACTACTTATAGCAAGACTTCTCCCATGTCCTCAGGAACAAACGTAATTACTCACAAATCATATTCATGTTCATAATCAGAGGGGTATTAATATGCATTAAGGATCTGAACATATGATCTTCCACCAAATAAACCAACTAGCATCAACTACAAGGAGTAATCAACACTACTAGCAACCCACAGGTGCCAATCTGAGGTTTTGGGACAAAATTGGATACAAGAGATGAACTAGGGTTTGAGAGGAGATGGTGCTGGTGAAGATGTTGATGGACATTGACCCCCTCCGGATGAGAGGATCATTGGTGATGACGATGATGATGATTTCCCCCTCCCAGAGGGATGTTTCCCCGGTAGAACAGCTCCGTCGGATCCCTAGATTGGTTCCGCCAAGGTCCCGCCTCGTGGCGGTGGCGTTTCGTCCCGAAAGCTTGCTTGTGATTTTTTCCATGGTAAAAGACTTCATATAGCAGAAGATGGGCACCGGAGGCCTGCCAGGGGGCCCATGAGGCAGGGAGGCGTGCCCAGGGGGTAGGGCGTGCCCCCCACCCTCGTGGATGGTGGGTGGCCCCTCTCTGGTTGATTCTTTCGCCAGTATTTTTTATTAATTCCAAAAACTGCCTCCGTAAAGTTTCAGGACTTTTGGAGCTGTGTAGAATAGGTCTCTAATATTTGCTCCTTTTCCAGCCCAGAATTCCAGTTGCCAGCATTCTCCCTCTTCATGTAAACCTTGTAAAATAAGAGAGAAAAGGCATAAGTATTGTGATATAACGTGTAATAACAGCCCATAATGCAATAAATATCGATATAAAAGCATGATGTAAAATGGACGTATCATTCGGCTATTAAATATTTGAATAATATAATCAAGTATGAAAACCTCAATCATTGAATACTGGTTATGACAACCATAATGAAAATCTATCCATGTTGGCAACTGTAATGAATATTTGTCCTTTGAAGAATTCTACTTATCATGAACCCGCCGTAGCTGTGAAAAGACTCAGCAATTTGCTTGTTGGCGACTTACAATCACAAGACCTTGTATGTTGACAAGTAAATCTGGAGTTAAATACTAGGCGGCTCTAGGCTGATGACGACTTAATGCGCATCCATTGCACTCCGGATGTAAACTGGTGGCTTATAGCCTTTGTAAAAATTAAGAACTGATAGCCCCTGCAAACGGAGATGTTATTAAAATTGCAAATATGCATAGTAATATAGTTCATAAGTCGGCTTTTAAGGCTTCGACAGAAAGACCAACTTTTAAAGCTCGAATTTAGCACATGTTACAACCCAGAGACTCATGATCATAAACAATGATTGAAAAAATTATAATGGCGGCTTATAGCCAAGATTATACTGGCGACTTAAAGTCAAAAGCCAGGACGGGTGACAACCCCAAAAATAGGTAGCCTTATATGACTACTGAAAAAATCATAACCATGGTTGTTCAAGCCAAAACATACTGGCGACTTAAAGTCAAAAGCCAAGGCGGGTGACAACCCAAGATATTTAAATATGAGTAACATAACTCGGAGCCTCACAACCCGGGTAGTCAAAATTTGCACAAAAGCAAGAGCTTAAGATAAAAACATCCAAAAAATGCAAAAGAGAGATATACAAAAAATCTCAAATATTTGTTAGGCCAGCTTTCAATACACGACCAAAAAAGTTGGCTCATAGGCCTTGTGCTTTCAGGGCCGCATAGCCGTTGAGTTTATCCTAGCTCACTGTAAGCCGGCTCTCACGTGACACAAGTCACCATTTAAACCTTAACAAGTTCAGCGTCTTAAAAAAGATTGACTATAAAGAGTTCGGCGAGTCACCTGGCGGAGTAGCAAGTTGCAAATAGGCAGGTGTAACTCAGGATGTGGCAACTAAAGCCGGTCAAGAGGGAATGAAAGCTAAACCCGGTGGGTTGGAAGCCCCCAAATAACCTTATGATCAAATAACAAAGACTCAGATGCATAGAAATGAAACGATAGAGGCCCCGAATTTCAGGGATGCCGACTTTGTTAAGTCGATCATAATATGATAAGCCCATAAGGCAGGATACCCATGTTTGAATCATGCATCATGGCAGCAAATTCTCTTTGGCAACCTTTAATTTTTCTGAGAACTCAAACTTGCGAGATGTGGATTCCTCTTGAACTGGATGTTGAACCGGATATGGAGAGCTCAAAACTTTGTGGGATAGAGATTCCCTTCAGCCAGATTTTGAACCGGAATCTTTTCTGATAACCCAAAACTCTTCTATTGATCTGGAACTTTTGATTACCAGGCACTTTTTAAGCCGAAAAATTTCTGATGGCCTTTAAATTTTCACCAATGTGGCTGTAGCCTCCGGGACCGGGTTATTTTCCCTTCAATGACCCGAGGTTCTTGAATTTATGACAAAGGCCAATTCTGTTGAGTCATGTATGTGTAGCCCCCGGGTCTTAAGATGGCTCGAGGAGTTGGCTTGAGATTATCCATACTTGACCGTGATATAAACCGACATATGCTGGAACGTGTTGAAGCTAGAAGCAAAGTGGCAAGTTTGATGATCTTCACAACACTCATTATATATCCTTGGCAATGATAACTTGACATGAATCCACGGAAGGGTGATGTCGATCGTGGCGGGTTATAAATGATCCCGTATGAGCTATGTCAATAACCCGACCAATGGTTCATCCTGGCTGGTTGTTGAAGTTAACCAAACCGAATTGGTGGCGACTTGCGCACCTGTTCATCGAGCCATTCGGTGGAGGCTGATAACAATTCATTTTTTGCTTTAGAGTTGTTGGAGTAGACTGGGCTGCAGGAGAGGTGACTTGTGTGCGCTCATTAAGCAGCTCATGCAGACGGGTGCACCTTTGGTGTGTTGATGTCGACTAGACCGCAAGGGTCGGCCTCGTCCTTTTAAAGCCGGCATGGATGCATGAGTCGGCCGCGGCATTATAAACCGGCATATAGCGTGAGTTGGCCACGGCGTCTGAAAGACGGCGCTGGGCGAGTCAGGCAAACGATGTTATAAGCCGGTGCGAATGGGTGAGTCAGCAGCAGCATTATAAGCCAGCGCTGATGCATGGGTCGACCTTTGCGGGTTGATGTAGATCTGACTCCAAGGGTGATGGCTTGTGCGCGTGTCCATTGGCGTGGCATGAACGGATGGTGGTTGCAAGATTGCACCATTGGGCACTCCGTACCCGTGATATGATGTCACTTTTATAGTGAATGCTTGCCCTACACATTTAAAATATACATGCCATAGTATTCTTCTTGAAAAGGATAAATATTTGCTAATAAAATAAATTCGGACGGATATCAACTGATGTACTTTGACGACAGATGATGTGCACGCAGACTACCGGCACCAGTTGATTCATCTACTGCAATTGAGTGGGGATGTTGTAATGGATAAACCTGCGAGCATTTTCAAAATGGATCGTAGGTTCAAGACATGGCTTCTCCCTTTTCCTCCATATGTCTATCTGGATATGAATTAATAGTAGCTTTTTAGATCCACGTAGTTTGTATGTAGTGCCAAAGCATGCCAGTGCTTTACTTTGACATCTTGAAGCATCAGGCTCTGTCCTTCTCTGAATCTAAATTTTCTCTTTTCTTTTTGCATGAATAGCTAGTCTCCATGACATATCATCCAGTGATTGATTCAGTCTGTTGCATGGATCTCTTCGATAGTATAATACACTTGAAGCCCCGCAGCCTGAAAGCAGCCGCAGTAGAGGCGAAGTAAGGTGGGGCGGCAAGCCAGCTCAGGATGTGGACGTTTGGCGGCAGTGGCAAAGGTGTCTTAGCCGACCCGAGGCCACAGAGATGAGGCACCTTAGCGTGGCAGAGGCAGCTCGGTGTAGTGGCAGAAGCGATGGTGAAGGTCAGCAGCTCGATACGAGGCGGAGGTGGCTCGGAGTAGTGCAAGGAGAAGCGAGAGAAGCGGAGTCATGTGCACACGGGCGATACCCAGTGCGATGGCGACACGGAGAGAGCAGCAACGGACAGCTCTACAGAGCCGACGGGTGTAAGCCGGCAGGGCAGAACCGCACAGGGGCGGCGCAAGAGGGCTCGTGACCGCGGGAGGCAGCAAAGACCGCGGCGGCTCGAGGCCGTTCCATGGTAGAAAAAGAGCTCGACCAGGGTGGTTCGCAGACGTCGGACTACAGAGGCGGGGACCGTAGCGGCGGCTCGGAGGGGAAGTGAGGTGCGCAGGGGCGAGATCGTAGAGGCGGTGGCCCAAGGTGTGGCCGGCTCGACGTGTGACAACGGCGGCTTGAGGCGGCCACCGTGGAGGCACGCCAGAGGAAGCAACGCAGGTCGATGAAGGTGGAGCGGTCTCGACAGTGACTTGAAGAGCTGATGGCCGGGTCAAGGCTGCTAACAAGGTGGTTTAATGGCGGAGCTCCGGTAGGGGACGGTGCGACGCGGCTCAGGGGCGACCATGACACAAGAAGTGAGGCGAGCGCAATGGTGGCTCGAGGTCACGACAGCTTTGCACGGCCGTGGCTGAGGGGGCCCGCAGCGAGGCGGCTCGGGGAAGCTGAGTAAGGGGACGTTCGAGGCCATGGAAGCAGAGGAGCCAGGCCGGCTTGGAGCAGCGGCCTGTGGAGGCTCGAAGACTAATGCATCAACAACTTGTGGTAATAGAGGGCCGCGGCAGGTCGAATTATGGCATGCCAACCTATTTAATAAACACATCATGTTTGCATAGTCAACATATATTGAATATGTCTTTCTATCCTATTTAGTTAGCCATCATATATGTGAAATTGTGTCATGCTATCCTATTTAGTGAGCCATCATATATGTGAAATTGTGTCATGTTATCTTGTTTGGTTAGACAACATAAATGTGAATTATTTCATGCCCTCTTTTATTCCCCACTATCCATTGCACCTGTCTATCATACAATGTCTGTACATTCAATTACTTTTCTTGTTTATCTGCCATTTGAACTGGAGGGGGTGATGGCAGTATCTAAGTGAGTAACAACACTGTCTTCAGAAAAGATAGTGCTACCATTCGATGCAGATAGAACCACGGTTGTACTTGCCCAAGAACTAGCCCCACCACACATAACCCAGACTCTCACAGATTGTACCCCTACCTAGTTGGACAGATAACTAGCTACACCCCTTCTAACCCAAACCCCACCAGATAGTAAATCAAGTCCAGTTGACACAACATTGTATCCACCACAGAGTTCCCAAACACGAGCAGTTAATAAGGCAACTGCAGTGCCCAAAGCACAAGGAATGCCACTTCGAACCCCAACTCAATGCTTAAAGTAGAAGAAGAACTATTCTCAGGTCAGGTTTTGTAGCTATGGTTCATACTCCTTTGCTCTTGCATCACTGTATTTACTCATACCAACTATTTTCAAATTTGAAGGATGAATTGAAACTCCGATGATGCAACAGGTATGTTTTAAACCCGTTTCTTTAGCTGGTTTGCTATTGTAACTTTCTATATGTTGATTTCAGTTTCAATTAAATAAATAGTTATGTTCTCATGTCATGCACATTACAAGTGTTGTTATTGCTGTGTAGTTTCCCACACGTATATTCTGTCTATGCTGCTTTGTCTTAAACATATATTATTCGAACTATGTCTCTATCTTGATTTGGCAACAAAACCTAGAATGATATAGACCATACAGTGACCATGGTACATAGATATATGTTTGTTTCATGCTGTTATCCTCTCCACTTTACTACTGAACTGATTTACCAAAATGAGTTTCGTATACAACATGCTAAACCTGCGATGTGTCTGCTTGTTTATCTTTTAGAATGCGGACAAAATATTGGAGAAGAGTGCCTCGTTATGCAATGGTAAAGGAAGTAATGCATATAAGGTTCAAGATAGTGAGACATCCGTGTTCGTCTCCAAGAAAGTTGTATCTTGACGACAGTGAGACAACCCAAAAGTCATGTCTTGATGTAGTCTTTGAGTAACTGGCCGCTACTGCTGGCACAAGCTCTTCGAATGCGCTGCCTGAATCAGCTCGTCTTGAGTCTCAACTTCCAAGTTAAAAGACATCGATTAGATGTGCTACGACACGAAGCCGAAAGACTGAGGGAATCCCTGTAGAATTCAGATGCATACTTTCTGGTGCAACAGCAAGCGCTGGATGATTTAAACGCCAAAGAGGAGAAAGTGAATAAGCTTGCTAAGCATCTTGCCAGCATGCTGGGTACCCTGGATATTGTTTCTTGAGCTCTTCTAAAGTGGTTTCAATTATGGACGTGTTTTTGTGGCGTTTATTTTCACTGGTCGTCAACTTTGACAGCTAGTGTATGTGATATGTTGCTTTGTTCCCTATATTCGCACTGGTGGTGAACTTTGATGCCCAGTGGATGTAATATGTGTAATAGCCGTAATAGCCCAGCATTAGTTGCTTGCTTATTTATTTCCTTGTTGTCTTGTTTAGTTGTTTTCTTGTAGTCACAGCAGTTCTTTTTCCGCATTTTCCTAGTGGCCACAATAACCTATTTTTTATAACTAGGCCACAATAACCATGGGCAACATATGAAGCGTTGTAACGATGGTCCTGCTACCTGCTATAGTGACCATGGGCCTCCTACGGGCGGTAGGATCCATGGCCCCTCGACAGGCCGTATAATCAATGGGCCTTATACGGGGCGTATTATTCAGGAACCAATAATGGTCCACAAAATGGGCTAGAATGGAAATCATGTGTTTATGGCCTGACCATAACGGGTTGTTAATAGGCCAAAATGTATAACGGGCTTTATTCTATCAACAGGCATCATGGGTCATTAATGGGCCGTATTTGATGATGTTATGAAAATAGCCAAACGGTTTAACGGGCCACAAACAGGCCGAATGTGACCACGGGCTGAATTTGGCCCACAAGCAGAACAGGATAGTAACGGGCCGTAAGTAACCGAATGTTGGAAATGAGCCCAAGAATAAATGGGCCCTTAGAATGATGAAATGTAACACGGGCTGGAAATGGCCCAACGGAATAATGGGTCGTTAATGGGTGTAAAGCATTACACTATTCATTATGGGTCAGTTTCACCACGGGCCTTTAATGGGCCAAGAGTTAGAAAGGGCCTCGTATGGGCCGAAGACTTCATGGGACATACATGAGCCGGAAGTTAAAATGGGCTGGAATCATATTGGATACCCCAGATAATGCTACAGGACCCAATTCGGATAGGCCATAACGGGTCGTGAGTTAGCGGGTTGTAAATGGGCTATATGCGAAGAGGTCGTTAATAGGCTTTCCGTGGGCCAGCCCGCCACCTTTTGACCAAGTCAAACGGGCCGGCCTTTTCACCTGAATGGTCCTCTGTTGGGCCATGCCATGTGTTGAGGTATCATAGGCATCTCCCATCCATTGAGTGGATGACAGCTGTCCCCGCACCGAGCCGACACGTGGTTCCTCTGGCCATTGAGAATTTTACACGTGGAAAATCCCCATTGGTCTGGGCTGTTAACGGGTTATCGAATCCAAACCGGAACCCGATAGCTTAATGGTGACCCGTTATGGTGGATGTCAGGTGTCAGTTACCTTTGAAGAAAGCACTTCCATGACGTGTCATTTATCATCATGGAAGTGGACACTTCCATGATTGTGGGATTCAGGGCTCAGTAGACCCAAAAAAGGTTCGAACTCTGGGAAGTGTGCGAAGGACTAAACCTATCCAACCTACCAGCTGATCGCCCCACAGCCTAGCTCGATTCATGCGAACAAGGAAGAAGATGAACACAATAGTTTACCCAGGTTCATGCCACCTTGCGTTGTAAGACCCTATTCCTGCTCTGTGTTGGATTCGCCTCACGAGGGGTTGAGGATGAACTAGTACAAGGGATGAACAACCTCCTGAGGGATCGGATCCCTCCTATGGTGGTGGCTAACCTATATTTATAGTGGCCTTCGTCCTCTTCCCTCAAAACGTAGGCGGGAAGGGATCCCACAGTGGCCAATTTGAAAGGGGACAAGTAGTACATCTTATCCTGACGAAAGGTGGTCTTCGCCTGCAAAGCTCCTGGTCATGACGCAATAGTAGGCTTGGCAATGACATTCATCATGTCGTCCTAGCGGTCTTGGTCTCGTTGCAACAGAATGGAAACTGTTGCCAGATTCCTCGAGAACACACACATGTCCTTGCCTCCTTAGCACCAAAGAGGAAACTACCTCCTCTGCGCCTGCTGGCGCCCACCTGCCTTGGTCGTCATGGCTTGCGTCATGGTAGTCTCATGAGGTTGGGTACCTGCAAAGAAATCTCCGCTCCTCGGGAAGCAGCCTGGGGAGGCTACTCCCTCGGGAGGTCTTGGTGTCGTCTGCCTCGCGAGGGTCTTGTCTCGGTGGTCCTGCAGATGGGCCGTACCAGGCTGTCGATGGAACCACGTCATGGGACGTAGGCAGGCAAGTCTGGGTACCCTGGTCCCCAGAACGCTGACAGTAGCCCCCGGGCCCAAGGCACGCTCGGACTTGGCTTTGAGGCGAAGCCAAGGGGCAAGGGCGGAGCACCGCGGGCCCCAATCACTTGTGGGCCAGGTTGACACGTGGCGCTTGATGAGACATGGGCGTCTCCACTTCCCCACGCCGCCTCGGCAACTGCACTGGCTGACAAAAGACTGGCGCCTGCTACAGCGCCATCAGTGCCTCTATTTCGCCTTGTTCGAGACCCCCTTTCTCCCAGCCGAGTACATCTCCAGATCCAATCAAGCTCTGCCCCTGTCCCTTCTGCAACTCCGGCGTCGGTGAAGTAGTCGATGGCTCCCAAGAAGCTGCAGCCCTTAGCGCACGCCCCGAGCTCTTCCCCCTCTCCAGCGCCTATGCTCAACGCGTCCTCCATCACTGAGGGGAACCTCGCCCTCACGCCCATACACGGCGAGCGACGAGAACGAGTGGAAAAAGACCTCAATCTGGGTCATCTCCGCCGAGCAGAGGACTCTGGCGCAAACGGTCTATCCCTTTGTCCTCCATGGCATCTTCGCGGGGCTCGTGCCCTCTCTCTCCGAGGTCTTCACCGTCGTCCTCGACCACTACCAGGTCCAGGCCCTACACTTCCAACCCCTCTCCATCCTCCTACTGTCCATATTCGCCTTCTTCTATGAGGCTTTCGTGGGCATGAGGCCCTCCGTGCCCCTTCTTCGACACTTCTTCTTCCTACGGCTGCACGATCTGACCCAGCGCTCCGGCTTCTTGTCCTTCATTGCGGTCCACAGGAACAACATGCTCATGAGGGCCGGGAAGAAAGTGGAGAGCTTTCGGAGCCATTGGGTCTTCGTGGATGCCAGGGGGCCCAACGGCGGCTCGAACTGCTAACCCAACTGCCTGAGAAGCTCGAGAGGTGGAGCAACGAGAAGTTCTCCAACCCCCAGTTGGTGCCCGTCCTGAGGAAGATGGTCTCGGACGTGGACGCCAGCGTGCTAACGGGGGGCATGCTCGTGAAGGAGTTCTTGAGGCAGCGCTTGGCTCTCGTCCAGTCGCACACATGCCCTATGTGGAAGTTTCAGGGCACGGAGGACAACATCAAGTTGCGCCCGGGAGGCCTAACGGGCGAGGAGCTGGACAAGGCCATGAGCATCCTGCTCGAGGGCGAGCCAGGGGGCCTCCTGGAGGCCTACGTCCCATTGTACCATCGTGCAGGCAAGGAGGCGTTGGTAGCCGCCATGCCTGTCTTCAACGAGCTGGGGCTCGTGCCATCTGAGCCCGCCAACTCCCTGGTGTCGGTGCCCTCCAGTGCCAGCGCCAGCGAAGAGGGCAAGGGGGTCTCGGAGGCGGCCAAATATGAAGTGGCGGAGATCTCTCCCCCAACACAAAGTGAGCTTCTCCGTCGCTTTGCTTACGAGCCACCGGCCATGGAATCCTCGCGCACCATCGGGGTCCTCACGAGGTCCGAGGCCACTCCTTAGGCCTGGCAGAGGTCAGGCCAGGCGACCCCAAAGAAGAACGGGGCCGCACCCCCTGAGGGCGACGCCTTTGCCTTGCCAAGCGGTGGCGGCGCACCGAGGCCAGCCGCAGGGCGTCCCGCTCGCTCCCCGGTCGCGACGAAGACCACGCCCAAGAAGAGGGGGGGTGCTACAGTGTTGGTTAGGAAGAGGGAGTACATCGACCCAGGCGAGTAAGTACCTTACCTTGCTTTTGTTTAGCATATATTTGCACCGTGCTCACAGCGCTCTTGCCCTGATGACCAAGGTGGGCGTTGTGGTGAAGAAGAGGAAGGAGACCGGACTTTGGATGTGCCACCCCTTGCTGCAGCCGCGGTGGCTCCGGCACAGGTGAGGGGGTGGGGTCCGTCCCCTGTCTCCTTGCGACAGGTCAGGCTCCTCAGGACACAGTGGTGCCGCCTCGGGAGGAGCCGGTCCCTGCGGACCAATAGGCCGCAGAGCTGTCTACACCCGTTGCGCCCGGGCAAGGTTCTGAGCCCGTGACAACCAAAGCCGACCTCCCCAGCGCCTCCGGAGCCAGGGAGCACCCTACTGCGCCCGCACCGCCTTCTCCTCCAACCTCGCACTTGCGAACTGCGGCCCCTTGGTCAGGCCCGGAGCCCTGGACGAGGCCTACATTGGGCTTGGTTGTGTTCGGGTGGACCTTCAAGATGTCGACAGATGCTTCATGAGGGAGCACCTGGGGATTATCTCGGGGTGGGCCCAGGCCAACTCTGCCATTGAGAAGGCCTAGAGCCAAGATGAAGCCGGCAACACCGAGAGCAGGAAGGAGGCCGCCGACGCTAGGACATCTCGCGACATGGTGCATGCTGAGGTTGTGTCCGCGCAAAGCGTTGGAGGGAGGCGGAGGAGAGTTGAAGGCCCTTCAGGAGGAGCAAGCCATGGCTACGTCGCGGCTCCACCAAATAGGAGGAGGGCCTTAAGGCTTGTGAGGCGAAGCTCGCCGACCGAGACGCCAAGATGGCCCAAGTGACCACCGACCAGGCAACAAAGCACGACCGCCTGGCCAAACTGAAGGCGGAGACGGATGAGGCCCAGGCATCCCACGCCCGGCATGTCTCCGAAGCAATAGCTCGGCTAGAGGCCAGGGAGATGGCCCTCGTTCCCACCTAGTAGAAAGCGGCCACGGACCGCGAGACCTTCCTTGCCCTCGAGCTCGGGTCCCGCGAAGCGTTGCATTCCATTTGCGGTGGATGATATGACGAGCGATTGGCGACCCCTGAAGATGGCCTCGCAGGGCTCCTTCCCAAGCTCGCCGAAGCACTCAAGGGTGTTGCCACTGTGGTGGACTCCTTCCTGGAGGTGGAGTGTTGCTCGCTTCTCACCGCGGCCGCAACGCGCGTCTTCAGCCATCTCTACCTCTAGGACCCAAGCTTCAACCTTGGCACGTTGATCCACTCGTTAGCTCCCGAGTCCCGTGATGCTGCTGCAGAGGGCATGAAGCATCACGTAGACGCCCTTCTCAAGAAGTTACTCTGTGTTCCCAACCCTGAGGCTCCAGTAGCGGAAGTTGGGGGTGGTGGTGACGATGGTGGCAGCGACGTTGACGACGGGCTTCCAGCGGCCAGGCCGAGCGGAGGCGATGGCCAAGGCGGTGGTGGCGCTTCATCCTGACTTTATTCCTACAATCATTTACAATGCCTTGTGGGGGTGTAAACCTTCTGGTTGAATTTGCGAAACACTGCATGTTTTGTTATAACTACTAGAACTCCATGATTTTCTTTTTGTGCTTGGTTTCATTCGCGTTTGCCTTAGCATTCTGCACCGACAGGGGCCAGCACCGCGCATTCCTCGACTGCCGTTGGGACGTTCAGATCACTAGGATGAGACCAAGGGGCGATGGGCTATGTGGCTAGTGACGCCCCTGAGTCGCGATGCTCAGGGGTCCCCCTTGACGTATGAACAACCTCAATGTTCTGCGTCGGCAAGGCCTGGCCCCATGCATACCTCAACCGCCGTTGGGGCATCCGGATCACCAGGATGAGACCAAGGGGTGAGGGGCTACGTGTCCAGAGAGACCCCTGAGTCATGATGATCAGGGGTCCCCTTTGATGTATGAACGACCCTCATGAAGGAAAAGCGAGCGGTCGTCCAAGCTAATCCGGAGTCCTCCATACCTTTGCTCACCAGCTTTCACCTAGGGGGAACGTGAGAAGACCAGGTTCCTATACCTGGTAGGGTGGTGTATGCTACGTGTGGCCTGAGCACAACCCCTGCGTCTAGCCTCCTCGCACGATCCTCCCGAGGGGAAAGCTGTGGGGTGTTACCAGATGAAGAGCCGAGAGGCTGTCCTGAGGTTGGTGGGACCACGAAGGCGCCCTCAGTTGTTTATTCACCAGCGCGGAGTATGGTGATTCCACTTTGGCATGGGCATAGCTGCTCCTCAACTGTGTCATCTGCCAGCACGAAGCATGGGGCTTCCACTAGTGCATGGGCATAGTCGCTCCTCGACCGTGTCGTCCGCCAGCGCGGAGCATGGGGCTTCCGTCGGTGCATGGGTGGGAGTTCCCTCTGGGGGAGACTCCGGGGCGTGTACAGCCCCGTTCGTATGTGTGTATAGCACGACAGAATTGGAGGAGGTGTATCTAGGCACTCGTGAGCCAGTGTGGGACTCACGAGGCCCTACCTCAAGGCAGGTTGCGCCTGATTTTTGCAGCGCGGGGCGTAAGACACCTATGGGGCGATGGGGGTCCTGCACGGAATGCCCCTCGGAGGTTATCGCATGAGAAGGCCGGACACCAATGACCCCAGGAGGTGATGTTTATGGGACCGTCCTTCCAGACAAAGCTTAGTCATTGGTTTTATCAACATTGTAGGGATGGACCCGAGTACAGACGTCGTGCCAAGTATTCTCATGCAATGATCCCACAAAAAAACAACCGGCGCACGGCTCCCGCTGCGGCAAAGCGCCAAACCACGGTTGTATGAACCGGGCCACACACCCTTACTGGCCCACACTCGATTAGCTCATGCGAGACAAAGGCACCAAGGACCGCGGGAGGTGCGCACGGGAGCTAACCCGCGGGACAAAGCTTGGTCGCTAGGATTTATCAACGCTGCAGGGACGAATACGAGCACATACGTCGTGCCAGTCCTTAATCATGAGGCGGTCGCGGGCGGGTTTGCAAGGGCGCGGCGACATCATAGTGACGAAGTACCGGACATGCACTTGAAATACTTAGGAAATTCATGAAGGCAAGGCCAGTTCTGATACATGTGCAAAAATGATACAACTGTGGGGTCGGGCCCTAGCAGCCTAAGGATAATGCAGCCCGAGGGGTACCCTCAGTTGAATAAACCAAAAAGTCACCTGGCACCATCGCTGTAGAAGCATTGGAGTAGCTGAAGACGTGTCCTGTAGAGATCGCTCCTAACGAGCCGGCTAGCTCCTGAGGCCCGGAAGGATCTGGAGGCCTGGAGATCTTCCGCGGGTCCAGCACCTCCTCCATCAGGACCGACTGGCGTCTTGCCTCATGGGCCGCCAAGACTCCCTGCATGAGATGCTGGTAGGAGGCGGCCATGTTTAGCAGGCCGAATGAAATGCAGACGTAGCTGCAAGGGTAGCCCCCGCTTCGGCTGACGTGGGACGGCCAGAAGAGACCCTGCGGAGCAGCCCTGTTGAGACCTGGGATGTTTACGCAAATGCGCAGCTCGCCGCCCATGTCGGGGGCTGCGGCTGCACCCGGTGGTGCGGGATGACGCTCGCCACGCATGGCTCGCACCTCCTGAAGCTCCTCTATTGCCTTGGTGATGACCTCCTGAGAGCCTGGCGCCTGGCACCTTGCGCCTTCCTAACAGAGGTGCGCGTCGAAGCACGCCCCCACGTGGTGCCCGATCGCCTCCCTTGTCACACCGGTCAGGTCAGAGGCCCTCCAGATGAGATCCCCGGAGCTCGTCATAAGGGGGGCGTCGGGCGCGCCTTCCTACGCTAGAGGGAACGGCGCCCAAGCAGTGGAAGCGGGACCTGAGGCATGGTCGACAGGCGCCTCAGCCACCTAACGGCCCTTGAGGAGGAGTTGCTTCTTCTTCTTGCGGACAGCCTCAGGATGCAGGATGGCACCCTCGTCTTCAGAGTTCAGAACCGCCGCAGCCTCGTAAGAATGCTCGAGGGAGCACACCGCATCCTTTTCATCGCAGGAGACTGTGATGATACCGCCACTTCCTGGCATCTTGAGGACATTGTAGCCGTGGTGAGTTTGTACCATGAACTTGGCGAGGGCGGGATACCCGAGGATGGCATTGTACGGGAGGCCGATGTGAGCGATGTCGAAGTCGATTTGCTCGGTGTGGTACTTGTCGTGCTTGCCAAAGGTGGCAGGGAGGTGGATCTGTCATATGGGAATGTTGGAGCCATTGGTCACCCCTGAGAATGGCTTGGTAGGCAGAAGCTAGTCGTAGGGCACTTGGAGCGTCTTGAGCGCCATCGTCGATGAGTGTTTTGGTGATGAAGATGTTGTTGATGGTTGGCGTGCAGAGCATCGAGAGCGCGCCAGTGGCGGCTGAGCACTTGAGCTAGTCCATGGAGTCGAAGGTGATGGCATGCTCGGACCACCTAAGGGGACGCGACGCCTCAAGCTTGGGTAGGGCCACGTTCTCCTCACGAGCGAACTGCTTGAAGATGTGATGAGAGGCCGGAGCCTGAGCACCACCCAGGATGAGGCGATCGCACGAGGCTTTTGGAAGCCCCCAGCTCCATCATCTTTGCGGTTGTCGTCATTTCTCCTTGGCGGTGGCAGCGGAGGGAGGCCGACATTGCCCTAAGGGTGGTCCTCACGAGGCTGGTCTCACCAGGGGCCATCACGAGGCTGGCCCTGCCAGCGGTCCTCACGGGGTTGGTCGCGCAGTCCTGCGGGGGTAGCGGTTGTCCCATCAGCCTCCACCATGGCCTCCGCCGCGGCCGTAGCCGCGGTCTCTGCGCTCGGGAGGGTGGCCAAGGCACCCTTCACGGATTGCCCGGAGCTCATGGCAGTCGTTGTTGTTGTGACTGTGGACATAGTGGAAGACGCAGAATGGGCGGCTTCCCCTGGGAGGCTCATCGTGGTCATGAACGCACTTCATCTCAGGCTCTGCGGCCAGCACGGCAGGCCCCTTGCGCTTCACTTCCTTAGCCTTGTCCTTTTTGTCTTCAGGATCGATCTCCGGAAGCTCCAGGAGGGAGAGGCGACCTTACTTTGCCATCGCGCACCTGGTTGCCATGTTTAACATCTCCAGAGCTGAACACAAGTCCTCGTGTATGGCGAGCTCCTCCTTCATCTTGACGTCCCGAACACCATCAGAGAACCCGAAATGGTGGCCTCATATGACACCTTCGGGATCTTGAGGCGAACGTTCGTGAAGCGCTATATGTACTTGTGCAAGGTCTCGCCCGGCTGCTGCTTTACGCGCCGCAGGTCGCCTGCTGCAGGAGGGTGGTCGCGAGTGCCCTGGAAGTTAGCGATGAAGTGCTCGTGTAGCTCATCCAAGAAGGAGATCGACCCCACCGGGAGGATCAGGAGCCAAGAATGCGTGCCATCCTTGAGGGCCATGGGGAACCAGTTCGCCATGACCTTGTCGTTGTCGTTCGCCACCTCAATGCTTAGCTTGCAAGGCTGGAGAAATCATGTGGGGTCAGGAGTGCCGTCGTAGCGTGGAGGCAGATCCGACTTGAACCTGCCGGGCCAACCGACGCACTCACAAGGGCCGGTCACATGGGGGAGCTCGATCTTGGCGCCCGCGGGCCACCGCCTCTGGTGGCACTCGGTCTTGATGCGCACCACCACCTGGTAGCTTGCTTCATCACGCGCGGGTGCCCTGCATGGCAGGTCACGTTGGGGTGCCTCGCGCCAGGGATTAGGGTCCATACCGCGCAGAGGAGGGGGAGGGGTGTGCCGTGAGCCACATCGCCCGCCAGGGATGGCGGGTGTAGGTGCAACAGACCCTGGGTCCATTGCCCAGACTGTGCACAGGCACAAGAGCAAGATTGAAGCACCAACTTAAGTCAGAGATCAGAGGACTTGAAGAACCAACATGCAGTTCAGAGGGACCAAGATCAAGCCAGAGGAGCAAGATATTGGCAAGAGATGGGCCTCCCTTGCCAGGCAGGCGAGGCCGGCAAGGGGCGAGGCCACCGCCAGAAGCAGGCAACCAAGGCACCCTGGCAGGATCTGTCGGGGCTCGCGAAGGCAAAACCACCCCACCAACCACTCAAGCACGACCCACGTCATCAATCAGTGCGGTATCAAGCCGCAAGGCGATTAAGTGGCAGCCATTTGCCACATGGCAGCCATTTCCTACAGAAGAAACCCACAGGTGACACCCGTCCTATGACGTGTCAAGAGAACAGGCTCGGAGCTGGCATGATAGCCCAGCAAGCCTTGCCGGGCAACCAGTGATGTGACACTAAGCGGTGCATTTAATGCACCCTGTCAGCCTGCAGAGTTAGGTATGATAGCACTGTTTGCAATAATATCAGTCGATAATGACCACTTTGCCATTGTGGTGACCCCTTAATCTATAAAAGGAGGCACAAGGCACCCGTAGGAAGGGTTGGAAATTGGACGAACCCACATCCCCATACGCGCGTAGTCGCTGCTGCCCTACGGCAATCCTTGTCGGGCAAGTGTACTGCATTTCACCATCCCCCTTCCACCATCAATCCACTAAAGCAGGAGTAGGGTCTTACGCCTCGTGGCAGTCCGAACCTGGATAAATTGCTTGTGTGCTCTCTGTCGTGTTGTCGTGTGCTGGGCTGCTCTTTGTGCAACGCGGCGTCCCCCTGCCGAACCAGCAAGGGGCCTCCTGGTCCCATATGTGGCCATGGATATCCCGCGATATCTTTGGCGCGCCAGGTAAGGGGCTCGCTTGCGCGAACCGGAAAGCGTGTGCAGCGCATCGTCTTCATCACCATCTTCGTCTTCGACGACGCCATCGACCATGGTGCCTAAGAAGAAGAAGTCCGGCCCTTCGACCCATCCGTCCACCTTGAAGGCTCTGCCGCCCACAGCCTCTGGTGCTTCGGAGGATGCGGGAGCGAGCGATGATGTGAATGCTACTGGTGGCGTGGTTGGATCAGGTGGCGCCATTGCCACTCCCCCTGCGACCGACACGGGGGCTGGAGATGTCGGAGGAGAACAACATCAGCAATGCCTCGGCGGTCATGCTCCGTAAGGTGCGGGCGAGGGGGTCACTCCGTCTGCACCCTCTCCTCCCACTGATGGGCACAACCGTAGCAACGGTGCTTGATCCGGGGTGAACCATCGCCCTCCGGCCGCCCCCACCGCCGGGGCGACCGCGACCCATGCGCTTCCTCCCGGACGAGCCGACTAGACCGCTGCGTTCGACGGAGCCGCTGATCCTCGAGCACCACCGCCATGCGACCCGGCTGCCTAAGTGGTTGTCCCAACACTGCATGGACATGGCACCACCGCCGTCGCCGCCGCTGGCACCATCGGGAGCCAGGCGACCGTGCGATCGACATCATCAACATCTATGGCAAGCACAACCACTGAGGCTATGGCGCGAGCTCAGTTGCTACTAAGGTTTCCGCTAGCGGCTGAGCAGATGGATGAATGGCATGCCACCATTCAAAGCCTACTCGGTTTCACCGAAGCTGGGGGCTCATGATGAGCTGGCACGCCACGACATCCCCAAGCGACAGCGGCGGCCCGTACTGCTAGCTGTCCCCACGGTGTAGTCCCCACCATGGCAGCCGACACGGGTGCAGCTGAATCAACACCCCGACGACATCTTGATGGCCTCTTCTGACCCTCGAGCATGTCCAGGCCAACGTCGAGCCCCGTAGGATAGGTGGCAGGGAGACGCACGCGTCGTCATAGATCGGCGCCGCGAAGACCTCTGCCAGACCGACGGGTGCAACAGCCTCAACGTCGACGAGCCTACGCTCGGTGTTGGTGGGTGCCTACCTTTTAAGGTCGGCTGCCCTGCCTTTACACGAGAGCTGCGGCAAGTTCGTTGTCCGTCCGTTCGCACATTCAAGCCAGAGATACTTGAGAAGTACGGCGGGAGGCCGAACTCGGCAGAGTTCCTGAGCATCTACACCATCGTTGTTCAGGCTGTCGGGGAAAGATACAAGAAGGTGTTCGCCAACTACTTCCCTTTGAACCTCAAGTCCAACGTGAGGTCTTGGTTGATGCACCTGCCGGAGAAATTCATTTCGTCATGGGCAGACCTGTGCCACGAGTTCATCGGTGCCTTTACCGGTGGCCACCAAGAGCCCAGCAGGCCCAGCGACCTGCAGCTTCTCCAGCAGAAGGAAGGAGAAACTCTCCATAAGTATTTACAAAGATTTAGTAAAGTTCATAGGAATATTCCAAATATCCATCTGGTAGCCGTTATAGCAGCCTTCTAGTCCAATGTGCGCAACCGTCACATTCGTTCTAAGATGAATGTGCGGTTGCCCAAGACTGTGAAGGAGCTATACACGCTAGTGGATAAGTGTGCTCGGATGGAGGAAGGGAGGAAGTTGCCCGAAGGGGAGGATTGCATCAATGTTGATTCAGAGGATAAAGATGAATCAACCAGTCAGAGAAAGGGCAAGAAGCGTAGTAGGAAGCCAACAGATAAGGTAGTGATGACTGTAGAAGGTTCGGGCACACCTAGTACCAGCAAGAAGGCCAAGGCTGAGGTTCTCGATAAGGAAATTGCAGCTTGCACGGCCTGCCGGGAAGCCGCTACCGCCAAGAAATCTCAGAAAGGTGATGGCCCATACTGCAAGATCCACTAGACCAAGGGCCATGACCTTCAGGATTGTTACCAAGTTGAGCAGCTTGTCAAGAAACAGAGAGCTGAATATGATAAACATGACAAGGAAAAAGGTCAGAATGCCGCTGGCGGAAAGGGCCGAGGCGGTAAAGCAAATAGACCGGCAAGCCCTTTCGAAACCAAGGAAAACCCGCCAGTGGTCAAGAGAAGGAAGTCAATGTGTGACGATGTGAGTGATGAAGGGAATGAAGAGGAAACCAGTGAGCAGGAATTTCAGAAGGCCACTGACACCCTATGCATTGACGGGGCTGCATCTTTGCGTGCCTCCCACCGCCAGCTCAAGCGATGGGCACGAGAGATCAATGATGTAGAGCCAGCGCCGGAGGCCTGGAAACCGCTCAGTTGGTCCTGCACGCCAATCATCTTTGATGAGGAGGATCATCCTGGCCGCACCATCGTGGTAGGATGCTTGCCATTGTTGGTCTCCCCGACAATTTGCAACCTCAAGGTCACAAAGATGTTAGTGGATGGCGGGGCCGAGTTGAATCTGATTTCCCCAACAGTTATCAAGAGGCATCAAATAGAAGAAGGAGAGCTAGAAGTTACCGGCACGTTTCAAGGAGTTAACCCCGGTGGGAGCCATACTAAAGGGAAGATTATGTTGTCGGTAACGTTTGGGGGGAACTAAACTACCGGACAGAGAAGGTTGTGTTTGATGTGGTTGATCTCCCCTTGTCGTACAATGGGATTCCTGGATGCCCGACCCTGGCCAAGTTCATGGCAACATCCCACTATGCTTATAACACATTGAAGATGCCTGAGCCATTGGGAGTCATCACTATCCCATCGGATGAGAAGGATGCAATTATCTGCGTGGACAAGATGTACCGGGATGGAGTCACAACAGAGGCTGCGGCAGCAACAGATCCCGCCAAGGAAAGCAAAGGAAAGAAAAGGGATTGTAGGACCTCCGGCAAGGAGTCCGGGAAGCGTGCCACCTACGAGTGCACGACACTCGTTCACGACGTGTCGGAGTGTTCCAACAGCAAGAGATCCAAGGTTGCTGCACCCCAAGTGAAGAAGGTCGCGACAGGGCTGGCTGGCATTGACGGTACTTTCACCATCAGCGCCACCCTTGATGACAAATAGGAAACCGTGCTCATTGCGTTCCTGCGGGTGAATATCGATGTGTTTGCTTGGAAATCGTCTGATATCCCCGATGTTCCCAGGGAGGTAATCGTGCACCACCTTGTTGTCTGCCCACATGCCCAACCTGTCAAGCAGAAAGTCCGGAAGCAGGCCTCGGAAAGGCAGCGGTTCATTGCCAAGGAGATCAACAAACTGGAGGCAGCTGGTTTGGTCAGAGGAGTACTGCATCCTACATGGTTAGCGAATCCAGTGGTAGTCCGGAAGGAAAACGGGAAATGGAGGCTTTGCATTGATTTCACGGATCTCAACAAGGCTTGCCCGAAGCACCCATTTCCCTTGCCGCCTATCAACCAGATTGTGGATTCCACTTCTGGGTGTGATTTGCTCTCCTTTCTGGACGCTTATTCCGGATATCACCAGATCTTCCTGTCCAAAGAAGATGAAGAGAAGACATCGTTCATCACCCCATGTGGTAAGTACTGCTTTGTGTGCATGCCATTCAGACTGAAGAGTGCCAAGTCCACTTTTGAAGGAAATATGCCCTAGAGGCAATAATAAAGTTATTATTTATTTCCTTATATCATGATAAATGTTTATTATTCATGCTAGAATTGTATTAACTGGAAACATAATACATGTATGAATACATAGACAAACAGAGTGTCACTAGTATGCCTCTACTTGACTAGCTCATTAATCAAAGATGGTTATGTTTCCTAACCATGAACAAAGAGTTGTTATTTGATTAACGAGATCACATCATTAGTTGAATGATCTGATTGACATGACCCATTCCATTAGCATAGCACCCGATCGTTTAGTATGTTGCTATTGCTTTTATCCATGACTTATACATGTTCCTTTAACTATGAGATTATGCAACTCCCGTTTACCGTAGGAACACTTTGTGTGCTACCAAACGTCACAACGTAACTGGGTGATTATAAAGGTGCTCTACAGGTGTCTCCGAAGGTACATGTTGGGTTGACGTATTTTGAGATTAGGATTTGTCACTCCGATTGTCGGAAAGGTATCTCTGGGCCCTCTCGGTAATGCACATCACATAAGCCTTGCAAGCATTGCAACTAATGTGTTAGTTGTGAGATGATGTATTACGGAACGAGTAAAGAGACTTGCCGGTAACGAGATTGAACTAGGTATTGGATACCGACGATCGAATCTCGGGCAAGTAACATACCGATGACAAAGGGAACGACGTATGTTGTTATGCGGTCTGACCGATAAAGATCTTCATAGAATATGTAGGAGTCAATATGGGCATCCAGGTCCCGCTATTGGTTATTGACCGGAGACGTGTCTCGGTCATGTCTACATTGTTCTCGAACCGTAGGGTCCGCACGCTTAAGGTTTCGATGACAGTTATATTATGAGTTTATGAGTTTTGATGTACCGAAGGAGTTCGGAGTCCCGGATGAGATCGGGGACATGACGAGGAGTCTCGAAATGGTCGAGACGTAAAGATCGACATATTGGACGACTATATTCGGACATCGGAAAGGTTCTGAGTGATTCGGGTATTTTCGGGAGTATCGGGGAGTTACGGGATTACGGGAGAAGTAATGGGCCTTGATGGGCTTTAGTGGGAAGAGGAAAAGGCTGCTGTGCCCCCCCTCCACTCTAGTCCGAATTGGACTAGGGAAAAGGGGGCCGGCCACCTTTCCTACTCCTCCTATTCCTTCTCCCTTCCTCCCCTCTTGGTGGACTCCTACTAGGACTTGGAGACCTAGTAGGACTCCACACCCTGGCGCGCCAAACCCTAGGCCGGCCACCCCCTCCCTTGCTCCTTTATATACGGGTCAGGGGGCACCCCATGACAGACAATTGATCATTGAGATCTTTCCTTAGCCGTGTGCGGTGCCCCCTTTCACCAAATTCCACCTCGGTCATATCGTTGCAGTGCTTAGGCGAAGCCCTGCGCCGGTAACACATCAAGATCGTCACCACGCCGTCGTGCTGACGGAACTCTTCCCCGACGCTTTGCTGGATCGGAGCCCGGGGATCGTCATCGAGCTGAACGTGTGCCAAGAACTCGGAGGTGTCGGAGTAACGGTGCTGTGATCGGTTGGATCGCGAGGAGAACGTACGACTACTTCCTCTATGTTGCGTCAACGCTTCCGCTTCGGTCTACGAGGGTACGTAGTCAACACTCTCCCCTCTCGTTGCTATGCATCACCATGATCTTCCGTGTGCGTAGGAATTTTTTTTGAAATTACTACGTTCCCCAACAGTGGCATCCGAGCCTAGGTTTTTATGGTTTGATGTTATTTGCACGAGTAGAACACAAGTGAGTTGTGGACGATACAAGTCATACTGCCTACCAGCATGTCATACTTTGGTTCAGCGGTATTGTTGGACGAGACGATCCGGACCAACCTTACGCGTACTCTTACGCGAGACCGGTTCCCTCGACGTGCTTTGCACATAGATGGCTTGCGGAAGACTGTCTCTCCAACTTTAGTTGAACCGAGTGTGGCTACGCCCGGTCCTTGAGAAGGTTAAAACGGAGTCTATTTGACAAACTATCGTTGTGGTTTTGATGCGTAGGTAAGATGAGTTCTTGCTTAAGCCCGTAGCAGCCACGTAAAACTTGCAACAACAAAGTAGAGGACGTCTAACTTGTTTTTGCAGGGCATGTTGTGATGTGATATGGTCAAGACATGATGCTAAATTTTATTGTATGAGATGATCATGTTTTGTAACCGAGTTATCGGCAACTGGCAGGAGCCATATGGTTGTCGCTTTATTGTATGCAATGCAATCGCGATGTAATGCTTTACTTTATTACTAAGCGGTAGTGATAGTCGTGGAAGCATAAGACTGGTGAGACGACAACGATGCTACGATGGAGATCAAGGTGTCGCGCCGGTGACGATGGTGATCATGACGGTGCTTCGAAGATGGAGATCACAAGCACGAGATGATGATGGCCATATCATATCACTTATATTGATTGCATGTGATGTTTATCCTTTTATGCATCTTATCTTGCTTTGATTGACGGTAGCATTATAAGATGATCTCTCACTAAATTATCAAGAAGTGTTCTCCCTGAGTATGCACCGTTGCAAAAGTTCTTCGTGCTGAGACACCACGTGATGATCGGGTGTGATAGGCTCTACGTTCAAATACAACGGGTGCAAAACAGTTGCACACACGGAATACTCAGGTTATACTTGACGAGCTATGCATATAAGATATGACCTCGGAACACAGAGACCGAAAGGTCGAGCGTGAATCATATAGTAGATATGATCAACATAATGATGTTCACCATTGAAGACTAAGCCATTTCACGTGATGATCGGTTATGGTTTAGTTGATTTGGATCACGTGATCACTTAGAAGATTAGAGGGATGTCTATCTAAGTGGGAGTTCTTAAGTAATATGATTAATTGAACTTTAATATTATCATGAACATTAGTCCTGGTAGTATTAGCATATCTATGTTGTAGATCAATAGCTCGCGTTGTTGCTTCCCTGTGTTTATTTTGATATGTTCCTAGAGAAAAATTGTGTTGAAAAATGTTAGTAGCAATAATGCGGATTGGATCCGTGATCTGAGGTTTATCCTCATTGCTGCACAGAAGAATTATGTCCTTGATGCACCGCTAGGTGACGGACCTATTGCAGGAGCAGATGCAGACATTATGAACGTTTTGCTAGCTCAATATGATGACTACTTAATAGTTTAGTGCACCATGCTTAACTGCTTAGAATCGGGACTTCAAAGACGTTTTGAACGTCATGGAGCATATGAGATGTTCCAGGAGTTGAAGTTAATATTTCAAGAAAATACCCGAGTTGAGAGATATGAAGTCTCCAACAAATTCTATAGCTAAAAGATGGAGGAGAATCGCTCAACTAGTGAGCATGTGCTCAGATTGTCTGGGTACTACAATCGCTTGAATCAAGTGGGAGTTAATCTTCCAGATAAAATAGTGATTGACAGAATTCTCTAGTCACCATCACCAAGTTAGTAGAACTTCGTGATGAACTATAATATGCAAGGGATAACGGAAAATATTCCGAAGCTCTTCGCGATGCTAAAATCGGCGAAGGTAGAAATCAAAGAAAAACATCAAGTGTTGATGGTTGACAAGATCACTAGTTTCAACAAAAGGGCAAAAGGAAAGAAGGGGAACTTCAAGAAGAACGGCAAGCAAGTTGCTGCTCAAGTGAAAAAGCCCAAGTCTGGTGCTAAGCCTGAGACTAAGTGCTTCTACTGCAAAGGGACTGGTCACTGGAAGCGGAACTACCCCAAGTGATTGGCGGATAAGAAGGATGGCAAAATGAACATAAGTATAGTTGATATACATGTTATTGATGTGTACTTTACTAGTGTTCATAGCAACCCCTCAGTATTTGGTACTAGTTCAAGTTGCTAAGATTAGTAACTCGAAACAGGAGTTGTAGAATGAACAAAGACTAGTAAAGGGCAAGGTGACGATGTGTGTTGGAAGTGGTTCCAAGATTGATATGATCATCATCACACACTCCCTATACTTTCGGGATTAGTGTTGAAACTAAATAAGTGTTATTTGGTGTTTGCGTTGAGCATGAATATGATTTGATCATGTTAATTGCAATACAGTTATTCATTTAAGTTAGAGAACAATTGTTGTTCTGTTTACATGAATAAAACCTTCTATGGTCATACACACCAATGAAAATAGTTCATTGGATCTCGATCGTGGTGATACACATATTCATAATATTGAAACCAAAAGATGTGAAGTTAATAATGATAGCGCAACCTATTTGTGGCACTGCCGTTTAGGTCATATTGGTGTAAAGCGCATGAAGAAACTCCATGCTGATGGGATTTTGGAATCACTTGATTATGAATCACTTGATGCTTGCAAACCATGCCTCTTGGGCAAGATGACTAAAACGCCGTTCTCCGGAACAATGGAGCAAGCAACAGATTTGTTGGAAATCATACATACTGATGTATGTGGTCCAATGAATATTAAGGCTCGTGACAAGTATCATTATTTTCAGAACTTCACAGTTGATTTAAGCAGATATGGGTATATCGACTTAATGAAACATAAGTCTGAAACGTTTGAAAAGTTCAAAGAATTTCAGAGTGAAGTGGATAATCATCGTAACAAGAAAATAAAAAGTTTCTACGATATGATCGCAGAGGTAAAATATTTGAGTTACGAGTTTTGGCCTTCAATTAAAACAATGTGGAATAGTTTCACAAATTCATGCCACCTGGAACACCACAGCATAATGGTGTGTCCGAATGTCATAACCGTACTTTATTGGATATAGTACAATCTATTGTGTTTCTTACCGATTTACCAATATCGTTTTGGGATCATGCATTAGAGACAGCTGTATTCACGTTAAAAGGGGCACCAACTAAAGTCCGTTGAGACGACACAATCTGAACTGTGGTTTGGCAAGAAACCAAAGTTGTCGTGTCTTAAAGTTTGGGGTTGTGATGCTTACATGAAAAAGTTTCATCCTGATAAGCTCAAACCCAAATCGGAAAAATATGTCTTCATAGGATACCCAAAGAAGACAGTTGGGTACACCTTCTATCACAGATCCGGAGGCAAGATATTCGTTGTTGAGAATGGATCCTTTCCAGAGAAGGAGTTTCTCTCGAAAGAAGTGAGTGGGAGGAAAGTAGAAAACTTGATAAGGTAATTGTACCTTCTCCCTTATTGGAAAGTAGTTCATCACAAAAAACTGCTCTTGTGACTACTACACCAATTAGTGAGGAAGCTAATGATGATGATCATGTAACTTCAGATCAAGTTACTACCGAATCTCGTAGGTAAACCAGAGTGAGATCCGCACCAGAGTGGTACGGTAATCCTGTTCTGAAAGTCATGTTACTAGACCATGATGAACTTGCGAACTATGAGGAAGCGATGATGAGCCCAGATTCCGCGAAATGGTTAGAGGCCATGAAATCTGAGATATGATCCATGTATGAGAACAAAGTATGGACTTTGATGGATTTGCCCGATGATCGGCAAGCCAAAGAAAATAAATGGATCTTGAAGAGGAAGACGGACACTGATAGTAGTGTTACTATCTACAAAGCTAGAATTGTCGCAAAAGGTTTTCGACAAGTTCAAGGTGTTGACTACGATGAGAGTTTCTCACTCATATCTATGCTTAAGTCTGTCCGAATCATGTTAGCAATTGCCGCATTTTATGAAATCCGGCAAATGGATAAACAAAACTACATTCCTTAATGGATTTATTAAAGAAGAGTTGTATACGATGCAACTAGAAGGTTTTGTCGATCCTGAAGGTGTTAACAAAATATGCAAGCTCCAGCGATCCATCTATGGACTGGTGCAAGCATCTCGGAGTTGGAATATACGCTTTGATGAGTTGAACAAAGCATATAGTTTTATACAGACTTGCGGTGAAGCCTGTATTTACAAGAAATTGAGTGGGAGCACTACAGCATTTCTGATAAGTATATGTAAATGACATATTATTGATCGGAAATAATGTAGAATTATTCTGTGAAGCATAAAGGAGTATTTGAAAGGAGTTTTTCGAAGAAGGACCTCGGTGAAGCTGCTTACATATTGAGCATCAAGATCTATAGAGATAGATCAAAACGCTTGATAAGTTTTTCAATAAGTACATACCTTGAAAAGATTTTTGAAGTAGCTCAAAATGGAACAGTCAAAGAAAGAGTTCTTGCCTGTATTACAAGGTGTGAAATTGAGTAAGACTCAAAGCCCGACCACGGCAGATAATAGAAAGAGAATGAAAGTCATTTCCTATGCCTCAGCCATAGATTCTATAAAGTATGCCATGCTATGTACCAGATCTATTGTATACCCTACACTGTGTTAAGCAAGGGAGTACAATAGTGATCTAGGAAGTAGATCACTGGACATCGGTCAAAATTATCCTTAGTAAAATAAGGATATGTTTCTCGATTATGGATGTGACAAAAAGGTTCGTCGTAAAAGGTTACGTCGATGCAAGTTTTGACACTGATCCAGATGACTCTAAGTCTCAATCTGGATACATATTGAAAGTGGGAGCAATTAGCTAGAGTAGCTCCGTGCAGAGCATTGTTGACATAGAAATTTGCAAAGTACATGCGGATCTAAATGTAGCAGACCCGTTGACTAAGATTCTCTCACAAGCAAAACATGATCACACCTTAGTACTCTATGGGTGTTAATTACATAGCGATGTAAACTAGATTACTGAATCTAGTAAACCCTTTGGGTGTCGGTCACATAGCGATGTGAACTATGGGTGTTAATCACATGATGATGTGAACTATCGATGTTAATCACATGGTGATGTGATCTAGATTATTGACTCTAGTGCAAGTGGGAGACTGAAGGAAATATGCCCTAGAGGCAATAATAAAGTTATTATTTATTTCCTTATATCATGATAAATGTTTATTATTCATGCTAGAATTGTATTAACTGGAAACATAATACATGTATGAATACATAGACAAACAGAGTGTCACTAGTATGCCTCTACTTGACTAGCTCATTAATCAAAGATGGTTATGTTTCCTAACCATGAACAAAGAGTTGTTATTTGATTAACGAGATCACATCATTAGTTGAATGATCTGATTGACATGACCCATTCCATTAGCATAGCACCCGATCGTTTAGTATGTTGCTATTGCTTTTATCCATGACTTATACATGTTCCTTTAACTATGAGATTATGCAACTCCCGTTTACCGTAGGAACACTTTGTGTGCTACCAAACGTCACAACGTAACTGGGTGATTATAAAGGTGCTCTACAGGTGTCTCCGAAGGTACATGTTGGGTTGACGTATTTCGAGATTAGGATTTGTCACTCCGATTGTCGGAAAGGTATCTCTGGGCCCTCTCGGTAATGCACATCACATAAGCCTTGCAAGCATTGCAACTAATGTGTTAGTTGTGAGATGATGTATTACGGAACGAGTAAAGAGACTTGCCGGTAACGAGATTGAACTAGGTATTGGATACCGACGATCGAATCTCGGGCAAGTAACATACCGATGACAAAGGGAACGACGTATGTTGTTATGCGGTCTGACCGATAAAGATCTTCGTAGAATATGTAGGAGTCAATATGGGCATCCAGGTCCCGCTATTGGTTATTGACCGGAGACGTGTCTCGGTCATGTCTACATTGTTCTCGAACCGTAGGGTCCGCACGCTTAAGGTTTCGATGACAGTTATATTATGAGTTTATGAGTTTTGATGTACCGAAGGAGTTCGGAGTCCCGGATGAGATCGGGGACATGACGAGGAGTCTCGAAATGGTCGAGACATAAAGATCGATATATTGGACGACTATATTCGGACATCGGAAAGGTTCTGAGTGATTCGGGTATTTTCGGGAGTATCGGGGAGTTACGGGATTACGAGAGAAGTAATGGGCCTTGATGGGCTTTAGTGGGAAGAGGAAAAGGCTGCTGCGCCCCCCCCCCCCTCCCCTCTAGTCCGAATTGGACTAGGGAAAAGGGGGCCGGCCACCTTTCCTACTCCTCCTATTCCTTCTCCCTTCCTCCCCTCTTGGTGGACTCCTACTAGGACTTGGAGACCTAGTAGGACTCCACACCCTGGCGCGCCAAACCCTAGGCCGGCCACCCCCTCCCTTGCTCCTTTATATACGGGGGCAGGGGGCACCCCATGACAGACAATTGATCATTGAGATCTTTCCTTAGCCGTGTGTGGTGCCCCCTTCCACCAAATTCCACCTCGGTCATATCGTTGCAGTGCTTAGGCGAAGCCCTGCGCCGGTAACACATCAAGATCGTCACCACGCCATCGTGCTGACGGAACTCTTCCCCGACGCTTTGCTGGATCGGAGCCCGGGGATCGTCATCGAGCTGAACGTGTGCCAAGAACTCGGAGGTGCCGGAGTAACGGTGCTGTGATCGGTTGGATCGCGAGGAGAACGTACGACTACTTCCTCTACGTTGCGTCAACGCTTCCGCTTCGGTCTACGAGGGTACGTAGACAACACTCTCCCCTCTCGTTGCTATGCATCACCATGATCTTGCGTGTGCGTAGGAATTTTTTTTGAAATTACTACGTTCCCCAACAACTTTTGCGAGGGTAGTTCAGATTGGTTTTGAGCCACAGTTACACAGAAACATAGAAGCGTATATGGATGATATCATGGTCAAAACCAAGGATAATGTCTTATTCAGGATTTGGAGGAGACGTTTACTAATCTGCACAAGATCAACTTGAAGCTTAATCCGGAGAAGTGTGTGTTTGGTGTACCCTCTGGCAAATTGCTTGGTTTCTTCGTGTCCCATCGGGGGATCGAAGCTAACCCCGCAAGGTCAAAGCCAAGAAGATCCAAGCACCAAGGACAGTTAAGGATGTGAGGCGCTTGACGGGCTGCATTGCCGTGCTAAGTAGATTCATTTCCAAGTCTGCCGAGCGTGCCCTGTCGTTCTTTAAATTTTTGAAGAAGGCAGGGCCTATGAAGTGGACCCCGGAAGCACATGCAACTCTACAGGAGTTGAAGACCTACCTATCGTCTGTGCCTAACTTGGTTGCACCCAAACCCCAAGAGTCGTTGTTGCTATACTTGGCGACAACCAACCAAGTGGTCAGTGCGGCCTTGGTAGCACAATGAGAAGTGGATGAGGCAGAAAGTGGGCAGATAACGGCAGCCAGAGAAGGATCAGAACAGCAATGAGCACAACAACGAGAGCAACCCCAAGGACACGACAAGGAAGAAAGGGCTGCAACACCCAGTGTACTTCGTCAAC
Source organism: Aegilops umbellulata (assembly GCA_032464435.1). Classification (NCBI taxonomy): domain Eukaryota; kingdom Viridiplantae; phylum Streptophyta; class Magnoliopsida; order Poales; family Poaceae; genus Aegilops; species Aegilops umbellulata. The sequence goes on from CP136058.1 coordinate 179,998,755, forward strand.
TCCTTGTTACAGGGGGCTAGATCGAGTACTCTAGCGTGCAAAAGTTGATCTTTGGTCTCATTGTGTACTCAAGGAAACTGCGCCACTACTTCCAAGCCCATGAGATCACGGTTTTCACTTGTTTTCCATCGCAAAGGATACTCCGAAACCCTGAGGCCACCGGCAGAATAGTGGAGTGGGCTTTGGAGTTATCCAGCTTTGGTTTGAAGTTTGAGAGCACATCAACTATTCAGAGCACAGCGTTGGCAGTGTTTTTTGCAGAATGGACGCCAACCCCTGATGCGGAAGTGACAGAGACAGCTATCCCCGGAAAGGAATCACCACAAGAATGGATTATGTATTTTGATGGTGCTTTTTCCCTACAAGGTGCGGGGCTGGCGTGTGAGGGAGTCCTGGACTAAGGGGTCCTCGGGCGTCCGGCATGTTAGCCATGGGCCGGACTGATGGGCTGTGAAGATACGAAGACTGAAGACTGCACCAGTGTCCGGATGGGACTCTCCTTTGCGTGGAAGGCAAGCTTGGCAACCAAATATGTAGATTCCTTTCCTTGTAACCGACCCTGTGTAACCCTAGATCCTCCCGATGTCTATATAAACTGGAGGGAGATTCATGATCATAGTCATACAGGCTAGACTTCTAGGGTTTAGCCATTACGATCTCGTGGTAGATCAAGTATTGTAATACTCATATTCATCAAGATCAATCAAGCAGGAAGTAGGGTTTTACCTCCATAGAGAGGGCCCGAACCTGGGTAGACATCGTGTCCCCTGTCTCCTGTTACCATCGACCTTAGACGCACAGTTCGGGACCCCCTACCCGAGATCCGCCGGTTTTGACACCGACATTGGTGCTTTCATTGAGAGTTCCACGGTGCCGTCCTCAAAAGGTTCGATGGCCCCTTCAATCGTCAACAATGACGCTGTCCAAGGAGAAACCTTCCTCCTCGGACAGATTTTCGTGTTCGGCGGCTTCGCACTGTGGGCCAACTCATTTGTCCATCTGGAGCAGATCGATAGCTACGCCCCTGGCCATCAGGTCTGATTTGGGAGCTTGAACTACACCGCAGACATCCGCGGAGATTTGATCTTCGCTAGATTCGAAACCGCGGTGATCTCTCCTGGCCACCTGGATGAACATGACTTAAATCTGTCATCGGACCACATTCAGGAGATAGCTCCTGTAACTGCTCTCGCCTTAGATCCGAAGCATACGGCGCCATCTAAGGACAGGAGGTTCAACCCCACCACGGAGGCCACAGATTCCTCAGTGTTGGAGCCACACATGGACTTAACCTCACACAATATTTGTGTCACCGGAACCCCGGACTCGTCTCTGGGTGTAGGTTCCGAACCATGTGAGTCCGTGGATGCCGAACTTGATCCTTTATTGATCTTCGAGTTCAGTGCCACAGACATCTTACAGCACTCACCCTTGGGCGATGTGCTAAGCTCATTGAAGAACATGTCCTTGGCGGGGGACTCACAGCCGAACTGATGATGAAGAATCTTGCTTCCCACCCGCCACCCACTTCATAGCCACAGTTGAGGATTTAACCGACACGCTTGATTGCGACTCCGAAGACATCGACGGTATGGAGGACGATGCTGATGAGGAGCAAAATCAAAGTCCACCATTCACTGGACGCTGAACGGCCACCTCTTCGTACGATGTGTACATGGTGGACACACCCAAAACAACCAACGACGATGACAAAGAAAATCCAGTTGAGAATAAACCTCCTAAGACACAGCAAAAACGTCGGCGTCCTCGACACCGCTCTAAGTCATGTCGTTCAAAGGACAGCAATACCGGCACTGGAGAAGACAATACTCCGGACGATGCCGAAAACAATGAAGACCTTGCTGAGGTAACATCCGAACAGGAAGAGCAAGAAAATGGGCAAGCCAGCCCTGATGAACAGGCCAAGCCCAACGACTCGAAGGACGGTAGTTATCATCCCCTCTCTGAGGACGAGGGAAGCCTCGGCAACGAAGATTTCATCGTGCCTGAGGAACCTCTCGAGCAGGAGCGCTTCAAGCGCCAGCTAATAGCCACTGCAAGGAGCCTGAAAAAGAAGCAGCAGCAGCTCCAAGCTGACCAAGATCTGCCCGTCGACAAGTGGACTGACGTTCTGGCAGCTGAAGAATATGGCCTCAGACGCCCGGCCAAGAGTTACCCAAAGCGAAGGTTGCTACCTTAGTTCGATGAAGAGGCGCCAGAGCCCATACTTCCCTCGCGTAATGCGGCCGACCGAACACTATGCGGCCGGGACAATGCGGCGGACCGACCACCTCATGGTCGGGATAGAGCGGCAACTCAAGCCGAACAGCAGCCTGCCCTGCCGCCACGAAAAATAGAGACAAAACAGTTCGGGGTCATACATACGACCTCTGGCAGACCCTGGATAGTAGAGCGGGATACACCCGATCAATTTACGGATCACGGGGACGTTCTTTGACATGTGATGATGGCTACCTATTCAGACGTGACAAACCTAGTCACGCCTGGGCCGACAACCTTAGATGAACCCCATCGGAGCTACGTCGCGACGCAGCCAGGTATAGAGGCGACGCACACCCTCTTTGCTTCACTTATGAAGTAATGGATCACGAATTCCCCGAAGGGTTCAACCTCGTGAATATTGAATCATACGACAGAACAACCGATCCCGCGGTATGGATCGAGGACTTTATCCTCCACATCCACATGGCCCGTGGAGATGACCTCCACGCTATCAAATACCTCCCACTAAAGCTCAAAGGGCCAGCTCGGCACTAGTTAAACAGACTGCCTGAAAACTCTATCAGCAGTTGGGAGGACTTGGAAGAAGCCTTCCTTGACAACTTCCAAGGTACATATGTCCGGCCACCAGACGCGGACGACTTAAGCCACATAGTCCAACAACCTGGAGAGTCGGCCAAGAAATTCTGGACTAGGTTCCTAACCAAAAAGAACCAGATCGTCGACTGTCCGGATGCCGAAGCCCTAGCGGCCTTTAAACATAGCATCCACGACGAATGGCTCGCTCGCCACCTTGGTCAGGAAAAACCAAAATCTATGGCATCCCTTACGGCACTCATGACCCGCTTTTGCGCGGGTGAGGATAGCTGGCTGGCCCGTAGCGAAAACACAGCCAGCGAGGCAGGCCCCTCCGAGGTAAAAAACAGCAACAGCAAGCTCCGACGTAACAGACACAAACGCCGAAGCAATGGTGATAATACCGACGACACTACAGTCAATGCCAGATTCAACGGCTCCAAGTCCAGCCAGCGGAAGAAACCGTACAAAAGAAACAATTAGGGACCATCCAGCCTAGACCGCATACTCGATCGCCCGTGCCAGATACACGACACCCCAGACAAACCAGCCAACCATACCAACAGAGATTGTTGGGTTTTTAAACAGGCCGGCAAATTAAACGTCGAGAACAGGGAAAAGGGATCACAAAGCGAGGACGACGACGAAGAGCCTCAGCAACCGAACACAGGGGGACAGAAGAAGTTTCCCCCTCAAGTGAAAACAGTGAACATGATATATGCTACACACATCCCCAAAAGGGAGCGCAAGCGCGCACTAAGGGATGTCTATGTGATAGAGCCAGTCGCCCCAAAATTCAATCCATGCTCATCATTCCTGATCACCGTTGATCGTCGGGATCATCCGACTAGTATCCGTCATGGCGGTTCAGCCGCACTAGTCCTCGACCCAATCATTGATGGATTTCACCTGACGCGCATCCTTATGGACGGAGGTAGCAGCCTCAACCTACTTTATCAGAATACAGTGCAAAAAATGGGCATCAATCCATCATGGATCAAGCCCACAAAGACTACCTTCAAAGGAATCATACCAGGTGTAGAGGCCCACTATACGGGCTCAATCACGCTAGAAGATGTCTTTGGGTCTCCGAACAATTTCTGAAGTGAGGAGTTAATCTTCGACATTGTCCCCTTTCGCAGCGGCTATCACACACTGCTCGAACGAACCGCATTCGCTCGATTCAATGTAGTGCCACACTATGCTTATCTTAAGCTCACAATGCCCGGTCCACGCGGCGTCATCACGGTCAACGGAAATACGGAATGCTCCCTCCGTACAGAAGAGCACACAGCTGCCTTAGCAGCAGAAGTACAGAGCGGCCTTCTCCAGCTGAACCATAATTTGGCTACCGAGCCCACGAACACCGTTAAGAGAGTCCAAAACTACCCTGCAGCAGGACAGCTCGGCTCGTCAGGAGCTCGACTAGCAATCCGGCCTCTGTCTCAGTCCTGATCAAGCGGTGGCATTCGTGCCGCGCATACATAACTACGCACTCGAAATTCCATGGGCATCGACGGAGGGAAAGCTAGCTTGTGATCCACAGTGCGGCTCAACCGGCACTGGATACACACATACTTTCACTTTTACTTTTTCCTTTCAGGTCTCAATCCCGCAGGCCCCATCCGATGGCCTGATCCTGGGTCCTCTCAAAGGACAAACACACCAAGACGGAAAGAATAAGAGCGGTCGGGATACTTGACCCTGTTGGATGGTATTATACAAGCTCGGCACGGGAGAGCTGTTGGGGAACGTAGTAATTTCAAAAAAATTCCTACGCACACGCAAGATCATGGTGATGCATAGCAACGAGAGGGGAGAGTGTTGTCTACGTACCCTCGTAGATCGAAGCGGAAGCGTTGACTCAACGTAGAGGAAGTAGTCGTACGTTCTCCTCGCGATCTGACCGATCACAGCACCGTTACTCCGGCACCTCCGAGTTCTTAGCACACGTTCAGCTCGATGACGATCCCCGGGCTCCGATCCAGCAAAGCGTCGGGGAAGAGTTCCGTCAGCACGACGGCGTGGTGACGATCTTGATGTGTTACCGGTGCAGGGCTTCGCCTAAGCACTGCAACGATATGACCGAGGTGGAATTTGGTGGAAGGGGGCACCGCACACGGCTAAGGAACGATCCGTAGATCAACTTGTGTGTCCTAGGGTGCTCCCCTGCCCCCGTATATAAAGGAGCCAAGGGGGAGGGGCTGGCCGGCCAAGGGGTGGCGCGCCAGGGAGTCCTACTCCCTCCGGGAGTAGGATTCCCCCCCCCCCCCAATCCTAGTTGGAATAGGATTTCTCAAGGGGGGGAAAGAGAGAGAGGGGGGCCGGCCACCTTCTCCTAGTCCTAAAAGGACTAGGGAAGGGGGGAGGCACGCGGCCACTAGGGCTGCCCCTTTCTCCTTTCCACTAAGGCCCATTAAGGCAAATATGGCTCCCGGGGGGTTCCGGTAACCCACCCGGTATTCCGGTAAAATCCTGATTTCACCTGGAACACTTCCGATGTCCAAACATAGGCTTCCAATATATCAATCTTTATGTCTCGACCATTTCGAGACTCCTCGTCATGTCCGTGATCACATCCGGGACTCCGAACAACCTTCGGTACATCAAAATGCATAAACTCATAATAACTGTCATCGTAACGTTAAGCGTGCGGACCCTACGGTTCGAGAACAATGTAGACATGACCGAGACACGTCTCCGGTCAATAACCAATAGCGGGACCTAGATGCCCATATTGGCTCCTACATATTCTACTAAGATCTTTATCGGTCAGACCGCATAACAACATACGTTGTTCCCTTTGTCATCGGTATGTTACTTGTCCGAGATTCGATCGTCAGTATCCAATCCTTAGTTCAATCTCGTTACCGGCAAGTCTCTTTACTCGTTCCGTAATACATCATCCCGCAACTAACTCATTAGTTGCAATGCTTGCAAGGCTTAAGTGATGTGCATTACCGAGAGGGCCCAGAGATACCTCTCCGACAATCGGAGTGACAAATCCTAATCTCGAAATACGCCAACCCAACATCTACCATTGGAGACACCTGTAATACTCCTTTATAATCACCCAGTTACGTTGTGACGTTTGGTAGTACCCAAAGTGTTCCTCTGGCAAACGGGAGTTGCGTAATCTCATAGTCATAGGAACATGTATAAGTCATGAATAAAGCAATAGCAACATACTAAACGATCGGGTGCAAAGCTAATATAATGGGTCATGTCAATCAGATCATTCAACTAATGATGTGACCTCGTTAATCAAATAACAACTCTTTGTTCATGGTTAGGAAACATAACCATCTTTGATTAACGAGCTAGTCAGGTAGAGGCATACTAGTGACACTCTGTTTGTCTATGTATTCACACATGTATTATGTTTCCGGTTAATACAATTCTAGCATGAATAATAAACATTTATCATGATATGTAAGGAAATAAATAATCACTTTATTATTGCCTCTAGGGCATATTTCCTTCAGTCTCCCACTTGCACTAGAGTCAATAATGTAGTTCACATCGCCATGTGATTTACCAGCAATAGTTCACATCACCATGTGATTAACACCCATAGTTCGCATCGATATGTGACCAACACCCAAAGGGTTTACTAGAGTCAGTAATCTAGTTCACATCGCTTATGTGATTAACACCCAAAGAGTACTAAGGTGTGATCATGTTTTGCTTGTGAGATAATTTTAGTCCACGGGTCTGTCACATTCAGATCCGTAAGTTTTTTTGCAAATTTCTATGTCAACAATACTCTGCACGGAGCTACTTTAGCTAATTGCTCCAACTTTCAATATGTATCTAGATTGAGACTTAGAGTCATCTAGATTAGTGTCAAAACTTGCATCGACGTAATCTTTTACGACGAACCTTTTGTCACCTCCATAATCGAGAAACATATCCTTATTCCACTAAGGATAATTTTGACCGCTGTCCAGTGATCTACTCCTAGATCACTATTGTACTCCCTTGCCAAACTCAGTGGTAGGGTATGCAATAGATCTGGTACACAGCATGGCATACTTTATAGAACCTATGGCTGAGGCATAGGGAATGACTTTCATTCTCTTTCTATCTTCTGCCGTGGTCGGGCTTTGAGTCTTACTCAATTTCACACCTTATGACACAGGCAAGAACTCTTTCTTTGACTGTTCCATTTTGAACTACTTCAAAAACTTGTCAAGGTATGTACTTATTGAAAAACTTATCAAGCGTCTTGATCTATCTCTATAGATCTTGATGCTCAATATGTAAGCAGCTTCCCCGAGGTCCTTCTTCAAAAAACTCCTTTCAAATACTCCTTTATGCTTCACAGAATAATTCTACATTATTTCCGATCAACAATATGTCATTTACATATACTTATCGGAAATGTTGTAGTGCTCCCACTCACTTTCTTGTAAATAAAGGCTTCACCGCAAGTCTGTATAAAAACTATATGCTTTGATCAACTTATCAAAGCGTATATTCCAACTCCGAGATGCTTGCACCAGTCCATAGATGGATCGCTGGAGCTTGCATATTTTGCTAACACCTTTAGGATCGACAAAACCTTCTAGTTGCATCGTATACAACTCTTCTTTAATAAATCCATTGAAGAATGCAGTTTTGTTTATCCATTTGCCAAATTTCATAAAATGCGGCAATTGCTAACATGATTCGAACAGACTTTAAGCATAGATACGAGTGAGAAACTCTCATCGTAGTCAACACCTTGAACTTGTCGAAAACCTTTTGCGACAATTCTAGCTTTGTAGATAGTAACACTACTATCAGCGTCCGTCTTCCTCTTGAAGATCCATTTATTTTCTATGGCTTGCCTATCATCGGGCAAATCCATCAAAGTCCATACTTTGTTCTCATACATGGATCATATCTCAGATTTCATGGCCTCAAGCCATTTCGCGGAATCTGGGCTCATCATGGCTTCCTCATAGTTCGCAAGTTCGTCATGGTCTAGTAACATGACTTCCAGAACAGGATTACTGTACCACTCTGGTGCGGATCTCACTCTGGTTTACCTACGAGATTCGGTAGTTACTTGATCTGAAGTTACATGATCATCATCATTAGCTTCCTCACTAATTGGTGTAGCAGTCACAAGAAAAGATTTCTGTGATGAACTACTTTCCAATAAGGGAGAAGGTACAATTACCTTATCAAGTTCTACTTTCCTCCTACTCACTTCTTTCGAGAGAAACTCCTTCTCTGGAAAGGATCCATTCTCAGTAACGAATATCTTGCCTTCGGATCTGTGATAGAAGGTGTACCCAACTGTCTCCTTTGGGTATCCTATGAAGACACATTTTTCCGATTTGGGTTTGAGCTTATCAGGATGAAACTTTTTTCACATAAGCATCACAACCCCAAACTTCAAGAAACGATAACTTTGGTTTCTTGCCAAACCACAGTTCAGATTGTGTCGTCTCAACGGACTTAGATGGTGCCCCTTTTAACGTGAATGCAGTTGTCTCTAATGCATGATCCCAAAACGATATTGGTAAATCGGTAAGAAACATCATAGATTGTACTATATCCAATAAAGTACGGTTATGACGTTCGGACACACCATTATGCTGTGGTGTTCCAGGTGGCATGAATTTGTGAAACTATTCCACACGGTTTTAACTGAAGGCCAAAACTCGTAACTCAAATATTTTACCTCTGCGATCATATCGTAGAAACTTTTTATTCTCTTGTTACGATGACTATCCACTTCACTCTAAAATTCTTTGAACTTTTCAAACGTTTCAGACTTATGTTTCATTAAGTAGATATACCCATATCTGCTCAAATCATCTGTGAAGTTCTGAAAATAATGATACTTGTCGCGAGCCTTAATATTCATCGGACCACATACATCAGTATGTATGATTTCCAACAAATCTATTGCTCGCTCCATTGTTCCGGAGAACGGCGTTTTTAGTCATCTTGCCCAAGAGACATGGTTCGCAAGCATCAAGTGATTCATAATCAAGTGATTCCAAAATCCCATCAGCATGGAGTTTCTTCATGCGCTTTACACCAATATGATCTAAACGGCAGTGCCACAAATAGGTTGCACTATCATTATTAACTTCGCATCTTTTGGCTTCAATATTATGAATATGTGTATCACTACGATCGAGATCCAACAAACCATTTTCGTTGGTGTGTATGACCATAGAAGGTTTTATTCAGGTAAACAGAACAACAATTGTTCTCTAACTTAAATGAATAATTGTATTGCAATAAACATGATCAAATCATATTCATGCTCAACGCAAACACCAAATAACACTTATTTAGTTTCAACACTAATCCCGAAAGTATAGGGAGTGTGTGATGATGATCATATCAATCTTGGAATCACTTCCAACACACATCGTCACCTTGCCCTTTAACTAGTCTTCGTTCATTCTGCAACTCCCGTTTCGAGTTACTAATCTTTGCAACTGAACTAGTACCAAATACTGAGGGGTTGCTATGAACACTAGTAAAGTACACATCAATAACATGTATATCAAATATACTTATGTTCACTTTGCCATCCTTCTTATCCGCCAATCACTTGGGGTAGTTCCGCTTCCAGTGACCAGTCCCTTTGTAGTAGAAGCACTTAGTCTCAGGCTTAGGACCAGACTTGGGCTTTTTCACTTGAGCAGCAACTTGCTTGCCGTTCTTCTTGAAGTTCCCCTTCTTTCCTTTTGCCCTTTTCTTGAAACTAGTGATCTTGTCAACCATCAACACTTGATGTTTTTCTTTGATTTCTACCTTCGCCGATTTTAGCATCGCGAAGAGCTTGGGAATATTTTTCGTTATCCCTTGCATATTATAGTTCATCACGAAGTTCTACTAACTTGGTGATGGTGACAAGAGAATTCTGTCAATCACTATCTTATCTGGAAGATTAACTCCCATTTGATTCAAGCGATTGTAGTACCCAGACAATCTGAGCACATGCTCACTAGTTGAGCGATTCTCCTCCATCTTTTAGCTATAGAACTTGTTGGAGACTTCATATCTCTCAACTCGGGTATTTGCTTGTAATATTAACTTCAACTCCTAGAACATCTCATATGCTCCATGACGTTCAAAACGTCTTTGAATTCCCGATTCTAAGCAGTTAAGCATGGTGCACTAAACTATTAAGTAGTCATCATATTGAGCTAGCAAAACATTCATAATGTCTGCATCTGCTCCTGCAATAGGTCCGTCACCTAGCGGTGCATCAAGGACATAATTCTTCTGTGCAGCAATGAGGATAAACCTCAGATCACGGATCCAATCCGCATCATTGCTACTAACATTTTTCAACACAATTTTCTCTAGGAACATATCAAAATGAACACAGGGAAGCAACAACGCGAGCTATTGATCTACAACATAGATATGCTAATACTACCAGGACTAAGTTCATGATAAATTAAAGTTCAATTAATCATATTACTTAAGAACTCCCACTTAGATAGACATCCCTCTAATCTTCTAAGTGATCACGTGATCCAAATCAACTAAACCATAACCGATCATCACGTGAAATGGCTTAGTCTTCAATGGTGAACATCATTATGTTGATCATATCTACTATATGATTCACGCTCGACCTTTCGGTCTCCGTGTTCCGAGGTCATATCTTATATGCATAGCTCGTCAAGTATAACCTGAGTATTCCGTGTGTGCAACTGTTTTGCACCCGTTGTATTTGAACGTAGAGCCTATCACACCCGATCATCACGTGGTGTCTCAGCAAGAAGAACTTTTGCAACGGTGCATACTCAGGGAGAACACTTCTTGATAATTTAGTGAGAGATCATCTTATAATGCTACCGTCAATCAAAGAAGGATAAGATGCATAAAAAGATAAACATCACATGCAATCAATATAAGTGATATGATATGGTCATCATCATCTTGTGCTTGTGATCTCCATCTCCGAAGCACCGTCATGATCACCATCGTCACCGGCGCGACACCTTGATCTCCATCGTAGCATCGTTGTCGTCTCGCCAATCTTATGCTTCCACGACTATCACTACCGCTTAGTAATAAAGTAAAGCATTACATCGCGATTGCATTGCATACAATAAAGCGACAACCATATGGCTCCTGCCAGTTGCCGATAACTCGGTTACAAAACATGATCATCTCATACAATAAAATTTTAGCATCATGTCTTGACCATATCACATCACAACATGCCCTGCAAAAACAAGTTAGACGTCCTCTACTTTGTTGTTGCAAGTTTTACGTGGCTGCTACGGGCTTAAGCAAGAACTCATCTTACCTACGCATCAAAACCACAACGATAGTTTGTCAAATAGACTCCGTTTTAACCTTCTCAAGGACCGGGCATAGCCACACTCGGTTCAACTAAAGTTGGAGAGACAGTCTTCCGCAAGCCATCTATGTGCAAAGCACGTCGAGGGAACCGGTCTCGCGAAAGAGTACGCGTAAGGTTGGTCCGGATCGTCTCGTCCAACAATACCGCTGAACCAAAGTATGACATGCTGGTAGGCAGTATGACTTGTATCGTCCACAACTCACTTGTGTTCTACTCGTGCAAATAACATCAAACCATAAAAAACCTAGGCTCTGATACCACTGTTGGGGAACGTAGTAATTTCAAAAAAATTCCTACGCACACGCAAGATCATGGTGATGCATAGCAACGAGAGGGGAGAGTGTTGTCTACGTACCCTCGTAGATCGAAGCGGAAGCGTTGACTCAACGTAGAGGAAGTAGTCGTACGTTCTCCTCGCGATCTGACCGATCACAGCACCGTTACTCTGGCACCTCCGAGTTCTTAGCACACGTTCAGCTCGATGACGATCCCCGGGCTCCGATCCAGCAAAGCGTCGGGGAAGAGTTCCGTCAGCACGACGGCGTGGTGACGATCTTGATGTGTTACCGGCGCAGGGCTTCGCCTAAGCACTGCAACAATATGACCGAGGTGGAATTTGGTGGAAGGGGGCACCGCACACGGCTAAGGAACGATCCGTAGATCAAATTATGTGTCCTAGGGTGCTCCCCTGCCCCCGTATATAAAGGAGCCAAGGGGGAGGGGCTGGCCGGCCAAGGGGTGGCGCGCCAGGGAGTCCTACTCCCTCCGGGAGTAGGATCCCCCCCCCCCAAATCCTAGTTGGAATAGGATTTCTCAAGGGGGGGAAAGAGAGAGAGGGGGGCCGGCCACCTTCCCCTAGTCCTAATAGGACTAGGGAAGGGGGGAGGCGCGCGGCCACTAGGGCTGCCCCTTTCTCCTTTCCACTAAGGCCCATTAAGGCCCATATGGCTCCCGGGGGGTTCCGGTAACCCACCCGGTATTCCGGTAAAATCCTGATTTCACCTGGAACACTTCCGATGTCCAAACATAGGCTTCCAATATATCAATATTTATGTCTCGACCATTTCGAGACTCCTCGTCATGTCCGTGATCACATCCGGGACTCCGAACAACCTTCGGTACATCAAAATGCATAAACTCATAATAACTGTCATCGTAACGTTAAGCGTGCGGACCCTACGGTTCAAGAACAATGTAGACATGACCGAGACACGTCTCCGGTCAACAACCAATAGCGGGACCTGGATGCCCATATTGGCTCCTACATATTCTACGAAGATCTTTATCGGTCAGACCGCATAACAACATACGTTGTTCCCTTTGTCATCGGTATGTTACTTGTCCGAGATTCGATCGTCAGTATCCAATCCTTAGTTCAATCTCGTTACCGGCAAGTCTCTTTACTCGTTCCGTGATACATCATCCCGCAACTAACTCATTAGTTGCAATGCTTGCAAGGCTTAAGTGATGTGCATTACCGAGAGGGCCCAGAGATACCTCTCCGACAATCGGAGTGACAAATCCTAATCTCGAAATACGCCAACCCAACATCTACCATTGGAGACACCTGTAATACTCCTTTATAATCACCCAGTTACGTTGTGACGTTTGGTAGTACCCAAAGTGTTCCTCTGGCAAACGGGAGTTGCATAATCTCATAGTCATAGGAACATGTATAAGTCATGAATAAAGCAATAGCAACATACTAAACGATCGGGTGCTAAGCTAATATAATGGGTCATGTCAATCAGATCATTCAACTAATGATGTGACCTCGTTAATCAAATAACAACTCTTTGTTCATGGTTAGGAAACATAACCATCTTTGATTAACGAGCTAGTCAGATAGAGGAATACTAGTGACACTTTGTTTGTCTATGTATTCACACATGTATTATGTTTCCGGTTAATACAATTCTAGCATGAATAATAAACATTTATCATGATATGTAAGGAAATAAATAATCACTTTATTATTGCCTCTAGGGCATATTTCCTTCAAGAGCTGCAGACATATGGGGGACTTCTCTAGGTGGTTTCATTAAACGATCACTCTACCTATTTTTCAGGACCCATACGCAGCTCTCTCTTGGTGAAGGCATAGTAAATAGCCTTTCTTCTTATTGCACTACTTGTATAAATGCACTTTAACGCACCAATGAAATTATAATAGAGACAGTTTGCGGCCCAAATTTCCACGGCTCTAGCTTACCACTGGTTCTTCCTCTTTCTTTCTTTTTACCTTTTCCTTCCTGCTAATTCTATCAGAAAACACCCGTACACTCAGTGTGTTCCACCTTGCCAGGGGCTTCATAGCGCCGCACAACAAGGCAACAAAAGTCTGAACACTCTTAAAGTCTGAACACCCCGAATTTAGCACTATATGCATTGGATCTGAATCATGTCTTTGGTCAATAGTTGGGTTGCCTGGCTCCTATGCTTGCTACCTTACGTTCCGCTATATCGGCTAAGGTAGTAAAGGGAGAACTGCTGCGATTGTGCCCTGGTTTATCGAAAGGAGCACCTCAGTAGAGAAAGCCAAAAACTGACTGTCATGATACGGCGAGAGCCGTTCAGCCGTTCGGAGGTTGCAAATCGTTGGAGATTTCTCCCGCATTACGCGAAGGATCGGTACCTCCCGATCAGACGCTCGTAGCACTCTGGTTCGGATACTAGGGATTGCGCCCATGTTTTATTGTAAAACTCCTATGGCTAAGTGAGGGCGTTTAAGCCGCATAGTCTTATTGCCTGGTCCGTTGCGCTAAACAACTCCTTCAAGGACCATATAATTGGATCAAGATTGTTTAGATTCCATCCCGAACACCTCCGTACTACCTACGTGGGGGCAGAAGCCGACGACTGGCCAACCCTCAGATTTCATACAACACGACCACACAGGAGGAAAAAATTAAAACATAACAAGCATTATATTACAAACTGACTTTGTTTCATCATACAAGGCAAAGACACCATGAATGTATTCATTCAAAAATAATGTCTTGCCCACACTGCGTTGCCACAATGCGAGACCCCTCTAGGACATCTGCAAAATAGCACTCGGGTGTGCGGTGCTCCTTGCCCTCTGGCGGCCCTCTGGTCAGCTCGACGGCATCCATCTTTGCCCACCACATCTTGCAACGGGCGAAGGCCATGCGCGCACCTTCAATACATGTCGATCGCTTGACGACATCCATCCGAGGACAGGCATTCACCAGCCGCTTCATGAGTCCGAAGTAGCTGCCGGGATAGCTTCGGCTGGCCATAGTCAGATTATCAAATCCTTCATGGCTAGTTCAGCCACCCTATGCAGCTCCACCAGCTGTTTCAGCTGATCGGTGAAGGGCACGGGATGCTCTGACGCAAGATACTACGACCAGAACAATTTTTCCATGGAGGTCCCTTCTTCGGCTTGAAAGAACTTCGCGGCATCGGGCACACTGCGCGGCAAATCTGCGTAGGCCCCTGGAGAACTCCGAATCCGGTCTAGTAAGAAATACTTCTTCTTCATATACTTGCTTTGCATACTAAATGCCTTACCCTCCATGATCTTCCTAGCCTTCTGGATCTCTTGGAGGGCGCCCTGGGCCTCATTCCGGGCCGTCTCCGCACTCTGACGAGCCTTGGCGAGTTCGATCTCTCGAACGGACGCGTCGTGCTCCAAGGTATCGCACTTCCTCACCGCGTCCTGGAGCTATTGTTGAACCTCGTTGACCCGGGCCTTGAGTTCTTACGGGCGGCCTGCTCCTTGATAGCCTTCCCCTCGACTTCGGCCAAGGCCTTCTTCAGGGCCTCGACCTCAGTCGTCGCTTCTATATATCTTGACACTTCAGTCAATCCATATTATTTGACCTTCTTAATATAAAATGGGTTATCACATACCTTCTTTTTCTTGGAGCTGCCTCCTCACCTGACCGAGCTCCTCCTCGGCCTGCTCCAATCTTTGCTTCAGTCTAGAGACTTCGGCAGTATGTGAGGCTGCGGCCAACAGTGACGCATGTGTATTCATTTCAGACAAGTTTAGTTAGTCTCCTGCCATAAGGGATTGATCCTTTGTCCGGTTTCTTCTTTCCGGGCACCGGACGATGTCTAGGGGCTACTGTCTATATTGGGATTTTCTCTTTGTGCATCGCTTACCTCAAAACCTGTCAGCAGGCTGTTGTAGGCTTCGGTTAGTCTGCTCTTGGCAGACTGAACCCTTTCAATCACCGTGCCCATAAGAACAAGTGCTCATCCACAATGGAAGCGCCTCGCAGCGCTTCCAGCAGATTATCTGGTGCCCCTGGTTGGACAGGGGTCACCGGTGGCATAGGCATACCCCCTTCTTTCGAAGGAGGCTGCGTGCCGGATTCCGAAGCCGTATCAGTCTCCGGAATCCAGTCCGGTTGAGGGCCAAACTGAATACGGCCCTCATCCCCAGTCTCCATGGGAATTGGCTCCCCCTGGTGTTCGACGACGGAGGCTTCGCCTTCTGGCGCCTCCTGAGCCTCTCCCTGGCCTGGGAAGGTCCGTTGGGAGAGCACCTCATCGTCTCCCTTGGCCTTGGGAGAGTAAGCGGCTGATGGTGTCCCGCTGGCCATCTCCTTCGAGTCCAACGAACCTCTTGATGAGGATTGTTGGGAGCTGTTGTGGGCCGGCTGATGGTGTCCCGCTGGCCATCTCCTTCGAGTCCAATGAACCTCTTGATGAGGATTGTTGGGAGCTGTCGTGGGCCGGACTGCAATAGCATAACTAACCATGTCAATACGACAAAGAGGAGAGGTTAGATCTACGGGCATGCACGAGTCTTAGCACTTATGATGCGGCCCCAGGCTTAGTGTGGGGGCGTCGCTCCGGACTGCTGTCGACGTCCCATGCGGAGCTGCCCGTGAGCGGGCCTTTCCCCTTCTTGGGCGCCTCCGCCTCCAGAATTGTGGAGGCCGCCCTCTTCTTTCTCCCCCCATCAGGGGGAGAGTCGCTCTCCTCCTCCTCCTCCTTTTCATCATCTTCGTCTTTGGCGATGGAGAAACGGGTCTCGTTTGCGGACGTCGGTTCGAAGCGCGCTTACGGCGGGGGCCACTCCGGACCCCCTTGGCCTTCCCCGTGGCCTTCTTCGACGGCGCCATATAGGGCGCCGGCACCAGCATCTTCGCTAAACACGGACTGACTGGTTCTTCAGGCAGCGAAGTCGGGCACTAGATCTTCTTCGCCCTCTCCATCCATTCCTAAAGAAGCAATGACAGTAAAAGTTCAGATATCCTCCTTGAAACAAACAACAAGAGGATGCGTTAAAAACTTACCTCGCTGGCGAGGTGGTTAATATCGTGCCCACGGTCCAAATCCGTGGCTGGCGGTATCTCGTTACCCTTGAAGAGCAACTTCCAGGCATCTTTTTGAGTGGTCTCGAAGAGCCTCTTCAGGGTATGGTGCTTCTTCGGATTGAACTTCCATGGCGGGAGGCTTCGGCTTTGGCACGAGAGAATCCGGCGAAGTAGCATCACCTGGATTATATCGACAAGTTTGACATTCTTGTCCACCATGCTCGGAACGCATGTCTGCAGTGCTATCAGCTCGTCTGGCGATTACCAGTTCGGGCTCTTCTCAACCCAGGAGGTGAGCCACATTGGAGCACCGGAGTTGAATTTGGTAGTTGCGGCCTAGTTGGCGCTGCAGGTTTCTGTAATGTAGAACCATTGTTTCTGCCATTCCTTTACAGTCTCCACGAAAGTGCCTTTCTGCCAGGAGACATTGGATAGCTTAATCACCATGTCTCCTCCGCACTCCGCGTGCTGGCCATCCACCACCTTCGGCTTCATGTTGAAGACTTTGAGCCACAGCCCGAAGTGGGGTTGGATGTGGAGGAAGGCCTCACACACGACGATGAACGTCGAGATGTTGAGGAAGGAGTTTGGGGATAGATAATGAAGTCTATCCCGTAATAGTACATCAGCCCGCGAAGAAAAGGGTGGAGTGGAAACCCTAGCCCGCGGAGGAAATGAGGGATGAATACCACCCTCTCACTGGGCTTCGGCATGGGGACGACTTGCCCCTGGGCCGGAAGACGGTGGGTGATTTCCTTCGCCAAGTACCCGGCCGCCCGAAGCTCAGTAATTTCCTTCTCCTTGACGGAGGAGACCATCCACTTACCTTGGCCCCCGGATCCAGACATGGTTGAGTTCTAGCTTGAGTGGGAAGAAGATTTGAACTTGGGCGCTAGAGCTCAAGAGTGGAAGGGCGGAGGAAGAGAGAAGGCGTGGGAGAAGAAGGGGGAATCTTTATCCCCTTATAAAGGCAGTGAATATCGAACGCCTCCCCACTCGCCTATTCCCAAGGGCTGTGTAAACAGGCACGGTTGGGTTACCCACGCCCGAATTGATGAAAATCCTGCAATAAGGGGACACGATCTCTGCTTTGACAAGACGTGCCAATGGAAACCGCATCTCGAAATGCGGAATGGTGGACAAAAACGGTTCAATATAGTGACCAAACAGATGTGATGTCATCTTGCAAAAAGTTGTCAGTAGATGGGACTCGTGGAATATTATATTCCCTCTGCGGTTGTGTGTGGTGCGTGTGTTATAGGTCCGGACACATTCAATGCGTCCGAAGACTATCTTGGAGTTCGGAAGGAGGAACCCGCCTTGCAATGCCGAAGACAGATCTACGCGCCGGATACCTTGTCATTGAAGCCAGGTTCAGGGGATACTGAGGGAGTCCTGGACTAAGGGGTCCACGGGCGTCCGGCCTGTTAGCCATGGGCCGGACTGATGGGCTGTGAAGATACGAAGACCGAAGATTGCACCCGTGTCTAGATGGGACTCTCCTTGGCGTGGAAGGCAAGCTTGGCGACCAAATATGTAGATTCCTTTCCTTGTAACCGACCCTGTGTAACCCTAGATCCTCCTAGTGTCTATATAAACCGGAGGACTTAGTCCGGAGGGAGATTCATGATCATAGTCATACAGGCTAGACTTCTAGGGTTTAGCCATTACGATCTCGTGGTAGATCAACTCTTGTAATACTCATATTCATCAAGATCAATCAAGCAGGAAGTAGGGCATTACCTCCATAGAGAGGGCCCAAACCTGGGTAGACATCGTGTCCCCTGTCTCCTGTTACCATCGACCTTAGATGCACAGTTTGGGACCCCCTACCTAAGATCCGCCGGTTTTGACACCCACAGCGTACTTCTTGTTGCCCCCTCTGGGGAGCACTTGAAGTACGTTGTCCAAATGCACTTTGCCCGGGAAGAGGTGATGTAGGGTGAGACTCTAAACAGCCGATCTTTCACGAAAGGAGCGGATCCCAACTAAGAACACGAAGAACACGAGGGGATAACTAGGGAAAACACAAGAGGAACTCTCAAAACCAACAAGATATATTCACACATATGCTAGATCCTCGAAGCACAAAGGGGGATACACGATCCAAAGTCAACAACGGACGATACAATGGGTAACCGGTTCTTCTCCGTGAGGAGGTCTTGATGGGGCCACCCAAGAGGGGGTCTTGAATCGGCTTGGAAGGATCTTCTACGATGGAGGCGCGATCTCCGAGGAGAAGGTAACCAAGTGGATGAGCAAAGCTCTCACACAAACATGAGCTAATCCTTTTCTAACCCTAACTAGGAGGAGGGAGAGGTCTATTTATAGTCTTGGTGCAAAGAGGGGCGAAGTGAAGGGGTACATGGGCTTCGGCCCGAAACTGGACGCAGCCAGGGTCCAGACGTCCATGAGGCGCCGGTCGTCCGGAGGCTCGTGGGGGTCCAGACTTCTGTAGATCTTCGGATGTCCGCAAATTATGTTCTGTTGCCATGGCGTCAGACGTCCGTAGGTGCCCGGTCGTCCGGTCTTCCCTGGATTTCCATAGATTCAGTTCTGTTGGCGTAGCATCGGTCGTCCGGAGGGATGCGGTCGTCCGGAGCCTGGGAGTCATCGGACGTCCGGTCCGGGTCGGTCGTGCAGCCGTTGTAGAATTTGGTGGCCTTGCTTCCTTGGGTTGGCATGGCCTTTAGGGGTCGGACGTCTGGGCTGGGCCGGTCGTCCGGAGCCTGTAGCTTCCTTGACAGCTCTTCCTCTTGTCCTTCGTACTTGGTGTCCTCGCTGTCTTGTCCATTGGATGTAGTTGTTCCATGGCACTCCTCCAAGTACCTAAGCACACATAGTGTTTCCGTTTGAGGTAGTAGCCATGTCTCATGTGCCGAAGGTCGTAGTTCGGAAAGGAGCGAGTTCACCTTATCTTCGATAGCCTTGGCTCGGGCTCTTGTCATTAGTCCAAGTGGTGACTTTGGAGGTGTAGATGCGTCCATGGGGATGATCGTGGGATGCTCCGCATCATCTCCCCTCCCTTGGGAAAGCTCCGACCTCGGATCGAAATCTTCATCACTATGGTAGGGCGAAAGATCCTTGATGTTGAAGACGTCGCTCACGTTGTACTTGTTGTGTGGGAGGTCGATCTTGTAAGCGTTTTTGTTGTAGCGTGCTAGCAACATGAAGGGTACATCGGCTCATGGTAGAAGTTTGGACTTGCGTTCGTTGGGGAAGCGGTCCTTGCGAATGTGTAGCCACACAAGATCTCCTATGTTGAATATCATGGGTTGCTTGTTGACGTTGAGCTTGGTCGCGAGTCGTTGTACTTGCCGCTCGATGGTGTGCCTTGTATCTTCATGCATCTTCTTGAGGTAGTTCACTCGGGTGCTCGCATCCATGTTGATGCGCTGTTATAGTGGTAGAGGAAGGATGTCCAAAGGGGACAACGGGTTGAATCCGTAGACGACCTCGAAAGGGGACTTGCCGGTTGTTGAGTGTCTTGCGCGGTTGTAGGCGTACTCGGCGATCGGTAGGCACTCCTCCCACTCCTTGATGTTCTTCTTGATTAGCATGCGAAGAATAGTGAAGAGCGTGCGGTTCGTCACCTCCGTTTGGCCGTCGGTTTGTGGATGGTATGCCATGGAGAATAGTAGCTTGATTCCAAGCTTGGCACATAAGGTCTTCCGAAAGTAACTCAAGAACTTGACATCGCAGTCCGAGACAATCGTCTTTGGCACTCCATGAAGTCGCAAGATTTCCCTACAAAAGATAGTGGCAACATGTGAAGCATCATCTATCTTGTTGCAACGAATGAAATGAACCATTTTGGAGAATCGGTCCACAAGGACAAAAATGGAATCCTAGCAATTTTTAGTTCTAAGCAAACAAAGCACAAAATCCATGCTAATATCTTCCCATGGTTGATATGGAATTGGAAGTGGCATGTAAAGGCCATGAGATTGAGCTTTAGACTTAGCTTTGCGACATGTAGAGCATCGGTTGGTGAAGCGGTTAACGTCGCGAAACATCTTGGGCAAAAAATAGTTCTTGGAGAGCGTAGCAAGTGTCTTGTCGCGTCCAAAATGTCCCATGAGTCCTCCGCCATGAGATTCTTGCAAAAGCAACAAACGAAGAGAAGACTCAGGGATGCAAAGTTTGTTAGCTCTCAAAAGATAACCATCCTTGATGTAATATCATTCCCAAGATGGATGCATCAAACATTTGGCATAAGGGATGGCAAAAGTAGGATCACGCTCATACAAGTCTTTTATGTGCTCAAAGCCAATGACATTCAATTCAAATTGAGTAACAAGCATGCATATACGGGAAAGAGCATCCGCCACAACATTTTCCTTACCTTTAATATACTTGATGACATAAGGAATTGACTCTATAAATTCACTCCATTTAGCATGACGCTTGTTCAACTTAGTTTGACCCTTAAGGTATTTAAGCGTTTCATGATCAGTATGGATGATAAATTCATGAGGGCGGAGATAATGTTTCCATTCATGCAAAACTCGCACTAAAGCATATAGCTCTTTGTCATATATGGGGTAATTGAGTTGCGCTCCGGAAAGTTTCTCACTAAAATAAGCAATTGGGCGCTTCTCTTGTGTTAACACACCTCCTATGGCATTACCACTAGAATCACAATGAATTTCAAAAGGTTTGTCAAAGTTGGGTAATGCAAGCACGGGAGCATGAGTAAGCAAATTCTTAAGCTCATTGAATGCGGTGTCTTGCGATGATCCCCAAACAAACGGTGCATTTTTCTTACTCAAAGCATGCAAACGTGAAGCAATGGTGCTAAAATCCTTCACAAATCTATGGTAGAAACCGGCTAAACCAAGAAAACTACGCACTTGTTGCAAGTTAGTTGGTTGGAGCCAAGTTTTAATAGCATTGATCTTAGAGTCATCAACATGAACACCCTTATAAGATACTACAAAACCCAAGAAAACAATCTTATCAACACCGAAAAGGCATTTTTCCATATTAGCATAAAGTTGCTCTTTTCGAAGAGTTTGTAGCACAGTGTCAAGGTGGGTGACATGCTGTTTGAGAGATTTGCTAAAAACAAGGATATCATCGAAGTAGACAACAACAAATTCACCAATATAAGGGCGAAACACATAATGCATAAGACGCATGAAAGTACCCGGTGCTTCTGATAAACCCATAGGCATGACTAACCACTCATACAAACCAAACTTTCTTTTGATGCGATTTTCCATTCATCACCCTCTTGAATGCGTATTTGATAGTAACCACTTTTAAGATCAATTTTGGAAAAGATAGTGGCACCACTAAGTTCATCAAGCATATCATTAAGGAGTGGAATGGGGTACCTATAGCGAACGGTGATAGCATTGATGGGTCTACAATCGGAACACATGCGAAAGCTACCGTCTCTTTTTGGTGCAAGAATGACAGGTACGGCACAAGGACTCGAACTTTCACGCACATGTCCATGGTCTATGAGATGCTTTACTTGCCTTTGTATTTCTTTGGTTTCTTCGGGGTTGACTCGCTAGGGAGCCTTGTTTGGAAGTGGTGCTCCAGGGATGAGGTCGATGCGATGTTCGATGCCTCGTAGTGGAGGTAGACCCGGAGGTAGCTCGTTGGGGAAAACATCTTGGAATTCCTGTAAGAGAGAAGATAACACCAAAGGTAGATTGTGAGAGGTGTTAGTTTTTGGTGCCTCGTCCTTGCATAATAGGACATAGTGTAGGACACTTGATGGGTTCTCACACACTTCTCTCATCTCATGTTTGGTGGCAAACGTAACTAAGTTTTTCTTGTCGCTCATCGTGGAGGCACTCAATTTGGGCTTGTGGCGCTCACTCTCTTTTTGGTGGTTCGCTCTCTCACTATTCTCTCCACGATGGGGTGCTTGCTTGTCCGCGATCACTTGGCTTGGAGACATAGGTCGTAGCACATACTCCTTTCCTTTCATCTTGAAGCTATAGTGGTTTGTACGCCCATTGTGGATGACACCTCGCTCATATTGCCATGGCCGTCCAAGAAGGGGGTGGCAAACGATCATCGGTAGGACATCACACTCCAAAGTGTCTTCGTAAGCTCTGATCTTGAAAGAAACTTGTACTCTATGCTCGACTTGGATGGTGTCGGTGTCGCTTAGCCATTGAACCTTGTAGGGGTGCGGGTGCTTCATCTTGACCAATTGGAGCTTGGAGCATAGTTCTTCACTTGCTAAGTTATGGCAACTCCCTCCATCGATGATGACCTTGACGAACCGTCCATTGATGCCGGCCTTGGTGTGGAAGATATGGCATCTTTGGTCTTCTTCTTGTTGATGTTGAAGATTCAAGACCTTGGAGACAACGAGAGCGGGACTTGAGTCTTTGTCACAAAAGACTTGATTATCTTCATCTTCATTCACTTGCCGGTGCATGGTCACTTGCTCAAGGGCTTCCATCTCCTCTTCACTCATGGAGTCGTAGGTTCCATCGTCGTTGAGGATCATGGTGTGCTTGTTTGTACACTCAAAGGACTTGTGGCCTCGGCCTCCGCATGTGAAGCATTTGAAGGAACTTGTCTTGATGGTCTCATCGGTTGGGGTAGATGATGATGAAGCTTTCGGCTTGAAGTTGCTTGTAGTAGGCGGACGATTTGAGCTTGTCGAAGTTTTCTTGTAACTTGACTTGTCGCTGTTTCTTGTAGATGGCTTGGTTGAGGTAGACGTTGTTGGAGTCGTTGAAGCTTGGGTGTTGGAGAAACCATAGGACTTGGATGAGAACTTGGCATACTTGAAGTCGTCTTGTACTTGACATTCCGCTTTGGTAGCTTGATGCACTAGCTCGATGAGGTTCCAGTATGGTTGGAAGTCGGCGATCTTCTTGATAGGATGATTGAGTCCATTCAAGAAACGTGCCATAGTTTGCTCATCATCTTCCGTGACATTGGCTCTTATCATGGCAATCTCCATTTCTTTGTAGTACTCTTCAACGCTCTTGGTTCCTTGCTTGAGTAGTTGGAGTTTCTTGAAGAGGTCGCGGTTGTAGTAGTTAGGCACGAATCGTGCTCTCATGACATCCTTCATTTGCACCCAAGTGGTTATTGGCGGTTCACCTTTGGCCTCTCCGCGCTCAATGACTTGCTCCCACCAAATGAGGACGTAGTCTTGGAATTCAAGGGATGCCATCGCGATCTTCTTCTCTTCTTCGTAGTTGTGCAAGCAGAAGATATTGTCGACCTTCAATGCCCATGATATGTACTCTTCGGGGTCATTGCTTCCGGTGAACTTGGGCATGGTGAACTTTAGCTTGCCGTATCGTTGCTCTTCATTGTGTTGGGGCCGAGGATGATGACGCCCATGTCACTGAGGGTTGACAAACTCATGTTGCTCTTGACGAGGAGGGTTGTCGACCTCATGTTGCTCTTGTCTTGGAGGATTTCCATTGTCTTCATGCTCCTGTTGAACTTGATGTTGTTGTTCTTGGCGTTGTGCCTCGGTTTCCTATGAATCTTGATGTTTTCGTGCTCATTCCTCTTATTCTTGTTGTCGTTGGCATTGCCGTTCTTGTGCTTGCGCGAATGTAGCTTGGTTTTGACGATGTCAATGCTCTTGAGAGTCGGTGTCGTGGAGAGGATTGCGGTTGGATTGACGATCTTGACGCATGGCATGACAAAGAATATTCGATGTCGGGGTACTTGAGCCGGAGATAGTGTCTTTGGAGTGTTGACTTGAGCGGCTCCGTCTTGAGTAGGATGAAGTGGTCGAAGAGCGGTTGACCAACAAGGCACAAATCTCGTCCATTCTTGCATCATTCTCGTGCTTGTGTTCGTCGAGCTTGTTGTCGAAGTAGTTTCTTGTTCGTTGCTTGGAGAGTTGCAAGTTGGTGGCGAGGTTTTCGATGCGGTCGCTCATTGCTAGTTGCTCTTCATGCAAAGCTCGTTGTGTACCAAAGAGGTGGATTTTGGTGACGTAGTTGTTTGGTTCGTCATCTTGCTCAAGGAAGAGTGGGTTTGTAGAAGTACTTGGACTATTCATCATTCCAAACAAAAATATGTGAGTGGGAGAAAGAGAAGAACCAATACCAAATGTACCTTGACCGATGTTGAAGATGTATCAATGATCACTCAATGTGTAACAAGGAAAGAGCACAATTGGTACCAATTCTTGTTGGTTTCTCGCACCTACACAAGTAAAAGCTTATGGTGGAGATTGGTTAGGATGGTGGCACAAAATTTGATGCAATTGTAAGTGAGACTCAATAATGTTGGAAAAGATTCACAAATTTGCAAATGCAACAAGTAGACCAATAGCAAGATAAGGTACACGGAAACACACACGCAAATAGATAAGTGGGGTCGTGCAACCAAGGGTGTGCCAAAATGTGGAATCCACAAAGATGCTCGTGTTGCACAACACTAGAGAGATGCTAGCATGATTGCACAATAGGCGGATTCGAACTTGTGCACAATCTACTAAGCAAAAATGCAACGACTTCTATCCCAAGTATGCTACATGTATGGTATTTCTATGCTATGATCCAAGATGATCGAGTATGACAATCTTAATGGTGTATGATGCTATGGTTCTGGCTTATAAGCTCTTTGCTTATCTTTCCTTTTGCTTAAAAGCTTGTTTGGCTCTTTGTGTGTGAGCTCTTTTCTCATGCAATGCTTCACGAACCAAGATAGCAATTTTGTATGCGATGACAACTTTGTGACACAAGAGATGATACCAAGGTATGCACCATGATACTATGGTATGTATGCTATGGGTATATGATCACTAATGTGCACAAGTCACGTTGCCGGCAATACTCGAAGGCTAGTCTCGATGGGTAAGCGACGCAAAAGTAAGGCTATGGGGTTATCAATGCAAATGCAAGAAAGTATGATGATATCACAATACCAAGATGATGTTACCAAAATGATGTAGTCGTTCGTAGTAGTCCTTGGCGAAGATGAGTGGCGGTGATGTCAATGTCGAACCATTCCTAGTTAGCCGAAACACCCTAGGAAACAATGAATCACAACTCAAATTCTCAAAACCAAAAGCGGCCAAATGTGACGGAGTTGGCGGTGAGGTTTGGTGTATCGAGAGGGTTTGCGAAAGTTAGGTGGTGGTGGTATAGGAAAGTGTATGCAAAAGTGGTGGATGTGGCTGAAAATTGTTGGGAAATATCCAGTTTCGTCAGGGTATTGCGGACGTCCGGGGTTTTACGGTCGTCCGGTCGTCGGATGTCCGGAGGCTGTCAGACATCCGGTGCCTGGGCGATTTCGGGCACGGGATGAACTACTAGGGTTCGAGGTGGAAATGGTGAAATTGGTCAAATTCGGGCGATTTCATGGATGGAAAAGGTAGAGATGATAGGGAAAAGCTAGATCCACTCATGGCAAAGCAAATCCATGGATCAAATCCAACAAAACTTCATCACACCAACAAATCACAAAAAAAAATTGGGGCTATTTTTGTGGGGAATTATCGAATTAGGGAAGAACACAACAAAATCAAGCTAGAAAACGAAGAGGGGAGGCTCCGAAATCGTGATCAACGTGGCTCATGATACCAAGATGATGTAGGGTGAGACCCTAAACGGCCGATCTTTCACGAAAGGAGCGGATTCCAACTAAGAACATGAAGAACACGAGGGGATAACGAGGGAAAACACAAGAGGAACTCCCAAAACCAACAAGATATAGTCACACATATGCTAGATCCTCGAAACACAAAGGGGGATACACGATCCAAAGTCAACAACGAACGATATAATGGGTATCCGGTTCTTCTCCGTGAGGAGGTCTTGATGGGGCCACCCAAGAGGGGGTCTTGAATCCGCTTGGAAGGATCTTCTCCGATGGAGGCGCAATCTCCGAGGAGAAGGTAACCAAGTGGATGAGCAAAGCTCTCACACAAACATGAGCTAATCCTTTGCAAACCCTCACTAAGAGGAGGGAGAGATCTATTTATAGTCTTGGTGCAAAGAGGGGCGAAGTGAAGGGGTACATGGGCTTCGGCCCGAAACTGGATGCAGCCAGGGTCCGGACGTCCGTGAGGCGCCGGTCGTCCGAAGGCTCGCGGGGGTCCGGACGTCCGTAGATCTTCGAATGTCCGCAAATTATGTTCTGTTGCCATGGCGTTGGACGTCCATAAGTGCTCGGTCGTACGGCCGCCGGTCGTCCGGTCTTCCTCGGATTTCCGTAGATTCAGTTCTGTTGGTGTAGCGTCGGTCGTCCGGAGGGATGTGGTCACCTGGAGCCTGGGAGTCGTCGGACGTACGGTCCGGGTCGGTCGTCCGGATGCTGTAGCATTTGGTTGCCTGGCTTCCTTGGGATTGGCGTGGCCTTCAGGGGTCGGACATCCGGGCTGGGCTGGTCATCCGGAGCCTGTAGCTTCTGTGACAGCTCTTCCTCTTGTCCTTCTACTTGGTGTCCTCGCCGTCTTGTCCATTGGATGTAGTCGTTCCATGGCATTCCTCCAAGTACCTAAGCACACATAGTGTTTCCGTTTGAGGTAGTAGCCATGTCTCATGTGTCGAAGGTCGTAGTTCGGAAAGGAGCGAGTTCACCTTATCTTCGATAGCCTTGGCTCAGGCTCTTGTCATTGGTCCAAGTGGTGACATTGGAGGTGTAGATGCGTCCGTGGGGATGATCGTGGGATGCTCCGCGTCAAGAGGCCACCAACAATATAGCTGAGTATGAAGGGCTCCTTGCTAGGCTCAGAATTGCAGCAGAATTGGGAATCAAGAAGCTGATCATATGAGGAGATTCACGGCTTGTGGTGAGACAAGTCAACAATGATTATAAAAGCCCATTGATGGAAGCGTACATCAAGGAAGTGAGGAGATTAGAGGAGCACTTTAACGGGTTGCAAACAGAGCACATGCCCCGTGCGGAAAACAGCATAGTTGATCACATGTCAAAGTGTGTTGCGCAGAAGCTTCCTATGGAACCAGGAACTTTTGTTATCCGTCTCTCTCGGCCCTCCGTATCACCAGCCACAATGGCCAGGAAAAGGAGAAACTTTGACTATGGTAAGCCTCTCCTGGTTGAGCCATCCGCTCCTCGTAGAGACTCTGCCAGAAACAACTCCGCATAGCCTGCTAGACCACCCCCTCCAGCCGGGCCCATGGACCCTGCGAACGAGGCTGGTGCTCCCGCAGTAGAGGAGGTGCCGCTAGTCCTCGTTGCCGAGGCCCAGGCAACTTGGGCAAGGCACATCGTCCGCTTCCTCCAAACCGGAGAACTTCCCGGCGAACAAGATGAAGCTAAGAAAGTAGCCCGGAGGGCCAGTATGTATCGGTTTATCGATGACACTCTGTATGGAAGGAGGCCCAATGGTGTGAAATTGAAGTGTGTCTATCGGGTGGAAGGAAAGGAACTATTGGCTGAGATTCACAGAGGAATATGCGGATCACACATTGGATCAAGGGCATTAGTTGGGAAAGCATTCCAGCAAGGATTCTATTGGCCCACAGCCCTCCAAGATGCGGTCGAGCTCGTCATGACATGTCAAGCCTGCCAGTTCCATTCCAAGAGAACACGCCTGCCTGCCCAAGTCCTTCAGGCAATCCCTTTATCATGGCCATTTTCAGTCTGGGGGCTTGATATCCTCGGCCCCTTCCCCCGAGCAATCTGGGGCTTTGAATTCTTGTTTGTTGCTATCGACAAGTTTACAAAGTGGCAGGAAGTAACTGCCATGAGAAAGGTGACTGCTCAGTCAACTATCAAGTTCTTGAAAGAATTGGTGTGTCGTTTTGGAGTTCCGGCAACGATCATCACCGACAATGGCACCCAATTAACGAGCCATGCCTTCATGCAATATGTTCGTACCCTCGGAACCAAGATCTCATTCGCCTCTGTGGCACACCCCCGGTGCAATGGACAAGCTGAGAGGGCGAACGTTGAAGTGCTACATGGACTCAAGACAAGAACTTTTGATATGCTGCAGAACCACGGCATGCAGTGGATCAAGGAGCTGCCAGTAGTTCTTTGGTCCCTCAAAATGACACCTAATTGAGCTACCGTGCAGACTCCCTTCTCCCTGGTCTACATGGTAGAATCAGTTATCTCCACGGAACTCATTTACGGGTCCCCTCGAGTGCTTGCCTACGATGAAGTAGTGCAAGATCAGCACCGGTGTGACGATGTTGTGCTACTCGAGGATAACCATCTCCGGGCTGCTACGCGTGATGCAAGCTACCAGCAAGCCCTCCGTTGCTATCACAGCCGCATGGTTCATGCCTGGTGTTTTAAGGAAGGTGACCTTGTCCTTAGGCGCGTTCAGTCCGCCAAGGGTACAAACAAGTTCTCACCGATGTGGGAAGGCCCTTACCGGGTGGTACGAGTCACCAGACCTGGCGCAGTCTGTCTGGAGACCGGAGATGGCACTCAGTTGCAAAACTCATGAAATATTGAGCATTTTCGCAAGTACTACCCATAAGGCGCGAGGCTGTCGGGCACTGCCCGGCAGCCACCATTTTGTACAGGCCTTGCCTCAGCTGCATGTATCCCCTTGTACGAAGCCGAGGAGATGACCCCGTGCAAGAGAAAATAAAGAAGTGTTGTAGGGGGGCCCCAACTAAGATTACATGCATGCATGAGCACACCAAGATCACTGCATAATCATTTCATAAGCATTTGCATATGCATATAGATAGGATTGCATTTTGCATTCATTCTCATCTACATGGAGTTGCAAGTTCCTGTCGTGAACTTGGCCTCGACAAAGGACGGGAAGATTGCACGGCATAGCGATCCCCGGCAAGCCAAACAGATAAGTTTTACCTCTCGTCCATCAGTGTTCTATAAAGCTAGAACTTTGCATGAGAAAACCTCACCTCTCTTTTGAAACTTAGGTGCTCCCATCCATGACTCAAACGTTGCTTCGGTCAGGATGGTCGTTGTAGCCTTTGGTAAAATGGAGCTGGCGGGGGGCTGGCCCTCTGTCTGTTCCCTGCAGACGCAGTTCTCCGGCAGACAAAGAGGGTGCCGGCAGGATATCCTGCAGGGGAAAGCTCGTTTATTTACATTAAAGAGGCATTCCACCTGTGCATGGACATACACATGCACGGGTTCCCGGCAAGGTTCATCTTTTTCATTCATATGTTGATACAAGTACAAGCATTACATAACACAAAGGTGGACTCGAGAGATTACATTATTTGAATTAAAATTTGGCGATTGCCTACAAATTTAAGATTGAAAAAACATAAGTCCCCCATTACGCCTTTGCCCCTATCCATATCCTACAGGAAGAGGTCGAAGGGGCCGGAGGCGGGCACAGCTGGGATTAGGCACCTCCCCAGGATTAGGACGGTGTCGCTCCCCAGCAAGGAGGAAGAAACCGGAGGGCAGGCATGGATGTTGACGCTGCCGAAGGACCAGATGGAAGGC
The DNA here is from genome assembly GCA_032464435.1 of Aegilops umbellulata. Lineage (NCBI taxonomy): Eukaryota > Viridiplantae > Streptophyta > Magnoliopsida > Poales > Poaceae > Aegilops > Aegilops umbellulata. Next base: position 180,028,563 of record CP136058.1, read on the forward strand.
ACAGAGTCACCGGAAAACACGGCTCGACGGAACGGTCGTCCTCGTTTTTGATGCGTCATGGGTTGCCGCTGTCGTCCACATCACTACCACCCGAACACCTCGGCCCGACCACCATGCCGGACACCATGCTCTCTAAACCCTTCCACAGAGAGCATGCTCGTCTCCAGGAGCCCTGACGTTGGAAGCCACCGCACGTCCCGAAGCATGTGAGAAAGCAAGGAGCCTTCCTGTTCTACGAGAAAACCGCACCCAGGAGGAGCCAGATTCGCCCCCGTTAACGGCGAATCTCTCCTACGACTCCTCCCCGATGCCGCCAAAGGAAGAAGAATGGGGAGCGATCGACTACCATGCCCCATGCCCATCTCGAGCCGCGGCATGTGTTGGTCGCGTCCCCTCCCACTAAAGTCAAGGCCATTGGCGACCCGGCGGCAAGCACGCCGGGGTTGCCACTCCCGACGTCGGTGCCGCCGCCGAACCCTCCTCTCAGATCCAAGGGAGATCCCAAGCAGTAGCCTAGGGCTAACCCCGGGCTCTTCTCTTTGGCATCGCGGGCGAAAGAAGAGGGAGCGTGCAAATATGGATGACTCCGCCCTCCTCTGCCCCACCCCTTTTATAGGCCAGGCGGGGTGTTGGTGGGAAACGACACCTATGGGATCACGAGAATCCCATTCTACGGTTGCAGGGCGTGGGGGTTGCGAGAACAGCGGATCGAGCAGGCAGTACACGATTCCTTTATCCAGGTTCGGGCCGCGGAGATGCGTAAAACCCTACTCCTGCTTTGGTGGATTATATGCTTGTGTTCTTGAGCTAGCTATGGGGCGTGAGGAGCTCCAAAAAGCCGAATCCTCCTCCTGGTCGCCTGGGGCCTCCTTTTATAGGGAAAGGGGCTGCCACAGTGGCACACAGGAGGTGGAAAGGGTACAGTGGCGCGAGGTTATCCCTCGCATTACATGACAAGGCGAATTTAATGTGCCTTGCTTAGGTGTCCCTGCTTTATCGGGGGCGGGGGAGAGCCCCGTCTCGTCCGTCGCCACTCTCTCCTGCGTCGACACGCGCCTTGGCCAGCGGTGCCTGCGATGCCATGTAGGCGGGCAGGCAGCTGGGGTGGCGCGGTGGTAGGCCTCCACGAGGATCTGCATGCCGCCACGCAGGTGCCTGCCCAGCTGGTTTGGGTCGGCAGCTGCATGCGAACGGTGGTGGAGGCGCGACAGGTGCGGGTCCGATGGTGGCCCCACGGGTGTCCTCGGCAAGGGTCTTGCCGCGGCCCTGGCAAGGGTCTTGCCGGGGTCCCGACAAGGGTCTTACCGTGGCGCTTGCTGTCATCCCCGGCAAGGCTCTTGCCGGGGGCCTTGTGGTTTTCCTTGGCTGGGATCCCACCAAGGATCATCTTCTAAAGTGTGTATCTGGTCTTGAACGTCTTCACAAAGATCTTCATATCACTACGGGGATGCCTCCCGAATCCTTGCCCCATGGGGCTAGTGGACTCAAGGGTGACCCGCTCCGTAGGTGTGGGGCGAGGCTGCCACGGCAAGGGTCTTGCCGGGTTTGCTAAAACCACCTCCCGGCAAGGATCTTGCCGGGGAGGGGTGTAACGCCCTCGATGCGGCTATATCTCCCACGTGTCGAGGCACGACTTAGAGGCATAACCGCATTGAAAGCAATGTCGCAAGTGAGGTAATCTTCACACAATCCATGTAATAAATAACGAGGGAAAGATACATAGTTGGCTTACAATCGCCACTTCACACAAGTACATAAATAACATCCATCAAGCAGATTACACTCAAGGTCCGACTACGGTACCAAAATGAAAGAAGACTACCCCAAATGCTAACAGATCCCCGGATCTCCCAACTGGGCTCCACTACTGATCATCTGGAAAAGAAACATAGTAACGGCCACGTTCCTCATCGAACTCCCAAGTGAGCTCGGTCGCGTCATCTGCACTGACATCGTTGGTACCTGCAACTGAGGTGATAATATCTGTGAGCCACGGGGACTCAGCAATCTCACACCCGCGAGATCAAGACTATTTAAGCTTAAAGGTGGGAAAAGGATAGTGAGGTGGAGCTGCAGCAAGCGACTAGCATGTGGTGGCTATGGCGCAAAAGAGAGCGAGAAGAGAAGGCAAAGCACGGTCGTGAAGCTAGAAGTGATCAAGAAGTGATCCTGAAACAACCTACGTCAGACATAACTCCAACAACCGTGTTCACTTCCCGGACCCCGCCGAGAAGAGACCATCACGGTTACACACGCGGTTGATGTGTTTTAGTTAAGGTCAACTTCGGGTTTTCTACAACCGGACATCAACAAATTCCCATCTGCCTCATAACCGCGGGCACGGCTTTCGAAAGATAATACCCTGCAGGGGTGTCCCAACTTAGCCCATGATAAGCTCTCACGGTCAACGAAGGATATTCCTTCTACCGGGAAGACCCGATCAATCTCGGAATCCCGGACTACAAGACATTTCAACAGCAATAAAACAAGTCCAGCAAAGCCGCCCGATTGTGCCGACAAATCCTGATAGGAGCTGCACATATCTCGGTCTCAGGGCACATCCGGATTGTCCAAACTTCCGATAGGCGAACCCAGAGTTGCCCCTGGTGGCCACCGGCGGCTGACGGTTTGGACCAGCAATCGAAGGAGAACTGGCCCGGGGGTTAAAATAAAGATGACCCTTGAGTCTGCAGAACCCAAGGGAAAAAAGGCTAGGTGGCAAATGGTAAAACCAATGTTGGGCCTTGCTGGAAAAGTCTTATTCAAAGCGAACTGTCAAGGGGGTCCCATAAATCACCCAACCGTGTAAGGAACGCAACTCCGGGAACATAACACCGGTATGACGGAAAACTAGGGTGGCAAGAGTGGAACAAAACACCAGGCATAAGGCCGAGCCTTCCACCCTTTACCAAGTATATAGATGCATTAATTAAATAAGAGATATTGTGATATCCCAACAAGTAAACATGTTCCAACAAGGAACAACAAGATCATGTTCCAACAAGGAACAAACTTCATCTTCACCTGCAACTAACAACGCTATAAGAGGGGCTGAGCAAAGCGGTAACATAGCCAAACAACGGTTTGCTAGGACATGGATGGTTAGGGGCTGACAAGGCAATATAGGAGGCATGATATAGCAAGTGGTAGGTATCGCAGCATGGGCATAGCAAAAGAGCGAGCAATCTAGCAAGCAAAGATAGAAGTGATTTCGAGGGTATGGTCATCTTGCCTGCAAGGTTCTCAGAGTTGTCGAAAGCTTGGTCCTCGTAAGCGTTCTCAACAGGTTCCTCGTTCACGTACTCGTCTCCCGGCTCTACCCAAGACAAGAGAACAAGCAAAGGAACCAAAATCAACCACGATGCAACGCGCAATCAACATGATGCAAAGCATGGCATGAAATGCGAGAGGTGATATGCAATGCGTATGCATGCTCCGGAAGGACAAGGATGAACAGGGCATAATCTTGGCAAACCAAGCATGCCACTGGATAGATGAGGTGATTTCGGTTGAAATCGATATAAAGATCACCGGAAACGGATGCACGGTTTGCAAATGGCAAGCAAAACAAGAATGACACGAATCTGCCATAAACAGCATGATGCTACTTAGCAAACAACAAATAATTAAGCTACTGCACCCAAACATGGCAACAAAGCATATGACAGTAATCTACTCAAGATGCACGACAAAAGATGAACACTGAGCTACGGCTAATTCACCTCATAACAGGTTCAAACAAGCATGGCAAAAGTACAACTTATAACAGATTCACAGACTTAGTGAAATAACAAGAAGTCAGGAAAACAACATCAGGATGACGTGTTCAGAGCAACGAAACAACATACTACAGGTTCTGAACAAAGCAAAGAAAGGCATGTCATGAATCTACTCATAGCACTTGACAAAAGTCCCTTACTGACCATAAGCCAAAAAGGATCAGAAAATATAATTACACCCAAATCAAATAAGCAAGTTTCGTTACAGGTTTCAGACTTAGTAGAAAACTGGACATGGCAGAAAACTGTTAACGACTAGACATGTTCGAGAGCTCGATGCACTCACTACAGAGCTTTGCATGATAAACTAAGCATACATACATCAATAAGACATGGCATAGTAACAATACATGGCAAGAATAACATCATATCATGCAAGGATCAACTACACCAAGCTTGGCAAAATTGAATAACACGTAAACAATCTGCCAGTAACATTTTGAAGCAAAAGTAGAGCTCGATTGACTCAAGCTATGGCACCCCATAAATTCAAACAAAGGCATGGATGGATTAAGCAAATACTCAAGTTCAAAACTCCCTTACTGATCATGCTCAAATTATGCATGGCTCTCTCAGAAACAACATGAATACATGGCATGATAATAACAAAAGTCAGGGACTTAGTGAAATCACTAAGTCTCTGAAAACAGCAATATCAACATCCCTACTTTGCATGCAATTTCTAGCCACCTCAAGCATCATAAAAATACATAGCAAAATCCTCTGGAAAGGTAACATGGCATATTACAAAACACATATATAACTCAACCTCATAGGAGGTACACATCAATCATGGCAAAAATGACAAAAGTGCATGATCAGTTAAGATCCAGCAATAAACATCAACTAGCCCTCTTCTAACAGCATTTCGGGCATCAAGATGACTTCAAATGAAAATGATGCAATGGAACAAAATGATGTACTCTTCGAGACGAACAAAATGACATATTATGCGCGCGAAACGGAGCTACGGATGCAAAGCTATGGCAGGATTGACATGGGCACATGATGCAAAAGTCAGGGACTTAGAGAAATAAAGAGGGAGGGAAGAAGTCAACGGTGGCGCGGTTCCCGAGGTTCGCCGGCGCGGGTCGCCGGAGGAGCGCCGGAGGAGCGCCGGAGGAGGCGGCTGCAGCCCAGGGGCGGCCGGATCCGGGGCCGGGATGCCCGGATCTGGTGCGGCGCGGTGCGGAGGAGGCGGGGACGGCGCGGGGCGGCGCGGCGCCGGGGCGGGCGGCGCCGGGCGGCGCGGCGCGGCCGGGAGGCGGCGGCGGCCGGCGGGAGCCGCGGCGGGGACCGGGCGAGGCGGCGGAGGCGCGAGGCCAGGCGGCGGCGCGGGCGAGCTGGGGGCGCGCGGGGCGGCGCGGGCCCGCGGGGCTCGCGGCGGGCCGAGCGGGCCGGCGGCTCGGGAGCTGGCGGCGGGCCACGTGGCGGCCCCTGGCTGGCTGCGGGTGGCGGCGGCGGCGCGTCCGGCGCGGACCGGACGTGTCCGGCGGCGCGGGGCGACGGGGATCTAGGGTTAGGGGTGGATTTGCCCGTGATTTGAGGAGGGGGAGACGTTTTTATAGATAGGAGGAGCTAGGAGGCTCCAAACGGAGTGCGGTTTTCGCCCACGCGATCGTGATCGAACGGCGGAGGACATGGGAGTGACTTAGATGGGTTATTGGGCTGTTTGAAGGGGTGTTGGGCCGCAACACACACGAGGCCTTCACGGTTACCCGGTTAACCGTTGGAGTACCAAACGAACTCCGATTGACCCGAAACTTGACAGGCGGTCTACCGGTGCTATACCGAGGCCACATGTCAAACCTCGGTCCATTCCGAGAATGTTTAATACCCGCTCACGAAGAAATGTAAAAGGGGACGCCGGGAGACATAGGAGCGCCGGATTGCAAAACGGACAACGGGAAAGATGCTCGGATTTATGAGACGAACGCGTATGCAAATGCGATGCACATGATGACATGATATGAAATGCATGACAAGACCAAAATGCAAGACAGAGAGAACCCAACCATGGAGGGAATATCATAACACATAGCCGGAAACGGCAAGAGTTGGATTACAATTATGGCAAGTTACATCGGGGCGTTACAACACACCACCACTACGAGAGGATCTCGTCCCGAGATCTAGGACTGAAAGAACTCCGGATACTCAGAACGTAGGTGGTCTTCACGCTCCCAGGTGGCCTCTCGGTCTGAATGATGTGACCATTTCACTTTGAGGAATTTGATTGACTTGTTGCGAGTCTTGCGCTCAGTTGTCTCAAGAATAGCAACTGGATGCTCATGATACGACAAATCTTCTTGAAGATCAATCTCTTCGAAGTTGATGGTGCGCTCAGGCGTCTTGAAGCACTTGCGAAGCTGTGACACGTGGAAGGCATCGTGCACATTTGCAAAGTTGGAGGGGAGCTCAAGTTGATAGGCGAGATCGCCTCGTTTGCCGATGATCTTGAAGGGACCCACGTATCGCGGGGCAAGTTTCCCCTTGATACCGAAGCGACGAGTTCCTTTCATTGGCGAGACACGGAGGTAAACATGGTCTCCGATCTCGAATGCCACATCTCGGTGTTTGCTGTCGTAATAGCTCTTCTGGCGCGATTGCGCTGCTTTGAGGTTCTCACGAATCACCTTGCACATGGCCTCAGCCTCTGAGATCAAATCATTGCCGAGCAATTGACGTTCACCGGTTTCAGACCAGTTGAGTGGAGTACGGCACTTTCTGCCATAGAGAATCTCGAATGGGGCTTTGCCCGAGCTGGCTTGAAAGCTGTTGTTGTAAGAGAATTCAGCATAAGGAAGACAATCCTCCCACTTCATGCCGAAAGAGATAACACAGGCTCTGAGCATATCTTCAAGGATTTGATTGACACGCTCGACTTGTCCACTAGTCTGAGGGTGGAAAGCTGTGCTGAAGCGGATGTTGGTGCCCATGGCCGTCTGGAAAGAATCCCAAAACTTGGAGGTAAAGATGCTGCCACGGTCTGAAGAGATCAATTGTGGAATGCCGTGCAAAGAGACAATTCTGGAGGTGTAGAGCTCTGCCAGCTGCGCTGCTGTGATAGACTCTTTGATAGGAAGAAAATGAGCCACTTTGGTGAGCTTGTCGATGACGACGAAGATAGCATCATTTCCACGCTTGGACTTAGGAAAACCAGTCACGAAGTCCATTTCGATATGATCAAACTTCCATTCTGGAATAGCAAGAGGTTGGAGAAGACCAGCTGGTCGTTGGTGTTCTGCTTTCACCCTTCTGCAGACATCACACTCATTCACGAATTGAGCGATCTCACGCTTCATTCGAGTCCACCAATACGACTGCTTGAGGTCATGGTACATCTTTGTACTTCCAGGATGAATAGACAGAAGAGAATTGTGCGCTTCGTTCATAATGACTTTACGAAGATCACCCTTTGGAACCACGATCCGGTCCTCGAAGAAAAGAGTATCTCTGTCATCCACTCGATAGCATTTGTATTTGGGAATGCTCTTCTCAATACCACGTTTCACCTTCTTCACCATGGTATCCAACAATTGAGCCTCACGAATCTGATCTTCCAAAGTAGGAGAAACAATGAGGTTGGCAAGAACACCTTGAGGAACAACTTGGAGATTCAACTTGCGAAAAGCCTCACAGAGATCCGGTTGAAAAGGCTTGAGGATTAAGCTGTTGCAGTAAGCCTTTCTGCTCAAAGCGTCTGCAACCACATTAGCCTTGCCTGGAGTATATTCAATACTCGGATTATACTCTTGAATCATTTCGACCCATCGAGTTTGCCTGAGGTTGAGATGAGGCTGAGTGAAGATATACTTGAGACTCTTGTGATCTGTGAATATGTCCACTTTCCTTCCTAACAGGAGATGTCTCCATGTTATTAGTGCGTGGACAACTGCCGCCAACTCAAGATCGTGAGTGGGGTAGTTCCTTTCATTGGGCTTCAACTGGCGAGAGGTATAGGCAACAACCTTCTTCTCTTGCATTAAGACAGCACCGAGGCCCTGGAGAGAAGCATCACAGAATACTTCATAAGGCTTTGATTCATCAGGAGGAGTCAGCACTGGAGCAGTGACAAGTTTCTCTTTGAGAGTGTTGAAAGCAACGTCACACTCAGGAGACCAGACATATTTCACATGCTTCTGGAGGAGGTTGGAAAGAGGCTTGGCAATCTTGGAGAAATTCTCAACGAATCTTCGGCAATAGCTTGCAAGTCCAAGGAAACTGCGAAGCTGCTTGACATTCTGAGGAGGATTCCAATTCAAAACTGCAGACACCCTCTCTGGATTAACAGCGATGCCCTTGGCAGAGATGATATGACCAAGATAAAGAACTTCATCAAGCCAGAATTCACATTTGGAGAACTTCGCATATAATTGATACTCTCTGAGCTTGTCGAGTACCAATCTCAAATGTTCGGCATGATCCTTCTTATTCTTGGAGAAGACCAAAATATCATCGAGATAGACCAAGACAAATTCGTTGATGTAGGGGTTGAAGATGAAATTCATCAATCGAGTGAAATACGGAGGAGCATTGACGAGGCCGAAAGACATGACAGTATATTCATAAGAACCAAAGCTAGTTCTGAATGCTGTCTTGGGAATATCTTCTTCACGAATGCGAATCTGATGATAACCCATACGAAGGTCCAGCTTGGAGAACACCTTAGCACCTTTGAGTTGCTCAAATAGCTCATTGATGTTGGGAAGTGGGTACTTGTTCTTGATAGTCTTCTTGTTCAATGGACGGTAATCGACGCAAAGTCGGTCCGTGCCATCCTTCTTCTTGACAAAAAGAACACCACAACCCCAAGGAGAAGAACTTGGTCTGATCAGACCCAGACGTTCTTGTTTATCGAGTTGAATCTTCAATTCCTTGAGCTCATCTGGTCCAAGCTTGTAGGGACGCTTGCACACGGGTTCTGTGCCAGGCTCAAGCTCAATAACGAATTCAACTGGCCGACGGGGAGGCATACCCGGAAGCTCTTCTGGAAAAACATCTTGGTACTCACAAACGACTGGAATCTGAGAGATAGCCTCCATTTCACCCATCTCATTGAGAGAGAACAACCGAATGGTATCATCACGAGAAGCATAGATGATCACATCGTTCGAAGTGTGAGTCAATTTGATTTCCCTGGCAGCACACTCAAGCTGAGCCTTGTGCTTAGAAAGCCAGTCCATCCCGAGAATAAGATCAATATCAGAGTCACCAAGCACCATTGGAGAAGACAGAAATTTATAGTCACCCATCTTGATAGAGACATCCGGAACCATATAACTTGCATTCATGCATTTAGCCGGAGAGACAACTGATAAGGATTTAGGCAAACCTTGGATAGGCAATTCATGCATCGATGCAAAAGGCTTTGAGATGAAACAATGTGATGCACCAGTATCAAATAAGACTTTGGCAGGAATATCATTAACAGGAAGATTACCCATGATCACTTCAGAAGACTCTTCTGCTTGAGCTGCATTCAACATGTTCACCTTGGCATACTTGGAATTATGCTTAACCACTGCATTGCTGTTAGATTTCACAGGAGGAGGAGGCGGAAGGCGCCTCTGGTTGAAGCACTTGTTCGCATAGTGACCCTTCTGCTGGCATTTGTTACAAGTCACTTCTGAGAGCGGACGATGGTAAGGAGCACTTGGCCTTGGAGCTTGATTCTGAGACTTGTTCTGATAACCAGGGTTGGGTGGGTGGGAAGATCCACGGCCACTTGAGTTCTTCTGCTGATAAGGCTGACGGAACGGAGGAGGAGGAGGCAACCAGAACTTCTGTTGCTTAGCTGCCACAAGTGAGGAAGAAGAAGACTGAACTGCGTCTCTGACTCTCTTCTTAGATGCCTCACACTTGAGCTGAGCAGCTTCTTGTTTCAGTGCCATGTTGTAGAATTCATCATACTTTAATGGCTCGAAAAGCACGAGAGCAAGTTGCAGATCTTCTCTGAGACCACGCCTGAACTGGTAGATCATACTCTTCTCATCAGGGATGTCTTGCCTTGCAAAACGAGAGAGCTTCTGGAACTGAGTGTTGTATTGATAGACAGTCATGTTGCCTTGCTTGAGATTGCGGAATTCCTCACGCTTAAGCTCAACAACACTTTCTGGAATGTGGTGCGCTTTGAAGTCACGGCGGAAATCATCCCAAGTGATCACACGACCTCCTCTGGAATCTTTGTATTGCTGGAACCACTCAGCAGCTTGATCTTTGAGTTGAAAAGAGGCAAACTTGACAAAGTCCTCAGGTCTCACATTGCTGCATTCGAAATGCTTGCTGATGTCCACTAGCCAATCATCTGCGTCTGTGGCCTCGACACAGTAGCTGAAGGTTTTTGGCTGATTAGCAAGGAACTGGTTCAGTGAAGCGAAGTGCGGCTGATTGTTGCCTTGGCCTTGATTCTCTTGATTAGCTTGACCTTGGTTGCGATCTTGCAAGAGCTGAATCAGAATCTGAGCATTGGCATTTGTGGCAGTCATCAAGGCTTGCCAAGCTTCCGGAGGCGGAGGTGGTGGCGGAGGGTTAGCCTGATCTCCATCATTGCGTTCCGGATTCTGACGCGTTGGTGGAGCCATCCTGAAGAGGGTGACATCCATTAGCATCTTGACAGAGATATATAGAAGCTGAATCAAAGGAACGAAATTGCAACATATAGTCTTCACAATTAACATTCGAACGAGAATGAACGAAGGAATTCCAATGTAAATCATCACACTTCCAAAGCTGAGAAGCCACTTAGAACATGGTAAGGAATAAAATCAAAAAGGTACGGAAGTGAACAAATACTTGGTAAGGATTACCCAATCACAAACCAAATATCTGCGGAAGAAAATACTAGAGCTACAAGAATTCCCACTTATAAACTCCCGAAATTTTCTGGTTATGCAATCAGGTGTTGGGGATACAGGGGAAGCATAATATCTCACCCAAACTAGCAAATCCTACAACCAGCTGTATCCATCCTTCAACACATAACCAAGAAACCTTCGGAAATCGTCTACCTCAACCTTCGAAAACACATCCGTTATACAAGTCATGGCAATACTCCTGCACTCGCCACAGTACTGGGCTATCAGGTTATCTCACCAACAACTGTACAAAAGAGATTTTCGATGTCGGTCGTACTAAACTCAGGTATTCCAAAACCGCAACGATAAGATTATGACGACAACACCTCGGAGCTCAACTCCCCGGGACACTGCCACAACCCCTAAATGTCAGGAGGCAACCAAGACAATGTTGTCATCATAAAACCATCGGAACGATTGTAATATACCCGCGTGAACCTAAAAATTTTTTTTAGTGAAATTTGAGAAGAGAAGAGTCAAAACTCTACGTCAGGATGCCTTACCAGAAGGTCGAAGGGACTGGGAAGTAAAAAGAATTCCTAAACTCTCCGATATATAATTCCTAAATGACTCAAAACATTTTTCTAGACACAACTCGGCCACTAAAGACGATCAAACAGTGCGGGCTCCTAAGGTCGGGAAAGGCTCTGATACCAACTTGTAACGCCCTCGATGCGGCTATATCTCCCACGTGTCGAGGCACGACTTAGAGGCATAACCGCATTGAAAGCAATGTCGCAAGTGAGGTAATCTTCACACAATCCATGTAATAAATAACGAGGGAAAGATACATAGTTGGCTTACAATCGCCACTTCACACAAGTACATAAATAACATCCATCAAGCAGATTACACTCAAGGTCCGACTACGGTACCAAAATGAAAGAAGACTACCCCAAATGCTAACAGATCCCCGGATCTCCCAACTGGGCTCCACTACTGATCATCTGGAAAAGAAACATAGTAACGGCCACGTTCCTCATCGAACTCCCAAGTGAGCTCGGTCGCGTCATCTGCACTGACATCGTTGGTACCTGCAACTGAGGTGATAATATCTGTGAGCCACGGGGACTCAGCAATCTCACACCCGCGAGATCAAGACTATTTAAGCTTAAAGGTGGGAAAAGGATAGTGAGGTGGAGCTGCAGCAAGCGACTAGCATGTGGTGGCTATGGCGCAAAAGAGAGCGAGAAGAGAAGGCAAAGCACGGTCGTGAAGCTAGAAGTGATCAAGAAGTGATCCTGAAACAACCTACGTCAGACATAACTCCAACAACCGTGTTCACTTCCCGGACCCCGCCGAGAAGAGACCATCACGGTTACACACGCGGTTGATGTGTTTTAGTTAAGGTCAACTTCGGGTTTTCTACAACCGGACATCAACAAATTCCCATCTGCCTCATAACCGCGGGCACGGCTTTCGAAAGATAATACCCTGCAGGGGTGTCCCAACTTAGCCCATGATAAGCTCTCACGGTCAACGAAGGATATTCCTTCTACCGGGAAGACCCGATCAATCTCGGAATCCCGGACTACAAGACATTTCAACAGCAATAAAACAAGTCCAGCAAAGCCGCCCGATTGTGCCGACAAATCCTGATAGGAGCTGCACATATCTCGGTCTCAGGGCACATCCGGATTGTCCAAACTTCCGATAGGCGAACCCAGAGTTGCCCCTGGTGGCCACCGGCGGCTGACGGTTTGGACCAGCAATCGAAGGAGAACTGGCCCGGGGGTTAAAATAAAGATGACCCTTGAGTCTGCAGAACCCAAGGGAAAAAAAGGCTAGGTGGCAAATGGTAAAACCAATGTTGGGCCTTGCTGGAAAAGTCTTATTCAAAGCGAACTGTCAAGGGGGTCCCATAAATCACCCAACCGTGTAAGGAACGCAACTCCGGGAACATAACACCGGTATGACGGAAAACTAGGGTGGCAAGAGTGGAACAAAACACCAGGCATAAGGCCGAGCCTTCCACCCTTTACCAAGTATATAGATGCATTAATTAAATAAGAGATATTGTGATATCCCAACAAGTAAACATGTTCCAACAAGGAACAACAAGATCATGTTCCAACAAGGAACAAACTTCATCTTCACCTGCAACTAACAACGCTATAAGAGGGGCTGAGCAAAGCGGTAACATAGCCAAACAACGGTTTGCTAGGACATGGATGGTTAGGGGCTGACAAGGCAATATAGGAGGCATGATATAGCAAGTGGTAGGTATCGCAGCATGGGCATAGCAAAAGAGCGAGCAATCTAGCAAGCAAAGATAGAAGTGATTTCGAGGGTATGGTCATCTTGCCTGCAAGGTTCTCAGAGTTGTCGAAAGCTTGGTCCTCGTAAGCGTTCTCAACAGGTTCCTCGTTCACGTACTCGTCTCCCGGCTCTACCCAAGACAAGAGAACAAGCAAAGGAACCAAAATCAACCACGATGCAACGCGCAATCAACATGATGCAAAGCATGGCATGAAATGCGAGAGGTGATATGCAATGCGTATGCATGCTCCGGAAGGACAAGGATGAACAGGGCATAATCTTGGCAAACCAAGCATGCCACTGGATAGATGAGGTGATTTCGGTTGAAATCGATATAAAGATCACCGGAAACGGATGCACGGTTTGCAAATGGCAAGCAAAACAAGAATGACACGAATCTGCCATAAACAGCATGATGCTACTTAGCAAACAACAAATAATTAAGCTACTGCACCCAAACATGGCAACAAAGCATATGACAGTAATCTACTCAAGATGCACGACAAAAGATGAACACTGAGCTACGGCTAATTCACCTCATAACAGGTTCAAACAAGCATGGCAAAAGTACAACTTATAACAGATTCACAGACTTAGTGAAATAACAAGAAGTCAGGAAAACAACATCAGGATGACGTGTTCAGAGCAACGAAACAACATACTACAGGTTCTGAACAAAGCAAAGAAAGGCATGTCATGAATCTACTCATAGCACTTGACAAAAGTCCCTTACTGACCATAAGCCAAAAAGGATCAGAAAATATAATTACACCCAAATCAAATAAGCAAGTTTCGTTACAGGTTTCAGACTTAGTAGAAAACTGGACATGGCAGAAAACTGTTAACGACTAGACATGTTCGAGAGCTCGATGCACTCACTACAGAGCTTTGCATGATAAACTAAGCATACATACATCAATAAGACATGGCATAGTAACAATACATGGCAAGAATAACATCATATCATGCAAGGATCAACTACACCAAGCTTGGCAAAATTGAATAACACGTAAACAATCTGCCAGTAACATTTTGAAGCAAAAGTAGAGCTCGATTGACTCAAGCTATGGCACCCCATAAATTCAAACAAAGGCATGGATGGATTAAGCAAATACTCAAGTTCAAAACTCCCTTACTGATCATGCTCAAATTATGCATGGCTCTCTCAGAAACAACATGAATACATGGCATGATAATAACAAAAGTCAGGGACTTAGTGAAATCACTAAGTCTCTGAAAACAGCAATATCAACATCCCTACTTTGCATGCAATTTCTAGCCACCTCAAGCATCATAAAAATACATAGCAAAATCCTCTGGAAAGGTAACATGGCATATTACAAAACACATATATAACTCAACCTCATAGGAGGTACACATCAATCATGGCAAAAATGACAAAAGTGCATGATCAGTTAAGATCCAGCAATAAACATCAACTAGCCCTCTTCTAACAGCATTTCGGGCATCAAGATGACTTCAAATGAAAATGATGCAATGGAACAAAATGATGTACTCTTCGAGACGAACAAAATGACATATTATGCGCGCGAAACGGAGCTACGGATGCAAAGCTATGGCAGGATTGACATGGGCACATGATGCAAAAGTCAGGGACTTAGAGAAATAAAGAGGGAGGGAAGAAGTCAACGGTGGCGCGGTTCCCGAGGTTCGCCGGCGCGGGTCGCCGGAGGAGCGCCGGAGGAGCGCCGGAGGAGGCGGCTGCAGCCCAGGGGCGGCCGGATCCGGGGCCGGGATGCCCGGATCTGGTGCGGCGCGGTGCGGAGGAGGCGGGGACGGCGCGGGGCGGCGCGGCGCCGGGGCGGGCGGCGCCGGGCGGCGCGGCGCGGCCGGGAGGCGGCGGCGGCCGGCGGGAGCCGCGGCGGGGACCGGGCGAGGCGGCGGAGGCGCGAGGCCAGGCGGCGGCGCGGGCGAGCTGGGGGCGCGCGGGGCGGCGCGGGCCCGCGGGGCTCGCGGCGGGCCGAGCGGGCCGGCGGCTCGGGAGCTGGCGGCGGGCCACGTGGCGGCCCCTGGCTGGCTGCGGGTGGCGGCGGCGGCGCGTCCGGCGCGGACCGGACGTGTCCGGCGGCGCGGGGCGACGGGGATCTAGGGTTAGGGGTGGATTTGCCCGTGATTTGAGGAGGGGGAGACGTTTTTATAGATAGGAGGAGCTAGGAGGCTCCAAACGGAGTGCGGTTTTCGCCCACGCGATCGTGATCGAACGGCGGAGGACATGGGAGTGACTTAGATGGGTTATTGGGCTGTTTGAAGGGGTGTTGGGCCGCAACACACACGAGGCCTTCACGGTTACCCGGTTAACCGTTGGAGTACCAAACGAACTCCGATTGACCCGAAACTTGACAGGCGGTCTACCGGTGCTATACCGAGGCCACATGTCAAACCTCGGTCCATTCCGAGAATGTTTAATACCCGCTCACGAAGAAATGTAAAAGGGGACGCCGGGAGACATAGGAGCGCCGGATTGCAAAACGGACAACGGGAAAGATGCTCGGATTTATGAGACGAACGCGTATGCAAATGCGATGCACATGATGACATGATATGAAATGCATGACAAGACCAAAATGCAAGACAGAGAGAACCCAACCATGGAGGGAATATCATAACACATAGCCGGAAACGGCAAGAGTTGGATTACAATTATGGCAAGTTACATCGGGGCGTTACAAGGGGGCCCGCTTCGTCCCCTTTGCTCTTTGTGGTCTTGGCGTCGTCCTACTCCTCTTTGACTTTGGCCTCATCTCGGTTCTACCTCCCTTGCCGGGCTTGGTGCGGCGGTGCCCGTGGCTCAGACTGCCCGTGCACAGTCATAGGGGTACAAAAGGTGTACCCCCCTCTTTTTGTACACCGACAGGAGCCCCCGGGCCTGGGTCACACATGAGCGCTACGCATTGTTGGGCCAGGCCCAAGAACGGTGCGCGGGCAGGCAGGGCGGTTTTTACCGTGGTAAGTTTCTTCGCGCGCTGCGCCTCCCATGCTTCCCGCGCGTGGCACGGCATGGGCGTGACGTGGGTGGCATGCGTGGGGATAAGCTCCGCATGCATGCGTCACGTCGTAGTAAAGGAGGCGATTCGCGCCTTCCCCATAAACAGAGGGAGGCGTGGAGGCTCGGTCCATTTACTGGACGGGGCCGAGGCGTGGTCTTCGAGGCGTCCACTCCCCACGATCATGGGGTGGGGAGAGGTCGCCTCATTCGTCGCCTCGGTTCTGCACGCCTGCCATGCGGCTTCCATGCGCTTGGGGTGGCGAATGGTGGAGGCGGGAAACCGGGCCGTCGTGGGCCAAGGCAGCGGGTCGGTCCCAGTTCCCTGCGCCTTCTGCGTCTTGATTGGCTGAGCGGGGCGGCCGAGCCCCCACCCCGATCCTTTATAAGGGGCGGGAGGGGGGACGGCGGCCCACATTCTTTCATCTCTTCTTTCCCTCAGCTTCTGCTCCCCTCCCTCTCATTCGCCATGGAGAAAGGGAACCCTGGTCCTCCAACGGTGGCGATGAGGGTCGCCACCAGACAATGCGTCCCTCCTTCTCCCGCACCTGCGGTGGCAGAGCCAGCCGTAAGGGGAAGAGGGAGGGGGCGAGGTCGTGGGCGAGGTTGAGGGCGAGGCCGAGGCGCTCGGGGAAGAGGTGGACGGGGCGGCGAGCCGGCCTCGCCTCCGCCAGCGGTTCCTCTTCCCATGGCGGGCCACGTTGGGGACGACCCTTGTGAGTTCTTCGTCAGGCTGTGGCGGCCGCCTCGCCGTCGTCTTCGTCTCCCGACTCCATTTGCAAGTGAGATGGAGTTGGACACGCCCGAGACACTGAGGCTACACATGACGGGCTATGGAATCAGCAGTACGCGAGTCCGCGTCGACTTCCCAGCCCCTAATGTGATGTATCTTGGTCGAGGGTGGAAGACGTTCACCCGTATCCACCGTCTGACGGAGGGGCTCACCCTCCATTTTAAGCTGATGGAGGGCGGTCTCCTCTCCGTCAAGGTCTTCGGGTGCTTCAGGACTCGGGCAAGGTGCTGCGTGGAGAGCTCCTTTGATAGCGAAGACTCCTCATCGAACGAGAGTGACGAGGAGGACAGCGGCAGCGACGACGAGGGTAGCGGGCGGCAGGATGACGGGTCCTACTAGGTGTCGGGCGTCGCTCCGTGCGGCACCGGCGATCCCATCATCTGTGTCGCCGGCTCCTTGAACTTCTCGGGGTCGTCTCCTTGGATGGCTGGCGTAGGGAGGCTGCAGAAGAGGAAGAGGGCGGGCGGCAAGGCCATCAACTCGGAGTACGTGGGCACGACTCCTTCGACGCGTGCTGACGTCCTGCCGCCTCGTCTTCGAGCTCTGCCTCCAGCGCTGCCATCAATATCCAGCCTTCGGACGACCGCCGAGATGTTCTCTTGGTGTCTTCTGCCACCCGTAGCTTGCCTAGGTGCCCCTTTTGCCCTTCTCGCCTCCTTGACCTACCTCCTGAAGAGAGGGACAAGAAAGGGATTAAGGGCACCTTATCTTTCTTTAGTTTGTAAGCCTTCGGGCCTTAGCTGAATTTAAAGCTTGTAATCCCATCATTCATGTTTTTCATTCTCCAGGAACTGTACCTGAGTGGAATGTTTTTAATGAAAAAAGGGGATGCTTGCCGGGTCACTTGTCTTGCGGGTGGAACCCACGTCAAGGGGCAAAACCCTTGATATCTTCAAGATAGACACTTCCTTGCCCGGCAGCAGGCCCTGCCGTCTTCCCATGTCGCTCGACCTTTCTCACGCTTTCGGCGGAGGCAGGGATGAGGCGGGTTCAGGCTCCTCGTTTCGCCCCTTTGCTGCCGCGACTACGACCAAACCTGGCCCCAGGAACGATCCCTAGGGCCTAGAGTTTAGGGGAGCACGGTAGCTTTAGGAAGAAACGAGGTTTCGCATACCTCAGTCCATAAGAGAATGCATGATAAGGGATGAAAAACTTATCTGAGATTGCAGCCCCCGGCAACTCTGGTTTGCCGTGGGTGAATCTTTGTACTTGCAGTTCCCGGCAACACTGGCTTGCGGGGGTCCGGATGCTGGTCCGTCCCTCTTCTTCCCCTTCTTTTCTTATCCTCAAGTGATCCAGCAAGGATGTCCGAGCTCTGCGAACCAAAGGAGACAAAAGAACGGAAAAGAGACGCACACTCGACCTCTAAGCTAGGGGTTAGCCGCCACCAAGCACTATCAACCCTAACCAAGGACGAGACTAGACCTAGCATGCATGCTATAACTTAGGGCGCCAGCGCTTTATTTATGCTCAGGGTCTGCGCCTGGCTTTGTACAAAGGGTTACATGCATCATCGGCAATGCTTGTACAAAAGGTGGCTTGCCGGGAGGCCCGACAAGCCGCGCCTTATGGGTAAAACTTGCGAAGGTTCTCGATGTTCCAGGAGTTACTCATCGGAACGGCATCTTCGGTCTCCAGGCGGACTGCGCCGGGCCTGGTGACTCGTTTTACCCGATAAGGGCCTTCCCACTTCGGCGTCAACTTGTTGGAATTCTTGGCCGATTGAACGCGCCGAAGAACAAGGTCGCCTTCCTCAAGGCTTTGGGCATGAACCTTGCGGCTATGGTAGCAGCGCAAGGCTTGCTGGTAGCGTGCTGCTCTCACAGCCGCCCGAAGACGATCTTCCTCAAGGAGCAGTGCGTCGTCTTGGCGCAGTTGCTCTTGCTCAAGCTCATCATAAGCGAGCACTCAAGGTGACCCGTATATGAGTTCAGTGGGGATAACGGCTTCTGCCCCGTATACCAGGGCAAAGGGTGTCTGGCCGGTGGCTCGATTTGGTGTCGTCCTGATTGACCAAAGAACCGTCGGCAACTCATCAATCCAGCGCCTTCCGCTCTTGTGCAGCCTGTCAAAGGTCTTGGTCCTTAAGCCTCACAACACTTCAGCATTCGCCCTCTCAGCCTGCCCGTTGCTCCGTGGATGAGCAACGGAAGCGAAACAGACCTTGCTGCCGAGGTCCTGAGTATATTGCATGAAGGTGCGGCTTGTGAACTACGTACCGTTGTCGGTGATGATCCGGTTGGGTACACCGTAACGGCACACTAGCCCCTTGAAGAACTTGACGACCGACTGAGCTGTGACCTTCCTCACCGCCTCCACTTTTGGCCACTTTGTGAACTTGTCGGTGGCTACGTACAAGTACTCAAAGCCCCCGACAGCGCGGGGGAAGGGGCCTAGTATGTCGAGCCCCCAGACCGAGAAGGGCCAGGAGAGAGGAATGGTTTGAAGGGCTTGAGCTGGTTGATGAAGCTTTCTTGAATGGAACTGCCACGCCTCACACCTGGTGACGAGTGTCGTTGAATCCTGGAGGGCGGTGGGCCAGAAGAAACCCTGCTGGAATGCCTTGTCGGCAAGGGCTCTCGACCCAATGTGGGATCCACATATGCCTCCATGTATCTCTGCCAACAGCTCCAGTCCTTCCTCTCGAGGGATGCACTTCAATTTCACACCGTTCGGTCTCTTCCTGTACAGGACGTCATCGACGAACTGGTACATGGCAGAGCGACGGGCTACTTTTTCCGCTTCTTCCTGCTCCTCAAGAAGCTCCCTTGTCTGGAGGAATCGGACGGTATGCTGCGCCCACGCTGGAGCCTGAGGCTCGACGACAAGGACTAAAGTCATTTCCTCCGCTATAGGGGCGGTCGTCTCGACGACAAGAGCTTGGCGTCCTGCCGGAGCTAGCCGTCCCATGGCGGGTTCAGTGTCCTCGGCAACATCCTTGCCGGCGGCTCCGGGGAGCTCGGCAAGGAAGTACTTGCCGGGTCCTGATTTCCTTCTCTTGTTCTGCTCTGTTGATGGATCAACGGATGGCTGAGTTAGCTGAAGCACAAAGGTACCTGGTTCCACAGGTAGCTTGAGGGCAGCGCGCTTCGACAGGTAATCGGCGATATTGTTCTCCGTTCGGGGAATGTATTCTGCCTGGATACCGTCGAAGCACTCTTCCAGCTTTCTCACTTCATCAACGTAGGCCTTCATCAATGGGCTCTAGTAATCCTTATTGACTTGCTTGACGACAAGCTGCGAGTCGCCCCTGACGATGAGCTTTTTGATTCCGAGGTCCGCCGCGATCCTAAGACCGGCAAGCAGCCCTTCGTACTCTGTCGTGTTGTTTGTTGACACCTCTCTGGGGAAGTGCATCTGGATCACGTACTTGAGGTGCTCTCCGGTGGGGGCGACGAGCAGTACGGCAGCCCTGGCACCTTGGAGGGAGAAAGCCCCATCAAAGTACATAATCCAATCGCAACTTGCCTCCTTGCCGGGGAGAGCAGTGTCTTGGGCTTCTTTGTCAGGTGTGGTGGTCCATTCTGCAATGAACTCTGCCAGGACTCGGCTCTGGATCGTCGAGGTACTTGCGAACTTGAGGCCAAAGCTGGACAGCTCCAGCGCCCATTCCACAATCCTCCCCGTCGCATCTGGGTTGTGCAGTATCCGCTGCAGGGGGAGGCGAGTGACGACAGTGATCTCGTGTGCCTGGAAGTAGTGATGCAGCTTGCTCGAGGCCATGAGAAGGCCGAAGAGCAGTTTCTGCACACCGGAGTACCTCGACCTAGCACCCTGCAAGAGGGAGCTAACGAAGTAGACCGGGCGCTGCATCACTTCCTTCTTTGGCGGCACCTCGACCAACCGTGTCGCCTCCACACTGGTAGCGTCGGGCTCTGTCGCTGCCATTATCTCGTCGTCGACCTCCCTCTGCGCCACTAGCGCGGCGCTGACCACCTGGTTCGTTGCCGCTAAGTATATCAGCAACGGCTCCTAGGGCCTGGGCGCAACTAGTGTTGGTGCGGAGGAGAGGTACTTCTTCAAATATTGTAATGTCGCTTCGGCTTCTGGTGTCCACTCCACCGGGCCCGCCTTTTTCAGGATCTTGAAAAAGGGAAGGGCGCGCTCGGCGGACTTGGATATGAATCTGCCCAGGGCAGCGACGCAACCGGCGAGCCGGCACACGTCCTTGATCCGCTTGGGTGCTTCAATCTGCTCTATAGCTTTGATCTTGTCCGGGTTGGCCTCTATTCCCCACTGTGACACAAAAAACCCGAGAAGCTTGCCGGATGGGACGCCAAATATGCACTTCTCAGGGTTCAGCTTGAGGTTGATCTTGCGCAGATTTGCAAACGTCTCCCGCAAATCTGATATGAGGGTGGCCCTGGCCTTGGTTTTGACCACGATGTCGTCCATATAAGCATCCATATTTCTATGGAGCTGGGGCTCAAAACCAATCTGGACCACCCTCGCAAATGTCGATCCAGCACTCTTCAACCCGAAAGGCATCCGTATGAAACAATACGTACCACATGGGGTGATGAATGCTGTTTTCTCCTCGTCTTCTTTTGTCATGAAGATCTGGTGGTAGCCGGAGTAGGCATCGAGGAATGACAGCAGATCACACCCAGTCGTGGAGTCAACAATCTGGTCGATGCGCGGCAATGGGAAGGGGTCTTTAGGACAAGCCTTAATGATATCTGTGTAGTCAATACACAACCTTCACTTCCCATTCGCCTTGCGCACTACGACCGGATTGGCCAACCACGTCGGATGGAGCACTCCTCTTACCAAACCCGCTGCCTCCAGTTTTCGGATTTCTTCTGTGATGAACTCCTATCGTTCCAAAGCTTGCTTTCTGACCTTCTGCTTGACGGGCCGCGCATGAGGACAGACAGCAAGGTGGTGCTCAATCAACTCCCTGGGAACGCCGGGGATGTTGGAAGCTTGCCATGCAAACACATTGACATTCGCCCACAGGAAGGTGACGAGCGCGTCTTCCTATTTGTCGTCAAGGGTGGAGCTTATGGTGAAAGCTCCTCCCGTTCCATCCATGTTGACGGAAACCCTCTTGGTTCCCGGCGGCGTGGCCCTGGTCCTCTTGCTTCCGCCGACGGAGCTCTCTGGCACGTCCTCGACGACAGCGCTACACTTCGAAGAGGTGCGCTTGCCGGAGTGGGTGTCCGAGGTCTTACCGGCCTTCTTCTTCTCCCCCCCCCCCCCCGGGGTCCCGGCAGCAGGAGCAAGTGCCCCAGCGGCGGCAGCTGCTGCAGCTGCTTGCTGGTACACTTGGTCAGCGCAAATCAACGCATCCTTCTTGTCGGAGGAGATGGTGATGACCGTCACGGGCCCTGGCATCTTCAGGGTATTGTAGGCGTAGTGCGACGCCGCCATGAACTTGGCCAGCGCCGGGCGGCCAAGGATCCCGTTGTAGGGCAAGGGGATCTTGGCAACATCAAACACAATCCTCTCCGTCCTGAAGTTCAAGTCGCTCCCGGAAGTTACGGGCAACGTGACCTTTCCCTTGGGTTGGCTTCTCCCCGGGCTGACCCCTGAAACGTGCCCATTTCTTCGAGGTCTCCATCGGGGATCTGCAGCTTCTCGACCACGGCAGGCGAGATCAAGTTCAGACTGGCCCCGCCATCTACTAACATTTTTTTCACCCTGAGGTTGCGTATCATCGGTGAAACCAACAACGGCAAGCACCCGACCGCAGTAGTGCGATCAGGGTGATCCTCAGAGTAAAAAATGATAGGTGTGCTGGACCACTTCAGCGGCCTCTGGGCATCAAACGACGGCTCTGCTGCTGTAATCTCTCGCACCCATTGTTTAAGCCGGCGTCGAGAGGCATGCAGCGAAGCGCCGCCGTCAACGCACATGGCCTCTATAGCTTTCTGGAACTCTTGGTCGCCGGACTCATCGTCCTCTTCGTGATCGTCATCTTCTGGCTTTCTGTCACGGCCCCGAGCGGGCCTCTCTTGTTGCTTATCCTTGCCGCGACGGCCCACCTGGCCATCGCGTTTCTTGCCGGATCCCTCAGCACCGTCTTGGCCCTTCTCCCTGTCCCGCCTCTCGTATTCAGCCCTCTGCTTCTCAGCGTGGAGCTCAACCTGTCGGCAGTCTTGGAGAGCATGGCCTTTGGTGCGATGGATCTTGCAGTATCGCTTGTCGGAGTTGCCTGGCTTCTCGGCGGCCGCCAAGGCCTGGCAGGCGACACATCTGGCAATTTCCTTGCCGGGGTCACCTGCCATGGTCTTCTTGGCGGAGCCAGTGTCGTCAGACCCCTCGACGGCAAGCACAGCTTTCCCTTTGCGCTTCCTGTTGCGGCGCCGGCCTTTCTTTGCCGGGGCAGCGGTGTCCTCTTCAGAGGAGTCGGTTTCCACGCCGGGGTACTTCCTCCCTTCTTCAGCCCGGGCACATTTGTCCGTGAGAACATAGAGCTCCGCGACATCTTTCACCTTGTTCATTGCCAGCTCTTCGCGCATCTTGTGGTTCCAAACGTTCTGATGGAACGCGCTGATGATGGTGGCGGGGTGAACATCTGGAATATTGTACTGCACCCGGCTTAACCTCTGTATGTACTTGCGGAGACTCTCGCCTCCCTTCTGGGGAATGACATGGAGATCACTTGCTTGGCCGTGAGCTTGATGACCGCCAGTGAAGGCACCCACAAATTCATGGCACAAATCCGACTAGGAGGAGATGGAGTCTACCAGCAAGTGCATCAACCAGGAAATGGCATTGGGTTTAAGAGCCAACGGGAAGTAATTTGCAAGCACCTTATCGTCACGAGCTCCGGCAGCCTGCATCGCGATGGTGTAGATGCTGAGGAACTCGGATGGGTGGGTCTTGCCGCCGTACTTCTCGCCCACGTCAAGTTTGAAAGTGCGGTGAGTGGGCCACTGGAACTGCCGCAGCTCACGGGTAAAAGCCGGGCAGCCTACCTCGTAAGGCAGGCCCCCAGGGCTTTCCGATGCCGGGTGGTCCACAGCGGGCCCCGCTCGCTTATCTGACTGGTGGCGCGCTCCGCGTCGGCGCTCGATGATGGTCCGAGCGTCTTCATGTTCCCGATCCCGAAGGACCTGGCGTTGGTCCTGGTGGGTCCGCAGGTCGGACGACGCTATGGAGATTTCATCGCCCGCGACGTCGCGACGGGCAGGCGTCCGTGGCACCGGGCAGGGAGGAGGCGAGTGCACCATGGTCGCGGCGCCGCCAGCCTTCCTGCCACTGGTACGCGGGACTCCGTCGGAACGTCGACCCGGGGGCTCCGTCGGGGTCGGCTCATCTTTGTTGGCCACCGCAACAAGGCTTCGGATGGTGGCTCTCCATTCGTCGAGTTTCCTCGTAGTGGGAGGAAAGTCGGGGAGCAACTGCGCGCGCGCCAAGGCTTCTGCTGGCGTCGGCGGCAGCGAAACCTGCACGGATTGCGACGCGCTTCGACTTCTGACCATGTCAGAAGGAGCTCCATCACGACCGCGCGGTCGCACGCCGCCTTCACCGGCGCCTCGGCGAGCGGGCAGGCCTTCTACATCCCAGGCGCTCGGGGCTTTTCCCGCGGCGACGCCCGGGGTCTTCAGGGCGATCACGCCGCTCGTCGCGCGCCGCTTGAGAGGAACGCGCTGTCGGCGCCGGAGTGGGAGTCCTGGAGGCCCTCGCGCCGCCAACGGGCGGGGCAGCAGCGACCTCAGAAGGTCCCGCGCCACCTACGGAGGGGTCGGCTCCGTCTTTGGATTTGGCGGCATGCGGTCCATTACCGGGCGCACGAACATCGCCACCTCCCAAACTCCGGCCGCTGGGAAGGTGTTGGTGTTCGCGAGCAGCGCCCCGGGTCCTTTCGGCGACAGGTCCGCTGCTCGCCCGCGTCGGGACGGGATGCCCGGCGTCCGACGGGCCAACCGCCACCGTCGTCTTCTTCTTGGGCGCCATGACGATGAAGAAACGTCGAACTAACTGCTAAAGCCGATTCTCAGAACTGCGCTCCCCCTGCCTGGTGCGCCAAAGATGTCGGTGGGAAACGACACCTATGGGATCACGAGAATCCCTTTCTACGGTTGCAGGGCGCGGGGGTCGTGAGAAGAGTGGATCAAGCAGGCAGTACACGATTCCTTTATCCAGGTTCGGGCCGCGGAGATGCGTAAAACCCTACTCCTGCTTTGGTGGATTATATGCTTGTGTTCTTGAGCTAGCTATGGGCCGTGAGGAGCTCCAAAAAGCCGAATCCTCCTCCTGGTCGCCTGGGGCCTCCTTTTATAGGGAAAGGGGCTGCCACAGTGGCACACATGAGGTGGAAAGGGTACAGTGGCGCGAGGTTATCCCTCGCATTACATGACAAGGCGCATTTAATGCGCCTTGCTTAGGTGTCCCTGCTTTATCGGGGGCGGGGGAGAGCCCCGTCTCGTCCGTCACCCCTCTCTCCTGCGTCGACACGCGCCCTGGCCAGCGGTGCCTGCAATGCCATGTAGGCGGGCAGGCAGCTGGGGTGGCGCGGTGGTAGGCCTCCACGAGGATCTGCATGCCGCCACGCAGGTGCCTGCCCAGCTGGTTTGGGTCGGCAGCTGCATGCAAACGGTGGTGGAGGCGCGACTGGTGCAGGTCCGATGGTGGCCCCGTGGGTGTCCTCGGCAAGGGTCTTGCCGCGGCCCCGGCAAGGGTCTTGCCTGGGTCCCGACAAGGGTCTTGCCGTGGCGCTTGCTGTCATCCCTGGCAAGGCTCTTGCCGGGGGCCTTGTGGTTTTCCTTGGCTGGGATCCCGCCGAGGATCATCTTCTAAAGTGTGTATCTGGTCTTGAACGTCTTCACAAAGATCTTCATATCACTACGGGGATGCCTCCCGAATCCTTGCCCCATGGGGGTAGTGGACTCAAGGGTGACCTGCTCCGTAGGTGTGGGGCGAGGCTGCCATGGCAAGGGTCTTGTCGGGTTTGCTAAAACCACCTCCCGGCAAGGATCTTGCTGGGGAGGGGGGCCCGCTTCGTCCCCTTTGCTCTTTGTGGTCTTGGCGTCGTCCTGCTCCTCTTTGACTTTGGCCTTACCTCGGTTCTACCTCCCTTGCCGGGCTTGGTGCGGCGGCGCCCGTGGCTCAGACTGCCCGTGCACAGTCATAGGGGTACAAAAGGTGTACCCCCCTCTTTTTGTACACCGACACGGGGGAGGGAAGCTTCTCCATCAACGAGTGACCATCACCCTCCTCTGCCAATTCAAAGCGGGCGGACCCCCTCCAAGATGCTCTCCCACGCCACGCGCCTCCGTTACCTACCCCGCGCGATGCATGCAGCATACGTGGCCGTGGATAAGGGCACGCCATGGGAAGAGTAAATCAGCAGTTTCTACCCCATGCATTAAAGTCATTCCCAAGCCATCACTGGAGCGGCCCCACCACTATTGGCTTTACGCCACGCGCGATGAAACCGGAACTGACCCGAAATCAAGGCAAATGAACCAGCAATGAAGACTTCAATGAGCCAACCTCTTCAGCAACCCTGTCTGTGCACTTATTAGGCCCTACCCCGACGACGCTCAGCGGGGCATTTGAGGCAGGCCCGGGGGCTTCTGTCGGTGCAACAGACCCTGGGTCCATTGCCCAGACTATGCACAGGTACAAGAGCAAGATTGAAGCACCATCCTAAGTTAGAGATCAGAGGACCAAGAGATTTGAAGAATGAACATGCAATTCAGAGGGACCAAGATCAAGCTAGAGGAACAAGTTATCGGCAAGAGAAGGGCCTCCCTTGCCGGGCAGGAGAGCCCCTGCCCGTCAAGGGGCGAGGCCACCGCCAGAAGCAAGCAACCAAGGCACCCCGGCAGGACCTGTCGGGGCTCGTGGAGGCAAAACCACCCCACCAACCACTCAAGCATGACCCACGTCGTCAATCAGTGCGGTGTCAAGCCGCAAGGTGATTAAGCGGCAGTCATTCGCCACATGGCAGCCATTTCCTACATAAGAAACCCACAGGTGACACCCGTCCAACG
This sequence comes from Aegilops umbellulata, assembly GCA_032464435.1. Classification (NCBI taxonomy): domain Eukaryota; kingdom Viridiplantae; phylum Streptophyta; class Magnoliopsida; order Poales; family Poaceae; genus Aegilops; species Aegilops umbellulata. The sequence continues at coordinate 180,055,202 of CP136058.1, forward strand.
ACGTGTCAAGAGAACAGGCGCAGAGCTGGCAAGATAGCCCGGCAAGCCTTGCCAGGCAACCGGTGATGTGACACTAAGCGGTGCATTTAATGCACCCTGTCATCCTGCAAAGTTAGGTATGAGCACTATTGGCTATCATATCAGTGGATAATGACCACTTTGTCATTGTGGTGACCACTTAATCTATGAAAGGAGGCCCAAGGCACCCGTAGGAAGGGTTGGAAATTGGACGAACCTACACCCCCATACGCGCGTAGTCGCTGCTTCCCTACGGCAATCCTTGTCGGGCAAGTGTACTGCATTTCACCATCCCCGTTCCACCATCGATCCACTAAAGCAGGACTAGGGTCTTACGCCTCGCGGTGGCCCGAACCTGGGTAAATTGCTTGTGTGGTCTCTGTCGTGCTATCGTGCGCTGATCTGCTCTTTATGCAATGCGACGTCCCCCTGCCGAACTAGCAAGGGGCCTCCTGGTCCCATAGGTGGTCGTGGATATCCCGCGACAGCGGGGGATAGGGTGAACGAGACGGTGCAGGGGCCTCACCGGCGGTGTTGACGAGCTCGGCGATACGGCCGAGCCAGTCATCATAGAGGTCATTGGCCGGACAGTAACGCAGGAGCTTACGCGCCATGAGCAACGTAGCTTGCGCGTTTGCCGACCCGCTATGAGCATGAGGAAACGACGTCGTGGCTGGAGTGGGTGATGGAGTTGCAGTACGGCCTTCGCGCCACATGGACGGTGGTAGCAACGAATCCTGCTATTCACGAGCAGTAGGGTCAGTGGCGGCGTTAGCCACCGGGGAGGTGGAGAGGCGAGGAGCTTTGTTGCCCATGGGTGTCGTCTGAGCGACACGAGCGGCCCGGCGCTCAGCATCGGCCATAGGAGCGACAGAATGGCGGCGGAGCGAACGGTGGAAGAGAGGCTTTGGCATGCCCCTACATGGCATGTCAAATGTCGAATTCAGGACTCCGCAGACCAAGAAAGGTTCAAACTCTGGGTGTGTGCGAAGGACTCAACCTATCCAGCCTACCAGCTCATCGCCCCACAGCCTAGCTCAATTCACACGAACAAGGAAGAAGATGAACACAGTAGTTTACCCAGGTTCGTCCCACCTTGCGGTGTAATACCATACTCCTGCTTTGTGGTGGATTGGCCTCACAAGGGTCTGAGAATGAACCAGTACAAGGGAAGGACAACCTTGCGAGGTATATGGGTGAGGGAATGAGTCGGACGGGGTCGGATCCCTTCTATGGTGGTGGCTAACCCATATTTATAGTGGCCTCGGTCCTCTTCCCCCAAAACATAGGCGGGAAGGGATCCCACAGTGGCCAATTTGAAAGGGGACAAATAGTACATCTTATCCTGATGAAAGGTGGTCTTCTCCTGCAAAGCTTCTGGTCGCGACGCAGCGGTGGGCTCGGCGATGACATCCATCCTGTCGTCCTGGCGGTCTTGGTCTCATTGCACTGGAAAGGAAACCTTTGCCAGATTCCTCGGGAACCCACGCCTGTCCTTGCCTCCTTAGAAACAAAGAGGAAACTGCCTCCTCTGCACCCGTTAGTGCCCGCCTTCCTTGGTCGTCATGACTTGCATCATGGTAGCCACATGAGGCTGGGTACCTGCATAGAAATCTCCGCTCCTCGGGAGGCAGCCTGGGAGGTCGCTCCCTCGAGAGGTCTTGGCGTCATCCGCCTCGTGAGGTTTGGCCCCTCGGGAGGGTCTTGTCTTGGCGGTCTTGTAGATGGGATGTACCAGGCCGTCGATGGAGCCAGGCCATGGGCTGCAGGCAGGCAAGTCTGGGTACCCTGGTCCCAGAACACCAACAGTGATGATAATTTTGGTATTATCATGGAACACTTGTACGACAACACAGGTATGACTGTCTTGATTCTGTCATAAAATAGTCATGGATGTACATGCATGACGGAAAACGTGACCTATTGTGCAAAACACATATCATCTCGGAAGTGTATTTTTTAGTAGTGTTGGTAGGCGGTTTCTCAGTTGCCCCTTAGAGGTTAGTGCTAAGTTCATCATTTTACTTGAGTTAATGCCACCGCTCATCCTGAATACTATTTAACATTGGCAGGGATATGAGGCTTGTGCCTTTGTTAACTGGCTGGATGAAGAATGGCATGGTAGGGCTCGGAGTGTTATCACTGTCGGATTTCGGGTTCCAGCAGACCCTTGAGGTTCGAACTCTGGGGTGCGCGCGGAGACTTCGCCTTCTACCTCTCCGTCTCGCAAAGATCTAGACTACCGAAAGAACGGCACAAGAGACACGAGGTTTATACTAGTTCGGGCCACCACTGTGGTGTAATACCCTACTCTAGTTTGTGGTGGGTGGATTGCCTCTTGGACTGATGAAGATGAACAGTACAAGGGAGAACAGCCTCGCGAGGGTCTGCTCTTAGCAAGGACGATGAAATTCTAGGAGGAGTTCAGCCGCCCTTCTATCTCTCTCTCTCTCTCTCTCTCTCTCTCTCTCTCTCTCTCTCTCTCTCTCTTTGCTGCCTGATGATCTGATGATCTCGTCCCCTTGATCTCTGGATGTCTAGATGCACTGTTGCCCGGTCCCTCTACCCTGGGGGTGGCTAGTCCTATTTATAGGCAAAGGCCCTGGGCCTCTTCCCAAATATTGAGCTGGAAGGGCGCCAACAATTGGCCGTTTTGAAGGGGAACATCTGGTACACTTATCCTGACTAAATTTGGTCCTCGCCTGCCAAAGGTTGTGGTGACACCGTTCTGGGCTCCACGATGACCTCCTTCCCACTGTTGGACTGGTCTTGGTCTCGTTGCACCAAAATGGATGCCTTTGCTTGATCCTCTCGCCTGCGCTTGCCCCCTTTGCACCAAAGAGGAAAGGGAGACGCTACGCGGGCTGGCGCCCGCCTGGCACCCTTGGTCGTCATGGCTTGCGTCACGGGCACCTCGTGAGGTACCTGCCTTGATCTCTCCGCCTCCTCGTGAGCCAGCCTGGTGAGGCCGCGCCTTAGGAAGCTCCGTGTCGTCCGCCCCGCGAGGCTTGGCCCCTCGCGAGGGTCTTGAGTCTTGCGTTAATGAAGATGGGCCGTGCTGGGCCCCCTTTAAGCCACGCCGTAGGCCGCAGGCAGGCAAGTCTGGGGACCCCCGTTCCCAGAATGCCGACAGTAGCCCCCGAGCCCAAGGCGCGCCCGAACTTGGCCGTGCCGAGAGCCGAAAGGGCAAGGGCAAAGCGCTGCGGGCCCTAACAGCCTGCGGCCTTGGGCGCCGCGTGGCGGTTGATTGGACGTGGGCGTCTCCGCTTCCCCACGACGCCTCGGTGATCGCGCGGATTGGACAAGTCCCTGCATGCAGATCGTGTCATGCTTACCTGCGAACGTGGAGGCCGACGGTTGGCCTTCGCTAGCTATAAGTACGGCATTGTGCGTGCTCTCCCAGTCCATCTCTCCTTGCTTCTCCTTCTTCTCCATGGCCCCGTCGAGGAGGTTCTCGGCTGCAGAGAAAGGGAAGGCCCACCAGGTTGGGCCTGCCTCTCCCCCGCCCAAGCGCGGTCGAGGGCGCCCCCGGAAGCATCCCGTGGCTGCCCCGGCAGCGTCCCGTGGTCGCGGGGATGGTTCCCAGCGTGGCGGCGGGCGAGCTTCTGCGGCCGGGGGACGTGCTCTGAACGCCCGCTCCCCTAGGCCGCGGTTTCGTGCGGCGGAGGTGCTGTCAGAGTTCGTCGTATGGTCGGCGGAGCCGACTAGCGCCCGGCTCCAACTTCCTCGCTTCCTCCTTGGTGAGCTCCCGGCCGGTGCCCCGGGCGGCCTCTGGCTTTAGGCGGACGGCTGCTGCAGCCGGGCCTCGTGGGCTGCACTGGAGGTCTCCGCCGCTGGGAGCTTGGCCTTAACTCGTGGTTGGCAGGAGTTCACCCGTGCTCGCGGCCTGGAGCGCCGGTGCACCCTGCACTTTAGGTTTGACGGCGATGCCACCCTCTATGTGAGGGTGTTTGGGGAAGATGGTCGCCGCGTAGGGTGTTGCCCTGAGGACGACGACCGCGGCCGGGGACCCAACCCCGATGACGACGGAGGAGACAGCGCCCGCCTGGTTGGCGGCGCTCGGGGTTCCCCAAGCATCATCGACTCCTCTTCAAGCGACTCCTCCAGCGGTGGCCGCAGTCAGCCCCCTCGTCGTCGCGCCTGCTTGGGGGGCGGCAGTGCATCCACCCGCCGTCGCGCCCCGGTGAAGCGCGAGAGGTAGTCTGCTTGAGCTCTGGAGGCAGCCCGAGCCTCCTCCGCAGGCCGGTGTGAGGCGAGCCGCGCCAGGCTTGTCCCTTGTTTCCCTTTTGTTTCCTGCGTAAAGAAAACAGCTGTGTGGAGACCCGTGGGGGCGTGTTCGGGGTTACTGTTGTTAATCGTTACCTTGATTTCGTTTTTCGCGCCTTTCAGCTATGTGTTTGCGCGTAGATAGTTCCCGGCCCCAGCCGTGGGGGGGCGACCGACCCAGGCCCTGTGTGTGTGTCGCGGTGCCCGAGGGGCACGGACTAGAGGGATGCTCCCGTAACGGGCCCAGGTCGCGAAACCTTCGAATGGCTAGAATAGGAACTCTCGCGAGGGCGCTTGGCTGTCCTCCCTCGCGAGGCCTTTCATAAGAAGAATCAAAGCGGGGGAGTGAAAATCGATGAACCATAAACCAACAACGGTAATAATTTCAATAAAATCTCAACGGCAAACAAACAAGCCAACTGCGGAAAGCAAATGAAAAAGCCGCGTCCGGCACCTAATCTAGTCTTCGACGTCTTCTCACCAGCGCGGAGCTAAGTGCTGCCACTGGGCGTGGGAGGGAGCCCCAGGGCCTGAGGCCAGCGCTCCTGAGACTCCGGGGCGTGTACAACCCCACTCATTATTACGTGAGAGTGTCACGGGCGGCGAGCTTCACAGGCATTGGCCTTCTTCACAGGCTTCGGGCCTTTCTTCTTAAGGGAAACGAGCTTCACAGGCAGTTGCCTTCTTCATAGGCTCCGGGCCTTTTCCAAAACGCGGCAATTTTCACAGGCATTCGCCTTCTTCACAGGCTACGGGCCTTTTCCTAAAAGGATAATCTTCATAGGCGTTTGCCTTCTTCACAGGCTCTGAGCCTTCTCCAAAAAGGATAATCTTCACAGGCGTTCGCCTTCTTCACAGGCTCTGGGCCTTCTCCAAAAAGGATAATCTTCACAGGCGTTTGCCTTCTTCACAGGCTCTGGGCCTTCTCCAAAAAGGATAATCTTCACAGGCGTTCGCCTTCTTCACAGGCTCTGGGCCTTCCCCAAAAAGGATAATCTTCACAGGCGTTCGCCTTCTTCACAGGCTCTGGGCCTTTTAGGGGTAGAACCTCCTGAGGTGCTGAATGTTCCATGCGTTCTGAACCGGCTCCCCCTCCTGAGTCTCCAAGCACATGGAGCCTGGCCTGGAAACATGAACAACCTTGAATGGGCCCTCCCACATGGGAGAGAGCTTGTGCAGCCCCTCCCTGGAGAGAACCCGCCTGAGTACGAGGTCTCCTACCTCGAGAGTCCTGTGGTGGATGTTGCGGCAGTGATATCGTCATAGCGCCTGTTGGTACCTCGCCGCTCGTAACGAGGCTTCTCGGCGGCATTCCTCCCCCAGCACGAGGTCCATCCCCTGCATGGCGTCCTGTTGCGCCTTGTCGAATGCTAGGACCCGCGCGGAGCGACGTCTGACCTCGTGAGGGAGGACTGCTTCAGCTCCATAGACCAGGAAGAACGGGGTCTCCCAGTCGGCTTGGTCGTGGTTGTGCAGATGGACCACGACACGGACTGGAGCTCATCGTACCAACCTCTGCCGCAGGCCTCCAGCTTCTTCCTGAACGTACTGGTCTTGAGGCCCCTCAGGACCTCCGCGTTGGCTCTTTCGGCCTGGCCATTGCTTCGTGGATGCGCCACCGAGGCGTAGCATATCTGTGTTCCAAGGTTAGCGCAGTATGTTCTGAAAAGGTTATTGGTGAACTGCGAACCATTGTCCGTGATGATGCGGTTCGGCACCCCAAACCAGCTCACGATGCCCCTGATGAATTTGACCGCGGAACCCGCGGGGATGGTGCGGACAGCCTCTACTTCTGCCTACTTGGTGAACTTGTCAATGGCGATGTAGAGGTAGCGGTAGCCCCCTAGCGCCCGAGGAAACGGGCCCAGAATGTCCAGCCCCCAGACCGCGAACGGCCACGAAAGGGGTATGGTTTGCAGGCCTCCTGCCGGCTGATGTATCTGCTTGGCGTTAAATTGGCAGGCTTCACAAGCCTTCACCAGCTCGACAGCGTCGCTGAGTGCGGTGGGCCAATAGAACCCACTGCGGAATGCCTTGCCAACGAGGGTTCGTGATGATGAATGATGCCCATAGTCCCTGTTGTGTATGTCTTCCAGCAGTTCTTTCCTTGCTCCCTGGAGATGCAGCGCAGGGATACGTCGTTTGGTCGCCTCCTGTAGAGCTCTCCATCCCTGATGCAGTATGCCGTGGCCTGCTGCGCCACGCGCTCTGCTTACTCCTCCTTCTCCGGCAGGGTCCCTTGTGTTAAATAACTCCGGAGTTCCGCGATCCAGCACTCCTCCTGAGGTTCCATCGTCAGGAGCAGGCGCACCCCTGAGGTCGGGCCGCAGACCGGGGCTCCTGAGGCAGGTGGCTGGGGAAGTTCCTCCCGGGGCTGAGCAGTGTTCGATAATGATGGTTGGGCTGAGGGCTTGAAGAGTCGCTCTTCAAAGACGCCAGGTTTCTGAGGTAACCACCTGGACGCCCGTCCGGCGATGTCGTCGGCCTCCTGATTGGTGCCACGGGGCACATGCTTCAACTCCTGCCCCCACAATTGCTTCTCCATCCTGCGGACTTCCGCTAGGTAGGCTTCCATGTGCTCGTCCTTCGGCTCATACACCTTGTTGGAGAAGTTGACAAGGAGCTGCGAATCGCCCTTGACGGTGAGGCGCTTCACCCCCAGGGCTGATGCGGCCTTCAAGCCCGCTATTAGACCTTCATACTCTGCTATGTTGTTGGAGACTTTTTCACTGTGCTGGAAACAAAGCTGCACAGCGTAGTAGAGCTTGTCCTGAGTGGGTGATATCAGTACCGCGCCAGCCCCGGCGTCGTGCCTGGAGAATGCCCCATCGAAGTACATGACCCAGCCTTCCGGCGCCTCGCTCCCCGGGAGGAGGGACCGATCCTCGTCGTCCTTGAGGTCCGGTGGCTCCGTCCATTCTGCCACGAAATCTGCTAACGCTGCTCCCTTGATGACCCTGGTCGTGCTGAACTCAAGTTGAAATGCCTGCAGTTCTATGTTCCATTCAGCGACCCTTCCGGCTGAGTTGGGGCTCCTTAACACTCTCTCCAGGGTGTATGACGAGACGACCTTGATGGGGCGACCCTGGAAATAGTGACGCAACTTACGCGAGGCCACCAGTAACGCGAGGAGGAGCTTCTGAGGCATGGGATACCATGCCCTCGCGTCCCGTAACACCGTGCTGACGAAGTATACTGGGTGCTCAACAAGGCCGAGTGCATTAGTGCTCGCGGCGCCCTCTAGAGGCAAGGGTGCCTCGCGAGGCGACGGGGCCTCAGGAGGCGGACCATCCAGATGAGGGGCCTCTCCTGCTTCCGGCGCACTCTTTGGCAGCTGATCCTCAACTGCGGTTACGGCTTCTGTGGGCCTTCCTTGTTCCTGTTTTTCCTTGTCTTGAGCTGCTGCTGTGGTTCTGATTTGGCGCTCCTCCCTAACCGCCACCAGGGCTGCGCTGGCGGAGTAAGGAGTTGCAGCGAGGTAGAGCACCAGGGGCTCTTGTGGATGCAGAGACACCATGACCGGGGGACTGGTCAGGTATTTCTTGAGACCTTGAAATAATGCCTTGTCTACCTCTTCAGTCCATTCAAAGGGCCCCTTTTTCTTTATCAACTGGAAGAAAGGCAGCGCTCGCTCCCCCATCTTGGAGATGAAGCGCCCTAGCGCGGTCACGCGTCCCGTGAGCTTCTGCATTTCTCTGAGGGTCTTCGGCAGGCTCATGTCCTCGACCGCCTTGACCTTTTCTGGGTTAGCCTCAATGCCCCGATGGGACACGAGGAAGCCCAAAAGCTTGCCTGAGGGGACCCCGAACACACACTTCTCCGGGTTGAGCCGCAGGTGCACTGCGTCGAGGCTCGCGAAGGTTTCCTCCAGGTCTTGTATCAGGGTCTTGGCCTCCCGAGACTTCACCACAATGTCGTCAACGTAAGCTTCGACATTCTTCCCGAGCTGCGGGCCCAAAGTGATGTGCATCAGCCGCTGAAAGGTTGCTCCTGCGTTACACATCCCAAATGGCATGCATGTGTAGTAGTACACCCCGCAGGGGGTCAGGAAGGCGGTCTTCTCGACGTCTTCTACCGCCATCTTGATCTGGTGATACCAGAGAAGGCATCCAGGAAGCATAGCAGGTCGCACTCTGCAGTGGATCTGATCGATGCGGGGGAGCGGGAATGGATCTTGTGGGCATGCCTTGTTGAGGTTGGTGAAGTCGACACACATGCGTTCCTTTCCTCCCTTCTTGGGCACAACGACAGGGTTGGCCAACCAACCCGGGTATCGGACCTCGCGAATGACCCCAGCGGCTTCTAGCTTGCGGGTTTCTTGGACGATGAAGGCCTTCTTCTCCGCGGACTGCCGCCTCGCCTTCTGCTTCATGGGGCGCGCGTTTGGGCACACGTTGAGGTGATGCTCGATTACGCTCCTGGGGATCCCTGCCAACTGGTCAGGTTCCCAGGCGAATACCTTCTTGTTTGCACGCAGGAACCTGATTAGGGCCTCCTCCTGCTCGGGCTCGAGGTTGGCGCCTATGGTGAAGGTGGCACTGGAGGACCCGTCCTTGTCGACAGGTATCTGCTTGGTTTCTGCCTTGTCCTGGGTGAACAACTGCTTCTTCTTGGCGGGCGCAGCCCCCTTGGGCTCGGGGATCCCTGGGTCGGCGGGTTGTGCCGGCGCCGCCGCCTTGAAGGCGAGCTTGAGCGCCCGCAATGCGTCCCCGGTGTCCCCGTGCATGGTGAGGACACCGCTGCTCCCAGGCATCTTCATAAGGTTGTACGTCGGGTGCGTGGCGGCCATGAACTGGGCCAACGCTGGGTAGCCGAGGATGGCGTTGTAGGGGAGGCCGATGGGGGCGATGTCGAAGTCGACCATCTCCGTGCGGAAGTTGTCGTAGGTGCCGAAGGTTACGCGGAGCCGGATCTGTCCCAAGGAGCTGGATGGCCCGCCCCCAACGCCTGAGAAGGGTCGGCTGGGTTGCAGCCGTTCCAAAGGTATGCGGAGGAGATTGAAGGCCTCGACCAAAAGCACGCTGAGGCCCGCGCCACCATCGATGAGGGTTCTGGTGACGGCCACCTGGCATATGGTGGGGGTGCACAACATGGGGAGCGCGCCCGAGCCGACCGAGTTGGAGGGGTGGTCCTCCAAGCCGAAGGTCAGGCCAGCCTTGAGTGCCGCCTAGTCCGGGTGAGCCCCCTGCCATGCGGAAACGGCGCTGACCCGGCGAACAAACGTCTTGACATGGCGACTTGTGGGCGGCGCCTGCGAGCCGCCCAGGAGGGCCGCGATGACCAGGGGTGTTGGCGTAGCTGCGCGGCCGTCTTGCCGCACTGACGGGCGCTGAGGTGACGCTTGCTGCTCATTCCCCGCCGGGCCGGTGGCGGCGCTGATGGCGAGCGACGGGGAACGATGAGGACGCCCGCCGACGCGAGCCGTCTGGGCGACGCGGGAAGCGATGGCGGCCCGGCGCTCGGCGCAGGCCCGACATGCGTCGGACATGGACGCGACGGTCGGAGGAGAGCAGAGCGGTGGAAGACAAATTCCAGCGCTCCCCTACCTGGCGCGCCAAATGTCGGATTTCGGGTTCCGGCAGACCCTTGAGGTTCGAACTCTGGGGTGCGCGCGGAGACTTCGCCTTCTACCTCTCCGTCTCGCAAAGATCTAGACTACCGAAAGAACAGCACAAGAGACACGAGGTTTACACTAGTTCGGGCCACCACTGTGGTGTAATACCCTACTCTAGTTTGTGGTGGGTGGATTGCCTCTTGGACTGATGCAGATGAATAGTACAAGGGAGAACAGACTCGCGAGGATCTGCTCTTAGCAAGGACGATGAATTGCTAGGAGGAGTTCAGGCGCCCTTCTCTCTCTCTCTCTCTCTCTCTCTCTCTCTCTCTCTCTCTCTCTCTCTGCTGCCTGATGATCTGATGATCTCGTCCCCTTGATCTCTGGATGTCTAGATGCACTGTTGCCCGGTCCCTCTACCCTGGGGGTGGCTAGTCCTATTTATAGGCAAAGGCCCTGGGCCTCTTCCCAAATATTGAGCGGGAAGGGCGCCAACAATTGGCCGTTTTGAAGGGGAACATATGGTACACTTATCCTGACTAAAGTTGGTCCTCGCCTGCCAAAGGCTCTGTGGTGACGTCGTTCTGGGCTCCACGATGACCTCCTTCCTATCGTTGGACTGGTCTTGGTCTCGTTGCACCGAAATGGATGCCTTTGCTTGATCCTCTCGCCTGCGCTTGCCCCCTTTGCACCAAAGAGGAAAGGGGGACGCTGCGTGGGCTGGCGCCCGCCTGGCATCCTTGGTCGTCATGGCTTGCGTCATGGGCACCTCGTGAGGTACCCCGCCTTGATCTCTCCGCCTCCTCGTGAGCCAGCCTGGTGATGCCGCGCCTTAGGAAGCTCTGTGTCGTCCGCCCCGCGAGGCTTGGCCCCTCGCGAGGGTCCTGAGTCTTGCGTTAATGAAGATGGGCCGTGCTGGGCCCCCTTTAAGCCACGCTGCAGGCCGCAGGCAGGCAAGTATGGGGACCCCCGTTCCCAGAACACCGAAAATCACCAAGCTCGTAGAAGATAATGTAAAGCTGAAGAGGAAATTGGCTGATCTGGAATGTACAATCAGTACGATGAAGCAAGAAAGAATCAATCACACGCAACAGATGAAAGTAAGAGGCAAGAAGGAACTAGCATGTGTAGTTGTGGTTGTCGCATTAGCCATGTTCTATGCGTTGTTTGCAATGATGATTAGAGGTGTTGTTTGACAGTATTGCTAAAGCACATCTAGATGTGCCCTAAGTAATGCACATCTAGGTCCTATGCCATTGATGTTATGCGAAGATTCGTGCAGATATTTTCCTTTATCTTTTTTTCTTTTCCTTTGTAGTTTGATTATTACCGGCTTCATCAATAAGAAGAGCTCAATGTATTGCTTGCCAAATGTCCTACTCCGTTCGTACCGGTGTGTCGGTGTGGAACGACACCTATGGGATCACAGGAATCCCTACTACGGTTGCCGGGGCGCAGGGTTGCGACGAGAGCAGGGCTAGTAGATAGCACAGGGATCGTTTACCCAGGTTCGGGCCGCAAGGATGCGTAAAACCCTAGTCCTGCTTTGGTGGGTGTATTTCTGAGAGTTCTTGAGCTCTCGAACTAGCTGTGGTCAGTGCGTGCTTCGAAAAAGCTGAATCCTCCTCCAGTATGCCATGGGCCTCCTTTTATAGTTGAAAGGGGCTGCCACCATGACACACAGGAGGTGGAAAGGCGTACAGTGCCCTGAGCTTATCGCTCGTATTACAGGACAAGACGCATTTAATGCGTAGTTTAGGTGTCCACTTGCTTTATTGGGGACGTGGGCGAGGCATGTCCCGTCCGTCGCCGCTCCTCCTCGCCTTGACACGCGCCCTGGCCAGCGAGGTGCGTGGTGCCATGTAGGCAGCCAAGCAGCTGAGGTGGCACGGTGGTGGAGCCTTCACGAAGATCTGCATGCCGCCACGCAGGCACTCGATGAGTTGGCCTGGGAGCTGCATGTTGCCACACAGGTGCCCGCCTAGCTGGTTGGGCCGATGGCTGCATGTGAACGGTGGCGGAAGCCTATCCGGCGCGGGTTTGGCGGTGGCCCCGCTGGAGTCCTTGGCGAGGGCCTTGCTGGGTGGCCTGGCAAGGGTCTTGCCGTGGCGCGTTCTCGTCCCCGGCGCCTTCCTCAGCAGGGATCTAGCCGAGAATCATCGTCTTCTAATCCTCATCTGATCTTGAATATGTCTTCACAAAGATCTGCATGCCACCACAGAGGTGCCTTCTCGAGCCCTGGCCCCACGTTGATGATGGCGTTGGGGACCGTGGGCTTAAGGGTGGCTCGCTCTGTTGGTGTGGGGCGAGCTGTCCTGGCAAGGGTCTTGCCAGGGCCGCTGAGGCCACCCGGCAAGGGTCTTGCCGGGGGAACTTGCTTCGTCCCTCTGCTCTTTGTGGTCTTGGCCTTGGCGTTGCTTTGATTGTCTTGGGCTTCGGTCTTACCTTGGCTCACCTCCCCTGTTCTACTTGGTGTGGTCATGGGCGCGGCTCCGACTGCCTGTGCACAGGTAAAGGGGTACAAAAGTGTGCCCCTATTTTTGGACACCGACAGGAGCCCCTGGGCCTGGGCCACACATCAGCACGACACGTTGTTGGGCCAGGCCCAAAACGGTGCGCGGCCAGGTGGGGCGGTTTTTATCGTGGTAAGACTCTTCGCGTGCTCCGCTTCCCACGACCCGCGCGCGTGGCGCGGCATGGAGGGGCGTGCGTGACATGGGCAACATGCATGGGGCGGTTTCCACATGCATGCGTCCTATCACAGTAAAGAGGCGGCTCGCGCCTTCCCCGTAAAAAGATGGAGGCGTGGAGGCGTGGCTCATTTACTGAGTGGGGCCGGGGCGCGGTCTTCAAGGCGTCTACTCCCCACGATCACGGGGTGGGGAGAGGTCGCTTCACCCGTCCCCTCAGTTCTGCACGTCCGCCACGCGTCCTTCATGCGCCTGGGGTGGCAAGCGGTGGAGGCGGGAAACCGGGCCGTCGCTGGTTGGGGCAGCGGGTCGGTCCTGATTCCCTGCGCCTCCGGTGTCTGGATTGGTCGAGTGGGGCAGCCGAGCCCCAACCCCGCTCCTTTATAAAGAGGGGGAAGGGGGATAGCATCCCGCATTCTTCCATCTTCTATCTCCTCCTGCTTCTGCTTATTCCTCTCACCCGCCATGGAGAAGGGGAATCCTGGTCCCTCGACGGCGGCGGCGAGGGTCGCCGCTTGACAGCGCGTCCCTCCTCCTCCTGAGCCCGCAGTGGTGGAACCGGCCGCAAGGGGAAGGGGGAGGGGGCGAGGCCATGGGCGAGGCCAAGGCAAAGGCCGTAGCGCTCGTGGAAGAGGAGGACGGTGTCAGATGTGGGGTTCTGGCAAACCCTTAAGGTTCAAACACTAGGGTGTGCGCGAAGTCTTTCCCTCCTACCGATCTACGCTCTAGCTCGCTAAGATCTTGCGGACGAACTCGACGAACTCACAACACAGAAAGAGACACGGGGTTTATACTGGTTCGGGCCACCGTTGTGGTGTAATACCCTACTCCAGTGTGGTGGTGGTGGATTGCCTCTTGGGCTGATGATGAACAGTACAAGGGAAGAACAGCCTCCTGAGGTTGAGGTGTTCTTGTGGCTAGGCTCTCGATCAGATTGGATCAAGCTAAGATCAGATGCCTCTATTGTGGTGGCTAGCTCTACTTATATAGGCCCTGTTCCTCTTCCCAAATGTTGAGCGGGAAGGGAGCCAACAACGGCGGGCAAATTTTAACGGGGACAACTAGTACAAGCTATCCTGACAAAAGCGGTCTTCGCCTGCGAAAAGCCCTGGGATGACGCCGTCTTGGGCTCCATGATGAGCTCTGCATTGTCGTCCTCCTGGTCTTGGTCTTGTTGCACCAATATGGCAACCATTGCCTGATGCCTCGGCACTGTTCGCCTGCGCTTGCCTCCTTAGCACCAAAAAGGAAATGAGGACGATGCGCGCACTGGCGCCCGCCTGGCACCGTTTGTCATGGCTCACATCACAAGAGCCTCGTGAGGTTTGACCTGCCTTGATATCTCCGCTCCTCGAGAGCCTGCCTAGCTAGGCCACTCCAGAGGAGGTCTTGTGTCGTCCGCCTCGCGAGGATTGGCCCCTCGCGAGGGTCTTGGATGCCTTGTTGATGAAGATGGACCGTACGGCCTGCTGCTTAGCCACGCCGTGGGCCGCAGGCAGGCAAGTCTGGCGACCCCCGTTCCCAGAACGCCGACAGTAGCCCCCGGGCCCAAGGTGCGCTCGGGCTTGGCTTCGTGGCGAAGCCAAGGGTCAAGTTTGGAGCGTCGTGGGCCCCAAAAGCCTGTGGCCTTGGTCGTCGCGTGGCGGTTGATTGGACGTGGGCATCTCCGCTTCTCCATGCTGCCTCGGCAACTGCTTGACCTTACAAAGGGCTGGCGCAGGCAGTTCTCGCCTTCACTGCTCCTTCCCTGCCTTGCTCCGCTGCTAACAGCAATGGCGCCCATTAGAAGGTTTTCCGCCAAAGAGAAAGGAAAAGCTCCCCGTGACGATCCAGAGCCACTTCAACCGAAGAAACTGTCGATCCACCGCCGTGACGAAGCGGCGATGCAAGTGGTGACGAGGCCTTGGTGCGAGCGGCCTCCACCGGTGTACCCGCTACCCTTGTACGCCCGAGCCGAGGGCTCGGGAGGATGGAGTGACGAGCAGCACCGCCCGCGCCGCGTCCAGAGTCGTCGCGTCACGGCGCCGCATGCCGCTGCCCCTGCGGTCCACGCCGCTGACTCCTCACGAGAGTTGGTGCTATGGGCGCCGATGCCACCAAGCTCCTGGATCCGCTTCCCGAGGTTCTTCTCCGACGTGATGCCGCCGAGGGGGGCGCTCAAGCTCTAGCTGCAACATGCTGACTGCAGTGCTCCGGCGACTGGAGCAGAGATCAAAGCGGCCCCCACCGGCAAGATCTTCATGACTCGCGGCTGGGGCGAGATCGCGCGGGTTTGCCATGCGAGGGGGGCCCTCGCGATCTACTTTGAGTACGATGGCACCTCCACGCTCTTCTTCAAGGTCTTCGACGCCGAGGGCCGCCGCTTGGAGTGCTGCTCTGGAAAGGAGCGCCAGGTCGTCGTGCACCCTGATCGCGGCCGCTCCAACAGCAGCAGCAGTTCTTGGGAGTCCGGCGGCTCTCCCGAGCTTTACGAGACTCTGGAGACGAGCGACGACAGCTACGTCCATCCGAGCTCTCGCCGTGCTCGGAGCAAGGCTACGGCATCCGGTCGCCGCCGCCGCTGATCTGGATGGGGTTGGCGCCGGCCCCCCATGGCCCACTGTTGATGATGGCGTCCGCCACAGGAGGGTGTAGATAGGATTCCCCTTAGTAACAGCTTTTGTTTCGTGCGGAGGATCACGAATCACCCCATGGGGGCATGTAAGGGTCTGTAATGTTTTTGTGTTCATCTTCCTTGTTATAAAAGCTTGGTGAACGCATGTCCCGTTAGGGCTCGGTCCCCCTTTCTTTCCTCGTGATAGCTTGTTGCTCTACGCTGACGGGTCCCGGTCCCAAGGCGGCTACAGCCGTCGCTGGTATGCCAGGTCGCGTGCCGTGGTCAAGGCCAGGAGGTGCGCGGCCTGAGGTCCAGTAAGAGCCCCTGAGGCGCGATGCTTACGAGGTCCCCCTTAGCACACAAGCAGCCATGGTAAAGTGAGAAAGGGAGTTGGCGTGGCCACAACGGGAGTGCGGCAGGGCGTGAGCGACCATTAGGCCTAAACATTTAGTCAATCCGGGTGCAGGATTTATCTCGTTGATTTTATGGTGACTCCTGACATGGCACCAGAGCTGCGGCCTATTTGAGTGGCATAGCTAGTCCGGTCCACATGGGTTTCCCTTCCCCATGCTCTCCTTAGTGCTCTACGTCCTCAGGTCCCGGCCCTCGAGCGAGCTCAGCCGCCGCTGGTATGCCAGGTCGCGATGTCGTGGTCAGGGCCAGGGGGTGAGGGCTGGAGAGCCAGTAAGAGCTCCTGAGTCGCGATGCTCAGGACCCCCCCCTTTTAACACGCAAGCGAATCGTATGAGGAAAAGGAGACTCACGGTGCCATCTGATATCCTTCCTTCAGAACTCCTCTGAACAGGCACAAGAAGAAACATGGTTGACCGTTACAGCTGTTAGCCTGTCGCTGCTTGCTCTGGGTGAAGCGAAGGCACCGAGGGCTTGGTGAGGTGACGTGCACAGCGCGTGCCACGAGCCAGAGATCGACCACTCAGGTTTGTCGGTCGTGGCAGGGACGGACCCATGCACCAGCGCCATGCCTGTCTGAAGGCCCCGGGGGAGGCGATGATTGAGCATGCGATGGCCGTTTGCAGGTTAAGCATAAAGAGCAGATCGACTTGGATAAATGCAGGAAGATACATGCCACTGGGTCTGGCCCGAGCGGCTTGGGGATGATGCAGCCCGAGGGGCGCCCCTAGTAAGGTAAGCTAAAGACTTAAGCAAAAGGGATACATGCCACAGGGACGGACCCATGTGGCCTGGGAATAATGCAGCCCGAGGGGCGCTCCCAGCTTAAGCGAACTTGGAAGATGTCACCTGGTCCTGTGGACGAAGTAGAGTTGATGTAGCTAAAGCCACGCGTTGAAGGGATGGCTCCTCATGAGCCACCGGGACCCTGAGCCTCGGGAGGCTCTGGGGGCTCAGGAGGTTCCCTGAAGAGCATCTCCATCTCCTCCTAAACGGCGTGGATCCTGGCCTCCTGAGACGTCATGACCTGTCGCAAGTTGCGCTGATGGGCCGACGCCACGCTTGCCAAGCCGAAGGGCATGTGAACGTAGCTGTGTGGTGGGCCCTCACAACGGCCCAGATGTGATGGCCAAAAGTGCTCCTGAGATGCGGCCCTGTTGAGCCCTCGGACGTCGACGCAGAGACGCAGCCCGACATCCTCGCCTGGATGGGGAGCTGCGCCTTGTGAGCGGGTCTGGCCGCGCATGGCTCTTGCTTCTTGCAGTTCCTGGGTGGTATTCGTGATGAACTCCTGGGTGGTGGGCATTCCTTGCCCTGTGTTCTCCTGAGGGAAACGTGCCACGAAGCACGCCTCCAAGTGGTGCCCAAGCGCCTGCCTCGTGAGGTTGAAAAGGTCTGAGGCCCTCCCGGAGAGAGACCCCGAGCCCTGCATAAGGAGGGCGCCGGGCGCGCCTTCCTATGCGACGGAAGGAGGCGCCCCTGGAACGGGCGCTGATCCTGACGAGGCTCCTGACACGGTGCCGTCTCCTTGGGGTCCTGTGCGGCATGGCAACTTCTTCTTGGGGATGGTCTCCGGAGGGCCTTCACTTCTGCTGTCGGGGTGGTCGATTGTTGTGGCTTGAAAGGCGCACTCAAGAGAGCACACCGCATCCCTCTCTTCACACGGGACCGTGATGATTCCTCTGCTTCCTGGCATCTTGAGAACGTTGTAGCCGTGATGAATGACTGCCATGAACTTGGCCAGGGCTGGATACCCGAGGATGGCGTTGTACGGCAGACGGATGTGCGCGACGTCGAAGTCGATGGGCTCGGTGCGGTAGTTGTCGCGCTTGCCAAAGGTGCCGTGCAAGCGGACTTGCCCTATCAGTGTGGTGGAATCATCAGTCACTCCTGAGAAAGGCTTGGTTGGATGGAGTTGCTCATAGGGCACTTGAAGATTGTCGAACGTGTCGACGGATAGGACGTTGAGCCCTGCGCCGCCGTTGATGAGATTCTTGGTGACTTGCACATTGCTGATGACTGGGAGCACAGCATAGGGAGTGTGCCTACGGTGGCCGCGCATTTGAGCTGGTCTGCCGAGTTGAAGATGATGGCGCATTGAGACCACCTGAGCGGGCGCGTGGCCTCGAGCTTGGGGAGCACCGCGTTCACCTCGCGAGCGAACTGTTTGAAGATGCACTGAGAAGCTGGGGCCTGAGCACCGCCCAAGATGCAAGTGATCGCGCACGGCTCCTGGAAGCCCCCGGCCCCCTCGTCCTGGTGGTGGTCGTCGTTCCTTCTTGGTTGCGGCAGCGGAGGAAGACCGGTGTTGTCCTGAGGGCGATCCTCACGAGGCGGGTCCCTCCAGGCGCCCTCGCGAGGTTGGTCCAGCCAGCGGTCCTCATGAGGCCTGTCGCGCCATTCTTGGCGTGGGCCACGGTCGTCCCAGCGTCCACCTCCACATCCTCCTCCACGGCCGTAGCCCCGGTCGTTGCGCTCAGGGCGTCGACCGTAGCGTCCTTCTCGTATGGCTCTGAGCTCTTGGCAGTCGCTGGTGTTGTGGGTGTTCAGGTTGTGGAAGGCGTAGAACGGTCGACCGTTCTTGGACGACTCAGGCTGATCTCTGCCTCGCTTGGTGTCGGGCCCCGCTGCGAGCACCACTGCCTCTTTGCGCTTCACGTCCTTGGCCTTGGTCTTATTTTCTTCCGCTCCTGCAGCTGGCAGCTCGAGGAGAGAGAGACACCCCTCCTCAGCTCTAGCGCACTTGGTCGCCAGGTTGAATAGCTCCTGAGAGGTGCAGAGCTCCTCGTGGATAGCCAGCTCTTCCTTCATCTTGACGTCACGAACGCCGTCAGAGAACGCGGAGATGATGGCCTCGTCTGTGACCTTAGGGATCTTGAGGCGGGTGTTGTTGAAGTGCTGGATGTACTTCTGGAGGGTTTCTCCTGGCTGTTGCTTGATGCGATGTAGATCGCCCGCGGCCGATGGGCGGTCGCGAGTGCCCTGGAAGTTGGCGATGAAACGGTCGCACATCTCGTCCCAGGTGGAGATCGAGACGTGCTGCAAGTTCAGGAGCCAAGAGCGGGCCCCATCCTTGAGAGCCATGGGAAACCAGTTCGCCATGACTTTTTCGTCGCCGTTGGCTACTTCAATGCTCAGCTCGTAGAGCTGCAGGAACTCCGCGGGGTCGGCAGTGCCGTCGTAGCAAGGACGCAGATCTGGCTTGAACTTGCCTGGCCAGGCAACGCTACGCAGCTCGGGGGTGAAGGCGCGGCACCCGGCTGTGGTTGCCGGGGCCCGCTTTGGGGGCGGAGCTTGGTCTTGACGGGGTTCGCGCTGCGCCACTGTGGGCGGTGCGCGGTCTTGACGAGGTGGCGCGGGGAGCGCCGGTGCAGCTTCTCGTGGTCGCGGGATTTCTTGGCAGCTTCTTTCTTCACACGCGGGCGCCGGGCGTGGTGGTTCACGCCGCGGAGGTGCGTGCCTGGGTGCCAAGGCGCCATCTTGGGGTTGAGGCGGTGGAGGCATGCCACAAGCCCCGTCGCCCGCGGCTGGTTGAGGGGGAGGTAGAGAGTGGGACCGCGCCGGAGAGCCCCCTGCAGCGCGGACGAGCTCAGCGACGCGGTTGAGCCACTCCTTGTAGAGTTCAACGACAGGGCGGTCACGCAGGAGCTTGTTCGCTGCGAGGAACGCAGCTCGTGCCTCCATGGGGGCGCGGTGCGTGTGAGACGAAGAACCAGCAGGAGTGAGCGACGGAGTAGCGATGCGTCCATCCTGCCACACCGAGGGAAGCAGCGAGGACGCCTGCTGCTTGTTCCCCGCCGGGTCAGTGGCAACGTTGGCGACGGGAGATGGAGAACGACGAGGTGGCCCGCCTACAGGAGTCGACTGAGCAACGCGGGCGGAGAGGGCAGCCCGACGCTCAGCTCGGGCACGGCGAGCGTCCGCCATGGAAACGTCGGAGCGATGGAGCAACGAACCAATGGAAGGGAAACCACGGCACACCCCTACCTGGCGCGCCAAATGTCGGATGTGGGGTTCCGGCAAACCCTTAAGGTTCGAACACTGGGGTGTGCATGAAGTCTTTCCCTCCTACCGATCTACGCTCTAGCTCGCTAAGATCTTGCGGACGAACTCGACAAACTCACAACACAAAAAGAGACACGGGGTTTATACTGGTTCGGGCCACCGTTGTGGTGTAATACCCTACTCCAGTGTGGTGGTGGTGGATTGACTCTTGGGCTGATGATGAACAGTACAAGGGAAGAACAGCCTCCTGAGGTTGAGGTGTTCTTGTGGCTAGGCTCTCGATCGGATTGGATCAAACTAAGATCAGATGCCTCTACTGTGGTGGCTAGCTCTACTTATATAGGCCCTGGTCCTCTTCCCAAATGTTGAGCGGGAAGGGAGCCAACAACGGTGGGCAAATTTGAGGGGGGGCAGCTAGTACAAGCTATCCTGACAAAAGCGGTCTTCGCCTGCAAAAAGCCCTGCGATGACGCCGTCTTGGGCTTCACGATGACCTCCGCATTGTCGTCCTCCCGGTCTTGGTCTTGTTGCACCAATATGGCAACCTTTGCCTGATGCCTCGGTACTCTTCGCCTGTGCTTGCCTCCTTAGCACCAAAGAGGAAACGAGGATGCTGCGCGCACTGGCGCCCGCCTCACACCCGCGTGGCACCGTTCGTCATGGCTCACGTCACAACAGCCTCGTGAGGTTTGCCCTGCCTTGATATCTCCACTCCTTGTGAGCCTGCCTAGCTAGGCCACTCCATAGGAGGTCTTGTGTCATCCGCCTCGCGAGGGTCTTGGATGCCTTGTTGATGAAGATGAGCCGTACGGCCTGCTGCTTAGCCATGCCGTGGGCCGGAGGCAGGCAAGTCTGGGAACCCCCATTCCTAGAAGGCCGACAGTAGCCCCTGGGCCCAAGGTGCGCTCGGGCTTGGCTTCGCGGCGAAGCCAAGGGTCAAGTTCGGAGCGCCGCGGGCCCCAAAAGCCTGCGGCCTTGGTCGTCGCATGGCGGTTGATTGGACGTGGGCATCTCCGCTTCTCCACGCTGCCTCGGCAACTGCTTGACCTGACAAAGGGCTGGCGCGGGCAGTTCTTGCCTTCATTGCTCCTTACCTGCCTTGCTCCGCTGCTGACAACAATGGTGACCATTAGAAGGTTTTCCACCGAAGAGAAAGGAAAAGCTCCCCGTGATGATCCAGAGCCACTTCCGCCGAAGAAACGGTCGATCCACCGCCGTGATGAAGCGGCGATGCAAGTGGTGACGATGCCTTGGTGCGAGCGGCCTCCACCAGGGTGCCCGCTACCCTTGTACGCCCAAGCCAAGGGCTCGAGAGGACGGAGTGACGAGAAGCACCGCCCGCGCCGCGTCCAAGGTCGCCGCGCCGCAGTGCCACGTGCCGCTACCCCTGGGGTCCACGCCGCTGACTCCTCGCGCGAGTTGGTGCTGTGGGCGCTGATGCCACCAAGCTCCTTGATCCGCTTCCCGCGGTTCTTCTGCGACGTGATGCCGCCGAGGGGGCCGCTCGAGCTCTGGCTGCAGCATGCTGACTGCAGTGCTCCGGCGACCGGAGCGGAGATCGAAGCAGTCCCCACCGGCAAGATCTTCATGACTCGCGGCTGGGGCGAGATCGCGCGGGTTTGCCGTGCGAGGGGGGCCCTCGCGATCCACTTTGAGTACGATGGCGCCTCCACGCTCTTCTTCAAGGTCTTCGACGCCGAGGGCTGCCGCTTGGAGTGCTGCTCTGGAGAGGAGCGCCAGGTCGTCGTGCACCCTGATCGCGGCCGCTCCAACAGCAGCAGCAATTCTTGGGAGTCCGGCGGCTCTCCCGAGCTTTACGAGACCCCGGAGACGAGCGACGATAGCTACGTCCCTCCGAGCTCTCACCGCGCTCGGAGCAAGGCTACGACGTCTGGTCGCCGACGCCGCTGATCTGGATGTGGTTGGCGCCGGCCCCCCGTGGCCCACTGTTGATGATGGCATCCGCCACGGGAGGGTGTAGATAGGATTCCCCTTAGTAACAACTTTTGTTTCCTGCGGAGGATCACGAATCACGCCATGGGGGCATGTAAGGGTCTGTAATTTTTTTCGTGTTCATCTTCCTTGTTATAAAAGCTTGGTGAACAAATGTCCCATTAGGGCTCGGTCCCCCCTTTCTTTCCTCGCGATAGCTTGTTGCTCTATGCTGACGGGTCCCGGTCCCAAGGCGGCTACAGCCGTCGCTGGTATGCCAGGTCGCGTGCCATGGTCAAGGCCAGGAGGTGCGCGGCCCGAGGTCCAGTAAGAGCCCCTGAGGCGCGATGCTTAGGAGGTCCCCCTTAGCGCTCAAGAAGCCATGGTAAAGTGAGGAAGGGAGTTGACGTGGCCACAACGGGGTTGTGCTACCTCCTGAGTATTGCGCTGGATTTCCTTGAAGAGGAAAGGGTGATGCAGCAGAGTAGAGTAAGTATTTCCCTCAGTTTTTGAGAACCAAGGTATCAATCCAATAAGAGGCTACGCGCGAGTCCCTCGTACCTACACAAAACAAATAGCTCAATGCAACCAACACGATTAGGGGTTGTCAATCCCTTCACGATCACTTACGAGAGTGAGATCTAATAGAGATGATAGATAATATTTTGGTATTTTTGGTATAGAGATGCAAAGTAAAATAAAAGGAAAAGTAAAAAATCAAAGCAAATAATAAAGTGTTGGAAGATTGATATGATGAGAATAGACCCGGGGGCCATAGATTTCACTAGTGGCTTCTCTCAAGAGCATAAGTATTCTATGGTGGGTGAACAAATTACTGTTGAGCAATTGACAGAATTGAGCATAGTTATGAGAATATCTAGGTATGATCATGTATATAGGCATCACCTCCAAGACAAGTAGACCGACTCCTGCCTGCATCTAGTACTATTACTCCACTCATCGACCGCTATCCAGCATGCATCTAGAGTATTAAGTTCAAGAAAACAGAGTAACGCCTTAAGCAAGATGACATGATGTGGAGGAATAAATTCATGCAATATGATAAATACCCCATCTTGTTATCCTCGATGGAAACAATACAATACGTGCCTTGCTGCCCCTACTGTCACTGGGAAAGGACACCGCAAGATTGAACCCAAAGCTAAGCACTTCTCCCATTGCAAGAAAAACCAATCTAGTAGGCCAAACCAAACTGATAATTCGAAGAGACTTGCAAAGATAACCAATCATACATAAAAGAATTCAGAGGAGATTCAAATATTGTTCATAGATAATCTTGATCATAAACCCACAATTCATCGGTCTCAACAAACACACCGCAAAAAGAAGATTACATCAAATAGATCTCCATGAGAGAGGGGGAGAACATTGTATTGAGATCCAAAAAGAGAGAAGAAGCCATCTACTCCCCCCGTCCCATAATGTAAGACGTTTTTTTTACACTACACTAGTGTTAATAAACGTCTTACATTATGGGACGGAGGGAGTAGCTACTAACGATGGACCCAAAGGTCTAAGGTAAACTACTCACACTTCATCGGAGGGGCTATGGTGATGATGTAGAAGCCCTCCATGGTGGATTCCCCTTCCGGCGGATCTCCGGGACAGGCCCCAAGATGGGATCTCGTGGCTACAGAAGGTTGCGGCGGTGGAATTAGGTTTTTGGCTCCGTATCTGATCGTTTGGGGGTACGTACGTATATATAGGAGGACGGAGTACATTGGTGGAGCAGAGGGGGGCCCACGAGGCAGGGGGCGCGCCCTAGGGGGGCGCCCTCCAACCTCGTGACCGCCTCCCTCCTTTCTTGACGGAGGGTCCAAGTCTCCTGGATCATATCTGTTGAGAAAATCGTGTTCCCGAAGGTTTCATTCCGTTTGGACTCCGTTTGATATTCTGTTTCTTCAAAACACTGAAATAGGCAAAAAAACAGCAATTCTGGGCTGGGCCTCCGATTAATAGGTTAGTCCCAAAAGTAATATAAAAGTGGAAAATAAAGCCCAATATGGTCCAAAACAGTAGATAATATAGCATGGAGCAATCAATAATTGTAGATACGTTGGAGACGTATCAGGCATCCCCAAGCTTAATTCCTGCTCGTCCTCGAGTAGGTAAATGATAAAAAGAGAATTTTTTATGCGGAGTGCTACTTGGCATAATTTCAATGTAATTCTTCTTAATTGTGGTATGAATATTCAGATCCGAAAGATTCAAGACAAAAGTTCATATTGACATAAAAATAATAATACTTCAAGCATACTAACAAAGAAAGTTTGTCTTCCCAAAATTACATGGCCAAAGAAAGTTATCCCTACAAAATCATATAGTCTGGCGATGCTCTATCTTCACCACACAAAGTATTTAAATCATGCACAACCCCGATGACAAGCCAAGCAATTGTTTCATACTTTTGACATTTGCAAAACTTTTTCAATATTCACGCAATACATGAGCGTGAGCCATGGATATAGCACTATATGTGGAATAGAATGGTGGTTGTGGAGAAGAAAAAAGAGGGGAAGATAGTCTCACATCAACTAGGTGTATCAACAGGCTATGGAGATGCCCATCAATAGATATCAATGTGAGTGAGTAGGGATTGCCATGCAACGGATGCACTAGAGCTATAAGTATATGAAAGCTCAACAAAAGAAACTAAGTGGGGGTGCATCCAACTCGCTTGCTCACGAAGACCTAGGGCATTTTGAGGAAGCCCATCATTGGAATATACAAGCCAAGTTCTATAATGTAAAATTCCCACTAGTATATGAAAGTGACGAAATGAGAGACTCTCTATCATGAAGATCATGGTGCTACTTTGAAGCACAAGTGTGGTAAAAGGATAGTAACATTGTCCCTTCTCTCTTTTTCTCTCATTTTTTTATTTGGGACTTTTCCCCTTTTTTATGGCCTCTTTTTTCTCTTTTTTTTATTTTTCGTCCGGAGTCTCATCCTGACTTGTGGGGGAATCATAGTCTCCATCATCCTTTCCTCACTTGGGACAATGCTCTAAAAATGATGATCATCACACTTTTATTTTTCTTACAACTCAACAATTCCAACTCGATACTTAGAACAAAATATGAATCTATGTGAATGCCTCCGGTGATGTACCGGGATATGCAATGAATCAAGAGTGACATGTATGAAAGAATTATGAACGGTGGCTTTGCCACAAATACGATGTCAACTACATGATCATGCTAGCAATATGACAATCATGGAGCGTGTCATAATAAACGGAACGGTGGAAAGTTGCATGGCAATATATCTCGGAATGGCTATGGAAATGCCATGATAGGTAGGTATGGTGGCTGTTTTGAGGAAGGTATATGGTGGGTGTATGATACTAGCGAAAAGTGTGTGGTATTAGAGAGGCTAGCAATGGTGGAAGGATGGGAAAAGTGCGTATAATCCATGGACTCAGCATTAGTCATAAAGAACACATATACTTATTGCAAAAATCTAGAAGTTATCAAAGCAAAGTATTACGTGCATGCTCCTAGGGGGATATATTGGTAGGAAAAGACCATCGGTCGTCCCCGACCACCACTCATAAGGAAGACAATCAATAAATAAATCATGCTCCGACTTCATCACATAACGGTTCACCATACGTGCATGCTACGGGAATCACAAACTTTAACACAAGTATTTCTCAAATTCAAAACTACTCAACTAGCATTACTCTAATATCACCATCTTCATATCTCAAAACAATTATCAAGCATCAAACTTTTCTTAGTATTCAACGCACTCAAAAGAAAGTTTTACAAATCTTGAATACCAAGCTTATTATTATTATTATTATTATTAAGCAAATTACCATGCTATTTAAGACTCTCAAAATAATCTAAGTGAAGCATGAGAGATCAATAGTTTCTTTAAAACAAATCCACCACCGTGCTCTAAAAGATATAAGTGAAGCACTAGAGCAAAACTATATAGCTCAAAAGATATAAGTGAAGCACATAGAGTATTCTATCAAATTCCAATTCATGTATGGATCTCTAAAAAGGTGTGTACAGCAAGGATGATTGTGGTAAACTAAAAGTCAAAGACTCAAATCATAAAAGACGCTCCAAGCAAAACACATATCATGTGGTGAATAAAAATATAGCTCCAAATAAAGTTACCGATGGAAGTAGATGAAAGAGGGGATGCCTTCCGGGCATCCCCAAGCTTTGACTTTTTGGTGTCCTTGGATCATCTTGGGGGTGCCATGGGCATCCCCAAGCTTAGGCTCTTGCCACTCCTTGTTCCATAATCCATCAAAAGATTTCACCCAAAACTTGAAAACTTCACAACACAAAACTCAACAGAAATCTCATGAGCTCCGTTAGAAAAAGAAAACAAAAGACTACTTCAAGGTACTGTAATGAACTCATTCTTTATTTATATTGGTGTTAAACCTACTGTATTCCAACTTCTCTATGGTTTATAAACTATTTTAATAGCCATATATTCATCAAAATAAGCAAACAACACACGAAAAACAGATCTGTCAAAAACAGAACAGTCTGTAGTAATCTGTAACTAACGCAAACTTCTGGGACTCCAAAAAATTAGCCAAAGTAGGAAGACCTAGGCAATTTGTTTATTGATCAACAGCAATTGGAATCAGTATTTTATCACGTCCTGGTGATTTTTAATAATTGTTTTCGTGAACAGAAAGTTTCTGGAAATTACAGCAAGATCAAATAACTATCATCCAACAAGATCCTATAGGTTTAACTTGGCACAAACACTAATTAAAAGATAAAACCACATCTAAACAGAAGTTAGATGGATTATTTATTCCTAAACAGAAACAAAAACAAAAAACTAAAAATAAAATTGGGTTGCCTCCCAACAAGCGCTATCGTTTAACGCCCTTAGCTAGGCATAAAAGCAAGGATAGATCTAGGTATTGCCATCTTTGGTAGGCAATCCATAAGTGGCTCTCATGATAGATTCATATGGTAATTTTATTTTCTTTCTAGGGAAGTGTTCCATGCCCTTCTTTAATGGAAATTGGAATCTAATATTCCCTTCCTTCATATCAATAATTGCACCAATCGTTCTAAGGAAAGGTCTATCAAGAATAGTAGGGCAAGAAGGATTGCAATCTATATCAAGAACGATAAAATCTACGGGCACATAATTCCTATTTGCAACAATAAGAACATAATTAATTCTTCCCATAGGTTTCTTAATAGTGGAATCCGCAAGGTGCAAGTTTAGAGAGCAATCATCAAAATCACGGAAATCTAGCAAATCACACAATGTTTTGGGGATAGTGGAAACACTAGCACCCAAATCACATAAATAATAAAATTCAAGATCCTTGATCTTAATTTTAATAGTTGGTTCCCACTCATCATAAAGTTTTCTAGGGATAGAAACCCAACTCAAGTTTTTCTTCATAAGATTGCATCAAGGCATCAATGATATGTTTGGTAAAGGCTTTATTTTGACTATAAGCATGAGGAGAATTTAGCACGGATTGCAACAAGGAAATACAATCAATTAAAGAGCAACTTTCATAATTAAATTCCTTGAAGTCCAAAGTATTGGGTTTAGCAACATCTAGGGTTTTATTCTTTTCAATCCCACTTTTATCAAATTCATCATCAAGATCTAAATACTCCGAATTTTTGGAACGCCTTCTAGGTAAAGGTGGATCATATTCAGTTTCATCAAGATTCATATTGCAGAACAAAGATTTAATAGGGGACACATCAATAACTTTTTGATCTTCATCTTGATTTTCATAGAAATCCGGTTTAGCGGCCATCTTATTGACTAAGGTAGCCCGCTTATCCGAAATTTCGGCAGTCAAATTTTTAAGACGAGCAATTTGGGATCTTATACCATCAAATTCTTTAGACATATCATCGAGCTCTTTATTCATATAACTCATAAAACTTTTTTGTTCCTTAAGCTCATTTCTAAAGAAACTATTATGCTCAAATTGCAAAACCATAAAACTCCTAACGTTGCTTTCGATTTCTTCTAACCTTTTAAGGTGAAGATCACCAAATCTACGTAGAGCCATCGAGACTAACAAACAATCCAACACACGGGCAAACAAAAAGCAAGCGAGAAAAAGACAAACGGAAAAGAGAGGGCGAATAAAATGGCAAGGGTGAAGTGGGGGAGTGGAAAACGAGAGGCAAATGGCAAATAATGTAATGCGAGAGATAAGGAATTGTGATGGGTACTTGGTATGTTGACTTTTGTGCAGACCTCCCCGGCAACGGCGCCAGAAATCTTCCTGCTACCTCTTGAGCACTGTGTTGGATTTCCTTGAAGAGGAAAGGGTGATGCAGCAGAGTAGAGTAAGTATTTCCCTCAGTTTTTGAGAACCAAGGTATCAATCCAGTAGGAGGCTACGCGCGAGTCCCTCGTACCTACACAAAACAAATAGCTCAACGCAACCAACGCGATTAGGGGTTGTCAATCCCTTCACTGTCACTTACGAGAGTGAGATCTCATAGAGATGATAGATAATATTTTTGGTATTTTTGGTGTAGAGATGCAAAGTAAAATAAAAGGAAAAGTAAAAAAGCAAAGAAAATAATAAAGTGTTGGAAGATTGATATGATGAGAATAGACCCGGGGGCCATAGATTTCACTAGTGGCTTCTCTCAAGTGCATAAGTATTCTACGGTGGGTGAACAAATTACTGTTGAGCAATTGACAGAATTGAGCATAGTTATGAGAATATCTAGGTATGATCATGTATATAGGCATCACGTCCGAGACAAGTAGACCGACTCCTGCCTGCATCTAGTACTATTACTCCACTCATCGACCGCTATCCAGCATGCATCTAGAGTATTAAGTTCATGAAAACAGAGTAACGCCTTAAGCAAGATGACATGATGTAGAGGAATACATTCATGCAATATGATAAATACCCCATCTTGTTATCCTCGATGGCAACAATACAATACGTGCCATGCTGCCCCTACTGTCACTGGGAAAGGACACCACAAGATTGAACCCAAAGCTAAGCACTTCTCCCATTGCAAGAAAAACCAATCTAGTAGGCCAAACCAAACTGATAATTCGAAGAGACTTGCAAAGATAACCAATCATACATAAAAGAATTCAGATGAGATTCAAATATTGTTCATAGATAATCTTGATCATAAACCCACAATTCATCGATCTCAACAAACACACCGCAAAAAGAAGATTACATCAAAAAGATCTCCACGAGAGAGGGGGAGAACATTGTATTGAGATCCAAAAAGAGAGAAGAAGCCATCTAGCTACTAACTATGGACCCGAAGGTCTAAGATAAACTACTCACACTTCATCGGAGGGGCTATGGTGATGATGTAGAAGCCCTCCGTGGTGGATTCCCCTTCCGGCGGAGCTCCAGAACAGGCCCCAAGATGGGATCTCGTGGGTACAGAAGGTTGCGGTGGTGGAATTAGGTTTTTGGCTCCGTATCTGATCGTTTGGGGGTACGTAGGTATATATAGGAGGAAGGAGTACGTCGGTGGAGCAGAGGGGGGCCCACGAGGCAGGGGGCGCCCCCTAGGGGGGGCGTGCCCACCACCCTCGTAACCGCCTCCCTACTTTCTTGACGGAGGGTACAAGTCTCCTGGAACATATCTGTTGAGAAAATCACGTTCCCGAAGGTTTCATTCCGTTTGGACTCCGTTTGATATTCCGTTTCTTCGAAACACTGAAATAGGCAAAAAAACAGCAATTCTGGGTTGGGCCTCCAGTTAATAGGTTAGTCCCAAAAGTAAAATAAAAGTGGAAAATAAAGCCCAATATGGTCCAAAACAGTAGATAATATAGCATGGAGGAATCAAAAATTATAGATACGTTGGAGACGTATCAGGTTGCGGCAGGTCTTGAGCAACCATTAGGCCTAAACATTTAGCTGATCCGGGTGCACGACTTATCTCGTTGATTTTGTGGTGACTCTTGACGTGGCGCCAGAGCTGCGCGCCTATTTGAGCGGCATAGCTAGTCCAGTCCACACGGGTTTCCCTTCCCCCATGCTCTCCTTAGTGCTCTACGTCCTCAGGTACCAGCCCTCGAGTGAGCTCAGCCGCCGCCGGTATGCCAGGTCGCGATGCCGTGGTCATGGCCAGGGGTGAGGGCTGGAGAGCCAGTAAGAGCTCCTGAGTCGCGATGCTCAGGAGCCCCCCTTTTAACGCGCAAGCGAATCGCATGAGGAAAAGGAGACTCGCGGTGTCGTCTGCTATCCTTCCTTCAGAACTCCTGTGAACAGGCACAAGAAAAACATGGTTGACCGTTACAGCTATTAGCCTGTCGTTGGTTGCTCTGGGTGAAGCGAAGGCACCGAGGGCCTGGTGAGGTGACGTGCACGGCGCATGCCGCGAGCCAGAGCTCGACCACTCAGATTTGTCGGTCGTGGCAGGGACGGACCCATGCATCAGCGCCGTGCCTGTGTGAAGGCCCCGGGGAAGGAGATGATTGAGTAGGCGATGGCTGTTTGCAGGTTAAGCATAAAGAGCATATCAACTTGGATAAATGCAGGAAGATACATGCCACTGGGTCTGGCCCAAGCGGCTTGGGTATGATGCAGCCCGAGGGGCGCCCCCAGCAAGGTAAGCTAAAGACTTAAGCAAAAGGGATACATGCCACAGGGACGGACCCGTGTCGCCTGGGAATAATGCAGCCCGAGGGGCGCTCCCAGCTTAAACGAACTTGGAAGATGTCACCTGGTCCTGTAGACGAAGTAGAGTTGATGTAGCTGAAGCCACACATTGAAGGGATGGCTCCTCATGAGCCACTGGGACCCTGAGCCTCAGGAGGCTCTGGGGGCTCAGGAGGTTCCCTGAAGAGCATCTCCATCTCCTCCTGAACGGCGTGGATCCTGGCCTCCTGAGACACCATGACCTGTCGCAAGTTGCGCTGATGGGCCGACGCCACGCTCGGCAAGCCGAAGGGCATGTGAAGGTAGCTATGTGGTGGGCCCTCACAGCGGCCCACACGTCATTGTTGGGGAACGTAGTAATTTCAAAAAAATTCCTACGCACACGCAAGATCATGGTGATGCATAGCAACGAGAGGGGAGAGTGTTGTCCACGTACCCTCATAGACCGAAAGCGGAAGCGTTAGCACAATGTGGTTGATGTAGTCGTACGTCTTCCCGATCCGACCGATCAAGTACCGAATGTACGACACCTCCGAGTTCAGCACATGTCAGCCCGATGACGTCCCTCGAACTCCAATCCAGCCGAGTGTTGAGGGAGAGTTTCGTCAGCATGACGGCGTGGTGACGATGATGATGTTCTACCGACGCAGGGCTTCGCCTAAGCACCGCTACAGTATTATCGAGGTGGACTATGGTAGAGGGGGGCACCGCACACGGCTAAAAGATCAAACGATCAATTGTTGTGTCTATGGGGTGCCCCCTGCCCCCGTATATAAAGGACCAAGGGGAGGAGTTGGCCGGCCAGGGAGAGGCGCGCCAAGGGGGAGTCCTACTCCCACCGGGAGTAGGATTCCCCCCTTCCAAGTAGTAGGAGTAGGAGTTAAGGAAAGGGGAGAGATAAGAGAAGGAAGGAGGGGGCGCAGCCCCTCCCCCTAGTCCAACTCGGACTAGGCCTTGGGGGTGCCCAATCTCTCCTCTCTCTTTCCCCTAAAGCCCAATAAGGCCCATATACTCCCCGGCGAATTCCGGTAACTCTCCGGTACTCCAAAAAATACTTGAATCACTCGGAACCTTTCCGATGTCCGAATATAGTCGCCAATATATCGATCTTTACGTCTCGACCATTTCAAGATTCCTCATCATGTCCCCGATCTCATCCGGAACTCCGAACTACCTTCGGTACATCAAAACTCATAAACTCGTAATATTACCGTCATCGAAACTTTAAGCGTGCGGACCCTACGGGTTCGAGAACTATGTAGACATGACCGAGACAGGTCTTTGGTCAATAACCAATAGCGAAACTTGGATGTTCATATCGGCTCCCACATATTCTACAAAGATCTTTATCGGTCAGACCGCATAACAACATACGTTGTTCCCTTTGTCATCGGTATGTTACTTGCCCGAGATTCGATCGTCGGTATCTCAATACCTAGTTCAATCTCGTTACCGGCAAGTCTCTTTACTCATTCCGTAATACATCATATCGCCACTAACCCATTAGTCACAATGCTTGCAAGGCTTATAGTGATGTGCATTACCGAGAGGGCCCAAAGATACCTCTCCGACCATCGGAGTGACAAATCCTAATCTCGAAATACGCCAACCCAACAAGTACCTTCAGAGACACCTGTAGAGCACCTTTATAATCACCCAGTTATGTTGTGACATTTGGTAGCACACAAAGTGTTCCTCCGGTAAACGGGAGTTGCATAATCTCATAGTCATAAGAACATGTATAAGTCATGAAGAAAGCAATAGCAACATACTAAACGATCGAGTGCTAAGCTAACGGAATGGGTCAAGTCAATCACATCATTCTCCTAATGATGTGACCCCGTTAATCAAATGACAACTCATGTCTATGGCTAGGAAACATAACCATCTTTGATCAACGAGATAGTCAAGTAGAGGCATACTAGTGACACTCTGTTTGTCTATGTACTCACACATGTATTATGTTTCTGGTTAATACAATTCTAGCATGAATAATAAACATTTATCATGGTATAAGGAAATAAATATTTATTGCCTCTAGGGCATATTTCCTTCAGTCTCCCACTTGCACTAGAGTCAATAATCTAGTTCACATCGCCATGTGATTTAACACCAATAGTTCACATCACCATGTGATTAACACCCATGTCATTCACATATACTTATCAGAAATGTTGTAGTGCTCCCACTCACTTTCTTGTAAATACAGGCTTCATCGCAAGTCTGTATAAACCTATATGCTTTGATCAACTTATCAAAGCGTGTATTCCAACTCCGAGATGCTTGCACCAGTCCATAGATGGATCGCTGGAGCTTGCATATTTTGTTAGCACCTTTAGGATTGACAAAACCTTTTGGTTGCATCATATACAACTCTTCTTTAATAAATCCATTATGGAATGCAGTTTTGTTTATCCATTTTCCAGGTTCCATAAAATGCGGCAATTGCTAACATGATTCAGACAGACTTCAGCATAGATACGAGTGAGAAACTCTCATCGTAGTCAACACCCTGAACTTGTCGAAAACCTTTTGCGACAATTCTAGCTTTGTAGATAGTAACACTACTATCAGCGTCCGTCTTCCTCTTGAAGATCCATTTAATCTCAATGGCTCACCAATCATCGGGCAAGTCAATCAAAGTTCATACTTTGTTCTCATACATGGATCATATCTCGGATTTCATGGCCTCAAACCATTTTGCAGAATCTGGGCTCATCATTGCTTCCTCATAGTTTGTAGGTTCGTCATGGTCAAGTAACATGACCTCTAGAATAGGATTACCGTACCACTCTGGTGCGGATCTCACTCTGGTTGACCTACGAGGTTCGGTAGTAGCTTGATATGAAGTTACATGATCATCATCATTAGCTTCCTCACTAATTGGTGTAGGAGTCACAGGAACGGATTTCTGTGATGAACTACTTTCCAATAAGGGAGCAGGTACAGTTACCTCATCAAGTTCTACTTTCCTCCCACTCACTTCTTTCGAGAGAAACTCCTTCTCTAGAAAGGATCTATTCTCACCAACAAATTTGCCTTCGGATCTGTGATAGAAGGTGTACCCAACAATTTTGTTTGGGTATCCTATGAAGATGCACTTCTCCGATTTGGGTTCGAGCTTATCATTTTGAAACTTTTTCACATAAGCATCGCCGCCCCAAACTTTAAGAAATGACAACTTTGGTTTCTTGCCAAACCACTGTTCATAAGGTGTCATCTCAACGGATTTAGATGGTGCCCTTTTTAATGTGAATGCAGTTGTCTCTAATGCATAACCCCAAAACGATAGTGGTAGATTGGTAAGAGACATCATAGATCGCACCATATCTAATAGAGTACGGTTATGACGTTCGGACACACCATTACACTGTGGTGTTCCAGGTGCCGTGACTAGTGAAACTATTTCATATTGTTTTAACTGAAGGCCAAACTCATAACTCAAATATTTTACCTCTGCGATCATATCGTAGAAACTTTATTTTCTTGTTACGATGATTCTCCACTTCACTCTGAAATTCTTTGAACTTTTCAAATGTTTCAGAGTTGTGTTTCATCAAGTAGATATATCCATATCTTGCTCAAATCATCTGTGAAAGTCAGAAAATAACAATACTTGCCGTGAGCCTTAACACTCATCGGACCGCATACATCAGTATGTATTATTTCCAATAAGTCAGTTGCTCGCTCCATTGTTTCGGAGAACGGAGTCTTAGTCATCTTGCCCATGAAGCATGGTTCGCAAGCATC
The DNA here is from genome assembly GCA_032464435.1 of Aegilops umbellulata. Lineage (NCBI taxonomy): Eukaryota > Viridiplantae > Streptophyta > Magnoliopsida > Poales > Poaceae > Aegilops > Aegilops umbellulata. The sequence goes on from CP136058.1 coordinate 180,089,071, forward strand.
AAGTGATTCGTAATCAAGTGATTCCAAAATCCCATCAACATGGAGTTTCTTCATGCGCTTTACACCAATATGACCTAAACGGCAGTGCCACAAACAACTTGCACTATCATTATTAACTTTGCATCTTTTGGCTTCAATATTATGAATATGTGTGGTGGGCCCTCACAGCGGCCGACGCCATGCTCGGCAAGTCGGAGGGCATGTGAACGTAGCTGTATGGTGGGCCCTCACAGCGGCCCACACGTGATGGCCAGAAGCGCTCCTGAGATGCGGCCCTGGTGAGCCCTGGGACATCGACGCAGAGACGCAGCCCGACATCCTCGCCTGGATGGGGAGCTGCGCCTTGTGAGCGGCTGTGGCCGCGCATGGCTCTTGCGTCTTGCAGTTCCTGGGTGGTCTTGGTGATGAACTCCTGGGTGGTGGGCATTTCTTGCCCTATGTTCTCCTGAGGGAAACGTGCCGCGAAGCACGCCTCCAAGTGGTGCCCAAGCGCCTCCCTCGTGAGGTTGGCAAGGTCTGGGGCCCTCCAGGAGAGATCTCCCGAGCCCTGCCTAAGGAGGGCGCAGGGCGCGCCTTCCTATGCGACGGAAGGAGGCACCCTGGAACGGGCGCTGATCCTGACAAGGCTCCTGACGCGGCGCCATCTCCTTGGGGTCCTGCGCGGCGCGGCAACTTCTTCTTGGGGATGGTCTCCGGAGGGCCTTCACTTCTGCTGTCGGGGTTGTCGATTGTTGCGGATTGAAAGGCGCGCTCAAGAGAGCACACCGCATCCCTCTCTTCACACGGGACCGTGATGATTCCTTCGCTTCCTGGCATCTTGAGAATGTTGTAGCCGTGATGAATGACTGCCATGAACTTGGCCATGGCTGGATACCCGAGGATGGCGTTGTACGGCAGGCGGATGTGCGCGACGTCGAAGTCGATGAGCTCGGTGCGGTAGTTGTCGCGCTTGCCAAAGGTGACGGGCAAGCGGACTTGCCCTATCGGTGTGGTGGAACCATCAGTCACTCCTGAGAAAGGCTTGGTTGGCTGGAGTTGCTCATAGGGCACTTGAAGATTGTCGAACGTGTTGACGGATAGGACGTTGAGCCCTGCACCGCCGTCGATGAGAGTCTTGGTGACTTGCACATTGCTGATGACTGGGAGCATAGCATAGGGAGTGTGCCTGCGGTGGCCGCGCACTTGAGTTGGTCTGCCGAGTTGAAGGTGATGGCGCATTGAGACCACCTAAGCGGGCGCGTGGCCTTGAGCTTGGGGAGCACCACGTTCACCTCGCGAGCGAACTGTTGAAGATGCGCTGAGAGGCTGGGGCTTAAGAACCGCCCAAGGTGCAAGCGATCGCGCGCGGCTCCTGGAAGCCCCCAGCCCCCTCGTCTTGGTGGTGGTCGTCGTTCCTTCTTGGTGGCGGCAGCGGGGGAAGACCGGTGTTGCCCTGAGGGTGATCCTCACGAGGCGGGTCCCTCCAGGCGCCCTCGCGAGGTTGGTCCAGCCAGCGGTCCTCACAAGGCCTATCGCGCCATTCCTGGCGTGGGCCACGGTCGTCCCAGCGTCCGCCTCCACGTCCTCCTCCGTGGCCGTAGCCCCAGTCGTTGCGCTCGGGGCGTCGACCGTAGCGTCCTTCTCGTATGGCTCTGAGCTCTTGGCAGTCGCTGGTGTTGTGGGTGTTCAGGTTGTGGAAGGCGCAGAACGGTCGGCCGTTCTTGGACGACTCAGGCTGATCTCTGCCTCGCTTGGTGTCGGGCTCCGTTGCGAGCACCACTGCCTCTTTGCGCTTCACGTCCTTGGCCTTGGTCTTCTTTTCTTCCGCTCCTGCAGCTGGCAGCTCGAGGAGAGAGAGACGCCCCTCCTCAGCTCTAGCGCACTTGGTCGCCAGGTTGAACAGCTCCTGAGAGGTGCAGAGCTCCTCGTGGATAGCCTCATCCGTGACCTTGGAGATGATGGCCTCGTCCGTGACCTTGGAGATCTTGAGGCGGGTGTTGTTGAAGCGCTGGATGTACTTCTAGAGGGTTTCTCCTGGCTGTTGCTTGATGCGGCGTAGATCGCCCGCGGCCGGTGGACGGTCGCGAGTGCCCTGGAAGTTAGCGATGAAGCGGTCGCGCATCTCGTCCAGGTGGAGATCGAGCCGTGCTGCAAGTTCAGGAGCCAAGAGCGGGCCCCATCCTTGAGAGCCATGGGAAACCAGTTCGTCATGACTTTTTCTTCGCCATTGGCTGCTTCAATGCGCAGCTCGTAGAGCTGCAGGAACTCCGCGAGGTCGGTGGTGCCGTCATAGCGAGGAGGCAGATCTGGCTTGAACTTGCCTGGCTAGGCGACACTACGCAGCTCGGGGTGAAGGCGCGGCAGCCGGCTGTGGTTGCCGGGGCCGCTTCGGGGGCGGAGCTTGGTCTTGACGGGGTTCGCGCTGCGCCACTGCGGGCGGTGCGCGGTCTTGACGAGGTGGCGCGGGGAGCGCCAGTGCAGCTTTTCGTGGCCGTGGGATTTCTTGGCAGCTTCTTTCTTCACGCACGGGCGCTGGGCGTGGTGGATCACGCCGCGGAGGTGCGCGCCTGGGTGCCAAGGCGCCATCTTGGGGTTGAGGCGGTGGAGGCATGCCACGAGCCCCGTCGCCCGCGGCTGGTTGAGGGGGAGGCAGAGAGTGGGACGGCGCCGGAGAGCCCCCTGCGGCGCGGATGAGCACGGCGACGCGGTCGAGCCACTCGTCGTAGAGGTCGTCGACGGGGCGGTAACGCAGGAGCTCGTTCGCCGTGAGGAGCGCGACCCGTGCCTCCATGAGGGTGCGGTGCGCGTGAGACGAAGAACCGGCAGGAGTGAGCGACGGAGTAGCGGCGCGACCATCCTGCCGCACCAAGGGATGCAGCGAGGACGCCTGCTGCTCGTTCCCTGCCGGGCCAGTGGCAGCGTTGGCGACGGGAGACGGAGAATGATGAGGTGGCCCGCCTACAGGAGCCGTCTGAGTGACGCGGGCGGTGAGGGCAGCCCGACGCTTAGCTCGAGCACGGCGAGCATGGAAACGACGGAGCGGTGGAGCAACGAACCGATGGAAGGGAAACCGCGACGCACACCTACCTGGCGCGCCAAATTTTGGATGTGGGGTTCCGACAAACCCTTAAGGTTCGAACACTGGGGTGCGCGCGAAGTCTTTCCCTCCTACCGATCTACGCTCTAGCTCGCTAAGATCTTGCGGACGAACTCGACGAACTCACAACATAGAAAGAGACACGGGGTTTATACTGGTTCGGGCCACCGTTGTGGTATAATACCCTACTCCAGTGTGGTGGTGGTGGATTGCCTCTTGGGCTGATGATGAACAGTACAAGGGAAGAACAGCCTCCTGAGGTTGAGGTTTTCTTGTGGCTAAGCTCTCGATTGGATTGCATCAAGCTAAGATCAGATGCCTCTACTGTGGTGGCTAGCTCTACTTATATAGGCCCTGGTCCTCTTCCCAAATGTTGAGCGGGAAGGGAGCCGACAACGGCGAGCAAATTTTAAGGGGGACAGCTAGTACAAGATATCCTAACAAAAGTGGTCTTCGCCTGCGAAAAGCCCTGGGATGACACCGTCTTGGGCTCCATGATGACCTCCGCCTTGCCGTCCTCCTGGTCTTGGTCTTGTTGCACCAATATGGCAACCTTTGCCTGATGCCTCGGTACTCTTTGCCAGTGCTTGCCTCCTTAGCACCAAAGAGGAAATGAGGATGCTCCGCCTGGCACCGTTCGTCATGGCTCACGTCACAAGAGCCTCGTGAGTTTTGCCCTGCCTTGATATCTCCGCTCCTCGTGAGCCTGCCTAGCTAGGCCACTCCAGAGGAGGTCTTGTGTCATCCTCCTCGCGAGGCTTGGCCCCTCGCGAGGGTCTTGGATGCCTTGTTGATGAAGATGGGCCGTACGGCCTGCTGCTTAGCCACGTCGTGGGCCGCAGGCAGGCAAGTCTGGGGACCCCCGTTCCCAGAACACCGACAGACGGGGCGGCGCGCCGGCCTTGCCCCCGCCAATAATGCCCTTCCCGATGGAGGGCCACGTTGAAGACTAGCCTTGCGAGTTCTTCATCAGGCTGCGCTGGCCTCCGCGTCGTCGTCTTCGTCTCCCTGCCCCGTTTGCTCAGGTGATGGAGCGTGACCCGCCCCAGACCCTCAGGTTGCACATGAGGGGTTGTGGGAATGGGGGCATGCGGGTCGACGTCGACTTCCCGGCTCCTCGGGTTATGTACCTCCGCCATGGATGGAAGACATTCGCCCGCATCCACAGCCTGACAGCGGGGCTCGTCCTCTACTTCAAATTAATGGAGGACGGCCTGCTCTCCGTCAAGGTCTTCGGAGAGTTTGGAACTCGCCTGAAATGCTGCGTGGAGAGCTCCTCTGATGGAGATTCCGATGATGGAAGCTCTTCCTCGAGCGAAAGTGACGAGGAGGACAGCGGGGACGAGTTCGACTAGGCGTCGGACGCCCCGCGCTTGGGCGGGTGCAGCAGCAGTAGCATCTGCACCTGGCCGCTCCTCCGGCAGGGTTTTGCCGGGGGTGGGGCCAGCTCCTTGAACTTCTCGGGGCCGTCTCCTTGGGCGGCTGGCGTCGGGAGGCTGCGGAAGAGGAAGAGGGCGGGCGGCAAGGCCGTCAACTTGGAGTACGCGGGCACCGACACCTTCATCGCGTATTGCCAGTCCTGCCACCTCGTCTTCCAGCTCCTTTCCCGGCACCGTCGTCACCAGCCCACCCATGGGCGGCCACCGAGGTGTTCTCTTGGTGCTTTCTGCTGCTCATACCTTTTTCCCTCTCGCCTCCTTGACCTGCCTCCTGAGGAGAGGGACAAGAAAGGGATCACGGGCACCTTATCTCTTTTTAATCTATAAGCCTGTGGGCCTTGTTAAATTTAAAGCTTGTAATCCCCTTTGTTCATGTTTTTCATTTCGTACGAATTGTACCTGTATGGGATGTTTTTAATGAAAAAGGGATGCTTGCTGGGTTTTTCGTTCATGGGTAAGTCCCGTGACAAGGAGCGAATCCTTGTTATTGTTTTAGATAAACGTTTTTCGCCCGGCAACAGGCCTTGCCATCCCCCCACTCCACTCGACCGTTCTCGCGCTCTTGGCGGAGGCAGGGATGAAGTGGGCTTTAGGCCCCTCGCTCTACCTCCTTGCTGGCGCGGCTACAACCAAATCCGGACCCAGGAAATAATCCTTAGGTATAGGAAAAAGGGGAGCATAGCAGCCTAGAGATAAAAACGAGGTTTCACATGCCCCAGTCCCATTCTGAAATGCATGACAGAGGATAAAAGACTTATCTGGGTCTGTAGCCCCCGGCAACCTTGTCTTGCCGCGGTTGGATCCCCGTGCTTGCAGCCCCCGGCAACTCTGGTTTGCCGGGGTCGGGACGCCAGTCTATTTTCTTTCTTCCAAGCAGCTCAACAGAAGTGATCATGTGCCCTACGAACCAAAAGAGGACAGAAGAGAAACAGACAGACGCGCACTCGACCTCAAAGCTAGGGGTTAGTCGCTGCTGAGCACTATCAACCCTAACCGGGGAAGAGACTCGACCTAGCATGCATGCTATGACTTAGGGTGCCAGCGCTTCATTTATTTATGCCCGGGGTCTGCGCCTGGCTTTGTACAAAGGGTCACATGCCTTGCCGGCAAAGCTTGTACAAAAGGTGGCTTGCCGGGAGGCCCGGTAAGCCGCGCCTTACGGGTAAAACTTGTGAAGATGCTCGATGTTCTAGGAGTTGCTCACTGGGACGGCATCCTCGATCTCCAGGCGGACTGCGCCAAGCCTGGTGACTCGCATTACCCGATAAGGGCCTTCCCACTTCGGCGTCAACTTGTTGGTATTCTTGGCCGACTAAACGCGCCGAAGAACAAGGTCGCCTTCCTCGAAGCTTCAGGCATGAACCTTGCGGCTATGGTAGTGGCGCAAGGCTTGCTGGTAGCATGCCGCTCTCACAGCCGCTCGAAGACGATCTTCCTCAAGGAGCGTCGCATCATCTTGGCGCAATGGCTCTTGCTCAAGCTCATCATAAGCGAGCACTCGAGGTGACCCGTATATGAGTTCCGTGGGGAGAACTGCTTCTGCCCCGTATACCAGGGCAAAAGGTGTCTGGCCGGTGGCTCGATTTGGCGTCGTCCTGATCGACCAAAGAACCACCGGCAACTCATCAATCCAACGCCTTCCACTCTTGTGCAGCTTGTCAAAGGTCTTCGTCCTCAAGCCTCGCAATACTTCAGCATTTGCCCTCTCCGCTTGGCCGTTGCTCCATGGATGTGCCACGGAAGCAAAACAGACCTTGCTGCCGAAGTCTTGGATGTACTGCATGAAGGTGTGGCTTGTGAACTGCGTGTCGTTGTCGGTGATGACTCTGTTTGGCACACCAAAACGGCAGACCGGTCCTTTGAAGAACTTGACGGCTGACTGAGCAGTCACCTTCCTCAGTGCTTCCACCTCCGGCCACTTTGTGAACTTGTCGATTGCAACGTACAAGTACTCAAAGCCCCCGACAACGTGGGGGAAAGGGCCCAGTATATCGAGCCCCCAGACCGAGAATGGACAGGAGAGAGGGATTGTTTGAAGGGCTTGGGCTGGTTGATGAAGCTTCTTTGAATGGAACTGGCACGCTTCACACTTGGTTACTAGTGTCGTCGCATCCTGGAGGGCGGTGGGCCAGAAGAAACCTTGCCGAAACGCCTTCCCTGCAAGGGCCCTCGACCCTACGTGGGAGCCACATATGCCTCCATGTATCTCTGTCAACAGCTCCAGTCCTTCCTCCCGGGGGATGCACTTGAGTTTCACACCGTTCGGCCTTCTCCAGTACAGGACGTCATCAACGAACTGGTACAGGGCGGACCGACGGGCTACTTTCTCCGCTTCTTCCTGCTCCTTAGGAAGCTCCCCTGTTTGGAGGAATTCGACGGTATGCTGCGCCCATGCCGGAGCCTGGGGCTCGACGGCAAGGACCAAAGGCATCTCTTCCGCCATGGGAGTGGCCGTCTCTACGGCCAGGGCTTGACACCCTGCCGGAGCCAGTTGCTCTTGGGAAGGCTCAGCGTCCGCGGCAGCACCCTTGCCGGCAGCCCTAGGGGGCTCGGTAGGAAAGTACTTGCCGGGACCTGATTTCCTCCGCTTGTTCTGCCCTGCTGATGGTTCGACGGATGGTTGAGTTAACCGGAGCAAAAAGGTACCTGGTTCCACAGGTAGCTTGAATGCGGCACGCTTTGACAGGTAATCGGCGATGTCGTTCTCCGCTCGGGGGACGTGCTCCGCCTGGATACCGTCAAAGCATTCCTCTAGCTTCCTCACCTCATCTACGTAAGATTCCATCAATGGGCTCTGATAATCCTTGTTAACCTGCCTGACAACGAGCTGCGAGTCACCCCTGACGATGAGCTTCTTAACCCCGAGGTCTGCCGTGATCCTGAGACCGGCAAGCAATCCCTCGTACTCAGTAGTGTTGTTGGTGGACATCTCCTTGGGGAAGTGCATCTGAATCACGTACTTGAGGTGTTCTCCGGTGGGTGTGACGAGCAGCACACCGGCGCCGGCGCCTTGCAACGAGAAAGCCCCATCAAAGTACATGATCCAGTCGCGGTCTGCTTCCTTTCCGGGGAGAGTGCTCTCCTGGATTTCTTCGTCAGCGTCGAGGTCCATTCTGCGATGAACTCCGCCAAGACTCTGCTCTGAATTGTTGAGGTACTTTCAAACTTTAGACCGAAACTTGATAGCTCCAAGGCCCATTCCACAATCCTTCCGGTTGCGTCTGGGTTATGCAGTATCTGTTGCAACGGGAGGCGGGTGACGACAGTGATCTCGTGGGCTTGGAAGTAGTGACGCAACTTCGTCGAGGCCATAAGGAGGCCAAAGAGCAAATTTTGCACGCCGAAATACCTCAACCTAGCCCCCTGCAAGAGGGAGATGACGAAGTAAACCGGGTGCTGCATCATCTTCTTCTTCGGCACCACCTCACTCGATTGCGCGGGCACAGCCTTGGTGGCACCAGACTCTGCCGGGGGTCACGCCTTGTTGGCACCAGGCCCTGCCGGGGGAGTCTTTGGCTTGCCATCTGCTGATTCTGTTGCCACTGTTGCCTCCTCCTTGACCTCCCTCTGTGCCACCAGTGTGGCGCTGACCACTTGATTCGTCGCTGCCAGATACAGTAGCAACGGCTCTTGTGGTCTAGGCGCAACTAGTATTGGTGTGGAGGAAAGGTATTTCTTCAGATCATGCAGTGCTTCCTCGGCTTCTGGGGTCCACTCTATTGGGCATGCCTTCTTCAAGATTTTGAAGAAGGGAAGGGCGCGCTTGGCGGACTTGGAGATGAATCGGCTCATGGTGGCAACACAGCCGGTGAGCCGACACACATCCTTGATCCGCTTGGGCGCCTCGATCTGCTCAATAGCCTTGATCTTGTCTGGGTTTGCCTCGATCCCGCGATGTGACACAAAGAACCCGAAAAGCTTGCCGGACAGAACACCGAGGCCCGTCCTTGATCTTCTCAGGGTTTAGCTTGAGGTTGATTTTGCGCAGGTTAGCAAATGTCTCTTCCAGATCTTGCACAAGAGTTGGCCCGTCCTTGGTTTTGACCACTTGTCATCCATGTAGGCCTCCATATTTCTATGGAGCCGAGGTTCAAAACCAATTTGGACTGCTCTTGTGAACGTTGAGCCGGCACTCTTCAACCCGAAAGGCATCCGTAAAAAGCAATACGTACCACATGGGGTGATGAATGTTGTCTTCTCTTCATCTTCTTTCGTCATGAAGATCTGGTGGTAGCCCGAGTAGGCGTGGAGGAATGATAGCAGATCGCACCCGTCCGTGGAGTCAACAATCTGGTTGATGTGGCAACAGGAAGGGGTCCTTAGGGCAAGCCTTGTTGATATCTGTGTAATCAATACACAGTCTCCACTTCCCATTCGCCTTGCGCACCACTACCAGATTGGCCAACCACGTCGGGTGGAGCACTCCTCTCACCAAACCTGACGCTTCCAACTTCCTGATCTCCTCTGTGATGAACTCCTACCTCTCTAGAGCCTGCTTTCTGACCTTCTGCTTGACGGGCCGCGCGTGGGGGCAGACAGCTAGGTGGTGCTCAATCACCTCCCTAGGAACACCGGGGATGTCGGATGCTTGACATGCAAACACGTCGACATTCGCCCGCAGGAAGGTGATGAGCGTGCCTTCCTATTTGTTATCGAGGGTGGACCCTATGGTGAAGGCCCCTCCCATGCCATCCTCCTTGACGGGCACCTTCTTGGTCTACGGCGGCTCGGCCCTAGGTCTCTTGCTCTTGTCGGTAGAGCTCTCTGGCACGTCCTCGACGGTAGCACAACACTCCGAGGAGGTGCGCTTGCCGGAGTGGGTGCGAAGGTCTTGTCGGGCTTCTTCTTCCCTCCCGGGGCTTCAGTGGCAGGAGCAGGTGCCTTGGCGGCAGCCGCTGCAACTGCTTCCTGGTAGAGCTGGTCAGCGTAGATCAGCGCGTCCTTCTTGTCGGAGGGGACGGAGATAATGGTCAACGGCCCGGGCATCTTTAGCATGTTGTAGGCGTAGTGTGACGCCGCCATGAACTTGGCTAGTGTCGGGCGGCCGAGGATCCCGTTGTAGGGCAAGGGGATCTCGGCTACATCGAAGACGATCCTCTCCGTCCTGTAGTTCAACTCTCCTCCAAACGTCACGGGCAGTGTGACTTTTCCCTTCGGCTGGCTCCTCCCCGGATTGACCCCTTGAAACGTGCCCGTTTCCTCGAGGTCTCCATCAGGGATTTGCAACTTTTTGATCGCGACAGGTGAGATCAGGTTCAGGCCGGCCCCGCCATCAACCAACATCTTGTTCACCCTGAGGTTGCGTATCGTTGATGAGACCAACAATGGCAAACACCCGACCACGGTAGTGCGGTCAGGGTGGTCCTCGGTGTCAAAGATGAGGGGCGTGCTGGACCACTTCAGCGGCTTCTGAGCGTCGAACGACGGCTCTGCTGCTGTAATCTCACGCGCCCACTGCTTGAGCTGGCGATGAGAGGTATGCAGCGAGGCGCCACCATCGACGCACATGGCCTCCGTAGCCTTCTGGAACCCTTGCTCACCAGACTCATCGTCCTTGTTGTGATCATCGTCTTCTTGTCTCTTGTCGCGGCCCTGGGCGGGCCTCTCTTGCTGGTTGTCCTTACCGGGGCGGCCTCCTTGGCCGCCACGCTTCTTGGCGGACCCCTCCGCACCGTCCTGGTCCTTCTCCTTGTCTCGCCTCTTGTACTCAGCCTTTTGCTTCTCAGCAAGCAGCTCGACTTACCAGCAGTTCTCGAGGTCGTGGCCCTTGGTGCGGTGGATCTTGCAGTATTGCTTGCAGGAGCTTCCTGGCTTGTCGGTAGCCGCCAAGGCCCGGCAGGCGGCGCACCCGGCAATCTCCTTGCCGGGGGCGTCTGCCTTGACCTTCTTGCCGGCATCGATGTCGTTAGATCCCTCAACAGCAAGCACAGCCTTGCCTTTGCGTTTCCTGTTGCGACGCCGACCCTTCTTCGTCGGGGTAGCAGCATCTTCATTGGTAGAGTCAGTTTCCGCGCCAGCGTCTTCATCGGGGTACTTTCTTCCCTCTTCAGCCCGGGCGCACCTATCGGCCAGAACGTAGAGCTCGGCCATATCCTTAACTTTGGTCATCGCCAGCTCTTCGGGCGTGTTGCGATTGCGCATGTTCTGGTGGAACGCGCTAATCACAGCGGCGGGATGAACGTCGGGGATGTTGTACTACACCCGGCTGAATCTCTGGATGTACTTGTGCAGGGTCTCCCCTTCCTTCCGGGGAATGATATGCAGATCACTGGCCTGGCCATGAGCTTGGTGGCCTCCCGTGAAGGCACCAACGAACTCATGGCACAGATCCGACCAAGAAGAAATGGAATCCGCCGGCAAGTGCATCAACCAAGACATCACATTGGGCTTCAGCGCCAGTGGGAAATAGTTGGCAAGCACCTTGTCGTCACGGGCTCCAGCAGCCTGCATCGCGATGGTGTAGATGCTGAGGAACTCGGACGGATGGGTCTTGCCGGTGTACTTCTCGCTGACATCGGGTTTGAACGTGCGGTGGGACAGCCACTGGAACTGCCGCAGCTCATGGGTAAAGGTCGGGCATCCCACCTCGTAAGGTAGGCCGCCGGAGCCCCCCGGTGCCGGGTGGTCCATAGCGGGTCCCGCCCACTTGTCCGACTGGCGGCGCGTTTCGCGCCGGCGCTCAACGATGGTTCGAGCGTCTTCGTGAGCTCGTTCCCGAAGGACCTGGCGCTGGTCGCGGAGGGTCCGCGGGTCGGACGACACTATGGAGATGTTATCACAAGCGTCGTCACGACGGGCCGACACCCGCGGCGGCTGGCGAGGAGGAGGAGAGTGCACCATGGCCGCAGCTCCCCCGGTCCTCCCAGCGCCAGCATGTGGTGGCTCGGTGGAGCACCGACCCGAGGGCCCCGCCGGTCGCGGATTGTCTTTGTTTGCGACGGCGACGAGGCTTCGGATGGTGGCCCTCCACTCGTCGAGCTTCACTGTAGCAGGAGGGAAGTCGAGGAGCAGTTGTGCGCGCGCCAAAGCTTCCGCTGGCGTGGGCAGTGGTGACAGCTGCGTGGATCGCGGCGCGCTTCGACTTCTAACTACGTTAGAAGGAGCCCCATTATGACCCAACGGCTACGTGCCATTTTCACCAGCGCTTCGGCGAGCGTGCTGAACCCCTTCATCTTGCGGATGACACACAGGGCTCTTCCCACGGCGGTGCCCAAGGCCACCGACGTGGTGACACTGCTCGGTGCACACACCATGGGATGAGCGCGTGGTGGCCGCCGGTGTGGGCGTCCTAGAGGTCGCTACGCCGCCCAGGGTGGCACAATAACACTCCTGGAGGGGCCCGCGCCGCCTGCGGGGGGCCCAGCTCCGTCTTTGGATCCGGCGACATGTAGTTGGTCGTCTAGCGCGCGAACGACGTCGCTCGCCAGGCTCCGACTGCCTGGGCGACGCTGGTGCTCGCGAGCCGCGGCCTGGGTCCTGTCTGTGACCGGTCCGCTGCTCGTCCGCACCGGCACGGGCTGTTCGGCTCCCAACGAGCCGATCGTCGTGGCCGTCTTCTTCTTAGGAGTCATGGCGACGAAGAACTGCTAGGCTAACTACCAGACCAGATTCTCACAATTGCGCCCCTACCTGGCGCGCCAAAGATGTCGGTGTGGAACGACACCTATTGGATCACAAGAATCCCTACTACGGTTGTCGGGGCGCAGGGTTGCGAGGAGAGCAGGGCTAGTAGACAGCACAGGAATCGTTTACCTAGGTTCGGGCCGCGAGAATGCGTAGAACCCTAGTCCTGCTTTGGTGGGTGTATTTCTGAGAGTTCTTGAGCTCTCGAACTAGCTGTGGCCAGTGCGTGGTTCGAAAAAGCCGAATCCTCCTCCAGTATGCCATGGGCCTCCTTTTATAGTTGAAAGGGGCTGCCACAGTGACACACAGGAGGTGGAAAGGCGTACAGTGCCCTGAGCTTATCGCTTGTATTACAGGACAAGACGCATTTAATGCGTAGCTTAGGTGTCCCCTTGCTTTATTGGGGACGGGGGCGAGGCCCGTCCCGTCCGTCGCCGCTCCTCCTCGCCTTGACACGCGCCCTGGCCAGCGAGGTGCATGGTGCCATGTAGGCAGCCAGGCAGCTGAGGTGGCGCTGTGGTGGAGCCTTCACGAAGATCTGCATGCCGCCATGCAGGCGCTCGATGAGTTGGCCTGGGAGCTGCATGTTGCCACGCAGGTGCCCGCCTAGCTGGTTGGGCCGGTGGCTGCATGTGAACGGTGGCGGAAGCCTGTCCGGCGCGGGTTTGGCGGTGGCCCCGCTGGCGTCCTTGGCGAGGGCCTTGCCGGGTGGCCCGGCAAGGGTCTTGCCATGGCGCATTGTCGTCCCCGGCAAGGATCTTGCCGGGGGTCTGGTGGCCTTCCTCGGCAGGGATCTTGCCGAGAATCGTCATCTTCTAATCCTCATCTAATCTTGAATATGTCTTCACAAAGATCCGCATGCCACCACAGAGGTGCCTTCCCCGAGCCCTGGCCCCACGTTGACGATGGCGTTGGGGACCATGGGCTCAAGGGTGGCTCGCTCTGTTGGTGTGGGGCGAGCTGTCCCGGCAAGGGTCTTGCCGGGGCCACTGAGGCCGCCCGGCAAGGGTCTTGCCAGGGGAACCTGCTTCGTCCCTCTGCGCTTTGTGGTCTTGGCCTTGGCGTTGCTTTGATTGTCTTGGGCTTCGGTCTTACCTTGGCTCACCTCCCCTGTTCTGCTTGGTGTGGTCGTGGGCGCGGCTCCGACTGCCCGTGCACAGGTAAAGGGGTACAAAAGCGTGCCCTTATTTTTGTACACCGACACGGTGCATAAGTCACATTACGAAAACCAAGTAATCCCAAAAATCGTTCCTTGTTTTTGTCCTGAAAAAAGAAATCAGCCAATAGGAGTCCTGTGTAATTAATTATCACATTGAGAACTGCGCAACCTCGGGAATTTGGAGCAACTGGGTACAAATAATTGCGGTTGATTATATCATCGGTTAGATAATACGTCAACCCCTGCTTCAATTGACATTCCTCTTCTCTGCATACCCCGCTTAAGTGTCCACCATCTTCATCGTCCCCGGCCGGTCGCGCCACACACTTGCACACACTCTGCAATATAGCTTTCTCGCGGTTTTTATACTACCCTAGCCATGTCGAGCGACTGCCAGGATGACAGTTCCACCAGCAGTCTGGCGCCCGATGATAGGTTAACATCAAAATCATCCCACTCGTCCTCCATGAGTCCGGCGTCGAGCCCGGACCTCGATTATATCCGGATCATGGAAGGGATGTCGCCTCCGGAGTCGTCAGACGACAACCAGACGGACGAGGAGCCATCTGAGGACGAAGAAGAGGAGGACGATGATGATGAGGAGTGATGTCTACTATGCAACTTTAATCTTGTAGACACGTGTTGGGCCTCCAAGCGTAGAGTTTTGTAGGACAGTAGCAATTTTCCCTCAAGTGGGTGACCTAAGGTTTATCAATCCGTGAGAGGCATGGGATGAAGATGGTCTCTTTCAAACAACCCTGCAACCAAATAATAAAGAAGTCTCTTGTGTCCCGAACACACCAAATACAATGGTAATTTCTATAGGTGCACTAGTTCAGTGAAGAGATTGTGATACAAGTGTAATATGGATAGTAGATACTAGTTTTTGTAATAAGAACAATAAAAAACAGCAAGGTAGCAAGTGATAAAACAGAGCACAAACGGTATTGCAATGCTTAAAAATGAGGCCTAGGGTCCGTACTTTCGCTAATGCAATATCTCAACAATGCTAATATAATTGGATCATATAACCATCCCTCAACGTGCGATGAAGGATCACTCCAAAGTTCCTATCTAGCAGAGAACATAAGAATAAATCGTTTGTAGTGTACGAAACCACCTCGAAGCTATTCTTTCCGATCAATCTATCCAAGAGTTTATACTAAAATAACACCAAATAATTTCAGATTCATAATACTTAATCCAACACAAAAAACCTCAAAAAGTGCCCCAAGATTTCTATCGGGAAAACAAAGATAAGAACTTGCATCAACCCCTATGCGTAGATTACCCCAATGTCACCTCGGGAATCCGCGAGTTGAGTACCAAAACATATATCAAGTTAATCAATAAAATACCCCATTGTCACCACGGGTATCCATATGCAAGACATATATCAAGTGCTCTCAAATCCATAAAAGTATTCAATCCGATAAAACGAAATCTCAAAGGGAAAAATCAATTCATCACAACAAGATAGAGAGGGGGAAAACACCATATGATCCGACTATATTAACAAGGCCCGCAATACATCAAGATCGTGACATCTCAAGAACACGAGAGAGAGAGAGATTGAACACATAGCTACCGGTACAAACCCTCGGCCCGAGGGTGGACTACTCCCTCCTCATCATGGTGGCCGCTGGGATGATGAAGATGGCCACCGGTGATGATTCCCCCCTCCAGTGGAGTGCCGGAACATGGTCTAGATTGGTTTTCGGTGGCTACAGAGGCCTGCGGCGACAAAACTTCTAATCTAGGTTAACACCGAGGGTTTTTGAAATATTTATGTTTTTAGGGTAAAGAGGGGGTGCGTTAGGCCACCGAGGTGGGCACAACCCACCCAGGCACGCCCTGGTGGGTTGTGCCCCCCTCGGGGCACCCCCAGGTGCTTCTCTGGCCCACAAGATGTCTTATTGTCCATAAAAAATCCACAAAAAGTTTTATGGTGTTTGGACTCCGTTTGATACTGATTTTCTGCGATGTAAAAAACAAGCAAAAAACAACAACTGACACTAGGAACAGGGTCAATAGGTTAGTCCCAAAAAAGATATAAAGTGGCTATAAAATCTTTCCCTAATAATAATAATAATAATAATAATAATAATAATAATAATAATAATAATAATAATAATAATAATAATAATAATAATAATAACAATAATAATAATATAATCAATATAATATAATCTTTCCCTAATCTCTCCCGCACGGAGTGAATCTGATGGGTTCACCGTCGCGGCGCTTTTGCAGAAAAGCCCCTGCTGTTGTGGATATTGGACCCGCGCTCCCTTTTTAAGTGACTAAGATGAAAAACGTTTCAATCTTGCAAAACGACCCTGTAGTTTTTGGTATTCAACCCACGCTCCTTTTTGAAGTGGCAGCACACACGAGCATATGCGTGCTCTCCTCGATGCATACAGCCGGCGCCGCCGCGGGCGCTCCTCGATCCATACGGGCGGCGCCGCCGCCACCTGCGGCTGGTCTTCTTCTCCAGCCATCTGCCGCCCTTCTCCCCTCCCCATTCGCTGCCCTCCTCTACCCTCCCGCCCCTAATCTTCTCTGGCACTACCCCGAGCCTCCTGCTGCCGTGCCTTGATCCATACGGGCGTCACCGCCGGCGGGGGGCGGTCTTCTTCTCCGGCCATCCGCCGCCCTCCTCCCCTCCCCCTCCCTCCTAATCTTCTTCTTCTTCTCCGCCAATCCGTCGCCCTCCTCAAATCCCGCGGAGTTCGTCGGAGGAAGAACATCCGCCGTCCGAACGTGCTACACCAGAGGTATGTATCGGCTTTTCCCAAATTAGTTCAACGGTGTTGGATTTTGCTTGGATATTTTACTTGAATCAATATCAATTTGTGTAACCTGGGCGTGTACGAATTTTGCTACTTTTTTCCTCTTTAATCTGAGCGTTCAATCTCTGTAAGCTAGGTGTGGGTGATGCCTGTACATTACATTAGTCCAATGTTTGCCAAACTATGACAAATTCATGTGCCATGTGTGTTGGTTTAGACATCAGTAGTTAATCCACTGTTTATTTCCCTTTCTGGATCAGGGACAAATTGCTCAATCATAATTGTTTGTTCTTCTTTCTGTTACAGGGAAGCACCGGAAAGAGGATGTTTCTATGCAGCATAACCCAAAAGTTTAATTTGAGGTATTCCATCAAGCGTATGTTCCATAGCCTCCATCCTGTAGTTTATTTCCTTTGCTTCAGGTTGTACAGAGGATTTCCTTTGTTTCAGGTTGTGCAGAGGAGCTCAACGACAACTGAGGTGCTGCTAATTACATCAGCTACTAACTTACATACATATAAAAATAAACTGCAGCTTTAGCTCCATGTAGTAATGACTAAGTATATTCTAATGCTCATAGGGACTGATTACTATTTTTTACAGGTTAATTTAATCAATTCCTTGGCGTACTTTAGGAAACGAGGATATATTGGGTGGTCTCCGACAGCCCGACGACAATACAGAGTCGTCGTAGTTGGGTTGTGTTCATGTAACACTGAAACTTGACATAGTTAGTATAAGAAGGTTTGGTTTACTTCCACTATGTTACTGTTCAGTCTATTTTATAAACATGTTGATTAGCCATTCTGGCAAAGAGGCATCTTCAATATTTCACAAATCTCTTTTCCAGAAACTCCAATTCTCCTCATAGGAATTGAGATGCCCAATATTTCTCAATTTGCTGACAAGGTTGTAATATAATCACGTTTTGCTATTGACGTAATGCTATATTCCTTGACTGAAAGCAAACCCTTTAATTGCATCTGTACTAAGCATTCTTTCCGTCTATATCATGTCATGATTGTTTTACTAGCTGTAGTGGTGTTCTTATTATTGTTATTTTCCAGAATTATTGTCATTTCACAGATGGTATAAACCTTGTTCATGGCTAACTTATAGAATAGCAAACCTGGTTCATGGCTAACTTATAGAATAGCAAACCTTGTTCATGGCTAACTTATACAATAGCAGTAACTGATTTGAAACCATCAATCTCAGGAACACTCTGACCATGTATTTGATTCTGTTAAAGACCAATATGTCATGTGGTCCTGCATCTCCTGATGTTGGTATTTCCAGTAAATTTTATTGACAGGCACTTTGGCGTCTCAGCAACCAGGTCGCCACCGACCACCACGGTGGCTCGCAGCGATGCCCTCCCGCCACTGTATGTACGACCAGCGGCGAGATGGGGTGGGACTCTTTGGCGTGCCGGCACACAGGAACAACGCATGCCGTACAACCTGAAGGTCACATGTCAGGCTTGACTTGACCCTCACCGACGCCACCTTGCCACCTCTGTTGCCGGAGATTAGCCGAAGACTTAGCTTGTTGCCGCTTTGCTTCAATGGTTGCTTTAATGCTCTTGGTCTGTCCGTAATGAGCAGCTGATGGTGCTTGGACGAAACAATTGATCAGAAAATGGGTAGTGCTGTGCTGGTGGTCATGTGTCCGCCGACTAACTGTAAAACACCTAAGATGAATTTTCAGGACTTGATACATTCCAATTACTCATTGGTGTCTTCTTCTTACTGTGATACTTGGTTTTACTTAGTAATCTTAAGATCAATTTGTTTGATTTATAATTGTATGTAGAGCACAGAACCCGACCTTGCATGTGTCCGGTTTAATTTGTTTACTGAAGAAATTAGTTTAAAAATGTTCACAGTTTTACACATGTCCACACTATTTTTGTTTCACAAAAATATGTTTGCACTTTTTCAAAATTGTTTACTGAAGAAATTAGTTTAGAAATGTTCACAGTTTTACACATGTCCACACTATTTTTGTTTCAAAAAAATATGTTTGCTATTTTTTTAAAATCATAAAAGTTCCCAAGAAAAGTTTCATTAAACAAAAAAATGGTGCAAAATGCATTTATTTGGAACTGTTTCATTAAACAAAAAAATGGTGCAAAATGCGTTTATTTGGAACTGTTTCATTAAACAAAAAAATGGTGCAAAATGCGTTTAAACAAAAGTTTCATTAAACTAAAAAAATCATTTGGAAATGTACAAAAAGATCAAAACATTCTTTAAACAAAAAACTCCTGTTAAAAATGCGTTTTTTAAATGTTCTAATTTTCATAAACGTTTATTATTCTTAAAAGAAGTGTTCCAATTTTTATGTAAACGTTAACTTCTATTAAAAATAAGGAAATTTTCATGTTTTCCCGAAAAGCCAAAAAATGATTGAGAAACTATTCCATGCAAAACTGCTCTTCCATCTGATGAAGACTTGATTCTACAAAAAGTAATAATCAGTTTTACCTTATTATTATCGATGTTTAATAAAATTGGATATATAAAATGGTGCACAATGGAATATGAAGTTGGTTGTTTCTTTTTTTTGCCCGGTGCAACGCACGGGCATTTGTACTAGTCTCTCCCTAATAATAAAGTACGGATTGACTCCGTGGGTTCACCGTCACAATGCGCTTTTTCCCGTGATTTTATGCTTTCACTTTGAATTTTAAAACTTATTCGAGGTGGTACTAAAACCGTTACGTTCGCTTCTTACCCCCGATTTTATGAAACAGCCCATCGAGAAAAAGGCCGAGCGAACGAAACAGCCCATGAGCCGTCCCCTGTCACCCACGTGGGGCCCTGGTGCCCACCTTTTCTTTAAAAAAAGGATGATTTAGGCCCTGTTATGGTAATAATAGTCCCACCTCGATACTTCGCACCCAATATCATCAACGTTTATACGTCGCCGGCGTTGCAAGTCAACAAGAAGAGGACGTGATGGAACAGAGGAATTAATCACAGAAGTGGGAAGAGGAAGCAAAGGAATACAAAAAATCCCCAATAATCTGGAGGTTCCAATCCACGCAGGCGAGGAAAAGAGGGTAGCGGCGCCGGTCGCAGGGGACGCCGGCGGCTCGGGGGACACGGATCCCGTGGATTTGAGCGGGGGCGGCCGGCGAAGTCTGAGGCAGCGGCAGCGCGACGACCGGACGACGTCCCCGTGGTGACGCTCGCGGCATGAGGCGAGGCTCCCGCTCATGGCCAAGGGAGAAAGGAGAGGGGAGAGCGATTGGAGAGAAGGGGGTGCACACGTAGGCCGGGGGCGGGACGGAGGAGGTGTGATCGCGCGCGTGCTCGATCCATTCTTCTTGGTTGGTTGTGGAGGAGGGCAAAGAAGGAGGAGCTGTGCTGGTGATGAGGAGCGGCGCTGTGCAAGAGGATAGCTCGGTGGAGATATTTTGTGCTCTATTGCTTATTTAAATGGCTGCACCGACCAGAGAAGCTACTGGATATTGCTATGTGTGCTACCCATTGCAAATTGTTTCCTGAAGGAAGACCTATTATAATTACCTCCTGTCGTTTGTTTGCAACTATCATAATTTAATGTTCATGCCTATCACATTTTATGAACACATTATCAGATACAATCATTTTTTTTTAAATAGTTTGTCGTTCCTTGACTTCCACGTACACCACATAAATGTAAATATATTACTTAAAGTGAGTGAAATGCTTCAAGAAGCGTACACGTGATGGATGGTGTACGTGGCCTCCATATGAAATTTATCAAAATATATTTGCCTTTTTCATGGTCATGATGGGGAGTGAGTGCGGTTCGGTCTTTGGGCCAAGTTCAAGTAGTGCAAAAGAAAATGAACTTTATACAATCTAGCAAACCAAGCAACCAAATTTTCTTAAAAAATATATTAACATAGTAAAAACCCGTTTGCTTTCGAATATTAACAAAAAAAATATAAACAATCCCACTTCAATGCACCACTACTCTTCCATTCAAAATAAATTTGATTGCATTTAAATCTTTTGAAAATTCTAAGTAAAAACTTTTGATTAGTTATTAAACTCTCAAATAGTAGACAACAATTTCACCGTTTGTATATCCCGCTAAAAACACTTACACTATTGCTCTTCCACCAGATGATAGTGCTAAGATGAAGGAGGAGCCATCAAAGGACATACCAATGACTTTCTCAACTTTACACTACATGGTCTGGACACCAACAATTCTTTTTTTAATTCCGGACACCAAGCGTGTGTGTGTGTTTTTAAGATAAATAGTGTTTCAAATTCTTCTTATTTAAAAAAAACATGTTGTTAAATATGTTCACGCTTGTTTAAAAATGCACAAAACTCCCAAAAAATGTTCCAATTTATTTTAACTAAACCATTTTAAATTGATCACAAAATTTTCAAAATTCATATCTAAAAAACATGTGTTCAAAAAAATGTTTATCTTCAAAAGATGTTTCTATTCTAATAAAAAGATAAAAAATTCAAAATTGTCTCATTATTTTAAAATAAAGAAATATTTGTGTTGTTCGGAAAGTAAAAAATAAATTTCTCAACTTTAATGCACCACTACTCTTCTTGTTTAAGATAAATAGTGTTTCAAATTCTTCTTATTTAAAAAAGTCATGCTGTTAAATATGTTCACGCTTGTTTAAAAATGCACAAAACTCCCAAAAAATGTTCCAATTTATTTTAACTAAACCATTTTAAAATGATCACAAAATTTTCAAAATTCATATCTAAAAAACATGTGTTCAAAAAAATGTTTATCTTCAAAAGATGTTTCTCTTCTAATAAAAAGATTAAAAAAATTCAAAATTCTCTAATTATTTTAAAATAAAGAAATATTTCTGTTGTTCGGAAAGTAAAAAATAGAACCGATTACTAGACTATTCCATGCACCACTACTCTTTCATAGATGAAAGATGTTAGGGTGACTTATTTCCATCCACGCGTCATACTATGAAAATCGATAACATTATAAACTTGTACCGATGTTTATCAGAAATGGATACAAAAAATGACGCGCGCTGTCACACAGCATATGTTTTATGAATTTTTGGCCCGTTGCAACGCACGAGAATAATATTAATAATAATAATAATCTATACCTACTAATATACACAGCATATGTTTTATGATAAATTAACGTTTGCTTCGCAGTAAAACACGCCACCTTTTTCTTACGTTACAACGCACGGGCATGTTTGCTAGTAATAATAAAGCACGGATTGACTCCGTGGGTCCACCGTCACAATACGCTTCTTCCCGTGATTTTACGTTTTCACTTTGTTTCATATGATTTGCCCGAGGTGGTACTATTTTTCTGCCGCTCCTCCGTCCATCTCAAAACTTCGTATGTCGCTTTCCTTTCTCCGTCTCAAAACCGTCCGTTAGTTCGTCCGTCTCAAAACTTCCTACGTAGCTTTCCTTTCTCCATCTCAAAACCAACCTCAACGTGCTTAAAAAAAACAACGCGAGCTACGCCTTGCTGCAGCCGGTGATCCATCCCACCTATCCTGATGTCAATTTACTTTTAAAATAGTCCCACATCGGCTCCTTACATCCAATGCATCTGATAGAGGCAAAGGTGTCCCGTCTTTCGATGAGATGGTGGCTATCGTTTTGGAGGAAGTCGACTTTGACGATCCGACTACGAACGTGCGATGACGTCGCGCCTTAGCAACCGCTAAACCAACTCTGAGAGGTTATTGACCACGCCAGAGCACGATCAACCTGACCACGAAGGTCTGTTTCCTGCAGGCAAACGAAGAACAAGCAAGAAACTAAGATTGCAATCTGGATATTCCGAATATAAGAGGAAAGCTTTATTGATCAAGATGGGGTTCTGTGACGCCTTGGTCTGGTCGTTGAACACAAACAAAGTACGCGAAGTTGCAGCTATGGCGAACTTTTAATCTAAACAAAATCCAAAGTCTAAGCGATGCCCTAGGGGCTGTATATATGGAGGAAGAGGGGGGGAATTTCATGTCCCTTGGAGGAGGGGTCCGAAACCCACCCTATCTCTTGTTTCCCCACACATACGGACTCTAAAAACAACCTATATTGAAGTATTTCAAAATTACATGGGTCTGGCCCAAGAAGAAGGTGACGCAGCACCTAGAATAGCCTCTCGACGAAAATTATGAAGTGGCATCTTGTACATTTCGTCCAAGGCTTCATGCACTCATTATGGTGGCTTCAAAGTCCTGAAATCATCACTTGAAACTCTGTTCTTGTCTCCCTTGCGCATGCCATCAACTCCATGCTTGTTCTTGCTCCAATGATCATCCTTCTCCAAGCTAGGCCCTTCATTTATAAGCAAAACAAATGTATCCAATTTAGGCATCATCATATTCTCATGAACATTAGAATCATTACCAAGAAACGAAAGTACCTGATAATTCAATTGGCGTGCGCGAGCTCTAGTAATTGGTCCAGTGTGTATAGCAGCAGGGGCTGTGGGTGTAACAATGGTATTGATGTCCTCATCAGCATCTAATTTATATATGTCTTAGATTTGTCTGCGTGTTAAGAAGCTATCTACGAATAAGATAAGCCATCTAGGAATAAGAAATAAGAGGCTATAAGGAAGAAAAAAGAGGCCAAAGGAAACGGAATAAGGATGAATGAACTCCAAAGTGGGAAATGAGGCGACTGGAATGGAACGAAGGTTGTTGTGGCGCGTGGTCACCGGAGAAGGTAGCGGTGGTCAACCAGAGAGAGCCTAGCGACCTTTTGGAGCAGAGAATGGAATGGAACTTGCTGTGCCCCCAAGAAAAAAAGGCTGGGACTCAGAGCATAGGATCACGGCGTGCACTCCAACGGAGACCGCCACCGGCGCGCTGTCTTCGCTCGACGGACCGGCGATTCGCCGAAGAGCGAGACGAGGCTGGATCTCGGTGTGGCTCACCTTCCTTCCCTTCCCCCGACAGCCCAACTGTCGTGCACACCAACCCGATCCCGCCCCTCGCCAGCCTCCGGCGCACACCGGGAAGTGGAGTCCTCGTCGCACGGAGAGAGGTGGTGAGGTCACGATGGGGGAATCCATGGTTTGTTGTTGGATGAGGGACGGGGGAGGAGGGAACTTGGAACTTGAGCAGCGCTGCTGGGATGATAGATGACGAGCAACCTTGTCTGGATAAGGGAGCTTTCGGTGGGGGATTTTTGGTCTAGCTTTCTTTTTTAATGGTTGCATCGATTAGAAGCTGCTGGAACCTATGTGTGCTACCGATTGAAAAAATAAATCGGAAGAATGAGTACCAATTATAAGAGTGTTTCACATACGACGGATCTCTTAAGATTTTTGTACAATGCAGTATAGGCAGCGTCAATCGCATATGTAAAAAGCATCCCCACCATCCACTGTCACGACGGACGGAAATCGTACTAGATTCTATCGCACGTGAAGTAATTTTGCCGATTATAATTACTTGAATTTTTTGCGAGTAATTACTTGATGTTTGTTGTTACTATCGCCAGATACAATAATTAAAAGTGAGTGAAATATTGGAACTAGATGTTTCTCAAAGGGAGAAGGTATTTGGAGCTCACTTGGACTTGCTGACAATTAAGATATTCCTCAACTTTGAATGTCACCGATGTCGTTAGTGAGATAGGGAAGGGAGAGGGAGAGATGAAGAGTAGAGAGAATGCGACAACACCCCATCTTACTCACGTTATGTTTCGCCCCGCACACCAACTAGGATAGAGGAGCACTCCCCTCCGTTTTAACATCTCCCCCGCAGCTCTGTGTGCCCTAATCATGATCCCCAACGAGGCCCGATGATAATGTCCAGGGAAGAAGTGGATATATTAGAATGGGGGGTGTGCTCCTACTGTTGGCGGCAATGTGTCAACAAAAGAGCGCCAAGCATTGAAAACTCTTTACCTTCCGGACATCATATTTTTTTGAAATGCCAAAGTATAAATATAAATTAATGCTAATAGGGATGTGGGATTTGTGAGCCGCTAAACTGATGCGAGAGTGTGTGCCCCGACGAACATGCACGATGTGGTAGTTCGGTCGGCGCTGGCCATCGGCCGACCACATAGTGCAACAGCTCGGCAACGAGGCGGACCAACACAGAGGAGCGGTCTGCGTGGCGGTGACCATACACAATGGCGGCCCGGCTTCGACGGCGAGTGTCGTCCACCAGCCAGCGACGAGGACCTACAACTTTTTTTGAGAACACCTCGAGAGGGGCATCACCTACAACTTCAGAAGGACCTGCAACCTCATGCACATGATAATTAGACTTAGCACATGTGCTTGCGATATGGTATATATGGTCTTTCTGATCGAATTGCCATATTTTTGTCATCTTGTGACTCATGGGCAGTCGAGCGTGCATGCTTGCCAAACCTCAGTTTTGTTGCTTGCAAGAACCTCTTGTGAAGGTTCGTCAGACTTAATTCACCTCCTGCCTCCTCTGAACGGGAGATGAAGCCTTTGTTATATTAGTTAAAGGAAGTCACGCAAAGATGCAATGAGTTAAGTGGCAAATTATTCATGTTTCGATGTTGTGCTTTCTATTGGACCAGAAAGCCGAGGGAGGATAGATACATTGATACACGACATATCCCGAATGCATAGGGTATGTCCCACTAAGTTCCCTCCTTCAATCAGTTATGTGCATGATCACTCATATACCATTTTTATTATCAGCACCTCGTTATTTTTCTTCCGTTGCAACGCACGGGCATTTGTGCTATCTTTCCCTAATAATAAAGCACGGATTGACTCCGTGGGTTCATCGTCACAATACGCTTCTTCTCGTAAGTTTACACTTTCACTCTAAATTTAAAACATATACACGAGGTGGTACTAAAATAAAGTTCCCAGATATTGGCTCTTTTTCCTCAAGCACCCGCGATCAGTTTCCCAGGCACAATTCCTGACCGATGCGTGGTCAAATTGTCCTGGCCCATGCGACCCAATGAAGCCTGACGGCCCAGCTGAATAAGGATGGCCCAGTGCAGTCTGGAGGAGTCAAAAAATAATGGCAGGTTTTGTGATTTGAACACGCGACCTGATGGCAAACAAATACCGTCAATACAAACCAAGGTACCACGAACTATGTGTTGTAAAGGAAGCCAGACCTGTGTATTAGTCCCACCTCGGTCCCTTACACACAATCCTCTCAACTTAAATAAGTCTTTGAATTTTCTGGATATCAAGGAGCCTTCTCAGGAATCAAAAAGGAAGAAAATAATTTGTCATGTTCAGATAAATAAGGAGGAATGAAAGAGAATATAAAGAAGGAAAGGAGAATAAGCCGGTCCGTTCCTCCACATGATTGGAAAGAGAATAAGAAGATGAATCCTGCTCGTGAAATTAAGGAAGGAAGCAAAATATCAGTACTATGTAACGACGCACATATACAAAGCAAGTACGGTCGACTCTTTCCTAGGTAAAAACACACGTACACAGGAGCAGCAGCAAAATACAAGTTGCCGGCTAGCTTGATTGATCTGTGTTAGCATTAGCATAATGATGAATACACACGCACGCTACTTAGGTTATAATGTTTACACAGCGATGTATGAAAGAGAGTTTCGTATTCCTGCTATTCTGAATTTTTCAGATGTTGATTTATTTCTATCTGACTTCATGTGTGTTTTTCATAACTCGAAGAGTGCTAGAGAGATATTTTGCAAGAATTCGGATCCTCAACGCAATGCATACCCTAATAGCATTCATGTTACCTTTTCTGTTCATCTCCAAGGTCAAAATCTTTTATTTTCATACTACTTCCGATGCAGAAGAAAACCGACATTCACTTAGACTAATTTGCATATCAAGCTAGGTATGCGAAGGAGGAACTCAACAACTACACATGCAAGATCACATTGATCAATCAATGTGAGCTTTTCTATAATATTAATTGTTGGATAGTTATGCAGAGGTGTAGCATTTTTGCAAAGATGATTATGCTGAAAGTACATAATTCTTATTCATGGCGGGAATAATTGAAGTGTATCATAAATGAAAGAGTAAATTCCGTTTTTTACCCCTAAAGTTGATGCTTGTGACATAAAACATCACAAAAGCGTACATTTAGGTTTTTGCTTATGTTTTATGCCAAGTTTAGGCTTAAATCATTACATGCTTACTCGGATAGGAGAGTGAAGTGTTTTTTGTTTCTTCCATAGCAATTGATGGACATATTTAGGTGGTACCTTTCGAATGTTGTTATGAGACGTTGGCGGTCAATAAACACAAAAAAGTCTACCCCATTGGGAAATATGCCCGTGCGTTGCAACGGGAGAAAGAAAATACCACATCTCTAAGAATGATTCAAGACCGTTCACTCAGGTCCACGTTCTCTATTTTAACATAGCATCAAAAGTGTCGTCACTTATCCTCCCTCCCATCCTTCCTCCCTTATGTGTGGTCTGTAACTGTAATGCTTTAAGACTAAAGTAATATTGAAAATCCTATTATCCACAATGTTCTCATGATATGCAAAAGTAATATTTGATTGTAATATTCATAATTTATTATCCATAATATTCTCATAATATCCAGGAGTTTAAAACATAAGAGCCAGTAGGTACCAAATATGAATATTCCTTAAAAACACGGGGAAGATTCCACTCAAACAACTTTACAAGTAACAAAAAAACAAAGCAGAGCAGCATTATTCAAACTATTTTGGTTGAAAATATAGTAAACATGCCCGTGCGTTGCAACGGGAAAAGAAAAATATCACATGTCTTTAATCCAATAACGACACCACATCTGTATTAATCTACACGGTGCTGGCATGGTTGAGCGCAAAGCCTAGACGGATTTGAAACAGCCTCCGGCTGGCATCACGTGAGCAGCCGCACCATGTGCAGGCTGACCATGTCGACGTATTTCCCTTGCGAGATCTACATCAATTTCTTTGGCTCGCTTTTCGTGCGGCTCCTCCCTCCTTACGGCCATTGATCGGTAAAGGCGAACTCCGGGAGTTATTTGTCTGGTGATGTTGGTGATGATCACTACTACCGGCGGAAGTGGAGGAATTTTGCCATAATTTTGAGCTTGGAGCAACCAGACCAATTTATATCAGAAGCCTGATAAATCACTTTACAAACCAATAAATCTGCCCAATGATTAACACAGCCAATATGGCATAATTTTAGTTACCCAATGGCTGCACCTGCCAATAGGAATTGAGCCCCCCATTAAAATAAAGGAAGGACATGCACTGCTCGCAGATTGACTCTAATTAATCCAACAAAAGCGGAAGGACATGCACTGTGCTGACTCACTCTAATTAATCCAACAAAAGCGGAAGGACATGCACCGTGCTGACTCACTCTAATTAAACGGCTGCTTGGTTGGCTTGTGTGTAACCCCGTGAAAGAGAATCAAGCCGTTGTGTGACTCCGCTAGCGCATTTTACTGAGTATCTTTTCGGTGCTGCTTTTTCATACTGTCAATGTTTTTTATTTCTCAGCGATTTTGCTATGTCAAATGGGAATTTGCTGCATATTTACCAAAAATATATCTGGTTGATCTACATGCAGTTTCGATCGAGCGTCGCTCCAGCAAACGAGACACACGACATTGCAAGCCCAGTTAATGCTGCTACAAGAAGTACGCAATGCTCCAAAGCTGGACCACCGTTGTTGCTGTAAGGCGGACCGCATGCTGCAAAGCTCGACCACCATTGTTGTGAATTCGGATGCCACTATTGCAACAACTTTCTTCTTCGGAGTCAATCACAGCTTACGCCTGGCGATACCTATGTCGTGGGTACGACTGCATATAATTTAGTTTCAATAGTAGAAGTTTTGGTGGATATGTTAATTTTTCTCCCGTTGCAACGCACGGGCATATGTGCTAGTCTTTTCCTAATAATAAAGCACGGGTTGACTCCGTGGGTTTACCGTGACAATGCGCTTCTTACCGTGAATTTGCGCTTTCAGTTTGAATTTAAAACATATGCACGAGGTGGTACTAAAGTGAAGTTCTCCGACATTATTGGCTCTTTTTTGTCAAGCACCCATGATCGGTTTCCCTTCCCGACTGGGCCTTCTCTATTCGTACATCTTCTATGCTGGGCCAGGCTGGGCCTCAGCCTGCCAAACAATTCCGGTTCAAAAAAAGAAAAGGTGCATTGCATATGAATCGAACCACGTACGGAAGCCTCGCCGTACAAGGCAACTGGAGTCTCGAGTCCACGACGGGTCGTCGATCCACTCCGAGCGATTGGATCGTGGGTTCGACAACAACGTCCACACACCGTGCGCGCAGTCCGCCCCGATCGAGATCCGTCGCCGTCGGGAACCTTCGCCCCCTCGTATAATCTATCGATCTCCTTGTTGACGTCCAGTTAGCCCATGGATCCGCCGTTGAGGATCTCAAGTCCTTCACACATCTCGATAGATCGCAAGCCACGTCCCCACGCTCTGATCGATCGCAAGCCAGGCCGACGAGGCGAAGGAAGGGCAACGCGGAAGCCAATCGAGGTCTATGAGATGGGGCTTGAAGGACGGGCTCGCAGCCTCGCACAGGTCCGTCAGATCCTCCCACGCAGCCCGATCTCCGGCGCAAGTTGTTTCACGGGTCGGACCGCTCGAGTAAGATCACTTCCACCCCATCATGTGTGGTTACTGCGAGCATCCCAACTTCATGCTTGGCAGATACTGCAGAACGTGTAGCAGAATCCCGACAATCTTAGCAACTACCTCTTCGACGGTGCAGGTGCTCGGCCTCATTATGGCAGGCACAAGTGGAGATGAGTGGGAGGAAGAAGAGTGAAAGGAGAAGAAGGGATTTGCACACAGCAGAATTTCTTGTTTGGATGAGAGGTTGATGTAGTCTTGCGTCGTTTTGAAATTCCTGTCTGAGTATACATGTATATGCTTCTATATCCAGCGTCTCAAGGTCTCCCTAATCCCGTTGGTCTCCAACCCAGCTTTGATTCTCATCCTGTTCCATCATTTATTTTTCGAAATTGATAACGCCCGAATGTGCTAGATTTTGGCAAATCGCCCCGAACGCTGCATCTACCATACGATACCTTAGCACAAATCACGAAACAAATCCAGTGTCACGTCATCCTTTTTTATCGTTCGGGCTGTAGCCCCAACGCCTGAACGCTCGAGCACTTCTCTCCCTTATTGTCGGTGTCAAAACCGGCGGATCTCGGGTAGGGGGTCCCGAACTGTGCGTTAAGGCCGGATGGTAACAGGAGAGAAGGGACACGATGTTTTTACCCAGATTCGGGCCCTCTCGATGGAGGTAATACCCTACTCCTGCTTGATTAATATTGATGATATGGGTAGTGCAAGAGTAGATCTACCACGAGATCAAGGAGGCTAAACCCTAGAAGCTAGCCTATGGTATGATTGTTGTGTATGGAGTTGATTGTCCTACGAACTACAACCCTCCGGTTTATATAGACACCGGATAGGGTTAGGGTTACACAGAGTCGGTTACAATGGTAGGAGATCTTGAATATCCACATCGTCAAGCTTGCCTTCCACGCAAGGAAAGTTCCATCCGGACATGGGACAAAGTCTTCAATCTTGTATCTTCATAGTCCAGGAGTCCGGCGAAGGTATAGTCCGGCTACCCGAACACCCCCTAATCCAGGACTCTCTCAGTAGCCCCTGAACCAGGCTTCAATGACGAGAGTCCGGCGCGCAGATTGTTTTCAGCATTACAAGGCGGGTTCCTCCTCCAAGTCCTTCATAGAAGATTGTAAATACCAAGGATAGTGTCCGGCTCTGCAAAATAAATTTCCACATATTGCCATAGAGAGAATAATATTAACACAGATCAAATCTGCTGACGTATTCTGCAGTGCGTCATCACACCACGGCCAAGTCCTTTTACTCGAATCGTTTTTACTTTTCCACCTCAGCACGTTTTGCGAGGCGGTTTCCTTGGCACGTCTTGTCAAAGCAGAGATCGTGTGCCCTTTTTACGGGATTCTTCATCAATACAGACGTGGGTAACCCAATCGTGCCCGTTAGCACGTTTCCTCGATTTAAGGCGAGTCCCAAATGGTTACGGGGAGGGCTCTTGGTATTCGACCTCTTATAAAGAGACCAAGGCCTTACTCCTTTTTGCAATCTCAAGCAAGTTCGCCCGTCGCCTCGAGTTCCAACACCCTAGGCTCCAGATTCCAGACGCTTCGGACCTTCGACAATGTCCGGTTCTGACCTTCAAGGCCGATGGACGCCCTCCTCCGTCACGGAGGATGACGTACTAAAGTTGAGGGAGGCTAAGTGCCTGACCGGGGAAATTTCGCATAGGTTGCCTGCTCAAGGGCAGGTCATTCCCAGTCCCCAGCCCGGCGAGAGCGTGGTGTTCATGTCTCACTTCCTTCGGGGGTTGGGCTTCCCAATGGATCCCTTTGTGAGGGGACTGTTGTTTTATTACAGGCTGGAATTCCATGACTTAGCTCCGGAGTCCATCCTCCACATCTCCTCGTTTATTGTCGTGTGTGAAGCGTTCCTCCGTGTTACCCCTCACTTCGGATTATGGCTCAAGACCTTCAAGGTGGAGCCGAAGATGATCAAGGGACGGCACGCAGAGTGCGGAGGCGCTGTTATAAGCAAAAATGCCGATGCTCCGTGGCCCGAGGGCTCTTTTCAAGAGGACCTAGGCTTGTGGCAACGAGAGTGGTTTTATATCACAGCTCCCCGGGGCTCCAAGTGGGTGGCGCCCCCTGCCTTTCGCTCGGGTCCCCCACCACGGCTAGCGTCATGGGTCAACAGAGGGTTAGATTGTAGTTTGCCCAAAGACGTGCCTTTGTTGCAGGGCCGTATTAAGGATCTCTTGGAAGGAGACCTCAGCCTGGTCAAGGTGACGCAGGTCATGTTGATTCACCGAATATTGCCCGGCAAACGTCGCTCCCTTCGCCTGTGGGAGTTTAATCCAGAGGACGCGAGCTCTCCAGAATTTCATGGGCGCAACGCCCGTGGAGATGTATAAACTGTTCTTCGGATCACAAGAAGCGTGTCCGGATTTAACCGAGGACGCAGGCCTAAGCTGCAATCGCCCGGATACTCAAGTAAGTAACCTTGTGCCCGGACCTTCTATCCGTATAATTGTTATATACTTGCCCCTAAAAGAGCTGTCCTTTTAAGCAGGAGTGGATAGCGAAGGCAAAGCTGATCAGGTGTCCGGCCCCCCTTCCCGAAACCAGGCCGTATCCTGTGCATGTCAGGATGTTGAAAATAATGCCCTTGGAGGGAAATAAGGGGAAGGACAAGGAAACTATGGCCTCCTCGAAGGAGGCTATTCTGAAGGGAGGAGCCGACGATTCCTCTCCTAAGGGGAAGAAGAGGGCCGCCTCTGACGACCCGGAGACCATAGCCTCAAAGCGGGGTAAAAAATCCTCGTCAGAGGGTCCGGCGCCGGGGAGTTCCTCGGCCGAACTGCGCCCTCAAAGGGATCAGCCCTCCAACGAGCCGTAAGTAGAGAAAGATTTTCTTTTTGAGGGATGAGAGAGATCCTTGATTTTATATCTGAGAAGATTAACCGAAATTTTACCTTGTAGCTCAGACCTCAGCCCTTCCCAGTGGAGCTCATCTTCGGGGGACCTCCTTCCGGAGATGATGGAGGGCGGGACGCCTCCCCCTGCCGTGCCGCCTAGCGAGGCGGGTGTAACACCCCGGATGTAACTTGCCATAATTGTAACTCCAACTCTTGCCATTTACGGCTATGTGATATGATATTCCCTCCGTGGTTGGGTTTCCCGTCGTTTTTGCATTTTGTTCATGTCATGCATTTCATATCATGTCATCATGTGCATTGCATTTGCATACGGGTTCGTCTCATGAATCTGAGCATTTTCCCCGTTGTCCGTTTTGCAATCCGGCGTTCCTATGTTCCCCGGCGTCCTCTTTTACCTTTTTTCGTGTGCGGGTATTAAACTTTCTCGGAATGGACCGAGGTTTGTCAAGCGGCCTTGGTATAACACCGGTAGACCGCCTGTCAAGTTTCGGGTCATTCGGAGGTCGTTTGATACTCCAACGGTTAACCGGGTAACCGCGAAGGCCTCGTGTGTGTTGCAGCCCCAAACCCCTTCAAAACAGCCCAATAACCCATCTAAGACACTCTCATGTCCATCGCCGTTCGATCACGATCGCGTGGCCGAAAACCGCACTCCATTTGGAGCTTCCTAGCCCCCTCTACCTATAAATATACCTCCCCCTCCGAAATCCCGGGTCAAAACCACCCTAACCCTAGCTCCCCGCACCCCGCCGCCACCGGACACGTCCGGCCGCAGCCGGACACGTCCGCCGCCGCCGCCGCCCGCCCGGAGCTCGCCTCGCCGGCGCGCGCCCGCGCCTCCCGCCCGGCCGGCGCCCGCCGCCGCCGCCGCCGACCAGCGCCGCCCGACCTCCTCTCGCCGGCTCCTTCTTCCTCTCCGGCGACGAGCTCCGACGAGCTCGTGCCCCGATCCAGATCTGCGAGCCCGCGAGGTTGACTTTCCCCGACCCCGAAATTCCACTAAGTCCCGGATATTCTTGCATCATTGTCGCATGTTCATCGCATCATAACTTGCTGTATATTGCTCCGTTTCGTGCGTATAACATGTCAAATTGTTCGCCTCGAAGAGTAAATCATTTCATCTCATTGCACCGTTTTCATTTGAGCTTACCTTGATGCCCGAAATGCTGTTAGAAGAGGGCTATGTGATGTTAGTTTCTGATTCTTATCAGAACATGCACTTTTGTCATTTTTTCCATGATTGATGTGTGCACCCTATAAAGTTGAGTCCTACATGTGTTTTGAAATATGCCATGCCATCTTTCCAGATAATTATGCCATGTATTTTTGTGATCTTTGTGGTGACTATCACAAGCATGCAAACTAGGATACTTAATGTTTCTGATTTCAGAGACTTAGTATTTTCAGTCACTGCCTGCTGTTATTTTTATGCCATGTGTTCATGTTGTTTCAGAGAGATCTATGCCTCTTTTGAGCATGATCATTAAGGGTGTTTTGAGCATATGGATTTTCTCTATGCATCCATGCCTTTGTTTGTATTTATGGAGTGCCATAGCTTGAGTCAATCGAGCTCTACTTTTGCTATAAAATGTTACTGGCAGATTGTTTACATGTTGTTCGATTTTGCCAAGCTTGTTGTGGTTGATCCTTGCATGCTATGAGATTATTCTTGCCATGTCTAGTTTCTATGCCATGTCTTCTTTATGTATGTATGCTTATTTTATCATGTAATATTCTGTAGTGAGTGCGTCGAGGTCACGAACATGCCTACTTGTTATCTGTTTTTGACATGTCCAGTTTTCTGCCAAGTCTGAAACCTGTAACGAAACTTGCTTATTTGACATGGGTGTTATCATATTTTCTGATCCTTTTGGGCTTATGGTCGGTAAGGGACTTTTGTCAAGTGCTTTAAGTAGATTCATGCCATGCCTTGTTTTGCTATGTCCTGTTCCTGTAGCATGTTGTTTCATTGCTCTAAACATGTCATACTGATGTTATTTTCTGGCATGTTATTTTCACTAAGTCTGTGAACCTGTTATCTTTTGCACTTTTGCCATGATTGTTTGAACCTGTTAAGATGTGATTTAGCCGTAACTCAGTGTTCATCTTTTGTCAAGCTTCTTAAGTAGATTACTGTCATATGCTTTGTTCATATGTTTGGGTGCAGTAGCTTAATTTCTTGTTGCTTGCTAAGTAGCATCATGCTGTTAATGGCAGATTCTTGTCATTCTTGTTTTGCTTGTCATTTGCAAACCGTGCATCCGATTCCGGTGATCTTTATATCGATTTCAACCGAAATCACCTCACCTATCCAGTGGCATACTTGGTTTGCCAAGATTATGCCTTGTTCATCTTTTCCTTCCGGAGCACGCATATGCATTGCATATCACATCTCGCATATCATGCCATGTTTTGCATCATGTTGGTTGTGCATTGCATCGTGATTGATGTTTGTCCCCTTTGCTTGTGTTCTTGTTGTGGGTAGAGCCGGGAGACGAGTACGTGAACGAGGAACCTGTTGAGAACGCTTTCGAGGACCAAGCTTTCGACAACTCTGAGAACCTTGCAGGCAAGATGACCATACCCTCGAAATCACTTCTATCTTTGCTTGCTAGATGCTCGCTCTTTTGCTATGCCTATGCTGCGATACCTACCACTTGCTATATCATGCCTCCTATATTGCCATGTCAGCCCCTAACCATCCATGTCCTAGCAAACCGTTGATTGACTATGTTACCGCTTTGCTCAGCCCCTCTTATAGCGTTGTTAGTTGCAGGTGAAGATGAAGTTTGTTCCTTGTTGGAACATGGAGATGTTGTTACTTGTTTGGAACATGTTTACTTGTTGGGATATCACAGTATCTCTTATTTAATTAATGCATCTATATACTTGGTAAAGGGTGGAAGGCTCGGCCTTATGCCTGGTGTTTTGTTCCACTCTTGCCACCCTAGTTTCCGTCATACCGGTGTTATGTTCCTTGATTTTGCGTTCCTTACACGGTTGGGTGATTTATGGGACCCCCTTGACAGTTCGCTTTGAATAAGACTCTTCCAGCAAGGCCCAACTTTGGTTTTACCATTTGCCACCTAAGCCTTTTTCCCTTGGGTTCTGCAGACTCAAGGGTTATCTTTATTTTTAACCCCCCGGGCCAGTTCTCCTTCGATTGTTGGTCCAAACTAGAGCCCTTTGCAGCGCCACCTCGGGGCAACTCGAGACTTGGTTTTAGTTGTACGGACTGCTCATCTGGATGTGCCCTGAGACCGAGATATGTGCAGCTCCTATCAGGATTTGTCGGCACAATCGGGCGGCTTTGCTGGACTTGTTTTATTACTGCCGAGATGTCTTGTAGTCCGGGATTCCGAGACTGATCGGGTCTTCCCGGTAGAAGGAATATCCTTCGTTGACCGTGAGAGCCTATAATGGGCTAAGTTGGGACACCCCTGCAGGGTAATATCTTTTGAAAGCCGTGCCCGCGGTTATGAGGCAGATGGGAATTTGTTAATGTCCGGTTGTAGAAAACCCGAAGTTGACCTTAATTAAAACACATCAACCGCGTGTGTAACCGTGATGGTCTCTTCTCGGCGGGGTCCGGGAAGTGAACACGGTGTTGGAGTTATGTTTGACGTATGTTGTTCTAGGATCACTTCTTGATCACTTCTAGCTTCACGACCGTGCTTTGCTTCTCTTCTCGCTCTCTTTTGCGTTGTAGCCACCATATATGCTAGTCGCTTGCTGCAGCTCCACCTCACAATCCTTTCCAACCTATAAGCTTAAATAGTCTTGATCTCGCGGGTGTGAGATTGCTGAGTCCCCGTGACTCACAGATTCTACCACAACAGTTGCAGGTACCAACGATGCCAGTGCAGATGACGCGACCGAGCTCACGTGGGTGTTCGACGAGGAACGTTGCCGTTACTATGTGTCTTTTCCCGATGATCAGTAGTGGAGCCCAGTTGGGGTGATTCGGGGATCTGTGTAGCATTTGGGGTAGTCTTCTTTTATTTTTGGTTCCGTAGTCGGACCTTGAGTGTAATCTGGATGATGAATGTTTATTTATGTATTGTGTGAAGTGGCGATTGTAAGCCAACTATGTATCTCTTTCCCTTATGTATTACATGGGTTGTGTGAAGATTACCTCACTTGCGACATTGCTTTCAATGCGGTTATGCCTCTAAGTCGTGCTTCGACACGTGGGAGATATAGCCGCATCGAGGGCGTTACAAGTTGGTATCAGAGCCTTCCCCGACCTTAGGAGCCCCCACTGATTGATCGTTTTTAGCGGCCGAGTTGTGTCTAGATAAATGTTTT
Organism: Aegilops umbellulata; assembly: GCA_032464435.1. Classification (NCBI taxonomy): domain Eukaryota; kingdom Viridiplantae; phylum Streptophyta; class Magnoliopsida; order Poales; family Poaceae; genus Aegilops; species Aegilops umbellulata. The sequence continues at coordinate 180,124,927 of CP136058.1, forward strand.
GAGTCATTTAGGAATTATATATCGGAGAGTTTAGGAATTCTTTTTACTTCCCAGTCTCCTCACCGCTCTGGTAAGGCATCCTGACGTAGAGTTTTAACTCTCTCTTCTCAAATTTCACTATTTTTTTTAGGATCACGCGGGTATCTTAGAATCGTTCTGATGGGTTTATGATGACAACATTGTCTTGGTTGCCTCCCGTCAGCAGGGGTTTAGTGGAGGTGTCCCGGGGAGTTGAGCTCCGAGGTGTTGTCGTCATAATTTTATCGTTGCAGTTCTGGAATACCTGAGTTTAGTACGCCGACATCGAAAATCTCTTTTGTACAGTTGTTGGTGAGATAACCCTGATAGCCCAGTACTGAGGCGAGTGCGGGAGTATTGCCATAACTCGTATAACGGATGCTTTTCGAAGGTTGAGGTAGATGATTTCCGAAGGTTTCTTGGTTATGTGTTGAAGGATGGATACAGCTGGATCTAGGTATTGTTAGTTTGGGTGATATATTTTGTGTCCCCTGTATCCCCAACACCTGATTGCATAACCAGAAAGTTTCGGGAGTTTATAAGTGGGAATTCATGTAGCTCTAGTATTTCTTCCTGCAGATAGTTGGTTCGTGATTGGGTAATCCTTACCAAGTATTTGTTCACATCCGTACCTTGTTGATTTTATTCCATACCTTTTTCTAAGTGACTTCTCAACTTATGGAAGTGTGATGATTTACTTTGGAATTCATTCGTTCATTCTTGTTCGGATGTTTATTGTGAAGACTATATGTTGCAATTTCGATCCTTTGATTCAGCTTGAATATATGTCTTTCAAGATGCTAATGGATGTCAGCCTCTTCAGGATGGCTCCGCCAACGCGTCAGAATCCGGAACACAATGAAGGGAGTCAGGCTAACCCTCCGCCACCACCTCCGCCTCCGGAGGCATGGCAAGCCTTGATGACTGCCACAAATGCCAATGCTCAGATTCTGATTCAGCTCTTGCAAGATCGCAACCAAGGGCAAGGTAATCAAGGGAATCAAGGCCAAGGCAACAATCAGCCGCACTTCGCTTCACTCAACCAGTTCCTTGCTAATCAGCCAAAGACCTTCAGCTACTGTGTCGAGGCCACAGACGCCGATGATTGGCTCGTGGACATCAGCAAGCATTTCGAGTGCAGCAATGTCAGTCCTGAGGACTTTGTCAAGTTTGCCTCTTTTCAACTCAAGAAGCTGCTGAGTGGTTCCAGCAATACAAAGATTCCAGAGGAGGTCGTGTGATTACCTGGGATGATTTCCGCCGTGACTTCAAAGCTCACCACATTCCAGAAAGTGTTGTCGAGAGTAAGCGTGAGGAATTCCGCAATCTCAAGCAAGGCAACATGTCTGTCTATCAATACAACACTCAGTTCCAGAAACTCTCTCGTTTTGCGAAGCAAGACATCCTTGATGAGAAGAGTATGATCTACCAGTTCAGGCGTGGTCTCAGAGAAGATCTGCAACTTGCTCTTGTGCTTTTCGAGCCGTTAAAGTATGATGAATTCTACAACATGGCGCTGAAACAAGAAGCTGCTCAGCTCAAGTGTGAGGCATCTAAGAAGAGAGTCAGAGACGCAGTTCAGTCTTCTTCTTCCTCACTTGTGGCAGCTAAGCAACAGAAGTTCTGGTTGCCTCCTCCTCCTCCGTTCCGTCAGCCTTTTCAGCAGAAGAACTCAGGTGGTCGTGGATCTTCCCACCCACCCAACCCTGGCTATCAGAACAAGTCTCAGAACCAAGCTCCAAGACCAAATGCTCCTTACTATCGTCCGCTCTCAGAGGTGACTTGCAGGAAATGTCAGCAAAAGGGTCACTATGCGGACAAGTGCTTCAATCAAAGGCGCCTTCCGCCTCCTCCTCCTGTGAAATCGTCAAGCTATGCAGTGGTCAAACATAATTCCCAGTCTGCAAAGGTGAACATGTTGAATGCAGCTCAAGCGGAGGATTCTTCAGAAGTGATCATGGGTAATCTCTCAGTTAATGATATTCCTGCAAAAGTCTTATTTGACACTGGAGCATCGCATTCTTTCATTTCAAGACCTTTTGTGTCTATGCATGATTTGAGTACTCAAGTTTTGCCGAGACCTTTGTCTATTGTCTCTCCGGCGCGACAGATGACTTCTCGAGTTTTGGTCCCGAATGTCGGTATCAAGTTGGGCGACTATAGATTTCTGGCTAAACCAATTGTTCTTGGTGATTCTGATATTGATCTTATTCTCGGGATGGACTGGCTTTCTAAGCACAAGGCTCAACTTGATTGTGCTGCCAGGGAAATTAAATTGACTCACTCTTCTGACGATGTGATCATCTATGCCGCTCGTGATGATACCATTCGGTTGTTTTCTCTCAATGAGAATGGTGAATTGGATGCTATCTCCCAGATTCCAGTCGTTTGTGAGTACCAAGATGTTTTTCCAGAAGAGCTTCCGGGTATGCCTCCTCGCCGGCCAGTTGAATTCGTTATTGATCTTGAGCCTGGCACGGAACCCGTCTGCAAGCGTCCTTACAAGCTTGGACCAGATGAGCTGAAGGAATTGAAGAAACAACTCGATAAACAAGAGCGTCTGGGTCTGATCAGACCGAGTTCTTCTCCATGGGGTTGTGGAGTTCTTTTTGTCCGGAAGAAGGATGGAACGGACCGACTTTGCGTCGATTACCGTCCATTGAACAAGAAGACAATCAAGAACAAGTACCCACTTCCCAACATCAATGAGCTTTTCGAGCAACTTAAAGGTGCTAAAGTGTTCTCCAAGCTTGACCTTCGTATGGGTTATCATCAGATCCGCATTCGTGAAGAAGATATTCCCAAGACAGCATTCAGAACAAGCTTTGGTTCTTATGAATATACTGTCATGTCTTTCGGCCTTGTCAATGCTCCTCCAACATTCACTCGCTTGATGAATTTCATCTTCAACCCCTACACCAATGAATTCGTCTTGGTCTATCTCGATGATATATTGGTCTTCTCCAAGAATAAGAAGGATCATGCCATACATTTGCGATTGGTGCTCGACAAGCTCAGAGAGTATCAATTATATGCGAAGTTCTCCAAATGTGAATTCTGGCTTGATGAAGTTCTTTACCTTGGGCACATCATCTCTGCCAAGGGCATCGCTGTTAATCCTGAGAAGGTGTCTGCAGTTTTGAATTGGGAACCTCCTCAGAATGTCAAGCAGCTTCGCAGTTTTCTTGGACTTGTAAGCTATTGCCGGAGATTCGTTGAGAATTTCTCAAATATTGCAAAGCCTCTTTCCAACCTCCTCCAGAAGCATGTGAAGTATGTCTGGTCTCCTGAGTGTGACGTTGCTTTCAACACTCTCAAAGAGAAACTCATCACTGCTCCAGTTTTGACTCCTCCTGACGAAGACAAGCCTTATGAAGTATTCTGTGATGCTTCTCTTCAAGGTCTCGGTGTTGTGTTAATGCAAGAGAAGAAGGTTGTGGCCTATACCTCTCGTCAGTTGAAGCCCAACGAAAAGAACTACCCCACTCATGATCTTGAGTTGGCGGCAGTTGTCCATTCATTGATAACATGGAGACATCTCCTGTTGGGAAGGAAAGTGGACATATTCACCGATCACAAGAGTCTCAAGTACATCTTCACTCAGCCCCACCTCAACCTCAGGCAAACTCGATGGGTCGAAATGATTCAAGAGTATAATCCGAGTATTGAATATACTCCAGGCAAGGCTAATGTGATTGCAGACGCTTTGAGCAGGAAGGCTTATTGCAACAACTTAATCCTCAAGCCCTTTCAACCGGATCTTTGTGAAGCTTTCCGCAAGTTGAATCTCCAAGTTGTTCCTCAAGGTTTCCTTGCCAACCTCATCGTCTCTCCTACTTTGGAAGATCAAATTCGTGAGGCACAATTGATGGATACCATGGTGAAGAAGGTGAAACGTGGTATTGACAAGGGCATTTCCAAATACAAGTGCTATCGCGTTGATGACAGAGATACCCTTTTCTTCGAGGACCGGATCGTGGTTCCAAAGGGTGATCTACGTAAAGTCATTATGAACGAGGCGCACAATTCTCTTATGTCAATTCATCCTGGAAGTACGAAGATGTACCATGACCTCAAGCAGTCGTATTGGTGGACTCGAATGAAGCGAGAGATTGCTCAATTCGTGAATGAATGTGATGTCTGTCGAAGGGGGAAAGCAGAACACCAACGACCAACTGGTCTTCTCCAACCTCTTGCTATTCCAGAATGGAAGTTTGATCATATCGAAATGGACTTCATGACTGGATTTCCTAAGTCCAAGCGTGGAAATGATGCTATCTTCGTCGTCATCGACAAGCTCACTAAAGTGGCTCATTTTCTCCCTATCAAAGAGTCTATCACAGCAGCACAGCTGGCAGAGCTCTACACCTCCAGAATTGTCTCCTTGCATGGCATTCCGCAATTGATTTCTTCAGACCGTGGCAGCATCTTTACCTCCAAGTTTTGGGATTCTTTTCAGAAGGCCATGGGCACAAATATTCGCTTCAGCACAGCTTTCCACCCTCAAACTAGTGGACAAGTCGAGCGTGTCAACCAAATTCTTGAAGATATGCTCAGAGCTTGTGTTATCTCTTTCGGCATGAAGTGGGAGGATTGTCTTCCTTATGCTGAGTTCTCTTACAACAACAGCTTTCAAGCCAGCTCGGGCAAAGCCCCATTCGAGATTCTCTATGGCAGAAAGTGTCGTACTCCTCTCAACTGGTCTGAGACGGGTGAACGCCAACTTCTTGGCAACGATTTGATCTCAGAGGCTGAGGCAATGTGCAAGGTCATTCGTGAGAACCTCAAAGCCGCGCAATCGCGCCAGAAGAGCTATTACGATAGCAAACACCGGGATTTGACATTCGAGGTAGGAGACCATGTCTACCTCCGTGTCTCTCCAATGAAAGGAACTCGTCACTTCGGTATCAAGGGGAAACTTGCCCCTAGATACGTGGGCCCTTTCAAGATCATCGGCAAACAAGGCGATCTCGCCTATCAACTTGAGCTTCCCTCCAACTTTGCAAATGTGCACGATGTCTTCCACGTGTCACAGCTCCGCAAGTGCTTCAAGACGCCTGAGCGCACCATCAACTTCGAAGAGATTGATCTTCAAGAAGATTTGTCCTATCATGAGCATCCCATTGCTATTCTTGAAGAAACTGAGCGCAAACTCGCAACAAGTCAATCAAATTCCTGAAAGTGAAGTGGTCACACCATTCAGACCGAGAAGCCACCTGGGAGAGCGAGGACCACCTCCATTCCGAGTATCCGGAGTTCTTTCAGTCCTAGATCTCGGGACGAGATCCTCTCGTAGTGGTGGAGTGTTGTAACACCTCGGATGTAACTTGCCATAATTGTAACTCCAACTCTTGCCATTTACGGCTATGTGATATGATATTCCCTCCGTGGTTGGGTTTCCCGTCGTTTTTGCATTTTGTTCATGTCATGCATTTCATATCATGTCATCATGTGCATCGCATTTGCATACGGGTTCGTCTCATGAATCCGAGCATTTTCCCCGTTGTCCGTTTTGCAATCCGGCGTTCCTATGTTCCCCGGCGTCCTCTTTTACCTTTTTCCGTGTGCGGGTATTAAACTTTCTCGGAATGGACCGAGGTTTGTCAAGCGGCCTTGGTATAACACCGGTAGACCGCCTGTCAAGTTTCGGGTCATTCGGAGGTCGTTTGATACTCCAACGGTTAACCGGGTAACCGCGAAGGCCTCGTGTGTGTTGCAGCCCAAAACCCCTTCAAAACAGCCCAATAACCCATCTAAGACACTCTCATGTCCACCGCCATTCGATCACGATCGCGTGGCCGAAAACCGCACTCCATTTGGAGCTTCCTAGCCCCCTCTACCTATAAATATACCTCCCCCTCCGAAATCCCGGGTCAAAACCACCCTAACCCTAGCTCCCCGCACCCTGCCGCAGCCGGACACGTCCGCCGCCGCCGCCCGGCCGGAGCTCGCCTCGCCGGCGCGCGCCCGCGCCTCTTGCCCGGCCGGCGCCCGCCACCGCTGCCGCCGACCAGCGCCGCCCCGACCTCCTCTCGCCGCCTCCTTCTTCCTCTCCGGCGACGAGCTCCGACGAGCTCGTGCCCCGTTCCAGATCCGCGAGCCCGCGAGGTTGACTTTCCCCGACCCCGAAATTCCACTAAGTCCCGGATATTCTTGCATCATTGTTGCATGTTCATCACATCATAACTTGCTGTATATTGCTCCGTTTTGTGCGTATAATATGTCAAATTGTTTGCCTCGAAGAGTACATCATTTCATCTCATTGCATCATTTTCATTTGAGCTCATCTTGATGCCCGAAATGCTGTTAGAAAAGGGCTATGTGATGTTAGTTTCTGATTCTTATCAGAACATGCACTTTTGTCATTTTTTCCATGATTGATGTGTGCACCCTATAAAGTTGAGTCCTACATGTGTTTTGAAATATGCCATGCCATCTTTCCAGAGAATTATGCCATGTATTTTTGTGATCTTTGTGGTGACTATCACAAGCATGCAAACTAGGATACTTAATGTTTCTGATTTCAGAGACTTAGTATTTTCAGTCACTGCCTGCTGTTATTTTTATGCCATGTGTTCATGTTGTTTCAGAGAGATCTATGCCTCTTTTGAGCATGATCATTAAGGGTGTTTTGAGCATATGGATTTTCTCTATGCATCCATGCCTTTGTTTGTATTTATGGAGTGCCATAGCTTGAGTCAATCGAGCTCTACTTTTGCTATAAAATGTTACTGACAGATTGTTTACATGTTGTTCGATTTTGCCAAGCTTGTTGTGGTTGATCCTTGCATGCCATGTCTTCTTTATGTATGTATGCTTAGTTTATCATGTAATGTTCTGTAGTGAGTGCATCGAGCTCACGAACATGCCTACTTATTATCTGTTTTTGACATGTCCAGTTTTCTGCTAAGTCTGAAACCTGTAACGAAACTTGCTTATTTGACATGGGTGTTATCATATTTTCTGATCCTTTTGGGCTTATGGTCGGTAAGGGACTTTTGTCAAGTGCTTTGAGTAGATTCATGCCATGCCTTGTTTTGCTATGTCCTGTTCCTGTAGCATGTTGTTTCATTGCTCTAAACATGTCATACTGATGTTATTTTCTGGCATGTTGTTATTTTCACTAAGTCTGTGAACCTGTTATCTTTTGCACTTTTGCCATGATTGTTTGAACCTATTAAGATGTGATTTAGCCGTAGCTCAGTGTTCATCTTTTGTCAAGCATCTTACGTAGATTACTTTCATATGCTTTGTTCATATGTTTGGGTGCAGTAGCTTAATTTCTTGTTGCTTGCTAAGTAGCATCATGCTGTTAATGGCAGATTCTTGTCATTCTTGTTTTGCTTGTCATTTGCAAACCGTGCATCCGATTCCGATGATCTTTATATCGATTTCAACCAAAATCACCTCACCTATCCAGTGGCATACTTGGTTTGCCAAGATTATGCCTTGTTCATCTTTTCCTTCCGGAGCACGCATATGCATTGCATATCACATCTCGCATATCATGCCATGTTTTGCATCATGTTGGTTGTGCATTGCATCGTGATTGATGTTTGTCCCCTTTGCTTGTGTTCTTGTTGTGGGTAGAGCCGGGAGACGAGTACGTGAACGAGGAACCTGTTGAGAACGCTTTCGAGGACCAAGCTTTCGACAACTCTGAGAACCTTGCAGGCAAGATGACCATACCCTCGAAATCACTTCTATCTTTGCTTGCTAGATGCTCGCTCTTTTGCTATGCCTATGCTGTGATACCTACCACTTGCTATATCATGCCTCCTATATTGCCATGCAGCCCCTAACCATCCATGTCCTAGCAAACCGTTGATTGGCTAGTTACCGCTTTGCTCAGCCCCTCTTATAGCGTTGTTAGTTGCAGGTGAAGATGAAGTTTGTTCCTTGTTGGAACATGGAGATGTTGTTCCTTGTTTGGAACATGTTTACTTGTTGGGATATCACAATATCTCTTATTTAATTAATGCATCTATATACTTGGTAAAGGGTGGAAGGCTCGGCCTTATGCCTGGTGTTTTGTTCCACTCTTGCCACCCTAGTTTCCGTTATACCGGTGTTATGTTCCTTGATTTTGCGTTCCTTACACGGTTGGGTGATTTATGGGACCCCCTTGACAGTTCGCTTTGAATAAGACTCTTCCAGCAAGGCCCAACTTTGGTTTTACCATTTGCCACCTAAGCCTTTTTCCTTTGGGTTCTACAGACTCAAGGGTCATCTTTATTTTTAGCCCCCCCGGGCCAGTTCTCCTTCGATTGCTGGTCCAAACTAGAGCCCTTTGCAGCGCCACCTCGGGGCAACTCGAGACTTGGTTTTAGTTGTACGGACTACTCATCCGGATGTGCCCTGAGACCGAGATATGTGCAGCTCCTATCAGGATTTGTCGGCACAATCGGGCGGCTTTGCTGGACTTTTTTTATTACTGCCGAGATGTCTTGTAGTCCGGGATTCCGAGACTGATCGGGTCTTCCCGGTAGAAGGAATATCCTTCGTTAACCGTGAGAGCTTATAATGGGCTAAGTTGGGACACCCCTGCAGGGTAATATCTTTCGAAAGCCGTGCCCGCGGTTATGAGGCAGATGGGAATTTGTTAATGTCCGGTTGTAGAAAACCCAAAGTTGACCTTAATTAAAACACATCAATCGCGTGTGTAACCGTGATGGTCTCTTCTCGGCGGGGTCCGGGAAGTGAACACGGTGTTGGAGTTATGTTTGACGTAGGTTGTTCTAGGATCACTTCTTGATCACTTCTAGCTTCACGACCGTGCTTTGCTTCTCTTCTCGCTCTCTTTTGCGTTGTAGCCACCATATATGCTAGTCGCTTGTTGCAGCTCCACCTCACAATCCTTTCCTACCTATAAGCTTAAATAGTCTTGATCTCGCGGGTGTGAGATTGCTGAGTCCTCGTGACTCACAGATTATACCACAACAGTTGCAGGTACCAACGATGCCAGTGCAGATGACGCGACCGAGCTCACGTGGGTGTTCGACGAGGAACGTGGCCGTTAATATGTGTCTTTTCCCGATGATCAGTAGTGGAGCCCAGTTGGGGTGATTCGGGGATCTGTGTAGCATTCGGGGTAGTCTTTCTTCCTTTTTGGTTCCGTAGTCGGACCTTGAGTGTAATCTGGATGATGAATGTTTATTTATGTATTGTGTGAAGTGGCGACTGTAAGCCAACTATGTATCTCTTTCCCTTATGTATTACATGGGTTGTGTGAAGATTACCTCACTTGCGACATTGCTTTCAATGCGGTTATGCCTCTAAGTCGTGCTTCGACACGTGGGAGATATAGCCGCATCGAGGGCGTTACAGCGGGCGACCCTGAGGTGTCGTCGCGGAGGGTTTCTCCGAGTCCGGCAGGGGTAGAAGATGGCTATGCGGCCCCCCGAGGTTCTCCGCGTCCGGCCTTCGAAAGAGGCCGTAGGACGAGTCCGGCACCATATGTGTAACGCCCCAAGACCCGGAGCTTCAGATGCCTTCCAGTGTTTCCGGGTTTTTCGTCATGTGAGTTGGTTTGGTCCGTTGCATTTAATCATTGCATCATGTCATCATGCAACCCTTTTAAAAACTCAACTAAATAAATCGTATGGATCTTCAGTCCATTTAAATTGAGGGAATTCACATGGTGGGTTCTCTTTATAATATATCCTCCCGATATTAGTGGAGCTATTATAAAATAATCCATTCTTTGGAATCACCATAACACACTTGCAAAATCCCAATGCCTTTTATTATTTCAATTCTTGGCCTCTAACTTTGCCATTTATCCTTTCGTCATAACACACTTGCAAAATCCCAACGCCAAGTACCCCTTCATGTTGGCAAGACCCGCAAATCGGACCCCGAACGATCGACGTCTCGTGGACCGTGTACTACTACCGTCGCCCCGAAGACGTTGGAGTCATCAAGTACCCCTCTGTAACGAACGTGAACGTCTACCGCCGCCAAGATCACGAGTACCTCTACCGTCGACCCTAGAGCGTGTGAGAACGACTACTTCGACTACCGGCCCGTGTACCACTACTTCCTTCGACGAACTTGATCCGTTCCGAAAACGCACGCTTCAAAGGTATAACTGCTGAGAACGATGACCCGTGGACGAATGTGTGTTGTCTGAGTTGAACCATATGTTTGCACCGTGCCCGTTTGCTTCATGCACGTTCCTCTTCGTTAGCCATGCCGTCGTCCCGTGGGAACCCGGTATCCGGGATCTCCCCACCATCCTTGCATGACACGCTCTCGCCATGTTTCCTTTTGCACCGGTATCTCCATGAGTACCGGAACCGATATGTTGCCGTGGCACCATTTTCGGATTCGTTGCCGTGGCACACTTTCTTTCCGCCACGATGACAAATGCTTCTTAATGCTCTTATCAACATTTTCATAATAATTGCATAAACTTGAAATTGTCATCCGCATCATGATAACAACATTTAAAATGCCTAAAATTGTTGTTTGCATTTATTTTGCTAAATGCCATGTTAAATGATTTATTCCATAACTAAATAACCGTAACTTGGAATTTAATAAACTTATATGTAAATGGGGTAGAAAAATGCCTAGTTTAACATGGTGCACTTTATTTTGCTGTTTAACAACATTAAAATTATGTATAGGGCAGAACAGTACCAAATTCAAAATATGCATATGAGGAGTTTCCGGAATTGTTGTTTGTTGTTCCGGCCTCATTTAAACTTGTCTAGAGGTAGTTTTGTTGTGCTTCACCCCTTGCCATGTTAATCAACATTTAATATTGTTGGGTACATAAACAAGATCGAACTAAATATTTGTTGTGGTGTTTTATCAATATGCAACTCGTTGCATATTGAGCTCCACTTAATTTGTAGTATTGTTTGTGCACTTTGCCATGCCATGCATATTTAAAACAGACATGCATCATCCTTGGTTGTGCATCATGCCATGTTTATGTGATGGTTGTTTACCTTGTTGTTTGTTTCTTTCCGGGTTGCTTCTCTCATTAGCTTCGGTTTCGTTCTGGAGTTGTGAGGATTCGTACGTCTACGTCCGTTTGTCTTCTTCATGGACTCGTTCTTCTTCCTTGCGGGATCTCAAGCAAGATGACCATACCCTCGAAATCACTTCTATCTTTGCTTGCTAGATGCTCGCTCTTTTGCTATGCCTATGCTACGATGCCTACCACTTGCTTATCATGCCTCCCATATTGCCATGAACCTCTGACCTTTGTTACCCTTCCTAGCAAACCGTTGTTTGGCTATGTTACCGCTTTGCTCAGCCCCTCTTATAGCGTTGTTAGTTGCAGGTGAAGATGAAGTTTGTTCCTTGTTGGAACATGGAGATGTTGTTCCTTGTTGGAACATGTTTACTTGTTGGGATATCACAATATATCTTATTTAATTAATGCATCTATATACTTGGTAAAGGATGGAAGGCTCGGCCTTATGCCTGGTGTTTTGTTCCACTCTTACCGCCCTAGTTTCCGTCATATCGGTGTTATGTTCCCGGATTCTTGCGTCCCTAACGCGGTCGGGTGATTTATGGGACCCCCTTGACAGTTCACTTTGAATAAGACTTTTCCAGCAAGGCCCAACCTTGGTTTTACCATTTGCCTCACCACCACCTATCCCTTTCCCTTGGGTCGGCCAGCCCGAGGGTCATCTTTATTTTAGCCCCCCGGGCCAGTGCTTCTCTAAGTGCTGGTCCAAACCGAGCGATGTCCGGCGCCCCCTGGGCAATCAGTGTCTATGCCAACCCGACGTTTGGCTCATCCGGTGTGCCCTGAGACCGAGATATGTGCAGCTCCTATCAGGATTTGTCGGCACATCCGGGCGGCTTTGCTGGTCTTGTTTTATTACTGTCGAAATGTCTTGTAGCCGGGATTCCGAGACTGATCGGGTCTTCCCGGGGAGAAGGAATATCCTTCGTTGATCGCGAGAGCTTATAATGGGCTAAGTTGGGACACCCCTGCAGGGTTTGAACTTTCGAAAGCCGTGCCCGCGGTTATGTGGCAGATGGGAATTTGTTAATGTCCGGTTGTAGAAAACCCGAAGTTGATCTTAATTAAAATACACCAACCGCGTGTGTAACCGTGATGGTCTCTTCTCGGCGGGGTCCGAGAAGTGAACACGATGTTGGAGTTATGCTTGACGTAAGTAGTTTCAGGATCACTTCTTGATCATAGTTGTTCGACCGTGCTTTTGCCTTCTCTTCTCGCTCTCATCTGCGTATGCTAGCCACCAGATATGCTAGTCGCTTGCTGCAGCTCCACCTCACTACCCTGTCCTACCTTTAAGCTTAAATAGACGTGATCTCGCGGGTGTGAGATTGCTGAGTCCCCGTGACTCACAGATACTTCCAAAACCAGTTTGCAGGTGCCGATGAAACAGTGCAGGTGTCGCATCCGAGCTCAAGGAGGAGTTCGATGAAGATCTTGTTCATTGTGTTGTTTCTTTTCAGTTGATCAGTAGTGGAGCCCAGTCGGGATGATCGGGGATCTGTGTAGCATTTGGGGTAGTCTTCTTTTATTTTGGTTCCGTAAGCGGACCTTGATTGTATCTGTATGATGTAATGCTCTACTCATGTATTGTGTGAAGTGGCGATTGTAAGCCAACTATGTATCTCTTTCCCTTATGTATTACATGGGTTGTGTGAAGATTACCTCACTTGCGACATTGCTTTCAATGCGGTTATGCCTCTAAGTCGTGCTTCGACACGTGGGAGATATAGCCGCATCGAGGGCGTTACAAGTTGGTATCAGAGCCTTCCCCGACCTTAGGAGCCCCCACTGATTGATCGTTTTTAGCGGCCGAGTTGTGTCTAGAAAAATGTTTTGAGTCATTTAGGAATTATGTATCAGAGAGTTTAGGAATTCTTTTTTACTTCCCAGTCTCCTCATCGCTCTGGTAAGGCATCCTGACGTAGAGTTTTGACTCTTCTCTTCTCAAATTTCACTAAATTTTTTTTTAGGATCACGCGGGTATCTTAGAATCGTTCCGATGGTTTTATGGTGACAACATTGTCTTGGTGCCTCCTGTCAGCAGGGGTTTCGTGGAGGTGTCTCGGGGAGTTGAGCTCCGAGGTGTTGTCGTCATAATTTTATCGTTGCAGTTCTGGAATACCTGAGTTTAGTACGCCGACATCGAAAATCTCTTTTGTACAGTTGTTGGTGAGATAACCCTGATAGCCCAGTACTGAGGCGAGTGCGGGAGTATTGCCATAACTCGTATAACGGATGCTTTTCGAAGGTTGAGGTAGAAGATTTCCGAAGGTTTCTTGGTTATGTGTTGAAGGATGGATACAGCTGGATCTAGGTATTGTTAGTTTGGGTGATATATTTTGTGTCCCCTGTATCCCCAACACCTGATTGCATAACCAGAAAGTTTCGGGAGTTTATAAGTGGGAATTCAAGTATCTCGTAGGATATCTTTCCAACAAACACATGATACGATATGGGATCTATCATATGTTTGTTTCCGGCTTATTTCCTGAGCCAATCCTTTGTTTTTGTTTTGTTTTGTGGTAGTCGAGTTGCTTCGGAGTCAAATGTTGAATCCATACCTTATTCTAAGCGATGTTCTCATATTCCTATGTGGATACTAATTCTTCTTGATCTTCGAGATTGTCATGCCAATTCTTTTCCAACCGGTGTGTCCCTCTTCAAGTGGATCCGATCAATTCAACATTCGCAAGATCAATTATCAGTTCTTCTCAACGGTGTTTGCTTCATCCGTTCCAAGTTGTCTTTGTTTTGCTGCCCTCCCACCCTTTTTCTTCAAGGACTCAGATTTCTTAATCAAGTATCCATTTTATTCATGAGAAGTGTCTTCATTCTTTTCTTTCAATGTTCTTATCCGGTGATTTTCTATGAAGATGCGCAACAACTTCAAGTTCATCATTCTTTGTTATTTTTTTCTACTCCGGTGGACTCAATTCAAGCTTAGTCGATCATATCTTTCCTTGTTTCAAATGTTTTCTCATACCGGTGCACCTCTTAATCGTTCACCTCTCGCTATTCAATTGTTCCGGAGTGATGAAGATATATCAGAAGATTCAAGTTTCCATTCTCAATTCACTCAAGTTCTTTTGAGGATGCTATCTCTTTCAAGCCATTTAATTCAACCGATGCAATCTCTCTTTTCAAGCAATCGTTCAACGGTGGTTCTTTTGAGTGGGCCCTAACCCACAGATCTTTTCCTAGGATCTTACCTGACTCTTCTAATTATCCCGAAGTTATTCTCAAATTCTTTTCCAATTTTGACGTAAGAATGAATTTTTCATCAGTCATATGACTTTCTCCAAGATCTTTCAAATTCTTTCATCGTTAATTCAACCTTTCTATTCTTCATTGTTCCGGAGTGTCTCAACAATTCATGGTGGTGTTTCTCATCATCATTCTCAACATTTGAAGACCGAAGAAGAGTTTCTCTTTAATCTTGCTCCATTCTCTTCAAGATTCATGGTTCTAGCTTGATGCCATCCTCTCATAATTGTTCTCGATTGTGAGAATTCTTTTCACCCATCCGGAGCATTTCAGGAGTCTTTTCAGTTTGATTCTCCGAAGGCCATCATCTCAGAATTATTCATTCAAGCTTTCAGCTCTCGTTCTCCAAATCTTACCGGTGCATCGTTCAAGTATCCTCTAGTCAGCTCGTGATCTATTCGTTCATTTGTATCTAAATTCTCTCAAGTATCTTCATTCATTTTCTAATTCTTCCGGGTGTTTCTTTATCTTTTCTTCGTTCATTTTCAATTCTTACGGTGGTTCGTTCAAGATTTCTCTTTTCTTGGATATCATATCGATTCATTCGTTCTTTCCAATCCTACCGGTGGTTCGTTGAAGACCTTCCCAAGTTTGCGCCATATCTATCTTAATCCTTTCTACGAGAATAAGTAGTATGCCAAATCCGTTGCTTGTCATCAATCTAAATTGGTGAAGAATACGCATAACACAATTCTTGTTCTTGTTTCATCCAAGTGATTAATTCTTATTCCGGAGATTCATCAAAATTCTAGTTTTTAATTGTTTCATCTTGTCTTCCTCGGAGTTCCAAGCTCTCGCAATTATATCACCACGGAGTTCCATCTAATCATTGCAAGGCTTCACCTTGTGTTCAACTTCTCTTTCGTCCTATCTTCCTTTTCTTACCGGAGTTCTTCATGGAGGCTCTACATGGTGGTTTATCAAGGACTCTTTTCATTCTTCAATTGTTCATCAAGTTTTCTCTCGAAGTTATGATCCCCCAAGCCATACTTCAAAATAAACATGGTGCTCAACACATGTTTGTGTTGAGGAGTTCAAGTATTCTTCTTCTTGCATTTCGAAGTGCAATTCTTTCTACCTTATCTTTTGAGATGGTGTTATGTCATTCTTGACAATTTCCTTCATGTTTCATGATTCACAAGTTGTAAGGAATGGGATAGTCAAACCTATCAATCGCTTCTTTGGAGTTGTCTTGGGTTATATTTCACCTTAAGCTTTCCCTAAGGATTGCTGCTATTTATGGTGCTTATAATTAACCAAAGTTCTTCATTTATCCTACTGGTGAAATAAGTTTCTCGTCTCCTTGTTGATATCAATCCAATCATTTGTTTCGGTTAGTGGCAGAAGCTCACCTCATAATTTTGAGATGTTTTCCATAAGCCCACTACAAGCTTATTCGTCTCGTTGTTTGTTTTCCAACAACTCCTTTCAATACTACTTTGCAAGGATGCTCTTTCAAATTCATTTATGGTAGGAGATGTTGGTTTCATTCTTTGTTCCATGCATTCCAACTATCTAACTATCATGCATTGTTTCCGGAGGCCTTGTGATGTTGCTCTCTTCACCCATCATCTCGTTTTTGCCAAGTTCATATTCTATTCCTTCCATTTCCAACCGGAGTGGTGCGTCCTCTTTTCAAGTTCTTCCCATTTTATCAAGTTTTTCCTTCGTCTTTCAGTCGGAGTGCTGTCCAAATTATTTCATTCTTATTCCTTCTCTATCTTGTTTTAACCGGTGTCACATCCTACCTAGTTCATGCATTAGAGTGTGCATCATGTTTCTTTTGACAAGAAAATTGAAATGGGGAAGGCAGAACCCCCAGCACCCCTCCTGAATCTACTAGGGTTTACTAAAACCTTTTTCAATGAACCTGAAATGCCCTTCTAAAATGTTCATCATCTTTGCTTTGGTCTTAAACCTCTGGCAAAAATAGTGCACATTTTTCTAGGTCAACAGAAGGTCATTGAATTAATGCATAAGTATTTGAATTTGGGCATTTAAAATTTATAAAACATTTCAAATGCCCAAATATCTCCAAACTAAAATGTTCCTTGCTGGAAATATTCCAACTAAGGACCAGGTGCAGTTTGGTGATTTTTGGAGTTGTGCTAGTATTTTTAATAATTCTACAAAGTTACAAAAGAAATAGAAAAGGAAACAAAAATCAGAAAAAGACTTACCTCGCCAAACCCCCCAGCCGGCCCACCTGGCGGCCCAGCACTGTGCTGGCCCGAGCCAGCCAGCTGCTTCGTCCCCGCCAGGCAGGCAGGGTGGTGACGCCGACGAGCGCGAGCTCGCCACGACGCCACCTGCTCGCCGCTTCGCCGCCCGACGCGCTGGACGGCCTCCACGTCGTGCCCCCGACCCCGTGGACACGTCCACTTCTCCCCTGTCTCTCTCCCTCGCTCTCCCCCGCCATGGCCGACGCCATCGCCGCCGCTCCGCCGCCGTAGCCATAGCTACCGTCGTCCCCGCGCCACCCGACCGTGTCCACGAGCTCCGCCACCCTCCTCTTCTTCGAGCAAGACGAGCCCCGAGCGCTCGCCCGCTCTGGAGTCGCCCCCGACCCCGTCTTCCCCAACTCCGGCCGCCGAGATCGCCATCATCGCCTCGCTCAGCTCCGACCTTCCCCGAGTCCGCCTCGACGCTCGCTGCATTCACCGTGAGTCTGGCCACCTCTCCATCCTCCCCGTTCCTCTTCCCGTGCCCTACAACGAGCGCACGAAGCTCGCCCGCACGCGCCGCCGCGGAGCTCGTCACCGACGAAGCTCCGGCCACCCAACGGCCGCGCCACCTTGTCCACTAGCCTCACCGCACACCCAGGGGCCCGAAGCATCACTCCACGCGCCTCGCCGTGCCCCGCAGCCCCGGTTTCACCTTCACCCGAGCCCCGACGCCGCCAAACTCATCGCCGGCGCCAACTCCGGCCACCCCGACCCCAACTAACTCCACCAATAGCCGCGGCTCGTTCCCAGGAGCGCGTAGATGCCTTCCGCGCCCCATTTGGTGGCCGGAACGGCCAAATCCACTTTGCTCCGCCGCGTCTGGCCTCGCCGGCGGCTAGACGCCGGCGAGTTGACCCTGACCGTTGACTGGAGGGCCCTGGTTGACTCTGATGAGTCAATGACAGGTGGGGCCCTTTTCTGTTAATCACTGGATTAGTTTAAAACTAATTAAACAGGTTTAATTAATCACTAACCCCCTGGGCCCACTGGTCAGTTGACCTGGACCGGCTGTTGACTTGCTGAGGTCAGCATGACCTCATGCTGACGCAGTAATTTTATTTACTGGAATTAATTTTATACAGGAAAATCCAGAAAATAGTTCAAACTTCAAAAATTCATAGAAAATTATCTGTAACTCCAAATGCAAAGTTTTATATATGAAAAATTATCAGAAAAATCCAACCTATCCATTGGTACTGGTTTCATGCATGTCAGAACAAGTTAAACCCACTGTTTAGGCATTACAAGTTGATACACTAATATGATCTTCATAAATGAGCTACCATTTGAATCTTGGGTTCAAATGGGTTCATTCCCTTCTGGTTTAACTTGCACTAGGTCAGGACACATCCATATTGCCATGTCATAGCATGCATCATATTGTTGCATATCGCCATGTATTGATTGTGTTCCGATGTGTTCATCGTGGTAGGTTCTGCCTCCGAGGATATTCACGAGTATCCAACTGAAGGGCAGTACTCTACTACCACTCCATCAGGCAAGCAACCCATTGATCATTCCGATACAAACCCATGTTCTCGCTTCTGCTCTTGTTTACTGCATTAAGACAACGCGTTTCAAACTGCTGTGTGTTGCGGTAGTTGAACCCACTTCCTTTGCATGACCTGTCATTGCCACAGTAACTAGATGAAACCCACTAGCATGTGTAGGAGTTGATTGAGCCAATACATGTGTGTGTGTGTTCCTACCATGCTATGCTTGCTATGCTTAGAGTTGTGTCAGGTCTGGCTCATCGGGATGATGAACTGGAGTGAAAGGTTGTGTCGGTGACAAGAGTGAAGTGTTGAACACGATTTGGTAAAGGAATCGATGAGAGGCCATGTAGGAGTACATGGTGGGTTGTTTCATTGAGGCCGTCCTTAAGAACTGAGATCTGTGTTTGTGATCCATGATACAGTTACTACCACACATTGGGCCCTGAAATATGACCCCGCTCGACTTCTTATCCACCCTTGTCCTCTGTCCAGGAGTTGCAAGTAGTTTATGGTGTTTGTAGTATGCTGGGGGCCGCACGCGGCGCTGACCATCGGGGTGGGTTGTGTTGCGGTAGGCACGTGGCACGGTGTACCGACTCGCCCGTTTGGTGTCTCGGGAACCCTGTTCACATCGTTCGGGGCCGTTAGTGGAAACCTCGGCCGGACTCCCTGCGGATGGAACCCGAATAGGCGATAAACCTGGACTAGAGACTTGAGTGTTTAGGTAGGTCGTGGTCTACACCCACGTCGGCTTTCGCTTGAAGTCTGCCGAGCACATGTCGTGTGCAGACGCTAAGTGGTGGAAACATGTGTGAAGAAGTACACCCCTGCAGGGTTACAAATGATCTATTCGAATAGCCGTGTCCGCGGTAATGGACTTCTGGGTTGCCTATATCAGTTCATAGACAAGTTAAATGGATACTACTAAAACTCTCAAGATAAGTGTGAGTACCGCGGATGGCCCTCTCGCAGGATGGCGAGAGAGGATCCACGGTGGAGTATTGTGATGGTGTTAGTGGACTCGTGTGCGACAAATGATTTACAAGTGGTGTCTATCGTAGGATAGTTTAGCCAAGAGTCAAAGCTGGCTTGCTGCAATAACCCCACTACCTTCTTGAGAATGTGCATGTATAATAGGTTCCTGTTGTAAGACTTGCTGAGTACCTCCGTACTCATGTTGCTTTAATCATGTTTTTCAGACGACTGCACCAACCCCTCTGATGGGTTCTATGTAGACCTCGACGTTGACGAGTGACTTATCACCAGGTGGTGATCCAAGACTTGTGAAGGGTCGTTGTAGATAGACAGGCTTCGTCAAGCCTTCTTTCTTTCTAGTGTCTGTACTCAGACTACTTTGCTTCCGCATGTGCTTGTATGTTGTATGACTTGAGTGTTGGGTCATGTGACCCTATCTGTATGGATGATATGTATGGCTCCTCGGAGCCTTCTAAATAAAGTACTTGAGTCGTAGAGTACTGTTGTGATGCCATGTTGTATTTACTCATATCGGGCATATTGTGTGTATGATTGAAATGCTTGGTATGAGTGGGATCCGACTATCTAGTTGTTTATCCTTGGCAGCCTTTCATATGGGGAAATGTAAGTTTTGTGCTTCTGAGCGATAGTAGTCCGCTACAGCCCGGTTCACCGGAGTCCTGCTAGCCCAGCACTACTGCTTGGACACTTGACTGGCCGGCATGTGTTTCACGTCGTTCCTATGTCTGTCCCTTCGGGGAAATGTCACGCGCTGTTATTCGGAGTCCTGCCTAGCCTGCTACAGCCCGGGTTACCGGAGTCCTGTTAGCCCAGTGCTACAGCCCGAATAAATACGTTGATGACCGACATGCTCGATGTGATTCATGTATGCCTGTCCTCATAGGCTAGCGCCGCTTTGGGTTCATGACTAGCCATGTCGGCCCGGGTTCTCTGTCATATGGATGCTAGCGACACTATCATATACGTGAGCCAAAAGGCGCGAACGGTCCCGGGCCAGGTAAGGTGGCACCCGTGGGAGTACCGTGCGTGAGGCCGCAAAGTGATATGATGTGTTACACGCTGGATCGATGTGGCTTAGGATCGGGGTCCTGACAACCGGAGTGGTTTCAATACCTGTCTTGTCACTAAACCTCTTGGTTCTTGTCGTATCCCATGTTTTTCTTAACTAACGGAGTGTTTTCAAGTCCGTTCAACTCCGTTGTGTTTTTTCTTTCAACTTTTCAACCTCTCAAAGTTCATGGTTTCACTCGTTTGTCAAAGAAGCAACTTTGTTTTACCTCCTCCTCTTCCATTTCTCACCGGTGCCATTCTAGATCTCGGGACGAGATCCTCTCGTAGTGGTGGAGTGTTGTAACGCCCCAAGACCCGGAGCTTCAGATGCCTTCCAGTGTTTCCGGGTTTTTCGTCATGGGAGTTGGTTTGGTCCATTGCATTTAATCATTGCATCATGTCATTATGCAACCCTTTTAAAAACTCAACTAAATAAATTGTATGGATCTTCGGTCCATTTAAATTGAGGGAATTCACATGGTGGGTTCTCTTTATAATATATCCTCCCGATATTAGTGGAGCTATTATAAAATAATCCATTCTTTGGAATCACCGTAACACACTTGCAAAATCCCAATGCCTTTTATTATTTCAATTCTTGGCCTCTAACTTTGCCATTTATCCTTTCGTCATTTTCCGGAGCTCCACCTATTTTCTCAACATTTTTGGAAACTCCTAGAACCTAGCCCTAGTTCAAACACATTTGAATTAAATTCAAATGAGTTTGAATTTACATCTTCCAATCTTGGCTTTTTCTATTTTCTCGGAACAAGCGTAATTTTGTGAGTCCGGGAAAATTACCCCCGTGCGCAAATTGTTTCCTTAACCCTCTCTTTCTTTTTCTTCTCTCTAATTTGTTTTCTGCTAAAGAAAATGAGAATGAGAGAGGGAGTGGAGAGCCCAGCAGCCTCCCTCTCCTTTGGGCCGGCCTCCCAAGGCCCATCCGCACCTATCTAACCCTAGCCCACCTGGAGATCTGCTTATCCCCTCGTCCTCTCTCCCTCTCATTCCCTCGCTGCCGCCACACAAAGCCAGTGCCAGGAGGACGCGCTCGATCCCATCGCCCCTCTCCCTCGACGGCCAGCGCTACCCCTGCAGCCTCCCCTCCTTCGCGTCGTCATCTCCCCATGGCGCCCGCGCCCGATCTCCTCACCCCCTCTGTGCCTTTGCATCGCCCCGCGCCAAAGGAGTGGCGCCCCACGCACGGCTTCGTTCTCGCCGCCGGTGACGACCAAGACTCCTCCCGCGCCGCCTATCCTCCTGCTTCGTCCACGCGCCTCCGACCTCCTCCTCGCCGGAGTCCCGCACAAGCCGCCGCTGCAGGTCGTCCTCAACGCCTTCCCCGCCTCCGGTCGCTCAGTGCCGGCAAGCCCAGTCGCCGGTGAAGCCCCGCAGGTCGCCGTGTGCCCCTGCATCCTCTGCTTCGAGCAGGAGGACGAGACGCGCCCGCTGACTCCTGCCGCGCTGCTCTGCTTCGCTCGCGTCGCCCCGGCCCCCTTCTGCTCCGTCCACGCGAGGTGAACGAGCGCACCAGCAGCGCCCGTTTGACCGCATCGTCGCCTCCCAAGTCCACGGCCGCCCGCTCGCCCGTCGTTCTGCTTCGTTGGAGCAGAGAACCAACACCAAACCTCTGCTTCCTCCTGCACCGCGCCAAGTACCTCGACCATGGTGTTTCGTTTCTTCGCTGCCAAGGCCGAGAGGACGCCAAGTTCCATGACGACGAGGACCACCAAGTTCGCCTACCGTCGCCAAGATCGAGAGTACCTCTACAAAACGCCAAGTACCCCTTCATGTTGGCAAGACCCGCAAATCGGACCCCGAACGATCGACGTCTCGTGGACCGTGTACTACTACCGTCGCCCTGAAGACGTTGGAGTCATCAAGTACCCCTCTGTAACGAACGTGAACGTCTACCGCCGCCAAGATCACGAGTACCTCTACCGTCGACCCTAGAGCGTGTGAGAACGACTACTTTGACTACCGGCCCGTGTACCACTACTTCCTTCGACGAACTTGATCCGTTCCGAAAACGCACGCTTCAAAGGTATAACTGCTGAGAACGATGACCCGTGGATGAATGTGTGTTGTCTGAGTTGAACCATATGTTTGCACCATGCCCGTTTGCTTCATGCACGTTCCTCTTCGTTAGCCATGCCGTCGTCCCGTGAGAACCCGGTATCCGAGATCTCCCCACCATCCTTGCATGACACGCTCTCGCCATGTTTCCTTTTGCACCGGTATCTCCATGAGTACCGGAACCGATATGTTGCCGTGGCACCATTTTCGGATTCGTTGCCGTGGCACACTTTCTTTCCGCCACGATGACAAATGCTTCTTAATGCTCTTATCAACATTTTCATAATAATTGCATAAAACTTGAAATTGTCATCCGCATCATGATAACAACATTTAAAATGCCTAAAATTGTTGTTTGCATTTATTTTGCTAAATGCCATGTTAAATGATTTATTCCATAACTAAATAACCGTAACTCGGAATTTAATAAACTTATATGTAAATGGGGTAGAAAAATGCCTAGTTTAACATGGTGCACTTTATTTTGCTGTTTAACAACATTAAAATTATGTATAGGGCAGAACAGTACCAAATTCGAAATATGCATATGAGGAGTTTCCGGAATTGTTGTTTGTTGTTCCGGCCTCATTTAAACTTGTCTAGATAGGTAGTTTTGTTGTGCTTCACCCCTTGCCATGTTAATAAACATTTAATATTGTTGGGTACATAAACAAGATCGAACTAAATATTTGTTGTGGTGTTTTATCAATATGCAACTCGTTGCATATTGAGCTCCACTTAATTTGTAGTATTGTTTGTGCACTTTGCCATGCCATGCATATTTAAAACGGACATGCATCATCCTTGGTTGTGCATCATGCCATGTTTATGTGATGGTTGTTTACCTTGTTGTTTGTTTCTTTCCGGGTTGCTTCTCTCGTTAGCTTCGGTTTCGTTCCGGATTTGTGAGGATTCGTACGTCTACGTCCGTTTGTCTTCTTCATGGACTCGTTCTTCTTCCTTGCGGGATCTCAGGCAAGATGACCATACCCTCGAAATCACTTCTATCTTTGCTTGCTAGATGCTCGCTCTTTTGCTATGCCTATGCTACGATGCATACCACTTGCTTATCATGCCTCCCATATTGCCATGAACCTCTGACCTTTGTTACCCTTCCTAGCAAACCGTTGTTTGGCTATGTTACCGCTTTGCTCAGCCCCTCTTATAGCGTTGTTAGTTGCAGGTGAAGATAAAGTTTGTTCCTTGTTGGAACATGGAGATGTTGTTCCTTGTTGGAACATGTTTACTTGTTGGGATATCACAATATATCTTATTTAATTAATGCATCTATATACTTGGTAAAGGGTGGAAGGCTCGGCCTTATGCCTGGTGTTTTGTTCCACTCTTGCCGCCCTAGTTTCCGTCATATCGGTGTTATGTTCCCGGATTCTTGCGTCCCTAACGCGGTCGGGTGATTTATGGGACCCCCTTGACAGTTCGCTTTGAATAAGACTTTTCCAGCAAGGCCCAACCTTGGTTTTACCATTTGCCTCACCACCACCTATCCCTTTCCCTTGGGTCGGCGAGCCCGAGGGTCATCTTTATTTTAGCCCCCCGGGCCAGTGCTTCTCTAAGTGCTGGTCCAAACCGAGCGATGTCCGACACCCCCTGGGCAATCAGGGTCTATGCCAACCCGACGTCTGGCTCATCCGGTGTGCCCTGAGACCGAGATATGTGCAGCTCCTATCAGGATTTGTCGGCACATCCAGGCGGCTTTGCTGGTCTTGTTTTATTACTGTCGAAATGTCTTGTAGCCGGGATTCCGAGACTGGTCGGGTCTTTCCGGGGAGAAGGAATATCCTTCGTTGATCGCGAGAGCTTATAATGGGCTAAGTTGGGACACCCCTGCAGGGTTTGAACTTTCGGAAGCCGTGCCCACGGTTATGTGGCAGATGGGAATTTGTTAATGTCCGGTTGTAGAAAACCCGAAGTTGATCTTAATTAAAATACACCAACCGCGTGTGTAACCGTGATGGTCTCTTCTCGGGGTCCGGGAAGTGAACACGGTGTTGGAGTTATGCTTGACGTAAGTAGTTTCAGGATCACTTCTTGATCATAGTTGTTCGACCGTGCTTTTGCCTTCTCTTCTCGCTCTCATTTGCGTATGCTAGCCACCAGATATGCTAGTCGCTTGCTGCAGCTCCACCTCACTACCCTGTCCTACCTTTAAGCTTAAATAGACTTGATCTCGCGGGTGTGAGATTGCTGAGTCCCCGTGACTCACAGATACTTCCAAAACCAGTTTGCAGGTGCCGATGAAACAGTGCAGGTGTCGCATCCGAGCTCAAGGAGGAGTTCGATGAAGATCTTGTTCATTGTGTTGTTTCTTTTCAGTTGATCAGTAGTGGAGCCCAGTCGGGACGATCGGGGATCTGTGTAGCATTTGGGGTAGTCTTCTTTTATTTTGGTTCCGTAGCCGGACCTTGATTGTATCTGTATGATGTAATGCTCTACTCATGTATTGTGTGAAGTGGCGATTGTAAGCCAACTATGTATCTCTTTCCCTTATGTATTACATGGGTTGTGTGAAGATTACCTCACTTGCGACATTGCTTTCAATGTGGTTATGCCTCTAAGTCGTGCTTCGACACGTGGGAGATATAGCCGCATCGAGGGCGTTACAATATGGTGCTCGGCCGGAGGAGTTAAAGATTCTGCTGGGGCGAGCTTCTATCTCGGAGGAACACCGTGCATTGATGGGCACGGTGATTGAAAGGATCTCATCCGCAGAGAGCGGATTGCATGAAGCCGTCAAAAGTTTACTGACGGGTTTTGAGGTACATTAGATAATGTACACTTTTGTCAGTTGCGCATGAATAAGATGCGCCCTGTGTAGATAGTAGCCCCTGAGACTCTGCGCGTCGTCAAGAAATGACGGCACACAGAGGATCATAATCCCAGGTCTAAGATGTCACCTTTGAATGCAGGCGGCAGGGTGTCCGGAATCAAGCCGAGCTGATGATTTTGCCGTACTAAAGTGGCAACTGGACGTGGCCGATGCCGACATCGCGCTTGTCAACAAGCGGCTTGATGAGGCTCAAGGTATGTAATTCCTCGGGCGGCATTAGGTAAGAAGAGTTTAATGCCAGTGTCTTACGATGTATGTGCTTGACGCAGATGGTGCGGCCGCCGTGGAGAGTCTTTGGGCAGAACTTGCCCGAGCTAAAGAACAAGCCAGAGAAAGTGATGCGGCTGCCAAGGAAGCCTTTAAAAAGCTGAGAGCCGAACAGGCTGCTCACTGCCGAAGCAAGGAAGAGATAGCCGAGATGGCCGAAAAGTTAAAGAGCGCTGCAGACCATTGCAGGCTTCTTGAGAAAGAAAACCAGGCGAAACAGACGGACCTAGATAAGGCCGTTGCCGATGCCAAGGATGCGCGCTCTGCGATGAGAGCTGTGAAGGAGGAGCTGCGTCAGGCCGAACAGATTGCGGCTGGAAAGCCCTTTATGCTGCGAAGGAAATTTTGCGATCCGAAGTTTGCTCCGTTGGACCGGATGTGGAGTGTGGAGGATACCTATCTGGATTTGGCAGCGAGTGCTGCTGATGCGACCGAACACTTTCGAGATAAAAAAAGATCGCGAAGTGGAAAAGCTTTTCTGGTCATAGTTTCACAATCCAGAGCGTCCCCTTGCAGTGGACGATCGTTTGGCTCAATGGGCCGAACTGAATAGGTTGTCCAGACTCGCCATGAAGTACGTCATGGGTCATCTGTGGCCGGGGAGATCGGAGCCGAAGAGTTATTTCAGCTTGGTGCAGCAATTCCTTGACGCGGTGCCGCGCATTAATGCAATGAAGAGGTCAGCATGCATAGAGGGTGCAAGGATGGCTCTTGCCTGTGTCAAAACATACTGGGCAGAGATGGAGACCACCGTTGTTGCGTCCCGAGATTCGGACAAAAGCCGAGTGTCCTCCGAGCACTATTTTCAGGAAGCCCTTGAAGGCGCTCGTGTAATAGAGACGCAATGCTCGAAAGATGCTATGTTATTATAGCATATGTAATGATAAAGTAATATTTTGATAAACTGTAGTGGCCTTTTTATACTTGTGCCTTCAAGTATTGGGAACACCTCCTGTGCGGCCGTTTTAAGATATACAAAATCTGAAAGATGACAGTCGTTGGCTTCAGCCCCCACGCACATAGTGCGGGGGTGCTCGCAGAAGACGCATTTTCACACTTAACCCAACGTCTTGGTCCTACAAAGGATGTGATAGTGCAGCGGGCCAGGCAACCGGACTATAATGCTTTAACACTTTCACTTAGCCATAGGAGCTTGACAGTGGGACTATTTAAGTAGCCCCTTAGTGGCGACTGCGCTCGCCCGAGTTCGGGGCGCGTATGTGCCTGACCGGGAAGCGGCCCTTCGTTAAAGCGGAGGAATCCGATAGATTCCAATAGGTCATCGAGTGGCTGACCAGTCTCACGCTACATCATGACAGTCAGCTTTCGGCTTTCTCTACTGAGGTGCTCGCCCGGCCGAACCGGGGCACAATCGCAGTAGTTCTCCTGGTGCTACCTTAGCCGATAGAGCGGAACGTAAGATAGCCGAACTCAGGAGCCGGGCAACCCAACATTTGACCAAAGACATGATTCGGAGCTGATGCATATAATGCCAAAACTCGCGACGCCGAACACTCCCTAAGGTGCTCGGTCTTTATGAGTGCGGGCGAAACAACACTCTTTGTTAAAAAAACCTAGTGTCCAGGTACGTGCAAAAATTCTGACGTGGCCACATGCCAATACGCCAGCCACCTCCTTGGTTATATCGGAAAAAACCAGGGGATGTGTAGCAACAAGAGACAGTAAAAAAGGTTTACGCAGGGTCTTAATCTAAAAAGAATCCTTTAGGACGGGTCCCTACTGCACGTCTGCGCCTGTGTCTCTGTCGTGCCGTATCCTGGACAGGCGCCGCACAACGTTCATCTGTAAAAGAGAGGAACCGAGCTGAAAACGGGTCGTGCCGAACAAAAATGGATAAAGTATAAAGTAAATTATATAAAATTGAGCTTTAATGTCTCTGCATGTAGCCCCTAGTTCGGGGGTATATGGCACGAAGCCTGCTTTAATGATGATTTTGTACCGAACTCGTCTATCCGCGTTCGTGGTCTTTAATGACCTATTTCGAAGTTGTTTGGCCGGTGAGGCCATTTTACTGTGGGGCTGTCAAGGCGGCCGCACAGTCCTCCGCTTGGGGGAGGCGCGCTTTAGTGCTCCCCCTTTAAAGAGATGATACCCCGTGGACTGGGCATCTTAAGCGTGAGGGATGCATAATGCGGTATCGCGTTAAAGCGAGCGAAAGCTTCGCGTCCCAGTAGTGCTTGATAGCGACTTGAGAACGGGACGATATGGAAGGTCAGGTTTTCGTAGCGGGAGTTATCGGCAGAGCCGAATATAACTTCGAGCCGGAGAAAACCCATACAATGGGTCCGGACCAGGTGTTACCCCTTGAAAGGAGGTTTTGCTGCGGCAGATTCTTGCTGGGTTTATCCCCATGTGATGGATTGTATCCTGATATATCAGGTTTAGTCCACTGCCGCCGTCCATAAGGACATTTGAAAATTGGAGTCCGCCAATGATTGGATCGAGTATCAAGGTAGTCCAGCCTGCATTCTTGATACTTCTAGAATAATCTAGCTGATCGAAGATGATTGGTTTTGACAACCAGTGGCGAGACCCTTTGGGGATAGGTCGTGTGATGCGTGCCTTTATGGGCGCCGCATGTTTTGTTATGTGAAGTAAGTTCACTGTTTTTACTTCTTGTGGGGAGTTCTTTTGTTTCCTGGTGCTCTGCTTTTGGGGTTCGTCCTCGTCTTCACTTGGTGTGTCGAGCCCCTTGTGTTCGGCATTGAGTTTGCCGGATTGTTTGAAAACCCAACAATCTCTGTGGGTATGGTTGGCAGGCTTCCCGGGAGTACTGTGTATCTGACATATCCTGTCCAGGATTTTATTTAAATTGGATGGATCATCCCTGTTATCCTGGAGGGGCGGTTTTGTCTGATTTTGTCGTGAGCCTTTGAATCCGGCATTAACTGCCGTGCTCTTCGGACTTTTTTCCTTAGTCCGGAGACGGTCCTTGTTGCGTCGCGATTTTCCGTTTCCATCTCGAATTTCGGATGTACTTGGGTCATTGGGGCTGCATCTTGCCAGCCAGCTGTCCTCTCCTGCACAAAAGCGGGTCATGAGGCTTGTTAGTGCGGCCATTGTTCTTGGCTTTTCTTGGCCGAGGTGTCTGGCGAGCCATTCGTCTCGGACGTTATGCCTGAAGGCTGCTAAGGCTTCGGCGTCCGGACAGTCGACTATCTGATTCTTTTTAGTGAGGAATCTATTCCAGAACTGCCGGGCTGATTCTCCGGGCTGTTGAGTTATGTGGCTAAGATCATCTGCATCTGGAGGGCGTACATAGGTCCCTTGAAAATTTGCTCGGAAAGCATCCTCGAGCTCTCCCCAACTTCCAATTGTGTTTTCGGGAAGGCTTTTAAGCCAGTGCCGGGCTGGCCCTTTAAGCTTAAGGGGTAAATATTTGATGGCGTGAAGATCATCTCCTCTGGCCATATGTATGTGGAGGATATAATCCTCGATCCAGACTGCAGGGTCTGTTGTACCATCATATGCCTCTATGTTTACGGGTTTGAATCTCTCTGGAAATTCGTAGTCCAGAACCTCATCGGTGAAACATAGGGGGTGTGCGGCGCCCGTGTATTTGGGTGTGCCGGATCCTGATGATGGCTTTATTGCATTGCTTACGAAATCTTGCTTTCTTGGCCCATAAATGGACCTAACTGGGCCATGATGTGAATCCTTAAGTGGGTCGCATGCCAATTTAAGTGCGGCGCCGCTTGCCGCTTTTTGGGGTCGTCTATCCGACCGTGTGGCTTTCTTATTTTTTGAATGTGAGGGCTCTAGGGCCTCTTCATCGAATTCAGGTAGTAGCTTTCTTTTCGGATAGCTTTTAGTGCGGTGACCGTCGCCGTATGTATCTGCGGTGTTGATTACTTTACTCCATCTAATCCGGAGTGCATCTTCCACTGTTTTTAGCTTCCGCTTCTGCTTTTTCAGGCTGCGTGCAGTTGCAACGAGCCTCTTGTGGAGACTTTTTTGCTCCATCGATTTATTCGGCGTAAGGTCGTCCGGAACGCCGTTTTCGCCAGGGGAGGGATGTTTGGTTTCTCTATCCGTGTTGCCCTGTTCGGACGGTTGCTCTGAGGCCTGCTCGTCTTCTACTGACTCGTCCTGCTCTATGGCTGGGTTTTTATCGAGGCGGGGCTTGGGTCGGCGTTTACGCCGACGCTTTGATTGCTTTTCGGGGGGTCGATCTCCCGTTTCGTCCCCTTTTTCCTCGTTGTCACTTCCTTTAGGGGTATCCACCATGTACACATCGTGAGATGAGGTGGCTGTCCAGTGCCCTATGGGTGTTGGTTCATCGGTATCTCCTGCATCGTCATCCATGCTGTCGATGTCTGCGGAGTAGAAGTTGAGCACGTCGTTTAAATTGTCGACGGTGGCTACAAAGTGGGTGGTGGGTGGGCTTTAAATTTCTTCATCGTCTGTATCCCATCCTTGCTGACCGTAACCCGGCCAGGGCTCTCCTGATAAAGAGAGAGACTTGAGAGAATTCAGGATGTCGCCAAAAGGCGAGTGCTGAGATATGTCCGCGGCGGTGAACTCCATTATCGGCGCCCAATCGGATTCGATTGGCAAGGGCGCGGGGGGTTCGGAGTCCGGACCCTCGGAGTCACGGGTCATGCAGAGTGCGGGGCTAGAGTTCGGCTCGATCGCCTTTGAGATCGCAGCCCCCGAGGTGATGTCCAACCGCTCATCCTCGATCAGCCCAATAGGCTCCGAGTTAAGGGTCGGAACCGGTGCGGGTGCGGCCTCCAGGACACTGTTCGGGGGCAGAGCTAGATCATGCCCCTCGAGATACTGCGGCGCGCTTGGCCGTGGCTCGAACCTGTCGAAGATCAAGTCTCCGCGGATATCAGCCGTGTAGTTTAAGCTTCCAAACCTGACTTGATGGCCAGGGGCGTAGCTTTCGATCTGCTCTAGGTGGCCAAGCGAATTGGCCCGCAGAGCGAAGCCGCCGAAGACGAAGATCTGTCCGGGGAGAAAAGTCTCACCCTGGACCTCATCGTTGTTGATGATCAAATGAGCCATCGGGCCTAAAGGCGACGACACAGAGGAACTCTTAATGAAAGCACCAATGTCGGTGTCAAAACCGGCGGATCTCGGGTAGGGGGTCCCGAACTGTGCGTCAAGGCCGGATGGTAACAGGAGACAAGGGACATGATGTTTTTACCCAGGTTCGGGCCCTCTTGATGGAGGTAATACCCTACTCCTGCTTGATTAATATTGATGATATGGGTAGTACAAGAGTAGATCTACCACGAGATCAAGGAGGCTAAACCCTAGAAGCTCGCCTATGGTATGATTGTTGTGTATGGAGTTGATTGTCCTACGGACTACAACCCTCCGGTTTATATAGACACCAGATAGGGTTAGGGTTACACAGAGTCGGTTACAATGGTAGGAAATCTTGAATATCCGCATCGCCAAGCTTGCCTTCCACGCCAAGGAAAGTTCCATCCGGACACGGGACGAAGTCTTCAATCTTGTATCTTCATAGTCCAGGAGTCCGGCGAAGGTATAGTCCGGCTATCCGAACACCCCCTAATCCAGGACTCCCTCACTTATCCTCTCACACCACCGCACTGGCCTTTCCCCATTCTCCTATTCACTCCTCTCTTGGCTGCTCCCCGGGCCAGCAGCAGCCGTCGACAGGGAGCGCAGCTCGCCTTGTGTCGCGGCGGAGCAGGCGGCGGAACAGCCGGAGGATGAAGAAGCTGGTGGAGGCGCGGTGTGACGGCAGCGGTGCGTGGTGGCTCGCTGAGGACGATGAAGCGAGTGGAGGCAGCAACTCCTAGGCCAGCGCAGATCAGTGGGGCTCCGACGCCGTGGGAGTCAGCGGGGCTCCGACGCCGTGGGAGTTCGTCGTGGACGCCGACAGGGCGCCTGAGGATATAGCTCAGACGAACGTGGTGCGGCGCGAGCACTCGGCGGCTGGGGCACGGCACGGATGCAGCTGCCTGGTTGTGCCTGGAGTGCGAGGAAGCGGGCGGGGGCAGCGGCGCTGAGGCCCGCTAGACTCCGGTGGATGTGGCCCTTGGTCGCCTCCGTCCGCTGGTCTCTTCGTCCGGCGAATCGACGACGGATTTGTAGGGTCCAAAGGCATGGGGTGGCTCTGCTGACCTTGCGCAAGGACGGCGCGCGTGGGGAAGACAACCACCATGGCCAACCTAGTAGCATCCCTAGGGCTCGGCAATCACGATGGGGTTTGAACTTCGCGGCCCGTGACGAGGCGGCCGTCGGCGCCAGAGGTCGACTTGGTCAACGTCTCCTTCCTACGAAGGTATGTATATATTGTTGCCTCTACTCTGCTAACGCTATCCTTACATGGAAACCTGCATAAATCATGCTTATTAAGACTAAATTGTGAGTGTTGCTTTACTGGACAGAAGAAGAGATTATTCTTCAGAGAATTATGGCGTTTCTTTTGGTTTGTAACCATCATCAATAACACATGGGCAACTATTCAGTAATCTGTGTACCTTACACTACTTCCTCCTGTTTGCACTGATATGTGGATTCCTCAAATTTTGAAGCAGCCTGAACGTTACCATCAGATTCTAATTCACTTTGCATGTCTCAAATTCTATTGTATTTTTTCCTAACTGATTTCAGAGTCAAGTTGTGATAAAGTAGTTAGCTTAGCTATGTACTGAAGTTAGTTTCGTTTGGTGTGTACCCGAGGTTCTGCTTAAAATAGTTATCATTGTATTAGACATATATTTGACATCTTATTTAGCAAGATATTCCTCGAGAATAGACACAGTTTCCATCTTGTCAACTACAACTCCGACGTACATTTTTTGCCTCCAAAATCGCCATGTCTCACTATACTTTTTTTTCTTAAATTTGCCCTCTCACTGTAAAACTTTTCTTAAATTTTCCTGAAAGATGGCAAATATACTTATCAAATCATTGCAAATTTTAGTTCTCGTATCATGAAAATTCATTATTTTCTTGCCATGGCAACTTTTGATTTTTGGATCATGGCGCACTTTTACTGTTTTCTACCATGACATTTTTTGGTAGACCATGGAAACAAATCTTATACTTTTTGCCATGTAAGCATCAAACATTTAGTTAATTGATCATGGCAAATTTAGTTAACACATCATAACAAACTTGCTTCCTGGAAGATGGCAAATATAGTTATCGTATCATGGCAAATTTAGTTCTCGGATCATGGCAAATTAATTGCTTTCTTGCCATGGCAACTTTTGATTTTTTGAAATTGTCGTTGCAATTATTTAAATTGTCAAAAACAACACAAAATGGCAAATATTGCCATGGCAAGTTTTGCTAATTATTTTACCTTTATTAGCATGGCTAATTTACGTAAATCCCCATGGCAATTTTTTAACTTTTATTGCCATGGCAAGTTACTATTTATTTGCCATGGCAAATTTACCTTCTATTAACATGGCAAATTTACCTAAATCCCCATGGCAATATCTAAGTTTTATTGCCATGGCAAATTTTTAGTATTTATTTGACTTTTATTAACATGGCAAATTTACCTAAATCCCCATGGCAATGTCTAAGTTTTATTGCCATGGCAAGTTTTTAGTATTTATTTGACTTTTATTAACATGGCAAATTTACCTAAATCCCCATGGCAATATCAAACTCTTATTGCCATGGCAAGTTTAACTATTTATTTGCCATGGATAATATACCTTCATTAACATGGCAAATTTACCTAAAACCCCATGGCAATATTTAACTTTTATTGCCCTGGCAAATTTTAATTTTTATTTGCTATGGTTAATTTACCTTTATTAACATGGAAAATTTACCTAAATTCCCATGGCAAATTTTAACTTTTATTGCCATGGCAAGATTTACTATTCATTTGATCTTTATTAACATGGCAGATTTTACTTTTATTTTTGCGTGCCAATTATTAATTTTTCTACACCATGGCAAAATTAACCTTTTTATTGCCATGGCAACTTTACCTTTTATTTCCCATAAAAAATATTTAATTTACATGGCAATTTTAATTTTTGTCACTCATGGCAAACATACTTCTATGCAGCATGGCAAGTTTTACTTTTATTTTGCCATGGCAAAAATACTTAGAAAACACGGCAATTATTACTAAACAATAGATGGTGCATTTTTTGTTTTGTGCTTCGGCAAATTTATATAGTAAAAATAGCACACAAATTTTTAATCCATATTTTCTTGAAATTATGGTACAGATGCAAACCGCCATGATTTTTTTCCTTTTTGTGCCATTGCATTTTTTTCTTGCCATCATGGTACTAATGCAAAATTTGTTTATAAAGATGATGGCAATTTTTGGTTTGAAACCATTGGGATTCTTTTAGTAGTATCTTGTTTTCCATTTTTCTATCTATCATGACTTTTTTTTACTTTCTCAATGATGGCAAGTTCATATGCATCCACACTGGACATTGCCATGTTTTTGATTGGTAAACAACAAAAATTGCCATGGCAAATTCATACATTTTGACATCTTTGCAAATAAGATCTTTCTGGTTCATTCATATTATAGCGGAAGAGTTCTCATGGTTCATTCATACTTTTTTATTTTTGCAGCATTTTGTGACTTTTTTTCATTGCATGGAAAAATCTAGCCTTTATTTAGTCACATCCAATAGTGGGTTTTTTTGGTCACAGTAAAAATTGGCACAATCTGGGCTTTTTTTCACAACAAAAAGGCCTCTAGGCCCCCGAGGTAGGGTGTTCGGGCTGCCTGATTCTCGTCCCGAACGCATGCATTCGGTCGATGCCTTCCATGGGCCGAACGAATCGTTCGATCTGGGGCTCTCCCAGACCGAACGTTCGGCAGTTATCGAGGTCCTTATTTTTAGTATCTAGCCGGCGGCAACTGTTCGATCTTCGTCATAATCACTTGTGACACATGTTCGTTTAGTCTATATTTATGTAGATGCCATCTACTCCCTCCGTTCCTAAATATAAGTCTTTGTAGGGATTCCACTATGAACTATATACCGATGTATGTAGATGCATTTTAAGTGTAGATTCATTCATTTTGCTCCGTATGTAGTCTACCTAGTGGCATTTCTACAAAGACTTATATTTAGGAACAGAGGGAGTACATCTCATGCCTCCAGAGATTGACATGTACTGCTTTTAGATTTGGGTATTGCAAATTCTTCACCTTATTTATACTGATTTTTTGCATGAATTATACAATCATGAGTTATTGATACCGTGATCTTTTGAAGCCTGAGATTAAATAAGATATGAAATCATATATGCAAGTTATATTTGAAATAGTTTCCCATTGTATAAGCAGAATTAAAATTGATTAGTTTTGTCTGAAAAAATATACTAGATGTTGCTATACGCATAATTATTATTATTTAGGCATCAAGGTATATATGTTCTTTTTTACTTGCATCTTTACTTTGAATGAGTGTTGTATGGTGTGTGTATTCAGTGTCAACATCTTACCTTGCAGGTCTAAGACAAGATTGAACGCTTGAAATATATATTTTGTTTATTGGCCCAAGAGAAAGGTATGAGAAACAAATGCAACAATTCTATGTAGTTTTGTGATTGTAGTATCTGTCCATAGTAGGAAAAAGGCAACCAGAGTTTTTGTTCTAGACATGTATGATGTTTGTATTCCAAATAAAAAGGCTAATAAGAAGGACTTCTTCAAGATGATCCGTAGAAAGCCAGGAGGAAGTTCAAATATGGTGCAACTTGCAAATCATGAGTTCTAAGAGAAGCCTATTATTACTTCAGAAGAAAAACTTTGATCCAATCTTGGGTCATTGTTATGATCAACTACATACATAGGGCCAAATTGACCAGTACACATTGTATTGATGTTTCAATATTTGTGTGCCACTCAGTATTCCGCTCCGCACGTCATGTAGTAGGAGATAAAAAAGAGGGAGGGGGAGACAGAGAGTACAGAGGAACCACAACGGCAGTGTTTCAAAGTGTTCTCTACCACTGTTTCGAGTTTCTTTTGCTCAAAGTTCCAAGAGTATTAATCTAGTTGATTATTTGACCTAATTGTGTTATTCATCGAAAATTCAATTCCATTGCTCAAAAACAAAAATCAAGATGGCATTTTTCATGAACTTCAAATGTGTTCCATGTACAACTCACAATTTTTCCCATTGCAACGCACGGGCATTTGTGCTAGTCTCTCCTAGTCACACCAACTGAACTAGACCACACTGTTTGTGCAAATAATGATTGATTCAGATACTAATTAGTCCCACCTCGCTCTCTAAAACCGAATCTACCCAATTTATATACATCTTTTAGCTTTCTGGGTATCAGCAAGCCGTCTCAAAGAACATGACAGAAATTTCAGGAAAAAAAAGAGAGGCTAATTAACTGGAAAGCGACGCAAATTAACCTTGGTGGGCTGTGACAAAAAAAAGAATTAAGAAAGGAAATCAGAATCCTAATTTAAGAAGGACATGAGGTTATAGAGAAGAAATAAGGAAGGAAATTGGAATGGAAATCAGGGTCCTAATTTAAGAAGGACACGAGGTGATAGAGAAGAAATAAGGAAGGAAATTGAAATCTTTCTATATGTTGGTCCTGCTCAGATCGAGTCTGCTAAGCAAAACATGCAACCAGCTTAATTTAAGGAGGAGAGACATGCACGCTGATGCCACTACACTTGACGGAGGCTGCTCAAACCGCTGGTCCTGCTGCAACTGTGCGTGCTCGTTCACCCCGCACTATCAACACATCTTTGACTGTCCCACGTCGCTCTCCCCCGCAGACGATGGCTTCGTATTGGAGAACTCTTCAAGACGACGGAAACCCATATTTTGCCTCAGGTCATCGACTTCTAGAGCCTTCAGCCCCCACCACAACGGACGACAGCTTGCTCCATATCTGTTGTCCCCGGCAGGGCCGCCACCCGCAGGCCGCCGCCCTCCGCCGCCCTCACAACATCCGTCAAGCTCGCGCAGATTGCCTCCTGCTTTAGCTGTTTTTTATGAGGGTCGTCCTCCGTTGCTTTGCTACGTCGTGTTGTTTTGTTACTTTCGATCCGATCTTCCTTCCCTGCTCCTCCCGACACAATATTTCCTATTCTCGCTACTTTAAATCATCCACGAGCTACTGCCTCCCTGATCAACCGGTGCTTCGTTTGATTTCTGTTCAGCTGGAAGTATATATACATGATCGACAGGCGCACGCATGAAAACTTGGAGGTATATGGGCGCTTTGGAAGATCGAGAGATCATGATGCAATTTCCTAACCGGCAAAGCAATCGGGCTCGAAAGTCAACTCGTGGAGCAACGAGAAAGACTCATGAAGCACGTACGTGGGCGATGCAGGCAGCATTGGATGTCAACGAGTTTGTGCAACAAAGACAATTGCAGATTGATTCGATCCGGGAGGCGATGGCTAGGGCACGCACGAGGCAGAGTTGGCGTTGCAGCAGGCAGCGGCGAGACGCGGCAGTAGTGGACGGTCAAGGACTCAAGGTCCAGCCGCTGGCGAAGGCAGCAGAGCAGCAACCTAGTGGCCGAAGGTGACTTCCTTGCGGACGACAGATCAATTGAGAATTACCGCGCTAGCTAGCAAGCTAAGCAGCTCGATCGACTTCCTTGCGGACGTCGGATCGATTGAGGCCTACGTGATAAGTGACGAGACAGCTGGATTGGTTTCAAACTTTCAACTAATTGATTGAAGCACAAGGTGGGTTAGCTACCTAAGCAGCTGGATGGGCTTCCTCGCGGATGGTTCGACGGAGGCACTGCGTGATGACCCAAGGCACCGATGCATGCCGGCGCTGGCTCCGTTGTACAAGGCAGTCGCCACCACATCTGTCGTCTGTGGATCCGAGCAGCCGCTTGTCTCCTGCAGCAGCACGTGAGGACGATGGAGCTGCCTCATCCGGTGGGGACCTGCTGATGTTCGCAATTAGGACGCCGCACCATTGTTAAAGCACTAAAACGACAGGTTTCTAGCGGGCGCTTGAACTGTCTTCTATGCTGATCATGTGATTTTACCTATCCTTCCTATAAAGAATTGCACGCAAGTTAGTGATCATAGTATAGATTTTTGGAAGCACTGTATTTCCTGCCTGCACATTATTTGAACAAAATTACATAACATATATTCAGAGAAAGTGCATGCATGCTACAATTGTTCGAGTAGAATAATTTCCAAACTTCAAATTATTATCATATTATACTCCCTCCGTTCCTAAATATTAGTCTTTCTAGCGATTTCAACAAGTGACTACATACGTGTAACACCCCGGATGTAACTTGCCATATTTGTAACTCCAACTCTTGCCATTTTCGGCAATGTGATATAATATTCCCTCCGTGGTTGGGTTTTCCTTCATTTTGCATTTTGTTCATGTCATGCATTTCATATCATGTCATCATGTGCATCGCATTCGCATACGTGTTCGTTTCATGAATCCGAGCATTTTCCCCGTTGTCCGTTTTGCAATCCTGCGCTCCTTTGTTCCCCGGCGTCCCCTTTTATCTTTTTCCGTGAGCGGGTATTAAAATTTCTCGAAATGGACCGAGGTTTGTCAAGCGGGCTTGGTATAGCACCGGTAGACCGCCTGTCAAGTTTCGGGTCATTCGGAGGTCGTTTGGTACTCCAACGGTTAACCGGGTAACCGTGTAGGCCTCGTGTGTGTTGCAGCCCAAAACCCCTTCAAAACAGCCCAATAACTCATCTAAGTCACTCCCATGTCCATCGCCATTCGATCATGATCGCGTGGCCGAAAACCGTGCTCAATTTGGAGCCTCCTAGCCCCTCCTACCTATAAATACACCCCTCTCCCGAAATTTTCGGATCACTCCCCCCTAACCCTAGCAAAATCCCCTCTCCGCCGCCGCCGGACGTGTCCGGACGGAGCCGGACAACGTCCGGATCAGCCCGCAGCCAGTGGCGCGCCGCCACGTGTCGCCTCCGCCGTCACCCGCAGCCGCGGCCCGGCGAGCCCGCAGCCGGCCCGCCCGCGCCGCCGACCGGGCCCGCGCCCCGCGCTCGCCGCCCGCTCGCCGCATCCCCCCCCCCCCGGGCCAGTGCTCCTTCGAGTGTTGGTCCGAACCGAGCCGCCTGCGGGGCCACCTCGGGGAAACTCGATGCCTGGTTTTACTCGTAGCCTGTCTCATCCGGATGTGCCCTGAGACCGAGATATGTGCAGCTCCTATCAGGATTTGTCGGCACAATCGGGCGGCTTTGCTGGTCTTGTTTTATTACTGTCGAAATGTCTTGTAGTCCGGGATTCCGAGACTGATCGGGTCTTCCCGGTAGAAGAAATATCCTTCGTTGACCGTGAGAGCTTATAATGGGCTAAGTTGGGACACCCCTGCAGGGTATTATCTTTCGAAAGCCATGCCCGCGGTTATGCGGCAGATGGGAATTTGTTAATGTCCGGTTGTAGAAAACCCGAAGTTGACCTTAATTAAAACACATCAACCGCGTGTGTAACCGTGATGGTCTCTTCTCGGCGGAGTCCGGGAAGTGAACACGGTGTTGGAGTTATGTTTGACGTAGGTTGTTCTAGGATC
Source organism: Aegilops umbellulata (assembly GCA_032464435.1). NCBI lineage: Eukaryota > Viridiplantae > Streptophyta > Magnoliopsida > Poales > Poaceae > Aegilops > Aegilops umbellulata. The sequence continues at coordinate 180,163,672 of CP136058.1, forward strand.
ACTTCTTGATCACTTCTAGCTTCACGACCGTGCTTTGCTTCTCTTCTCGCTCTCTTTTGCGTTGTTAGCCACCATATATGCTAGTCGCTTGCTGCAGCTCCACCTCACAACCCTATCCTACCTTTAAGCTTAAATAGTCTTGATCTCGCGGGTGTGAGATTGCTGAGTCCCCGTGACTCACAGATTCTACCAAAACAGTTGCAGGTGCCGATGATGCCAGTGTGGATGATTCAGCCGAGCTCAAGTGGGAGTTCGACGAGGAACGTGGTCGTTACTATATGTCTTTTCCTGATGATCAGTAGTGGAGCCCAGTTGGGACGATCGGGGATCTGTGTAGCATTTGGGGTAGTCTTCATTCATTTTGGTTCCGTAGTCGGACCTTGAGTGTAATCTGGATGATGAATGTTTATTTATGTATTGTGTGAAGTGGCGACTGTAAGCCAACTATGTATCTCTTTCCCTTATGTATTACATGGGTTGTGTGAAGATTACCTCACTTGCGACATTGCTTTCAATGCGGTTATGCCTCTAAGTCGTGCTTCGACACGTGGTAGATATAACCGCATCGAGGGCGTTACAAGTTGGTAATCAGAGCCTTCCCCGACCTTAGGAGTCCCCACTGATTGATCGTTTTTAGCGGCCGAGTTATGTCTAGAAAAATGTTTTGAGTCATTTATGAATTATGTATCGGAGAGTTTAGGAATTCTTTTTACTTCCCAGTCTCCTCATCGCTCTGGTAAGGCATCCTGACGTAGAGTTTTGTCTCTTCTCTTCTCAAATTTCACTAAATTTTTTTTAGGATCACGCGGGTATCTTAGAATCGTTCTGATGGTTTTATGATGACAACATTGTATTGGTGCCTCCTGTCAGCAGGGGTTTGGTGGAGGTGTCCCGGGGAGTTGATCTCCGAGGTGTTGTCGTCGTAATTTTATCGTTGCAGTTCTGGAATACCTGAGTTTAGTACGCCGACATCGAAAATCTCTTTTGTATAGTTGTTGGTGAGATAACCCTGATAGCCCAGTACTGACGCGAGTGCGGGAGTATTGCCATAACTCGTATAACGGATGCTTTTCGAAGGTTGAGGTAGATGATTTCCGAAGGTTTCTTGGTTATGTGTTGAAGGATGGATACAGCTGGATCTAGGTATTGTTAGTTTGTGATATATTCTGTGTCCCCTATATCCCTAACACCTGATTGCATAACCAGAAAGTTTCGGGAGTTTATAAGTGGGAATTCATGTAGCTCTAGTATTTCTTCCCGCAAATGTTTGGTTCGTGATTGGGTAATCCTTACCAAGTATTTGTTCACATCCGTACCTTGTTGATTTTATTCCATACCTTTTTCTAAGTGGCTTCTCAACTTATGGAAGTGTGATGCTTTACTTTGGAATTCATTCGTTCATTCTTGTTCGAATGTTTATTGTGAAGACTATATGTTGCAATTTCGATCCTTTGATTCAGCTTGAATATATGTTTCTCAAGATGCTAATGGATGTCACCCTCTTCAGGATGGCTCCGCCAACGCGTCAGAATCCGGAACGCAATGAAGGAAGTCAGGCTAACCCTCCGCCACCACCTCCGCCTCCGGAGGCATGGCAAGCCTTGATGACAGCCACCAATGCCAACGCCCAGATACTGATTCAGCTCTTGCAAGATCGCAACCAAGGGCATGGTAATCAGGGAAATCAAGACCAAGGCAACAATCAACCGCATTTTGCTACCCTCAATCAGTTCCTTGCAAATCAGCCAAAGACCTTCAGCTACTGTGTCGAGGCCACAGACGCCGATGATTGGCTCGTGGATATCAGCAAGCATTTCGAGTGCAGCAATGTCAGACCTGAGGACTTTGTCAAGTTTGCCTCTTTTCAACTCAAGGATCAAGCTGCTGAGTGGTTCCAACAATACAAAGATTCCAGAGGAGGTCGTGTGATTACCTGGGATGATTTCCGCCGTGACTTCAAAACTCATCACATTCCAAAAAGTGTTGTTGAGAGTAAGCGTGAGGAGTTCCGCAATCTCAAGCAAGGCAACATGTCTGTGTATCAATACAACACTCAGTTCCAGAAGCTCTCTCGTTTTGCGAAGCAAGACATCCCTAATGAGAAGAGCATGATTTACCAGTTCAGGCGTGGCCTCAGAGAAGATCTGCAACTAGCTCTCGTGCTTTTTGAGCCGTTAAAGTATGATGAATTCTACAACATGGCTCTGAAACAAGAAGATGCTCAGCTCAAGTGTGAGGCATCTAAGAAGAGAGTCAGAGACGCAGTTCAGTCTTCTTCTTCCTCACTTGTGGCAGCCAAGCAACAGAAGTTCTGGTTGCCCCCTCCTCCTCCGTTTCGTCAGCCTTATCAGCAGAAGAACTCAGGTGGTCGTGGATCTTCCCACCCACACAACCCTGGCTATCAGAACAAGTCTCAGAACCAAGCTCCAAGGCCAAATGCACCGTATCACCGTCCGCTCTCAGAGGTGACTTGCAACAAATGTCAGCAAAAGGGTCACTATGCGAACAAGTGCTTCAACTAAAAGCGCCTTCCGCCTCCTCCTCCTGTGAAATCTTCCAGCAATGCAGTGGTCAAGCATAATCCTAAGTCTGCAAAGGTGTACATGTTGAATGCAGCTCAAGCAGAGGATTCTTCAGAAGTGATCATGGGTAATCTCTTAGTTAATGATATTCCTGCAAAAGTCTTATTTGATACCGGTGCATCGCATTCTTTCATGTCATATCCTTTTGCATCGAAGCACAATTTTGACACAGAGGCTTTATCTAAAGCTTTGCAAGTTGTTTCCCCGGCTAAACGTTTGAGATCTACCATGTGCGTTCCGAATGTCGGTATCAAGATGGGCGACTATAGATTTCTGGCTAAACCAATTGTTCTTGGTGACTCTGATATTGATCTTATTCTCGGGATGGACTGGCTTTCTAAGCACAAGGCTCAGCTTGATTGTGCTGCCAGGGAAATTCAATTGACTCACTCCTCTGACGATGTGATTAGTTATGCCGCTCGTGATGATACCATTAGGTTATTTTCTCTCAATGAGAAGGGCGAATTGGATGCTATCTCTCAGATTCCAGTCGTTTGTGAGTACCAAGATGTCTTTCCAGAAGATCTTCCGGGTATGCCTCCTCACCGGCCAGTTGAATTCGTTATTGATCTTGAGCCTGGCACGGAACCCGTTTGCAAGCGCCCATACAAGCTTGGACCTAAAGAGTTGAAGGAATTGAAGAAACAACTCGATGAACAAGAGCGTCTGGGTTTGATCAGACCGAGTTCTTCTCCTTGGGGTTGTGGTGTTCTTTTTGTCCAGAAGAAGGATGGCACGGACCGACTTTGCGTCGATTACCGTCCATTGAACAAGAAGACTATCAAGAACAAGTACCCACTTCCCAATATCAATGAGCTATTCGAGCAACTCAAAGGTGCTAAAGTATTCTCCAAGCTTGACCTTCGTATGGGTTATCATCAAATCCGCATTCGTGAAGAAGATATTCCCAAGACAGCATTCAGAACAAGCTTTGGTTCTTATGAATATACTGTCATGTCATTCGGCCTTGTCAATGCTCCTCCAACATTCTCTCGAATGATGAACTTCATCTTCAACCCATACACCAATGATTTCGTCTTGGTCTATCTCGATGATATATTGATCTTCTCCAAGAACAAGAAGGATCATGCCAAGCATTTGCGATTGGTGCTCGACAAGCTCAGAGAGTATAAATTCTATGCGAAGTTCTCCAAGTGTGAATTCTGGCTTGATGAAGTTCTTTACCTTGGTCATATCATCTCTGCCAAGGGCATTGCTATTAATCCAGAGAGGGTGTCTGCAGTTTTGAATTGGGAACCTCCTCAGAATGTCAAGCAGCTTCGCAGTTTTCTTGGACTTGCAAGCTATTGCCGAAGATTTGTTGATAATTTCTCAAAGATTGCAAAGCCTCTTTCCAACCTCCTCCAGAAGCATGTGAAGTATGTCTGGTCTCCTGAGTGTGACGTTGCTTTCAACACTATCAAAGAGAAACTCGTCACTGCTCCAGTTTTGACTCCTCCTGACGAATCCAAGCCTTATGAAGTTTTCTGTGATGCTTCTCTTCAAGGTCTTGGTGCTGTCTTAATGCAAGAGAAGAAGGTTGTGGCTTATACCTCTCGTCAGTTGAAGCCCAACGAAAAGAACTACCCCACTCACGATCTTGAGTTGGCGGCAGTTGTCCATGCATTGATAACATGGAGACATCTCCTGTTGGGAAGGAAAGTGGACATATTCACCGATCACAAGAGCCTCAAGTACATCTTCACTCAGCCCAACCTCAACCTCAGGCAAACTCGATGGGTCGAAATGATTCAAGAGTTTAATCCGAGTATTGAATATACTCCAGGCAAGGCTAATGTGATTGCAGACGCTTTGAGCAGGAAGGCTTATTGCAACAGCTTAATCCTCAAGCCCTTTCAACCGGATCTTTGTGAAGCTTTCCGCAAGTTGAATCTTCAAGTTGTTCCTCAAGGTTTTCTCGCCAACCTCATAGTCTCTCCTACTTTGGAAGATCAGATTCGTGAGGCACAACTGATGGATACCATGGTGAAGAAGGTGAAACGTGGTATTGACAAGGGCATTTCCAAATACAAGTGCTATCGCGTTGATGACACAGATACTCTTTTCTTTGAGGACCGGATTGTGGTTCCAAAGGGTGATCTTCGTAAAGTCATTATGAACGAGACGCACAATTCTCTTCTGTCGATTCATCCTGGAAGTACAAAGATGTACCATGACCTCAAGCAGTCGTATTGGTGGACTCGAATGAAGCGAGAAATTGCTCAATTCGTGAATGAATGTGATGTCTGTCGAAGGGTGAAAGCAGAACACCAACGACCAGCTGGTCTACTCCAACCTCTTGCTATTCCAGAATGGAAGTTTGATCATATCGAAATGGACTTCGTGACTGGTTTTCCTAAGTCCAAGCGTGGAAATGATGCCATCTTCGTCGTCATCGACAAGCTCACTAAAGTGGCTCATTTTATTCCTATCAAAGAGTCTATCACAGCAGCGCAGCTGGCAGAGCTCTACACATCCAGAATTGTCTCCTTGCATGGCATTCCACAATTGATATCTTCAGATCGTGGAAGCATCTTTACCTCCAAGTTTTGGGATTCTTTTCAGAAGGCCATGGGCACAAACATTCGCTTCAGCACAGCTTTCCATCCTCAAACGAGTGGACAAGTCGAGCGTGTCAACCAAATTCTTGAAGATATGCTCAGGGCTTGTGTCATCTCTTTCGGCATGAAGTGGGTTCCATATGCTGAGTTCTCTTACAACAACAGCTTTCAAGCCAGCTCGGGCAAAGCCCCATTCGAGATTCTCTATGGCAGAAAGTGTCGTACTCCTCTCAATTGGTCTGAGACAGGCGAACGCCAACTTCTTGGCAACGATTTGATCACAGAGGCTGAAGATATGTGTAAAGTCATTCGTGAGAATCTCAAAGCCGCTCAATCGCGCCAGAAGAGCTATTATGATAGCAAACATCGTGATTTGGCTTTCGAGATCGGAGACCATGTCTACCTCCGCGTCTCTCCAATGAAAGGCACTCGTCGCTTCGGTATCAAAGGGAAACTTGCCCCTAGATACGTTGGTCCTTTCAAGATTGTCGGCAAACGAGGCGATCTCGCCTATCAACTTGAGCTTCCCCCCAACTTTGCAAATGTGCACGATGTCTTTCACGTGTCACAGCTTCGCAAGTGCTTCAAGACGCCTGAGCGCACCATCAACTTCGAAGAGATTGATCTTCAAGAAGATTTGTCTTATCATGAGCATCCCGTTGCTATTTTTGAAGAAACTGAGCGCAAGACTCGCAACAAGTCAATCAAATTCCTGAAAGTGAAGTGGTCACACCATTCAGACCGAGAAGCCACCTGGGAGCGCGAGGACCACCTCCATTCCGAATATCCGGAGTTCTTTCAGTCCTAGATCTCGGGACGAGATCCTCTCGTAGTGGTGGAGTGTTGTAACACCCCGGATGTAACTTGCCATATTTGTAACTCCAACTCTTGCCATTTTCGGCAATATGATATAATATTCCCTCCGTGGTTGGGTTTTTCCTTCATTTTGCATTTTATTCATGTCATCCATTTCATAGCATGTCATCATGTGCATCGCATTCGCATACGTGTTCGTTTCATGAATCCGAGCATTTTCCCCGTTGTCCGTTTTGCAATCCGGCGCTCCTTTGTTCCCCGGCGTCCCCTTTTATCTTTTTCCGTGAGCGGGTATTAAAATTTCTCGGAATGGACCGAGGTTTGTCAAGCGGCCTTGGTATAGCACCGATAGACCGCCTGTCAAGTTTCGGGTCATTCGGAGGTCGTTTATTACTCCAACGTTTAACCGGGTAACCGTGTAGGCCTCATGTGTGTTGCAGCCCAAAACCCCTTCAAAACAGCCCAATAACCCATCTAAGTCACTCCCATGTCCATCGCCGTTCGATCATGATCGCGTGGCCGAAAACCGTGCTTAATTTGGAGCCTCCTAGCCCCTCCTACCTATAAATACACCCCTCTCCCGAAATTTTCGGATCACTCCCCCCTAACCCTAGCAAAATCCCCTCTCCGCCGCCCCTAGGTTTCCGCGCCGACGAACCCTAGGTTTATTTCGCCCGTCTTTTTCTCTGCTTATTTTTTTGTTGCATGTTCATCGTACCATAACTCTGCGTCCGTGACTCCGTTTTGGGCGTATAGCATATCAAATTGTTCGCCTGGATGAGTACATCATTTCATCTCATTGCATCATTTTCATTTGAGCTCATCTTGATGCCCTAAATGCTGTTGGAAGAGGGCTATGTGATGTTAGTTTCAGATCTGTTTCAGAACATGCACTTTTGTCATTTTTGCCATGATTGATGTGTCGACCCTATGAATTGGAGCCCTACATGTGTTTTGTAATATGCCATGCCATATTTACAGGGGTGTATGCCATGTATTTTTGTGATCTTTGTGGTGACTAGCACAAGCATGCAAACTAGGGTACCTATTGTTGCTGATTTCAGAGACTTGGTAATTTTGCTAAGTCATGTCCTGCTGTTATTTTTATGCCATGTGTTCATGTTGTTTCAGAGAGATCTATGCATATTTTGAGCATGATCATTAAGAGTGTTTTGAGCATATGGATGTGCTCTATCCATCCATACCTTTTTTTGTAATTATGGAGTGCTATAGCTTGAGTCAATCGAGCTCTAATTTTGCTATAAAATGTTACTGGCAGATTGTTTACATGTTATTCGATTTTGCCAAGCTTGGTGTAGTGGATCCTTGCATGCTATGATGTTGTTCTTGCCATTTCTAGCTTCTATGCCATGTCTTCTTGATGGATGTATGATTAGGTTATCATGTAATGCTCTGTAGTGAGTGCATCGAGCTCGTAAACATGCCTACTTGTTGTCTGTTTTCGACATGTCCAGTTTTCTACTAAGTCTGAAACCTGTAATGAAACTTGCTTATTTGACATGGGTTTTATTATATTTTCTGGTCCTTTTTGGCTTATAGTCAGTAAGGGACTTTTGTTAAGTGCTTTGAGTAGATTCATGTCATGCCTTGCTTTGCTATATTGTGTTGCTGTAGCATGTTGTTTCCTTGCTCTAAACATGTCATCCTGATGTTAATTTCTGGCAAGTTGTTATTTTCACTAATTTCCTTGCTCTAAACATGTCATCCTGATGTTAATTTCTGGCAAGTTGTTATTTTCACTAAGTCTGTGAAGCTGATATGTTTTGCACTTTTGCCATGCTTGTTTGAACCTGTTATGGAGTGATTTAACCGTAGCTCAGTGTTCTTCTTTTGACAAGCATCTTGAGTAGATCACTGTCACATGCTTTGCTGTTACGTTTGGGTGCAGTAGCTTAATTTTTTGTTGCATGCTAAGTGGCATCAATGTTGTTAATGGCAGAATCTTGTCATTCTTGTTTTGCTTGTCATTTGCAAACCGTGCATCCGATTCTGGTGATCTTTATATCGATTTCAACCGAAATCACCTCACCTTTCCAGTGGCATACTTGGTTTGCCAAAATTATGCCTTGTTCATCCTTGTCCTTCCGGAGCACGCATATGCATTGCATATCACATCTCGCATATCATGCCATGTTTTGCATCATGTTGCTTGCGCATTGCATTGTGATTGATGTTTGTCCCCTTTGCTTGTGTTCTTGCTTTGGGTAGAGCCGGGAGACGAGTACGTGAACGAGGAACCTGTTGAGAACGCTTACGAGGATCAAGCTTTCGACAACTCTGAGAACCTTGCAGGCAAGATGACCATACCCTCGAAATCACTTCTATCTTTGCTTGCTATTTGCTCGCTCTTTTGCTATGCCTATGCTGCGATACCTACCACTTGCTATATCATGCCACCCATATTGCCATGTCAGCCTCTAACCATCCATGTCCTAGCAAACCGTTGATTGGCTATGTTACCGCTTTGCTCAGCCCCTCTTATAGCGTTGTTAGTTGCAGGTGAAAATGAAAGTTGTTCCATGTTGGAACATGATTATTTTGGGTTATCACAATATCTCTTATTTTAATTAATGCATCTATATACTTGGTGAAGGGTGGAAGGCTCGGCCTTATGCCTGGTGTTTTGTTCCACTCTTGCCACCCTAGTTTCGGTCATACCGGTGTTATGTTCCTTGATTTTGCGTTCCTTACACGGTTGGGTGATTTATGGGACCCCCTTGACAATTCGCTTTGAATAAGACTCTTCCAGCAAGGCCCAACATTGGTTTTACCATTTGCCTACCACCTACACCTTTTTCCCCCGGGTTTTCGCGAGCCCGAGGGTCATCTTTATTTTTAGCCCCCCCCCCCCGCCCCACGGGCCAGTGCTCCTTCGAGTGTTGGTCCGAACCGAGCCGCCTGCGGGGCCACCTCGGGGAAACTTGATGCCTGGTTTTACTCGTAGCCTGTCTCATCCGGATGTGCTCTGAGACCGAGATATGTGCAGCTCCTATCAGGATTTCTCGGCACAATCGGGCGGCTTTGCTGGTCTTGTTTTATTACTGTCGAAATGTCTTGTAGTCCGGGATTCCAAGATTGATCGGGTCTTCCCGGTAGAAGGAATATCCTTCGTTGACCGTGAGAGCTTATAATGGGCTAAGTTGGGACACCCCTGCAGGGTATTATCTTTCGAAAGCCGTGCCCGCGGTTATGCGACAGATGGGAATTTATTAATGTCCGGTTGTAGAAAACCCGAAGTTGACCTTAATTAAAACACATCAACCGCGTGTGTAACCGTGATGGTCTCTTCTCGGCGGAGTCCGGGAAGTGAACACGGTGTTGGAGTTATGTTTGACGTAGGTTGTTCTAGGATCACTTCTTGATCACTTCTAGCTTCACGACCGTGCTTTGCTTCTCTTCTCGCTCTCTTTTGCGTTGTTAGCCACCATATATGCTAGTCGCTTGCTGCAGCTCCACCTCACAACCCTATCCTACCTTTAAGCTTAAATAGTCTTGATCTCGCGGGTGTGAGATTGCTGAGTCCCCGTGACTCACAGATTCTACCAAAACAGTTGCAGGTGCCGACGATGCCAGTGTGGATGATTCAACCGAGCTCAAGTGGGAGTTCGACGAGGAACGTGGTCGTTACTATGTGTCTTTTCCTGATGATCAGTAGTGGAGCCCAGTTGGGACGATCGGGGATCTGTGTAGCATTTGGGGTAGTCTTCATTCATTTTGGTTCCGTAGTCGGACCTTGAGTGTAATCTGGATGATGAATGTTTATTTATGTATTGTGTGAAGTGGCGACTGTAAGCCAACTATGTATCTCTTTCCCTTATGTATTACATGGGTTGTGTGAAGATTACCTCACTTGCGACATTGCTTTCAATGCGGTTATGCCTCTAAGTCGTGCTTCGACACGTGGGAGATATAACCGCATCGAGGGTGTTACAATACGGAGAAAATTGAGTGAATCTACACTCTAAAATATGACTATATACATCCGTATGTGACAGTCCATTTGAAATATCTAAAAAGACAAATATTTAGGAACGAGGGGAGTAATAATTTTGATTCCTTTGGTATCATTGATAAAGTGGTTATATTTTCACCTCTGAGTTGTGCTGTTTTTTCTGGTGTTTACTGCATTCCGTGTACTGAGAACAGAGCTTCAAAAATCTCATGTGAGTGTTTTTTCTCGAAGGGAAGAGGACAATCTGCATATATTAGTTTATACAATTTTTATGAGCATGATTTCAGCTTAATTTCTTTCATTCGCCATAGTCAATCCTGCTTCATTCACTAAAATGTAAAATTCAATCGTTTAATTCAAAAATATAACTTATTTTTAATATTTGAAGACCAGATCATTATGTGCCAGGCTTTTATCTTGTTGGTGATAAATGAAGAGAGAGTTGCATGTGCTCATATTGTTGCAACCACGGGTTATGCTACGCTTATTGTATAATATCGATAGACGATGGAGTTTCATGTGCTCATATTATTGCACACAAGGCTTGATGGAAGAAACAGAATGACTTGATTTACGGGGCTTGTAAATTGGTTGCATTAACCTAAAAATGCCTAACGTATGTAAAGAGTACTATATCTTACAGTCGCAGTTGAGAGTATTGATGAAAGTGCCCTATCCACATGGAAGGTTCCTATAAATATCTTGTAGAACATTTTTTTTGCTGAAAACAGCAGGTGAGTGTCAATCTGTCGCAGCTTCTAAATTTTACATCCCTGAAATTTTTGTATGGTTAAAGGATACACTTTTACAGTCTTTTGCACTTGTGCATGTGAAAACTTGGATCACTTATGATGTTTGTTGTGCTATACTTCTGACAGAATATGTAATGTAGCGCATGTTAAACTATCTACCACTACAGGTTTATCCAGTCGAGGTTGCATAGTAGAGGATCTGTATATTTATGTTGACGATAGTTGTTGATGATTTTTAGGGTGTCATATAAACTTGCTATACCTCATTGCAACGCACGAGCATTTTGTGCTAGTCTATCCCTAATAATAAAGCATGGATTGACACCGTGAGTTCATCGTTACAATACGTTTTCTTCTTATGTCATAATACGCTTTTACGATGGGTTCATCGTCACAATACGCTTTCTTCTTATGTCATAATACGCTTTTACGATTTGTATAAACAAAATTATAATATAAATGAGGTGGTACTATTCTAACTTGCTCGCAAATTCGTCTGTAACAGTTTTTGTCGGTCCTTGGATTTGTAAAAAGAAATAAACCAGCACGGGCTCTCCTCCTCGATGCCTACATACACGGCACCGCCGCGCGGCCGATCTTCTTCCCCGACCCTTTGGCTAATTTATTTAAAATAATACATTTTTTAATTAAATTTTAGAAATATTACGCCATAATTATATTTTTCAAAAATAATACCCAGTCAGCCTACTGCTGGCCGATTGGATCCAGTCGGCCTGCTGCTGGCCGATTGGACCCCTGTCGGCCCACTGTAGGCCGATTGGATCCAGTCGGCCCACTGCTGGCCGATAGGCCCCAGTCGGCCCACTGCTGGCCGATTGGCACCCAGTCTGCTTCCTCTAGGCCGGCAGATGCATGCACCCATTTATCTTTGGAATGAATATTTGAAAAATGTTGAAGAAGTATTTTAAAAAATGTTGATCATGAATATAAAAATGTTAATCAAGCATTTGAAAAAATAATATTGAACAAGTTTTTAAAAAATGTTGAAAAAGTATTTTAAAAAATGTTGATTATGTATAAAAAAAGTTAATCTAGCATTTGCAAAAAATATTAATTAATTATTTGAAAAAAAGGCTAAACAAGTATTTGAAAAAATATTGATCATGTATATAAAAATGTTGAACAAGTATTTGTAAAAATGTTGATCATGTATATAAAAATGTTGATCAATATAAAAATATTGATCATGTATGTTATTCACATGTTAAACATTGTTTGAAATACTTGTTCAATTTTTTTAAATACTTGTTTAACATTTTCTCAAATACTTGTTCAACATTTTTATATACATGATCGACATTTTTGAAAATACTTCTTTAACATTTTTATATACATGATCAATATTTTTTAAAATACTTGTTTAACATTTTTATATACATGATAAACATTTTTTTAAAATACTTCTTTAACATTTTTAAAATAAATATTCAACAGTTTTCAAATATTTTTTCAAAAAAATTCGAATACTTGTTCAACATTTTTTTCAAATGCTTGACTAACATTTTTATATGCATGATCAACATTTTTTTAAATACTTTTCAACATTTTTCAAATACTCATTCCAAAGATAAATGAGTGCATGCACCTGTCGGCCTAGAGGAAGCAGACTGGGCGCCAATCGGCCAGAAGTGGACCGACTGGGGCCTATCGGCTAGCAGTGGGCCGACTGGATCCAATCGGCCTACAGTGGACCGACTGGGCTCCAATTGGCCAGCAGCAGGCTGACTGAATCGGCCAGCAGTAGGCCGACTGGGTATTATTTTTGAAAAATATAATTACGGTATAATATTTCTGAAATTTAATAAAAAATATGTATTATTTAAAAAAAATACCCTTTGCAATTCTGTCTCCTTCCCCTCTCCATCTGCCCAAATCTTCTCCTGCGCCACCCTGAGCCTTCTCGATCTACAACCTCCTGCAATCTTCAAGCCCGCCGGCACCCAATCCGCCTACAATCTTCAAGCCCGCCGGCCCGAAAAGCAACCAGCGGTCTATTCGAGTGATCCCCGCTAGGAATCCATGGGATTTGAGGTGGATTTCCTAGGAGAGCGAGTAGGAAGGGTGATGGTGGGGTTCATGGGGAAGATGAAGAAGCAGAAGGTGGTCCACGGCCTGCACGCGACGCCGAGCCACCACGGGCCTCCTCCCCTGCCGCTCGCCGCCATGCCGGGACGGCGTACTGGGCCTTGCCGGACGCCGAGGACAAGCGAGACAATGGCCATCCACCCTGGGCCAAGGTGTGTGTGCCTGAAAATCTTTTCTCGCTGTACAATTTTCCGTCTCGATTCTTCCATACGGTGTGGGCTGCCTCGGCGTTGATGGTGACTGGCTCCAGTGCGCAGGACAAGCACAGAGCGACCAGCGGCGATAACTATGCTCGGGCAGATGGATTCCGCCGCGGCGGAGTTCGAGGTATGTAATATATCCTTGCTTGATTCATCTTCATGATACATGCATGCCGTGACATATTGATTATGGGTCGATCTGACTCTTTGTGCCATGCTAATTAAATCATTGATTGTTACATTGTTCTGATATGATTTGCATGGCTGCGTGATGCAATAGATACGAACAGGAGAACAGTAGTTGTGATGACTCAACAAGATGGAAGTGAGGGACAAGGGATGAGTGCAATCGGCTCAGGTAAACTCCTCCTGTACACCGTCTGGCATCAGTTCCAGTTGCACCCGAAGCTTTCAATCTCGCTGCTCCACTTAGTTTGCCGAAGCACTGTCGGCATGTGCTCCATCCAAGGTACGCCATCCTCCAATCCTATCACCAGTTCTGAACTTTAAACTAATGACTAAGGGGTCGGAGTGGCCAGGCCTGAAAGTTCAAGGAAGATTCAGCTTACATCTGAATTCCTTTGTATTGCCTACAATGTTATAGCTTAAATTCTGCTAATAAATTTCTATCAATGATGTTCCAAACAATTTCTTATAGATGGGTTGTGCACAAGGATGCACATTGTAGATCTGTTAACTTAAGTTTTGAATAATGAGAAATGTTCATATGCTTTGCTCACTATTATTCCTAATTTTCTCTGGACATAAAGACTGAAGTTTATTGCTTTTGTTCAGCCGAATGCTACTTGATCAGTACTTAACCAAGATTGGCATCCATTATAGCTGGTGTAGAACTCGGATATACACACTGAATGTTCCGATATGCCAAAGTAAACACATTAGAATCTTTTTAATTATATTCCTCCTATTTTTTCGAGATTGCTCTGCGGTTGCTAATTTTGATGTTCTGCTATACTACTATTGCATATAGAGAGAGATCAGAGAGGAGAGCAGCAGCCAGCTGCTGCAATTTTGTTCATTCTGCTGCTTGGTTACTACACATCTATACAAAGAACACAGAGAAGGCTGCTGCTTGCTAATTACAATTGCTTCATGATATGTACATATCCTTATGTATGCTGCTGCTAGGTACCCTTGATCATGGTGACAAGGAATCGATGCTGCAGCGGTAGGGATCTGGTGGCCATGGAGTGGCAGCCGCTACGTACATACATAACTCCAACGAGTCATGGTGAGGAGACTTTGATCTTTATATGTTAGATTCAGAGTGGATATACGTTACTACATGTAGGCCCCATATGCCATACGAGTTCCTCCATTTTTTTATGTTAGCTGATGAGCTTTCTTCTCCACTCTACACAGATTGGTCCTGCATGATGCATCAATGGCTTAGGATAAGAAATGACTGTTTCTGCGTTTGGCAGCAAAGTTTTTTTTTTAAGTTTTCTAAGAATACCGTGGTTTTTGAAAAACACCATGGTTTTGAATACTTTTGTCGGGTGGTAGGTGCGACATATGCCAACGGGTGGCTTATCATTGTGGGAGCCAGTAAGACGTCGCCGGTGCCTGGAAGCGGGATGAGGCGAAGACATGCACGCTGGCGGATCTTACCCAGCTTCGGGGCTCTCCGTGAAGATAACACCCCTACTGCTGCTCTGCGGGGTCTCCGCATGATCACTAGATGAACAAGTGGCTACAAGATGCTCCTTGAGCTGTTCGGCGAGAGGAAGAAGAAGGGCACGACTAGCTCTCTTCTTCTCTCTATGTGGTGTCTAAAACTAACTGAGATCAACTCTTTGCATGGGCGTCCCGGGGGGTTTATATAGGCCTACCCCCCGGGGGTACAATGGTAATCCGGCTGGGCGCGGGTCCTAGCCGTCAGTGTCTACGCCCGCCGGCTTCTACGCCGGCTGGTGGGGCCCGCCGGCTGCCGACCGCTTGGCCGACAAGCTGGCCCCACTGCCGAGGGCCTTGTCGGGGGCTGGTTACTGTTGCCTCAATCCCGGTAACGAGGGCTTTGTCGAGGTAAGCATGGCTACAGTGCCGCCGTCCGGCGGGCGATCGTTGTAGCCTCACCTCGTCTTGTCTTCTTAATGGGGCGCCTCCTTCGAGGGAGGAAGCAAGCCGGCTACGGGTAGCCGGCCCTGTCTCGGGCCGACTGGGGAAGGCCTGGCCGCCTTCGGGTGTCTCTCTGCCTGAAGGGGCCTACCGCCCGTGGGCCGTGCTGACAGCCCGTCGTGGATGGCGTCATGGTCAACATGGCAACAGTGCCGCGCCGGACGGGTCATGGCCGTCCCGTACGGCGCTCTGTGCCAGTCGTGCTCCGGGATTCGGGGGTGGCAGGCTTTACTCTAGCCACGCCCCGTCTCATCGTCGTTATGTGGATGCAGACTTCGAGGGTGCGATCTTGACCGCTTCGTGGGAGCCGGCTTCTTGGAGTTGGCCTTCTTGTGGCCGGCTTCTTGGAGCCGGCCCTCCCGCGGCTTTCTTTGTGAGGGGGTCTAGGCTGGGCCGCCTTCCGATAGTCGGCCTGGGAGACAGCCGGCCAGGGGAAGGCGGCCCCACGTCTTGGATTCTTGAAGGCCGGATCGGCTCGTAATTTTTTCAGAAGTGCCAGGGGGAGCCGGCTAGGTTACCCGTGGTCATTTACTCCGACAACTTTGATGCGTTTGGCTTCAGAAAAAACCAAAGTTTTGTAAACCACGGTATACTAGAAACCATGGTTTTTTTGCAGTATTCGGAAAAGAGGTCCCGACCTCTTTTTTTAAAACAGAACGGAGAGAAATTTTTCAGGAGATCACACTTGACGTTGCCGTCTACATTGAGATAAAAATATTCAGAGCGATCCCATCCTATTTTTCCTCTTTCTCTTATATGGTAAACGATCATATTATATCTCCTGGTTATAGCCGATTCAGTTTGATTGGTCTACCTTCCAGCCAGCGTCGCGTGCGAGTCTCCCTATCTCTCTGCAGTGCCATGACTGAATCAAGCTCACCACTAGGGAGGACACTCGTCCGCAGCAAGCTATTTCTCGAGTCCTTGGCTGCCTATGTATTTCCGGCGAGTAGCGCACGGATTAGATTGATTGATCCTTTTGGAGAACACTCATAATCAGCAGGTTATATATGCTAGCTAACTAGCCAATTCAGTATAAATGGCGCATATACACGCACAAAGAATTTAGGACCGGCTCAAAGTACATGCACATATATAGACATATAATGGCAACACGCTCCTAGGATTGTATTACCTCAATCTACTAGTTGACTACTCCTAGGATGGTATTTCTTCAATCTAGTTCACTGATCGTGTGCATGGCAGCTACATGCAGCCGGTCGCAGTTAGCAGCCGCTAATTACTCAGTCATCCACGCTAAAATACTTGATCAAAATTTTGGTTAAACAGCAGCAGCCAAACACATATAAAACTGAGAAAAATATTGGTTTTAGGAAACTATAGTATTCTTTGCCCACCTAGAGTAATACTGTGGTTTTCAATTACCACAGTTTAAAAAAACTTTGCTGCCAAACTAGCCCTAAATGCGATTTATTTATTCTTTTTTTTTCTAAATCAATTGAGGAGAACATATAAAGAAAAAACAAGTTACTCATCCGATTCATTTGCGAAATTCAGTACTTTCTTATACTGCTCTGTTTTAGGAGACGAAATAAAGCGAAAAAGAAATTTATTAAACATACAAATTCACATTCTCAAAAGAAAAGTAATAGTAACAAAGCAATTTTTATTTTCAATAATAGTTTTTATTACGATTCACATATTTTATCTTTGTAGATTCTACAAGTTCTTAAGCTCACTATGAAAAAACAGAAGTTTCTTTTATAAGGTTTAGTAGCTGCTTCATGTTGTACTGATTAGTTTCCATTAATTTGAAAAAATTTAGCTCACGTTGCTCTCTTTAGCTGCCATTTGCACTTGAAGGTCAGGATCGAGGCAGGAGGTGAGGAAGTGGGGATGAGCTAGGGTTAAGAAGGCAGTTTTTATTTTCTATAATATGTTTCTATTACGATTCACATATTTTTATCTTTGTAGATTCTACAAGTTCTTAAGCTCACTATGAAATAATAGAAGTTTCTTTTATAAGGTTCAGTAGCTGCTTCATGTTGTACTGATTAGTTTCTATTAATTTGAAAAAAATTAGCTCACGTTGCTCTCTTTATCTGCCATGTGCACTTGAAGGTCAGGATCGAGGCAGGAGGTGAGGAAGTGAGGATCGGGCTGTGAGCTAGGGTTATGGGGCTGGCTGGGCCTTAGGTGGGACAGCCTGGCCAGTTGGCCTAGCTGGCTGTCTGGCTGTTGCTCAAAACAAGTTCGTTGTATATAGCTTTTCCCTTGCCGATAGCTCGATCTGATTTTTTCATGTCTATGCTATAGAAGTGCCTGTAGTATTTAAATGTAGTTTCTCACACAATAGTACTGGGTGCACTCATTGCTGAAGTCAGTTGTAGTGTAAGAAAATCAAAGAAAACATGTGTGAATAATGAATGAGATGACGTACCTTTTAGATGTTCTTCAACAATTTTTGTTATACTCTTTATTTATAAGGCGACAAATAATTGCGTGTAGTAGTGCTCTGTACGGTTTTAGCAAGCACATGCATTCGCGTTTTTATTATTATTATCTTTAAACATAGTACAAATGCAGGCGCTTGTACAAATGAACATACATTCGTCCTTATGAACGGACACACGCACATGTGATTCTCAGATCTTGGCCTAATTAGTTAAACCACATCATAGGTTTGACAACGAACTGCTCTCTGTACAAAGTGACCAACAGCAAGAAGAACATTTTTTTTAGTAATGATGGTGGATGGTAGATAGAAAAATGCAGCAGACTTCCAGTACCATTACAGCCCCTCAATACCAAGTTAAGTACAAGTTTTCAATGAAAGAGTAATAATACGAAGATGCCCATGCAGGAAGAAAAAGGGCACGACTAGCTCTCTTCTTCTCTCTATGTGGTGTCTAAAACTAACTGAGATCAACCCTTTGCATGGGCGCCCCGGGGGGTTTATATAGGCCTACCCCGGGGGTACAATGGTAATCCGGCTGGGCGCGGGCCCTAGCCGTCAGTGTCTACGCCCGCCGGCTTCTGCGTCGGCTGTTGGGGCCCGCCGGCTCCCGATCGCTTGGCCGACAAGCTGGCCCCACTGCCGAGGGCCTTGTCGGGGGCTGGTTACTGTTGCCTCAATCCCGGTGACGAGGGCTTTGTCGAGGTAAGCATGGCTACAGTGCCGCCGTCCGGCGGGCAATCGCTGTAGCCTCATCTCGTCTTGTCTCCTTAATGGGCCGACTGGGGAAGGCCTGGCCGCCTTCGGGTGTCTCTCTGCCTGAAGGGGCCCACCGCCCGTGGGCCGTGCTGACAGCCCGTCATGGATGGCGTCATGGTCAACATGGCAACAGTGCCGCGCCGGACGGGTCATGGCCGCCCCGTACGGCGCTCTGTGCCAGGCGTGCTCCGGGATTCGGGGGTGGCAGGCTTTACTGTAGCCACGCCCCGTCTCATCGCCGTTATGTGGATGCAGACTTCGAGGATGCGATCTTGACCGCTTTGTGGGAGCCGGCTTCTTGGAGTCGGCCTTCTTGTGGCTGGCTTCTTGGAGCCGGCCCTCCCACGGCTTTCTTCGTGAGGGTCTAGGCTGGGCCGCCTTCCGATAGTCGGCCTGGGAGATAGCCAGCCAGGGGAAGGCGGCCCCACGTCTTCGATTCTTGAAGGCCGGATCGGCTCGTAATTTTTTTGAGAAGTGCCAGGGGGAGCCGGCTAGGCTACCCGTGGTCATTTACTCCGAAAGTAGTCCCCGAAGCTGGTTGGGCTCCGAGGCCGAAAAGGGACGAGAAGCTCAATCAGCTTCCCATCTTGAAGGGCCAGCAGCCGGGAGCTAGCCCGGACCCAGGCGCCATTCTTTGGCAATATCGAAATATGAAGGCGGGAACCGGATGTTGCGCGGGCGGGGTTGCGAGCCGACCGCCCGCCGCCTACGCGCCACATGGCACCCGAAGGCTGGCAAGGCCTGCCAGCCCACGCGCGCGACGGGACGTTGCCGCAGTCCAGGCCCGCCACCGCCGGGCCTCGGCCCACACGCGGATCCTCTACGGCTCGGGCGGACCGCACGTCTTCCAGCGGCAGTTGCCGCACGCCGTTAAGGCGTAATAATCGCGGAACGTGGGGAGTTGGCGCAGTTAATCCCACGCTCCCCCACGCCCCGCCCCCTCAGCTTCGCCGCACGGGGCTATAAGTAGGGGGAGGAGAGGGAGCGGCAGAGGCTCGCACGCTCTCCCTCGCTCCACCCTTCCCCAACTTTCTTCTCCTTTCTTCCGTCGCCGCAACGCCCCACGGTCGTGC
This sequence comes from Aegilops umbellulata, assembly GCA_032464435.1. NCBI lineage: Eukaryota > Viridiplantae > Streptophyta > Magnoliopsida > Poales > Poaceae > Aegilops > Aegilops umbellulata. Next base: position 180,183,049 of record CP136058.1, read on the forward strand.
CGCTCCGCCGTCCGACCCCTCGGTTCCTCCAGTCTCGCCGTAGCGGGGTGCGCGCGTCTCCGCCGCCGCACCTTGCTCCTTGCCGCGGTGCTTCCATGGCGTTGTCAAGCTCGCGGGACGGCTCCAATGTCCATGAAGACCACGTCGAGTTCCTCCGCCGGACGCGGCGTCTGTCGGGCGCGAGCTTCGTGCGGGTTCGCCGCGCACCGGAGAGGGAGATCTCGCAGGCACCGGAGGAGGGCGAGCGGGTAATCTTCCGCTCGCACTGCCTGCGCGGCTTCGGCCTCCCGGCGAGCGGATTCCTTCGCTCTTTCCTTGAATTCTACCGCCTCCAGCCGCATCACCTCACCCCCAATGCGGTGATGCTGCTGTCAGCCTTCGTCACCCTCTGCGAGGGCTTTCTTGGTGTTCTCCCCACTCTCGAACTCTGGGGTGAATTTTTCCAATGCAAGCTCGGCACCGTCGTCGCAGGCGTGCCCGCCCCGTGCGCAGCCTTCATCGCCATGAGGCGGACGGGCGAGAACAATCCGTTCCCGTCCATCCCGCTGATCCAGTCGGTGAAGCTCTGGCAGAAGTCTTATTTTTACATGAGGAATGTCGCCCCGCAAGGCAACTTTGTCAACCTGCCGGCTTATGTCGCCGGCCCGCCGGCTGCGAGGCCACCCTCATGGAGTTACCGGGCCAGGTCGCTGTCTCAGGCCGGGAACGCCGCCATTGCCCGGCTCCGGGTGATGACCCAGTCGGAGGGCCTGACCGGAGCCAACCTGGTGGCCGCCTTCGTGGAGCGCCGGGTACTTCCGCTCCAAGGTCGGCCTCACATGGTCTGTCAGATGAGCGGCCGCTTCGACCTGTGCCGGCTGAGCACCAGGGAGATGCCCCACGTCGAGGTGTCTTACATGGTGAACTACATCTCCAACTGCAAGATCGCCGAGGATTGGCGATACGGCAAGGAGCCGTATTCTCGAGCCAACCCTCCGCCTGGTGTAAGTTTTTCTTCTTTTCTCCCTTTTGTGTTGCCGGCTTCACGATGGCCGGCTTCTGATCAGCCGGTTTGCTTTTTAGCAGAACCCCCTTCTTCCTCCGGCGGTCGGGGCCGCGGGGGTAGGGCGCCAGCTCCTCCCCGACCGCACGGTGGATGACGTCGACGATCTGGACCTGGGGGCGGCCGCCATGGAGGACGGCGTGGCAGGGGAAGGCGACGAGGCAGGCGGCGCGGGGTTCGGGGCCGCCCTCGGGGACTGGGCGGATGATGACGAGGCCGAAGTCGTTCCGCACCGCCAGCCGGCGCTTGATCATCAAGGCGCGGGTCCATCCGCCGCGCCGGCTGCCCGTGGTGGTGCGCCGAAACGCCGGGCCGCGTCGACCTACTTCGACAGTCAGCCGAAGAAGTCCAGGGGCACCACCGCGGCGACCAAGCGGGACGAAGCGACCGCGAAGGCGGCCCTCTTCCACAAGGTGGTGAAGCAGCCGCAGGTGGTTTCGGCGTAAGTGTTAAACGTCTTGTATTTTTGTTGCCTTCTTTGATTGGGGCTCTTCTAAACTTTTTCCTTGGCTCACCGGCCAGGGCGCCACTTTCCCTCGAGCGGGGTCCTGCCGGCTCCGTAATCGGACCGGCTGGAGGGTCTTTGGGCTCCCGCCGCGTGGATCCCCGCGCCGACCTTATGGAGGCTACAGAGCGGAATGCGCAAGAGGCGCGGGAGGAGCGGGAGGCGGCGGAGCGAAGGGCCGCCCAGGCGGCGAAGGAGAAATCGGCGAAGGCGCAAGCCGACGCGGCAGCCCAGGCCCGGGGGGAGGCGACGGCCGCGGAGAAAGAGGCGGAGGCCTCACGCAACCAGCCTCCATAGCTTGTCGTTCCCCTCCGCGCCATGGCCCCCGACGTCCCCGTGCCCCCGTCAGAGGAAGCCGACCGCGACCGGTCGGGGACGGAGAAGAGGGAGGATAACGTGGTTGTCTTGGAGGAGGTGCCGCGGACGGCGCCGACTGGAGCGGGCCAGGACGGCCAACCGGCCGCGGTGCCGGACCAGCCGGTCAGGAGCGAGCCGGCAGCAGGAGCCGGCCTCGAGGTGCAGCCGGCATTTCGCCGGCGCGCAGGGGGAGCTACCTCTGTGCCGGAGCCGCATGGAGCTGCGGGCGCCAGTCGGACGGCGGAGGCCTGGAGGCGGCCAGCTCCAGCACGTCTGAGTGGACGCCCAGCGGGGGGACGGTCGAGCTGAACGTGGCGGCCCAAGAGGTCCGGAACCGGCTTCAGGCTCAGGCCGCCTCGTTGCAGCGATATACCCAAGAGTTCCTCTCGACGCGGGCCGTCATCCGGGTGAGTCTTCCGACCTTGTTTGATTTGCTTTTTTGATTTCTTCCATGGGGGCGCGTCAGCGCACCCACTGGGTGTAGTCCCCGAGTTTCGAGTCGGCTGCTGAGCAGGTGGCTTGGAACTTACTAGGTCCTGACAGCTATCTTATTCTTGCATCCTGTCTGACCTTCCAGGAATACCATAACCTCCGCACTGCCGCCTTCAACTCCCAGGCTCAGGAGCTGGGCCAGAAGGCCGAGGACCTGACCAACAGCCGGAGTGCGTGCTTTGTTTTCTTCATCTCCTGTGGGGGCGCGTCAGCGCACCCACTGGGTGTAGTCCCCGAGATTCGGGCCGACTGCTGAGCAGTCGGGTCGGATCTTCCCCGCCGACTTCTTCCTTATTGATTTTTCCTTTTTCTTCATGCTTGCAGGGGCCAACGCCGACTTGAGGGAGAAGCTCGGCGGGGTGCAGACCGCCCTTCGCGCCAAGGAGGCCGAGTGTAGCGCCTTGGGCCAGGAACGCGACCGCCTGGCCAAGAAGTTGGCCGACCAGGAGGAGAGCCACAAGGCGGCCCTGAAGAAGGTGCAGGACAGCGAGGCCGCCCTCAAAGCTGAATATGAGACCGAGGCAGCGGGCTGGGCCGAGGAGAAACAAGCGCTGAGCGAGGGCTATGGCCGGGTTGAGGATCTGATCGATGGTAAACCGCCTTCCTCACTCCTTGCTTGCTCCTTGCCCTCTAATTTGTCTTCTGATTTGTGCTGCTTTTTGTTCTTTGCGCAGACTACTTCCCCGGCTACTCCGTCGTCGCCACTCAGACCATCGAGGCCCACCGCGAGGCACGGCGGCAAGCGGGGGTTGAGATCGCGCCGGACGCGGGCCGGACGCTTGAAGAGCAGCTCTTGGCGATCCAAGCCCGGCTGCAGCCGGCTCACCGCATGCTCCGTCGCCTCCAGCGTGTCGGGGCGCAAGTATTGGCCGCCCTTTGGCCTGGCGAGGTGATTCCCCGCACCCCCAGTCGGACTGCCGACTGGCTGGAGGTGGCAGTCGGCCGCTTTGAGGCCTGGAAGGCTTCCGCCGCTTGATGCGGCGCCAGGCGGGCGTTGGAGTTCGTCCGGGCCTGGTATCCTGGGTTGAACTTGGATCGGCTGAGCACTTGGCGGGAGGAGGCTGACGAAGAGCTGGTGGAGGTGCGGCCGGCTATCATCCAGCGTGCTTCGGCGCTTGCCGAGTATACCGACACCAGCGTCTTCGCTCCTGAGGTGGATGACAACGGCGCTGCCCAGCCGGAGGAGTGGTTCGGGTTGAACCCGACGGAAGGTGAAGATTCGGCGGAGGAGATCGCTTCCAGTGACGAAGGCAAAGACGAAGAAGGGGAGGAAGGCGAAGACGTCGAGCCAGCCGGTGAAGCGGCCAGCCAGCCTCAGCATGATCGTGCGTCCAGCAACGAGGCGCGTGCTGGCGCGCCCTCTGCGGGAGGTGGTGATCATGCCGAGGTTCGCCAGCCGGCCACTCCTCCAGCCGGCACTGCCATCTCTACCGACCTGCCCGACTCGCCAGTCGTTCCCTTGGCTTAATATGTCGTCCTTGCTTTTCCTGCTTGTTACTTTTGAACAATTTTTGTTAAACTTGCGCAGTTCCACCCACTGGGGGTGTATTCAAACTTATGTTGAACGCCGGCCTTGCGAAGGCTTTTGTGTAAATATAATCGTGTGTGTGTTTGGCTTCCATTCGCGTATGCTTTTTATCCTTAGGCTGTTTCCTTTGCCGCCTTCCCCTGGCTGCTGCCTTCCTAGCCGGCAGCTGCTCTGCAGTCTGTGGCTAGGGAAGAACTTGGCTATTTTTTGGGAAGGCAAGTACTCGAGCTTCCTTAGATTGAAGCGAGGTGAATGGAAGCCGGCCTGCCGGCTACTCTAGTAGTCGGTCGGTGGTGCGAGAAAACCGGCTTTTGTTATATTACTCCGTTAATCCCTAGCCGTTTTTCGTGTGGGCGTCCCTTCCTGCCTTTAACTCTTGCCAGCCAGACAGCCGGTTCTTCGAACTGCGACTTTTGGCAAGAGAGGGCTTGGGTGCCGGCACACTACTTGTCTGACCGCGGGTAGGATTTCTAATATAACTCAAGGCGGCCAGTCCCCGGGCCGACTAGTCGAACCCGGTGCCGGATGAAAAAAGTGAATGTAATGACATAATCATAAGCATGATACTATTCATTCATAGATAAAAGATGGCAGTCCCCGAGCTCTCCTCGGGGGGGCCTATTGTCTCATACTTAGTACAAAAGTTAGCGTGATACATATTGCATTTCAACTGTAAAATCTTCGGAGGAGGTTGGCGTTCCATGGTCGTTCCGACTCCTTGCCGGAGTCGTCTCTCTTTCGTGCCTTCGGCTTCTGTGCGTCGATCAGGTGGTAGGAGTCATTTCCTAGTGCTCTGCTGATGACGAAGGGGCCTTCCCAAGGGGCCGAGAGCTTGTGCTGGCCGGCTGTTCTCTGGATCAGTCGGAGCACAAGATCGCCCTCTTGGAAAGATCTTGGCTTGACCTTCCGGTTGTGGTAGCGGCGCAAACCCTGCTGGTAGATGGCGGACCGGCTGAGGGCTAACAGCCGGCTCTCTTCCAGCAGGTCGACACCGTCTTCTCGTGCTTCCTTGGCTTCCGCCTCTGTGTACATGGTTACCCGAGGCGAGTTGAACTCGATGTCAGTTGGGATGACCGCCTCGGCACCATACACGAGGAAGAGAGGAGTGAAGCCGGTTGACTTGTTTGGGGTAGTGCGCAGACTCCAGAGGACGGCCGGCAGCTCATCGAGCCAACAGCCGGCCGAACGCTCCAGTGGCACGATCAGTCGGGGCTTGATGCCGAAAAGGATGAGGTCGTTGGCTCGCTCGACTTGGCCGTTTGACTGCGGGTGGGCAACGGACGCTAAGTCCAGTCGGATGCCCTGCGTCGCGCAGAAACATGCCAATGCACCCTTGGCAAAATTCGTGCCGTTGTCGGTGATGATGCTGTGTGGCATGCCGTACCGAGTTGTAATATCTGCGATGAATGTCACGGCAGTCGGCCCATTCGGCTTCTTGATCGGCTTTGCCTCAATCCATTTGGTGAATTTGTCCACAGCGACAAGCAGATGTGTCATGCCGCCGCGCGCCGTCTTGAATGGGTCCACCATGTCCAGTCCCCAAACGGCAAAGGGCCAAGTGAGGGGAATGGTCTTGAGTGCCGAAGCCGGCAGGTGTTGCTTGGAGCTGAAGACTTGGCACCCTTTGCAATGTTTGACTAACTCCTTGGCGTCGTCCAAAGCAGTCGGCCAAAAGAATCCATGGCGGAAAGCTTTGGCGACGAGTGATCTTGAGGCCACATGGTGGCCGCATTCGCCTTGGTGAATGTCTCTGAGGATTGCTATGCCCTTCTCTTGCTCGACACATCGCTGGAAAACTCCAGTGACACTGCGCCTGACGAGCTCTCTTTTGACGATTGTGTATGCTCCGGCTCTGCGTTGGACTTGTCTTGCCTCTGTCTCGTCAGCCGGCAGTTCTTGGTTTATCAAGAAGTTGAGGATGGGTTGGGCCCATGATGGAGTTGTGGCTTCTTCTATTGCCAACACGGCTACTGCGACCAGGACGGGCGGGCTGAGTGGTGAAATGGTGGAGTCGGCCACCGCCTGTTGTGTTGGTGCAGTCCTCGGGCCGACTACCGCGGTCGCCGAGCTGGGTTCGGCAGTCCCCGGGTCGGGCGTAACTACAGAAGTCCCCGGGCCGTCTGCTGAAGTCCCCGGGCCGACTATCGAAGTCCACGGGCTGCCTGCTTGGCTCTTCAAGCCGGATCCGGCTGCATCGGGGCTAGCGGCACGAAAATGGAATCGGACTCTGGAGACGGCTTGAAGAGGCGTTGCAGAGAGACGCCGGTTGGTATTGCCTGCCGAGTGGAGCCTATTCGAGCCAGGGTATCTGCTGGCTCGTTGTCGGCTCGTGGTACATGGAGGAACTCGCATCCTTCAAAGTACCCGCTGATCTGCTGGACGAGAAAGCGGTAGCTTGCCATGTTTGCGTCCTTGGCGCCCCAGTCGCCGGATGATTGCTGGACTACCAAGTCCGAGTTGCCGTAACACAGGATCCGGCGGATGCCGAGTTCCTTGGCAAGCCGGAGCCCGTGTATGAGCGCCTCGTACTCGGCCACGTTGTTGGAGGCGGCAAAATGAATTTGCAGCGTGTATCTGAGCTTGTCGCCTTTGGGGGAGGTGAGGATGACGCCGACTCCCAAGCCGGCTCTTTCTCAGTCGGCGCCGCCAGGACAGGCGGCGTGGCCAGCATCTTCTTCAGCTCGCGAAAAGCTTGGTCGGCTTGGTCGTTCCACTCGAAGTGAGTGGTCTTCTTCATGAGGCGGTAGAGGGGGAGAGCTTTTTTCTTTGGAAGGCGGCTTGGTCGTTCCACTCTGTCGTCCGCACTACTACCTGGGCCATGCCTGCGATCGTCTCACATGGCTGAAGCGTTGCCACTTGGGCCTCAGCCCGTCCGGCCATCCGCTGCGCAGTGGCCGAAAAATCTGCTAAAAATCTTCTCTCATCCCCTTCCATGGCAGCAGCGGCCGCCGCCACACTCCCCCAGCGCCGGCCTCAACTGCATCGCCTCAATGCCCGACGCCCGAATCACAGCCCTCCACCAGATGAACGCTGCCCACCACCACTAGATCGTTGTTGCCGTGCCGTTCCTCTGTCCCCGAGGCGCCACCATCTCCGAGCCGCCGTGGATCTTGTGCGGATGGGTGATTGGGCTGGCCGCCTGCGTGGCCCTAGCGAGCTCGCCAGCCGTTGCCGAAGACCCAAATCCCCGAGCTCGACGAGCTAGCTAGCCATCCTGGATGCCTTGCGGAGAAACCTTGCCATGGCCTATGAGCCCCGTAGCCACCTCGCCAGCTGTCGTTGGAGCCGAGCAGGTAGGCGGACGAGGACGAGGATAGCGCGTACAGCGAAGGTATTCCAGGGGACAACGTGGAGTTCCAGCAAAGACGTTCAGTTCAGTTTAGAACTTTTAAACGCCAAGTGGTTCACTTCAGAACTTGGCTTGGTGGACGTAGTGCTGGTAATCTCAAACTTGCTCCTCTCAACTTCAGTAAAAGAATTCCCGGGATTACATATATGTGTGCATGCACAGTGGTGTGTGATGGGATGGCCTATTGCTGGTTTAATTAGCTGGGTCTGTACAGTTTAGGCCAGGAACAGAAGCCAGCGGGATGCTCATCATTTGCCACATCCATCTCTACTGAATTATGTTCATCTTTGAAATTTTGGTTCGTTTTCTTTCCGCAGGATGCGTAAAAAAAATCGAAGGTAGCAGCTCAAAAAGATGAAACTTGGAAGTCCATTGCCATCTTGAGGTCTGTTAACCTTCATCTTATAAACATATATGCTCAGTTATTTGTCAAAATATGTCTCACTGAAACCTATTGTACAATCCAAACTATCAGTTTTTGTTTGGGTGGGAGTCAGAGAACAAAGCTCCAATATCCACTTAGATAGCACTGCTGGTCTTTTACATTGCAACTGCACTTACTTGTGATCAACGGAGGCTGGCGTGAATTTCCCCTAAAATAGATCCATGTCTGTACCATTATATATAACTCATTTTAGAAATATGCACCTACATATGTTCTCGGACAAGTGGAACCCATGTTAAGATTAAGCATGTCTTTCACACTTCAGCTTTCCTTTAGTGTGTGCCTCTATCAGGCTCACTATTGGGAAAGCCCTGTTAGTCATGCACAACATACTATATCTTGAATGAGGTGAAAAGATAATAGTCTATTTTTATAGTCCTTTAGAAAGATTCTTTTTGGTTCTGTACAAAACTACAGATAATAAATTCAAGAGGATTTAATGAGTTAATTGTGCCCATGAGAGGTTATCTTGATGTTAGACTTGGTGTAGCATGTTGCATGTCACATGACCTATATATATCAATACAGTGAGATGTTATTACCAGCATATCTATTCTTCTCTTTATCGGAAAAAAGAATATCTATTCTGCTACCATCTTCGTATTATTACTCTTTCATTGAAAACTTATACTTAACTTGGTATTGAGGGGCTGTAATGGTACTGGAAGTCTGCTGCATTTTTCTATCTACCATCGACCGTCATTAATAAAAAAAATTGTTCTTCTTGCTGTTGGTCACTTTGTACAGAGAGCAGTTCGTTGTCAAACCTATGATGTGGTTTAACTAATTAGGCCAGGATCTGAGAATCACATGAGCTGGTGTAGATTGTAAACACTGAACCTAAGCGAATTTGTTTATTGCAGTTTGCAAGTGCTTTGCTGGTGATGTTTTTTTTGCGATGGAAAAGGGAGTATTACTTCTCAGTGATAGATGTACAATCAGCTGCTAAGAATTTGGTTACAATGATAGGAAGACCCTCTAGCCACATATCAGCACAATCCCTTGAGAAACTTGCGAATGCATCAGCACATCTATTTTGTTTTCCTTTGAGCAGAATAATAGAAAACACCTTACTACCAGTATGTAGGTAGCTCATGAACTTCAGCTACCAGGTGCCCCATCGTAGAGTGATTCTTCTCCTTACTTTCCAGGCCAGTTTCAGCCTTTTCTGTTTGGCGCACTCGACCACTCTGGGAAGTCATCGTGCACTCAAGCCTAGGAACTTCCGGTAGACGGCAACTCGATACGGCTAGCTTTGCTAGCTAGCTACGTTGTCAAACAGTACAATGTACAACGTACAACTGTTGTTATTTTTCTTATCTCCTCCCAATTGCACAATCAATTTTTGTAAGGAATTTCACCACAACAGTATTATTGTAAATAGTATGCTGAAATGAGCAAACTGTGGCCATAGGCTCATAGCCATTAAAGATTATGTTTTTTCCCTCCCGTTGCAACGCACGGGCCCTTTTGCTAGTCTTCCCTAATAATAAAGCACGGATTGACTCCGTGGGTTCACCGTCACAATACGCTTCTTCCCGTGAATTTACGTTTTCAGTTTGAATTTTAAACACGTACGCGAGGTGGTACTAATTTCAACCCACGCTCGTAGAGTTTCTGCCTGGCTCGGTCTTTCGCAACTCATGCACCTCACCTATATTTGGGCCACGTTATTCCACTGTTGGGCCTTTTCTTATGTGCCACTGAGTCACGCAAGAGGCCTTCCATCTCAAAGGTTGTGGCCAACTGAGCTGGTAAGCTTGTGCGACGAAACACGGTTTGTTATCAAAATAAATAGTCCCACCTCGATTCTTTGCAATCAATCCCAGCATTGGGCAGCAATTTATATACGCCGACGGCTTTACAACATCAACAAGCAGAGGAAGGAAAGAGAACGAAGGAAATAATCACGGGGAAGAGGGAGACAGCGAATCGACTCCCCGATGGCAAACCTGGGAATCGGAAACCTAGGAAAATCGGATTAGCAAAAGGCGGCCGCTACAAATAAGTCGGATGATTTTCTGGGGAAATCATCTGCCTAGCCAGCCGTCGGATCTGCGCGCTTGTAGCCGTTCGATCGCTGCAACGCCACGACAACAATGACCACGCTACGCTTCAACGCAGCGCTAATGGCAAGCTTCACTTCAGCTCTCATGGCGCACTGCGCGGCGAAAATTGCTTCAACGCAACATCGAAAGCGTCCGGCGAAGCACCATTGCAGCCCCGGCGGAGCTCCAACGCAGCATCAACGACGCCGACGAAGCTTCATTGCAACTCCAGCGAAGCTCCATTGGACCGCCCGGTATGCTTCCGGCGACCCGGCGTTGCTCCATTGCAACACCAGCGGTGCTCCCTGACAGCTTCGAGGCAACATCGCCGGAGTTGAAGCGCCTCCGGCGGCCACTCGCCGCAGTTACCATCGCAACACCGCGCGGTGCTCCATTGCAACTCATGGAGACACCCATGGCGGGCGGTGGTCGGTGCAGAAGCTACACTCGATTCGTGGTCTCCGGCGCGGCGGTGCTCAGTCGTAGCACCACCTGCCTCCGTTGCAGCTCCATCACCTCTCTCTCCTCTCCATGGCTTTTGGCGGCGGGGATTGGAGCATCCCTCAAACGCGACAGGAAGGAGGGAAAGGGGGGAAGCAATTCTCCGGCGGTGGTGACGGCCGGCTCTGCTTCCTCCCGGTGGCGTCTGCATCAGGGAGAGGCGAGAGGGGGAGAGACGAGGGAGAGAGATGCGGGAGAGGAAGATGACCCGTGTGTGGATGACGATAGGAGAGGATAAGGCTGGGCGGTTGCCAGCGACGTGTGGGGCTGGACACCTGTCGTGCTTTCCAGGCGGCTTACCCGGCGTGGAAATAAGTCGGCTTAATTTAAACGTTTTCCTTAGCAAAATCGGCAGGACGGCCCTTGCTTGTCAGTGATGGCCGCCAAGACGTCCGCGACCGCCACCGCAGCGAGCACGACGAAGGCCTTCTTCAGGGCGGTGTACCTGTTGACACTGTCCCTGCACCCCTTGCAGTGCACGACGTGTCGGAAGTACCTGGTGGTCGGGTTGGGCGCGTGCTGCGTGTCGAAGCCGCCCTTGGCCGGGAACGACGCGGAGATCCCGGCGGCGGCCCCCGCCGGCGCCTGCTCCACAACGGCCGGCACGGGCGGCGGCGAGATGGTGTTGTGGCCGAAGTAGTATGGCATGCCGTGGCCGGCCCTGTCCATCCACCGCCGGTACTCGGCCACCTAGGTGTCCGAGGAGTGGAGGTTGAGGTAGAGCTCCTTGGTGGGCACCTTCTCCTGGAGCAGCACCTCGTTCTGCGACGACAGGAACCCCATGCCCTGCTCGAACACCTTGCACGCGTTCTGGTGGAAGTACCAGCTCGGCAGCACCCTCAGCAGGGGCGACCTCGCCGTGGACCCGAACCGGACGAGCAGCATCGACTTCCCCTACCTCGCCGACCGGCACGGGAACTGCGCCGAGAAGCACTGCTCCCTGCCGTCCTTGTCCACGAACTCGAGCGTGTTGGTGAGCACGCAGGGCGCCTCGAAGCGGAGCAGGTTGCGGAGGTGCGGCGCGCGCTCGCGCCACCAGTGGCCGGTGAAGCCCCGGGCGGTGCGCTCGGCGACCTCGAAGGCCAGCGGCTGCGCGTCCTCCCGCTTGGTCGTCCAGTCGGTGCGGTCGTGCGAGATGGGCACATGGTTTTCAATTTCAGTTTCAGAAAAATTTCAGCACCAACCGAAATCACTGAAATTCAATGAATTTGAGTGATTTCAGTTTCCGTTTCAGCCAAATGACTGAAATATTCACTTGAATTCAATTAAAATTTTAAAAAAAAATTAAAAATATTTTGAAAAATATTGGAATTGTTGTGCTATACTGAAATTGTTGAAATATTTTGGCCGAAACATAATATTTCAGTTCTGCTGAAATTACTGAATTCAGTGAATTTCACCAAAATTTCACTGAAAGTGAAAACCAAGGATGGGCATGTGCGCCGGGTCCATGAGGTTCTCGAGCAGGATGGAGTGGTCGTAGGGGAGCTCGTGCACCGTGGACAGGTCCGTGAACCCCGCCCGCGCATACGGCTCGAACCACGACAGCTTCTTCGCGTCCGGCGGGCTCGCCGGCGACATCCACACCCACACCACCGGCCACCCCCTGCGAGTCCCGCACCTCATAGTTGCGCGCGCACGCGTTCCGCGGGATCTTGGCGTCCTCAGGCAGCTGCATGCGCATCGATCAAACGTGAGTTTTCTCATGCGTTTGCACTGACCCAAGAATGAACTTGATTCGAACCTGTGGGATCTTGACGCACTTGCCCTGGCCGTCGGCCAGCCATGGTAGAGGCACTCCAGCTTGCCATCGACGAGCTGCCCTTCTGAGATCTCCGTAGCCACTGAGCGGGCCTTTTGCTAGTGTATATATTGAAAGTGCGTTATATCGACTAGAGGGGGGTGAATAGGCGATTTTTATGAAATTCTTCACTGAGGAATTTGCTCGTGAGGAAATTCCTTAGCGAAGAAATACTAGCAGCGGAATAAGTACTCAGAAGTAAACATAACAGATTACATGCATGGTCATCATGATGAAATGAAGACAAACACAGAGTACAGAAAGCGTAGGCACAGGATAACTCTAGATGAAGACAAACAGACTAAAGAAATTGAACTGAGGAATTTGTGAAAGTCTTCAGTCAAAGTCTTCAAACACGGATATGAACAAACAGACAACACAGTAATGAGGAAATGAAGGTGTTGAGGAAATGGAACCAGTAAGCTTGGTGAAGAGAATGATTTGGTAGACCAGTTCCAACTGCTGTCTCAGTTGTACGTCTGGTTGGAGCGGCTGAGTATTTAAACTCGAGGACACACAGTCCCGGACACCCAGTCCTGAGCACGCAGCTCGGGACACCAAGTCCTCACCGTATTCTCCTTGAACTAAGGACACACAGTCCTCGTCCAATCACTCGTGGTAAGTCTTCAGGTGACTTCCAAACCTTCACAGACTTGGTCACTCGGCGATCCACAATTCCTCTTGGATGCTCTAGACCTTGACGCCTAACCGTCTGGAAGAAGCACAGTCTTCAAAGGTAACAAGCGTCGGATCCACGCAGGATCAATTTCTTCAGTGATGCTCAATCACTTTGGGTTTGTAGGTGTTCTGGGTTTGGGTTTGGATTTTCCTCACTTGATGATTTTCGCTCAAAGTCCTCGGAGGATGGGTTGCTCTCAAATGACAAGTGTCAAGTTCACGCGGAGCAGCCAACCAGCTAGTGGTTGAAGGGGGCGGCTATTTATAGCCTAGGGAGCAGCCCGACATGATAAGACATAAATGCCCTTCAATGATATGACCGTTAGGTGGACAAGATATTTTAGGACAGCTGGCGCGTGGCGCAGCAACGGTCGGAAATTTGGAGTACAAATTCCTCAGGGCTATCATGTTCCTCACTATGTAGGCAATTCGCACTGGCGAATTCCTAACTCCTCAGTCAGAGCAAAGTCCTCAGTGACCAGAAGAACTGCGTCTCCGTCACTGAAGAAATTGACTGAACTGTATGAGATTTCCAATGGCTTCACTCGAAGGGATTGGTAGGTGTAGGATTTGAGTTGAGCATCACATGGAAATTTTCTCCTTAGTATTTTCTCGACCCCCTTTAACAGTACGGTGTTTCCTATGACTCAAGAAAGAGAAAAATGAAACTACGAAAACAAAAGTCTTCACGCTTCACGTTCCTCGAACGAATACCATGTCTTCAAGGTCATACCAATTTCTTCACATTCAAAGTCTTCAGAAAGTCTTCAAAAAGTCTTCAGAATATCAAAGTCTTCAGTCGAAGAACTTCATTTTTAGGGGTCGACTTTTACTGTAAGTTTCAAACTCCTCATAGACTTATAGACCTGTGTACACTCATAAACACATCAGATGCTTAACCTATAAGTCTTCAATACACCAAAATCACTAAGGGGCACTAGATGCACTTACAATCTCCCCCTTTTTGGTGATTGATGACAATATAGGTTAAGTTTTCAACGGGGATAAATATATGAAGTGTAGAAACTAATATTGAGGAATTTGATTGCAAGATATAGAAGAACTCCCCCTGAAGTTGTGCATAGTGAGGAATTTGCTTTTGAAGCAATGCACACTTGAAGAGTTAAATCATGGAGATCTCCCCCTATATCTTGTAATTCATACACGCATTTGATATATGATATGAAGAATTTGAAATGCATGATGAAATATGGTGCCTGATGCAATTCAGCATGCGTGCGATAACATTAATGAGGAATAAGCATGCAGAATAGCGCATCAAAAGTATCAGAGCTCAAGCATGTGTCGAAGTATCAGAGCACCGAGCACCATAGGGTTTAAGATTACAACTCGATCCAATAAAAGTTTCGGAAGAACGAGAGTTGCAACTTAAAAATATATGCCCTTATTATAGACCCGCTTGAAGACTAACTCAGATTTCTCCCCCTTTGTCATCAAATGACCAAAAGGATCGAAACTGAGGACTAACGCCCCTGAAGATATTCAAGTTGATGGAGGAGCGCCAGTGTTGTTGGGGTTGGTTGTTGAAGTAGGGCCTGCTGCAGTGTCGTCCAAGTCTTCATTTTCATCAGTGTCGCATGATGAAGAATATGAACTGGCCACCAGAGAAGGAACCTTGACCTTCTTGAATTTCTTCGGCGGAGGTGCCGACCAGGCAAATTCTTCTTTGAGGCCCATGTTCTCTAAATCTTCAGCACTATATACTTGAGACAGAACAGCCCAGGTGCGGCTGAAGGTTTCATGAAGGTAGTAATGGTTTTTCTTCACTGCATTATATGTGGCAGTCATGTTGTGAAGAATTAAACCAAACTGACGCTTGACCCATTTGTGATTGCGATCAACCTTTTGATGAAGACTGAGGAGTAGCTCACGATCAGTCATCACCCTGGGTGTTGTGGCTTGAGGATTTGTCTTGGCAGTATTAGCAGCAGAGTCATGTGTGGCAGAGTCATCATTGGTGGAATAAGAAGCAGCCTTGCGAAATTGACCATCCAATGGACGAATGCCTTCATCTATCACAGCAGTGGCCTTGCCCTTTTCATCAGCTGAGGAAAATGTCCTTTTGAGGACTTCAATAGGAGGCAAGTAGCTGCAGTGGTTGAGAGTTTCAGCCTTGTAGTTGAGTGAAGACCTTGTCCTGATGAATCTCATAATCCAAGGTGCATAAGGCTTCAGCTCAAATGTGACATAGCAATGTTGGCTAGAGTCCTCATGAAGAAATCATGGAAGTTTATGGGAACGCCATGTATGATATTGAAAAGCATATTCTTCATGATGCCAACAATTTCTTCATCGGAAGAATCATGTCCTTTGATGGGACATATTGTCTTCGTCAGAATGCGATAGACAGTCCTAGGCATATACATCAATTCCTTGACGAGGAATTTGGTACGAGGTGATTGCCCTGGCTTCAGAGGCTTCATGAGCACTTGCATATAGTGGTTTGACAGTTCAGGTTCATCATACACGCAACGCGCATCTTCAGTGGGTGGACTAAGAGAAAGGCAGCGAAGCAATTCAGTTGCTGGGGCCTTGTAATGTGTATTTTCAGTTATCCAGTCCAGAACCCATGAATTGACATTTTTAGAGTTGCCAGTGATGTGGAGTGTAGCATAGAACTGAAGAATAAGTTCTTCATTCCAATCGCATATATCTGTGCGGAAGTTGAGTAGCCCAGCGTCGTGAAGAACACTGAGGACTGGCGTAAAGCACGGCATTGATTCCATATCCACGTGAGGAATATGTGCATGGTCGAAGACTTTGTCTTTGTTGTAAAGCACTGAGGAATAGAAATTTGCTTGGCTGGCAGTCCAGAAACGCCTCTTCCTTATGCGAGCAGAGTCATAAGGATTGTATTCAGTGAAGAATACGTGCTCGCCATAGAAGTCTTCAGCCTTGAATTTCTGTTTGCGTGAGAATGGATCCTTTGGCCTTGGCAGAGGAGTGTCAGTGAGTTGCATCACGACCTCAGGAATCACAAGCTCAGGTTCTTCAGGCTAAGGAATTTCAGGATTTTCCTCAGGTGCAGTCACCTTGTCTGTTTCAGCAGCAGTTTCTTCAGCACTAGTGGCTGGAATTTCTTCATTCACAGAAGCAGTGGGATGAGTTGCATCAGAGCCCAATTTTATGGTTGGTGAAGGAGAGTGAGGGATTTGCTGCAAAGGAGTGAAGAGTGGTGAATTGGGATGCTGACTTTCCCAAAAGTCGTCATTCATTACTGGAGTTGTGCTTCCAATATCCACATCTTCATCATCAATTTCTTCAACACCAGCCTCTTCAGCATCAAACTGAGGCATTGGTGATGAGACTATTGGGGTTGAAGGGATTGTATCCACTTCAATTTCTTCATCAATCTGCTCTGAGGAAGCAGCAAACTGAGTTTCTTCATCTGATCCACTTGGGATATCATAATCTTCACCAAAAGGAACAAGGTCCTTTGATGGCATGGAGGAGATAGGAACAATATCAATTGGATTGGCAAATGAGCTGGTCATGGGCTTCATCTTCTTTGGGACTGAAGATTCTGAAGCACTTGATGCTTTCCTTTTCTTCACTGCAGCTCGCTCTGCAGCCTTGGTTTTCTTCACATCTAAAGCAGAGGGAAGAATTGGAGTTGGAGTTGGTGCAGGTGGAGCTGAGGAATCTGGTTCATTTTCTTCAGGCGCACCACTAGTGGATGCCCTGGCAATTTCATCAACGGCTGGAGCAGAGTCATCAGCCTTGGAACTAGCATTTTCTTCAGCAGCCTGAACTTCATCAGCGGTGCTGGCATGTTCTTCAGTTTGCTGAACAGATGCTTCAGCTTGAGGAATTTGTTGCTTTGAGGCAGTACCCTTGGTGAAGGTATCAGTCAGCATCACAAATCTGACCTTGGCTCCTTGCCAATCAGCATAGTACGAGTCAAAGTTGTCGCTGAGGGCTTTGATCTCAGCCTGCATCTTGACAAGTTCCTCAGGCTTCATTTTGAGAACATTTTTCTTCAGCAGCTTCTCTTTGCGGTACAGGGATTTCTTGATCTCTCTGGCCCTATCATATTTCCACTTCTCCTCTTGGATGAAGTGAGTCAGCATGTGACTTTGGCCAGGTGTCAGCTTGAAATCAGGCATAGGAGTGTGGGGATCCTTGTGCCAGAGATCAATATAGTCTAGGATCGCCCTTGGATCCAAAAGCAGGGGCACAGGTGTGCCTTTGGCTTTAGCAGCCCTTTCTTGGCGGTCTCTGATGATTTCAGCGAGTTCTTCTTCATCAGCTTCATCATCATCAGATGGCATAGTGAAGACCACTTGCTTCTTTGGACTTGGGCGAGTGCCGCGTCCAGCGGTAGCCTTTTTCTTCAGTAACGAGGGTCCAGCTGAGGATTTTGGTGCAGCTGAGGAACTAGCTGAGACACCAGAGGCAATAGAGATGCCAGTTGTCCTTTGGCATGAGGCCAGATGCACAGGAGCTGAGGACTTTGTGGGAGCAGGAGCAGCATGAGGAATTTGCTTTGAAGATTTTGAAGATTCTGGCCGTGAGGGCGCAGCTGAGGAACTTGGCCGTGAGGGCATTGAAGGTGAAGCACTTGGCTTACGAGCAGGCTTCTTCATCATTGATTTCCTCGGCTTGGCAGAAGCCTCAGTGGCAGCAGCAGCAGCAGATTCTTCATTGAATTTCCTCACAGCTTCTTTTGCTTGCTTTTGCAGTTTACGCTGGCGCTTGGCCCATTCTTGAGGAAATTCCTCACCTCTTCTGATGCTAGAGGGATCAGCCACTTGGCCAGGTGCCAATGGAGGGCGTTGACATGGAGGGTTTACGGCGAATTTTTTCATGTACTTAGGAGTAACATATCTGTACTCCCTCCATTCTCTTGCCCATCTCCTTTCAATCCTCTGTATGCGCACCTTGCGCTGATTTCTATCTTCTTCAGGAGGTGTGCAGTACCCAGCATAAATGTCCTCAGGGATTTCAAATGCAGTCATGACCTCTGGTCTCTTTCCTCCTTTCTGCGGCCTTTTACCTTCAGCCATTTTCTTCAGATGAGGAATTTGAACAATGGAATTCTCTGAAGAAGTATGCAACTTTTCTTCGAGGAACGCTGCAAATGAGTTAAGTTGATGAAAACCTAAGGATTCAGCAGCGGACATGTGTACCTGTGAACAGAGTATAGTTGCAAGGAATTTGAAGAGGTCATATGCGTTCTCAGAGGGTTTTTCATAAAGAACAAGTTTTGAGGAATTTGACCAGATTCGTCTTGAGGAATTTCACTAAGCTCCATATATATCTTAGGTTCCAGAGTTGTATAGATTGAGAATCCACACAATTGAGGAATCTTGAAGAAATTTAGACTTAGGGAAATGAATCAAGAACAGAGAACAAGTGAGGTGTTTTATGTGTGAGGATTTAAAGAATAAAAACACCTTTGAAGATTTTGTAGAAAAACTTCGAATCAAAGAGGGCAGTAAAAATAGCTTTTAATTACCCTGAATGAAGAACACGACGAACTGTGAGTTGGAACAGTGAAGTTCGTCAATGCAGATCTTCCACGCCCTAACTTGGCGGAGGAAGACGTCTACGGCGGCGGCGGAGGTGAAGATTTCTGCTGTCGGCGCGAGTACGTCGGCGATGAGGTCGAGGCAGTGAAGCTTTTCCTCACCGGCGACGATGGAGTAGCGACGGCGCTAGGGTTTGGAGAGCTCGAGCGAGGTAAAGGAAGTGAGGATGGCAACGGAGGGGTATTTATAGCCGCAGTGAAAAACTGCTCGTCCGAAGATTTAGGACTAACATGCCCCTGGCCATTCTCCTTCACTTGACATGTGTCACCCACGTACTGTGTAGTGGTGATCGTGTAAGATCGTGGGTGAGTAAAATAAGCCATCGTGGGAAGTGGAACGGATTGCGCGGCAAAACCGAAGGTTTGGATAAGATTAGTTTTAATGTTCCGTTCGCAATTTCTTCAGCTGACAAGACACAGTGAAGAATTTGAACGAGTTTCAAATAGAACGCACATGAAGAATTTGTGAACGGACTGGATTGAGTATAGTATAGAGGGGAAGGGTCCGATCACATTCAATTAGCAAAAAAAATTCCAACTTGAAGAAATAGCTATAAGTGAATGCTATAGAGGACATAAACTCATATATATATATAGCAAATGAAGAAAAACGACGGCACAAGTGAAGACTTTGTAAAGTTTGAAGAATTTGAAAAACTGAAGAATTTCAAAAGTTGAGGCAAACTCAAATTGAAGATTTTCAACTTTTGTGGTGGCGTGACCCACCGTGTAAGAATGATGATTTCAGACACCGCGTACAATTGTCGTAGGGTTCTGAGAATCAAATTCTTCATTAATTTCTTCACACTTAGAGTGTTATTCTTCATTGATTGAAGAAAAACGTTTCTTCATGTGTTGCACATCTAAGTCATCAATTATGCATAGGTGTTAGGATGAGTGCATTTTCAAAGTACATTCGAAGATTCTAAGATATTTAGCTCACACCGCAACTTGCTAAATCTCTTCTCATCCAAGGGCTTAGTGAAGATATCGGCTAGCTGTTCTTCAGTCTTCACATGCTCAATAGAAATGTCGCCCTTCAACACATGATCACGAAGAAAATGATGACGAATCTGAATGTGCTTTGTCTTCGAGTGCTGAACTGGGTTGTGAGCAATCTTGATGGCACTCTCATTGTCACAGAGGAGAGGCACATTCTTCACGTTGACTCCATAGTCCTTGAGTGTTTGCTTCATCCATAGTAGTTGAGCATAGCAAGAACCAGCAGCAATGTACTCAGCTTCAGCAGTAGACAGTGATACGCAGTTCTGTTTCTTCGAGGACCAACAGACCAAGGATCGTCCGAGGAAATGACAAGTACCAGATGTTGACTTGCGATCCACATGGTCACCAGCATAGTCAGAATCAGAATATCCAATGAGGTCAAAGTCTGAGCCCTTGGGGTACCATAATCCTAGTGTTGGTGTGTGAGCTAGATATCGAAGAATATGCTTCACAGCCGTATGGTGTGATTCCTTCGGTGCAGCTTGAAATCGTGCACACATGCAAACACTAAGCATTATATCTGGCCTAGATGCACATAAGTACAATAAAGAGCCAATCATGGAGCGGTATACCTTGTGATCGAAGTCAGTACCATTTTCATCAGTGCATAGATGACCATTTGTGGGCATAAGAATTTTGAGACCTTTGCAATCTTGCATGCCGAATTTCTTCAGGACATCCTTGAGGTATTTCTCCTGAGATATGAATATCCCATTGTGCTGTTGACGAATTTGTAGACATAAGAAGAATTTCAATTCTCCCATCATAGGCATTTGATATTCTTCACTCATCATATAGGCAAATTCATCACTATAATGTTGGTCAGTACAGCCAAAGATGATATCATCAACATATATTTGGCACACAAATAGTTCACCATCATATGATTTAGTAAAAAGAGTGGGATCGAGCGAACCGGGTGTGAAGCCTTTCTTCATGAAGAATTCCTTCAATGTGTCATACCACGCCCGTGGGGCCTGCTTGAGGCCATATAGGGCCTTGTTAAGTCTGAAGATTTTGTCAGGATGTTTTGGATCTTCAAAACCTGGTGGTTGAGCAACATATACTTCTTCCTCAATCTTACCATTGAGGAATGCACTTTTCACATCCATTTGGTATAAGATGATATCATGATGGTTAGCATAAGCAAGTAATATGCGAATAGCTTCAAGTCTAGCAACAGGTGCAAAAGTTTTATCGAAATCAATTCCTTCAACCTGTGTGTAGCCTTGAGCTACTAGTCGTGCCTTATTCCTCACCACAACACCATTTTCATCTTGCTTGTTGCGGTAGATCCACTTTGTACCAATGATGTTATGCTTGCGAGGATCGGGACGATTGACCAGTTCCCATACGTTGTTGAGCTTGAACTGATGTAATTCTTCTTGCATGGCCTGAATCCACTCAGGCTCTAGAAATGCTTCATCTACCTTAGTGGGCTCTGTGATAGAGACAAAAGCAAAGTGCCCACAAAAGTTAGATAGATGTGAAGCTTTTGAGCGTGTGAGAGGACCTGGTGCTCTAATGTCATCGATGATCTTCTCCACTTGCACTTCTTTTGCAATGCGAGGGTGAGTTGGTTGCCGTTGAGGAATTTGATCAGCATTTTCTTCAGCATCAATTTCCTCAGCATTTTCTTCAGGTGCATCAGTTTGACGTTCTTCACGTTCTGGAACGAATTCTTCAGCATATTCTTCAGTAGGAATGATATCTTCAGTAGCCTTGTGCTTGATCGATTCCTCAGGTGCTGGTTCATCTAACACAGAAGGTAGGTGCTCTCTTTGCGAGCCATTAGTTTCATCGAACCGCACATCTACAGTTTCAACAATCTTGTGAAGAACATTGTTGAAGACTCTGTAGGTGTGCGAGTCCTTTCCGTAACCAAGCATGAAACCTTCATGTGCTTTCGGTGCAAATTTAGAGTTGTGATGAGGATCTCTAATCCAGCATTTAGCATCGAAGACTTTGAAATAACTCACATTAGGTTTCTTGTCAGTGAGGAGTTCATAGGCAGTCTTCTTGAAGAATTTGTGAAGATATACTCTGTTGATGATATGGCACGCAGTATCAATTGCATCAACCCAGAAATGACGAGGGGTTTTGTACTCATCGAGCATAGTGCGAGCCATCTCAGCAAGAGTCCTGTTCTTGCGCTCCACGACGCCATTCTGTTGAGGAGTATAAGGAGCAGATAATTCATGAGTAATACCAAGTTCATCAAGATAGTCATTGAGACCCGAATTCTTGAACTCAATGCCATTGTCACTTCTGATGTGCTTGATCTTCACACCAAAGTTAGTTGAAGCCCTCGAGGAAAATCGTTTGAAGACTTCCTGCACTTCAGTTTTGTAAGAGACAAGGTGCACCCATGTGTAACGAGAGTAATCATCAACAATAACAAAACCATATTGAGATGCTTCATTAGAGAGAGAGGAATAATGGTTAGGACCGAAGAGATCCATGTGAAGCAATTCGAATGGACGAGTAGTGGTCATGATAGTCTTCGCTGGATGCTTGGCCTTGGTCATCTTTCCAGCTTCACAGGCACCGCATAAGTGATCCTTGAGGAATTTGACATTCTCAATGCCAATGACATGCTTCTTCTTCGCAAGCGTGTGCAGATTCCTCATGCCTGCATGACCAAGTCGTCGATGCCATAGCCATCCTTCTGAAGTTTTTGCAAGTAGGCACACGGCAGGTTGTGAATCTGCAGAGAAATCAACAATATACAAGTCTCCTCTCCTAAAGCCTTCGAAGACTTTGGATTTGTCAGATTCCATAATCACAACACAACGATACTTGCCGAAGACAACAACCATATCTAGATCACAAAGCATTGAGACAGACATAAGATTGTATCCTAAGGACTCAATAAGCATGACTTTGTCCATGTGTCGATCCTTTGTGATAGCAACCTTACCTAGACCCAATACCTGACTTTTGCTTTTATCAGCGAAGATGATATGCTTCATGTGTGATGCTGATAAGGGAGCATCCATCAACAGATTCTTGTCACCGGTCATGTGATTTGTACATCCACTATCAAGTACCCATTCAGTGGCTTTGGGTTGATCATCCTGCAGATGAATTAGTGCAACTTACGAACCTCATATACTTCAGTAGTGAAGAATATGACATCACAATTCATCAGATCAATTTCATCAAGCAGTAGAACCGATAAAACAGAGGGAGGACGTGTGAAATGAAAGTTCATTTCATCATGGTTAGCCTGCGTCCTTTCAGGCATTTTTCTCAGGTCCCCAGCAAATTCTTCAGACGTTACAGCACGTCTGGAGACCTGACCCTGCAGAAGAGATTAGTTCTTTTTCTTCACCACCCACATCTGAAGGGGTAGCAAAGAGTTCATCACTCTGCGAGCTCCATATGAGAATGGTGGCAAAGCAGCCAAACCATTTCGTTTCACATAAGAGGGGTTAGGGTAAGCATATGAATAAGCAGAGAAATTCTTTGAGGACTTATGAACATAATAATTTGAAGAATCATGCTCATATTCATAGCCCTTGGCTCTTCCCTGCGAAACAGAGTTGTTAGCACGATGATGTTCATATGAGGACTTTGATCCATGTGAGGAATTTGATCCTCTTGAGGAATTTGGTCTGTATGAGGACTTGGATCCATATGAAGAATTTGGTCCATATGAAGAATTAGATCTGGGGTTCCTTTTCTTCACAGGTGGTGTCATGAGGACATTCACCTGAAGACTTTCAAGGCAGCTTTTGGGAACCCAGATTTTCTTCATAGGGGAACCGTTCTTGCAGTTAGTGCCAACACATCTAGCAAATACTTCACCATTCTAATTTTTGAACAGTTTATAGTTGGAGTCAAATGACTCATCAGAAGAATGAGAAGATTCACATGTATAGCCAGATAAATCAGATGGATCAACTGGAGGTCCCTTTGCAGCAACCCATGAGGTTTTGGGTACTGCTCGGGCTTCCAATAAGTACCATCCGCATTGAGTTTCCTCTCAAAGGCAATACCCTCTTTCCTAGGGTTCCTGTTGAGGATCTGCTTTTTAAGCACATCACAAAGAGCCTGATGCCCTTTGAGGCTTTTGTACATGCCTGTCATGTACAATTCCTTCAGCCCTGCATCGTTAGTGATACTAGCAATGTCCTCAGATGAGGAATTAGTGATAGCAGAGACAGGTGAAGAATTTGTAACATTTGAAGCATTTGAACATTCAGGTGAAGAATTAGCAGATTCTCGTTCAATGCATTTTAAACATGGAGGAACAAATTCTTCCTGAGCAGCGCTGATTTGTTGAGCAAGTAATGAATCGCGCTCCTTCTGAAGATCTTCATAACTCACTCTTATCTTCTCAAAGTCAGACAAGAGAGAGTTATGCTGATCTTGAAGGGAGTCATACTTAGAATGCAGTCTCTGAAGACTTTCAGCCAAGGCTTGTGACTGATCCATTTCTTCACCCAACATATCATTGCTCTTACTAAGCATATCATTAGCATTTTTCAAAGCTCTTTGTTGTTTAGCAGCAAGGGAAGCAAGTTTGACATAACTGGGTCCAAATTCATCACCAGATTCTTCATCACTAGACTCAGATAGGTAGCATTCAGTTACCTCTGCACTTTTTGCCATAAGGCATGAAGTAGAGGATGATGATTCTGGTTCGAATGTCATCGATTTGAGCGATTCCTTGAAATCCTCAAACCAAGGATCATGACGGGTACGATGGCCTTCATAGACATCAGAGAGACGGTCCCAGACAAGCTTCGCCTGATCGAGATGCATGATGTTTCTGAACTGGTTTCGAGACAGACTGGAGCAGATGACGGCCTTCGCTGTGAGGTTGAGTTGAGTGTACTTGCGAATGTCATCAGCTTCCGCCATCTTGCACAGATCGGTCAGACCAATCTTAGTGACGGTCCATAGCTCGCTGTCCATCACCATGAGACGCTTCTTCATCATAGCCTTCCATTTGGGATACTCGTGACCGTCAAAGATGGGGCACGATACTTTCTTCATATCTGCGGTCGACATAACTAAAACTCCAGGCGGTTAAACCAAAATCACACAGAACAAGGGAGTACCTTGCTCTGATACCAATTGAAAGTGTGTTATATCGACTAGAGGGGGGGGTGAATAGGCGATTTTTATGAAATTCTTCACTGAGGAATTTGCTCGTGAGGAAATTCCTTAGCGAAGAAATACTAGCAGCGGAATAAGTACTCAGAAGTAAACATAACAGATTACATGCATGGTCATCATGATGAAATGAAGACAAACACAGAGTACAGAAAGCGTAGGCACATGATAACTCTAGATGAAGACAAACAGACTGAAGAAATTGAACTGAGGAATTTGTGAAAGTCTTCAGTCAAAGTCTTCAAACACAGATATGAACAAACAGACAACACAGTAATGAGGAAATGAAGGTGTTGAGGAAATGGAATCAATAAGCTTGGTGAAGACAATGATTTGGTAGACCAGTTCCAACTGCTGTCTCAGTTGTACGTCTGGTTGGAGCGGCTGAGTATTTAAACTCGAGGACACACAGTCCCGGACACCCAGTCCTGAGCACACAGCTCGGGACACCAAGTCCTCACCGTATTCTCCTTGAACTAAGGACACACAGTCCTCGTCCAATCACTCGTGATAAGTCTTCAGGTGACTTCCAAACCTTCACAGACTTGGTCACTCGGCGATCCACAATTCCTCTTGGATGCTCTAGACCTTGACGCCTAACCGTCTGGAAGAAGCACAGTCTTCAAAGGTAACAAGCGTCGGATCCACGCAGGATCAATTTCTTCAGTGATGCTCAATCACTTTGGGTTTGTAGGTGTTCTGGGTTTGGGTTTGGATTTTCCTCACTTGATGATTTTCGCTCAAAGTCCTCGGAGGATGGGTTGCTCTCAAATGACAAGTGTCAAGTTCACGCGGAGCAGCCAACCAGCTAGTGGTTGAAGGGGGCGGCTATTTATAGCCTAGGGAGCAGCCCGACATGATAAGACATAAATGCCCTTCAATGATATGACCGTTAGATGGACAAGATATTTTAGGACAGCTGGCGCGTGGCGCGGCAACGGTCAGAAATTTGGAGTACAAATTCCTCAGGGCTATCATGTTCCTCACTGTGTAGGCAATTCGCACTGGCGAATTCCTAACTCCTCAGTCAGAGCAAAGTCCTCAGTGACCAGAAGAACTGCGTCTCCGTCACTGAAGAAATTGACTGAACTGTATGAGATTTCCAATGGCTTCACTCGAAGGGATTGGTAGGTGTAGGATTTGAGTTGAGCATCACATGGAAATTTTCTCCTTAGTATTTTCTCGACCCCCTTTAACAGTACGGTGTTTCCTATGACTCAAGAAAGAGAAAAATGAAACTACGAAAACAAAAGTCTTCACGCTTCACGTTCCTCGAACGAATACCATGTCTTCAAGGTCACACCAATTTTTTCACATTCAAAGTCTTCAGAAAGTCTTCAGAATATCAAAGTCTTCAGTCGAAGAACTTCATTTTTAGGGGTCGACTTTTACTGTAAGTTTCAAACTCCTCATAGACTTATAGACCTGTGTACACTCATAAACACATCAGATGCTTAACCTATAAGTCTTCAATACACCAAAATCACTAAGGGACACTAGATGCACTTATATATATATATATATATATATATATATATATATATACATACATACTAGCAAAAAAGCCCGTGCGTTGCAACGGGACAGAAAACACACACGCTTTTAACCCAATAACCACGACTCGAGACCCTGATAGGTAGACGTTCTTTATTTAAAATGGCATCACATTTGTGTTCCCGACGGTGGTCTCACTGCTCACACAACGAAAACGCATTTGAATGTGGTCAGTCCTAAGGCGTCTCTGTCTCACACACACGCGCACACGCGCTAGCACGCACATAATCGGTCAGAATAAGATGAGAAAAGTGTTGTTTTTTCCCGCGAGGTTTTTCAAAGTTGTGCATGCGTGGTTATCAATGTTTTTTCCCACTCAATCTGGTTTTAATGTGTGTTTATTTGCAATTTGGATCGCCGCCGATGCGAAACAAAAACAGATCATGCACTATAGATTAAGTTTGCACTCAAATTAATAGTTTAGAAATATTTAACAGCTAAAAGTAACAGCATATTTAGATTCTACACATTTTTTAATCAAATTTCATATGTAATATGTTAAATTCGGAGTTACGGTTTAAAAGATATGGATAATTTTGTTTTAGAAAAACTGCAGATTGATTAACCGAAAGGTTAGGGGGTTTTCTGCTAAAACACAAAAAACGATTCGTATGACTTAAATATGGACGGCGGGTTGATTACCTGAAACTTCAGGGGGTTTTCTGAGAAAGTTAAAAAAACGGTTTGTTATGACTTATAAATGGACTACGGGTTGATTTCAACAAACTGCAAGGACTTTTTTGCAAATAGGGATGACGAACGGCCGAAACCCACCGTGCTTTATTATTAGGAGTCCGTGCGTTGCAACGGGAGAAAAAAATAACAGACACTTTTGACCCAATAACCATAATATGTCCATGCCCTTTATTTTAGCGTGGCATCATTTTTGTGTTGCCGCTTATCCTCCTTCTCACCCTCAGTGGCCTTAGTGTTCACACAAACCAAAGTGTGTTTGAATGTTGTTTTTCCCCTGCCAGTTTTTTCAGAGGTGCTCATGTGTGGTTGTCGATGTTTTCTTTCGTATCTTTATGATTTTAGTGGTTGTCTATTTGCAATTCAGATCGTCGCGGTACGAAAGAAAAACGGACGTGCCCTAATATTTAATAGGTAAAAATATCATCATATTCAAATTCTACATATTTTTTCTATTCAAATTTCATATATAACATGTTAAAATCGGAGTTACGGTTTAATAGATATGGATAATTAAGAAAAATATTTGTTTGACTTAAATATCTTTTAAAATAATATTTTAAAAATATTTAACAAACAAAATAACATCATATTCAGATTCTACACATTTTTCTAATCAATTTTCATATATAACATGTTAAAATCGGAGTTACGGTTTAAAAGATATGGATAATTTAGAAAAACATTTGTTTGACTTATATATGATCGGCGGGTGAATTATCTAATACGTCAGGGGGGTTTCCGTAAAAATATAAAATAACGGTTCGGTTATGACTTAAGTGTGTACTGCGGGTTAATTCATAAAAATGCAGAGGGGTTTCTGCAAAAGTGCATGATGGATGCAAAAGTGCAAAAGTGCTTTATTATTAGAAATCCAATTCCCTAATAATAAAGCACGGTGTGAATTTGTAGGGTTCATCGTCGCTGCGTTTTTACAGAAAGCCCCCTGAAGTTTCGGTTAATTAACCCGCGCTCCAAATAGTAATAAAAAACGATTCGCTCGTTCACATGACCCGAACGGACAGACGCAACGCCGGGTCTCTGCCTGCCCCAATCTCGACTCCAGACCGTAGTCCTCCGGCGATCTCGGTTTCCTCTTCCTCAACACCTGCGCCGCCCGGTCCACGGGAGACAGTCCCGCCCCCGCCAGTGCCGCCTCGCTCTCCCCGCTCGCGGCCACCTACAACGCCTACGCCCGCCCCGGATCCCACCTTCTTCGACGACGTGGTCGACGTCGTTGCCGACAAATACGGCTGGGACCTCGACGCCGAGGTCCGGGTCTGGCCGCTCGACGCCGAGGACGCGCTCGTTGGCGCTGTGCAGCGCTACGAGTTTCGCGCCCGCGCGGGGGCGGCCACGGTCGCGCTGGCGCGGGCCTCCGACTGGGCCGTCAACTGGAGCCGCCCCGACGCCCCCGTGGTGGAGGAGGTGGTCGGGCTCGACGGGGTCGAATTCGTCGCCAGCGACGACACCCTGAGGTTTGGCTCCGGCGTCGAAGGACCTGGGCATGGTAGGGCCGTTCGAGCTGGTGGTCTCCGATGGCGCTGGACGGGGCCTCGCAGAGGTCCAGTTGCCGTCAGTGAGAACTCCCCCACCTGAATCCTTGATTGCAGAACCAAACCAGAGCCAGAGCAGTTTGCGTTTACAAGCGGGGGAGAGAAAAGGGATTGGGGAGGCGGGAGCCAAGCCAAATCAATCATTCAGGATGACGAGTTTCTGGAGCCAAATCGACATGCGCCATATCCTCCTCCCGAATTCTGCTCCTCCAGTGCACAACATCATCCCTACAGCACTTCAGCGTGGCCTCCAGGGAAAGAGAAGCCCCTCTGAACACCACCGGTGAGTGCTGTTTAACTTTTAGTTTTGTTGTTGCTTCAGATTTTTGCTTCTGGTTGCTTGCTTGCTTATGGGAATGTCTTTCCTAGGGGTGGAAAATCAAGGCCCAATATGTGAGATACCTGATCATTGGACTCTTCTTTTCAATGGCTTCTACTTAAATGTAACTTCCTGTATGTTCGAGTTTAGGATACAACACTTTATTTTGGCATGCCTGGGCAAGGTCTTGTTCTGGGTGGAAAAGGAATGGACACAAATACGATAATTAGACATATTCAGTTTTTGCTTGCAGAGTTAATTATAATGTACAGCAGTGATGTCTGTATATCTTTTATTGTTGTCTGTTGTATATCTGGTCCTTTTCCTCGGGGCGTGAGCTGGTGATTTATGTTTTTGTAACCCCCTAATTTTGATGTTTTAAAGTCACAGAGTTAGTGAAGTTTGGTAGCTTATAGCTAGACAAGTGAGCTTAAAAGTACACTTACTGTTGTGGTGATACAAAAGTTTTAGTTTCTGCTCTTTTTGTATGCCCTTTACGCGGTTCTGCCAAGTATATATATATATATAGAAAATATTTATTCTACAGAAATTGTTAATTGTTACTGTAGCTTTCATGCCTACCAGACCAAATCATAGGTAGGTGCTTTGTTTGTGAAGTGAAATAAATCAAACTGTTATAGTAGGAGGATTATCCTAACATAAGAGCCTTTATTTGTTTCATAGAAATCATGTATAGTTGGTTTAGACAACACTTAACTTGTTATTAAGATCAAGTTCAGTTGCTCCTACATTCTTAGATCGATTTGAGTTTCTACACCAAGCCTAGAGCTTAAATGTTAAAAGGCACATTCTGATTTTATAAGGAGCATTCTAACTGTTATTTTAAAAACAGATTCTGCTATTTTCTGAAACGAAATATGAGAAATCAAACCATATGGTTCTCCAATTTTGTGGTACTAAATTCAGATATATCAAAAGTGCTATTATGTTAGCTGCATTTAGCTTACATGAGCATGCCAAGCTAGATGATATTATAGTCCTTTAGCTGTTGCTATTCACTATTCTCTGCCACATCTTATAAAAACGTAGATAAGCTAACACCTCTGTACCAAATCATATAATTATCCACATCATTTCAAGAAACTCAAGCTTTTCCCATGTCTAAAGTTATCTGGGAAGATTGCTCTAACTGTTTTGAGTGTGTGCTCTTGGCAGTAACTTCTGAAAAAACTGAAATACTGACAGTGATATGTTTTTTCTGCACCAGATGTGGAAACTAAAAGGTGTATATAATGTAAAGGAGGCAATGTTCAGTTCCTAGGTGCGTAGGTGCAGCCCTGGCCCCAATAGCCTTGGACGGCCTGAACGGCGCGGATGAGTGCTTCTCCCTAGGGAGGTCCATGTCGCCGTCGGTGAGACCCGGCCTGAGCCGGCAGACTTCTGCTCTCATTATTTATTTTGTGTTCATCAAAGTTTATTTATTTTGCACCATATCGTAGTATGATCGAGGGACACAGGCAGAGATGGCCATGATGCTAGCTGATAGCACCTCTTAACTTCAGAAGTATACATGCCTTTTCTCTAATTAAAAGAGAGTTTCTTACCAACTATTGAGCCTACCAGTTATATAGATTTATGACTCTAAAGCCACTACTCAACTTCAGATGGTACTCTGCTGTAGAATAAACCTCCATAATTCTCCATCTAAGATACTGAAGTTTATTGATGATTCTTTATTTCAGGATATGTGGAAAAGGCATTTGCACTACATTTCAAGGCAGATAGTAGATTACATGGCTAAGCAGCCCACCTATATTACTAATTGTTTATTTTGTTATTTAAATTAAAATGGTTTATGTATTCTGTTGAAGCATTCACATGCCTTATTAATTTCAGGAAAAACAATTTATTATTTAATGGTTCATGTATTGTTATGTCTAAAATGAAAATTCCAAACAAAATCATAGTCATATGTTGTATTTATATGATGAATATAGATGTTCCAATCGCTATATTTAAACTAAAATTTTCAGAATAAATTGTGGTCTCTAAGCTTGTGTCATGTGGTCCATCAACTTAATGTATCAATTAATTAGCATGTCTAATTCTTGAGCGCTACCAGCAATCAGTTTTATTTGATTTGAATTAACAAGGCACGGGTCCTTTTGTACATATCTATAATCATGATAGACATTATGTTCTCGATGGCTTTATTTGATGGCAACAATTTTGTTACCCCGTTGCAACGCACGGGTCCTTTTGCACGGATCTGACTCCTTGGGTTCACCGTTACAATACGCTTCGTGGTACTAAAATTGTTTCGGTATAAAAGAATTCTTGTGTTACGACGTGTTGCCCGTCTGGGCCTGGGCAATATCTCTACTATTAAAGGGGGATCGAAGTCGTGATGGTTCGACCCCCCCCTTCCTATCGATACCTCCTCCCACCCCACGTACGATCTCTCCTCCCATAGGTCCCACCCATCGCTTCTTCCCTCCCCGCCCGGAAAATCTCTACTATTAAAGGGGGATCGAACGTCGTGATGGTTCGACCTCCCCTTCCTATCGATACCTCCTCCCACCCCACGTACGATCTCTCCTCCCATAGGTCCCACCCATCGCTTCTCCCCTCCCCGCCTGGAAAAAAAAGATAAAAACAAAACCCACGATCCACGAGCGCACGTCCCACACGCACGCGACTTCCTCATCTCCCGCACCGCTCCCGATCCCGTCTCTCTCTCCGCTCCCCAGAACTTTTTTCTCCGGCTTCCGCCCCACGGTCGCGGCGCTGTCCGTCGGCGATAGGAGTTCCATCAAGAAATTCTCCATTGGTGTGCAACGGCTATCCAATGGCACGTCGGCATCGACGGACGTGTTGGCCGCCGGGAACGCCACCCTCAGGGACGCCGTCGGGGCGGGGTTCTCGGTGCCGCAGAAGGCCGGAGACGGATGGTGCGGCGAGTGCGAGGCCGCCGAAGGGCACTGCAGGCTTGACACGGGGGCGCCAGAATAACACATGTTCTTCTACCCGGCGGTCAGGCTAGCAGTTCGTTTCATACTCGTTCGTCAGGTTCAGGTACCCAATAGTTGATAACTTCCGACCAGTCTATTTACAGGTGATGAAAGACTTCTCTTCTTTGATGCTGACACTTCATCTACAAGTACGTATGACTCTTTGTCTATAGGAAATCCGAACGAATTAAGTATGATAGTGGCATAAACACAAACAATTTAGTACTGTGAAGTGCGAACTTCTTTACAGGTGATGAAGTATCATGGTACTTTGAATCGAAGCCGTGTCTGACTAGAGATAGAACTTGTCTATTCCTAGCTACCTTTCCTTTTTTATACAGATTTATTTTCACATTGGTTTTTGATCTTTCTGGACCAAAGAAAGCAAACAAAAAGGCAATAGCAATGGCAAGCACATGAAATACTACTGCCTTATTTATCAGTGCTTTTCTTACCGAAATCCATCGTGTACATGGACTAATTCAAGCATTTGTCAAGTGTTTTATTTTTTTTCTCTTACGAATTCAAGCATCAATGTGCATGGTTCATTCTTCATCTATTTAATCGCCATTTGCCACTCCAGAAAGCTCTACAGTTTCTCAGGTTCTATTTGTGCTTCTCGTCGTGGTGCCGTTCAAGTAAATACGCAAGAGGAGGCGGTACATATGACCTCCTCGTCTGGGCTCCTCAAGTACAGTAACTCTGGCGGGACACCCTGCTCCACAGGCAGCAGCGACCTGGAGTCCAGCAGTGTCCACAAGCTGTAGAAACACCAATTCACCTACGAGACTTCAGTGACAGCCGAGAGCTCGGCTTCGGCGACATGTACAAAGGTAGATAACTGCCACGATCTCGCTATTTCCTTGGAGTTTGACATGGATCAACTTGCTGACGGAATCGGATTTTGTTGTGGTGTTCAGGGCAACTACTGGACTAGCTTAATTAATAATTAGGCACTACCTACTGCTTAAACTATATTTCCTTTCAGCTGACTTAAAGATGTTGGGTATTTTCTTCTATGAAGCTACTCTTGAATTTGATATATAATCTGCAGCCGTAATCGAAAAGCTGAAGAACTACATTGATTTTGCTATCCACCAAGTATTCTTATCCTTCTACATTGATTTCGTTAGCTGGTTTTCTTTATCATGCTTGTTACCTTTTCATGCAATTTTGCAAGCGAAATATTAAATGTGACAGTGAAGTAATAGTGGGCATTTGTTGTTATTTGTTAATGGTAATACTGAACAGAGCATGGTTCTGTTGTGGAAAAATATCCGTTACGTACAAAATTAACTTGTGGGCACACTTATATCATTTGTTTCTCAATTTCTCATCAAGCTATTGATCACGTATGGTGATACTGGAACAAAGGCTGCCCTAAAGGATGAGCGTGTATTTGGATCAATAAAATGTCATGTGTTGTATTTTTTCTCTTTTCTTTATCAAACTAGCCAGTTACTATCTAACAAAAGAAGAAGAACAGTAATAGACATACACTGTTTTTATTTTACTAAAATGTCTGCCATGGAAGCATGTTAGAACTAAAAATTTGTTTTGTTAACAATTTATGCTTTACCCTAATTTATGCCTTTTTGTTCAGGCCTTGCAGAGCATTTACCTTTGTAGCATATAATGGTCATCGAACTCTTAAAGCCAAGTATATGTCGTGATTGCTATGCATCAAAATCATTTAGTTAGGGTTACGGTTTCAGACAAAAAAAAACATTTTCTTGACACTGAACCTGGTCGTAAATAATAAAATTTCTTTATGCAGAGGAAGTATTTTTCCTTCTAGAGATTATGTTCTTAGGGCTTAACATAATTACTTATTGTGTAATTCTACAGATTGAAATGTAAGCTTGTAGATGCTTGAGCATGGGAGGCAGCATGGATTTCTCTATAAAGGGTGTCAGACACCACCTTGGGGTGAGCACATGCACATTTACCAGTATTCTTATCTTCACCGTCGGACCAATTCTGATATGATTATGTCATCTGATCTGTTTTCTCTTGACATGGGTAATTGCACCGCCATCGTGATATTTTCAAAAAACGATGGATCTATGATTGTGAGAGTAACCGCACCATGAACGGAATAAAGTGGCGTGACTAAAGTCAGTCAGATAGCAGGATCTTTATTCCTATGATAGCGGCAATGAGTCTGGTCAAGAGTTATGATTGTGCTTCAGTTTATTCATTTTAGAATTTATAAATCTTTTTGGGAGAGTTTATATATGTTGTACATGGATATGAAGAGTAAGAATGCTGATAATTAATTATTGTCTGACCATGTATCTACCTAGCAATTATCTGAATGTAAGACAGTAACCTGAAGATGTGTTCTTGCTCTTTGCCTCGATCATATTTTGTGCATTTTTTCCGATAGCAGCCATCTATAGATAAGACTGTCATTTGAAGGTGCTACGTGAAGTCAAAGCTGATGTTTCTTTTGCTGCCATTAGTCTGATTTTTGTTATGTATCTCGTCGACCAAATAGATCATACATTAAGGGGTGCCTCTTCGACAAACTATTATGTAGCATGCTATTTTTCTTTTCACTGAATTTTTTTATTGGCATCAAAATATTTTATTTGTGATCCTCTTCCTAATCGGACCAAATTGTATCAACAAGTTGTACAATCTCCCTTTCCCTCGCTTGATTGTTCATAAAATCATTTGTATGTTCCTAATTGGTATATTATGCTAGCGGTAGTTCATCCTTCCAGTTTAAGATAAAATTCGTCTAGATTTACAAGTTTGTGGATAAACAAGATGTTAACTTTATTTAGACATACGCCTGGAGGTGGACTGTAGCGTTGAGAGTATGAGCTGAGGTGGATAGTGGAGTGCAACTGTTATAGCTAAAAGGTGAAGCCTAGGGGGTGGTGTTGCCGCTCATCGTTGCCAAATGTCAATGGTGTGCCGATGTATTTCACCATTATCACGTAGCCCTCACCTCATTTAGTATATATATTCATTATATATAGATGTTGCCAATATCTGTCAAGTAACATCCACGACGGCAAGAAATTCTTAAAGTTTGAGAAGCGAATCAAATAAAGTGAGCCCATAGAAGACAAGCGGAAGGAAGTAGGATGTGCAGATGGTGATAGGATGGGAATATCTAGGAAGTGATTACGGTGGAGATTTGGAGTGGAGACGGGTGGGGTGATGGACAGAGGTGAGAGGTATGAAGACGAGATGAAGATGTGTGTGGCAGGAGATAACACACCTTGATTTGAACTGGTGTGTGTGCATGCATTGTGAAATGAAAATACAATTTTATTATAGATTTTATTTTTCTGTCTGAATCAGTTAGAGAGTTTGTTCTGCTGAATTAAATGGCGGGTAACACAAATAGAAGAACAACAATAATGTACATACACTGTTGGATCATTTTTGGCATTGTTCCGGTGTTGGGTTGTACTATCTCCGTCCTGGTTTATTAGTCCCCTTTGTATTCTGTGTCAAAGTTTGACTTTAAAATTTAACTAACAAAATGTTAATGCATGTCACAAAAAATAATAAAATTGAAATCTATGTTCAAATATGAATACAACGATATAATTTGTTATGACATGCATTAATATTTTGTTAGTTAAATTTATAATCAAAATTTAGCACATAATGCAAAGGGGATTTATAAACCAGGACAGAGATAGTAGTCCATAAGAAGCACTCGTCTAAATAACAAAGTCCATGTTATCACTCTATGGAGTTATCGTTTCACATCATATTTTGTGTCCCGTGGCAACGCACGGGCATTCGACTAGTCAATGCTAATGGGCCTTTAGAAACCTCCTCCCACCCCTTCTATCTTCTCTTCCACCCGAGAGCAAGGAGCAACGACACGAGCGCTTCTCTCAAACAGAAAAAGAAAAGGGCTGAGCTAGGGTTTGAACCACCATCTCTTAGGCCTGCTCGCCTGGCGTCCGTGGAGGCGATGGGGGCAGGAGGGGCATGGGCCAAGGGGTCGCCCGCGGTGGGGTGCTGGGCCGGGCGCGGCAGCACGGGACCCGTCGAGGACAGGGGCGCGTGTAGTGGGTGTTCCTCGGCTGCCCCGGGGTGGGCAAGGGCACCTACGCAGGCCGCCTCTTGCGGCTCCTCGGCGTGCCCCACATCGCCACCTGCGACCTCGTCTGCGGCGAGCTCGCCTCCCAAGGCCCCCTCTCCAAGCAGGTATTCCAGTTCCTCGCGCTCAATCTCGGGTCCTGATTCGTAGTAGTAGAAGAATTGATAGCCAGAGATCCCCCTGATGTTGACGACAGGGAGCCTAAGGATAGTTTTACCTGCAAGTGTTCCCCTGCATCAGCTACCAAATTGGCAACAATCATGGTGCTCTTAGTGCAGAAAGATGGCTTAAATTTGTATGAGAGTCGACCAATCCGACCACATGGCTGCGCAATTCTTGTATCATCATCGGCTCATCGCAACCCAGCTTTCCACCATTAGTTCTAGGTGATGCAATCCGTAGGCAGATGATGCATCAAAATATCGCATCCAGTTAGACAACACCAGGAGCTTGTTTCAGTGTAAACCACCCTGAGGGAGAGCATCCAATTGACAGCAACTAGGAAGCACCACTGCTGCCCATGCCATTAAGCACATGCTCCGCACTTCAGCAGTCAGCACACCAGCACCAAACTAATTAAGGATATATACTGACTAACTGTTTTTCGTGCTGTTGGTTCGTCGCAAACAAGCCAAATTAGTTAGCTTATTATGGAATAACTTTTTGAAACAGATACTATGGTTAAATCAGTCTAAAAACCCTCACAAGGTTGTGAATTTGGTAAGATAATCCACCAGAGCTGATTATGAAACCTGAGTGCAAGGATGTGCAACTTGCTCGGTCGATGCCTTCAGCTTGGGGTAGATTGTTCCAACCCTTCTATTTTTGTGCCGCTACACTTCCAGTAGCAGAGGCATCGATGATTGATGACAAGGCCCAAATAAGACTAAGCTGGAGGTTGTGTACAGTTTCATAATAACAATGTAGCAGCTGCACTAGAGGACACCATGGCTGTCGCATTGCGTAGGTCCGCTGAATTTGATGAGGGGAGGGCATGGAGCCGAGAAGGTTGGATCATGCAGTTGTTAGAATTCTCACTGTGTGTCAAACCTCCCAACGTAGCTGCTGTGTTCGGCAACTGCCATGTGATGGACAGAGGCGGCGAGAGGCGCATCATCATGGTTGGACAACAAATTCTGGGCTCAACTTTGATGCTCAATCAGAGATTGAAAACAAGGTTGAGTACAAACACTCTTGCTCAACTAATTTAAGCTCAGTGTTACCTGTTGATTAAACATCGGATATCCTCCCCAAAATGATATCATTGCACTGCACTGGATCTGACAAGGAGTGGATCCAGCTAGCTGTGTGATGGCACTTCCACATGCATAAGCTCCGTATCTCCGTAATTTTCCTTTTTCTGCATCTTTGCTTCCAAAGGTTGAGAAAGTATGTCTCATTTCTTCAGAATTTCTTGCATGAAGCTGACCGTTGTTTCTTCTTTTTTTCTTCTTTTTTTAGGAGTTAAGGTTGTATTTCTGAGGGGAGCATGTCTATTACCTTGATTGAGTTGACTTTTGGCTATTGTATTATTGTTACAACTTACCAGTGAAATAGAAAGAGAGTCATGTCTGAAAAGGTATTCTGCTTCAGTTGTATGCTTGCAGAGTAGTTGTTTTCTCCGTCCAAGTATTACTAAACTCTACCAAGTTTTAATGACACAACATTAACTTGTTATAGGATGCAGGCAGATGGGGCAATGCACTCATGAGCTCGCCACTATGCTTATAACTAGCTTGTTCAATTTCTCCTGTGAGATCAAATTACTTTGATGTGAATTTTCACAGCTCTTTGTGCTCTTTTCTTCTTGCTGAACTAATGTTTCCTTAGTAGGAAGACGCTAATGATGAGCAACATTCCTTGGGACACGCTGAAAATTCCAGAGGACACGAGTGGTGTCCCTTCAAATGCATGTAGCTTCCAATATGTATTATTTAACCTTAGTGATTGTATTTATAGACACTGTGTTGCTTCTGTTTGTAGTTGCCGAAGTTTTAAGGAGTCAGGGTAGCTTCCATATCTGTAGTTAGGGCTGACGATTGTGATATTGGGCCTGTACTGAATAATTTTGGGAGCGGCTGGGTAATTACAAGCCAGGTAACTGAAAGAGTCCTTTGGCCGCTGGCTAGCTAGCTGTTCGTATCTTACCATTATATGTCTTCCTCAGTACTAATTTGTGAATTATTTCTTTTTTCGAACTGTGAAGGAGGACTGCATGTGATGAGTTCAGGGCTTAAGGCACAAGAATAACTACGGCCATTTTAGCTCCAACAGTAAGTACACAACCAATCAACCATGCATTTTCATGACCCAGGTTTCTGAATTCTGGCTGGCAGGCTCGCTGGCACAGCCACATAATCTCACACATTCAAATTGCTAGCTACACAAAAAACGCCCGGATCTACGAGTAGAAATCCAAGGTAACACTTAGTGCCTACAAGCATTTACTTCATTTTTTATCTTCATGTAAAAAGAGAATGCAAGCTGAAATATACAGTCTGCAGATTCCTCATGTATGTTCAATTTTCAGAATAGGAAGAACGAGACCGACAGCCCTTTAATTAGATTGGCTGAAGCAGCATACATACATATTACAATTTTGCATTTTAAATTTGAAGACTAAGGCAACGACCGATCGATGTAATTGGTGGTGAATATCTGTTTTCTTGTTTGTATTTAATCTTAGAAAACAGAATCTCATCAAGAAAATCCGTAGGCATTGCAGTCTAATTATTCTAGGGATTGGAACCAGACATGTGACTGAAGACTGCTTGGAACATGTGATTCTGCAAAGTTTGCGTACATGCACCTTCTTGGATGATACAACTTCTCTATGTTTGTACCTCCTCGTCATTCAAATTTTACAAACTTTATGAATAAAAAGTAGAAAGTAATGTTCTCACTTCCTCTTTTTATGACCTTCATTATCTCAGTCTCAACAACATCCAGGAGATGTACCTATGTAGCTACTGTTAGTTCAAAAGCTTTATTTCACAAGTTAGCAATACGATATTCAGGTAGTTAAGCAGGTGGTATAGTTCTAATTTACTTTTGTCTCATAACACTTGGTCTCATAAACAGTAGAGACTGCAGCCCAGTGTTGCTCATTGCACACTTATACTTATTCTGATTTCTGATGGCCTCCTAAATTTGAATTATTGTCTTGATGTCAGGTGGAGGACCTTTGCAATATTATCAAGCTTTACGCCAAACTGGCACTCTTACTTGATCCCGTATTTACTCCTTCAAACAATTTGTGCGCAAAGTTGAGGAAGTTGGGGCCAGTAATCATGTTAGAATAAACTTCTTTCTTCCCTTAACAGTTTGTTTCCATAATGTGGGACAGCAGGATCCGAGTCCCACTATGAGGGACCGACCTTCAGAGATCAGCTACCGGCGTCATACTGCCCCTGCAAGGTAAACCTGTCATTTATCTTGGGCAAATGCTATCAACACCGTTGTCCCAAATTGCAGTGTTTGTCCCTCTTCGTTTTTTATTAGTCTCTGTGATTTCATTCTTTAGCATCTGATGTGGTAGACCGTTTAATCAATTTTCATGAATAGTCTAGCTCATGTGTTTCTGATCTAAGTGGTGCGACATTTTTCTTCATTGATTGGTAATGATATTGTTTCTTCATGAAGCCTCAAGAAAGTTAGACACTTCTTTGTATCTTCAAATTGGCTGTTGATTGATGAGCAAAGATTGATTTGAGCCGTCTATATGTATAAGTGCTCACTTGCAACCTTAAAACCAGTCACAAAATTGTTTGGGTCCATGTACTGCTTAAATAACCTACTGTGTATTTAACTATTGATGATGTGTATAGGCAAAACAAATTTGGAAGCAAGGCAAAAGATTTGCCATTTTCATTCATTAAGAAGAAGGTTTAGGAGTTTTGGCCAAAGGCCGAATTACAAAGCATTACTCTCGTGGCATTACATTACTCAAATTTTTTGCCCCTGGCAGGCACCACATGGAAGCCTCCTCTTTGATTTTAGCAACAATCACTCCCACTGACACCGCGGTGTTGAGAAAAACACGAGCATTCCTCTCCTTCCAAATTTCCCACGAGATAAGCATCATTAAAGAGCATGATAGTTCTTCTCTCCTCAAGTCTCAGATCCATTTTTATCACCCTTTGGTATGTTTTGTGGGGATCTTTTTTATCCAGCGCATAAATGTTGATTCGTTCATGTGTTTAGAAGTAAGAGGTGCAGCATGCCAGGGTCCTCGAAGGAGTAGTAGAGCAGAGGATCTTCTTAGCGATTTGGATGTACAGAGTTTATGATACAAAAACCTATTTTATTTTTGTACCGGCTATTGAATTTTCTCCTTTCTATCTCTGAACCCTTTTGATATGTCCTTTACCCCTGATTTCAGCCTTTTAAGGTATGTTCTTCTTCCGGGATTGCAGAGAGCATGGATCGCCATATGGAAGGAGATGCCATCCTTGGCATGTTGCTGCCATCTTTCTAATCCTTGCACTGTAGACACCTCAGTCTATCCATGTAGGTCATGCCTTCTAATCAATTTTTTGACTCTTATGTACGCGTGTGCTCTTGCATTACTTACTAGATCGTGTTGTATACGATGATCCACTGTCAGCTATACAAATGTTCTGATTTTAAAACCTTGTCAAGTTCAGTTCAGATTTAATTTTACTTCACCTCTTTTTGCATGGACAATGTGTGTGGTGTATAGACGACCACTATGTGAAATTCATAGGCATTGTGAGGGCATGGAGAAAGGATTTGATTTTGATTCTTTTTTCAGGGTTCATAACGGTTACCTTGCTACACCTGCACATGTGGAAAACTTAAACTTGGCAGTCTAAAATTAAGCAGCAAACTTCATTGCCGGTCATCTAAAAATTTAGTGACAACAGCTGGCACACGAGCTTCATTTTTTAGTAGAGATAGTAGATGATGCAGATGACAGTTCTACCTCTTTGACTGAAACAAGAACTTTCTCACCAAGGGCATACCTACAAAAGACAGGGGCATACCTGCAGGACAGCAGGAGGTCCTCAGGCACCCATCCAACGTTTACGAGTCGATGAGTCGTTCGAAGGTTGAGACTCATAGACTAATCGTGACTAGTCTAGACTACTGCTGGACTAGTCGACATGGTACTGTAGTTCACAACTGCAGTAATCAATTACCAAAACCTAGTATTAATATGTAATATATACTATAGAAAGTGCATTGGAGCATCAATTTGTCCTGCAGATTAGGCCAATAAGCATATTTCCATGTTGGGTCCTTGCTCCTAGTTGGCTTCTTGCAGGATCCTTCGATGGATCATATTGCTCCTCAACGTTTACGAGTCGACGAGTCGATGAGTCG
Organism: Aegilops umbellulata; assembly: GCA_032464435.1. Lineage (NCBI taxonomy): Eukaryota > Viridiplantae > Streptophyta > Magnoliopsida > Poales > Poaceae > Aegilops > Aegilops umbellulata. Next base: position 180,223,990 of record CP136058.1, read on the forward strand.
TTCGAAGTTTGAGACTCACAGACTAATTGTGACTAGTCTAGACTACTGCTGGACTAGTCGACATGGTACTGTAGTTCACAACTTGCAGTAATCAATTACTAAAACCTAGTATTAATATGTAATATATACTCCCTCCGTCCGGAAATACTTGTCATCAAAATGAATAAAAGAGAATGTATCTAGATGTATATTAGTTCTAGATACATCCTTTTCTATCCATTTTGATGACAACTATTTTCGGACGGAGGGAGTACTATAGAAAGTGCATTGGAGCGTCAATTTGTCCTGCAGATTAGGCCAGTAAGCATATTTCCATGTTGGATCCTTGCTCCTAGTTGGCTTCTTGCAGGATCCTTTGATGGATCATATTGCTCATTGGCCTGAGCTGCAGCTGCTGAATACAATACTTGAGATATTTCTGGCATAGACATTGCACTTCACACCTAAGGATCTTGAAACTGAAGCAAACAAAACGAAATAACGAAGAGGGCACGGGTAAAAGTCGAATCAAGGAAGGGAAGAAGAGAAGGGAGAAATTACTATGCTAGTATGCTTGCTTGCTTACTGCAACCTGAGGGACGAGCGGATCCAGTAGCCAGAAGGCAGCAGAGGGAGGGAGGCCGTAGGGACAGATCTAGGGAGAGCAGAAGCAATGGAGGGAAAGGGCCAGAGCAGAGGAGTGCAGATCCATGAAGAGCATAAGCAATGGAGGGAAAGGGGCAGGGTGGCTGGCTCACTTATCCCCTCCCAATCCCTAAAAAAAATTGAGTCGAACGACTCAAGGTGCACGACTAGTCTAGACCAGTCTACGACTAGTTCTTCGACTCATCGACTCGGCGAACTAGTCTACACGAGATTTCTAGTCGACACCCAGAATGCGACTCATAAACTAGTCTAGCGACTAGTCTCGACTAGTCCCTCGACTCGTAATCAATGCACCCATCACACATTCACCAAAGATATGGAGCTACCATTTTAGATTAGTAGCATATTGGTACATAGTGTGTGTGTTTTAGCATATTAGTAATAGCATACCTGCAGGAGGTCCTAAGTTTGTTCAGTTCTATACAAATTTGAGTTGGTATGTAGTGTTGAGAGGATCCTAAAATATTGTACTACATAATCTCTTTCCAGGTTCTTGAAAACTTGCACTCTTCTGTTGAATTTCGCATTTTGGTCGATCTGTACTGCATCTTTTATTGTTGTCAGCCTAGAATTATATCGCATTTTTATCTTGTACGGGCAGATTCATAAGTATGCCTTCATACTAATTTGACTGCATGATTTAATTAGTGGCTGCAATATTATTTCATGGTCCACAACAGAACTGAAGCTGCCAAAATGAAACTTTCTTCTTCTCATGTACTCCCTCCGTTCCTAAATATTTGTCTTTCTAGACATTTCAAATGACTACTACATACGGATGTATGTAGACATATTTTAAAGTGTAGATTCACTCATTTTGCTCCGTATGTAGTCACTTGTTGAAATGCCTAGAAAGACAAGTATTTAGGAACGGAGGGAGTATCAAAGTATTAACCAACCAATTTTTTTAGTATCTAAATTGTTATCTTTAGGATGATAACAGAGAGTGTTGTCTTGAAGATCCTTTTAGATTTTTACAAGGAGGCCTTTGTATATGCAGATATTCCAGTTTATTAATTAATCTACCAGCGGTGCTTTGGATTGGCTCATGACCTTCTGTTGATGTTCATTTATATTTGAGAACTAAGGGGTCTATTCTTTTAACCATGAACCGATTTAAGTAGCAAGTCCGTTTTTTGTTGGTTAGTTGTATCATTGTTCTTCAACACTGAGCACTAATTGATAACCAGCCATGATCATCCATCCATTGATTTAGTTTGGTTTTTTCTTTTGTTAGTTCTAGCTAAGTGAAATCTATCTGAAGCTTTGAACCTTAACAACGCCCGTGATTTGACTCTTGGTGCTTGTGAATTCTGAATGAAGTACAAGCAGCCAATCTTTTTGAATGAATTTGTTGATGATTTGCATGGTTATTCTTCATTCTGGGTGCATGGCTATTCTTGCGTTTGAGCCTTAGGCAAGCAGCAATGAAATCTGATTGCACTGTTTGTGAGCCATTTAAACTGAAATCATTCATCCATTTTATTCAGATAGTTCATCCCAATATTTTGGATCACTATTGTACTTCTATTTCAACAACAGAATTTGTTTCAACTTGCCATGTGTCCGTTCACCAACAGTACCGAGACCATGCAACTTGGAACATCAAGTAAGAGCATATCCATGTTTTACTTATTATATTCTTTAAGAAAGCTATGGGAGTTACAAACTAAAAATATGAATTGTTCAAAATTTGTTCGAACAATGTTGTTCTGTTATGGTTGTAGTTGTTTGAGTGGTATTTTTTTTTCAACTGTTTAAGCATATATTTATTTATTTTGCATGGCACTTTTGCTATAAATTACAAATGATATATAATATTCCAAAAAATATTCATCACCATAAAAAGGATTCTAATTTAAAAATTATTCTTGAATTTTATTAATACATCCAAAAAGGAAATACTTCGTTTAACCTTATTCTCGGTGTTTCCAAAATTTAGATAAAGTTATATTTAATATTTCGCCCGGTGCAACGCACGGGCATTTGTACTAGTGATTGTAAAACACCCTAGAATGATCATATAATAGCATGAATACTTCATAAATTATAGATACGTTGGAGACGTATCAAAGAGCAATGGTCGAACGAGGAGGAGGAGGAGGAGGAGGAGGAGGAGGACGACAACAATGATGATGACGACGGCAGCGGTGATGTAAAGCCAATGATCAGCGGAAAGAAGCGTCGTCGCCAAGATGATGTTGCGGGGCCATCCAACAACAACAATAAGAAGGACTAAATTAATTAGACTGTATATACCTCTGTTTTTGTTCGCTCATATTAATTGGTTATCTCAATTTCCCCTGTCAATCTCATCGCAGACAATTAGTAATACGTATTCGACATAGATGTTTTACATTATCGCCCACATATTGGTTTCTTGAATTGTGTGCCCTAACGAGCAAACAACTCAAAAAAAGACCGTATGGGCTGTCTATAATGATCGCACATAATTCTGATTACCGAGTTGTTTGCCGGGTATCACACAAATCTTGTTACGCCGAATCATTTGTGTTCAACTCGATCATCGCAAACGGTTCATCAGAGTGAATTGTTTGTCGTATATCACACACATACACACACCTTGATATGACTGCCCGTTTCTGTTGTTCTATCTCATCGCAAACACTTCGTATGGATTAATCGTATGCCCAGCATCGCACACGGAACTAAAATCTGAATCGTCTTTGATGCATCCTTCATCGCAAACATTTTGCATCTTTTTTGACAGTTTTTTACATCACCGTTTGCGATAAATCCATCACACACAATTTTGTCAAAGGTTCTCTGATTTGTAGTTGCGTTAGCAGCATCCTGCAGTAGTGCTAGCTAGGCGTAAGGTATTGTTTCAAGTATTGTCATCCTTCAAATTAATTCCATAGTTGGCTTTCATAATAGATTCATATGGTTGTTTAATACTCTTCATAGGTTAGTGTTTGATCCTTTTCTTTAATGGAAATTGGAACATTATATTTCCTTCTTTCATATCAATAATAGCACGTATGGTTCATAGGAAAGGCCTACCAATTATCATAGGACAAGACGAGTTGCATTCAATATCAAGCACAATGAAATCCACATGCACATCATTTCTATTAGCAAGTATGAGCACATCATTTATTCTACCCTATGGTTTCTTAATAGTTGAATCTACTAAATGCAAATTAAGGGAACATGCATCCATATCGGTGAGACCTAGAACGTCACATAAAGATTTTGGTATAGTAGAGACGCTAGCACTTAGATCACAGAAAGCATTAGATTCATAATCTTTAATATTTACTTTAATAGTAGGTTCCCATTCATTGTGTAATTTTCTAGGTATAGAAACCTCCAATTTTAGTTTTTCTTCATGAGCTTTTATCATGGCTTCTACAATATGTTCAGTAAAAGCTTTACTTTGTTTGTAAGAATTAGGTGAATTTATCATGGACTGCAACAAAGAAATACATTCAACCACATAACAATTATCATAATTAAAGTCCTTGTAATGCAAAGTAGTGGGTGCATCACTATTAAAAGTCTTTACCTCTCCAAACCCACTTTTATCATTTTTATTATTAAGATCATCACCCTCCGAACAATTGGGACTCCTTCTAGCTTAAGTTGACTCATCCCTAGTCCCTTTTTCATCAAGTTTTATATTACTAAACAAAATTTAAATGGGTGTCACACCAATCATTTTAATATCCTCATCATGATTATGATAAAAACCAGGTGGAATGGCCTTTTCTAGGAATTCTCGTTTAGATCTCAACCTAGCGGCTCTCTCTTTATGTTCATTACTGGAGACTTGTTAGATTTAATAGACCCATTAATATCATGATTAGGTGGTAAAATTTTAATTTTAAGAGTATCCACATCATGAGAAATTATATCCATGTTTCTAGCCATATCATCAAGTTATGTCGTTTTTCTTCTACCGTAGCATTGAAAATCTTTTGGGAACTAATAAATTCTTTAATGTGGTTCTCAAGATCAGTAGGTATCCTATTACTATTATTGTATGAATTACCATAGGAATTAACATAATTATTAGAGGAATTTCCGGGATACGGTTTAGGATTGAATTTACCTCTATAAGCAACATTGTTGAAATTATTTCTAGCAACAAAATTCACATCAATAGCATCATTATTTTGCTCAATCAAAGTATATAGTGGCACATCATTAGGATTAACATGAGCATTTTTACTAGTAAACATATTCATGAGAGCATCCATTTTATCATTGAACATAGCAATTTCTTCGACAGAGTTTAGCTTCTTACCAGTTGGAGCTCGTTCGGTGTGCCATTGAGAATAATTTGTCATTATATTATCAAGAAGCTTTGTAGATTCTCCCAATGTAATTCCCACAAAGGTACCACCTGCAGCAGAGTCTAGAAGATTTCTAGAAACAAAGTTTAGTCCCGCATAGAAATTTTGTATTATCATCCATAAGCTTAAACCATGAGTGGGATAATTTTGGACCATTAATTTCATTCTCTCGCAAGATTTTGGAATATGTTCTTGCTCAAGTTTATTAAAATTCATAATTTGATTTCTAAGAGAAATAATCTTAGCGGGAGGAAAATACTTGGCAAGTAAAAGCATCCTTGCACTTATCCCATGAATCAATACTATTGTGAGGCAAGGATGAAAACCAAGTTTTAGCACGACCTCTTAGCGAGAGGAAATAATTTCAACTTAATAATATCATTATCCACATCTTTTTTTATTTTGCATATCAGATAATTCAACAAAGGTATTAAGATGGGATGCATCATCTACATTAGGATTTCTGGAAAACTGTTCTTTCATAACAAGATTTAGCAATGCAACATTAATATCATATGACTCCACACTAGTGGCAGGAGGAGGAGCAACAGGAGTATTACTAAAATCATTATTATTAGTATTTGAGAAATCACACAACTTTGTATTTTCTTGAGACATAGTGACCGAACAAGTAAACAAGCAAACTAACAAAGCAAGACATTTTTGTGTTTTCGTTTCTTAGAGAAGTGGAGGGAGATGAAAAAGAGAGGCAAATAAAAATGAACATAAAAAGTAGAGCAACTAGATGATAGTTTGAGTGAAGGTACTTGTAGTGATTTGATGATGTCTCCCAGGAAACGGCGCCAGAAATTCTTTCTGCTACTTGTGAGCTGTGTTGGGATTTTCCCCGAAGAGGAAGGGTGAAGCAATATAGTAGCGATAAGTATTTCCATCAGTTGAGCACCAAGGTTTATCGAACTAGAAGGAGCATCAACCAAATCCTAGTGAACAACACCTACACACACAAAAGCAAATACTTGCACCCAACACGAGCAAGAGGGTTGTCAATCCCCTTGAACTTGTTACTTGCAAGAATCAAATATTGTGTAGGTAGATGGATAAATTGCAAAAAAAAATAAAAGATAAAAATACAGAAGATATTTTTGGCTTTTATAATATGATGAAAGTATACCCCAGGGCCATAGTTTTTGCCAGTGGCTTCTCTCTCGAAACAATAGCTTACGGTGGGCAGACAAATTACTATTGGGATAATGATAAAAGGAAGCATAGTTATGACATATTCATGGCAATGATCATGTATATAGGCATCACATCCGTGACAACTAGACTGACTCCTGCCTGCATCCACTACTATTACTGCACCAATCGACCGCTATCCAGCATGCATCTATGGTATTAAGTTCATGACAAACAGAGTAATGCCTTAAGCAAGATGACATGATGTAGACAAAGTAAACTCAAAGATTATGATTAAACCCTGTCATTTTGCCCTTAATAGCAATCGTACAATACATGCCTCGCTACCCCTTCCGTCACTGGGTGAGGACACTACAAGATTGAACCCACTAGAAAGCACCTCTCTCGCTGAGATAAATCAAGCTAGTTGGACAAACCAAACATATTGATCAGGGGCAAATACAAAGCTATAACAATCATTCATAAATAAAGTTCAGAAAAAACTCAATTACTTCCAGTGAATAATATGATCACAAACCCGCAATTCATCGGATCCCAACAAACACACCGCAAAATAAGATTACATCATATAGAACTCCAAGAAGATCATTGAAAACGTTGTATTGAAGATCAAAGAGAGAGAAGAAGCCATCCAGCTACTAGCTACGGATCCATAGGTCTATGGTGAACTAATCATGCATCATCGTAAGGCAGAAAGGATGATGTAGAAACCCTCCGTGATTGATTCCCCCTCCGTCAGAGTACCTGAAAAGGCTCCCAGATGGGATCGCAGAAGAACAGGAGGTTGGGGCGGCAAAAAAGTGTTCTGGGTGGATCTCTATTGGTTTGGGAATTTTTATGAATTTTTAGAGGCGGAGTTAGGTCAAATGGAGCTGCATGGGGCCCACGAGCTGAGGGGCCCGCCTACCCGTGGGACGCGCCCTGTGAGCTTGTGGTTCTCCCGTAGGTCTTCCGGTCTCCCCCTAAACCTTCCATGGTCCCTTCTGGTCCAGAAAAAATCACCGTCAAGTTTCATCAGGTTCGGACTTCAATTGGTACTAATTTTCAGAGAAGCCAAAAACAAGAAAAAAATAGGAAGTGGCACTGGGCACTTGGTTAATAGACGAGTCTAAAAAATGTTATAAAATAGCATATAAATGCATATAAAGCACCCACGATTGATAATATAATAGCATGAAACAATAAAAATACGTTGGATACGTATTAGACTGCACAAGACCTCCGGGCCCAACGGTCTCGACATGAAAGTCTGAAGGTCGCAGCCGATGGTGAGAATTACTTGCACCTTTTTCCAGTTGTAGTGGGCTTTATTCAGGCATCTGGCTCACGTGTTGTCTTGTTGTTGGTGCAGCTATGCTTCCTTTGATGCTGGGGTGTACTGGTTTGACAAGGCTTGGTGTCATGGTTTCCCTCATTGAGCGGATGTTCGAGGCATTGGAGCGAGTTGAGGGAGCTCTGTGGGGTCATGAGGTGGGAGATGACACCACCCTTCAGCGCATTGCCACAAGCTTCATAGTGTCTATTGGATCTTCAGGATGGCGCGACTACTGCAGGGGCTACCATCCTGGGTGGTCCGCCCGTGCTATTGTCACCATAGAGCTGGAGTCTCGTCCTTCTCAAAGCTTTTATGGCGAGGTAGAGTCGATTGCGTCGTTTCGTGCTGCAGAGAGCCGCCATCGGCGTAAACTTGTATCCTGAAATGGAAAAACTTCACAATTTCCTTTGCCATGCTTATTAGTAAGACCTCATATTTGCGCTTTTGAAACGAGTTTGTGGTTTGTTTTGCCATATAGGCGATGGTGTGTGCCCATTCCTGATGAAAGTGGAGGTCGCATTGTTTTTATTGACGTCGTAAGTATATTTAGTGGGGCTTGGTATGACCAGAATGTATTATTCAGTCCCACGGCATCCCCTAGGGTTGCTCTCCTCATGGAGGACTACCCAATAATTGCGTCGATGCAACCCTAGACTACATGACTGTGGGAGGTCGGCAGAAGAAGCATGCACAAGGTTCTAGAGCAAATACAAGAAACGTATGATGCAACATTTGTGCGGAGCTGCGGGGAGGCTCACTTAGAGCGATGCAACCCCCAAGTCCAACATCAAAGAGATACATTTTTTCATTTGCAATTTTTCTATCCAAAGGGGTACATGAGAGTGTTGGTGCTTAATAGTTATATAACATGCTTTAGTAAATGATAAAAAGGGAAAGAAAAAGAGGGAGGCCTCGGTGGCCTCCTTATTAATCAATCTATTTCTTTTTGAGCTAAGGTACACATGCTATGCATGTTTGAAGTTAGTATGTAGAAGTATGTAATACTTAGAGTTTATGCATAAAATAAATGGAGATGCTCGACATTCCAAGGTCGCGATGTGTCCGATCTGATTTCCTGTTGTGGAGGTAGTAGGCCCCATTGTTGAGGACCTGGTGGATGACATAAGGGCCCTCCCATGGGGAGGACAGTTTGTTCTTGCGTTGTTTCTTCTTGAGACATAGGATGAGGTTGCCGATGTTGAACTCATGTGCTCGCGTGCGCCGGCCTTGGTTCCGACACAATTTCTGTTGGTAGATTGTGGTGCACTCAAGGGCGATGAGGTGTGCTTCCTCCTTCGCGCTCACATCATTCTATCTATTTTCTTCCGCAACCTCCTCGCCGTATGCATGAACTCTTGGCGAGTCGTACTCTATACCGGAGGGTATAACCGCCTCTACTTGGTGCACCATAAAGAATTGTGTGTAGCATATAGATTTGTTCGGTGTTGTCCGCAAGCTCCATAGGACCGACGGGAGCTCCTCCACCCAGTTGCCCTTGGTCCATATTAGGGGCGTTATGAGTCGTCACTTCAGGCCTGACATGATTAGTACATTTACCCATTCGACCTATCCGTTGGACCAGGGATGGGGCGGTGAAGTTTGATGTTGATCCTCCTTTTGTGGCAGAATTCCAGGAACACTGGGGTGGTGAAGTTTGACCCATTATCCGTGATGATACCGTGAGGGACCCTAATTTGTGGATGGGCATGGAGACAAATTTGACCGTCGTTTTGGCCTCTGCGTTTGTTACTGGCTTGTCTTCTATCCACTTTACGAATTTGCCGATAGCCACTAGGAGGAACTTGTGGCCTACCGGTGATGGTGAGAGCTTTCCGACCATGTCCAGTGCCCACACCGCAAATAGCCAGGTCAGTGGGATTGCCTTCATAGCTATTGCATGCATGTGGGTCTTGTTGGTGACGTTGATAGATGTCATAGTTCCAGACAATGTTTTATGTGTCGCGCATGGCGTGAGGCCAGAAGACACCATGGCAGGATGCCTTGCCTGCTATGGTTCTGGGGGCTGCATGATGTCCGCAAGCCCCCGAGTGTATCTCATGCAGGAGCTTCTTTCCTTCCTCGGTGAGGCGCTGTCAGAAGATTCCTACTTGGCTGTGTTTGTAGAGCGCCCCGTTGATCACCGTGTATGCTTTGGACCGGCAAACGATGCAACAGGCTTATGTCTTGTCTTGTGGTAGATTGTCGTTGATGATGTATGCTAGCAATGGTTGGGACTAGTCTGGGATGACTGTGAATACAACTTCCTCTAGAACTGTCTGGACTGGCTTAGTCATGACATTGTTACCAGTTTTACTGGCATACTACGAATCAGGGCTCAGTGTTGTCTCTACTTGACCTTGTGTAAGACCCTGGATTTTCCTTTATGGAAAATTCTTTTCAAGTTATGCCTCAAGTGTTTTTCTTTTGGATATCTTGATTTTTGTTTGCACTCTTGTGTTTAATTTAGAGTAGTGGCTTGCCTAGTGACTTGGGATTAGGGTTTTGCCTCCCAAAACCCTAATTGCCCCTTCTACTAACAGAACCCTAGGACCCCAGTTGCACTACAACACCCTTATTCCTTGCACACAAAATCACCAAAATATTTGTAGATCTCCTCTTACAAATATCTTTACCATTTCCATCCTAAACCACCCACACCCAAGTCAAGGTTTGACAAGAGCATCCCTCTTAAGTTTCTGCGGGGTTACAAAGCAAGTGCATCTTAGCTTCATCCTATGAAGCTGAATTTCTGCATACACTAGCATGCATCCATATCATGATCATACAAAAAATTTGAGCCACATCAACCCACCATAGCTTCCTCCACAATTTCTCAAACATCGCATCCACAAGACCACATTGTGAAGGACGCATATTTTTCATCCACCCACTTGATTCCGAATTTGTCATGATGATTAAACATGACAAAACACCACTGCCACTCAATTTTCATCAATATCCATCACACCATTTGAGCCCCACCATCACCAAAATGGCCTTAATTTTTTCATGCATGTTATCCATCATATAAGACTAGCCTCCACCAAAATTTAGCTTCATTAGACACATCATATGATCACAACCTCCTCCCCATGTTTCTGTACAAATTGCCAAGTTGTACATGAAGTACCATTTTGAATCATCCACTTGCCACCAAAATTTACATGCATGTGTGTCACCATCTTAGATCACCCTACCTGAAAAATCAGCCCAAATGGCCTAGCTATTTGTCGATGTACTAAATTAGGGGTCCCTTAGTACCCCGGGCTTGTTCACATGTAGTTGCAGCCCTCTGGACCGCAAGGCCTTGGAAGAGGATAACTCGACCCAAGCCTCAACACTTGGACACCAAGACCATGAAGAAGACCTCCAGGTAGGTGATCGAGAAGTACTAAGTTAGTACTAAAGATTAAGACTTCAGTTGCCAGGAAGCCTCGCACCGGCGAGCCAAGACCTAGCAAGCTCCTTGCCGGAAATCTTCCCCCTTCTTGCTTCGCGACCGCTCCACCTCATCGACCAACTGATGGCTTGTCAAGATTAGGCGTCGAGCGGGCGAGCGACTTGGGGAAGATCATTAGGACGCATGTCAGCATGTTGCATTCGGATCGACTTTGTTGACTCCCGTCTAGTGGACATGTAGAGGAGATAGGCTCATCCATGTTTACAACATAGATGGAGAGACGACTTTTGCCAAAGGGTTGCTATCAGTTCATGGCACATTGAATGCCCTGTCCTAGTCCGGCAGGATTTGGTTGGATAGCATCGAGACCACTATTCACATACATGTAATGACTATCTTGCCAGTGTGGTGACCCCTTTTCGTCCATAAAAGGAGGCCCATGGCTACCTTGGCACGGGTCGACACCTTGCTCACTCTTACACGGTAGCTGCACCTTGCTCGCACATTGCCGACAAGCTGCATTTGTAACTTGAGCCCCAAGTCAATCCACCCAACAAGCATGAGTAGGGTTTTATGCCTCTATGGCGGCCCGAACCTAAGAAAACCTCGCGTGTTTACTTTTGGATTTGCTCTCCGTGCTCGTCGATCTCCCAAGGCGAACTGCAAAGGGATCCTCGCCGGTCCCATAGATCGTCGTACCCCGACATCTTTGGTGCGCTAGGCAGAGGGATTGCTTGTGCGGATCTACTCTAGCAGTCTTCGTGCAAGTTTCGCCATCTTCTTCACCCATGGCGGCGAAGAAGAAGAGCACAGTGGTAGGTGCACCGTCGGGCTCCAAGCTACCATTCTAGACGCCTTCGGTGGGCGGGATCGATGGCGAGCGCTCTCCACAACCTTTTGGCGATAAGAGTCATACTCGCTCCATCGGAAGCCAAGACCCATGCTTAACTACGTCTAGAGGCAGTGCTTTGATTCACAAGGTCATTGCGGCTACATCCCAGGACGATGCTGCGGGGTCCATGAATGCCAGAGTGGCGGGATGCGCGCCGAGGCCATCGCAAGATGGACATGTGATGCTTCCCCACAATGATGTCTACCCTGCCCAACAGCTAGGTAAGGAGCATGTGCACCATTCTCATGGTACACATGGCCTGCCACCATGCCAAACTAATGGCGCACATCGACCGCGGTAGCCTAACAGAGATGGAGCCCCTTCCACATTGCATAGAAGTCGAGCAACCTCTCAATCCTTGTGCCTAGTCATGCCCACATCACTGGCGGAGGCGCTGGCGCGGGTGGAGCTGTTGTTGAACTTCCTTCAGCTCCGAAGAAGATGGGTGTGCTGGAAATACGCCCTAGAGTCAATAATAAAGTGGTTATTATTATGTTTCCTTGTTCATGATAATCGTTTATTATCCATGCTATAATTCTATTGATTGGAAACTCAAGTACACGTATGGATGCATAGACAACACATGTCCCTAGTAAGCCTCTACTAGACTAGCTCGTTGATGAAAGATGGTTATGGTTTCCTAGCCATAGACATGAGTTGTCATTTGATAACAAGATCACATCATTAGGAGAATGATGTGATGGACAAGACCCAAACTATAAGCGTAGCATGTGATCGTATCAAGTTTATTGCTATCATTTTTTACATGTCTAGTATCTGTTACTATGACCATGAGATCATGCAACTCACTGACATCAGAGGAGTACCTTGTGTGTATCAAATGTCGCAACATAACTGGGTGACTATAAAGATGCTCTACAGGTATCTCCGAGGGTGTCTGTTGAGTTGGCATGGATCAAGACTGGGATTCGTCACTCCGTGTGACGGAGAGGTATCTCAGGGCCGATTCAGTAATACAACATCACAATGAGCTTGCAAGCAACATGGCTAAAGAGTTAGCCATGGGATCTTGTATTATGGAATGAGTAAACAGACTTGCCGGTAACGAGATTGAACTAGGTATGGAGATACCGACGATCGAATCTCGGACAAGTAACATATCGCCAGACAAAGGGAATTCTATACGGGATTAACTGAATCCTTGACATCGTGGTTCAACCGATAAAGATCTTCGTGGAATATTTAGGAATAAATATGGGCATCCATGTCCCGCTATTGGTTATTGACCAGAGAGGAGTCTTGGTCACGTCTACATGACTCTCGAACCCGTAGGGCCGCACGCTTAACGTTCGATAGCGCTAGGAAAGTATTGAGACATTAATAGTGGAAAGTCTGAAGGTTGTTCGGAGTCCCGGATGGGATCCGGGACATCATGAGGAGCTCCGGAATAGTCCGCATGTAAAGATTCATATATGGAAAGTTGTTATCAGGGTTCGAGAAAAGTTCGAGTTTTTTTCAGTATTGTACCGAGAAGGTTCTAGAAGGTTCCGAAGTGGGGCCCACCTGCATGGGGGACCCACATGAATGTGGGTAGTGGGGAAAGTCCCCACAACCCTGGTCTAGGCGCACCAAGATCCTCCCTTAAAAGGAATAGTATCATATCCCATGGGGACAAGATCAGGATCCCTAAAAGGGGATAGCGATCAGTGGGGAAGGAAAGATGGGATTTCGTTCCTCCCCCTTTGGCCAACTACACTAGGGCCTTGGAGGGAAAGCCACCAGCCACCTCCATGGATATTTAAAGGTGGGGAGGCATTGGCGTAGCCACCTTTAGACCCTTTCCCGTTACCTCTCCCAACTCCTCCCACGTTTCATCGATACGCGCTTGGCAAAGCCCTGCCGGAATTCCGCTACCACCACCACCACCATACCGTCATGTTTGTCCCGATCTCATCTACCCCCTCTCTCTCACTTGATGGATCAAGAAGGAGAGGACAACATCGAGCCGCACGTGTCCTAAACTCAAAGGTGTTGTTCGTTCAACACTTGATCGGGAGTTCGTGGACGGCTCGTGATTGGATCGCGAAGATAAACCACGTTTCTTAACGCTTTCGCTTAGCTATTGACAAGGGTATGTAGATCCAATCTCACCTCTCGTAGATGTGCATCTCCTAGATTGATCTTGGTGAGCGTAGTAAATTGTTTGTTTCCCATGCAACGTTCCGCAACAGGATGAGGGGTGTGCCACCATCCAGACACTACAAAAAAGACACATCCGTGACATTTTGGCCCGAACGAATTTTTTCTGTCATGCTTATGACACTTCTATGATGATAATTGTGACAAAAGCACGTATCATCATAGATGTGGTGGGCTCCTACTTCTATGACAAAAAATCATGACAGAAAATGGGCTTTTAGTCCTGGGCGGGCCGTGGGCGCACCTCATGACATTCTTTGGGCCGTCCATGACGGAAAAATCATGGTAGAAGCAAGGACGAGGAAAATTTCGGGGAGTTCCCAGTTACGGTGGGTGGTCGGGGCCGAGGGGTGCATGGAGGTTTGCGCGTTTCCCTTGTACATGTACGCGCATGTGTGCGAGGCATTGGGATCTAACTGAACCCGAGCAAGGCGTTGGGCTCTAACTGAACCCGAGCGATTGCTGAACCCCGATCGATCCCTTGGTTGTTAACTGAACTCGAGTGATTCCTTCGCTACTGCTGCCAACTGAAGCCGATCGAAGCTGCATCTTGAAGAATGGTCCCCGGTGGCATAAGAAGATATGATTCCATTATCAATAAACTCACATTGATAGGGAAGGTGTTTGGGTCTTCAGAACAACAAGTAAGATCATATATTTCACATAAATTCCAAGCATAGCATTGCTAACAATGAATTTGATCCAGTAAAAGTTTCCCTTTTTGAGATAAGCGGTGTCGCACACAACAAGCATGCTCATCTAAAGATTTGCCCTCAACTAAGCTAGTTGGGGCTTCAGCACGAGCACAAATGGATCGAAGATGATCCAAGTAGAAAGCTTCAGTAGTATGATAGATTTTGGGTGGTTCTTCAACAATTGGTTTAGTAGGTACAACTAATTTTTTTTGGTATTTTGCGTTTCCTACCCATAACTAAAGATAGAAAACTAGAACACAAAATAAAAATTACTTAGTGATAAAGAAAACAAGCAAACACGAGAATACTCACCCCACGCTATTGCTCCCCAGCAACGGCGCCAGAAAAAGGTCTTGATAACCCACAAGTATAGGGGATCGTTTGTAGCCTTCTTCGATAAATAAGAGTTTCGAACCTAACAAGGAGCTAAAGGTAGATCAAATATTCCCTTAAGTTCTATCGACCATCGATACAACTCTACACACACTTGAAGTTTGCTTTACTAAAACAAGTATGAAGCTATTTTGCAAGGATAAAACTATGAGTACTTTGCAAGAATAAAACTATGAATAAATTGCAAGGTAATAAAAGTGGATAGCTTTTGTTAACAAGAAAGTCATTTGTCCCTAGGCAATCGATAACAAGTACAGGTAATCATTCTTGTAATTCTATATGAGGGAGAGGCATGAGCTAACATACTTTCTCTACTTAGATCATATGCACTTATGATTGGAACTCTAGCAAGCATCTGCAACTACTAAAGATCATTAAGGTCGTGAAACCCAACCATAGCATTAAGTATCAAGTCCTCTTTATCCCATACGCAACAACTCACCTACTCGGGTTTAAGCTTCTGACACTCCCGCAACCCACCATAAGCAAATCATGAACGTATTGCAACACCATACATCGGGGGCCCCTCACGTTTGCGCGAGACGGAGGGCACCGTAGGATAGCACCATAAATAAAATATACAATCATACCAACCAAGATGACGATTAACCCACAGGACAAAACAGATCTACTCAAACATCATAGGATAGCCAAATATCATTGGGAAATAATATATGGAGTTGAGCACCATGTTTAAGTAGAGATTACAACGGGCAGAAGGGGTGTTACACTGCTGCATAGAGGGGGAGAAAGTTGGTGTTGACGGTAGCAAGATTGTTGATGTAGATCGTTATCCCGATCCTTGCCCCAGCGGCACTCCGCGCCACCGGGAGAAAGGGGGAGAGAGCCACCCCTCCTCCTTCTTCTTCCTTGGCCTCCCCCCTAGATGGGAGGAGAGTTCCCCCTCTGGTCCATGGCCCCCATGGCGGCGGAGGGGTGGGAGCCCCTCCGAGATTGGATCTCCCTCTCTATGCCCTTCTGTTTCACGTTCCCCATATCTGGCCAAAAACCGTTTCTTATATTCCGGGAGATCCGTAACTTTGATTGTGCTGAGATTTTAATATGATTTTTTTCGGATATAAGCTTCCTTGCTCCCAAAGTTGAGCTCCAACTGACATACGAGGTGAGCACAACCCACCACCACGCGCCAGGATCCTCTAGCACGCTCTGGTGTCTTGTGGGCTGTGTGGGCCTCATTTTGCGATGATTCCAACTCCCAAAACTCACATATATTCCAAAATAATCCTTCGTAAAAATTTATTGCATTTGGACTTCGTTTGATATGGATTTTTGCAATACAAAAAACATGCAAAAAACAGGAACTGGCACCGGGCACTGGATCAATGGGTTAGTCCAATAAATCATATAAAAAGTTGCCAAAAATATGTGAAAGTTGTATAATATTGGCATGAAACAATAAAAATTATAGATACGACAGAGATGTATCAGCATCCCGAAGCTTAATTTCTGCTAGTCCCCGAGTAGATAAATGATAAAAAAGATAATTTTTGATGTGGAATGCTGCCTAGCATAAACTTGATCATATATCTAATCATGACATGAATATTAAGACATAAGTGATTCAAAGCAATAGTCTATAATTTGACATAAAGACATCAACACTCAAGCATCCCGACAAACAATGTCTTTCAAAATATCAACGCTAAAGAAAGCTATCCCTACAAAATCATATAGTCTTGTCATGCTCTGTCTTCTTAATACAAAGTATTTATCATGCACAACCCCGATGACAAGCCGAGCAATTGGTTCATACTTTTTTAACGCGCTTCAGCTTTTTCAACCCTCATGCAATACATGAGCGCAAGCCATGAATATAGCACTATGGGTGGAATAGAGTATAATGATAGGGGTAAATATAGAGAAGACAAAAAAGTAAGAAAGTCTCACATCAACGCGGCTAACCAACGGGCTATGGAGATGCCCATCAATCGATATCGATGCGAGGAGTAGGGATTGCCATGTAATAGCTGCACTAAGAGCTATAAGTGTATGAAAGCTCAATATGAAAACTAAATGGGTGTTCATCTAATCCTATAATGAAAAATTCCCACTAGTATATGAAAGTGACAACATAGGAGACTCTCCATATGAAAAACATGGTGCTACTTCGAAGCACGGCTGTGGTAAAGGATACTAACAATGCCCCTTCTCTCTTTGTTTATTACTTTTCTTTTCTTTTTTCTTTCCTTTCCTTTTTCTTTTTTTACTTTACTTTTTTTCTTTTTCTTTTTTCTCTCATTGTCCGAAGTCTCATCCCTACTTGTGGGGGAATCATAGTCTCCATCATCCTTTCCTCACTGGGGCACTTCTCTAAAAATGAATAATGGTGATCATCACACTTCTATTTACTTATAACTCAAAAGAAATAAAAATTACAACTCGATACCTATGACAAAGTATGACTCTATATGAATGCCTCTGGCATGTACGAGGATGTCCAATGATCTAGCGTCACATGTATGAAAAATGGTGAACAGTGGCTGAGACACAACTACTATGTCAGCTATATGATCATGCAAAGCAATATGACAATGAATGCTCAAGTCATCAAACAGAAGCGGTGGAAGTTGCATGGCAATATATCTCGGAATGGCCATGGAAAAGCCATAATAGGTAGGTATGGTGGCTGTTTTGAGGAAGATATAATAAGGCTTATGTGTGATAGAGCGTATCATATCACGGGGTTTGGATGCACCTGCGAAGTTTGCACCGACTCTCGAGGTGAGAAAGGGCAATGCATGGGACCGTAGAGGCTAGCAATTTGCGGAAAGGTAAGAGTGTGTATAATCCATGGACTCACATTAGTCATAAATAACTCATATACTTATTGCAAAAGTTTATTAGCCCTCGAAGCAAAGGACTACTATGTATGCCCCTAGGGGGATAGATTGGTAGGATAAGACCATCGCTCGTCCCTGGCCGCCACTCATAAGGAAGACAATCAATAATAAATCATGCTCCAACATCATAGCATAATGAGAGACTATACGTGCATGCTTCAGGAATCACAAACCTTAACACCAATATTCTTACTAAACACAACTGTTTACTAGTAAGTCCCACATATTCCACTCTATATCGCAAAAGTATTGCAAGGAATCAAACATATCATATTCAGTGATCTATAAGTTCTATGTAGGATCTTATGACTAACCACGCAATTGACCAATTCCCGTTGACTCTCTAAATAGGTATAAGCGAAGCATGAGAGTTTAATTCTTTCTACAAAAGATCATGCTCTAATAAATATAAGTGAAGCAAAAGAGCATTCTTTAAATAACGGTTTTCTATGTGAAGAGAAACAGGCAATCCAAACTTCAAATGATATGAGTGAATCACATGAAGCATTCTATAAAGCCATACTCAAAAGATATAAGTGAAGTGCAATGAGCATTATATAAATCAACCATGAACTATCTCATACCATCATGGTGCATAAAAGAAAAGTGAAAAATAAACACAAAAGACGCTCTAAGATTCACACATATCACATGAACGAAACGAAGACGAAAATATACCGATACGTGTTGAAGAATGATGGGATGCCTTCTGGGGCATACCCAAGCTTAGACGCTTGAGTCTCCTTTAATATTTACTTGGGGTGCCTTGGGCATCCCCAAGCTTGAGCTCTTGCCTCTCCTCCTTCTACTCATATCAAGACCTCCTTGATCTTTGATCACTTCATCCACACAAAACTCAACAGAAAGTTCGGTAAGATCCGTTAGTATAATAAAGCCAATCACTACTCTAAGTACTATTGCAAACCAACTCATATTTTGTTTTTGCATTGTAGCTATTATAATATAACTTTTTCATGGCTTATACCACCGATAGAATCGATAGTTTCATCATAACAAGAAAAACAATGCATCAAAACAGAATCTGTCTTAAACAGGACAGTCTGTAGTAATTTGAACATTCACCATACTTATGGTACTCCAAAAATTCTGAAAAAATTAGGACAAAATAAACAATTTGTATATCAAGACTGTGCAAAAAGTTTCAAAACTTTTTGACATTCCAGTAAAATGTGTAGAATCGCGCGCTACAGCCAAAGTTTCTGTTTTTGCACCGCACATACCAACAAGCAATCTAAACATCCTAAAGGCAAATCTTGGCACATTATTTTTATAATACAATGGAATTGTAAAAGGGGATAATTATATTTGTTGAAAAGTTTCTACAATTCAAAATGCACAAAGTTTCCATGGGCACGAACAAAGTTCAAGGCATGCTCCCGCTTCCACATTGCTCGTCTATCTCACTTTCACTTTTCTTTTTGGGAAGTTTTAAGTTACCCTATATATTTTTTGTGTTAAAACTTTATAAAAGCACTCAACATAAATGAATGACTCTCTAAAACTTTCGGGTTGTCTCCCTGGCAGCGCTTCCTTTAAAGCCATTAAGCTAGGCATAAAGTGCTCAAGTAATGGATCCACCCGGACCCCAAGGTATATCAAAGCCCATTTTAATTAACAATGATTTGACATTTAGTAGTGAGCACAAAAGCAACATATATCAAGCAATGACGAAGTCTAACTCTCTTCCGATGCATCGGCATGTCATACAAGAACAATTCATGCACATCAAGTAAAGGCCAATGCATAGCATAAGTAGTTTCTTGCAATTTTATCGTGTTGGAAACATAAAGAGATGGAGATATAGTTCCTCTCTCATAATAATTGCAAGTTGGAGGAGCAAGCACATGCATATTACATTCATCAAAATTATCATGTGCAACAGTAAAAGGCAACCCATCAATGTAATCCTTAATAATTGCAAACTTCCCCAATATAGTGTAGTTTGGAGAATTCAAAAAGATAATAGGACTATCATGTGTGGGTGCAATAGAAAAAATGTCGTTCTTAACATAAGGAACTATAGCAAGTTCATCTCCATAAGCATAATTCAAATTGCCATCATGGCCACAAGCATAGCAAGCATCAAGTTCATCAAAAAGGGATATTTCAAATGAATCAACGGGATCATATCAATTATCGTAGCATTCATCCTTCGGTAAGAACAAAGGGACTTTAAAAAATGTATGAGCTGAAGAGTTACTCTCGTTAGAAGGTGGGCACGGGTGATCAATCCGCTCTTCCTCCTTTTGTTCTTCGCTCTCCTCATCATCTTTTTCATCCAATGAGCTCAAATTTTCATCAATTCCTTCTTCCATAGACTCTTGCTAAATGTTAATCTCTTCTTGGACAGCAGAGGAGTCCTCAATATATGGTTTAACATAGGCATTAGAAGCATAATTATCATAAAAATATTATGTATGGCAAAATTTTCAGACTTGTAAAGAGTAGCATCATACTTTTCAATCAAATAAGGAATTTCATAAGCACCCTTAAAAGCAACAAATTCTTCAACTTATTCAATATCAAAGTAATTATAAACACCTTTGGCATAAGAAGATATGATTCCATTATCAATAAACTCACATTGATAGGGAAGGTGTTTGGGTCTTCAGAACAACAAGTAAGATCATATATTTCACATAAATTCCAAGCATAGCATTGCTAACAATGAATTTGATCCAGTAAAAGTTTCCCTTTTTGAGATAAGCGGTGTCGCACACAACAAGCATGCTCATCTAAAGATTTGCCCTCAACTAAGCTAGTTGGGGCTTCAGCACGAGCACAAATGGATCGAAGATGATCCAAGTAGAAAGCTTCAGTAGTATGATAGATTTTGGGTGGTTCTTCAACAATTGGTTTAGTAGGTACAACTAATTTTTTTTGGTATTTTGCGTTTCCTACCCATAACTAAAGATAGAAAACTAGAACACAAAATAAAAATTACTTAGTGATAAATAAAACAAGCAAACACGAGAATACTCACCCCACGCTATTGCTCCCCAGCAACGGCGCCAGAAAAAGGTCTTGATAACCCACAAGTATAGGGGATCGTTTGTAGCCTTCTTCGATAAATAAGAGTTTCGAACCTAACAAGGAGCTAAAGGTAGATCAAATATTCCCTTAAGTTCTATCGACCATCGATACAACTCTACACACACTTGAAGTTTGCTTTACTAAAACAAGTATGAAGCTATTTTGCAAGGATAAAACTATGAGTACTTTGCAAGAATAAAACTATGAATAAATTGCAAGGTAATAAAAGTGGATAGCTTTTGTTAACAAGAAAGTCATTTGTCCCTAGGCAATCGATAACAAGTACAGGTAATCATTCTTGTAATTCTATATGAGGGAGAGGCATGAGCTAACATACTTTCTCTACTTAGATCATATGCACTTATGATTGGAACTCTAGCAAGCATCTGCAACTACTAAAGATCATTAAGGTCGTGAAACCCAACCATAGCATTAAGTATCAAGTCCTCTTTATCCCATACGCAACAACTCACCTACTCGGGTTTAAGCTTCTGTCACTCTCGCAACCCACCATAAGCAAATCATGAACGTATTGCAACACCCTACAGCTAGGGCCCCTCAGGTTCGTGCGAGATGGAGGGCACCGTAGGACAGCACCATAAATAAAATATACAATCATACCAACCAAGATCATGATTAACCTACAGGACAAAATGGATCTACTCAAACATCATAGGATAGCCAAATATCATTGGGCAATAATATATGGAGTTGAGCACCATGTTTAAGTAGGGATTACAGCGGGGAGAAGGGGTGTTACACCGCTGCATAGAGGGGGAGAAAGTTGGTGTTGACGGTAGCAAGATTGTTGATGTATATCGCCGTCTTGATCCTTGCTCCGGCGGCACTCCGACGCCACCGGGAGAGAGGGGGAGAGAGCCCCCCTCCTTCTTCTTCTTCCTTGGCCTCCCCCTAGATGGGAGGAGAGTTCCCCCTCTGGTCCATGGCCTCCTTGGCAGCGGAGGGGCGGGAGCCCTCCGAAATTGGATCTCCCTCTCGGTCCCCTTCTGTTTCTGCGTTCCCCAGATCTGGCCGAAAACCGTTTCTTATATTCCGGGAGATCTGTAATTCTGATTGCGTTGAGATTTTAACACGATTTTTTTGGATATAAGCTTCTTTGCGCCCGAAGTAGAGCTCCAGCCGACGTACGAGGTGAGCACGAACCACCACCACGCGCCAG
Organism: Aegilops umbellulata; assembly: GCA_032464435.1. Lineage (NCBI taxonomy): Eukaryota > Viridiplantae > Streptophyta > Magnoliopsida > Poales > Poaceae > Aegilops > Aegilops umbellulata. The sequence continues at coordinate 180,246,062 of CP136058.1, forward strand.
GCTCCTCTGGCGCGCCCTGGTGTCTTGTGGGCTGTGTGGGCCCCTGTTTGCGGTGATTCCAACTCCCCAAAATCACATATATTCCAAAATAATTCTTCGTAAAATTTTATTGCATTTGGACTTCGTTTGATATGGATTTTCTACGATACAAAAAACAGGAACTTGCACTGGGCATTGGCTCAATAGGTTAGTCCAATAAGTTGTATAAAATGTTGCCAAAAATATGTCAAAGTTGTATAATATTCGCATGAAACTATCAAAAATTATAGATACGATGGAGATGTATCAATAGGACCCTGTTTCGACCATACACGGTCGAACAGAAGGCCGTTTTCTTTCGTTTTGCAGTATGCCAGACCCCGTTTCGTCTGTTCCATCCAAGCCGGATGGCTCCCTATGAACAGGACGATGTCACTGTACGCGTTAGAGACCCCGCTCGTATGTACGTACGTAGCCGTGTTTACTATCTTGCAGTGTGGCTGTACGTACGTGTACATGATATAGATGGGACTGCGTGACATGCTACGTCAGTGCCTCTACTTCGACACGTGCCGCTCCTTACTCGGCCACGGTACGTCGCTGGAGAGAGACCGATCAACCGCTATGTACGTACATGTTCGCGGCCAGACAGATAACGCTACCTTCACTTCAACCTGGTGGGTCCCATATGTCATGGCTTAAAAAGGCAGTTCCTTCCATGCGAAGATAAAGCTGCTGGAGGAATCATTATTTTGCACGTAATAAGGAGGCACCTCCTTGCGTGCAGCTATGGACCCACCTGTCAGCCTCTCCACTTACAGTCCTCTTCCGATGGCTGTTGTTCGTTGACCGCGTTGACGACACCGTACCGCCTGAGAGCACCAAGGTGGTGGACTATAGCGCGACCTCGGAAGGGAACAACATGGAGCCGAGGAATATGCAGAAGTGGATCCCCACGCGAAGGGGAGTACGAGGGTTGACTGGTTCGGCTGTGGTTTGAGGCTGTCGTCGTCGGAGAATAATTGGGGGTGTGGGTGAGTAGAAGGAAAGCCTGACCAGCGATGGGAGTAGGGTGGTGCGGTGAGGCCCGTGTGGCAGCACAGCCGGGCACGGGAGGCAGGAGCAAGCGGCATGGCCAGCGCTGGTTTGGGCGGCTGGAGCAAGGAGACCAGAGGTTGAAGAAGCACGACGACCGTTGGATGGACATCGTACGGTCACCGTAGCTAGGATCATTTATATTGACTAAGTTGACAAAGCCCTACGTCCGCGTCAACTTAGTAGGCCCACAAGTCAGCCTCCAAATATGGTGGGACCGACCTAGCAGCGGGGGTATGTTCGCACACAAACACATCACTGTGTACCTCCAACACCGAGGGTGATGCACCGCAGCTCACGTCGAAGGAGACCCGTCCAGAAGCGCAGTATGCAAGCAATCCAGCGGGTGCTTTTCAGGACCCGAAACCCCACACGCCCGGGAGGGACCCCGTCTGGCCGCGCGGCGGCTATGGGCTGCCCTAGGTCGATTCGCTCGCCCCTAGAGCCTCGAGGGTCGCTTCCCCTCAACATGAAGAACGAACGAAGAACGAGAGAGAAAGAACAAGGGAGAGATGTAAAAAACTAGGGTAAAAAGTAGCATATTGATTTGTCGATTGTGTGTTGTTCAATCGGCCGTCACCTCTCATCTATTTATGAGGCGACTGGACTTCCCGTACAAGAAAAGGACTAAAAAGTCCATCCAAAATGTCAAAAACCCTAACATAACTCGGACAGGAATCTTTGGCAATTTTCCGGATCAACTCAGTCCCACCGATTGGTTTGCTTCGATCCCACCGAGTGAACGTGGCCAACTCTCTATAAATTTCTGTAATTTCCCGGATCAACTAGGTCTCACCGATTAGTTTGCTTCGGTCCCACCGAGTGAGCATTGCCAACTTTCTGTAATTTTCCGGATCAACTCGGCCTCACCGAGTGAATCAACTCGGTCGGTCCGAAATGACTCTGCAGCTTCTGTTTCTGACCTTGTTTTGCCTCCACAGGTTGCATACGACCTCGGATTCAATTTTTATATCAAAATCAACCGATTCGACGAGACGCACAACTTTCGTGTTGAAACTTTTTCCATCAGAGGCCATCTCAATTGAGTATATGGCCATTTTATAATCTGATGCCAATATGCGCATCTCCGAACTTGTCATAACTTTTGCATCCGAGCTCCGTTTTAGACCATCTTCAAATCCATCCTGGTCTTCTCGAATAGAGCTATCCCACGATGACTTCCAATCATAACTTTGAATTAATCTTGACATAGCTTTAAGCAACTTTTATGATTTGCCACTTTTAAGCGTCAACACATGCCCCCCTGTTTTTCGGCAAGCTAGCGTACCGAAAAATAATTTGTACCGTGTTGGCTCTAAGGATGATGTGAACACTCCATCGGTCATTTATATGTGCTTAGGGCGATAAATATATATCGTCCATATTCATACTTAGGGCGATAATTCTATATTGGCCATTGATTTCAACTTCTTATTTACATCATACCTTGGAACCGATTACCACCAATCGGCTTTAAAGAGATGGAAATGAACCCGTTCCTTGTAGCACTGAGGAAATCAAACTCTAAGAGGTCACACCCTGTTAAGCAAGTAACATCAGGATGATTCCAATCCACTGATGCATCGGCCAAAGCAACACAAGCCGAATTATCCGCGTGAATGATTTCTACCTCATCATCAACCCATTGTATTAAGAATTGATGCATGCTCGATGGCACACATTGGTTAGCATGAACCCAATCGCGGCCTAATATAACATTATAGTTACCCTGCACCTCGGCGATGAAGAATGTGGTGGCCAAAGTTTTGCTTCCCACAGTGAGTTCCATGCACAACACCATCAACAAGCATCCTAACAACCGACGATCCGTTAATATGACCTTTGAGGTACAATGGCTTCAACTGTTTCACCGGTTCTTTTGGCTTCTCAAAGATAGCGTTCTTAGGACCAAAATTTAGGTGCGCCACATCCTCTTCTTCACCTATGGCACGAAACTCGGCAGGTAAGTAATACACCATATTAATGTCCATACCTTCCTGAACTGGCGTAGATTCGTAATCCACCATCTCATCTTCATCTCCCAATGTGTATATTGGGCTTAAAGTTTCCCCAATTGAAAGGGATGTTTCAGGTGGTGTGGACGATGTAATAGGGGTTGCATCATCCTCTTTTGGTGGTGAAGGTGTTGCTTCTGCTAATGTAGAAGCATCTGCGTTTTCTTTTTGTTTAGGCCTCCACACTTGTTTTGTGAGCGCCTTGGGCCGAATTTCATTGAACAATTCGTCCCTTTGCTTCTGAATTTGGCACTCTTCCTTCTCGTGGTTCCTCATGTGTTGTAATCTCCCTTTCATTGTCTTAGTTAAACCTGGAGGACACCACCTAGGTTGAGTATATTTGGGATCCCTATGTTTGGCCTTGCTTGTGCTAGCCCCATGATCATTAGCCATGGGATCCCGCTGAACAATAAGAATATCACCATTAGAATTAGCCAGATTACCAACAATCGACTCTTTGATCTCCTTTTGCTTGTGGCATTCTGAAATTTCCTCATTAGGTGACTTAATACGCCACACTTTTTTATTGGCCTTGCTTGGAGAAAGTTTTGTTGGCCGATTAGCACCATAGCTCAAACGGCCTTGTGTGGGATAATAAAGCCTCTCGCAAGCAGGCCTTCTAGGTACTGCCCACCCCATATGAAAAGCATAAGGAGTCATTGGGGGTTGCCCCCATCCTCCATTGAAGTCTCCATGTAATATGGTGCATAGGGGGGTTGTGACATCCATGGTGTCGGTACACATGACCCATATGGCCTTGCATAGCGTCGAAACTCTTGCTCCGGAGGCGATCTTGAACGCTTTGAATGTGATGGCCGATTAGAGCTAGAACCGGCTGCTTGACTTGCATATTTGTATAACAACATATCAAAAGTTGGCTTGATTTTATTGTGCTTAGTTTCATTCTTTTTCCACTTGCCAACTTCTGAATTCTTGGGCTTGATCAATTTAACATGAGTATCCTCTTGCACTTGTGGTTGCCCCCCGAGTGTAGCATTTTTTATAGTGATCTTCAACACTTCCTTGCCATCGGGTTGCTTATCAAGCACAATCTTTCTTCCCAAGACCTTGTCGCCCTCCTTGTTATTCCTGGGTTCACCAATAACAACATTATCTTTATTAGCGGATTCGACTATGTTAGGCCGAATTAACATTTTCTTCCCTTCCAAGTCCATGGTGTTTATCGAGAAGGGTTGTTTATCAACTTGCATCTCAGCAAAATTCAATCGTCCGTCATTAATGGCCGATTGTATCTGTCATTGAAAAACATTGCAATCGTCAGTAGCATGAGAAAATGAATTATGGTACTTGCAATAAGCACGCCGTTTTAGCTCCTCAAACGGCGGTATGGTGTGTGATATTCTAATCATCTTGCCTTGCAATAGAGCATCAAATATTTTATCACACTTTGATATATCAAAATTAAACCTCATCTCCTCATCACGATTCTTGAGAATCGGCTTAAGAGCATTGCACATATAGGGTTTGGCCTTTGAGGACCAAACTAATTCAGTAGTATAGACATCAACCTCATCGTCCGAATTATCAGTATTGTGTTCAATCATATGCATTCTAGGATGATCGGTTGTTGACCTATGGACCTCTTTACTTCGACTCTCTTGGGCCAAAGCTTTTTGTAAGACTTGATTAATGCTCAAAAACTCATAACTTTCTAGCCTCTCTTTAATGTGAGTTTTCAAACCATTACGAACAAGATCCGGCAAGTCTCTCTCAGTTATCACTAAGCTATAACATCAGTTTTTTATATCTCTAAATCTCTTGACATAATCGGTGACCGATTCATCATGTTTTTGCCTAACCGATGTAAGATGTGACAACTTAAGCTCATTATCGCCGCTATAAAAGTGATCATGAAACTTTTGCTCTAATTGCGACCATAAGAGTATTGAACCATGTGGTAAAGAAGCAAACCATGAAAATGCGGTGCCAGTTAAAGACAAGGGAAATAAACGCACTTTCAACTCTTCTATGGAACCCGCTTCACCCAACCGTGCTAGATACTGACTCACATGCTCCCAAGTTGTTTTCGTGCCCTCTCCACTAAATTTAACAAAATCAGGAACCTTGTACCCTTGAGGGTACAAAACTGCATCAAAGTGTTCAGGATAATGCTTTTGGTATACACGACTCTTTACTTTCGGCTCGTTTCTGAAAGTTTCTTGAAACATCTTATGCAAATCCTCCCTTAATTTGGATAAAATTGGATCCGAGGTAGATAAAGATGTTTGTGGCAATGACATAGGAGCAACCTGAGCACTAGCAAGCGGTGCAACTTGTGGGATGGGTGTCGAACCATAATTTGGCGGAAGACCAAACATGCTTGCGCCTATAGGTGGTGTGACAAAGTGATTCGGCGTTGATGCCGAATTGGGCACACTCATAATAGGATTAGGATATGTAGGTGCAGCCACAAGCTGGTTGGTTTGAGTAGGGTAAAAATTCAACGGCATATTATATTGTTGTTTCATAGGTGGTGCCGATGAAATAGGTAAAGTTGGACTAGGGTTTTCAGATATACCAACAGTACCACTAGATGATGGAGGCATATTTTTCTGAGCATTAGCACTAGCCACAAAAGAATTGTATGCCATCACATTACCCTTACTAACAAGACTCTCAATCACAGCCACTTGCTCTGGAGAAAAAACTTTACTCACAGTGATTTCATCTTGTTTGTCAATGAGAGGAGGGAAATTGACATTTCCAACCAGAGTGATGTTGCCTTGACGGTCCTTCTTGAAACTTGAAAGAAACGCCTCCAAATCCTCCTCCTCGCGCTTCTTCTTGAGCGCCTCAAAAGCCTCTTCACACTGCTTCTTGCGTGCTTCGTAGGATTGATGATGTTCATCCGATAGTTCATCAAGACCGGGCTTAATGATGTTATCGGCGCTAACTTCTAAGGGCTTGGGGAGATCCGACATGGTTGATAATGATTCTTGATCTTTCTTCCCAGCGGAGTCGCCAAAAAGTGTGTTCACACACGAACACGTCACCGTGTACCTCCAATGTCGAGGGTGATGCACCGCAGCTCACGTCCAAGGAGACCCGTCCAGAAGCACGGTACGCAAGCAATCCGGCGGGTGCTTTTCAGGACCCGAAACCCCACACGGCCGGGAGGGACCACGTCTGGAGGCGCGGCGGCTATGGGCAGCCCTAGGTCGATTCGCTCGCCCCTAGAGCCTCGAGGATCGCTGTCCTTCAACACGAAGAACGAACGAAGAATGAGAGAGAAAGAACAAGGAAGAGATGTAAAAACTAGGGTAAAAAGTAGTATATTGATTTGTCGATTGTGTGTTGTTCAATCGGCCGTCACCTCTCATCTATTTATGAGGCGGCTGGACTTCCGGTACAAGAAAAGGACTAAAAAGTCCATCCAAAACGTCAAAACCCTAACCTAACTCGGACAGGAATCTTCGGCAATTTTCCGAATCAACTTGGTCCAACCGATTGGTTTGCTTCAGTCCCACCGAGTGAACGTGGCCAACTCTCTGTAAATTTCTGTAATTTCCCGGATCAACTCGGTCTCACCGATTAGTTTGCTTCGGTCCCACCGAGTGAACGTGGCCAACTCTCTGTAAATTTCTGTAATTTCCCGGATCAACTAGGTCTCACCGATTAGTTTGTTTCGGTCCCACCGAGTGAGCATTGCCAACTTTCTGTAATTTTCCGGATCAACTCGGCCTCACCGAGTCAATCAACTCGCTCGGTCCGAAATGACTCTGCAGCTTCTGTTTCTGACCTTGTTTTGCCTCCACAGGTTGCATACGACCTCGGATTCAATTTTTATATCAAAATCAACCGATTTGACGAGACGCACAACTTTCGTGTTGAAACGTTTTCCATCAGAGGCCATCTCAATTGAGTTTATGGCCATTTTATAATCTGATGTCAATACGCGCATCTCCGAACTTGTCATAACTTTTGCATCCGAGCTCCGTTTTAGACCATCTTCAAATCCATCTTGGTCTTCTCGAATAGAGCTATCCCACGGTGACTTCCAATCATAACTTTGAATTAATCTTGACATAGCTTTAAGCAACTTTTATGATTTGCCACTTTTGAGCGTCAACACACGCCCCCCTGTTTTTCGGCAAAGCTAGAGTACCGAAAAATAATTTGTACCATGTTGGCTCTAAGGATGATGTCAACACTCCATCGGTCATTTATTTGTGCTTAGGGCGATAAATATATATCGGCCATGTTCATACTTAGGGCGCTAATTCTATATCAACCATTGATTTCAACTTCTTGTTTACATCATACCTTGGAACCAATTACCACCAATCGGCTTTAAAGAGATGGGAATGAACCCGTTCCTTGTAGCACTAAGGAAATCAAACTCTGAGAGGTCACGCCCTGTTAAGCAAGTAACATCAGGATGAATCCAATCCACCGATGCATCGGCCAAAGCAACACAAGCCGAATTATCCGCGTGAATGATTTCTACCTCATCATCAACCCATTGTATTAAAAATTGATGCATGGTCGATGGCACACATTGGTTAGCATGAACCCAATCGCGGCCTAATATAACATTATAGTTACCCTGCACCTCGGCGACGAAGAATGTGGTGGCCAAAGTTTTGCTTCCCACAGTGAGTTCCATGCACATCACACCTTTGGCCTCTGTCTTTTCTTTACCCTCAAATCCATTAAGTACCATATTGGTCTTCATCAATGCGTCATGATCTAACCCAAACTTCTTGAAGACCGAGTAGGGCATAAGATTTACCACAACACCACCATCAACAAGCATACTAGCAACCGACGATCCGTTAATATGACCTTTGAGGTACAATGGCTTCAAGTGTTTCACCGGTTCTTTTGGCTTCTCAAAGATAGCGTTCTTAGGACCAAAATTTAGGTGGGCCACATCCTCTTCTTCACCTATAGCATGAAACTCGGCAGGTAAGTAATACACCATATTAATGTCCATACCTTCCTGAACTGGCGTAGATTCGTAATCCACCATCTCATCTTCATCTCCCAATGTGTATATTGGGCTTAAAGTTTCCCCAATTGAAGGGGATGTTTCAGGTGGTGTGGACGATGTAATAGGGGTTGCATCATCCTCTTTTGGTGGTGAAGGTGTTGCTGCTGCTAATGTAGAAGCATCTGCGTTTTCTTTTTGTTTAGGCCTCCACACTTGCTTTATGAGCGCCATGGGCCGAATTTCATCTTTGCTTCGGAATTTGGCACTCTTCCTTATCGTGGTTCCTCATGTGTTGTAATCTCCCTTTCATTGTCTTAGTTAAACCTGGAGGACACCACCTAGGTTGAGTATATTTGGGAACCCTATGTTTGGCCTTGCTTGTGCTAGCCCCATTATCATTAGCCATGGAATCCTGCTGAACAATAAGAATATCACCATTAGAATTAGCCAGATTACCAACAATCGGCTCCTTGATCTCCTTTTGCTTGTGGCATTCTGAAATTTCCTCATTAGGTGACTTAATACGCCACACTTTTTTATTGGCCTTGCTTGGAGACATTTTTGTTGGCCGATTAGCACCATAGCTCAAACGACCTTGTGTGGGATAATAAAGCCTCTCGCAAGTAGGCCTTCTAGGTACTTCCCACCCCATATGAAAAGCATAAGGAGTCATTGGGGGTTGCCCCCATCCTCCATTGTATTCTCCATGTAATATGGTGCATAGGGGGGTTGTGACATCCATGGTGTCGGTACACATGACCCATATGGCCTTGCATAGCATCGAAACTCTTGCTCCGGAGGCGATCTTGAACGCTTTGAATGTGATGGCCGATTAGAGCTATAACCGGCCGCTTGACTTGCATATTTGGATAACAACATATCAAAAGTTGGCTTGATTTTATTGTGCTTAGTTTCATTCTTTTTCCACTTGCCAACTTCTGAATTCTTGGGCTTGATCAATTTAACATGAGTATCCTCTTGCACTTGTGGTTGCCCCCCGAGTGTAGCATTTTTTATAGCGATCTTCAACACTTCCTTGCCATCGGGTTGCTTCTCAAGCACAATCTTTCTTCCCAAGACCTTGTCGCCCTCCTTGTTATTCCTGGGTTCACCAATAAAAACATTATATTTATTAGCGGATTCGGCTATGTTAGGCTGAATTAACATTTTCTTCCCTTCCAAGTCCATGGTGTTTATCGAGAAGGGTTGTTTATCAACTTGCATCTCAGCAAAATTCAATCGTCGTCATTAATGGCCGATTGTATCTGTCATCGAAAAACATTGCAATCGTTAGTAGCATGAGAAAATGAATTATGGTACTTGCAATAAGCACGCCGTTTTAGCTCCTCAAACGGCGGTATGGTGTGTGATATTCTAATCATCTTGTCTTGCAACAGAGCATCAAATATTTTATCACACTTTGATATATCAAAAGTAAACCTCATCTCCTCATCACGATTCTTGCAAATCGTCTTAAGAGCATTGCACATATAGGGTTTGGCCTTTGAGGACCAAACTAATTCCATAGTATAGACATCAACCTCATCGTCCGAGTTATCAGTATTGTGTTCAATCATATGCATTCTAGGATGATCGGTTGTTGACCTATGGACCTCTTTACTTCGACTCTCTTAGGCCAAAGCTTTTTGTAAGACTTGATTAATGCTCAAAAACTCATAACTTTCTAGCCTCTCTTTAATGTGAGTTTTCAAACCATTACGAACAAGATCCGGCAAGTCTCTCTCAGTTATCACTAAGCTATAACATCAGTTTTTTATATCTCTAAATCTCTTGACATAATCGGTGACCGATTCATCATGTTTTTGCCTAACCGATGTAAGATGTGACAACTTAAGCTCATTATCGCCGCTATAAAAGTGATCATGAAACTTTTGCTCTAATTGCGACCATAAGAGAATTGAACCATGTGGTAAAGCAGCAAACCATGAAAATGCGGTGCCAGTTAAAGACAAGGGAAATAAACGCACTTTCAACTCTTCTATGGACCCGCTTCACCCAACTGTGCTAGATACTGACTCACATGCTCCCTAGTTGTTTTCGTGCCCTCTCCACTAAATTTAACAAAATCAGGAACCTTGTACCCTTGAGGGTACAAAACTGCATCAAAGTGTTCAGGATAATGCTTTTGGTATACACGACTCTTTACTTTCGGCTCATTTCCGAAAGTTTCTTGAAACATCTTATGCAAACCCTCCCTTAATTTGTCTAAAATTGGATCCGAGGTAGATAAAGATGTTTGTGGCAATGACATAGGAGCAACCTGAGCACTAGCAAGCGGTGCAACTTGTGGGATGGGTGCCGAACCATAATTCGGCGGAAGACCAAACATGCTTGCGCCTATAGGTGGTGTGACAAAGTGATTCAGCGTTGATGCCGAATTGGGCACACTCATAATAGGATTAGGATATGTAGGTGCAGCCACAAGCTGGTTGGTTTGAGTAGGGTAAAAATTCAACGGCATATTATATTGTTGTTTCATAGGTGGTGCCGATGAAATAGGTAAAGTTGGACTAGGGTTTTCAGATATACCAACAGTACCACTAGATGATGGAGGCATATTTTTCTGAGCATTAGCACTAGCCACAAAAGAATTGTATGCCATCACATTACCCTTACTAACAAGACTCTCAATCACAGCCACTTGCTCGGGAGAAAAAACTTTACTCACAGTGATTTCATCTTGTTTGTCAATGAGAGGAGGGAAATTGACGTTTCCAACCAGAGTGATGTTGCCTTGACGGTCCTTCTTGAAACTTGAAAGAAACGCCTCCAAATCCTCCTCCTCGCGCTTCTTCTTGAGTGCCTCAAAAGCCTCTTCGCGCTGCTTCTTGCGTGCTTCGTAGGCTTGGCGATGTTCATCCGATAGTTCATCAAGACCGGGCTTAATGATGTTATCGGCGCTAACTTCTAAGGGCTTGGGGAGATCCGACATGGTTGATGATGATTCCATCGGAGTCGCCAAAAAGTGTGTTCGCACACGAACTGGTCACGTGTACCTCCTACACCGAGGGTGATGCACCGTAGCTCACGTCGAAGGAGACCCGTCCAAAAGCACGGTACGCAAGCAATCCGGAGGGTGCTTTTCAGGACCGGAAACCCCACACGCCCGGGAGGGACCCCGTCTGGACGCGCGGCGGCTATGGGTTGCCCTAGGTCGATTCGCTCGCCCCTAGAGCCTCGAGGATCGCTGCCCTTCAACACGAAGAACAAATGAAGAACGAGAGAGAAAGAACAAGGGAGAGATGTAAAAACTAGGGTAAAAAGTAGTATATTGATTTGTCGATTGTGTGTTGTTCAATCGGCCGTCACCTCTCACCTATTTATGAGGCGGCTGGACTTCCCATACAAGAAAAGGACTAAAAAGTCCATCCAAAACGTCGAAAACCCTAACCTTACTCGGACAGGAATCTTTGGCAATTTTCCTAATCAACTCGGTCCAACCGATTGGTTTGCTTCAGTCCCACCGAGTGAACGTGGCCAACTCTCTGTAAATTTCTGTAATTTCCTGGATCAACTCGGTCTCACCGATTACTTTGCTCCCGTCCCACCGAGTGAGCGTTTCCAACTTTCTGTAACTTTCTGTAATTTTCTGAATCAATTTGGTCTCACCGAGTCAATCAACTCGGTCGGTCCGAAATGACTCTGCAGCTTTTGTTTCTGACCTTGTTTTGCCTCCACAGGTTGCATACGACCTCAGATTCGATTTTTATATCAAAATCAACCGATTCGACGAGACAAACAACTTTCGTGTTGAAACGTTTTCCATTAGAGGACATCTCAATTGAGTTTATGGCCATTTTATAATCTGATGTCAATACGCGCATCTCCGAACTTGTCATAACTTTTGCATCCGAGCTCCGTTTTAGACCATCTTCAAATCCATCTTGATCTTCTCGAATAGAGCTATCCCACGGTGACTTCCAATCATAACTTTGAATTAATCTTGACATAGCTTTAAGCAACTTTTATGATTTGCCACTTTTGAGCGTCAACAGGGTATTCGTTATTTTTGAGCATAATAGCTAGTGGATTTGAGCTGTCAGCGCGTGGAATGTTTCTTTCGCGAAATACAGAGGTCCTTCCAGTCGGTCCCTGCTGTCAGGAGGAGGAATCATTATTTTGCACCTAATAAGGAGACACTTCCTACTCGCAAAAAAGGTGGCATTTCCTTGCGTGCGGCCGTGACCCAGATGTCAGCCTCTCCACATACAGTCCTCTACCGATGGATGTCGTTCGTTGACCACGCCGTGCTGAGAGCACCAAGGCAGTGGACGACGGCGAGGCCAAGTAAGGGAACGACCTAGAGCCGAGGAAGACTCAGCAGTTGTTTCCCACACGGAGTGGGCATGAGGGTTTACTTGTTCGGCCGCAGTGTGAGGCTGCCGTCACCGAAGAATAACAGGAGGTTAGGTTGAGTAGAGGGATAGCCAGGCCAGGGATGCGAGTATGGTGGGACCGTTAGGCCTGCCCGGTAGCATAGCCGGCCACGGGAGGCGGGAGCAGGTGGTTCCACCGGCGCTGGTTTGGGCGGCTGGAGCAGGAAGATCAGAGACTGAAGAAGCAAGATTGCTGTTAGATTGACATCTAACAGTCTGACGCTGGTAGAGTCGACTAAGTTTCTTTTTTGAGAAACCTTGTGTACGCATGAACTTAGTAGGCCCACAATTCAGCCTCCAAATCTGTGGCAGACAACATAGAGCCCATTTGCTATTTTTTAATAATTTTGCAGCCCATTGCTCATTTTTAAGGAATTTATTACAACGCATATTCTGCCAAGGACCACGGTCAAAAAGTTCAACCTAATTTTGCATATTTCAATGGAGTTCGAACTGTTTTAATCCATAAATGATAAACATTTATTTTTGAAGAACATATTGATTTGCCAAATGAAATATTGTTTTATTTTTGTAAGCTAATAAGACGTGGGACAATTGAGTTGGTTTTTGGGAAAACCAGTGGTAAAAAAATCAGCGCTGGGAGGGTAAACAATAACAAAGAAATAAGGATGTAAAGATGAAAAGGGAACTTTATGTATTTTCAATATAATAATATGTGTATATGAACTAGTAAAACTATAGGTAGATATTAGAAAACGGAAGTAGGACATGGCGTTTCGAGAGGAAAACAGAACTTGGCTGTGTTTTTGATTCTGTAAAAAAAACTGCCTGCGGAGGTTCTAATAGAAAATATAACTAAGGTTGGTGGTCCAGAGGCCAGTTGATACCTGTTGCATCTTTGTGCCCCATTGTCGTCATGGGTTGGGCTTGTTAAAAACAAAACCAAGCCTGGGCATTCTACAGCCCAGTTGAAATCTGCTCGACCTGAAAAAAACAATATACCTGTTGGATCCCAGTTATTAGTCTGTACTTGCAGAATTCTCATTGACTATGTTGAAAACTTCATGGGTTTCACTGTCTCAGACATCGGCATTATTTGTCCATCGTGATAATAAGTGCATGCACTTGCTTGCATATGACCATGGACCTGCTGGTTCCGTACGGTTAGGCTCTGTATGGATAGTCGTCTTGTGGTTCCACGGACGAATTTCATGGAAATCAGATGGTTTTCAGTGAAAGTGAACTAAATTCATTGCATTTTACATATTTCTTTTCATTATGGAATATTTTACATATTTCAACTAATAATAACCGGCTAGGCCTTTTTTTAGTCCATGGGAGGCGACACTTAACTGTTCTGGAAGGCGCAAACCCATCGCTCCTCTCTTTTAACAATTTGCAGATGGGCTTGGCATGCCACAGCCCAGTTCCGACATGCTGCGTCCAACTATCAGCCTGTGAAACAAGATGGATCTCCTGCGTACTTCGAAGATGTAAAAAATTTGGAGAACTAAGAATTCAACCGGCAGGTGCTTATGCTACCCATCAAATAAAAATCAGGTGCGTGAAAATTCATTTTGAAACAAATGATTCAGCTTTATATCTACGTCGACGCTCGACATGATGGTTGGAAGCAAATGCCAAGTTCATACCGAAAGATCCTTAACAAAAATACCAACTTGCAGATGACCAGGTAGTACAAGTATCAATACCAAACTAATTTATAATCTTTTTAGTCATGACCCTGGTGTTCGTCTGGTAGAAAATCTTGTAGAGGACCATCTCCCGCTCCTTCTCTTGCTCCAATTCCCCGAGGTTTTCTTGTTGGTGTGCATCACCCAGTTGATCCTCTGCTGGTCGAACTTCTTGTTGGTGTGCAGGACCAGAACCTTTTTGCTACCTGTCTGCCGGCCGTTGACCATCACCGGCAAGGTATTGTCAGTCTTGTTCCACATCGCGTGCATGCCGCACTCCGACTATATCTTGCGACGCGTCCATGTGCCCCTTTTCAACGCCCTGGAGTTGCGCTAGAAGAAATGCTTGCTTAGGCCACTCAGTGTGATACCAACAGTATTGGCGAATATAGGTTTTAGAGTACGTAGTTGGCATTTTCATAACATCTTTGGCATGTTGCAGTCACTTATTTCACTTTTTATTAACTTTCAAATTGCAATTGTTTCACTAGGTCTGCGTCTAAAAAGAAAAATAGAGCTATAAACAAAGGAATGTTCGTGCGAGTAGACGGCCGATCGGTGTCTCACCTGGAAGCTTCTCAGGATGGGTGAAGCTTATGCCATGCTCACTGTCGATGGTTGGTATGAATAAATCGATGAGAGGGTGAAATCTCACGTTGTCAGCACTCACTTTGGCCTCAAGGTGCTCGATTAGCTCCTGATCCGTGGGATCAAACTTGACGCTAGCCGGTAGCACCGGCCAATCCTTCTTGGACTTGCATCGGTTAATTCCAGTTAAATGGTACTCAATGTATGATCAATCAACTATTTTAAGTAAATGATGAAAGATTTCCACACATAAGTGGTACTCAAAATCTGAAGTCCACAATACCCGAACAGACTGGGGTCTCGGCTTCATTACTACATGTGGACTCTAAAGACTTGAAAACCCCCCATAAAGATCGAAATCATAATACAGGGCGAAAGGACTAATACTCACAGGAGCGGCCTCGCTGGTTCCTTCCTTCATCCAACTAGCTTGAAGAGCATCCTTGTTGAGATTGATTTTTTAGTGTCTTCCTTTTGACTACTTTTAATGAAGTATAGCAACTCTGGTAGCTCATCGCTCATCGTACCAAATGGTCTGGAACAAGGCGGTGCCTGGGAGGCGGGGAGACCGGGAGAGAATGGGAGAGCGATTTTTTAGAGAATGCGAGAGTGCTGTTGTAGTACGAGAGGGGCGAGGCTCACTTTGGTGAACCGAACACGCTGCCGGGACACTAGCTTGTGTCACATCACACGCAGCATGTTGTCACGAAAATTCAATGTGAGGACATGATGAATAATTTCACCGGCATATACTAGTACTACTGTACTACTTACTAGTCGTATTTAGTGTCACATTTTAACCATAGGTTTAACTAAAAAATGTCAATGCATGTCACCGAAAATTATACCATTAGAAACTATGTTCAAATACGAATCCAACGATATAATTTTTTGTGACATGCATTAATATTTAGTTAGTTAAATTTATGGTCAAAATTTGACACAAATTACAAAGGGGACCAATAAACCAGGAGGGAGGTAGTAGTACGAGTAGCGGAATATATGGTATAGCGGACTAGTATAAATTTAGAAATGGAGTACAAAGTTACAAGCCTGTGCGACAACCTTTGTAGGCTACATGAGTAGTACAAAATGTAATTCCCATTCGACAACACTTTCACCAACAAGTACACACTTGAAGCCTACTTGATATATATGTTGGGGAACGTAGTAATTTCAAAAAAAATTCCTACGCACACGCAAGATCATGGTGATGCATAGCAAGGAGAGGGGAGAGTGTCGTCCACGTACCCTCGTAGACCGTAAGCAGAAGCGTTATGACAACGCGGTTGATGTACTCGTATGTCTTCACGATCGACCGATCCTAGTACCAAACGTACGGCACCTCCACGATCTGCACACGTTCAGCTCGGTGACGTCCCACGAACTCACGATCCAGTAGAGCTTCGAGGGAGAGTTCCGTCAGCACGACGGCGTGATGACGGTGATGATGATGCTACCGATGCAGGGCTTTGCCTAAGCACCGCTACGATATGACCGAGCTGGATTATGGTGGAGGGGGGCACCGCACACGGCTAAGAGATCAATGATCAACTTGTCTGTCCTAGGGTGCCCCCCACCCCCGTATATAAAGGAGCAAGGGGGGAGGCCGGCTGGCCTTGATGTACCCCAAGGAGAGGAGGAATCCTCCTCCTAGTAGGAGTAGGATTCATCCTTTCCTAGTCCTACTAGGAAGGGGGAAGGGGGAAGGAAGGAGAGGGAGAGGGAGAGGAAAAGAGGGGCCGCACCCCCCTCCCCTAGTCCAATTCGGACTCCCCATGGGAGGGGGCGCGCCACCTCCTGGGCTGCTGCCCTCTCTCTCCACTAAGGCCCAATACTTCCCCGGGGGGTTCTGGTAACCCCTCCGGCACTCCGGGTTTCTCCGAAACCACTCGGAACACTTCCGGTGTCCGAACATAGCCGTCCAATATATCAATCTTTATGTCTCGACCATTTTGAGACTCCTCGTCATGTTCGTGATCTCATCCGGGAGTCCGAACTATCTTCGGTACATCAAAACACATAAACTCATAATACCGATCATCACCGAACGTTAAGCGTGCGGACCTTACGGGTTCGAGAACTATGTAGACATGACCGAGACTCATCTCCGGTCAATAACAAATAGTGGAACCTGGATGCTCATATTGGCTCCTACATATTCTACGAAGATCTTTATCGGTCAAACCGCATAACAACATACGTTGTTCCTTTTGTCATCGGTATGTTACTTGCCTGAGATTCTATCGTCGGTATCTCAATACCTAGTTCAATCTCATTACCGGCAAGTCTCTTTACTCGTTCCGTAATGCATCATCCCGCAACTAACTACTCACATTGCTTGCAAGGCTTATAGTGATGTGCATTACTGAGAGGGCCCAGAGATACCTCTTCGATAATCGGAGTGACAAATCGTAATCTTGATCTATGCCAACTCAACAAGTACCATCGGAGACACCTGTAGAGCACCTTTATGATCACCCAATTACGTTGTGACATTTGATAGCACACAAAGTGTTCCTCCAGTACTCGAGAGTTGCATAATCTCATAGTTATAGGAACATGTATAAGTCATGAAGAAAGCAATAGCAATATACTAAATGATCAAGTGCTAAGCTAACGGAATGGGTCAAGTCCATCACATCATTCTCTAATGATGTGACCCCGTTAATCAAATGACAACTCATGGCTATGGCTAGGAAACTTAACCATCTTTGATTCAACGAGCTAGTCAAGTAGAGGCATACTAGTGACTCTTTGCTTGTCTATGTATTCACACATGTACTAAGTTTTCGGTTAATACAATTGTAGCATGAATAATAATTATTTATCATGATATAAGGAAATATAAATAACAACTTTATTATTGCCTCTAGGGCATATTTCCTTTAGTCTCCCACTTGCACTAGAGTCAATAATCTAGATTAGCAACAGAACCAGTATCAAATACCCAGGTGCTACTGCGAGCATTAGTAAGGTACACAACAATAACATGTATATCACATATACCTTTGTTCACCTTGTCATCCTTCTTATCTGCCAAATACTTGGGGCAGTTCTGCTTCTAGTGACCAGTCCCTTTGCAGTAGAAGCACTCAGTCTCAGGCTTAGGTCCAGACTTGGGCTTCTTCACTTGAGCAGCAACTTGCTTGCCGTTCTTCTTGAAGTTCCACTTCTTCCCTTTACCCTTCCTCTTGAAAATAGCGGTCTTGTTAACCATCAACACTTGATGCTCCTTCTTGATTTCTACCTCCGCAGCCTTTAGCATCGCGGAGAGCTCGGGAATTGTCTTATCCATCCCTTGCATATTATAGTTCATCAGGAAGCTCTTGTAGCTTGGTGGCAGTGATTGAAGAATTCTGTCAATGACACTATCATCCGGAAGATTAACTCCCAGTTGAATCAATTGATTCTTATACCCAGACATTTTGAGTATATGCTCACCGACAGAACTATTCTCCTCCATCTTGCAGCTGTAGAACTTATTGGAGACTTGATATCTCTCAATCCGGGCATTTGCTTGAAATATTAACTTCAACTCCTGGAACATCTCATATGCTCCATGACGTTCAAAATGTCGTTCAAGTCCCGGTTCTAAGCCGTAAAGCATGGCACACTGAACTATCAAGTAGTCATCATCTTTGCTCTGCCAGACATTCATAACATCTGGCGTTGCTCCTGCAGCGGGTTTGGCACCTAGCAGTGCTTCCAGGACGTAATTCTTCTGTGCAGCAATGAGGATAATCCTCAAGTTATGGACCCAGTCCATGTAATTTCTACCATCATCTTTCAACATTGCTTTCTCAAGGAACACATTAAAATTCAACGGAACAACAGCACGGACCATCTGTATACAACAACATAGACATGCAAAATACTATCAGGTACTAAGTTCATGATAAAATTAAGTTCAATTAATCAAATTACTTAAGAACTCCCACTTAGACAGACATCCCTCTAATCATCTAAGTGATCATGTGATCCATATCAACTAAACCATGTCCGATCATCACGTGAGATGGAGTAGTTTTCAATGGTGAACATCACTATGTTGATCATATCTACTATATGATTCACGCTCGACCTTTCGGTCTCAGTGTTCCTAGGCCATATCTGCATATGCTAGGCTCATCAAGTTTAACCCGAGTATTCTGCGTGTGCAAAACTGGCTTGCACCCGTTGTATGTGAATGTAGAGCTTATCACACCCGATCATCACGTGGTGTCTCGACACGATGAACTTTCGCAATGGTGCATACTCAGGGAGAACCCTTGTACCTTGAAATTTAGTGAGAGATCATCTTATAATGCTGCCGTCGATCTAAGCAAAATAAGATGCATAAAAGATAAACATCACATGCAATCAATATAAGTGATATGATATGGCCATCATCATCTTGTGCCTTTGATCTCCATCTCCAAAGCACCGTCATGATCACCATCGTCACCGACGCGACACCTTGATCTCCATCGTAGCATCGTTATCGTCTCGCCAAATATTGCTTCTACGACTATCGCTACCGCTTTGTGATAAAGTAAAGCAATTACATGGCGATTGCATTTCTTACAATAAAGCGACAACCATATGGCTCCTGCCAGTTGCCGATAACTCTGTTACAAAACATGATCATCTCATACAATAAAATTTAGCATCATGTCTTGACCATATCACATCACAACATACCCTGCAAAAACAAGTTAGACGTCCTCTACTTTGTTGTTGCAAGTTTTACGTTGCTGCTACGGGCTGAGCAAGAACCGTTCTTACCTACGCATCAAAACCAGAACGATATTTCGTCAAGTATGTGTTGTTTAACCTTCACAAGGATCGGGCGTAGCCACACTCGATTCAACTAAAGTTGGAGAAACTAACACCCGCCAGCCACCTGTGTGCGAAGCACGTCGGTAGAACCAGTCTCACGTAAGCGTACTCGTAATGTCGGTCCAGACCGCTTCATCCAATAATACGCCGAATCGAAGTATGACATGCTAGTAAGCAGTATGACTTGTATCGCCCACAACTCACTTGTGTTCTACTCGTGCATATAACATCTACGCACAAACCTGGCTCGGATGCCACTGTTGGGGAACGTAGTAATTTCAAAAAAAAAAATCCTACGCACACGCAAGATCATGGTGATGCATAGAAACCAGAGGGGAGAGTTTCGTCCATGTACCCTCGTAGACCGTAAGAGGAAGCGTTATGACAACGCGGTTGATGTAGTCGTACGTCTTGATGATCGACCGATCCTAGTACCGAACGTACGACACCTCCGCGATCTTCACACGTTCAGCTCGGTGACGTCCCACGAACTCACGATCCAGTAGAGCTTCGAGGGAGAGTTCCGTCAGCACGACTGCGTGATGATGGTGATGACGATGCTACCGACGCAGGGCTTCGCCTAAGCACCGCTACGATATGACCGAGGTGGATTGTGGTGGAGGGGGCACCGCACACGGCTAAGAGATCAATGATCAACTTGTCTGTCCTAGGGTGCCCCCCCGCCCCCGTATATAAAGGAGCAAGGGGGGAGGCCAGCCGGCCGGCCTTGGTGCGCCCCAAGGAGAGGAGGAATGCTCCTCCTAGTAGGAGTAGGATTCATCCTTTCCTAGTCCTACGGGAAGGGGGAAGGAAGAAGAGGGAGAGGGAGAGGGAAAGAGGGGTCGCGCCCCCTCCCCTAGTCCAATTCGGACTCCCCATGGGAGGGGGCGCGACACCTCCTGGACTGCTGCCCTCTCTCTCCCCTAAGGCCCACTAAGGCCCAATACTTCCCCAGGGGGTTCCGGTAACCCCTCCAGCACTCCGGTTTTCTCCGAAACCACTCGGAACACTTCCGGTGTCCGAACATAGCCGTCCAATATATCAATCTATATGTCTCGACCATTTCGAGACTCCTCGTCATGTCTGTGATCTCATCCGGGACTCCGAACTATCTTCAATACATCAAAACACATAAACTCATAATACCGATCGTTACCGAACGTTAAGCGTGCGGACCCTATGGGTTCGAGAACTATGTAGACATGACCGAGACTCATCTCCGGTCAATAACCAATAGCGGAACCTGGATGCTCATATTGGCTCCTACATATTCTACGAAGATCTTTATTGGTCAAATTGCATAACAACATACGTTGTTCCCTTTGTCATCGGTATGTTACTTGCCCGAGATTCGATCGTCGGTATCTCAATGCCTAGTTCAATCTCGTTACCGACAAGTCTCTTTACTCGTTTCGTAATGCATCATCCCGCAACTAACTCATTAGTCACATTGCTTGCAAGGCTTATAGTGATGTGCATTACCGAGAGGGCCCAGAGATACCTCTCCGACAATCGGAGTGACAAATCCTAATGTTGATCTACGCCAACTCAACAAGTACCATCGGAGACACCTGTAGAGCACCTTTATGATCACCCAGTTACGTTGTGACGTTTGGTAGCACACAAAGTGTTCCTCCGATACTCGGGAGTTGCATAATCCCATAGTCATAGGAACATGTATAAGTCATGAATAAAGCAATAGCAATATATTAAACGATCATGTGCTAAGCTAACGGAATGGGTCAAGTCAATCACATCATTCTCTAATGATGTGATCCCATTAATCAAATGACGACTCATGTCTATGGCTAGGAAACTTAACCATCTTTGATTCAACGAGCTAGTCAAGTAGAGGCATACTAGTGACACTTTGTTTGTCTATGTATTCACAAATGTACTAAGTTTCTGGTTAATACAATTCTAGCATGAATAATAAACATTTATCATGATATAAGGAAATATAAATAACAATTCTAGCATGTTTCCTTCAATATATATATATGTATGTGTGTGTGTGTATATATATATGTGTGTGTGTGTGTGTGTGTGTGTGTTTTCTGCACATCATCTCCATCATCATTATGAGTACATCCTATGCACGTGAGTTAGGATGCACTTGACCCCATAAAGGTATCTATCCTTCAAACTAACTACAATACATAATATCCAACAAAAGAGGTCATGCTACAGCAGCTGGATACATGTCGTAGTCTAGATATCACTACGAATCAAGTTGTGGATATTTGCTGTTGGCATGAACCACATCGCCGCATGTCGGGTTTGCAAAAGTCATTCATCGCTTGGAAGATTGATGCATTTCACACTGTAGCGACCAGACCTCAAACAGTTTGATTTCTGTGCATCAGTGTCATCCCTGGATCGGTAATGCTGACACGCACAATACTTGAAGGATTTATAATAGAGTAACAATCACCCACTTGTTACAACGAATGTCTCAAAAGAGAACTTATTACAATAAATATGGCTTAAGGCCATCTAATACGATAACAACGGAAGGCTTGGAAGATAAAGTGAGTCAATCAACTCCAACGACATCACTTAGTGAAAGATCACGACCTAAGGCTCCTTACTCGTCATCTGAAAAGTCTGCAACATGATACGTTGCAGCCCGAAATGGGTCAACACCTGGAATATGCTGACAATGTAACACAAAAGAGTAATGAACAGAATAATGCTATCACTACATGCATATATGGCTGGTGGAGGCTGTATGGTTAATATGTTTTGCGAAAAGCCAATCTTTTTCCTACAACAAAGGAATATATTTTATTTAACTATCATGGTGGTTGTTAAACATTGAGAATGGTAAACCCCATCTCAATCTCATTTAAAAATAATTAAATAATATCCCAATCAAATTTTATAATTAAGAGTGATGAGATCCACATGATAATCCAAGAACCAGATACTCAAGATGTCCATAACCGGGGACACGGCTAACCATGATTAGTTTGTACACTCTGCAGAGGTTTGCGCACTTTTCCCCACAAGACTCGATCTCCTCCGTTGGATTTCTTGCACTACAGGGTGTTTGAGAAACGGATGACCGAGATACAGTCTTTCAGAAGCGTTAGCACCTTACGATGGGTAGACAGTACCACCTACATCCCCTACATCTGCTAGTCTACCATTGTAAGAGTTCACACGACTTAATCAACTATGCTAGAGCCCATAATAGCTTGTGGCTGCACACGGAAGTTTCTAGCATGAATAATCTCATGATCCCTTTGAGCCTGGGTGGCAGTCCATAGGAAAATCACACGGTACCTCGGGATTTCCAAAAAAAACCAGGCAATCACTGGATTTCCCAGGTGCCTCAGTCCACCCAGATGTGTATTAAAGTTGCCACCTTAAGTTGAATCATTAATTAACAATGCTCACATATGTCATGAGTACACTCAAACCCAATCCACGTCTACGAGCATAGCATAGCAGTATAAGTGACGTAGAAGTAACTCCCAAAGTGTTGATAATAAACAGGTAAATAGGTACTACCTCATCTACTTCCCAAACCCACAATTTAAATCAGATCCTAACCATGCAATTGTTTGAGGATTGTTCTAATGCAATAAAACTGGGTAGTAAAGAGGTATGATCAAAGTGTTACTTGCCTTGCTGATGATCCGCGAAACCTAGAGACTCGTAGTAGCACGCTTCGCACTCCGGGTACTCTATCGCAAACAAACAAGCATACAATAAGCAATCAAGCAAGAGCACGGGTAAAACTCAAATAAGAGATATAACCAGAAAGTTCAACTTAAGAACTCCGGTTTGCAAAAAGAATCAAATCAAACGAAGCAACAAAACTCAAACGGCAAAGGAAACAAGCTTCGTTTACTAATCTGGACTAAAGTCAAATTTTACAGTGCCAAGATCTTGTTTAAGTTGGTTAAACGGAAAGAGGGCTTCGAGACGAAACTCTAGGCGCTTGAATCGCCTGATTTCGATAAACGAGCGAAAAGATAAACTAAAACAAAAATCGGATCAGAAATCGTGATCGAAAATAATCGCGGAAAATCCGAGAAAAAGAAAAACTGACGAACAGGCTAACGAACGAACGTTCGCTGTCTGCGGCTAAATGGTGAAAACCGTTCGTTAAATCGAACGTACGGAAAAACATCTGCTAAATAACTAAACCGGAAAAATAAAACTGATCTGACGAAATAAACCGAAAAATAAAAAAACCGCGGTTTACTGAAGAAAACCGACCGGTCAAACGACGGTCAACGGCGGCTAGATCCGGCGGCGCGGTGGCGGCGGCGGCTGCAGGCGACGGCGGCTAGGGTTTGGCACAGGGTGGGCTGGGGCGGCGGTGGGCTGTGGGGCTGGGGGTGGTGGCTTATATAGGGGGGGGGGCTGGAAGGAGTCCGGGCGGGATACGGCCCGTAGGTCGGTTCCTCTTTTTTTTTTAAATAATCCCACTCAGAAAATCGAATAAAATAAATACTAAATGGACTGCAAAAATCCCTAAATAAATTTTCCCCGTCCTCTAAAAATATGCCGAACAAGGTGAACATTTATTTGGGCCTAAAATGAAATTTTGAAAAACGCATTTTTTTCTAATTCAAATAAAATGGCGATAAAACTCCAAATACAAATCTTATTTGATTTTAACATTAAATCTCTGATATTTCTTTATTTTGAGGAAGTCATTTTATCCTCTCTCTTTTTTTTTGAAACTATTTACTGCAAGGCAACAGCCTCACAGTATTTTATTAAATAAAATAATAGAGTCTTAGTTACAACTAACTGAAGAAACAAGAAAGGAGAAATACTTACAAAAAGAAAAGTATTAGAGGTCAGCTATCCAAGATGTTAAACTATCCTTATATTTACATTTAACCCTGTGAGACAGAAGAGAAATGTCATGAATGAAGTTCCTTCTCCAAGCACGAAATGAAGGTTGCTCATTCCTGAATATCTTCCCATTCCTTTGTGTCCAAATATTCCATGTAGCGGTGAAAACCACCTCAGAGAAGAAAGGGTGTCCAAAATCCTTCCTAGCTGCTTGAGCCAAATCATATGTGGTTTGGTTTGGTTGTGGCGTCCAAGATATCCCAAGGTAATTCCAAACCCTGTGGCTGTAGTTGCAAGCAAAGAAAAGATGAGCCCGATCCTCATGATGAGCAAGATTGCAAAGCACACATGTGTCATCCTGGATAATCCAATGTCTTCGTTGCATCATATCCCTGGTATTCAAACGATCCATTAACAGAAGCCAACCAAAAACCTTTATCTTTAGCGTGCAAGAACTCTTCCAAATCCACTTGAAAATTGGATCCACCACAAGCTGAGAGAAACAAGATTATAGTATATCTTTGCCATATAATCTCCAGACTTGGAAGGCCACTTCCACACGTCCTTGATCTCCCCATTCAGCGTGACCAAAGATAGGAGTGCCTGCAACTGTATGAGCTCAGAAAAAGCCTCTTGCGATAATGGTAGATGAAAATTCTCCAAGATGTCAGGCCGCACAAGGAACTCTTTGATGGTAACAGCATTGTCCACGGCAAATGAGTGGAGCCTTGGGAAAGAGTCTTGCAACAACACAACATGAGTTCCCAGCTGCCAACGATCAAGCCAAAAAAGGACCGTATCACCAGCATGAACATGGGGAACCGCCAGGTTGGAGAACTTTGGGAATAAGCGCATAATATCGCGCCACCAAAAGGAACCACAGACCCTGGTGCTTTGGGGTGGAGAAGATGCGTAATAGGTATCCCAGATTAGAGAAACCCAAGGCACGTCCACTTTGTTGAAGAACTTGAAGAGGTGTTTAATAAGCAAAGCTTCATTTTGGATGGTCAAGTCCATAACACCCAGACCACCAAAACCCTTAGGACGACAGACAAGATCCCAAGCAGCCAAAGATTGACGTGGGTTATCTGTATTACCCCTCCACAGGCACTGTCGCATTATCCTCTCAAGCTGCTGAATAATGCCCTTTGGAAGTGAAAGGGTACACAAAAAATATATTGGCATGGAGCACAACACGGACTGAACAAGTTGCAAGCGACAACCTTGATTAAGCAAACAGGAAGATGCAGACAGACGGCGCTCAATGCGATCCACCAGAGGCGTCAGCTCGTTAATGGTGGGCCTTGAAGTTCCCATGGGCAAACCTAGATATGTGAATGGCAGCGTGCCAACATCGCACCCCAGCAAAGCAGCCACTCTTGCTCCTTCATCATCGCTCATATTTATTGGAATGAGTGAAGATTTGGTGAAGTTGACTCGCAAGCCAGTTGACTCCGCAAAAGTTCCAAGCATCTCCTTCAAGGCAACGAGTTGATCATCAACCGCCGGCAACACAATTAGTGTGTCATCAGCATACTGCACTATTGGGTAATCATATGAGTTGGACAGAATTGGGAGAGTAAGGATACTCCTGGCGCGCATCTCATTAACAACAGACTGCAACAAGTCAACTGCAATCACAAAGAGTAACGGAGATAGTGGGTCTCCTTGGCGCACTCCTGTTCTGCAAACAAAGTGCTTCCCTGGTACGCCGTTTAGAAGAACAGAAGAAGATCCTGTGGATAAAATAGAATTGATCCACCCAGTCCACCTGGAGTCAAAACCCTTGTATTGCAAAATTTTGAGAATTAGATTGTGTTCAATTGTATCAAAGGCTTTCGTGAAATCCAGCTTGAGTAAGACAATGGGACGTTTGGAAGCTTTGCATTGATGTATATACTCAAAGCACCAGGCTAGGCAATCTTGTATAGAACGAGACCGAAGAAAGCCATATTGATTACGGTGGATGCAGCGAAGGATCGCTTTCTGAAGACGGTTTGCAAGCAGCTTAGTCAGAAACTTCAGGCAAGTGTTGGTCAAAGAAATTGGTCGGAAGTCTCCGACAACTTCAGGACTTAACTTCTTTGGTATAAGTGTAATTAATGAGTTGTTCACACATTCCAAGTTACACTTCCCCTCATGGAAATCCTTAGCAAGTTGCATGAAATCATCCTTGATAATTGGCCATCACTTCTTTAAAAACAGCCCCGAGAAGCCATCGGGTCCGGGTGCACGGTCAGGAGGCATGTTCTTAATGACAGCATCAACCTCAGAATCCGAGAAGGGCTGAGATAGGTCCTGAAGGCCATCAACTTTAGTAATTAAAGCGTCCAAATCAAAACCCATGCGAATTCCTTTTGCATTACCCATTCTCTGATTAAAATCCGACCAAAACATGCTGGCAAGCTGCTGATGATCCGAAACCACATCCCCATCAGAATTCCTCAGAGACGAGATGGTGTTTCTCCTAAACCTTTCCGTGGCCATGGCATGAAAAAATTTGGAGTTTTCCTCGCCAACTTTAATGTTACGGATGGTACAGCGCTGCTTCCAATAAACATACTGCCAATGAAGAATATCTTCCAAGTGCAACTTCACAATTCGCCTGAAATTAAACTCAGGCCGCGATAAACACCTGAGCTCCTCCAGTCCATCAAAGTAAAGGATAACCTTGTTGCAATCAGCAATTAAAGCCTTGGTTGTCGACAAACTCATGTGCCATTTCTTGAGGGCATACCTTAACGCCTTAAATTTGGCGGAAATCTTGTGTGTCGTCGATTGTCTTGCCACAGGTTTGTTCCAGACATTGGCCACACAGTCAAAGAAACCAGGCAGGTCAATCCAATAATTCTCAAAGCGAAAAAATTTCGCTTTTGGAATGACAGTGGCAATCGTGACGACGCATGGGACATGATCAGAAGCCGTGCGCGCTAGCGGCAGGACAGTCGTGTTAGGATGGTCAAAGGTCCATGCCACTGAAGTAAAAAACCAATCAATCTGTTCCAGTAATGGATTAGTTTGCATGTTTGACCAGGTAAACTGTCGACCTTTAATTGGTAACTCAATGAGACCCAGATGCCCAATTACTTCATTAAACAGAAAAATGTCATTGACATTACCCCCAGGCTGATTTCTATTATCCAACGATCTCATGAAATTAAAATTGCCCAACAACAGCCAATTATCATCACAGTTAATATCCAGATTATAAAGCCATTGCACGAAATCATCCCGGGAAGGGCCCTGACACGGACCATACACTGACACGAGCGTCCAAATTTCAGAAGTGTGCTTCGATTGGAATTCAATAATGATGCCAAAATGCCTTGCCTCAATTAACTTTCCTTCAAAGAAAGATGAATTCCAAATAACGATCATGCCATCGGAAGCACCAACCGAAGGTACATAGGAAAAATTATCAAAACGCCGTGGACAAAACTTCCTAATGAACCTATGATCAATATGCATGCGTTTCGTTTCTTGCAGACAGATAACTGAACAACCACTTTCGTCAATTTTTTGCTTAACTGCTAATTGCCGCGCTTCAGAATTAAGGCCACGCACATTCCAACATAACACCTTCCAATCTTTAATCCTTGTCTGATTCATTACAAACCAAAATAGAAAGCATAGGTAATAGTATATCATGCAATGACATACATCGAGCCACAAAACAGGGAGTAGATAACCTAAACAGGGAACTGAAGAACAGATAAATGACGTTTTAAAAGGTACGCCATGAACCATTGAGCCATTCAGTGAAACTAGACATCGGAACCCTTGCTGCTGGTGGGTGTAGCAGGACCAGCCTCAAGCTTGTCCTTGGAGATCTTCTCAGGTGCAATTCTCAGACGAGCTCCAATGCGCTGAAGATCAGAAATTGGCGTTGGTGGAGGTACTGACAGCTCTTCCTCTGGCTGTGCTGAGCTAGTTCGGCGCTTCTTGAAAGAGAGCTGGTTGGTGCCTTGATTGGGGCCTCTGCTTGAAGATTTATGATAACCATCCCGGAGTGCCCTTAAGCGTGCACTGCGATGTACCTCAGAGTCCACCACAACCTTAGTGGCCTTAACAGTCTTACGAGCACGTTTGATTCTGACCTCTGGCATTGCAGAGAACTGAAAGGATTCACTGACAGGCTCAGAGAGATCACCAAAGCCATCAAAACACAAAGCGCGAGCAACAGGCCGTTTAACTGGAGCTATTTGACGAGGACAGAGTGGAGTTGGTCCAGGTGCCGGCAGCAAAGACAAGCTGACATCATTCCCATTGAAGCAAACATCCCAAGAGCTCTTGGACAGAAGCAGAGAGCACAGGTTAGTCTTGAACACACACTGTGGAATTTCAGCAGAAAAGATGGCTGGCTTAAACTTGCAGAAGGAACGCTGCCACTGCATCTCAGGCGGGATCACAGGACCAAAGACAGTTAGAACTCGCCCAACATTGAGAGGGGGCTGAACCGGATGCTGCAGAACCGAAATTGCTCTTCAGGCTGCAGATCATTAACAGAATCATTTGATACTTCCAGAACAATAGATTCCTGAGACAGGTTCTCATCCACTTGATTTTCCTCAATTACCTCCTGTGGTGCATTAAGGTCCTGTGGATCCGCATGAATTTGAGGTTCATTCTCCTGCGGAGGTGGAGGCAGCTCATCCCAACCAATCTCAGGAAATTCAGGCATAACCCAGTTGTGATTATGGAACTGCAAATGCCCAGGGAGAGGACGAGGATTGCCATCAAAGGGCATCGGGTCCTCGTCAGGTGGCAAGATGTCAGCAAAGTCAGCAGAGAAGATGTAGATTGGAGCAGACCATGAAATTCGAGAACCACCAAAATCTGCAAACTCCCGATAGACCACATCCCGCGGCACCAATGTCGTTGCCGGGAAAGAGACGTACGCCAGGGTACGAACAAGTAACGGATCGTCCTGGTGCCAGTGGTGGAAACGGCCAAAGGTACTGATTGCATCGGCAATGTATTGAGTTCGCCGATAGTCCAGAGGTATCCCAACAATCATAACCCAACCCCTACGAAAACCCTGAACAGCTCTGAAATTGATTCCTTCATCATGCGGCACAAATCTCACAAATCTGTTATTATCTAGCTCAAACGGGGGGTGATCAACTAGAGCCTGCCTAGCAAGAGGACTGCGAAATCGGAGAAGACCCACTCCTTGAATCCACGGTTGAGCATCAAGAACAGCACGACCAAGATTGTTAACAACAAAATCACTAACCATGTTTCTGAAGAGCCCAACTTCTTCAGGCAGAGGGGCAGGCTCGACGATGGCAATGGCGTATTCCTCATGCTGACGATCCGGAGCAACTGCAGGAGAATAGAAGGTGCGTGGCAGACGCCGCTGTCCACCATCAATGATCTCGAACCCCGGAGGCACGAAAGGCGTGGGATCAAGGGGGAAGGTAGCCATCGCAGGAAGTTCCTCGGTCGGAGCCGCAGCAGATGATGCGGCAAAGCAGGTTGGTGGCGTCGAAGAGGATGGTGGTGGTGGTGTGATGGGCGGCGGCTCAGCGGGTAATGGTGGAGGCGATGATGGTGTTGCAGGCGTGATGGGACTTGGCAGAGACCCAGCTAGTCTATTAGCGTGGGAAACCGAGGCGCCAGGCGAGGAAATCCCAGCGGACCCGCCCGGGGAAGTAGGGTTGACCTTCGGGACCCACTTGTAAGAGGGAGAGGGAGAATGCGCAGCGTCGGAGCATCCTTTTGCACGATGGCCAAGGCGAAAGCATCTACGACACCTAATAGGACTGGTGCACGAATTGGCATAATGCAGCAACGATAAATAGTTATGACATTTCCATACCTTGAACACCATATCATCAATAAGATCATTAAAATGGGTAGCCTGGTCCGAAACATCCGGAATTTGGTTCTCCGTAACCGCCACAGGAGAAATCTCAACTGAGTCACCAGAGAAATCCGAAATATCTTGAGAATGATGTGCCAGAGGTTGGGCCATAATACAATCAACCAAGTCACCAGGGCCATTGAGGGCAGAAGAGACATGTTGGGCTGGCGACTCAAACTGGGCCAGGCATCCATGCTGGGCTGGCGACACAGTCAGGGCCATGCATCCATGTTGGGCTGGAGATTCTGGTGCAACGTGCACAGGCGTGACCGAAACATGAGGTGATGCCTGCTTAGATCGAACTAATTGGTTGGGTGTTGATCCGGAATTATCGGCATGGTTTCTGGCCGGAAAGCTGATCGTTCCGAAAGAGATGGGTGGCGTCGCCACCGTCCACTGGAGCTTCATCACCGGCGGTGGGGGCAAGATGACCTTCTCATGGGGATTCATATCATATCCGGCCTGAGAGATCACATCCACCTGAGGCTGGTCTGCAGGATACCTATAACCCTTGCAAGCAGGATATTGATGGAAAGTGGCGAAAGAAAGCTTCTTCCTGATTGACGAACTCGACCTTAAGGAAGATTTAACCGGTGGCTTATGCATAGCTAGCAAACCCAAGGTGGCACGCTTCTTAGATGGACTCACAAGAATCCACTCAGCGTCACACTCCTTTTTCCAGATCTTAAATTCACGAGTCCAGTTAGGGCCACCATTGCCCCAAAGATGAAAATAGCATTTGAATTGTGGACACGTGAACGATCTTAACTGGAGAATGCATAGGCCAACTTGCTTGCATGAGACAAAAAAAGAGAATACCTTGTCTCGGATGAGTTGCACATAAAATTCAATTGCAGAACCCCCAATCGCTGATTCCAAAGCAGCCGCCACAGAATCCTCATTAAGATGGAAGATATGTCTGCTGAACGACACAACCATGATAAATCCCGTGTCATCCGTGGAATGAATAGATCTCCCACAATGTTTGAGAACCTTGTCCGCGAAAATGGCGCCCACCGAGAAATCCAAATCCAACGTCGATCCACCGGTAGGACCCATATGGAATGAGTATAGACGTGTAGATCAGGTGACGCCGGAGTCGATGGGTGGATCAGAAGCAAAATACACTGGCTAGAAGAGAAGATCTCCGGAAAACCCTAGGCCGGAGGTGGGAGGGTGGGTGGGTGCGCCATCTTTCCTATCTCTCTCTCTTTTATTTTTATAAAAGAAATGTTCGAAGAGAAAATAATTAAAATCAAACGATCCTCTTTTTAAAATGCGAGAAAAACTCGAATATGAAAATAATGAAGTCCCCAACTCTCTCCGTGGGTCCTTGAGTTGCGTAGAATTTCTAGGATCAAACCAAAATGCAAATAAAATACGATATGCAATGATGATCTAATGTATAGCATTCCAAATTGAAAATTTGGGATGTTACAAACCTATCCCCCTTAAGATGAATCTCGCCCTCGAGATTCGGGTTGGCTAGAAAATAGGTGTGGGTAATCTTTCCGTAGGTCTTCCTCTCGTTCCTAGGTGGCTTCATCTTCAGTATGGTGACTCCACTAAACTTTGCAGAACTTGATTACTTTGCTACGTGTGACTCGGCTGGCAAACTTGAGAATTCTGACTGGCTTCTCCTCATAGGTCAAATTGCTATCCAACTGTATCGCTTCCAGCGGCACTGTATCTCTCAGAGGAATAACAACCATCTCTGCGTGGCACTTCTTCAACTGAGAAACGTGGAACATGCCGTGAACTCCGGACAATCCTTCGGGTAATTCCAATTAGTAAGCAACTTCTCCCATACGTTCCAAAACTTTGTATGGTCCCACAAAACATGGTGCTAATTTCCCCTTAACTCCAAAGCGCTTCACTCCTCGAAGTGGGGATACATGAAAATACACTCTGTCTCCGACTTCGTAAACTATCTCCTTGCATTTAGAATCTGCATAACTCTTCTGCCTGGACTGGGCTACCTTGAGTCTATCGCGAATCAGCTTAACCTTCTCTTCAGACTCTTTAACCAAATATGGTCCAAACAACTATCGGTCTCCAACTTCGTCCCACAACAATGGTGTTCTGCACCTCCTTTCATACAGTGCTTCGAAAGGGGCCATCTTCAAACTGGCTTGATAGCTGTTGTTGTAAGAGAACTCTGCGTAAGGCAAATTTTCGTCCCAACTAGACCCATAGTCTAGTGCACAAGCTCTCAACATGTCCTCCAGAATTTGATTGACTCTCTCAGTGTCTGCGGGTGAAAAGTTGTACTGAACTCTAGCCTGGTTCCCAAAGTTTCATGCAACTGATTCCAAAACTTTGAAGTAAACTGGGTTCCTGTATCTGATACAATGGTCCTCAGAACTCCATGCAGACATACGATCCTGGTCATGTATATCTTCGCCAACTTAGCACTGGTGTAAGTGGTCTTCACTGGGATGAAATGAGCTACTTTCGTCAAACGACCGACTACAACCCATATCGAGTCATAGCCTGAACGAGTCCTGGGTAATCCCATGATAAAGTCCATGCCTAGTTTATCCCACTTCCATTCGGGTATCGGCAACGGTTGTAGCAATCCTGCTGGCTTCTGATGCTCTGCCTTCACTCTCTGACATACATCACAAACTGCTACATACTCTGCAATATCCTTCTTCATTTCGGTCCATGAGAAACTATCCTTCAAATCCAGATACATCTTGGTATTTCCTGGGTGAATCAAATATGGCGAATCATGGGCCTCTTGCAGAATCAACTTCCTGATCTCCTGATCATTTGGCACATATACGCAGTCCTCAAACCATAAGGTATCGTGCTCATCCTCACGAAATCCTTTAGCTTTTCCTTTACTCATTCTTTCCTTTATTTCGGCAATTCCCTTGTCCGTCTTCTGAGCTTCTTTGATTATCCATCAAAGTAGACTGAATCTCCAAAGCTGCTACATAACCTCTCGGAACTATCTCCAAACACAGCTCGCGAAGGTCATCTGCCAACTCCTTGGGTAATTCTCCGGTCATGATTGTATTGACATGACTTTTGTGGCTCAACGCATCGGCTACTACGTTAGCCTTTCTGGGATGATAATGCAACCTCATATCATAATCCTTAATGAGTTCTAACCATCTCCTCTGCCTAAGATTCAACTCCTTCTGCGTGAAGATATATATCAAACTCTTGTGATCCGTGTATACCTCACAACGGTTTTCGATGAGAAAATGTCTCCAAGTCTTCAACGCATGCACCACGGCTGCTAACTCCAAATCATGTGTAGCATAATTTAACTCATGGGGTTTAAGCTTTCGTGAGGCATATGAAACAACTCTTCCCTCCTGTATAAGTACGGCTCCAAGTCCTCGACGAGAAGCGTTGCAATACATTTCGTAATCCTTGCGTTGATCTGGCAGAATCAACACTGGTGATGTAACCAAGCGTCTCTTCAACTCCTGAAAACTGGCCTCACATTCCTCAGTCCATTTGAATTTGGTGTCCTTCTTTAACAACTCCGTCATGGGCTTCACAATCTTTGAGAAATTTTCAATGAACCTCCGGTAGTATCCTGCGAGTCCAAGAAAACTCCGGATCTCTCCAACTGACGTGGGTGACTCCCAATTTGTCACAGTGACAACCTTGGTGGGGTCTACCGCTATTCCTTCTCCAGATATAACATGTCCAAGGAATCCAACTTCCTTCAACCAAAACTCACACTTGCTGAACTTGGCGTATAACTGGTGCTCTCTAAGTTTCCCAAGTACTAAACGCAAATGCTTTTCATGTTCTTCTTCATTCTTCGAGTAGACCAGAATATCATCAATGAACACCACGGCGAACTTATCCAAAAACTCCATAAATACCTTGTTCATCATGTTCATAAAATAGGCAGGTGCATTAGTCAGACCAAATGACATAACGGTATACCCATACAACCCGTACCTCGTGGTAAAAGCTGTCTTAGGTATATCCTGCTCTCGAATCTTCAGCTGGTGGTACCCTGATCGCAGATCGATTTTGGAAAACACCTTAGCTCCTTGCAGCTGGTCAAACAAATCATTGATCATCGGTAGTGGGTACTTTTTCTTGATCGTCACTTCATTCAATCCTCGATAATCAACAACCATCCTTAACGATCCATCCTTCTTCTCCACTAGAAGTACTGGGGATCCCCAAGGTGGCGAACTTGGGCGAATATAACCTTTATCCCGTAACTCCTTAATCTGTTTCTTAATTTCCTCCAAATCCTTTGCGGGCATTCTGTACGATCTCTTAGATATTGGCCCTATGTCTGGCAAAAGCTCAATAAAAAACTCAATGTCTCTATCCGGTGGCATGCCTGGCAACTCTTCTGGAAATACGTCTAGAAAATCCTTCACCACTGGTACTTCCTCCTGTACAACTCCTGATAAGGAATTTACTTGAGTCCTATTCAACACAGGATACATACTTGATCCTTCTTCCTTCTGGGGTGGTGAGTAAGATCGACTTACTAGCGCAGTCAATGTTCCCTCCATACTTCGATAACCAATCCATGCCTAATATCACATCCAATCCTTGTGACTCCAATACTATTAGGTCTGAGGAGAACAGGTAGTTAGCAATCCTTAATGGTAACCAATCACACCATAGGCTGGCCATATACTCTGCTCCTGGCGAGGTTACTAACATGGGTGACCTAAGGGCTTGGGTTGGCAGTTTAAACTTATCCACGAATCCCCTTGATATGTATGAATGCGATGCACCAGTATCAAAAAGTACGACTGCAGTAAATGACTTAACCAAAAACTTACCTATTACTGCATCTGGCTGGGCTTCAACCTCCTCCACGTTAATGTGGTTCACTTGTCCCCTAGTGAAAGGGTTGGGCTTCTTCCCAGAGCTTCCATTGCCGTTTCCATTCTTAGCTTCAGGACATTCATTGGCGTAATGTCCGGTCTTCTGGCACTTGTAGCAAGTAACGTGGCTTAGATCTTTCTTCGCGGGTGTTGCCGGGTTGGGACGGTTCTGTCCGCTGCTTCCTCCATTACCATTCCCATTCTTGGGGCCACTATGGTTGTGCGAACTTCCTCCATTATGAGTGTGGCCTCCATGGTTATGAACAAGTCCTCCCGAGTTCAGGGTAAAACTAGGTCTCTGCTGAGCTCCAGAATTGTACTTTCCTTGTCCATACTTCCTCTTGCGGCTGTCAATCTGCTGCTGCTTCCCTTCAAGCATGAGAGCTCTATCCACCAACTCATGGTAGTTATTAAAATTTGCCACCATCAACTACATGCTCAGCTCATCATTCAGTCCTTCCAGAAACTTCTCCTTCTTAGTTGCATCTGTAGCGACGTCATCTAGGGCATAACGTGCTAGCTTACTAAAGTCATCCACATACTGGCCAATAGTGCACCCTCCTTGCGTAAGTTGCGAAACTCACACTTCTTCATGGCCATAGCTCCTACTGAAACATGGGCAGTACGGAAAGCCTGCTGGAACTGGTCCCATGTCACAGTGTCAATGGGGTAAGTGACTATGAAATTCTCCCACCATGATGTTGCGGGTCCATCTAGCTGATGTGCGGCAAAATGCACTCTCTCCGCATCTGTGCATCCTGCATTAGTCAACTCCCTTTCAATCTTGCGGAGACAATCATCTGCAACAATCGGCTCGGTGCTACTGGAGAACACTGGCGGATTCAGCCTAAGAAAACGGGCTAGGTGATCAACTAGTGGTGGTGGTGGGTTGTTGTTGTTGTTCCCCTGGTTCTGATTCTGGACTAGTATTTGCATCAATGCATTCTGCTGCTGGATCAACTAAGTGAGCTATGGTGGGAAAGCAAATCCATTGTCGCGTCTTGGAGGCATCTGCTAGGTTTAGAAAAGATGAGAAAACAGAGTAGAATGAGGTCTAGGGGGGAAACACTACCCATATGCACATGAGACAAACACAAACATATCACTCAATCAAATCAAACAAGGGCATACAATCGGTCTAGGACTATCGTTACGAAAGTGCTTGGACTATACTATATACATGGTGGAATACTACTACTGATATGGTGGTCGATTAGAAAAATTGATCGTTCGAAGACTCCATGATATCTGCTCCAGCTTCATCAACATAGTCGTCATCGCTATCGTCAGGGTCCGAGTCAGTGTCGTCGATGATGATGTAGTTCTCCGGGCAAGTGGAATCGTCATCTTCTCCTCCTAGTGCGGGGTCTCCCATGAAAACTCTGATCTTCTTTATCAGGTCGTCATTCTTCTCCACTAGTACGACAATTTCCTCCTCATAATCTTCACGTGTAGCCTTGAGTTCTTCCTCCAGCTCCATGATCCTTGTCATCGCATTCTTCAAATCTTTCATGCCTGCGCACATCTGGTTCTCCTGGCGTCGAATGTGCTGGTTTAACTCCTGGATGAAAGCGGCAATCGATCTATCCTTCCTGGTGCTGATTATCTCCCATTGCTCAGCTCGGCGCCCACAAATCTAGTAGATAGTATCCTTGAGATCCTTGTGGTAAACTTCTCCAATGCGTTCCATGGTAATGTGAGCTGCCATACTCTTTCCTAGACTCCAGGTTGGTGCATCAAAGGAAAACTCTATGGGCTCAGTGATTGGCGTGAATGTCCTTCCTGGAACTTGAACTTGAATCATCCAGCGCTCCTCTTCTGGTAAAGTGGCATTGTAAGTCCCGGTGAAGCTTGGTATTCCAATGTTCAGGTACCTAGTAACTTCCTTCAAGTGGCATCCAAAAGGGGTGTCTTCATCCGGTTGTGTGAACTTGATCCTTGCATCCGCCATCCTAAAGAGTAGAAAAATGGAGAGGAGTTAGAAATGAGAAGAGAGTAGTGATCTAGGGCTTTAGCTTAGTGGTCCTGTCCTACAGTCAGCGTGTGCTCTGATACCATCTTGTAGCGACCAGACCTCAAACAGTCTGATCTCTGTGCATCAGTGTCATCCCTGGATCAGTAATGCTGACACGCACAGTACTTGAAGGATTTATAACAGAGTAGCAATCACACACTTATTACAACGAATGTCTCAAAAGAGAACTTATTACAATAAATATGGATTAAGACCATCTAATACGATAACAGCGGAAGGCTTGGAAGATAAAGTGAGTCCATCAACTCCAACAGCATCACTGAGTGAAAGATCACGACCTAAGGCTCCTTACTCGTCGTCTGAAAAGTCTGCAACATGATACGTTGCAGCCCGAAAATGCGTCAGCACATGGAATATGCTGGCAATGTAACACAAAAGAGTAATGAACAGAATAATGCTATACTACATGCATATATGGCTGGTGGAGGCTGTATGGTTAATATGTTTTGCGAAAAGCCAATTTTTTCCTACAACAAAGGAATATATTTTATTTAACTATCATGGTGGTTGTTAAACATTGAGAATGGTAAACCCCATCTCAATCCCAATTACAAATAATTAAATAATATCACAATCAAATTTTATAATTAAGAATGATGAGATCCACATGATAGTCCAAGAACCAGATACTCAAGATGTCCATAACCGGGGACACGGCTAACCATGATTAGTTTGTACACTCTGCAGAGGTTTGCGCACTTTTCCCCACAAGACTCGATCTCCTCCGTTGGATTTCTCGCACTACAGGGTGTTTGAGAAATGGATGACCGAGACACAGTCTTTCAGAAGCGTTAACACCTTACGATGGGTAGACAGTATGTAACGCCCGGATAATTAGGCTATAGTAAAACTTTGCTAATGATGCCACATCATCCCGTTTACTGTTAGTATTCACGTGTTAGTTCAAACACTCTAAATTCAAATTTAAATTTAGCAAACAGTCAAAGTTTTCAAAACATTAAAACAAAATGTTCGGTGTGGGACAAGTATTGCTAGGGTAATTATAGTGATGAAAACATGATTTTACAAAGTGCCTAAGTACTCTAAAACTAAATACAACAGAAAATTCAAAATAAATAAAAGTAAAAGATCCAAACAAAAAAAACAGAAAAGGGGGAAAGCCCCCAGCCCCTTGGGCTTCGGCCCACCAGGCCACAACCGACCAGGCCTAGCCCAACCGGCCACCAACCCCCCTCTCCATTATCCCCCCCAGAAACCCTAACCTACCCACTCCCCGATCCCCACCCCCCACTCTCCGCTCACTCCCCCGATCTGGATCGAGATCGGGGTGACCACGCCACCGCCCCGGATCGCCGTCGCCGTTGCCTTCTCACCCCCCTCTCCTCGCGCGACCCCCTGAAGCCGGCGCCACCCGTCTCCGACCCCGTCGCCCTCGCTCGCCGCGACAACCGCACGCGGGCGCCTCGAAGCTCGCCGACCCCGCCCCGCACCAAGACGCCACCTCGCCGGCCTGCCTCCTCTACGCCGTCGTCGCCATCTTCCTCCTCAACCCCCGTTGCCTAGACCCCACGAACTCCGGTGAGCACCCCCGCCGCTGCTCCCACTTGCCCTGCCTACGCGTCGTCGGCCCCGAGCTCCGTTGCAGCCGCCGCGCGCGAACCATGCTGCCTCGCCGCGGCCATTGGTCTTGCCCGACCGCGTGCCCAGTGCCCCGCTCGCTTCGCGTCGCTACTGCACGCACGCGTGGCCGCCCCTGTTTTCCCTTGACGCGCTCACCGCGCTGCGCCATGGCCCGACGGCACGCGCCCACGCCCAGCTGCTGCGCTGACGCCGCCGCGCCTCGGTTTTCCTTGCTGCTGCTCCACGGTAGCCCTGCACGGCGCTCGCCGCTCGCCCCGCCTCCGCCCGCCGTGGCCCTCGTGCCCCGCTGCGGCAAACCCCGCCGTGGCCACGGCCATGCCCCGCCCCGGGCGTGCTACGGGCGCCCGTCGCCCGTTACTCCCGCGTCCGCTGCCCGTTAAGCCGCGCCCGCCCCGTTAAGCCCCTAGGGCCTATGACAAGCGGGGCCCAGCCCTGGAACGTTTAAAAAAAGAAAAAAGAATAAATAAATAATAAAAATAAAAATAAAACTAAATTTAATTAATTAATTAACTAAATTTAATTAATTAATTAACTAAATTAATTAAGTTAATTAAACCTGATTAATTAATCAAATTAATCTGTTAGTTTAATTAAACAGTGGTTAGTTTAACCTAACCATAATTAACCTAATCAGGGAATGACAGGTGGGTCCCACTGGACCCACATGTCAGTTTGACCCAGTCAACTCTGTTGACTGCTGACGTCAGCATGACATCATGCTGATGTCATAAATCTAATTTCGAATTAATTAATTAATTAAATTCCACAATTTTAATAAAACCTTTAGAAAATCATATCTTTTAATCCGTAACTTGGATTAAAATATTTTCAACATGAAAGTTGCTCAGAACGACGGGACAAACCCGGATACGCAGCCCGTTCGTCCACCACGCATCCCTAACCTATCCAACTCGCAACTTTCCCCCTCCGGCTCCTCTGCCCGAAAACGCGAAACGCCGGGGATACTTTCCCGGATGTTTCCCCCCTTCACCGGTATCATCTCATACCGCGTTAGGGCACGCCTAGCATCACGCTTTGCTTTGTCATGCATCGTTATGCATCTGTTTGCATTGTATTTATTGTTTCTCCCCCCTCTTCTTCCGCTAGACACCGAGACCGACGCCGCTGCTACCCAGTACGACTACGGAGTTGACGACCCCTCTCTCTTGCCAGAGCAACCAGGCAAGCCCCCCTTGATCACCAGATATCGCCTACTCTGATCTATACTGCTTGCATTAGAGTAGTGTAGCATGTTACTGCTTTCAGTTAATCCTATACTGCTGCCTAGCCTGTCCTTGCTACTACTGTTGTTACCTTTACCTACTATCCTACTGCTTAGTATAGGATGCTAGTGTTCCATCAGTGGCCCTACACTCTTGTCTGTCTACCATGCTATACTACTGGGCTGTGATCACCTCGGGAGGTGATCATGGATATATATTATACTTTGAACATGATACATGTGGTGACCAAAGTCGGGTTGGCTCGAGGAGTACCCGCGAGTGATTCACGGATTGGGGGCTGAAAGGACCTTTGTCCCGACGGCCCTCTGTGTGGATCTTTGTGGCGGAGCGGCAGGGCAGTTCGGGGCTACTTGGGTGAGAGGTGAGCCTGGCCCTGTTGGCGTTCACGGATACTTAACACGCTTGACGAGATCTGGGTATTTGATCTGAGTCTGGCCATTTGGTCTATACGCACTAACCAACTACGCGGGAAAGATATGGGCACTCGGCGTTGTGGTATCAGCCGAAGCACTTCTTGACGTCAGCGACTGAGTGGCGCGCGCCGCATTGGATCGTAAGCTCGCACTTGTATTAAGGGGGCTAGATCTGCTTCCGGCCGCGTTCGCCACGTGCAGGTGTGCTCAGGGCGATGGGCCCAGACCCCTGCGCGCTTAGGTTTAGACCGGCGTGCTGACCGCTCTGTTGTGCCTAGGTGGGGCTGAGACGCATTGAACTTCCGAGGCCGGGCATGACCCAGGAAAGTGTGTCCGGCCAAATGGGATCAAGCGTGTTGGTTTATGTGGTGCACCCCTGCAGGGAAGTTAATCTATTCGAATAGTCGTGTCCCTCGGTAAAAGTACGACACGGAGTTGTACCTTGACCTTATGACAATTAGAACCGGATACTTAATAAAACACACCCTTCCAAGTGCCAGATACAACCCGGTGGTCGCTCTCTAACAGGGCATCGAGGAGGGGATCGCCGGGTAGGATTATGCTATGCGATGCTACTTGGAGGACTTCAGTCTACTCTCTTCTATATGCTGCAAGACGGAGGTTGCCAGAAGCGTAGTCTTCGATAAGACTAGCTATCCCCCTCTTATTCTGGCATTCTGCAGTTCAGTCCACTGATATGGCCCTTTACACATATATCCATGCATATGTAGTGTAGCTCCTTGCATGCGAGTACTTTGGATGAGTACTCACGGTTGCTTTTCTCCCCCTTTTCCCCCTTTCCCTTCTACCCGGTTGCCGCAACCAGACGATGGAGCCCAGGATCCAGACGCCACCGTCGACGACGACTCCTTCTACACTGGAGGTGCCTACTACTACGTGCTGCCCGCTGACGACGACCAGGAGTAGTTAGGAGGATCCCAGGCAGGAGGCTTGCGCCTCGTTCGATATGTATCCTAGTTTGTGCTAGCCTTCTTAAGGCAAACTTGTTTAACTTATGTCTGTACTCAGATATTTTTGCTTCCGCTGACTCGTCTATGATCGAGCACTTGTTTTCGAGCCCTCGAGGCCCCTGGCTTGTATTATGATGCTTGTATGACTTATTTTATTTGTAGAGTTGTGTTGTGATATCTTCCCGTGAGTCCCTGATCTTGAACGTACACATTTGCATGCATGATTAGTGTACGATTGAATTGGGGGCGTCACAAGTTGGTATCAGAGCCGACTGCCTGTAGGAATCCCCCTTCCACACTCCTTGGCCGAAGTCGAGTCTAGACATTACAAAAACTTTTACTAACTTGGCTGTGTGCCTTACGGGCCCACGTCGCCATCGGGTGGTACTAGTATCTTTTACTCCTCGACCTTTACTCTGGGACTCTAAACTCTCTTCTACTCGGGTTAAATGAATTTACTAACTCTGACACTAGGATCCCGTGACGACATTCACCCCAAAGTTGGATAAAAGCCATAGTTATTCCTTAGTATAGTGTTTTGCACAATTTCCACACTGTCATTTGACTCCTTTGAAACATCTTTGTTTTTAGATGGAACCCACGAGGCAGGTCGTGCGCCACAAGGCGTCCATTGGTGCCTCGGGATCACCGACCGTGCTAGCTGAGATGATGACCTATCTGGGTTATCGCTGGCACCCCGAGTACACCATCACCGAGGAGTACCAGGACTTTAACCGGGAGCAGTACCGTGCCACCGTCCACCTCTACTCTCGGGAGTATGACTCCACTACTGTGCTGCACACCGCTTATGGTGTTGGAGTGACCATTGATATGGCAGTTTACGATGCTGCCTATGCTGCTCTGACACGCCTTCGTAGGGAGTACCGGGAGTTGGACACCTCCCCCTTCAGGCACATTGCTATCGCCTCTGATTTTGGGGCGGAGGGTTACTACACTGCTGCCTACTCCACTGTCACCCGCGAGCCCTTCTACCATCAGAACCTGGTTCTACATGCTGATGGGCTGGATCGAGCTAACCGAGCTCTTCGCCACAAGTTGTACACCACTCGTCAGCACCTCTACCGTGCTTTGACGACGTTGCACCCCTTCGTCGGATCTGGGGAGCTGCCGCGTTCTGCTATCTACCCAGCCAGGACCGTGATGCCTCAGGGTGTTGGTTGGCCAGAGGTGGGAGGCTACTCTCCCGCACTTGGTCCACTTCTGCCGCCAGAGCGTCGGGTTCAGCACCAGAGCACCCGCGGACCCCAGGTTGCCGATGTGGTGTACCCGTTGCCACACTACCAGCTTTCAGGCTACACCTACCTCCGCAGTGTCGTGTGGGACTGATGTAGACTTGCTTTCTTATGTTAGATGCATTCGCCGCGAGCCTGCGTGCCGCCTATGATGTCTTAGTCTATGTACTGAACTCTATGTGCCGAACCCTGTGCATGATCTCTTTTGAAAGATGTGCCGACTATTATGTGGTATCTATCGTGCTGCTTTCATTATGCATGTTTCATCTTGAATGATTCTTGTCTTTGCAAATATCCTCAAATGCTGAACTACCCCTGTTATATATTAGCAGGATGGTTAGATCAGGTGGTCGTGGTCGGGGTGACAACTTCCCACCACCGCCTGAGTACATGGCTGGTATGATCCAACAGCTTGAGATGAATCGCCAGTTCATGGAGAACATGATGGCTCAGTTTCCTCACCCCAATATGAACCAGCAGCCAAACACAGTAACTCTGCAGGATTTCATGCGCTTGAACCCAACAGTGTACCGCAGCTCAACTCAGCCTCTGGACGCTGATGACTGGCTCCGTGACATCACCTATGAGATGGAGTCTGCTGATGTAGCCCCTGCCAGCTATGTCACGTTTGCTTCCTTCTTCCTGAAGGGACCCGCAGCTCAATGGTGGGACAGCCACAGGCGTACTCTGCCAGTTGGAACAATCATCACCTGGCCAGACTTTCAAGCTGCTTTCCGTGCCTGCTTCATCCCTCAGGGAGTTATGGACCGGAAGAAGCGTGAGTTCCGCAACCTCATCCAAGGCAACAAAACTGTTGAAGCTTATCAACGTGAATTTCTGGACTTGTCCCGCTATGCTGAAGAGGACAGTGCAACTGATGCCTGTAGACAGGAGAAGTTCCGTGACGGCCTTCAAGCTGACATCAAGCTCGCACTTCTAGTGCATGACTTTACTGATTTCGCCACCTTGGTGAACAAAGCCATCAACGTCGAAACTGGTCTGTAGGAATACCAGAGCTCTCACAGGCGCAGCCGTGACACGGGCTCATCTTCGGGCCCGTCCTCGCAGAAGCGCAAGATATGGATTCCCAATAGCATGTACCAGCCGAATGCACCTGCCCCAAGGCAGTCCTATGCTGCACCTCGTCTGCCTGCTGCTCCTGCTAGGCAGCCAAGACTTCCAGCTCCACCACCCCAAGCTCCTGTTCCCACTCCCAATAATGGCCTGTGCTACAAGTGTGGTCAACCAAGTCACCGTGCTAGGGATTGCCATCAGAATCAACTGGCCCTTCCTGCAGCTGGCCGTGGAAACAACCAGAACCACAACAACAATGCCAAGTCTTATGGTCGTGTTCATGCCAACCACGTTGATCTGAACGAAGCTCAAGACCAGCCTGCTACTGTGATGGGTACACTCCTCGTAAATTCAGTACCTGCATCTGTTTTATTTGATACAGGAGCATCGCATTCATTCATGTCAGAAGATTTTGCATTCAAGCATGGCATTAAATACGAGGAGATGAACACGTCGGTAGTGGTAAAACCCCCCGTGGGACAATGTCAAACCTCCATGGTTGGCGTCGACGTCCCCGTGGAAATCAAAGGGCTGGAATTCTATGCCTCGCCCATTATCCTGAAGACGTCTAACATCGACCTCATTCTGGGGATGGATTGGTTGAAAGCGCATACTGCTTCCATAGTTTGCGCCACTAAGACCGTCTATCTGTTACATCCTTCAGATGAAATAGTTACATACCATGCTCGCCTGGTGCAAAATGCTGAGGCAAGGCTTTATGCCTTGAATGCATTGAACTCTGCACCACTCGAGGGCATTGAAAACATCCCCGTCGTGCGTGACTTCCTCGACGTCTTTCCTGAAGAACTTCCAGGGATTCCCCCTGCTAGAGCTGTCGAATTCGTCATCGACTTGAAACCAGGCACCACTCCT
Organism: Aegilops umbellulata; assembly: GCA_032464435.1. Classification (NCBI taxonomy): domain Eukaryota; kingdom Viridiplantae; phylum Streptophyta; class Magnoliopsida; order Poales; family Poaceae; genus Aegilops; species Aegilops umbellulata. The sequence goes on from CP136058.1 coordinate 180,290,541, forward strand.
ATTGCCAAGCGACCCTACAAGATGCCACCACATGAACTCCTTGAGCTTAAGGAGGAAATCGACAAGTCTCTTAAAAATGGTTTCATTCGCCTCCTTGGGGAGAACCTTCTCTCTTTGTCAAGAAGAAGGATGGGACAAACCGACTGGTCCAAGACTACCGTCCTATTAACCAAGCTACCATTCAGAACAAGTATCCTCTTCCTCGGATCAATGATCTGTATGATCAACTGGCTGGTTCATCAGTGTTCTCTAAACTCGACTTGAGGTTGGGTTACCACCAGATCCGTGTTCGTGAAGAGGATATCCCAAAGACCGCCTTTGTGACTCGTTATGGTTCATACGAGTACACTGTCATGTCCTTCGGCTTAACCAATGCCCCAGCCACCTTCTCTCGTCTGATGAACTATATATTCATGGATTACCTCGACAAGTTCGTCGTGGTTTATCTGGATGATATCCTGGTATTTTCCAAGAACGAAGAAGAGCATGCTGAACATCTTCGACTTGTGCTGGAGAAGCTACGAGAGCATCAACTGTATGCCAAGTTCTCTAAATGTGAGTTCTGGCTTCCTGAAGTAACCTATCTTGGACATGTCATCTCTAAGGATGGTATTGCCGTTAACCCTGAACGAGTTCAGGCTATTCTTGATTGGACTCCTCCGAAGAATGTCAAGCAAGTCAGAAGTTTTCTCGGTCTTGCCAGCTATAGCCGTCGATTCGTCGAGAACTTCTCCAAGATTGCCAGGCCTCTGACTAACTTGTTGCATAAGGGCGTCAAGTTCCAATGGACAGACAAATGTCAGGAAAGCTTCCAGGCACTCAAGGACAAGTTGACTTCTGCCCCAGTACTAGCTCCACCTGATACAAAGAAGGACTTCGTCATTTACTGCGACGCTTCCCGTCAAGGATTAGGCTGTGTCCTAATGCAAGAGCGCAGAGTGATTGCCTATGCCTCTCGTCAATTGCGCCCTCACGAAGAGAACTACCCAGTTCACGACCTCGAGCTTGCTGCTGTCATTCATGCACTGAAGCAGTGGCGACATTACCTTCTCGGTAATCGTTGCGAGATCTTCACCGACCATCAAAGTCTGAAGTATCTGTTTACTCAGCCAGACCTGAACCTCCGTTAGCAGAGATGGATGGAGACAGTAGCAGACTTTGACTTGGGTATTTCCTATACGCCAGGCAAGGCTAATGTAATGGCAGATGCCTTGAGCCGCAAGTCTTACTGCAACCACCTCCAGGTTCACAAAGTTCAGCCCTCGCTTGTTGAAGAATTCAGGAAGCTGAACCTCCATATTGTTCCTCCGGGTGCACTCGCCCCCCTCCTAAGGAGTTTCGCAAGATGAACCTCCATGTTGTCCCCAAAGGTTCTCTCAATACACTGGTTGCTAGGCCAGATCTTGTGGAAACCATCAAATGGATACAGAAATGTGACGATGAAGTGGAGAGGATTAAACGTTATATCGCACAAGGAAAGCCCTCATTCTTCACCGTTGATGACACTGGCACCTTGTTCTTCAAAGGTCGCCTAGTGGTTCCGAGTAAGAGGGAAAACCTGAATATGTCTCAGAAGGTTATGAAAGAGGCTCATGATACACCCCTATGTATCCATCCTGATAGTACAAAGATGTACCAGGACATTCGTCAAAGATTCTGGTGGTCTAACATGAAGCAAGACATTGCTCGCTATGTTGCCGAGTGTGACGTTTGCTGTCGTATCAAAGCAGAACATCAAAGGCCTGCTGGAACTCTGCAACCTATCTCTATTCCTGAATGGAAATGGGACCATGTTGAGATGGACTTCGTCACTGGTTTTCCCAAATCGCAGAAAGGTAATGATGCTATTCTAGTCGTCATTGACCGGCTTTCTAAAGTTGCACATTTTCTGGCGGTCAAGGAAACTATCACTGCTAGTCAGCTTGCAACTCTCTATATGTCCAGAATTGTTTCACTTCACGGTATTCCCCTGGTTATCAGTTTGGACTGTGGCAGCTTATTCACTTCAAGATTCTGGGCAAGTTTCCAAGAAGCTATGGGAACTCATCTATCATTCATTACTGCTTTGCATCCGCAGTCTCAAGGGCAAGTTGAACGTGTCAACCAAGTTCTCGAAGACATGCTTCGGGCTTGTGTTATTTCCTTCGGCAAGAAATGGGAGGAATCTCTCCCGTATGCTGAGTTCTCTTATAATAATAGCTATCAAGCTAGTCTGAAGATGGCCCCCTTCGAAGTGTTATATGGACGAAAGTGCCGAACCCCTCTGAACTGGTCAGAAACTGGGGAACGTCCACTCTTTGGTCCAGATATTATCCAACATGCCGAAGAACAAGTCCGCATTATTCGCAAGAATCTCAAGACTGCTCAGTCATGCCAAAAGAGTAATTATGACCGTCACCATAAAGACATGGTCTATCAACCTGGCGAAAAGGCCTACCTTCGAGTTAGACCAATGAAGGGTGCACACCGCTTCGGGATCAAAGGAAAGCTAGCTCCCCGCTATATTGGTCCTTTCACTATTCTCGAGAGGCGTGGAAAAGTGCCATATCAACTGGAGCTTCCGTCAAGCCTTTCTCAGGTTCACGATGTGTTCCACGTGTCACAGCTCCGTCGCTGCTTTAAGGACCCAATCCGAGCAGTGGACCATGAAGTGCTCGAATTGCAACAGGACCTCTCCTATAAAGAGCATCCGGTCCGCATTCTTGACCAAGCTGAACGCCGCACACGCCAGAAGGCGATCAAGTTCCTCAAAGTCCAGTGGTCGCACCATTCTGAAGATGAAGCCACCTGGGAATGCGAGGATCGCCTGCGTGATGAATACCCCGCACTGTTTCCTTCTACCTCCTAAATCTCGGGACGAGATTTCTTGTAGTGGAGGAGATTTGTAACGCCCGGATAATTAGGCTACACTAAAACTTCGCTAATGATGCCACGTCATCCCGTTTACTATTGGTATTCGCGTGTTAGTTCAAACACTCTAAATTCAAATTTAAATTTAGCAAACAGTCAAAGTCTTCAAAACATTAAAACAAAATGTTCGGTGTGTGACAAGTATTGCTAGGGTAATTATAGTGATGAAAACATGATTTTACAAAGTGCCTAAGTACTCTAAAACTAAATACAATAGAAAATTCAAAATAAATAAAAGTAAAAGATCCAAAAAAACAGAAAAGGGGGAAAGCCCCCTGCCCCTTGGGCTTCGGCCCACTAGGCCACAACCGACCAGGACTAGCCCAACCGGCCACCAACCCCCCTCTCCATTATCCCCCCCAGAAACCCTAACCTACCCACTCCCCGATCCCCACTCCCCCCACTCTCCCCTCACTCCCCCGATCTGGATCGAGATCGGGGCGACCACGCCACCGCCCCGGATCGCCGTCGCCTTTGCCTTCTCACCCCCTCTCCTCGCGCGACCCCCCTGAAGCCGGCGCCACCCGTCTCCGACCCCGTTGCCCTCGCTCGCCGCGACGACCGCATGCGGGCGCCTCGGAGCTCGCCGACCCCGCCCCGCACCAAGACGCCACCTCGCCGGCCTGCCTCCTCTACGCCGTCGTCGCCATCTTCCTCCTCAACCCCCGTTGCCTAGACCCCACGAACTCCGGTGAGCACCCCCGCCGCTGCTCCCACTTGCCCTGCCTACGCGTCGTCGGCCCCGAGCCCCATTGCAGCCGCCGCGCTCCGCACCCTTGACCTCACCCGCGCGCGAACCGTGCTGCCTCGCCGCGGCCATTGGTCTTGCCCGACCGCGTGCCCAGTGCCCCGCTCGCTTCGCGTCGCTGCTGCACGCGCGCATGGCCGCCCCTGTTTTCCCTTGACGCGCTCACCGCGCTGCGCCATGTCCCGACGGCACGCGCCCACGCCCAGCTGCTGCGCTGACGCCGCCATGCCTCGTTTTTCCTTGCTGCTGCTCCACGGTGGCCCTGCACGGCGCTCGCCGCTCGCCCCGCCTCCGCCCGCCGTGGCCCTCGTGCCCCGCTGCGGCAAACCCCGCCGTGGCCACGGCCATGCCCCGCCCTGGGCGTGCTACGGGCGCCCGTCGCCCGTTACTCCCGCGCCCGCTGCCCGTTAAGCCGCGCCCGCCCCGTTAAGCCCCTAGGGCCTATGACATGCGGGGCCCAGCCCTGGAACGTTAAAAAAATAAAAAAGAATAAAAAAAATAAAAATAAAAATAAAACTAAATTTAATTAATTAATTAACTAAATTAATTAAGTTAATTAACTAAATTAATTAAACCTGATTAATTAATCAAATTAATCTGTTAGTTTAATTAAACAGTGGTTAGTTTAACCTAATCAGGGAATGACAGGTGGGTCCCACTGGACCCACATGTCAGTTTGACCCAGTCAACTCTGTTGACTGCTGACGTCAGCATGACATCATGCTGATGTCATAAATCTAATTTCGAATTAATTAATTAATTAAATTCCACAATTTTAATAAAACCTTTAGAAAATCATATCTTTTAATCCGTAACTCGGATTAAAATATTTTCAACATGAAAGTTGCTCAGAACGACGGGACGAACCCGGATACGCAGCCCGTTCGTCCACCACGCATCCCTAACCTATCCAACTCGCAACTTTCCCCCTCCGGCTCCTCTGCCCGAAAACGCGAAACGCCGGGGATACTTTCCCGGATGTTTCCCCCCCCTTCACCGGTATCATCTCATACCGCGTTAGGGCACGCCTAGCATCACGCTTTGCTTTGTCATGCATTGTTATGCATCTGTTTGCATTGTATTTATTGTTTCTCCCCCCTCTTCTTCCGCTAGACACCGAGACCGACGCCGCTGCTACCCAGTACGACTACGGAGTTGACGACCCCTCTCTCTTGCCAGAGCAACCAGGCAAGCCCCCCCTTGATCACCAGATATCGCCTACTCTGATCTATACTGCTTGCATTAGAGTAGTGTAGCATGTTACTGCTTTCAGTTAATCCTATACTGCTACATAGCCTATCCTTGCTACTACTGTTGTTACCTTTACCTACTATCCTACTGCTTAGTATAGGATGCTAGTGTTCCATCAGTGGCCCTACACTCTTGTCTGTCTGCCATGCTATACTACTGGGCTGTGATCACCTCGGGAGGTGATCATGGATATATACTATACTTTGAACATGATACATGTGGTGACCAAAGTCGGGTTGGCTCGAGGAGTACCCGCGAGTGATTCATGGATTGGGGGCTGAAAGGACCTTTGTCCCGACGACCCTTTGTGTGGATCTTTGTGGCGGAGCGGCAGGGCAGTTCAGGGCTACCTGGGTGAGAGGTGAGCCTGGCCCTGTTGGCGTTCGCGGATACTTAACACGCTTAACGAGATCTGGGTATTTGATCTGAGTCTGGCCATTTGGTCTATACGCACTAACCAACTACGCGGGAAAGATATGGGCACTCTGCATCGTGGTATCAGCCGAAGCACTTCTTAACGTCAGCGACTGAGTGGCGCGCGCCGCATTGGATCGTAAGCTCGCACTTGTATTAAGGGGGCTAGATCTGCTTCCGGCCGCGTTCGCAACGTGCAGGTGTGCTCAGGGCGATGGGCCCAGACCCCTGCACGCTTAGGTTTAGACCGGCGTGCTGACCGCTCTGTTGTGCCTAGGTGGGGCTGCGACGCGTTGATCTTCCGAGGCCGGGCATGACCCAGGAAAGTGTGTCCGGCCAAATGGGATCAAGCGTGTTGGGTTATGTGGTGCACCCCTGCAGGGAAGTTAATCTATTCGAATAGCCGTGTCCCTCGGTAAAAGAACGACCCGGAGTTGTACCTTGACCTTATGACAACTAGAACCGGATACTTAATAAAACACACCCTTCCAAGTGCCAGATACAACCCGGTGGTCGCTCTCTAACAGGGCATCGAGGAGGGGATCTCCGGGTTGGATTATGCTATGCGATGCTACTTGGAGGACTTCAGTCTACTCTCTTCTATATGCTACAAGACGGAGGCTGCCAGAAGCGTAGTCTTCGATAAGACTAGCTATCCCCCTCTTATTCTGGCATTCTGCAGTTCAGTCCACTAATATGGCCCTTTACACATATATCCATGCATACGTAGTGTAGCTCCTTGCTTGCGAGTACTTTGGATGAGTACTCACGGTTGCTTTTCTCCCCCTTTTCCCCCTTTCCCTTCTACCCGGTTGCCGCAACCAGACGATGGAGCCCAGGATCCAGACGCCACCGTCGACGACGACTCCTTCTACACTGGAGGTGCCTACTAATACGTGCTGCCCGCTGACGACGACCAGGAGTAGTTAGGAGGATCCCAGGCAGGAGGCCTGCGCCTCGTTCGATCTGTATCCCAGTTTGTGCTAGCCTTCCTAAGACAAACTTGTTTAACTTATGTCTGTACTCAGATATTGTTGCTTCCGCTGACTCGTCTATGATCGAGCACTTGTATTCGAGCCCTCGAGGCCCCTGGCTTGTATTATGATGCTTGTATGACTTATTTTATTTGTAGAGTTGTGTTGTGATATCTTCCCGTGAGTCCCTGATCTTGATCGTACACATTTGCGTGCATGATTAGTGCACGATTGAATCGGGGGCGTCACACAGTACCACGTACATCCCCTACATCTGCTAGTCTACCACTGTAAGAGTTCACACGACTTAATCAACTATGTTAGAGCCCATAATAGCTTGTGGCTGCACATGGAAGTTTCTAGCATGAATAATCTCATGATCCCTTTGAGCCAAGGTGGCAGTCCACAGGAAAATCACATGGTACCCCGGGATTTCCAAAAAAACAGGCAATCACTGGATTCCCCAGGTGCCTCAGTCCACCCAGATGTGTATTAAAGTTGCCACCTTAAGTTGAACCATTAATTAACAATGCTCACATCTGTCATGAGTACACTCAAACCCAATCCACGTCTACGAGCATAGCATAACAGTATAAGCGACGTAGAAGTAACTCCCAAAGGGTTGATAATAAACAGGTAAATAGGTACTACCTCATCTACTTCCCAAACCCACAATTTAAATCAGATCCTAACCATGCAATTGTTTGAGGATTGTTCTAATGCAATAAAACTGGGTAGTAAAGAGGTATGATCAAAGTGTTACTTGCCTTGCTGATGATACGCGAAACCTAGAGACTCGCAGTAGCACGCTTTGCACTCCGGGTACTCTATCGCAAACAAACAAGCATACAATAAGCAATCAAGCAAGGGCACGGGTAAAACTCAAATAAGAGATATAACCAGAAAGTTCAACTTAAGAACTCCGGTTTGCAAAAAGAATCAAATCAAACGAAGCTACAATACTCAAACGGCGAAAGAAACAAGCTTCGTTTACTAATGTGGACTAAATTCAAATTTTACAGTGGCAAAATCTTGTTTAAGTTGGTTAAACAGAAAGAGGGATTCGAGACAAAACTCTAGGCGCTTGAATCGCCTGATTCCGATAAACGAGCGAAAAGATAAACTAAAACGAAAATCGGATCAGAAATCGCGATTGAAAATAATCGCAGAAAATCCGAGAAAAAGAAAAACTGACGCACAGGCTAACGAACGAACGTTCGCTGTCTGCGGCTAAACGGTGAAAACCGTTCGCTAAATCGAACATACGGACGAACGTTCGCTAAATAACTAAATCGGAAAATAAAACTGATCTAACGAAATAAACCGGAAAATGAAAAAACCGGGGTTTACCGAAGAAAACCGACCGGTCAAACAACGGTCAACGGCGCGGCCGCGGCGGGTCCTGCGACTGCGATGGCGGCGGCGGCGGCGGCTAGGGTTTGGCACGGGGTGGGCTGGGGCGGCGGTAGGCTGCGGGGCTGGGGGCGGCAGCTTATATAAGGGGGGCCTGTGAGGAGTCTGGGCCGGATACGGCCCGTAGGTCGGTTCCTCTTTTTTTTAAATAATTCCGCTTGGAAAATCGAATAAAAGAAATACTAAACGGACTCAAAAAATCCCGAAATAAATTTTCGCCGTCCTCTAAAAATACGCCGGACAAGGTGAACATTTATTTGGGCCTAAAATACAATTTTGAAAACGCATTTTTCCTAATTCAAATAAAATAGCGATAAAACTCCAAATAAAAATCTTATTTGATTTTAACATTAAATCTCCGATATTTCTTTATTTTGAGGAAGTCATTTTATCTTCTCTCTTTTGTTTTTATAAAAGAAATATTTGAAGAGAAAATAATTAAAAATCAAACGATCGTCTTTTCAAAATTCGAGAAAAACTCGAATATGAAAATAATGAAATCCCCAACTCTCTCCGTGGGTCCTTGAGTTGCGTAGAATTTCTAGGATCAAACCAAAATGCAAATTAAATATGATATGCAATGATGATCTAATGTGTAACATTCCAAATTGAAAATTTAGGATGTTACACACACACTGAAGATTATCTAGCAACAAGCTGTGTTGACGAATCTCTGGATATGGTGATTCATGAAACTCATGGTACGATGTGTAAACGCAGTTCCTCCTGTAGAATGGAAGCTGCATAGCACAGTAATCATCGCCGGTGATATGATTGATGATTGGTTGGATGATCAGATAATTGAGCCCGGGGAACATGGAGTGGTTGCCGAAGTTGTAAACCAGCCTCCAGTTGAATACGCCTGGCCCAACGGAGCTGGGATCTTTCTCGAACACGAAGCAGCCATAGCCATCACAGTCATGAATGCCCCAGGCATTGTACTGCATCTTGTTTGATGAAACGGTTTGGTCATTTGGTACGTGCGAATGAGCATCAAATGACCGCCGTCAGTTGAACGAGCGATAAACCACCACCCATTGACTTGTATATTTCCAGGTCCTGGAATCATGAAGACCAGCGCATTTGCATCTGCTGCAACAAATCAAATTGGAGACCAAAAGGACAAAAATATACAATCATATTCAGAGTATGTGTGGAATTAAGATTATTATAACAGTGACACAGATCATAGACAGAGAACTGCAATGTCATGGTCATAATCATACCCCAAGTTAAAAAAAGTCAATGGCTTTCATATTCTAGCAATATGCCATGGTTCAAACATCATGTAAAAATGAGAGGCAAATAGCTATGACAGGGCCTACTCATATTCTACCATAGAAGTTACTACTATTCTCATATCAACTCTAACAATAACATGCATGGTTATAAAAATCTTGGAAATGAAAGTAACATATAGCAATCATGAGGTTATACTCATAATATTTATTCTGACAATTATTAGATGCCAATTGTTCTCATATTAACTCCAACAATAACATGTCTGGTCATAAAAATCTAGGAAATGACAGGAACATATAGCAATGATGTGGTTATAGACATCTATCTATTCTAAATTTCTAACAATCAACAGGCAGTCGTATTCATATGGTAAAGATGAAATTAGATAGAACAATTGCACGACGATAGATTCCACCAGTATATGCAGCCAATATGTCCATCGACCGCATAAACGATGCCATCATGCACTATAACATCAGATAGAAATGGAGGGTCAACAGGATTGATGATGAGCCATAAACATGTACGGCGACCGGATTCTAGATAGACTAATCCCATGTCGAACAAGGAATGAGCTTGTAATCCATGTAGTCTTCTAATGGTGTGGGCACTTTGCAGATTACAACCTTCAGCAAACGGAGGTCGCACCAAAAGCTCGACGCGTCTCGTGCATAGTAGGCAGGAGTGTCCAGTGGGCCACGAGGCTCGATGCTGGGGGTATCCAACGATGAAAGGGTGATCTCTCGCTAGGTGTAGATATCCACGAGATGCCATGGACTACCGGATTGGTGGATGAGGACGATCTAGTTGGCCTTTATGCCCGCCCAGTAGTGGTCGCGCATGAAGGATAGGTGGATGGGTAGTGGTAGCATGTCGAGGGGCACCACGACAACCTCCATAGGATCGTCAAGTTGGTGTCTGGGCCACCTGCGAGGAACGGGCATCATCAAGCAAGGTGTATGAAAAGGGCCGGCCAGTTGCAGACGAGTAGACGGTACAAAGACACCGAGCATGCGGCCAGACGCACGCTGCTGAGCAGGTCCATACAATTACAGATTTGCTCCAAGAGAACATTGGGGAGGGAATACCAATCGCGGATCTACGTGTCAGTCGGTTCTGCCATAGGTTTTTTTGGGTGCTGAGTGATTGGGGTTTTCGGTGCGTGTGAGCGAGCAGGGAAGTGGGTTCGAGCGGGCAAGCAAAGAAGATGGCGTGTGCGGCCGAGAAGTGAGCGGGGGGGGGGGGGATATGGTACGCGCGAGCTACCAAGGAAGATGGCGCGGGCGGGCGAACAGCGAGGGGGGGGGTGTGTGCAGCCGACGATGGGGAAGAGAGGAGGAAGAAGAGGGAAAGACGGGCAAGAAAGTGCATTAAACCTCAATTCTACTAGTACTACTACCAGGGTATACCATCCTTCGGAGTGTAAATAGTTAAGCCGATGACATGTGGGTCTACCTCAAGGGAGCCCATATGTCAGTTAATGGAAGAGAGACATGCATAGGCATATTTGCGGAGGCATGCTCCACTGGCAAACATGATGGCAGTACTGGGTAAGGCTGATTTAGTAACACCAACACGCTGGTTTAGCTTATTAATTAAGTGTCCCATCTGCTGCAGGGTGTATTGTCACTTCACTGCTAAGACTAGTTGAATAGTTCTCTCTGACCAAGATGGGGAATAATGGATCGCCAAGACTTCCTATCTACAATATCCCTATGCCTCTACTCTCATCCTGTCCAACAAGATGAAATATTGGCCAAGGCACCTGGCGCCAATAACGTAGGAGTACTAGTAGTATTTTGTGTCAAACTTTGACCCTCTATTTAACTAATAAAATGTTAATGCATGTCATAAAAAATCATATCACCGGATTCCTATTTGAACAAAGTTTTTAATGGTATAGTTTTTTATGACACGCGTTGATACTTTGTTAGTTAAATTTACTGTCAAAATTTTACACTAAGTACAAAGGGGACCAATAAACCAAGACAGAGGTTTATATACAGGTCAATAAAAAATCATCAACCAAGGTAGTAGTAAACGATGAGTGCCTGAAGATTTTTTTTCTTAAAGTACTCAATAATGGGCTCGTTTTCCTCAAGAAAATTGTGTTTACGTACGTATTAATTGGAATGCATGCGTGAGGAACAAAAGATCAGAACTTTTACATGCATTGGTGAGTTCTCTCTTAATTCTTGCATGCAATGTTTTAATGAAGCTTGAAATATGAACATCTCAATGGGAGGGAGTAAAAGGCTCATGCATGCATGCATGTAACATGCAACACTCACATCTACACATGCATGCACGCAACACTCACGCATCCATGCGGCACACAACACACGACGCAACACACACGCTCATGCTCAAATGCTCAACCTACTCCCTCCGTCCGTGAAAGAATGTACATATAGAGATTTACACATTGACCAAGAGGAACCGGAACTTCATGGCATAATTAACGCCCAAAAGTACCAGACTTATGTGTGCATGTTACCATTGAAAGAATAAGATTAAATGAAGTTTGTTGCATGTTGTAATTAAGGTTAGACATGTAGCCTATAGTTAGAGCACAAGTTGGTGCATTAGTCAATCAATGCCGATTAGATTAAAGGCTAAGTGCATTGGAAGTGTAGATGTTCACTCTTTGTTGGAAAATTTTCTATTGCTAGATGTATAGTTTTTCACGGACCGAGGGACACATGCATGCACTCACATACACAGTGAGGGTGGTTCGCGCGCAAGGGTTGGACTCCTGTCGCGCCTGCGTAAAGTTTTGTTTAACCGATTTCTTTGCTCTGCCAACTGACAGGTGGGATCCAGAAACCAGGTGTCAATTTAACCAGTCAACAAAGTGCCACGTCGACTATGTGGCCGGTCACTAGGGTGCAATACGATGCTCTACGGTGAGCTAGTGACCGTATAATCACCGCAAAACTATATAGTGACCGTGATGAGTGTATTGTCACATACGTTGACCGCCTGTGTATTTTTATCATTTCAAATTAAGCCATATTAACCAGAAAGGATGAAAGATAGACTAGTACTACTACTTTGATGTGTCCCGTTAACTCGTCAAACAAGGAGAAGCTTGATTACTACGCCCTTTCCCTCGCCCACGCGCGGTGGCTCACTGGACAAGGAGAAGCTTGCTTACTACGTACGCCTACGCCCTCTCCCTCGCCCACGCGCGTGATGGCTCGTAGGACGAGGAGAGGAGTTTGACTACAGCACCCTCTCCCTCATCCTCGCCCTTGCCCTCGCGGTGGATGTGCATCAGTTCATTCGGTGTGAGATTGCTAGAAGCATATTGTACTATAGTATCATCATTGTTGGACCTTCCGAAGAGGCGAAGAGAAAAGTGCAAGGTTCACATGAGTATGAACTGTTAAAGCTCCTGAAGAGGCAAAGAGCCAAGCGCAAGGTTTATAGGAGTTGTCTTCCTAGTACTACAACTATAGCAAATGATCGCTACTGTATGATGCCGCCACATCACCTATATCCAAAGTTGTGGCACCTTTTTTTCTCAAAGAGCGTGTTGGAGCCTGTGCAACAGCCACACAAGTTGCACGCACGCATAACACATTTACTAGTAATAAATTCTAAAGGACAAATGCCAGTATGCCACACAAGTTTTGAAAGGATCAAGAAGAGGTGTCTAGAGGGGGGGGGGTGATTAGACACTAAGTACCAAAAGTTGCAGTTTTTAATTTCTTTAAGTTGAAGTGGAGTTTTGGCACAAGTTTAACAAACTCAATACATATCAAGCAAGCATGCAACGAGTATATGAGCAGCGGAAAGTAAAGCATGCAACTTGCAAGAATGTAAAGAGAAGGGTTTGGAGGATTCAAACGCAATAGGAGACATGGATGTTTTTGTCGTGGTTCTGATAGGTGGTGCTATCGTACATCCACGTTGATGGAGACTTCAACCCACGAACGGTAACGGCTGCGCGAGTCCACGGAGGGCTCCACCCACGAAGGGTCCACGAAGAAGCAACCTTGTCTATCCCACCATGGCCATCGCCCACGAAGGACTTGCCTCACTAGCGGTAGATCTTCACGAAGTAGGCGATCTCCTTGCCCTTACAAACTCCTTGGTTCAACTCCACAATCTTATCAGGGGCTCCCAAGTGACACCTAGCCAGTCTAGGAGACACCACTCTCCAAGAAGTAACAAATGGTGTGTTGATGATGAACTCCTTGCTCTTGTGCTTCAAATGATAGTCTCCCCAACACTCAACTCTCTCTCACAGGATATGGATTTGGTGGAAAGAAGATTTGAGTGGAAAGCAACTTGGGGAAGGCTAGAGATCAAGATTCATATGGTAGGAATGGAATATCTTGGCCTCAACACAACTTTAGGTGGTTCTCTCTCAGAAAATGCAAGTTGGAAGTGTAGGTTCGTTCTGATGGCTCTCTCCATGAATGAAGAGGAGGTGGAGGGGTATATATAGCCTCCACACAAAATCTAACCGTTACACACAACTTGCCAATCTCGGTGGGACCGAATTGGTAAACTCGGTCGGACCGATTCAGCAAATCTAGTGACCGTTAGGATTTTTGGTGGGACCGACATGCAATTCGGTAGGACCGATATGGTTAGGGTTAGGGCATAACATAATCTCGGTGAGACCGATTACACAAACTCGGTGAACCGATTTTGGTAATAAGCTAACCAGAGAGTTGGTCAGGTAAACTCGGTGGAACCGATTCGCTCATCTTGGTGAGACCGAAAGGTTACGAAATGGAAACAGAGAGTTTCCATTGCAATCTCGGTAGGACCGATCGCTCATCTCGATGAGACCGAAATTTACGAAGGGAAACAGAGAGATTACAATCCCATCTCGGTGAGACCGAGATCCCTATCGGTGAGACCGATTTGCCTAGGTTTGTGGTAGTGGCTATGACAACTGAAGTCGGTGGCGCCGGATAGAAAGAATCGGTGGGGCCGAGTTTGACCTTTGGTTTAGGTCATATGTGTATGTGATAAATTAGTTGAGGGCTTTGGAGCATATCACTAAGCATTTTGAGCAAGAGCCTCATTAAGCAACACCTCATCCCTCCTTGATAGTATTGGCTTTTCCTATAGACTCAATGTGATCTTGGATCACTAAAATAGAAAATGTAGAGTCTTGAGCTTGGAGCTTGAGCCAATCATTTGTCCTTAGCATCTTGAAGGGTTTCCACATCCTCTAGTCCATGCCACTTCATTTTTGAACTTATCTGAAACATACTTGGTAAAAGTGTTACTCCAACAAGAGATATGTTGACATTAATTACCAAAACCACCTAGGGAGCACTTGTGCTTTCAATATCCTCCTTTTTGGTAATTGATGACAACATACATCAAAGATTTAGATAAAGATATAGAGAATAGTAAGTAAAGCTTTGGAAAGACATGTAACATGCATAGGCTCCCCCTACATGTATGCAATCATGTGAATATGGAATAGGAGCATGTGAATGCATAAACATGACAGAGTAAGCAATGTGTTACATGTATCTTGGCTATATGCATCAGAGCAAATGAATTGAATATGAGAAATGTACCTTCATGCTCATGAGTCCTTCTTGTAAACAGTATGTACATCAACAAAAATTTCTCATACACATGACTGTGATGCATATACTTACCTTGTGGTCTTGAGTTGGCTTAGAATGGGATGAACCTGCGTAAACAAGGTTATATAACATAGATACACCTACTGGCTAGAGCAAACAAAAGAAACTACAAGAGTGCCAAGACTGGGATGACATGTAAAGTGAGTACTAAGTACCACATTGGATATAGATATGTCCCCAAAGGTAAAGATGTGCAATAAATTCAAGGATTTCCTTCCCTTAGATGTCTTGCTCCCCCTGAATCTATCATGGGATACTGGGAGAAGATAGGGAACAGAAAATCAGAGCAAAATCAGAACTCAAAGGAAATAAACAGAGCTAATGCAAACGAGCAAATATGAACATGTCTTTCCCCTCTTGAAGACATGTGACTTCTTTCCTCTTGAACACCAAGCATCTGGGGTCCTTGATGATTACTCTTTCTTCTCTTGAGTATT
The DNA here is from genome assembly GCA_032464435.1 of Aegilops umbellulata. Classification (NCBI taxonomy): domain Eukaryota; kingdom Viridiplantae; phylum Streptophyta; class Magnoliopsida; order Poales; family Poaceae; genus Aegilops; species Aegilops umbellulata. The sequence continues at coordinate 180,305,554 of CP136058.1, forward strand.
CTCTCCCCCTATAGATATGATTAAGCTTTGATGTGATCTCTCTCTCCCCCTTTGACATCAATTTCCAAGAAGGGTTCTTCTGGATTTTTGTCATGATGGGTTTGGTCCTTGAGTCACAGAACAAAGCAGCAAGTTGAATGGGATGCTGGTCGAGGACAAGATTCATTGAGTGGAGCTAGATCAAAAAGAATGCAGAAACAAGTGGCAAGATGTCTTTCCTATAGTGAAATCGGTGACACCGAGTTGAATGGTTCGGTTGTACTGAGAGGATTCGGTTGGACCGAAAGCATCAGACCGGTGAGACCGAGTTCATCGTAGAGAAAACACTTGTCACCTCAGCTCGCTAGACAAGAAGATCCCACAAGAATTTGCAAGGAATTGGATGCAAGGAATGCATAATAGAAAATAAAAGAGAAGAAACTAAAAGGAGTCTAGATGAAGTTTTTTTTTGAAGAGGGAAATAAATATGCATGATACAAATGGAAGAGCACAGAAAAGAACACAAGAGAACTTCATCTAGAATTGGTCGACGACAAAGTCACCTATGTTAGAGTATATTGACTTAGGAGTCAAGTGAGATCACTTGATCATAGGTGATACTCATCGTTTAAGCTCAAAATGGGGTTGCCATTTTTCGTTTAAGCTCTTTTATGTATTCACATCTTGTCGAGTTGCTTTGACTCATGACTTGGAGTAAAGCTTCTCTAAGATGGAATAACATACCTTGGGTGGTGGCGTTGATCATGATCATGTAGTTGAACTTGTGTGGGTTGCTCAAGGTTGATGTAGCTCATCAAGAGTTGGGAGCACCACTTGGAGTTTGAGTTCATCTACCTACATGAGTTAGTTTTGCAAGGAAGAGCACTTGTGTATCCAAAATGACAATCATGAAACTCAACATAGAATTTGTCAAAGGATATGTTTGAATGGTTGCGTGCTTCCTTGTCTTCATCCACCATTGTGTAGAGACTTGGTGATATAGAAATTGCTCAAGATGTGAGTGAGTTGCAATTTCATGGATTTAGATTCATCCAAGTACTTACACGGGTTAGATAACATGCAAGGTACAAATATATCCAAGACATAAAATAGTCAACATAAGAGAAATATCAAGGATTAGTCATAGGCTCATGCCTTGGATGTATCAAATGGAGTTCCTACTCCAAGTTTGAAGCATCAATGATGCTCAATTCACCTCTTAACCTGCAAAACACTTTCTCATCAAGTGGTTTCGTGAATATATTAGCTAACTGCTTTTTGGTGCGAACATGCTTAAGATTAATGTCCCCTTTGGCAACATAATCTCGAATGAAATGATGACGAACTTCAATATGCTTGGTTCGAGAATGTTGCACGGGATTGTGAGCAATCTTAATAGCACTCTCATTGTTGCAAAGTAATGGAACATGTTTCACATATATCCCATAATCTTTAAGAGTTTGGGTCATCCAAAGTAATTGAGCACACCATGATCTAGCGACAATGTATTCTGCTTCGGCGGTGGATAAGGATACCGAGTTTTGTTTCTTGGAAGACCAAGACAGAAGAGATCTACCAAGAAATTGACAAGTACCCAAAGTGGACTTTCTATTAACCTTGTCACCGGCATAGTCCGAGTCGGAGTAGCCAACAAGATCAAAGGATGCCCTCTTTGGATACCAAATGCCAAAATTTGGTGTATGGATTAAGTATCTCACTATCCTTTTCACGGCCTTAAGATGACATTCTTTAGGAGCGGCTTGATATCGTGCACACATGCACACACTTAGCATAATATCGGGACGTGAAGCACATAGATATAACAATGAACCAATCATAGAGTGATAAACCTTTTGATCAACCGGTTCACCATCTTTGATTAAATCAAGATGTCCACTAGTAGGCATGGGTGTAGTCATACCTTTGGATTCTTACATATTGAACTTCTTGAATAAGTCCTTGGTGTACTTCGTTTGAGAATTTGAGTTCACTCATCGTCGACATCTGAAACTTCTCCAACATTAGCTTTCCAAACTTTTCATTAAAATGAGGGTTAGTTGATCCAAATATAATATCATCGACATAAATTTGGCACACAAATAGTTCTCCATTAACCCTTTTAGTAAAAAGAGTAGAATCTAATTTTCCAATTTCAAAGCCTTTTTCAATAAGGAACTTGGTCAAGCATTTGTACCATGCTCTAGGAGCTTGTTTAAGACCATAAAGAGCTTTGTGGAGTTTGTAATCATTATTAGGTTTCTTAGGATTGAGAAATCCGGGAGGTTGCTTAACATATACTTCCTCCTCTATTTCACCATTTAGAAAAGCACTTTTAATGTCCATTTGGTACAAGGTGATATCATGATGATTAGCATAGGCAAGTAAGATGCGAATGGACTCAAGTCTAGCAACGGGGGCATATGTCTCACCATAGTCCATACCTTCGACTTGAGTGTAGCCTTGGGCGACGAGACATGCTTTGTTGCGAACTACTTGTCCATCTTCATCTTGCTTGTTGCGAAACACCTTTTGGTACCGATGATGTTGTGGTTGTTGTCAGGCTTCTCAACTAATGTCCAAACTTGATTTCTCTCAAAGTTGTGTAGCTCTTCATGCATGGCATTTATCCAATCCGGATCTTCCAAAGCTTCTTCAACCTTCATAGGTTCAATGCTAGAGATGAATGAATAGTGTTCACAAAAGTTAGCTAAACGAGTTTTTGAGCGAGTGATTCTCCCGGTTTGGATATCATTGTAGATTTGCTCGACGGGATGGTCTTTAGCAATTCTTGCTCGAACTCGTGAAAGCTTTTGTTTGGATCTTGGTTGAACATCTTCTTCATCTTGTTCTTCTTCTTGGCCTTCTTCATTGTTGACGTTGTCGTTCTCTTGTGGTGGTGGAGAAGGAGGTTGTTGGCGTTCATCTTGGTGCACTTCCTTGTTTTCTTCATCTTGGTGTGTCCCACTTGTGGATGCTTCCATATCAACTCTTGGTTCACCTTGTCATGAGGTAGAAGCTTCCACTTGGATGGACGAGGTACTCTCCTTCACCTCTGTTGGACGAATCTTGCCAATAGACAAGTCTTGGATTGCTTCTGAAGGGTCTTTGTCTCCTACATCAATTGGCAATTGCTCTACTTGTGAGCCGTTAGATTCATCAAACTTCACATCTACCGTCTCTTCAACCTTTCGGGTGAAATTATTATAGACACGATATGTGTGAGAGTTTGAGCCATAACCAAGTAGGAAACCTTCATGAGACTTAGGAGCAAATTTAGAATGATGATGATTATCAAGAATGTAGCACTTTGAGCCGAACACTCGAAAGCATCCAACTTTTGGTTTGTTACTGGTGAGGAGCTCGTATGTCGTTTTGCCGAGTAGCTTGTGAAGATACAAGGGATTTGTTGCATGACAAGCTGTCTCAACCGCTTCCGCCCAAAAGTGCTTTGGCATATTGTACTCATCAAGCATCGTTCTCGCCATTTCGATGAGTGTCTGGTTCTTCCTTTCAACAACTCCATTCTGTTTAGGTGTGTACGTGTGGGGACCCCGACTCATAAGTCGTGATCACCGTATGCACGTGTACAATGATCCTAGAGATCAATGCTCACCGAACACACAGAAGCTGAACAACAAGAGTCTTACATCCATACATACCGTCTTACACAAATTATGACCATTATGGTCAAGTCTTACATAGATTAAGCCACAAGGGATGAATACCAAATAAACTTAAGCAGCAGAAATCTTCATCGATAAGTAGAACCCATGCCATCTGCCTTAACCCTACAGGCATTCTGACTGGGAAACATCCTAGTTCGCATGTTCGTCTCCAAAGAACTCTTCTTCGAACTCCTGTTCTTCTATGCCTGGCCAATTAAATAACCAGTGGCAAGCCAATGAGTACTTTGAATGTACTCGCAAGCAACCCAAGTTTTGGCTCAAGATACAACAATGCATGATATAGGTAAATTTTTGCAGAAAGCTAATTTTGAGTGCTATGACATGTTCAACAACTTGCAAAGCATGCATCATGAGAATTCAAGTAACCATAGGGACTGGTTACAGATATCAACATAAATGGAGTGGGATCCATTCCCAACTCAATCATGTCAAGTCCTTTGACCTGACCCAGGTGGTTCTTCCCACTTATCCAACACGCACACCGGTTTGTAAACAAGTGGACGCAGCCCAAGAGCGGTTACCCAACTGTCCTTGACCATGGACACGGCTATTCGAATAGTTTTACACTCTGCAGAGGTTGCACACTTTACCCACAAGATCTGGGGAACTTCCGTGTCATCCACGACCCGCGGTACCTCAAGTACCCAGGGGTAAGCACCCGATCACTATCTTTCCCTAGACGATAGAGTCCACTCGGTTGGTAGTAACCCCCGTGCCCAACATTTCACATATTAAAATTGTGGAGCCTCGCTCCCATATTCATCACATACCACAAGCACGGGGTACCAACGGTGTGTCCGGTGCCCTGTGAAAACAGTCATGGCTGCCCTACCTAGCATGACCCCGTCCTGAGAGAGCGCAACAACAACTCTCCCGTCACTAGTAATGCGGGCTCCAAGCTAGTATCGGCCTAGGTAATCAATAATGCCCTTTCCCATATAAGGGTAGTGTGGTTGCGCATGTAAGGTTGGAATAACGGTCGCAACTTAAACCAATCCGTTTTGAAAAACAACACACACTTGCCTCGGTACACCACTTCGTCATCAAGTGGCTACCCAACTCATCACCTCCCCTGGGCATAAGTGGCACCCGATGGGGTTTTCGAAAAGTCTTTTGAAAATACTTTGTCTCCACCACCATGCATATTCCCGTCCCTTTTTGCGTAGCAACTACTTTAGCATCCTATCTACTCCCACCGGTATAACCCTCATAAGGAGGTAGGTTCATGCACAATGCAAGTACCAACGAGGAAGTAACGGAGGCAAATCATCAAAGTCGTTCCACCTCATCATGATTTCGTTGCAACAACAATATGGTGCTATATGTCATGCATAAAAAGGGTTTCATAGACATGGTCAAAGGGCTGCTTGCCTAGCTCAGCAAAGTCTTCTGGGTCTTCAAAGTATTCTGGTCCAACTCCTTCGTCAGCAACGCAATCTATCGTTGCAAAATAATAACGACAAAATAGGGCAATAATAAAACAGAAAAACCAAAGTACTCAGAAAAAGGTCAACTCATTTTTGTTAAATACTAGGGTTAAAACTAATAAGGGGGAAATTCTTATTTATTGATTTGCAGCTACAGAGACTGCAATGGATTTTCAGAGAAGGATTTAATTGTTCAAATTTGAATTTAAATTTGAACAGCACAGAAAAGTTGGTTGGGCATGTATGAAAGTTACACCATTAAATAGGTGAGATTTTTACAAGAATTTAGGAGCTGGAATTATTGCATTTGGATATTTATTTAATCCTGTGGTATTTTTGCAAGTCTAACAGAAAAGAAAAAGGAAAAGGAGCACTGTGCAACTGGGCCAGAATAGCCGCGGCGCAGCAGGCCCAGTCCGAGAGGCGGCCCAACGCATTGGTGCGCGTGCGCGCCAGATTTAAACCTGACAGGCGGGGCCCAGGCATCAGCGAGAGTGAGAGAGGCGATGGAGGGGAGAGGCTGACAGGCGGGGCCCGCCTATCATCCCTAACCCCAAGTCCAGACGGCTGGCGAGCTCACCGGCGATGATGTAGGGCACGGCGAGGTCGGGCGAGGGCACGACTGGGCTCAGTGTCGTGTCGCCGTTTGGGTGGAGGTGGAGTTTGTCATCGGAGCAGCCTAGTTCGCCGGTGACGAGGTCACGCGGCGGAGGTGCTTCGGGCGTCGGTGGTTCCGGCCGTTCCCGGCTGCAAAAAGAGTGGGGGAAGAGAGGGGAAGGGTCAGTGACGCCGCGCGATTCCAGATCGAGAGAGAACAGGGGCAGAGGAGGCCTGTACCGCGCGAACGCTGTCGAGCCGAGGCGGCGGAGCTCGAGCTCGATCTCGAGCTTGAGCGGCTCTAGGGACAAATGGGTGGTGCGTGAGGTGGAGTAGGAGTGTGGGGGAGCGACAAGGAGTGAGAGGGAGGCCCGGGTCGCCTTATATAGGCTGGCCGAGGTCCACCGTAGGCGCGGTCTACGGGTGCCCGCGGGATCAGCTCGGGTGGCCGTTAGAGAGGGAATGGAGGGCTCGGGGGTGTTCGTGGGAGTGGTCTAGGGTGTCAGGGAGAGAGAGGAGGAGCAGGACGAGCTGTGGGCGGGCCACACGAGCAGCGCGAGCATTGGCCGAGCGGGGCGGCATTCTGGCGCGAGCTGCAGGAGAGAGAGGAGGGCGTGGGAGCAAGTGGGTGGCCTGCTGGCATGTAGCGGATGTCGAGGGGCATCGACTGGCGCACGGGGGAGGCTTGAGGTGGCCGGGAGACGTGGCGTCAACGGCCGGGTGCCCTGCCAGGCGCTCCAGAGCGCGACTTTGGCCGGCATCCGCGGCTTTCCCGCGTCCGCGCACGTCCACTTGCGTCTGTCACCTAAAGGGGAATGGGCAAAAGCTGGGGAGAGCCTTGGATGCTCTGGAAAGCTGAGAGGAGAGAAGGAGGCTGAGAGAGAGGGAGGAATCCATTGTCCAGAGAAGAAAAATGGGGTTCTCCCCCCTTCATCATTGCTTCCTTGGGCAGCAAAGCACACATGTGCTAGAGGGGGGCTAAGAGGGGTCGTGGTAGAAAGTTGAGCCTACGGAGATTAGTGGAAGAGGCCAAAAATGGGATTTTGGTAAAGTGGCAGAAGGTGTTTGATGCTGGTTTGGGAAAGTAGATGATTTCCATTTACCATGAGACTCCACAGGGTGAAATGTCACATATAATTAGGGCCTTCCACCAATTTTGAGCTCATTTGGGCAAAGTTGCCAATGCAACTTTTGTAAACCCTATAAATTAGCAGAAATGAACTTGTGCAGATCTAGGTGAGCAAATCATTTCTCCTTGATGCACCACTTGGTGTAGTGGCCTCATTTGGTCATATGAACATGATCACAAAAGTTGGGGTCAAGGAGAGAAAGTTGGTAGTACAAAGCTTTTCAAATTTGATTCTGGTCAGAGAGGGTTTTGGTGCATTTTGGTGAACCAAATTGACCTTAATTGAGATGAGGCTCTGCAAGGTGATCACAATATGTATTTGTGACTTGCTGGATTTTCCTTGGATTTTTATGAAAATGTTTCCTGTAGAAATATTTCAAATCTTTGAAATGGGCAGAAATGGTTTTGGGAGGTTTTGTCCAATATTTTGATCATGACCATGTGTTGAAACTCTTATATATGGAAAATATATGTCCACTGAGTTTCCTTGATTTTTGTGAAATATTTTTGAAACAATAAAATAATTTTCCCTATTAAAGACCATTTATGGCCTTAAGAAAAAGCTTTTAAATAAAATAGGAAAATAACTTTTAAAATTATGTTTTTGTGGTTTATGGGAATCCTATATCTAATAGGTTTCAAATATACTCTTTGAAATATATTTCATACCCCAAATCAAGTACTTGTAGTGCAAACCTCAATTCAGCGGTTTTTGGAAAACTAATTTTTGAAAATACTATTTGGCCAAATTATTTTTGTAAGAAAATACTATATTGCACTATACACATGGCATGATCATTGGGCAGAAGTTTGGGGCAAGGAGATGAAGTACAAAAGGTGGAGTAGTTGACTTTAAAGAGCACTTGAAAAAAACATACAGAGAAAACCAACTCCAAAATAAAAGCAAAATAATGCAAAAAAAATTGTTGGTCCAAATTTTCATGCTTTATTAATGCAAATGACATGTTACAAAATGCCGGATGTGACAGACCTACCCCCTTACAAGAATCTCGTCCCCGAGATTCCTAAACTAGGCTTTAAAGAGATACGGAAACTCAGATCTAAGGTAGTCTTCACGTTCCCAGGTTGCTTCTGTTTCAGCGTGGTTGCTCCACTGGACCTTGAAGTACTTGATGGCGTGGCTTCGAGTGCGTCGCTCATCCTCATCCAAAATGCAGATGGGCCTCTCACGGTGAGTCAAATCAGGCTGAAGGTCAACGGCTTGGTGATCGACGTCCTTGTAAAGATCAGGTGTCGGGACCCCGATCCTAAGTCACACCGATCTAGCATGTAACACATCATATCACTTTGCGGCCTCACGCACGGTATTCCACGGGTGCCACCTTACCTGGCCCGGGACCGTTTGCGCCTTTTGGCTCACGTATATGATAGTGTCGCTAGCATCCATATGACAAAGAACCCGGGCCGACATGGCTAGTCGTGAACCCAAAGCGGCGCTAACCCATGAGGACAGGCATACATGAATCACATCGAGCATGTCGGTCATCAGCGTGTGAATCCGGGCTGTAGCACTGGGCTAACAGGACTCCGGTAACCCGGGCTGTAGCAGGCTAGGCAGGACTCCGGATGTCACCGCGTGACATTTCCCCGAAGGGACAGACACAAGAACGAAGTGAAACACATGCCGGCCAGTCAAGCGTCCTGAGCAGTAGTGCTGGGCTAGCAGGACTCCGGTGAACCGGGCTGTAGCGGACTACTATCGCTCAGAAGCACTAGACTACATTTCCCCATATGATAGGCTGCCAAGGATAAACAACTAGATAGTCGGATCCCACACATACCAAGCATTTCAATCATACACACAATATGCTCGATATGTGTAAATACAACATGGCATCACAACAAGACTCTACGACTCAAAGTATTTATTCATTAGGCTCCGAGGAGCGAGATATTACAAACATGGGTCTCATGACCCAACATACAGAGCATACAAGCAACAAGCACATGCGGAAGCTTAACTTGTCTGAGTACAGACAACTACAAATGAAAAAGGCTGAGAAGCCTGACTATCCACTAGACCCTGCCGAGGGCACAAGATCGTAGCTGAGGTAACAAGCTAAACGTCGAAGTCCACACGGAACTACTAGCGAGACTGACGTCTCTCTGCAAAACATAAAATAGGCAAACGTGAGTACAAATGTACTCAGCAAGACTTACATCAGAACTATCTACACATGCATCAGTATCAAAAGGGGGTGGTGGAGTTTAACTGCAGCAAGCCAGCTTTGACTCGGTGGCTATCCTGAACTACGACTGCAAGTAACTCTTTTGAGGTGGCGCACACGAGTCCACATATTCACCATATCAATACACCACTATGGATCCGCTCCCGTCTCCCTACGAGAAGGCCATCCATAGCACTCACGCTTATCTTGCGCATTTTAGAGTATCCACTTTCACTTGTCTATGAACTATGCAAGGGGTCCAAGTTTCCATATCCGAGGAATCCGGCTATTCGAATAGATAATGATAACCCTGCAGGGGTGTACTTCTTCACACACGCTCTCGCCACTTATCGCCCTGTACACGTCATGTACCTCGGCAACCTTCAAGCGGAAGCCGGGCGAGGGAGTCGGCCACGACCTGACTAACCACACAAGTCTCTCGTCCAGGTTTATCGCCTATTCGGGTTCCATCCGCAAGGAGATCCAGCCGGGGTGTCGCTCACGGCCCCAAACGATGTGTACAGGGTTCCAAGCCCACCAAACGGGCGGCGCTTGGTCTACCCGGCCACGGTGCCTAGTCTGTCCCAAGCCCACCTGTACCGGGTGCCACTTGGTAGACTACTAACACTACCTACAAACACCAGAAACTAGTTGCAACTCCTGGACAGAGATCAAGTGGATTAATAAGTCGAGAGGGGCACTTAAGCATTCCAATGCGTGGTAGTAACTGTTCATGGATCACAAACACAGAACTCAGTTCCTGAGGACGGCTGCAATGAGACAACCCACCATGTACTCCTACATGGCCTCTCACCGCTACCTTTACCAAATCGTGTTCACACACTTAGCTCTCAACAGTTGGACATGTTCACCACATTCCAATTCATTCCCGATGAATCAGACCCGACTCAACTCTAAGCAGTAGCAGGCATGACAAACAAACATAAATGAGTAGGCACATCAGGGCTCAAACAACTCCTACTCATGCTAGTGGGTTTCATCTAATTACTGTGGCAATGACAGGTCATGCAAAGGATAAAGGGGTTCAACTACCGCAGCAAGTAACAGTTGAATCGTTGTTGTCTTAATGCAGTAAAAGAGAGCAGGAGCGAGAGAGTGGGATTGTATCGGAATGAACAAGGGGGTTTTGCTTGCCTGGCACTTCTGAAGATAGTATAGTTCTTCATCGGTGTCATCGAACTCATCGTCGGGATACGCCTACCGAGAGGGGACAGTCACCGGCAATAGAGAAAGAATACAATCAATGCAATGCGACAATATGATGCGTGATCATGACATGGCAATATGATGTGGTTTGAGCTAATGCAGCTAGCAACCAGATTAAATGAAGCTGGTTTGAACCAGAGATTCAAATTCAACTCCATATGTGATTATTCAAATGCCACTCACTTAGTTTGTCCTAAACAACAGCCATAGGTTGTTCTAACATGCATGAAAATGGTACAGATGGATAGATTGGATTTTTCTGATAATTTTTCATATATAATTTATTTCATTTGGAGTTACGGTTGATTTGATATGAATTTTTGAAGTTTAGAATATATTTTCTTGAATTTTCTGAATTATTTTAAACCCAGAAATCCAATACTGCGTCAGCATGACAGCAGCATTGCGTCAGCAGGTCAACCAGGTTGACCCGGGTCAAACCTGACGTGTGGGATCCACAAGTCAGTGACCCAGGCTGGTTAGTGTGGATGACATGTGGGCCTGGTCAACGGCCACGTCAGCCGGGTCAGAGCTGACGCGTGGGGCCGGTCAACAGGTGACGCGGCATGGTCAAACTGACCTGTGGGCCCTGCGTGGTTAGTTTAGTCTAAACAAAATTAAACCATGGTTAATTAGGGAGTGGGGCCCTACTGTCAGTGAGAGAGGGGCTAATTAGCAGGGTCATTAGCCCCTAATGGTGGAGCCATGTCGACTCGCCGGAGTATGGCCGGCGGCGACCATTCCGCACGGCAGAGCTGCCACTGGGCGGCGCTAGGGGCTGCGTCTAGGTGCGGGGAGACTACCAGGAGGGAGCCCGTGCTCTTCCGCATCCAACGGAGCAGGAAGGAGCGGACGGGGTGCGTTGTACTCGCCGGAGTCAAACTCGCGGCGGCGGCCGGAGTTCGGGCGCGATGGCTAAGACGCTACGGTGCATGCGAGGTTGAACGGACTGCGGTTTTGGGCTCCTGGGAGCTTTCTGAGCAAGGTGGCACGCGCGGACGCGAGCTGCGGTGGCCCAGGCCACGACGGTGTGGAACCACGGCGGCGGGACCTCTCGGTTCCGGTGGTTAGCGTGGCTAGAGGAGGGGATTGAGCGCGGGGAGAGAGGGAGAACGCTCGGGAGCTCACAGCGGGGTCGTCGGGATGGTCAGCCGGCTCGGGGAGCCGCCGGAGCGAGCGAGGCGGCGAAGGGGATCTCCGGCGACCCGAGGAGGAAGAAGGGGTCGAGGACGACGCTGCAGGGCGCTTCCGCTCACGTGGCTTGGCGGGGAGGACGATGACGTCGTGACGGTGCTCGGGAACACGTCGGTGAGGCGAGGGAGAGGGGGTGGCGACGGCAACGGTGGCCGGTGGCGACGGTGGGGCTCGGGAAGAGAGCAGAGAGGGGAGGGGCGAGAGCTGCGAGGAGGGGAGAAGTGCAGAGGGTCGAGGGGATTCCAGGGGGGTGCGTGGAGACGTCCGAAGCCGTCCAGAGCGAGCAGGCAGGCTGGAGGTGGCCTCGCGCGTGTCGCGCGCCGGGGACACACGCCCTCCTGCCTACTGGCAGGAGGTTGAAGACAGTAGGAGGGGAGGAGCTGGGCTGGGCCAGCGAGGTGGGCTGCCAGGTAAGTGCCAGGTGGGTTTTCTTCTCTCTCTGTTTTTTTCTGTTTTGTTCTCTTTTCTATTTTCTGACATTTGTTTTGATTTAGTAATAATACTAAATCATTTTAGTTTATCATGCCAATTTTTGTAGGTGCTAATGGCATTATTCCAGAGCTCCTCAACAAATGGCACAATTTTTGGACATATAATATATATATAACATTTATATATCCAATGCAAATAATTATGCATTAATTCCAAATGCCCAGAATAAATACTTATGAGCTCCCAAAAATATTGGTTTGATTTTTATCTCTGTCCAGTATTTTCAGAGAGAGACATGAACATTTTCTTGGACCTTTTTGGAGCAATTTTTATTTGGGTTATTCCCAGAAATGATCTCGGAGGGTTTCACAAATCCTCATTTCAAATTTAAATGGAATTTAAACATGATGCACACATGAAGGGCTAGCCTAGGTCATACCAGAACTAGGGATGTGACATCAGACTTGTCTGGAACTTGGAGACACTTCCGGAGTTGTGACATGTGGAATACGTTGTGCACATCGGATAGTTCAGGTGGCTGTTCCAACTGGTAAGCCACTTCTCCTCGCCGTTCAGTGATCTTGAAGGGGCCGATGTATCTTGGTGCGAGCTTTCCTTTGACATGGAAGCGCTGGGTTCCCTTGAGAGGTCTGACCCGGAGATAGACATGGTCTCCAACTCGGAAGGTCATGTCTCGACGACGTGAGTCAGCGTAGCTCTTCTGTCTTGACTTGGCAGTCTTCAAACGCTCTCTGACAAGTTGGACTTGCTCTTCTGCTTCATGGAGGATATCAGGCCCAAAGACTAGTCCTTCTCCGATCTCGGACCAATTGAGGGGAGTGCGGCACTTCCGCCCATATAGCACCTCAAACGGTGCCATTTGAAGGCTTGACTGATAACTGTTGTTGTAGGAGAACTCGGCAAAAGGGAGGCAATCTTCCCATTTAGCTCCATATGCTAAGACATAGGCTCGGAGCATATCTTCGAGTATCTGATTCACTCGTTCTGTCTGTCCTCCGGTCTGGGGGTGGAAAGTAGTGCTGAAGGACAGCTTGGTCCCCATGGCCTCTTGGAACTTCTTCCAGAACCTTGAGGTAAATTGGGTTCCTCTATCCGACACAATCTCCTTGGGAACACCATGAAGGCTTACAACTCGGTTGATGTAGAGACTGGCTAACTGGTTCCCCTTGTAGGTCGTCTTGACAGGAATGAAATGGGCTACTTTGGTCAAATGGTCGACTATGACCCAGATGGAGTCATGTCCCTTATTTGATCTAGGTAATCCAGTGATGAAGTCCATTCCGACTTTATCCCACTTCCATTCAGGCACCTTGAGAGGTTGTAACAATCCAGCGGGTTGCTAATGTTCAGCTTTGACCCTTTGGCATATGTCACACTTAACGGCGAAAGTGGCTATCTCTCTCTTCATGCCATGCCACCAGAATCTTTCCTTTAGGTCCTGATACATCTTGGTTCCTCCGGGGTGGATGGAATACGGGGTGTCATGAGCTTCTTGCAAGATCAGATTCCTGAGCTCACTCTTGTTGGGTACGCAAATGCGATTTCAAAACCACACAATTCTTTTCTCATCCTCTGAGAATCCTGGGGCCTTGCCTTGCTTCATCTTCTTCTTGATGCCTTCAATACTCTTGTGTCCCTTCTGAGCTTCCTTAACATCATCCATCAGGGTAGTCTTGACTTAGAGGTTGGCCAAGAATCCTGGTGCAACCAGTTCCAATCCGAAGCTTTCAAGTTCCTTATACAAGGCGGGTAGCTTTTCCTTAAGCATAGCATTCAAGGAAGAAGCCTTTCTGCTTAATGCATCTGCTACCACATTAGCCTTTCCAGGGTGGTATTGAACACTGAGATCATAATCCTTGATCAATTCTACCCATCTTCTCTGCCTCATGTTCAATTCCTTCTGAGTGAAAATTGGAACACCCCGGATGTAACTTGCCATATTTGTAATCCAACTCTTGCCATTTTCGGCATTGTGATATAATATTCCCTCCGTGGTTGGGTTTTCCCGTCGTTTTGCATTTTGTTCATGTCATGCATTTCATATCATGTCATCATGTGCATCGCATTTGCATACGTGTTCGTCTCATGCATCCGAGCTTTTTCCCCATTGTCCGTTTTGCAATCCGGCGCTCCTATGTCCCCCGCCGTCCCCTTTTACCTTTTTCCGTGAGCGGGTAATAAACCTTCTCGGAATGGACCGAGGTTTGTCAAGCAGCCTTGGTATAGCACCGGCAGACCGCCTGTCAAGTTTCGGGTCATTCGGAGGTCGTTTGATACTCCAACGGTTAACCGGGTAACCGTAAAAGCCTCTTTTGGGTTGCAGCCCAAAACCCCTTCAAAACAGCCCAATAACCCATCTAAGACACTCCCATGTCCATCGCCGTTCGATCACGATCGCGTGGCTGAAAACCGCACTCCATTTGGAGCTTCCTAGCCCCCTCTACCTATAAATATACCTCCCCCTCCGAAATCCCGGGTCCAAACCACCCTAACCCTAGCATTTTTTCCCCTCTCGCGCCGCCGGACGAAATCTCGCCGGGCCGGACACGTCCGCCACCGCCGCCACATCACTCCGACCAATCGGGTCGCGCCACCTCACCTCAGAGGCCGCTCCCGGCCAACGGGAACGCGCCACGTCGCCGCCGCCTGCGCCCACTTCGCCGCGCCACCCGGGGCCCAGATCCGGCCCGCCCCGGGCCGAACCGGGCCGCGCCGGGCCCGTCCTCCGCCGCCGCTCCCTCCGTCGCCTAGCCCCGCGCGCCGCCGTCCCGCGCCCGGCGACCGCCGCCCGCGCCGCCGACCTCCGCCGCCCGAGCCCCTCACCGGCCGCCTCCGCGCCGCCAGAGGGCCGCGCGCCGCGGCTCCGCCGCCCGCCGTCCTCGCCCGCAGCCGCGCCTCGGCCCCGCCGCCGTTTCGCCGCGGACGCCGGCCGGCGTCGTCCGTCCCGGCCGCCGTCGCCCGTCCCTGGCGCTGCCCTACGTCGCCGCCCGCGGATCCGCCGGGTCCGGCCACCGGCGCCGCCTCCGGCCCCCTCGCCGCCGTCCTCCTCAACTCCGGCAATCCTTGTCGACCCCGCCTCGAGCCCGATCCAGATCTGACCTCGGGGTTGACTTCTTCCCCCTCTCAATTTTCTTCTAAGTCCTAATATTTTGCATTTTAGTCACATGTTCATCGCACCATATCTGTGCATCCGTAGCTCTGTTTCGTGCGTATAATATGTCAAATTGTTCGCCTCGACGAGTACATCATTTAATCTCATTGCATCATTTTCATTTGAGCTTATCTTGATGCCCGAAATGCTGTTAGAAGAGGGCTATGTGATGTTAGTTTCTGATCTGTTTCAGAACATGCACTTTTGTTATTTTTGCCATGATTGATGTGTACCTCCTATGTAGTTGAGTCCTACATGTGTTTTTTAATATGCCATGCTATATTTGCAGTGGTTGTTACTATGTATTTTTGGGATCTATGTGGTGACTAGCACAAGCATGCAAACTAGGGTACTTAATGTTGCTGATTTCAGAGACTTAGTAATTTCACTAAGTCATTGCCTGCTGTTAGTTTTATGCCATGTGTTCATGTTGTTTCAGAGAGATATATGCCCCTTTTGAGCATGATCAGTAAGAGTGTTTTGGACATATGGATTTGCTCTATCCATCCGTGCCTTTGTTTGTAATTATGGAGTGCCATAGCTTGAGTCAATCGAGCTCTACTTTTCCTATAAAATGTTTCTGGCAGATTGTTTACATGTTATTCGATTTTGCCAAGCTTGTTGTAGTTGATCCTTGCATGCTATGATGTTATACTTTCCATGTCTTGCTTCTATGCCATGTCTTCTTGATGTATGTATGCTTAGTTTATCATGTAATACTCTTTAGTGAGTGCATCGAGCTCGTAAACATGCCTACTTGTTATCTGTTTTTGACATGTCCAGTTTTCTGCTAAGTCTGAAACCTGTAACGAAACTTGCTTAATTGACATGGGTGTTATTATATTTTCTAATCCTTTTTGGTTTATGGTCAGTAAGGGACTTTTGTTAAGTTCTTTGAGTAGATTCATGCCGTGCCTTATTTTGCTATGTCCTGATCCTGTAGCATGTTGTTTCATTGCTCTAAACATCTTATCCTGATGTTAGTTTCTGGCTTCTTGTTATTTTCACTAAGTCTGTGAACCTGTTATCTTTTGCACTTTTGCCATGCTTGTTTGAATCTGTTATGGTGTGATTTAGCCGTAGCTCAGTGTTCATCTTTTGTCAAGCATCTTGAGTAGATCACTGCCATATGATTTGTTGATACGTTTGGGTGCAGTAGCTTAATTTCTTATTGCTTGCTAAGTAGCATCATGCTGTTAATGGCAGAATCTTGTCATTCTTGTTTTGCTTGTCATTTGCAAACCGTGCATCCGATTCCGGTGATCTTTATATCGATTTCAACAGAAATCACCTCACCTATCCAGTGGCATACTTGGTTTGCCAAGATTATGCCTTGTTCATCTTTTTCCTTCCGGAGCACGCATATGCATTGCATATCACATCTCGCATATCATGCCATGTTTTGCATCATGTTGTTTGTGCATTGCATCGTGATTGATGTTTGTCCCCTTTGCTTGTGTTCTTGCTTTGGGTAGAGCCGGGAGACGAGTACGTGAACGAGGAACCTGTTGAGAACGCTTACGAGGATCAAGCTTTCGATAACTCTGAGAACCTTGCAGGCAAGATGACCATACCCTCGAAATCACTTCTATTTTTGCTTGCTAGATGCTCGCTCTTTTGCTATGCCTATGCTGCGATACCTACCACTTGCTATATCATGCCACCCATATTGCCATGTCAGCCTCTAACTATCCATGTCCTAGCAAACCGTTGTTTGGCTATGTTACCGCTTTGCTCAGCCCCTCTTATAGCGTTGCTAGTTGCAGGTGAAGATGAAGTTTGTTCCTTGTTGGAACATATACTTGTTGTTCCTTGTTGGAACATGTTTACTTGTTGGGATATCACAATACCTCTTATTTAATTAATGCATCTATATACTTGGTAAAGGGTGGAAGGCTCGGCCTTATGCCTGGTGTTTTGTTCCACTCTTGCCACCCTAGTTTCTGTCATACCGGTGTTATGTTCCTTGATTTTGCGTTCCTTACACGGTTGGGTGATTTATGGGACCCCCTTGACAGTTCGCTTTGAATAAGACTCTTCCAGCAAGGCCCAACATTGGTTTTACCATTTGCCTACCACCTACCACCTTTCCCTTGGGTTTTCGCGAGCCCAAGGGTCATCTTTATTTAGCCCCCCCCGGGCCAGTGCTTCTCTAAGCGCTGGTTCGAACCGAGCCGCCTGCGGGGCCACCTCCGGGAAACTCGATGCCTGGTTTTACTCGTAGCCTATCTCATCCGGATGTGCCCTGAGACCGAGATATGTGCAGCTCCTATCAGGATTTGTCGGCACAATCGGGCGGCTTTGCTGGACTTGTTTTATTACTGTCGACATGTCTTGTAGTTCGGGATTCTGAGACTGATCGGGTCTTCCCGGTAGAAGGAATATCCTTCGTTGACCGTGAGAGCTTATAATGGGCTAAGTTGGGACACCCCTGCAGGGTAATATCTTTCGAAAGCCGTGCCCGCGGTTATGAGGCTGATGGGAATTTGTTAATGTCCGGTTGTAGAAAACCCGAAGTGGACCTTAATTAAAACACATCAACCGCGTGTGTAACCGTGATGGTCTCTTCTCGGCGGGGTCCGGGAAGTGAACATGGTGTTGGAGTTATGTTTGACGTAGGTTGTTCTAGGATCACTTCTTGATCACTTCTAGATTCACGTCCGTGCTTTGCTTCTCTTCTCGCTCTCTTTTGCGTTGTTAGCCACCATATATGGTAGTCGCTTGCTGCAGCTCCACCTCACAACCCCATCCTACCTATAAGCTTAAATAGTCTTGATCTCGCGGGTGTGAGATTGCTGAGTCCCCGTGACTCACAGATTCTATCACAACAGTTTCAGGTGCCAACGATGCTAGTTCAGATGATGCAACCGAGCTCACGTGGGAGTTCGACGAGGAATGTGGTCGTTACTATGTGTCTTTTCCTGATGATCAGTAGTGGAGCCCAGTCGGGTTGATTCGGGGATCTGTGTAGCATTTGGGGTAGTCTTCTTTCATTTTGGTTCCGTAGTCGAACCTTGAGTGTAATTTGAATGATGGATGTTTATTTATGTATTGTGTGAAGTGGCGACTGTAAGCCAACTATGTATCTTTCCCTTATGTATTACATGGGTTGTGTGAAGATTACCTCACTTGCGACATTGCTTTCAATGCGGTTATGCCTCTAAGTCGTGCCTCGACACGTGGGAGATATAGCCGCATCGAGGGCGTTACAAAAATATACTTCAGACTTTTGTGATCCGTGTATATCTCACACCGCTTCCCTAGGAGGTAATGCCGCCATATTTTCAGGGCATGAACTATAGCTGCCAACTCGAGGTCATGAGTAGCGTAGTTATCTTCGTGAGGACGTAGCTGTCTGGACAGATATGCTATGACTCTGCCTTCTTGCATAAGAACACCTCCAAGCCCGGCTCTCGACGCATCACAATATATCACAAATTCTTTGTGAATATCAGGTATGGCCAGAACTGGGGTGGTGGTCAATCTCTTCTTCAGCTCCTGGAAGCTTTCTTCGCACTTCGGCGTCCATTCAAACTTTTTGTCCTTCTTTAAGAGATGGGTCATGGGTCAGGCAATGCTTGAGAATCCTTCAACGAACTTGCGGTAATATCCCGCGAGTCCGAGGAAGCTTCTGACTTCCTTCACATTGCTTGGGGTTTTCCATTCAGTCATGGCTTGGACCTTGGTGGGATCCACTAACAATCCTTTGGCAGTCAATTTATGACCCAAGAATCCAACCTCATGCAGCCAAAACTCACAGTTGTTGAACTTGGCGTACAGTTGGTGCTCTCGAAGCTTGTCTAGGACCATCCTCAAGTGTTGCTCGTGCTCTTCTTCCGTCTTCGAGAAGACAAGAATGTCATCAATGAAGACGACGACAAACTTGTCCAAATATTCCATGAAGACCTTATTCATGAGATACATGAAGTAAGCTGGGGCATTGGTCAATCCAAAGGACATGACCGTGCACTCATACATGCCATATCTGGTCACAAATGCCGTCTTCAGAATATCTTAGGGTATGATTTTCAGCTGGTAGTACCCAGATCTAAGGTCGACCTTGGAGAACACCTTGGCCCCATTGAGTTGATCAAACAGATCTTCAATCTTGGGAAGGGGATACTTGTTCTTGGTTGTAACTTCACTGAGGGAACGATAGTCAATGCATAAGCGGATAGTACCGTCCTTCTTTGCCACAAACAGAACAGGTGATCCCCAAGGGGAGGCACTAGGGCGGATAAATCCCTTCCTCAACTGCTCTTCCAGTTGCTTCTTCAACTCTGCTAACTCTTCCGATCCCATTCTATAAGGCTTCTTGTAGATGGGTCCTGCTCCGGGCATGAGCTCGATGATGAACTCAATGTCTCGGTCAGGAGGCATTCCTGGTAGCTCATCAGGAAAGACATCGGGGTATTCGCATACTACCGGCACTTGCTCCAATCCAACTTCAGTCAGACAGTTGACTTGGGTGGCTTGAGTAGAGGAGGGGTTGGAGGCAAATTTAACTTCGACTCCTCGGTCATTGGTCACAGTGATAGTTCGGTTGGCACAATCTAACAAGCCTTGGTGCCTTGATGATCCAATCCATTCCTAAGATCACATCCAAGCCTTGCGATCTTAAGATGATAAGGTCTGCTAGGAAATCTACCCCGTTAATGACGATCCCGACTCCCTTACAGCCTACCTTGGCTCTCATCTCAGCTCCGGGGTTTTGTACCACCATAGGGTTATTCAGGGGTGTAGGGGTCATGCCACTTTTTAATGCAAACTCTTGGGTGACAAATGAGTGCGTGGCTCCAGAATCAAACAAGACAGTTGCAGGTGCTGAGTTAACAAGGAACGTACCCAGCACGACGTCCGGGTCTTCCTGGGCTTCTTCTGTAGTGACATGATTCACACGATCCTTGCCATTGTTGGGCGGGTTGCGGGAAGCTTGGTTCCTTGGTGGCATCCCACGGCCTGGTACTGGGTTCTGCGCATTGGGGCGCGGGGCGTCGGGCTTCTTGTTGGGGCAATTCTTGGAGTAGTGTCCTAGCTGACCACACCCAAAGAAAGTGACTTGATTGGGGTTGCTGCTTTTACCGGCATTGTTATTGGGGTTGTTGTAAGCTGGCCTGGGGTTGGCGTACTGCTGAGGCTGATAGTTGGTGCGGGGTGCAGGGGCTCTTGGCTGCTGATAGGTTGGCTTGACCGGGGCTGGCTGCCATGGGCGGGGCTTCTGGTTGCTGGAGCTACCCTTGCTGACCATCTTGCGCTTATGGGTATCATCCAAAGCACGTTTCTTGTCCTCAAGCATGAGTGCCTTGTTCACCAGATCAGGAAAGGTTGGGCAGTCACACACAACAAGCGAGTACTGTAGAGTCTGGTTAAGGCCTTCCATGAAGTGCTCTCTTTTGGCAGCATCAGTGCTGACATCCTTAGGAGCATACCTTGAGAGAACACTGAACTTCTGCATGTACTCCTTGACAGTGCTACTTCCTTGCTTCAAGGCTCGGAACTAACGCTTCTTGATGGCCATAATTCCGGAAGGAATATGGGCCTTGCAGAATTCTGCCTTGAAGTCATTCCAAGTGATGTTTTGCCCAGCATGCATGACCTTGAATCCATCCCACCAAGCTCTGGCAGTTCCCCCGAGATAGTGGGCAGCGTATGCCACCCTCTCGCGGTCTTCAGTGCCGCTGACTAGTTCCAACAGATCCTCAATGGTGCGGACCCAGTCGTCTGCATCTAGGGGTTCAGCAGTCTCGATGAAGGTGGGTGGTGCACGCTTCTTGAATTCTGCTAACGTGGAACGTCCATTGCCGTTCCCCGCCGGCTGGCAGTTGAGAGCTTGGGCAATCATCTGGAGGGTTGCGGTGTTGGCTTGGCGTTCCTCCCGGAAGGCTTGGAGAAGTTGAGCCATGTCCATGTTTGGAGGTGGTGGCGGTGGTGGAGCTTGTCCTTGGGTTTGGTCCTGACTAGCTCCTGCTCCGGCTTCTTGCTGCTGAGTAGAGGCACCAGTACGTGTTACAACAGGCATCATGTTGGAGCGGTCAAGGTCTCATGATTGGGAAAGATGAGGGAAAGAAATATAGATGGGATGCCTAGTAAGGGGGTGGGCGTGACACAATTTTAAGTTAAGCAAGGGCCAGAAGGGCCAAACTCATGCATTAAAACCAGATGGGTGATGTAGTCGTTTACAAGTTCCCGAAGGGAAGGTACGACTCCCATCAAAACAAGTTGAAAGCAAACACAACACAACATGGTTTCATTTGAACCATTACATGGACTCGACTTCGCATAAGGGGTACACGACCTATCCTACCTTAAGGGTTACGGACTGGCCTATCCTAGTCCCGAACGGTGTCAAAGTGGTGGAATGCTCGGTCGCGTATTCTGGCTCCTCTGGGTCTTCCTTCTCATCTTCATCTGTCTTAGTTTCTTCGTCACTTGAGGGAGTGGGGGAGTGGAGGAGCTGAACACGG
Source organism: Aegilops umbellulata (assembly GCA_032464435.1). Classification (NCBI taxonomy): domain Eukaryota; kingdom Viridiplantae; phylum Streptophyta; class Magnoliopsida; order Poales; family Poaceae; genus Aegilops; species Aegilops umbellulata. The sequence goes on from CP136058.1 coordinate 180,327,050, forward strand.
TGCTGCTTCACTGGTGGCACCACGAAGAGGTTGCGATATTCCTTGGTCTCATGGAGTTCCCTCCGAAGCTCCATCGACTCCGAGGCCAAGTGCTGTGCCAGGCTGTCAGCACACAAGCTGAAGTAGGTCTGGAAATGGAGAGGAAGTCCCTCGTCCATGGGTGGAGCTGGTGCGCTACTCTCGTCATCACCCTCCTTACGATAAGGAAGGTAGCGAGTGGCTGGCTCTCTTGCCATCTCTGGCAGAAGATCTCGAAGGCGAGTCAGCGCCTTGAGTGCAGCAGTCTCAACGGCGAGGAGCAGGGTCGCCATCTGTGGTCCTTCAATGAACCAGCTTGTCGGAGAGTCGTTCGCCCTCACGACTACCTCCACTTGATACTCCTTCTTGGTGCTGTCGATCCAGTGCTCGTAATAGGAGAAGGTGGGGGCTCGAGTGAACTGGCACTTCTTGAGGCTGTCCTTAAGAAGCACGGGAAATCCAGTGGTCAGGAGGTCCTCGGGTACGACGGCCATCTACAAAAGTGGAAGGGGAAGGGTCAATAGAGGAGATATGACCCATGTTTGGGATATTTTTAGAAAACATAGGTATATAGGTAATTTTGTAGATAGTCTCACTCTAACTAACGTCCATGCTAACTAAGGCTTCCTACAGTCAGGATGGCTCTGATACCAGCTCTGTGGGGACCCTGACTCATAAGTCGTGATCACCGAATGCATGTATACAGTGATCCCAGAGATCAATGCTCACCGAACACACAGAAGCTGAATAACAAGAGTCTTACATCCATACATACCGTCTTACACAAATTATGACCATTATGGCCAAGTCTTACATAGATAAAGCCACAAGGGCTGAATACCAAATAAACTTAAGCAGCAGAAATCTTCGTCGATAAGTAGAACCCATGCCATCTGCCTTAACCCTACATGCATTCTGACTAGGAAACGTCCTAGTTCGCATGTTCGTCTCCAAAGAACTCTTCTTCGAACTCATGTCCTTCTATGCCTAGCCAATTAAATAACTAGTGGCAAGCCAATGAGTACTTTGAAAGTACTCGCAAGCAACCCATGTTTTGGCTCAAGATACAACAATGCATGATATATGTAAATTTTTGCAGAAAGCTAATTTTGAGTGCTATGACATGTTCAACAACTTGCAAAGCATGCATGATGAGAATTCAAGCAACCATAGGGACTGGTTATAGATATCAACATAAATGGAGTGGGATTCATTCCCAACTCAATCATGTCAAGTCCTTTGACCTGACCCAGGTGGTTCTTCCCACTTATCCAACACGCACACCGGTTTGTAAACAAGTGGACGTAGCCCAAGAGCGGTTACCCAACTGTCCTTGACCGTGGACACGGCTATTCGAATAGTTTTACACTCTACAGAGGTTGCACACTTTACCCACAAGACCCAAGGAACTTCCGTGTCATCCACGACCTCGCGGTACCTCAAGTACCCGGGGTAAGCACCCGATCACTATCTTTCCCTAGACGACACTAACATAGAGTCCACTCGATTGGTAGTAACCCCCATGCCCAACATTTCACATATTAAAATTGTGGAGCCTCGCTCCCATATTCATCACATACCACAAGCATGGGGTACCAACGGTGTGTCCGGTGCCCTTTGAAAACAGTCATGGCCGCCCTACCTGGCACGACCCCGTCCTGACAGAGCACAACAACAACTCTCCCGTCACTAGTAATGCGGGCTCCAAGCTAGTATCGGCCTAGGTAATCAATAATGACCTTTCCCATATAAGGGTAGTGTGGTTGCGCATGTAAGGTTGGAATAACGGTTGCAACTTAAACCAATCCGTTTTGAAAAACAACACACACTTGCCTCGGTACACCACTTCGTCATCAAGTGGCTACCCAACTCATCACCTCCCCTGGGCATAAGTGGCACCCGATGGGGTTTTCGAAAAGTCTTTTGAAAATACTTTGTATCCACCACCGTGCATATCCCCGTCCCTTTTTGCGTAGCAACTACTTTAGCATCCTATCTACTCCCACCGACATAACCCTCATAAGGAGGTAGGGTCATGCACAATGCAAGTACCAACGAGGAAGTAACGGAGGCAAACCATCAAAGTGGTTCCACCTCATCATGATTTCGTTGCAACAACAATATGGTGCTATATGTCATGCATAAAAAGGGTTTCATAGACATGGTCAAAGGGCTGCTTGCCTGGCTCAGCAAAGTCTTCTGGGTCTTCAAAGTCTTCTGGTCCAACTCCTTCGTCAGCAACGCAATCTATCGTCGCAAAATAATAACGACAAAATAGGGCAATAATAAAACAGAAAAACCAAAGTGCTCAGAAAAAGGTTAACTCATTTTTGTTAAATACAAGGGTTAAAACTAAGAAGGGGAAATTCTTATTTTTGGATTTGGAGCTACAGAGATTGCAATGGATTTTCAGACAAGGATTTAATTGTTCAAATTTGAATTTAAATTTGAATAGCACAGAAAAGTTGGTTGGGCATGTATGAAAGTTACACCATTAAATAGGTGAGATTTTTACAAGAATTTAGGAGCTGGAATTATTGCATTTGGATATTTATTTAATCCTGTGGTATTTTTGCAAGTCTAATAAAAAATAAAAAGGAAAAGGAGCACTGTGCAACTGGGCCAGAACAGCCGCAGCGCAGCAGGCCCAGTCCGAGAGGCGGCCCAACACACTGGTGCGCGCGTGCGCCAGGTTTAAACCTGACAGGGGGGGGGGCAGGCGTCGGCGAGAGAGGGAGAGAGGCGATGGAGGGGAGAGGCTGACGAGCGAGGCCCGCCTGTCATCCCTAACCTCGAGTCCAGACGGCTGGCGAGCTCACCGGCGACGGTGCAGGGCACGAAGAGGTCGGGCGAGGGCTTGACTGGGCTTAGCATCGTGTCGCCGTTCGGGTGGAGGTGGAGTTGGTCACCGGAGTAGCCTGGTTCTTTGGTGACGAGGTCACGTGGCGGAGGTGCTTCGGGCGTCGGTGGTTCCGGCTGCAAAAAGAGTGGGGGAAGAGAGGGGAAGCGTCAGTGATGCTGCGCGGTTCCAGATCGAGAGAGAACGGGGGCAGAGGAGGCCTGTACCGCGCGAACGTCGATGAGCCGAGGCGGCGGAGCTCGAGCTCGATCTCGAGCTCGAGCGGCTCTTGGGACAAATGGGTGGTGCATGAGGTGGATTAGGAGTGTGGGGGAGCGACAAGGAGTGAGAGGGAGGCCCGGGGTCGCCTTATATAGGCTGGCCGAGGTCCACCGTAGGCGCGGTCTACGGGTGCCCGCGGGATCGGCTCAGGTGGCCGTTAGAGAGGGAATGGAGGGCTTGGGGGTGTTCGTGGGAGTCGTCTAGGGTGCCAAGGAGAGAGAGGAGGAGCGGGACGAGCTGCGGGCGGGCCACACGAGCGGCACGAGCATTGGCCGAGCGGGGTGACATTCTGGCGCGAGCTGCATGAGAGAGAGGAGGGCGCAGGAGCAAGTGGGCGGCCTGCTGGCGTGGAGCGGACGTCGAGGGGCAACGACTGGCGCGCTGGGGAGGCTTGAGGTGGCCGGGAGACTTGGCGTCAATGGTCGGGTGCCCTGCCAGGCGCTCCAGAGCACGACTTTGGCTGGCATCCGTGGCTTTCCCGCATCCGCGCGCATCCACTTGCGTCTGGCAGGTGAAGGGGGCATGTGCAAAAGCTGGGGAGAGCCTTGGATGCTCTGGAAAGCTGAGAGGAGAGAAGGAGGCTGAGAGAGAGAGAGGGAGGAATCCAGTGTCCAGAGAAGAAAAATGGGGTTCTCCCCCTTCATCATTGCTTCCTTGGGCAGCAAAGCACACAGGTGCTAGAGGGGGGCTAGGAGGGGTCATGGTAGAAAGTTGAGCCTACGGAGATTAGTGGAAGAGGCCAAAAAAGGGATTTTGCTAAAGTGGCTGAAGGTGTTTGATGCTGGTTTGGGCAACTAGATGATTTCCATTTGCCATGAGACTTCACAGGGTGAAATGTCACATATAATTAGGGCCTTCCACCAATTTTGAGCTCATTTGGGCAAAGTTTCCAATGCAACTTTTGTAAACTCCAGAAATTAGTAGAAATGAACTTGTGCAGATCTAGTTGAGCAAATCATTTCTCCCTGATGCACCACTTGGTGTAATGGCCTCATTTGGTCATATGAACATGATCACAAAAGTTGGGGTCAAGGAGAGAAAGTTGGTAGTACAAAGCTGTTCAAATTTGATTCTGGTCAGAGAGGGTTTTGGTGCATTTTGGTGAACCAAACTGACCTTAATTGAGATGAGGCTCTGCTAGGCGATCACAATATGCATTTGTGACTTGCTGGATTTTCCTTGGATTTTTATGAAAATGTTTCCTGTAGAAATATTTCAAATCCATGAAATGGGTAGAAATGGTTTTGGGAGGTTTTGTCCAATATTTTGATCATGACCACGTGTTGAACTCTTATATATGGAAAATATATGTCCACTGAGTTTCCCTGATTTTTGTCAAATATTTTTGAAACAATAAAATAATTTTTCCATATTAAAGACCATTCCTGGCCTTAAGAAAAAGCTTTTAAATAAAATAGGAACATAACTTTTAAAATTATATCTTTGTGGTTTATGGGAATCCTATATCTAATAGGTTTCAAATATACTCTTTGAAATATTTTTCATACCGCAAATCAAGTACTTGTAGTGCAAACGTCAATTCAGGGATTTTTGGAAAACTAATGTTTGAAAATACTATTTGGCCAAATTATTTTTGTAAGAAAATACTATATTGCACTATACACATGGCATGATCATTGGGCAGAAGTTTGGGGCAAGGATATGAAGTACAGAAGGTGGAGTAGTTGACTTTAAAGAGCACTTGAAAAAAACATACAGAGAAAACCAACTCCAAAATAAAAGCCAAATAATGCAAAAGTTTTTGTTGGTCCAAATTTTCATGTTTTATTAATGCAAATGACATGTTACAAAATGCAGGGCGTGACAGTACGTAGCCGGGAACTCGTGTGAAATCCCTTCTTCATCAAGAAAGGTGTCCACATTTGCATTCTTGAACTCCGTTCCGTTGTTGCTGCGAACCTTCTTGATTTTCACTTCAAATTGATTTTGGGCCTTCCTAGCGAATTTTTTGAAGATCTTTTGGACCTACGTATCATCGAGAAAGAAAACCCACGTAAATCTTGAAAAATCATCAACTATAACTAGACCAAAGAATTTCCACTGAGACTTTTGTAAGCGTTAGGACCAAAAAGATCCATGTGAAATAGCTTGAGTGGCCTCCTTGTGGTCATGATCTTCTTCACGGGATGCCTTCCTCCAACCTGTTTACCTGCTTGACAAGTGCTGAAAAGTCTATCCTTATCAAATATGACATCGTTAACGCCAAGGATATGATTTCCTTTAATAAGCTTGTCAAGGTTTCGCATACCAACATGACCTAATCGTCTATGCCATAACCAACCTTTAGAGGATTTAGCAATTAAGCAAGTTCTAGGTTGAGCCTTTTTAGTGAAATCAACAATGTAAAGATCACCTCTGCGAATACCGGTAAATACCATTTTATGATTGTCTCTACGAAACACTTGGCAATCTACTTCAGTGAATAAGACATTGAAACCAAAATCAGCAAGTCTAGAAACTGAAAGTAAATTGTACCCAAGAGATTCAACAAGCATGACATTTTGTATGGATCTATCATGTGAGATGGCCACCTTACCGAGGCTAACCACCTTACCCTTTGAGTTGTTACCGAAAGAGACATACTTTCGAGGACCATCGTTTTCAGCAAGCTCACGGAACATGTCTTTATCTCCGGTCATAAGATCAGTACATCCACTATCAAGGACCCATTCCTTTCCTCCAGCCATGTAGCCGTGAAGATTTGCCATAAGACCAAAGTGTCTCATTGCATCATCAAGATCAAAGTCACTATCATCATCCTCATCATAGTATCCATGTTCAACATCATCTTGTGATTGATCAATTCCTAGAGAGGGTAATTCATTAGACAAATGATCATTTTTATGATTGTCTTTATGGATTCTAATAGCTTCGGAAATGATATTGCTAATGATTCCAACATCTCCTATGTCATGCATGAGATTGGTAAGCTCAAATAGACAATCACCAAAGCTAGGATCACTAGAATTCATCTTACTCAAGGCAATAGACTTATGGAGAACTTCATCTTGATTTTTCAAGGAATAATTTGGAAAGCGTTCCTCAAGAAATTTCCATATGGTGTAGGCACACTTAAGAGTAGGCAAACATCCAATCAAGTTTCTAGGCAAGCCTCTAGTGATAAGATTAACAGTTCTAAGATTGCGAATCATGTCAATTGACTCATCAAGGGTAGGATGCATGGGATCAACATGAGGTGCACAAGGGCTAGCAATATACTTGTTCAAATGATATTCATTGAAAATCACAAGAATCCCATTTTTCCACTCGTGAAAATACTCTCCATCAAGTATGGGCACTCTATGTCTAAGACTCCCCAAAGTAGACTCATCCAGCTTCCTCCAATGGTGGTTAAACCAAGGCAATGGAGACCAAAGCTCTGATACCAATTGAAAGGATCGAGAAGAAGTGTCTAGAGGGGGGGTGATTAGACACTAAGTACCAAAAGTTTTAGTTTTTAATTTCTTTAAGTTGAAGTGGAGTTTTGGCACAAGTTTAACAAACACAATACATATCAAGCAAGCATGCAACGAGTATATGAGCAGCGGAAAGTAAAGCATGCAACTTGCAAGAATGTAAAGAGAAGGGTTTGGAGGATTCAAACGCAATAGGAGACACAGATGTTTTTGTTGTGGTTCCGATAGGAGGTGCTATCGTACATCCATGTTGATGGAGACTTCAACCCACGAAGGGTAACGATACACGAGTCCATGGAGGGTTCCACCTACGATGGGTCCACGAAGAAGCAACACTGTCTATCCCACCATGGCCGTCCCCCACGAAGGACTTGCCTCACTAGCGGTAGATCTTCACGTACAAACTCCTTGGTTCAACTCCACAATCTTGTCAGAGGCTCCCAAGTGACACCTAGCCAATCTAGGAGTCACCACTCTCCAAGAAGTAACAAATGGTGTGTTGATGATGAACTCCTTGCTCTTGTGCTTCAAATGATAGTCTCCCCAACACTCAACTCTCTCTCACAGGATATGGATTTGGTGGAAAGAAGATTTGAGTGGAAAGCAACTTGGGGAAGGCTAGAGATCAAGATTCATATGGTAGGAATGGAATATCTTGGCCTCAACACAACTGTAGGTGGTTCTCTCTCAGAAAATGCAAGTTAGGATTTTCGGTGGGACCGACATGCAACTCGGTAGGACCGATATGGTTAGGGTTAGGGCATAACATAATCTCGGTGAGACCGATTACACAAACTCGGTGAGACCGATTTGTTGGGGAACATAGTAATTTCAAAACAAATCCTACGCACACGAAAGATCATGGTGATGCATAGCAATGAGAGGGGAGAGTGTTGTCCACGTACCCACATAGACCGACAGCGGAAGCGTTATAACAACACGGTTGATGTAGTCGTACGTCTTCACGGCCCGACCGATCAAGCACTGAAACTACGGCACCTCCGAGTTCTTGCACACGTTCAGCTCGATGACGATCCCCGGACTCCGATCCAGCAAAGTGTCGGGGATGAGTTTCGTCAGCACGACGGCGTGGTGACGATCTTGATGTTCTACCATCGCAGGGCTTCGCCTAAGCACCGCTACGATATGACCGAGGTGGAATATGGTGGAAGGGGGCACCGCACACGGCTAAGGAACGATCACGAAGATCAACTTGTGTGTCTTTGGGTGCCCCCTCGCCCCCGTATATAAAGGAGGGAGGGGGAGGTGCGGCCGGCCCCCTAGGGGTGCGCCTGGAGGAGTCCTACTCCCACCGGGAATAGGACTCCCCCTTCTTGCCTTGTTGGAGAAGGAAAAGGGAAGGGGGAAAGAGGAAAGGGGGGCATCGCCCCCCTTCCTTGTCCTATTCGGACTAGGGGGGAGGGGGCGTGCGTCCTACCCTGGCCGGCCCTCCTCTTCTCCCTTAGGGCCCATGTAGGCCCATTAACCCCCGGGGGGTTCCGGTAACCCCCCAGTACTCCGGTAAAATCCCGATTTCACCTGGAATGATTTCGATATGCAAATACAGGCTTCCAATATATCAATCTTTATGTCTCGACCATTTCGAGACTCCTCGTCATGTCTGTGATCACATCCGGGACTCCAAACAACCTTTGGTACATCAAAACATATAAACTCATAATGAAACTGTCATCATAACATTAAGCGTGCGGACCCTACGGGTTCGAGAACAATGTAGACATGACCGAGACACGTCTCCGGTCAATAACCAATAGCGGAACCTAGATGCTCATATTGTCTCCTACATATTCTACGAAGATCTTTATCGGTCAGACCGCATAACAACATACGTTGTTCCCTTTGTCATCGGTATGTTACTTGCCCGAGATTCGATCGTCGGTATCTCAATACCTAGTTCAATCTCGTTACCGGCAAGTCTCTTTACTCGTTCTGTAATACATCATCTCGCAACTAACTCATTAGTTGCATTGCTTGCAAGGCTTAAGTGATGTGCATTACCGAGAGGGCCCAGAGATACCTCTCCGACAATCGGAGTGACAAATCCTAATCTCGAAATACGCCAACCCAACATGTACCTTCGGAGACACCTGTAGAGCTCCTTTATAATCACCCAGTTACATTGTGATGTTTGGTAGCACACAAAGTGTTCCTCCGGTAAACGGGAGTTGCATAATCTCATAGTCATAGGAACATGTATAAGTCATGAAGAAAGCAATAGCAACATACTAAACGATCAAGTGCTAAGCTAACGGAATGGGTCAAGTCAATCACATCATTCTCCTAATGATGTGATCCCGTTAATCAAATGACAACTCATGTCTATGGTTAGGAAACATAACCATCTTCGATTAACGAGCTAGTCAAGTAGAGGCATACTAGTGACACTCTGTTTGTCTATGTATTCACACATGTATTATGTTTTCGGTTAATACAATTCTAGCATGAATAATAAACATTTATCATGATATAAGGAAATAAATAATAACTTTATTATTGCCTCTAGGGCATATTTCCTTCAGTCTCCCACTTGCACTAGAGTCAATAATCTAGTTCACATCGCCATGTGATTTAACATCAATAGTTCACATCTTTATGTGGTTAACACCCATAGTTCACATCGACATGTGACCAACACCCAAAGGGTTTAGTAGAGTCAATAATCTAGTTCACATCGCTATGTGATTAACACCCAAAGAGTACTAAGGTGTGATCATGTTTTGCTTGTGAGAGAAGTTTAGTCTACGGGTCTGCCACATTCAGATCCGTATGTATATTGCAAATTTCTATGTCAACAATGCTCTGCACGAAGCTACTCTAGCTAATTGCTCCCACTTTCAATTTGTATCCAGATTGAGATTTAGAGTCATCTGGATTAGTGTCAAAATTTGCATCGACGTAACCCTTTACGACGAACCTTCTGTCACCTCCGTAATCGAGAAACATATCCTTATTCTGGTAAGGATAATTTTGACCGCTGTCCATTGATCTACTCCTAGATCACTATTGTACTCCCTTGCTTAACACAGTGTAGGGTATACAATAAATCTGGTACACAGCATGGCATACTTTGTAGAATCTATGGCCAAAGCATAGGGAATGACTTTCATTGTCTTTCTATCTTCTGCCGTGGTCGGGCTTTGAGTCTTACTCAATTTCACACCTTGTAACACAGGCAAGAACTCTTTCTTTGAATGTTCCATTTTGAACTACTTCAAAATCTTGTCAATGTATGTACTTGTTGAAAAATTTATCAAGCGTCTTGATCTATCTCTATAGATCTTGATGCTTATTATGTAAGCAGCTTCCCCAAGGTCTTTCTTTGAAAAACTCCTTTCAAACAGTCCTTTATGCTTTGCAGAATAATTCTACATTATTTCTGATCAACAATATGTCATTCACATATACTTATCAGAAATGTTGTAGTGCTCCCACTCACTTTCTTGTAAATATAGGCTTCACCGCAAGTCTGTATAAAACTATATGCTTTGATAAACTTATCAAAGCGTATATTCCAACTCCGAGATGCTTGCACCAGTCCATAGATGGATCGCTGGAGCTTGCATATTTTGTTAACACCTTTAGGATCGACAAAAACTTTCTGGTTGCATCATATACAACTCTTCTTTAATAAATCCTTTAAGGAATGCAGTTTTGTTTATCCATTTGCCAGATTTCATAAAATGCGGCAATTGCTAACATGATTTGGACAGACTTAAACATAGATACGAGTGAGAAACTCTCATCGTAGTCAACACCTTGAACTTGTCGAAAACCTTTTGCAACAATTCTAGCTTTGTAGATAGTAACAGTACTATCAGCGTCCGTCTTCCTCTTGAAGATCCATTTTATTTTCTATGGCTTGCCGATCATCGGGCAAGTCAACCAAAGTCCATACTTTGTTCTCATACATGGATCCGATCTCAGATTTCATGGCCCCAAACCATTTCGTGGAATCTGGGCTCATCATCGCTTCCTCATAGTTCGTAGGTTCGTCATGGTCAAACATGACCTCCAGAACAGGATTACCATACCACTCTGGTGCAGATCTCACTCTGGTTGACCTACGAGGTTCGGTAGTAACTTGATCTGAAGTTACATGATCATCATCATTAGCTTCCTCACTAATTGGTGTAGGAGTCACAGGAACAAATTTCTGTGATGGACTACTTTCCAATAAGGGAGCAGGTACAGTTGCCTCATCAAGTTCTACTTTCCTCCCACTCACTTCTTTCGAGAGAAACTCCTTCTCTAGAAAGGATCCATTCTTAGCAACGAATGTCTTGCCTTCGGATCTATGATAGAAGGTGTACCCAACAGTCTCCTTTGGGTATCCTATGACGAAACACATTTCTCCGATTTGGGTTCGAGGTTATCAGGTTGAAGCTTTTTCACATAAGCATCAAAACCCCAAACTTTAAGAAACGACAACTTTGGTTTCTTGCCAAACCACAGTTCATAAGGTGTTATCTCAACGGATTTAGATGGTGCCCTTTTTAACGTGAATGCAGTTGTCTCTAATGCATAACCCCAAAACGATAGTGGTAGATCGGTAAGAGACATCATAGATTGCACCATATCTAATAAAGTACGGTTATGACGTTCAGACACACCATTACACTGTGGTGTTCCAGGTGGCGTGAGTAGTGAAACTATTTCACATTGTTTTAACTGAAGACCAAACTCATAACTCAAATATTCTCCTCCACGATCAGATCGTAGAAACTTTATTTTCTTGCTACGATGATTTTCCACTTCACTCTGAAATTATATGAACTTTTCAAATATTTCAGACTTTATGTGAACATGTCTTTCCCCTCTTGAAGACATGTGACTTCTTTCCTCTTGAACACCAAGCATCTGGGGTCCTTGATGATTACTCTTTCTTCCCTTGAGTATTCTCTCCCCCTATAGATATGATTAAGCTTTGATGTGATCTCTCTCTCCCCCTTTGACATCAATTTCCAAGAAGGGTTCTTCTGGATTTTTGTCATGATGGGTTTGGTCCTTGAGTCACAGAACAAAGCAGCAAGTTGAATGGGATGCTGGTCGAGGACAAGATTCATTGAGTGGAGCTGGATCAAAAAGAATGCAGAAACAAGTGGCAAGATGTCTTTCCTATAGTGAAATCGGTGACACCGAGTTGAATGGTTCGGTTGTACTGAGAGGATTCAGTTGGACCGAAAGCATCAGACCGGTGAGACCGATTTCATCGCGGAGAAAACACTTGTCACCTCAGCTCGCTAGACAAGAAGATCCCACAAGCATTTGGAAGGAATTGGATGCAAGGAATGCAGAACAGAAAATAAAAGAGAAGAAACTAAAAGGAGTCTAGATGAAGTTTTTTTTGAAGAGGGAAATAAATATGCATGAGACAAATGGAAGAGCACAGAAAAGAACACAAGAGAACTTCATCTAGAATTGGTCGACGACAAAGTCACCTATGTTAGAGTATATTGACTTAGGAGTCAAGTGAGATCACTTGATCATAGGTGATACTCATCGTTTAAGCTCAAAATGGGGTTGCCATTTTTCGTTTAAGCTCTTTTATGTATTCACATCTTGTCGAGTTGCTTTGACTCATGAATTGGAGTAAAGCTTCTCTAAGATGGAATAACATACCTTGGGTGGTGGCGTTGATCATGCTCACGTAGTTGAACTTGTGTGGGTTGCTCAAGGTTGATGTAGCTCATCAAGAGTTGGGAGCACCACTTGGAGTTTGAGTTCATCTACCTACATGAGTTAGTTTTGCAAGGAAGAGCACTTGTGTATCCAAAATGACAATCATGAAACTCAACATAGAATTTGTCAAAGGATATGTTTGAATGGTTGCGTGCTTCCTTGTCTTCATCCACCATTGTGTAGAGACTTGGTGATATAGAAATTGCTCAAGATGTGAGTGAGTTGCAATTTCATGGATTTAGATTCATCCAAGTACTTACACGGGTTAGATAACATGCAAGGTACAAATATATCCAAGACATAAAATAGTCAACATAAGAGAAATATCAAGGATTAGTCATAGGCTCATGCCTTGGATGTATCAAATGGAGTTCCTACTCCAAGTTTGAAGCATCAATGATGTTCAATTCACCTATTAACCTGCAAAACACTTTCTCATCAAGTGGTTTCGTGAATATATTAGCTAACTGCTTTTTGGTGCGAACATGCTTAAGATTAATGTCCCCTTTGGCAACATAATCTCGAATGAAATGATGACGAACTTCAATATGCTTGGTTTGAGAATGTTGCACGGGATTGTGAGCAATCTTAATAGCACTCTCATTATTGCAAAGTAATGGAACATGTTTCACATATATCCCATAATCTTTAAGAGTTTGGGTCATCCAAAGTAATTGAGCACACCATGATCTAGCGGCAATGTATTCTGCTTCGGCGGTGGATAAGGATACCGAGTTTTGTTTCTTGGAAGACCAAGACAGAAGAGATCTACCAAGAAATTGACAAGTACCCAAAGTGGACTTTCTATTAACCTTGTCACCGGCATAGTCCGAGTCGGAGTAGCCAACAAGATCAAAGGATGCCCTCTTTGGATACCAAATGCCAAAATTTGGTGTATGGATTAAGTATCTCACTATCCTTTTCACGGCCTTAAGATGACATTCTTTAGGAGCGGCTTGATATCGTGCACACATGCACACACTTAGCATAATATCGGGACATGAAGCACATAGATATAACAATGAACCAATCATAGAGTGATAAACCTTTTGATCAACCGGTTCACCATCTTTGATTAAATCAAGATGTCCACTAGTAGGCATGGGTGTAGTCATACCTTTGGATTCTTACATATTGAACTTCTTGAATAAGTCCTTGATGTACTTCGTTTGAGAATTTGAGTTCACTCATCGTCGACATCTCAAACTTCTCCGACATTAGCTTTCCAAACTTTTCATTAAAATGAGGGTTAGTTGATCCAAATATAATATCATCGACATAAATTTGGCACACAAATAGTTCTCCATTAACCCTTTTAGTAAAAAGAGTAGAATCTAATTTTCCAATTTCAAAGCCTTTTTCAATAAGGAACTTGGTCAAGCATTTGTACCATGCTCTAGGAGCTTGTTTAAGACCATAAAGAGCTTTGTGGAGTTTGTAATCATTATTAGGTTTCTTAGGATTGAGAAATCCGGGAGGTTGCTTAACATATACTTCCTCCTCTATTTCACCATTTAGAAAAGCACTTTTAATGTCCATTTGGTACAAGGTGATATCATGATGATTAGCATAGGCAAGTAAGATGCGAATGGACTCAGGTCTAGCAACGGGGGCATATGTCTCACCATAGTCCATACCTTTGACTTGAGTGTAGCCTTGGGCGACGAGACATGCTTTGTTGCGAACTACTTGTCCATCTTCATCTTGCTTGTTGCGAAACACCTTTTGGTACCGATGATGTTGTGGTTGTTGTCAGGCTTCTCAACTAACGTCCAAACTTGATTTCTCTCAAAGTTGTGTAGCTCTTCATGCATGGCATTTATCCAATCCGGATCTTCCAAAGCTTCTTCAACCTTCATAGGTTCAATGCTAGAGATGAATGAATAGTGTTCACAAAAGTTAGCTAAACGAGTTTTTGAGCGAGTGATTCTCCTGGTTTGGATATCATTGTAGATTTGCTCGACGGGATGGTCTTTAGCAATTCTTGCTCGAACTCGTGAAAGCTTTTGTTTGGATATTGGTTGAACATCTTCTTCATCTTGTTCTTCTTCTTGGCCTTCTTCATTGTTGACGTTGTCGTTCTCTTGTGGTGGTGGAGAAGGAGGTTGTTGGCGTTCATCTTGGTGCACTTCCTTGTTTTCTTCATCTTGGCGTGTCCCACTTGTGGATGCTTCCGTATCAACTCTTGGTTCACCTTGTCGTGAGGTAGAAGCTTCCACTTGGATGGACGAGGTACTCTCCTTCACCTCCGTTGGACGAATCTTGCCAATAGACAAGTCTTGGATTGCTTCTGAAGGGTCTTTGTCTCCTACACCAATTGGCAATTGCTCTACTTGCGAGCCGTTAGATTCATCAAACTTCACATCTACCGTCTCTTCAACCTTTCGGGTGAAATTATTATAGACACGATATGTGTGAGAGTTTGAGCCATAACCAAGTAGGAAACCTTCATGAGACTTAGGAGCAAATTTAGAATGATGATGCTTATCAAGAATGTAGCACTTTGAGCCGAATACTCGAAAGCATCCAACTTGTGGTTTGTTACTGGTGAGGAGCTCGTATGTCGTCTTGCCGAGTAGCTTGTGAAGATACAAGCGATTTGTTGCATGACAAGCTGTCTCAACCGCTTCCGCCCAAAAGTGCTTTGGCATATTGTACTCATCAAGCATCGTTCTCGCCATTTCGATGAGTGTCCGGTTCTTCCTTTCAACAACTCCATTCTGTTTAGGTGTGTACGTGTGGGGACCCCGACTCATAAGTCGTGATCACCGTATGCACGTGTACAGTGATCCTAGAGATCAATGCTCACCGAACACACAGAAGCTGAACAACAAGAGTCTTACATCCATACATACCGTCTTACACAAATTATGACCATTATGGTCAAGTCTTACATAGATTAAGCCACAAGGGATGAATACCAAATAAACTTAAGCAGCAAAAATCTTCATCGATAAGTAGAACCCATGCCATCTGCCTTAACCCTACAGGCATTCTGACTGGGAAACATCCTAGTTCGCATGTTCGTCTCCAAAGAACTCTTCTTCGAACTCATGTTCTTCTATGCCTGGCCAATTAAATAACCAGTGGCAAGCCAATGAGTACTTTGAATGTACTCGCAAGCAACCCAAGTTTTGGCTCAAGATACAACAATGCATGATATAGGTAAATTTTTGGAGAAAGCTAATTTTGAGTGCTATGACATGTTCAACAACTTGCAAAGCATGCATCATGAGAATTCAAGTAACCATAGGGACTGGTTACAGATATCAACATAAATGGAGTGGGATCCATTCCCAACTCAATCATGTCAAGTCCTTTGACCTGACCCAGGTGGTTCTTCCCACTTATCCAACACGCACACCGGTTTGTAAACAAGTGGATGCAGCCCAAGAGCGGTTACCCAACTGTCCTTGACCATGGACACGGCTATTCGAATAGTTTTACACTCTGTAGAGGTTGCACACTTTACCCACAAGATCTGGGGAACTTCCGTGTCATCCACGACCCGCGGTACCTCAAGTACCCGGGGGTAAGCACCCGATCACTATCTTTCCCTAGATGATAGAGTCCACTCGGTTGGTAGTAACCCCCGTGCCCAACATTTCACATATTAAAATTGTGGAGCCTCGCTCCCATATTCATCACATAACACAAGCACAGGGTACCAACGGTGTGTCCGGTGCCCTGTGAAAACAGTCATGGCTGCCCTACCTAGCACGACCCCGTCCCGAGAGAGCGCAACAACAACTCTCCCGTCACTAGTAATGCGGGCTCCAAGCTAGTATCAGCCCAGGTAATCAATAATGCCCTTTCCCATATAAGGGTAGTGTGGTTGCGCATGTAAGGTTGGAATAACGGTCGCAACTTAAACCAATCCGTTTTGAAAAACAACACACACTTGCCTCGGTACACCACTTCGTCATCAAGTGGCTACCCAACTCATCACCTCCCCTGGGCATAAGTGGCACCCGATGGGGTTTTCGAAAAGTCTTTTGAAAATACTTTGTCTCCACCACCATGCATATTCCCGTCCCTTTTTGCGTAGCAACTACTTTAGCATCCTATCTACTCCCACCGGTATAACCCTCATAAGGAGGTAGGGTCATGCACAATGCAAATACCAATGAGGAAGTAACGGAGGCAAATCATCAAAGTCGTTCCACCTCATCATGATTTCATTGCAACAACAATATGGTGCTATATGTCATGCATAAAAAGGGTTTCATAGACATGGTCAAAGGGCTGCTTGCCTAGCTCAGCAAAGTCTTCTGGGTCTTCAAAGTATTCTGGTCCAACTCCTTCGTCAGCAACGCAATCTATCGTTGCAAAATAATAACGACAAAATAGGGCAATAATAAAACAGAAAAACAAAAGTGCTCAGAAAAAGGTCAACTCATTTTTGTTAAATACTGGGGTTAAAACTAATAAGGGGGAAACTCTTATTTTTGGATTTGCAGCTACAGAGACTGCAATGGATTTTCAGACAAGGATTTAATTGTTCAAATTTGAATTTAAATTTGAACAGCACAGAAAAGTTGGTTGGGCATGTATGAAAGTTACACCATTAAATAGGTGAGATTTTTACAAGAATTTAGGAGCTGGAATTATTGCATTTGGATATTTATTTAATCCTGTGGTATTTTTGCAAGTCTAACAGAAAAGAAAAAGGAAAAGGAGCACTGTGCAACTGGGCCAGTATAGCCGCGGCGCAGCAGGCCCAGTCCGAGAGGCGGCCCAACGCATTGGTGCGCGCGTGCGCCAGGTTTAAACCTGACGGGCGGGGCCCAGACATCAGCAAGAGAGAGAGAGGCGATGGAGGGGAGAGGCTGACAGGCGGGGCCCGCCTATCATCCCTAACCCCGAGTCCAGACGGCTGGCGAGCTCACCGGCGATGATGTAGGGCACGACGAGGTCGGGCGAGGGCACGACTGGGCTCAGTGTCGTGTCGCTGTTTGGGTGGAGGTGGAGTTTGTCACCGGAGCAGCCTAGTTCGCCGGTGACGAGGTCACGCGGCGGAGGTGCTTCGGGCGTCGGTGGTTCCGGCCGTTCCCGGCTGCAAAAAGAGTGGGGGAAGAGAGGGGAAGGGTCAGTGAGGCCGCGCGGTTCTAGATCGAGAGAGAACGGGGGCGGAGGAGGCCTGTACCGCGCGAACGTTGTCGAGCCGAGGCGGTAGAGCTCGAGCTCGATCTCGAGCTTGAGCGGCTCTAGGGACAAATGGGTGGTGCGTGAGGTGGATTAGGAGTGTGGGGGAGCGACAAGGAGTGTTACTTTCTTGTAAATATAGGCTTCACCGCAAGTCTGTATAAAACTATATGCTTTGATAAACTTATCAAAGCGTATATTCCAACTCCGAGATGCTTGCACCAGTCCATAGATGGGTCGCTGGAGCTTGCATATTTTGTTAACACCTTTAGGATCGACAAAAACTTTCTGGTTGCATCATATACAACTCTTCTTTAATTAATCCTTTAAGGAATGCAGTTTTGTTTATCCATTTGCCAGATTTCATAAAATGCAGCAATTGCTAACATGATTCGGATAGACTTAAACATAGATACGAGTGAGAAGCTCTCATCGTAGTCAACACCTTGAACTTGTCGAAAACCTTTTGCAACAATTCTAGCTTTGTAGATAGTAACACTACTATCAGCGTCCGTCTTCCTCTTGAAGATCCATTTTATTTTCTATGGCTTGTCGATCATCGGGCAAGTCAACCAAAGTCCATACTTTGTTCTCATACATGGATCCGATCTCAGATTTCATGGCCCCAAACCATTTCGCGGAATCTGGGCTCATCATCACTTCCTCATAGTTCGTAGGTTCGTCATGGTCAAACATGACCTCCAGAATAGGATTACCATACCACTCTGGTGCAGATCTCACTCTGGTTGACCTACGAGGTTCGGTAGTAACTTGATCTGAAGTTACATGATCATCATCATTAGCTTCCTCACTAATTGGTGTAGGAGTCACAGGAACAGATTTCTGTGATGGACTACTTTCCAATAAGGGAGCAGGTACAGTTACCTCATCAAGTTCTACTTTCCTCCCACTCACTTCTTTCGAGAGAAACTCCTTCTCTAGAAAGATCCATTCTTAGCAACGAATGTCTTGACTTCGGATCTGTGATAGAAGGTGTACCCAACAGTCTCCTTTGGGTATCCTATGACGAAACACATTTATCCGATTTGGGTTCGAGGTTATCAGGTTGAAGCTTTTTCACATAAGCATCAAAACCCCAAACTTTAAGAAACGACAACTTTGGTTTCTTGCCAAACCACAGTTCATAAGGTGTTATCTCAACGGATTTAGATGGTGCCCTTTTTAACGTGAATGCAGTTGTCTCTAATGCATAACCCCAAAACGATAGTGGTAGATCGGTAAGAGACATCATAGATTGCACCATATCTAATAAAGTACGGTTATGACGTTCAGACACACCATTACACTGTGGTGTTCCAGGTGGCGTGAGTAGTGAAACTATTTCACATTGTTTTAACTGAAGACCAAACTCGTAACTCAAATATTCTCCTCCACGATAAGATCGTAGAAACTTTATTTTCTTGCTACGATGATTTTCCACCTCACTCTGAAATTATATGAAGTTTTCAAATATTTCAGACTTTATGTTTCATCAAGTAGATATACCCATATCTGCTCAAACCATCTGTGAATGTCAAAAAATAACGATACCTGCCGCAAGCCTCAATATTCATCGGACCACATACATGAGTATGTATGATTTCCAACAAATCTGTTGCTCGCACCATTGTTCCGGAGAATGGCGTTTTAGTCATCTTGCCCAAGAGGCATGGTTCGCAAGCATCAAGTGATTCCTAATCGAGTGATTCCAAAAGCCCATCAGCATGGAGTTTCTTCATGTGCTTTACACCAATATGACTTTAAACGGCAGTGCCACAAATAAGTTGCACTATCATTATTAACTTTGCATCTTTTGGCTTCAATATTATGAATATGTGTATTACTATGATCGAGATCCAACGAACCATTTTCATTGGGTGTGTAACCATATAGGGTTTTATTCATGTAAACAGAACAAGAATTAATCTCTAACTTAAATGAATAATCATATTGCAATAAATATGATCAAATCATATTCATGCTCAACACAAACACCAAATAACTATTATTTAGGTTCAACACTAATCCCAAAAATATAGGGAGTGTGCGATGATGATCATATCAATCTTGGAACTACTTCCAACACACATCATCACTTCACCCTTTACTAGTCTCTGTTCAGTCTGCAACTCCCGTTTCGAGTTACTACTTTTAGCAACTGAACTAGTATCAAATACCGCGGGGTTGCTATAAACACTAGTAAAGCACACATCAATAACATGTATATCACATATACCTTTGTTCACTTTGCCATCCTTCTTATCCGCCAAATACATGGGGCAGTTCCGCTTCTAGTGATGAGTCCCTTTGTAGTATAAGCACTTAGTCTCAGGCTTAGGACCAGACTTGGGCTTCTTCACTTGAGCAGCAACTTCCTTGCCGTTCTTGTTGAAGTTCCCCTTCTTCCCTTTGCCCTTTTCTTGAAACTAGTGGTCTTGTCTACCATCAACACTTGATGTTTTTCTTGATTTCTACCTTCGTCGATTTTAGCATCACAAAGAGCTTGGGAATTGTTTCCGTTATCCCTTGCATATCATAGTTCATCACGAAGTTCTACTAACTTGGTGATGGTGACTAGAGAATTCTGTCAATCACTATCTTATCTGGAAGATTAACTCCCACTTGATTCAAGCGATTGTAGTACCCAGACAATCTAAGCACATGCTCACTGCTTGAGCGATTCTCCTCCATCTTTTAGCTATAGAACTTGTTGGAGACTTCATATCTCTCAACTCGGGTATTTTCTTGAAATATTAACTTCAACTTCTGGAACATCTCATATGGTCCATGACGTTCAAAACGTCTTTGAAGTCCCAATTCTAAGCCGTTAAGCATGGTGCACTAAACTATCAAGTAGTCATCATATTGAGCTAGCCAAACGTTCATAGCGTCTGCATCTGCTTCTGCAATAGGTCTGTCACCTAGCGGTGCATCAAGGACATAATTCTTCTGTGCAGTAATGAGGATAAACCTTAGATCACGGATCCAATCCGCATCATTGCTACTAACATTTTTCAACTTAGTTTTCTCTAGGAACATATCAAAAATAAAACAGGGGAACTAAACGCGAGCTATTGATCTACAACATAGATATGATAATACTACCAGGACTAAGTTCATGATAAATTTAAGTTCAATTAATCATATTATTTAAAACTCCCACTTAGAAAGACATCCCTCTAATCCTCTTAGTGATCACGTGATCCAAATCAACTAAACCATAACCGATCATCACGTGAAATGGAGTAGCTTTCAATGGTGAACATCACTATGTTGATCATATCTACTATATGATTCACGCTCGACCTTTCGGTCTCAGTGTTCCGAGGCCATATCTGTATATGCTAGGCTCGTCAAGTTTAACGTAAGTATTATGCATGTGCAAAACTGGCTTGCACCCGTTGTAGATGGACGTAGAGCTTATCACACCCGATCATCACGTGGTGTCTGGGCACGACGAACTTTGGCAACGGTGCATACTCAGGGAGAACACTTTTATCTTGAAATTTAGTGAGAGATCAACTTATAATGCTACCGTCAAACAAAGCAAGATAAGATGCATAAAAGATAAACATCACATGTAATCAATATAAGTGATATGATATGGCCATCATCATCTTGTGCTTGTGATCTTCATCTCCGAAGCAACGTCATGATCACCATCGTCACCGGCGCGACACCTTGATCTCCATCGTAGCATCGTTGTCGTCTCGCCAATCTTATGCTTCTACGACTATCGCTACCGCTTTGTGATAAAGTAAAGCATTACAGGGCGATGGCATTGCATACAATAAAGCGACAACCATATGGCTCCTGCCAGTTGCCGATAACTCGGTTACAAAACATGATCATCTCATACAATAAAATTTAGCATCATGTCATGACCATATCACATCACAACATGCCCTGCAAAAACAAGTTAGACGTCCTCTACTTTGTTGTTGCAAGTTTTACGTGGCTGCTACGGGCTTAGCAAGAACCGTTCTTACCTACGCATCAAAACCACAATGATAGTTTGTCAAGTTGGTGTTGTTTTAACCTTCGCAAGGACCGGGCGTAGCCACACTCGGTTCAACTAAAGTTGGAGAAACTGACACCCGCCAGCCACCTATGTGCAAAGCACGTCGGTAGAACCAGTCTCGCGTAAGCATACGCGTAATGTCGGTCCGGGCCGCTTCATCCAACAATACCGCCGAACCGAAGTATGACATGCTGGTAAGAAGTATGACTTATATCGCCCACAACTCACTTGTGTTCTACTCATACATATAACATCAACGCATAAAACCTGGCTCGGATGCCACTGTTGGGGAACGTAGTAATTTCAAAAAAAATCCTACGCACACGCAAGATCATGGTGATGCATAGCAACGAGAGGGGAGAGTGTTGTCCATGTACCCTCGTAGACCGACAGCGGAAGCGTTATAACAACGTGGTTGATGTAGTCGTAGGTCTTCATGGCCCGACCGATCAAGCACCGAAACTACGGCACCTCCGAGTTCTTGCACATGTTCATCTCGATGATGATCCCCGGACTCCGATCCAGCAAAGTGTCGGGGATGAGTTTCGTCAGCACGACGGTGTGGTGACGATCTTGATGTTCTACCGTCACAGGGCTTCGCCTAAGCACCGCTATGATATGACCGAGGTGGAATATGGTGGAAGGGGGCACCGCACACGGCTAAGGAACGATCACGAAGATCAACTTGTGTGTCTTGGGGTGCCCCTCGCCCCCGTATATAAAGGAGGGAGGGGGAGGTGCGGCCGGCCCCCTAGGGGTGCGCCTGGAGGAGTCCTACTCCCACCGGGAGTAGGACTCCCCCTTCTTGCCTTGTTGGAGAAGGAAAAGGGAAGGGGGAAAGAGGAAAGGGGGGCACCGCCCCCCCTTCCTTGTCCTATTCGGACTAGGGGGAGGGGGCGCGCGGCCTGCCCTGGCCGACCCTCATCTTCTCCCTTAGGGCCAATGTAGGCCCATTAACCCCCGGGGGGGTTCCGGTAACCCCCCGGTACTCCGGTAAAATCCTGATTTCACCCGGAATGATTCCGATATCCAAATATAGGCTTCCAATATATCAATCTTTATGTCTTGACCATTTCGAGACTCCTCGTCATGTCCGTGATCACATCCGGGACTCCAAACAACCTTCGGTACATCAAAACATATAAACTCATACTGAAACTGTCATCGTAACGTTAAGCGTGTGGACCCTACGGGTTCGAGAACAATGTAGACATGACCGTGACACGTCTCCGGTCAATAACCAATAGCGGAACCTAGATGCTCATATTGGCTCCTACATATTCTATGAAGATCTTTATCGGTCAGACCGCATAACAACATATGGTGTTCCCTTTGTCATCGGTATGTTACTTTCCTGAGATTCGATCGTCGGTATCTCAATACCTAGTTCGATCTCGTTACCGGCAAGTCTCTTTACTTGTTCCGTAATACATCATCTCGCAACTAACTCATTAGTTGCATTGCTTGCAAGGCTTAGGTGATGTGTATTACCGAGAGGGCCTAGAGATACCTCTCCGACAATCGGAGTGACAAATCCTAATCTCGAAATACGCCAACCCAACATGTACCTTCGGAGACACCTGTAGAGCTCCTTTATAATCACCCAGTTACGTTGTGACGTTTGGTAGCACACAAAGTGTTCCTCCGGTAAACGGGAGTTGCATAATCTCATAGTCATAGGAACATGTATAAGTCATGAAGAAAGCAGTAGCAACATACTAAACGATCAAGTGCTAAGCTAACGTAATGGGTCAAGTCAATCACATCATTCTCCTAATGATGTGATCCCGTTAATCAAATGACAACTCATGTTTATGGTTAGGAAACATAACCATCTTCGATTAACGAGCTAATCAAGTAGAGGCATACTAGTGCTTTGTTTGTCTATGTATTCACACATGTATTATGTTTCCGGTTAATACAATTCTAGGATGAATAATAAACATTTATCATGATATAAGGAAATAAATAATTACTTTATTATTGCCTCTAGGGCATATTTCCTTCACGATTTTGGTAATAAGCTAACCTGAGAGTTGGTCAGGTATACTCGGTGGAACCGATTCGCTCATCTCGGTGAGACCGAAATGTTACGAAAAGGAAACAGAGAGTTTACATTGCAATCTTGGTAGGACCGATCGCTCATCTCGGTGAGACCAAAACGTTACGAAGGGAAACAGAGAGATTATAATCCCATCTTGGTGAGACCGATTTGCCTAGGGTTTGTGGCAGTGTCTATGACATCTGAACTCGGTGGCGCCTGATAGAAAGAATCGGTGGGGCCGGGTTTGACTTTTGGTTTAGGTCATATGTGGATGTGAGAAAGTAGTTGAGGGCTTTGGAGCATATCACTAAGCATTTTGAGCAAGAGCCTCATTAACCAACACCTCATCCCTCCTTGATAGTATTGGCTTTTCCTATAGACTCAATGTGATCTTGGATCACTAAAATAGAAAATGTAGATTCTTGAGCTTGGAGCTTGAGCCAATCCTTTGTCCTTAGCATCTTGAAGGGTTTCCACATCCTCTATTCCATGCTACTTCATTTTTGAACTTATCTAAAACATACTTGGTAAAAGTGTTAGTCCAACAAGAGATATGTTGACATTAATTACCAAAACCACCTAGGGAGCACTTGTGCTTTCAAGTTCATCTCCACTTCATGTGATAAATTTGTGCACGACTAGTCTACATATATTTACAGCGCTACCATTCACAATTTACCATACTCCACTTACACTAGATGGGCTCCATGTCCTCCTCCGTGTTCCAGTCCAAGGTATTCTTCATAGATGGCACAATCCATAGCGGTGGGCAACGGGAATCATTGTCGCAGCTTTCTAGTTCAGTTCCACACGATGGAGACTCATCCAAGCTGAAGCGGCATAAATCAGGGATAGCGTGTCCCAACATGTCGTTCATCCAGCGGCGCGCATTGAAGACACAACCATGCTTGATGAACGACGGGCCTTTGGTGTCGTGCATAGAAGGTGGCATCCGCTTAACAATGGGGTAGTTGTTCCCAATGAAAAGCGAGTACTCTCTAAGAGTGTTCCTTGGCACCCACATAGCATCACACGGGTCGAAGTCAATGTCGTTCATATGGTACACGCGGCATATCAGATCTAGACACATGGTGACATACATGTTTAAGGTCCATGCATAATAATGTTGCGCTCAAATATGGCAGTCAGTAATATTGTGCAGCAACTAGTACTACTCCGGGATAGAGGAAGTAAAATAACCGGCTTATTATATATATCCACTCGTGGCTACATGGATGAGATAGTAAGACATGGAAAAACAAAAATGGTGGGAGCTAGTGGTTTCAAGTCTTCAAGGGCCTAGCTAGCTATACGCGTCTTCCTAGGTAAAAAGTACTAGTACTAGTAAGTAGTCGAGTACTACAATGAAAGAGAAGGCGAGATGGTTAAAAATATAATGCTAAATTGTAGTACTAGTACAATAAACATGTCGCAGTCAAGAAAACAAAATAACTAACAAGTATGACTACTCTAACCCACAACAATAAAAATGAATACCTGGGTAGATGGTGACGGTCCGATCGTGGTAGATTGTGTGACCATGTTGCACATCTGTGGTACCATGGGTAACGACTGCTAACATAGTTGATCCCAATATGTCAAAGTCAGGTACAAGGTTCCAGGTTAGACCGAATTGCAGATGCAAATGCACATCCAGGATCGGCGATCTTATTTTGATCGGGGGAAGACTGGTCCCTACAAAATAATGGAGTATTGTTAGGGATGCAAATGATGGTTTGTGTATTCCGTTTGTAATCTCTCGTACCATAGGATGCACCCTACATGGCACATGGCATCTCCCAACGTATAGGGGTACAAATCTGTCGCGGCCAACATGTGCCAGCCTCTGCCGTTACTGCCTTTTGTATTGATGGCAATCCTTATGTCGATCACCGCGATGAGATAGTAATCATCGTAGCCACATCGCTTTGTCGGTCGGACCGAAATTGCTATCTTCTTCCATCTCATGTAGGCATCATCATACTAGTCAAGCCCAACCAGTCCGGAAGGCCGATCCCAATGGTGGAGGAGGGGTCTACGGGAACGGCCGCACTGCTGTGGATGTTGTGAAAAATGATGGTGGTATCCGTTCAGAGGTATGCAAGCCAATCTTTTTTGGCACCAACCCAGACCTATATATAAAACGGCGGGCAGCTGAGAAATTATGGGATGGAATAACTGAGTACTATATTTAGAATATACACTACATGATGAAACTCCATGACTGACCTGCTCATTGGACAAAATCCGACTACCTCTCAACGTCGGCAACTCTAGTGGAGTCAACGTGCAACCATGACCAGGAGCGGTGGACTGTTCGATGGATTGTCCCATAGAATAACCTTCTCCTCGAGGACACATGGAAGACCAACAAGCACGGCCTTTTTCCCAAGCATGTTTAAGCACCGTCTTAAAATAGTTGGTGCAGGAAGCACCGAGTCTTGCGGAGATGAGGACATCGGAGCGGCGTGCTGACACTATAGCCGGAAAGGATATGGCCCAGCATGCTCTTCAGTGCTTTGAAAGAGGTGCTGCTACTTGGTGGAGGATGTACCAAACCATCAATGGATGGCAAAGAATAACCACTTGGGAAGAATTTAAGTTGACTCTGCTAAAGTCACGGCTTGTGTCACAGAAATTGAAGCCTTATGGAAATGATATGAAGAAACCTTGTGCATGCAAGCTCTATGGAGAAATAGGACACAACCATAAAGAACACTAGGATGAATGCCCTCATTGTGAAGAAAGTCACCCAGCTGAAGAATGCCCCACTAGGTAGGTGACTTGTTTCTTGTGTGAAGAGACTACCTACTACCCTGCTCAGTGTCACATTTACCCCATGGTACAACGAACTATCAACATAAGAAAGAAGAAATGAAAGGAGCCCTCATGAAAATTTTAGAAGAACCGGTGATGAAGGAAAATGTCGAGGACCCACACAAAGGAAACAGAATTAAAGCCTGCACCAAGTCATGCTATTCATGTGGAGAAGAAGGACACATCTCCCAAAATTTTCTGAATGGGGACCTAGTAGAATTCCCGGCAGAGGAAGTAGAGTATGACCCACAGGAAATAGAAGCCCTGATTGGATTCCAGGAAGGACCTGAGTCATATCACCTGTTTTAGGTGCAAGGATTCAGGGCACTACTTCAGCGGTTGCCCAAAAAGGAAGCCGAGGACCCAAGGAGGATTTGAAATCACAAGGAAACCTTGAGACTTGTCAAAAGTAATATGTTTCCGTTGTAATGAAGCAGGGCACTTTGCCAGAGATTGTCCCAATGAGGATATTCGTGTTAAATAGTTGAGTCTGTGAGTAATATAGAAGTAGCAGTGGGAACATTTCTTATATTATTGAGGTGTTGAGGCATGTAATGGAAATACAGGAGATTGTAATAATGTGAGAATCAATAAAGTTAGCATCGTTGGTACTGATTTGGATTTATGAGTTGTTACTCTATGAAGAAAGATTTTGACCATTTTCGAGGATATGAGAAATATGGTCTATGGATGAATTTGTGTATTTCACGGGTGGTAGTACCCTGTAAGGACACTTGACCCCTGGAAAAGATAATGATATTCCACGGAGTGGACTTCGGACAAAACAAGTACGAGTTTTACCTCAATATGTGGGACACCCCAAGAATATGAAGGGATGAAGTGCTATTGGATATAAAGGAGATATAATGTTGGTAATATGGAGCAATTGTGACTTCATGATGAGTCTGAGTAACCACATCTTAGTTTGGTACCAATAGAAAGACGGGAGACAGTACAATTGGATGGATTTAAGAATGCTAGGAAGCTGGATGTTTGAATAATGATCAGTTGCCTAGATGATGAGTTCTAGGTTTACAAGTGATGAGATGGGCCATAACCCACAGGCTCCAGGGCCTGCCAAGAAGCAAGCACACTCTTGCTGAAGGAAAAACCCTGGAAGAGGATAAGCCTTTATCAACAGACGATCTTATACGAAGTACGCAAAACCTGAGAGTTGTGAAGAAACGATAGATGTTTGTTTGGCTTGCAGAATCCATGGATTTATCCAAACTTAGTTCGTCGACAAGAGAAATTATGCAACGCTTGTGAGGATAACCGAGAGTTAGAACGCGAGATTCGCTAAACCATGTACAAGGTAATGATTTGGGTGCGGGATGGATTGATCACCATACCGACTTCCTCTTATTATTCGCTTTGTTATATGGGATGGGAAATCTGAGTGACTTACCCATAGTAGAGCGACGATGATCAAAACCTTGTCTAAACCTTAGAATGGTATGACAATTTTTCCCTTGTACAAGGCAGCTGTTGCCAATCGTAGGTCATACGGTGAGAATGAAGCCCAGACCCATTTTCTACAGGACCCAGTCAAATTGTTTGATGACCACCATGAGATATCGATAGTTGTTTAGTATTGGCGCCAGGCCCATCAGCTAAGAAGACCCAATCACAGAAGATCCATACCAAGATAATAGGACACAAGAATTGAGAAAAAAAAAAGGTTATGCCACTACCGGAGGAACCAGAGAAGGAATTATCCTGAAGATCTGAGAAGATCGACACTGCCAACAATAAGGATGGAGTATATGAGTTTTGATGGAACCGTAACCATGCTTCTAAGGGTGGTAGCACCCCAGACCCCTGTGACGATCTATGGATTTTGAGAAGACCCCCAAACCTAACCTATTTCTTTCTAGCCTCTTCGAATCTCGAGGGCGAGATTCATTTTAAGGGTGGTAGGTTTGTAACATCCCAAAATTCTAAATTTTGGAATGTTATATTAAATAAATAGTTTTGATTGATTGTTTGATTGTGGTGTGGTTGCTTGTGTGAAATTGAGTGAAATTTCAAACCTTTTGAAAGTTAAATGAGAGGGAACAAAAAGACTTTCCCAAACTTTCATATTGCATTTATGATCTCCATGAATTAAAATTCATTTCATCACAAAACCCTAGAGCGAAGATGATATGACTTCTTCCATTTAAATAAATGAAAAGGGTTGTTGAAAATATTTGAATTTCATTTGGAAATATTTCAAATTCAGAAACTTTATGCAACTCAATGATTTTCATGAGAAGAGATAAATGACTTCTTCAAAACATATGAAATATGAGTTGGGAGTTTAAAAGAATCAAATTGAAAGTCCTTTTGAAATTATTTTCAATTTGGACTTATTTGGTTTTTATTCAAATTATTTTTCTCCAAAAATAAAATATATGGAAAATAGGGTAAAATGATTCCTTACAGAAGAAAATTGGAGAGAAATAAATTTGAAATCATTTTGGTTTTTTAAATGTTTTTTATGAGGTTTTATTGCATCAGTAGCATCGTTTGCTTTATTCAAAATTTTGAGGATTTTATTTGTTGCTACAAAAATGTTCATGCTGTAGAAAGTCTTTTTCTGAAAATTTTGATATATTATATGCCTATAGTATATTTTTATTTTATTTGGTTTATTTTATTTTCCGTAAAAATTGTTTAAAAAGACAATTTTCCCTTCACCGAATTGGGCCGGCCCAGCCCAGCCGCGCGTCGCCCTGACCGCCCCCGACTCGGGACGGAGTCCCGAGCTCCGCCGAGCGCCTACGTGCCGCCGCCGGACTTCTCCCCTGCCCGTTCCCCAAGTCGCCATCGCCCCCTCTCCGCCCCTTTATAAGCCCTGGACCCGACCCCTGTCGGATCACGGGTTCCGGCAAAAATCCCTTAAGGTTCGAACACTGGGGTGCGTGCGGAGGTTTCCTCCCTACCGATCTACGCCCTAGCTCGCTAAGATCTCGTGGACGAGCTCGATGAACTCACAACACAAAGACACGAGATTTATACTGGTCCGGGCCACCGTGGTTGTAATACCCTACTCCACTGTGGTGGTGGTGGATTGCCTCTTGGGCTGATGAACAACAGTACAAGGAGAGGAACAGCCTCGTGAGGTTGAGGTGTTCTTGTTCTCGATGGGTGGCTAAGGATCGGCTGAGGATCAGATGCCTCTACTGCGGTGGCTAGTTTTACTTATATAGGCCCTGGTCCTCTCCCCAAATATTGAGCGGGTAGTGAGCCAGCAATGGTGGCCAATTTGAAAGGGGACAGCTAGTACAGCTTATCCTGACAAAAGCGGTCTTCGCCTGCAAAAGGCTCTGGTGATGACGCCGTCTTGGGCTCCATGGTGACCTCCGTCCTGCCGTCCCACTGGTCTTGGTCTCGTTGCACCGATATGGAAACCTTTGCCTGATGCCTCAGTACTCCGCGCCTGCGCTTGCCCCTTAGCACCAAAGAGGAAACAAGGACGCTGCGCGCGCCGGCGCCCGCCTGGCCTTGATCGTCATGGCTCACGTCACGAGAGCCTCGCGAGGTTTGCCCCGAATTGATTTCTCCTCTCCTCGCGAGGCACCCTAGTGAGGTCGCTCCTGAGGAGGTCTTGCGTCGTCCGCCTCGCGAGGCTTGGCCCCTCGTGAGGGTCTTGAATGCCTCGCTGATGAAGAAGGGCCGTATAGGCGTGCAGCACATCCACGCCACGTGTCGCAGGCAGGCAAGTCTGGGGACCCCTGTTCCCAGAACGCTGACAGTAGCCCCCGGGCCCAAGGCGCGCTCGGGCTTGGCTTCGAGGCGAAGCCAAAGGTCAAGCGCGGAGCAGCGCGGGCTCCAAAAGCCTGCGGCCTCGGTCGACGCGTGGCGGTTGATTGGACGTGGGCGTCTTCGCTTCCCCATGCTGCCTCGGCAACTGCCTGACTTGACAAGTCCCTGCGACATGCAAGTAAAACCATCATTACCTGTGATCGTGGGGGCGCCGGTTGGCCTTCTTTCGCTATAAATGAGGGAGGAGGCGGAGCCCCCGTCACCCATCTCTTCCTTGTTCGCTTGCTTCTTCTTCTCCGCTCCATCGCCGACTCCAATGGCGCCGTCGAAGAGGTTCTCCGCCGCAGAGAAAGGAAAGGCCCCTCGCGAAGGGCCCGACTCCCCTGCGCCCAAGCGGGGACGCGGTCGTCCCCGCAAGCACACCATGACTCCCGCTGCGGCTCCCCGCTCCCAGGGTGGCGCCGCTGCACGTGGCGGGGGTCGCCCTGGTCGCGGCAGCCCCATCGATGTGGAGAGGTGTGCTGTGGTAGAGCGGCCTCCCCGGCCGCGCTTCCACTCGGCGGAGGTGCTGCCGGAGTTCGTTGTCTGGTCGGAGGATCCGGCCGGCAGCTGGCTGCAGCTGCTGTGCTGCTTCGCCGATGAGCTACCGGCCTCTGGTCCAGGCGAGCTCTGGCTGCAGGCGGACGGCTGCTGCAGCAGGGCCTCCTGGGTCGTGGTCGAGGTCTCCGTCATGGGCAACATAGCCCTGGCCCGCGGTTGGCGGACGTTCGCTCGCGTGCGCGGCCTGGGCAGGCGGTGCACCCTCCACTTCAAGTATGATGGTGATGCGACCCTCTACGTGAGGGTGTTTGGGGAAGATGGTCGCCGCACCGGGTACTGCCCCAAGACGAACGGCGGCGAGGAGGTGCTCGGTCTCGGGGACGGTCGTGACGGGGGCAAGGGCGAGCCCGCCGGCCATGCCTCGTCCAGCTACGGGGGCTCTTCTCTCGGCGAAAGCTCCAGTAGCAGCGGCTACGACCAGCCACCATGCCGCCGCGCTCGTTTCAAAGGTGGTAGCAGGTCATCTCGTCGTCGCGCCTCCGTGAAGCGCGAGGAGGGATCCGGCTAAGCTTGGGATGTCGCCAGGAGCCTGCCCCCGTGGATCGCTGCAACGCTACTTTTTTCTTGTTCTTCTTTCCTTTCCTGCATCAAAAATGAAACCAGTATGGGCCCAATGGGGCGTGTATCGAACTGTGGCTCCTTGATCATTATGCTATGCTTGTTGTTTCTGTGCTGTGCCATTTGTTTGGTGTAGAGATAACTTAGCTTGGCGTGTTCGGGGCTGCCTCGCGAAGCTGCCTCCTCTTCGCGAGGCACTTGTTTCCTTGTGCTCGTCTTGGCTTAGTAGTTGCTCAAGATCTACAGAAAATTTGTTAGGAAGCTTGCTAGGAGACTTGTCGTTCGCCCGAGCCTTGACCCAGCGCTTCTTATCGTGGTACCCGACGGGCACGGATTAGGAGAGGCGCGCCAGCTTGTGGGCTCGAACGAGGGTGCTTCACGAGAAAACAGGCCGAGGGCAGGGGGACAGAAGGGAAAAACGCTCGCGAGGGCACCTGCCTAGCCCCCTCGCAAGGTATGCGAGAGAGAGAACACAGGCGAACTGAAGTCGGGAATAGCAGCAAACGGAACCAAATCAGCAACGCTAGAAGCAACTTTGATTAAGAGAAAACGAGCCAACCGCGGAAAGCAAATGAAAAGCCGCATTTGGCACCTAATCTAGTCTTCAAGTCTTCTCACCAGCGCGGAGCTAAGTGCTGCCACTAGGCGTGGGCGGGAGCCCCCGAGGCCCGAGGGCGGCTCTCTGGACACTCTGGGGCGTGTACATTCCCACTCATTATTACGTGAGAGTGTCACGGGCGGCGATTCTTCACAGGCACCGGGCCTTCTTCATAGGCACTGGGCCTTTCTTCACATGCACTGGGCCTTTCTTCACATGCACTGGGCCTTGCTTCATGGGTAGAACTTCCGGAGGTGCTGGATGTTCCAGGCGTTTTGGACGGGCACCCCGTCCTGCGTCTCCAGGCGCACGACGCCAGGCCTAGAGATGTGGACGACCATGAACGGGCCCTCCAACATGGGTGAAAGCTTATGCAGCACTTCCCTGGAGAGGACCCACCTCAGGACGAGGTCACCCGTCCCGAGCGTCCTGCAGCGGATGTTGCGGCAGTGGTATTGCCGCAGCACCTGTTGGTACCTTTCCTCCCTTAGCACAGCTTCGCGGTGGTGTTCCTCGCCCAGCACAAGGTCCATTCCCCGCATGGCGTCCTGGTGCGTTTCATCAAACGCCAGGACCCGTGCGGAGCAATGCTTGACTTCGTGAGGGAGGACCGCTTCAGCTCCATAGACGAGGAAGAACGGGGTCTCGCCCATAATCTTGGTGGCGATGGTGCGGATGGACCACGGCACGGACTGGAGCTCGTCGTACCAGCCCTTGTTGCAGGCCTCAAGCTTCTTCTTGAAGGTCTTGGTCTTGAGGCCCCTCAGGACCTCTGCGTTAGCGT
Organism: Aegilops umbellulata; assembly: GCA_032464435.1. NCBI lineage: Eukaryota > Viridiplantae > Streptophyta > Magnoliopsida > Poales > Poaceae > Aegilops > Aegilops umbellulata. The sequence goes on from CP136058.1 coordinate 180,359,643, forward strand.
GTTCGGCCTGGCCATTGCTCCTGGGGTGCGCCACCGAAGCGTAGCAGATCGGCGTTCCAAGGTTAGCATAATATGTTTTGAAGAGGTTACTGGTGAACAGCGAACCGTTATCGGTGATGATGCGGTTGGGGACTCCGAAATGGCTCACGATGCCCTTGATGAACTTTACCGCAGAACCAGCTGGGATGGTGCGAACGGCTTCCACTTCCGCTCACTTGGTGAACTTGTCGATGGCAACGTAGAGGTAGCGGTAGCCCCCTGGCGCCCGAGGGAAGGGGCCCAAGATGTCCAGCCCCCAGACTGCGAACGGCCACGTGAGTGGTATGGTCTGGAGGCCCTGAGCTGGTTGATGTATCTGCTCGGCATGGAACTGGCAAGCTTCGCAGGACTTCACCAACTCGGTTGCGTCGTTGAGCGCCGTGGGCCAGTAGAATCCACTGCGGAACACCTTGCCGACGAGAGTGATGACGAGTGGTGCCCGCAGTCCCCGTCGTGTATGTCAACCAGCAACTCCTTTCCCTGGTCACTGGAAATGCAGCGGAACGAAACATCGTTTGGTCGCTTTCTGTACAACTAACCATCCTGGATACATTATTTCATGGCTTGCCGGGCCATGCGCTCTGCATCCTCTTCCTTCTCCGGTAGCGTCCCTTGCATCAGATACTCCTTGAATTTCTTGGTCCAGCATTCCTCTTGGGGCTCGAGCGCCAAGAGCAGGCGAGCTCCCGAGGTCGGGCCACAGGCTGGGGCTCCCGTGGCAGGTGGTTGTGGGAGCTCCTCCCGAGGCTGAACTGCACTTGAAAATGCTGGCGTCGCCGACGGCTTGAAGAGCCGCTCCTCGAAGACACCAGGCTCCTGGGGCTGCCGCTTGGATGCCCTCCTGGTGATGTCATCGGCTTCCTTGTTGGTGCCCCGGAGCACATGCTGCACCTCCAGTCCCATGAACTTTTTTTCCATCTTACGCACTTCTGCGAGGTAAGCCTCCATGTGCTCGTCCTTTGGCTCGTACACTTTGTTGGAGAAATTGATGAGGAGCTGTGAGTCGCCCCTAACAATGAGGCGCTTCACCCCTAGAGCTGTCGCGGCCTTCAGGCCAGCTATGAGGCCCTCGTATTCTACGATGTTGTTGGAGACCTTCTCGCCCTGCTGAAAGCAGAGCTGCACGGCGTAGTAGAGCTTGTCCTGGGTGGGCAAGATGAGTACTGCTCCAGCCCCTGGTCCCTGATGCGTGAAGGCGCCATCGAAATACATGACCCAACCGTCTGGCACCTCACTTCCTGGTGAGGTGGACCGGTCTTCACCTACTTCAAGTGCCGGGGCATCCGTCCATTCCGCCACAAAATCAGCAAGCGCGGCTCCCTTGATGACCCGGGTAGTGCTGAACTCCAACTGGAATGCTTGCAGCTCGATGTTCCACTCAGCGACCCTTCCAGCAGAGTTCGGGCTCCTGAGCACTCTCTCCAACGGGTAGGCTGAGATGACCTTGATGGGGTGGCCCTGGAAGTAGTGCCGCAACTTGCGTGAGGCCACCAAGAGTGCGAGCAGGAGCTTCTGAGGCATGGGATATCGTGCTCTTGCGTCACGCAACACCGTGCTGACAAAATACACTGGGTGCTCGACAAGGGCTGGTGCGTTGGTGAGGCTTGTGTCTTGCGGGGGCCCGGACGTCTCCTGAGGTGGTGAAACTCCTGGTGCCTGGTCGCTTGCGGGGGTCTCTGTGACGTCGTCCTGCTGAGCTTGGTCTTCTGTTGACACCGCTACGAATCTCACGGTGTCTTCCTGATCTTGCATCATTTTAGTTGTAGCTTGGCGCAGTGCGCCCTTGGCTTGGTGCTCCTCCCGAACCGCCACCAGGGCTGCGCTGGTAGAGTATGGGGTGGCGGCAAGATGGAGCACTAGAGGGTCGAGAGGTCGTGGTGCCACCATCACCGGAGGGCTAGTTAGGTATCTCTTGAGGTCTTGGAAGGCTTGGTCGGCCTCCGGGGTCCTCTCAAATGGGCCTTTCTTCTTCATCAGCTTGAAGAAGGGTAAGCTGCGCTCTCCTAGCTTGGAGATGAAGCATCCCAACGCGGTCACCCGACTGGCCAGCTTCTGCATTTCTCTGAGGGTCTGCGGTGAGCTCATGTCCTCAATGGCCTTGGTCTTCTCCGGGTTTGCCTCGATCCCTCTATGGGACACGAGGAATCCCAGCAACTTACCGGAAGGGACACCTAAAATGCACTTCTCCGGGTTAAGCCGCAAGTTTACCTGGCGCACGCTCTCGAAGCCTCAAGGTCTTGGATCAGGGTCCTTGCCTCCCGAGATTTCACCACGATGTCGTTGACGTAGGCCTCTGTGTTTCTCCCGAGTTGTCGCCCTAAGGCGATATGCATCAGCCGCTGGAAGGCCGCGCCCGCGTTGCGTAGTCCGAAGGGCATGCAGGTGTAGCAGTACAACCCACACGGGGTCAGGAAGGTTGTCTTCTCTACATCTTCCACCGCCATCTTGACCTGGTGATACCCTGAGAACGCATCCAGGAAGCACAGCAAGTCGCACTCGGCGGTGGAGTCGATGATATGGTCGATGCGTGGGAGAGGGAACGGGTCTTGCGGGCACGCCTTGTTGAGATTGGTGAAGTCGACACACATTCGCTCCTTCCCGCCTTTCTTAAGTACTACGACGGGGTTCACCAGCCATTCGGGGTATCGAACCTCACGAATGGCACCCGCGGCCTCCAACTTGCGGGTTGATACGTCCATTTTGCATCATGTTTTTATATTGATATTTATTGCATTATGGGCTGTTATTATGCATTATGTCACATTACTTATGGCTATTCTCTCTTATTTTACAAGGTTTACATAAGGAGGGAGAATGCCGACAGCTGGAATTCAGGGCTGGAAAAGGAGCAAGTATTAGAGACCTATTCTGCACAACTCCAAAAGTCCTGAAACTCCACGGAACATCTAGTTAAAAATAATGAAAAATCCTTGCCAAAGATGAAGACCAGGGGGCCACACCCTGTCCACGAGGGTGGGGGCGCCCCCCTAGGGCGCGCCCCCTACCTCGTGGGCCCCCTGGTGGCTCTCCGATGCCCATCTTCTGCTATATGAGGTCTTTTGATGAGGAAAAAATAATAAGCAACCTTTCGGGACGAGACTCCGCCGCCACGAGGCGGAACCTTGGCGGAACCAATCTAGGGCTCCGAAAGAGCTGTTCTGCCGGGGACACTTCCCTCCGGGAGGGGGAAATCATCGCCATCGTCATCACCAACGCTCCTCTCATCGGGAGAGGGCAATCTCCATTAACATCTTCACCAGCACCATCTTATCTCAAAACCCTAGTTCATCTCTTGTATCCAATTCTTGTCTCCAAGTCCGGGATTGGTGCTAGTAGATTGTTAGTAGTGTTGATTACTCCTTGTAGTTGATGCTAGTTGGTTTATTTGGTGGAAGATCATATGTTCAGATACTTTATGCATATTATTACCCCACTGATTATGAACATGAATATGCTTTGTGAGTAGTTACGTTTGTTCCTGAGGACACGGGATAAGTCTTGCTATTAGTAGTCATGTGAATTTGGTATTCGTTCAATATTTTGATGAGATGTATGTTGTCTAACCTTTAGTGGTGTTATGTGAACATCGACTACATAACACTTCACCATTATTTGGGCCTAGAGGAAGGCATTGGAAAGTAATAAGTAGATGATGGGTTGCTAGAGTGACAGAAGCTTAAACCCTAGTGTATGTGTTGCTTCGTAAGAGGCTGATTTGGATCCATATGTTTCATGCTATGGTTAGGTTTACCTTAATACTTTTGTTGTAGTTGCGGATGCTTGCAATAGAGGTTAATCATAAGTGGGATGCTTGTTCAAGTAAGAACAACACCCAAGAACCGGTCCACCCACATATCAAATTATCAAAGTACCAAACGCGAATCATATGAACGTGATGAAAACTAGCTTGATGATATTCCCATGTGTCCTCGGGAGCGCTTTTCCTTATATAAGAGTTTGTCCAGGCTTGTCCTTTGCTACAAAAAGGATTGGGCCACCTTGCTGCACTTTATTTACTTTTGTTACTTGTTGCTCGTTACAAATTATCCTATCACAAAACTATCTGTTACCACTTATTTCAGTACTTGCAGAGAATACCTTGCTGAAAACCGCTTATCATTTCCTTCTGCTCCTCGTCGGGTTCGACACTCTTACTTATCGAAAGGACTGCGATAGATCCCCTATACTTTTGGGTCATCAAGACTCTTTTCTGGCGTCGTTGCCGGGGAGTGAAGCGCCTTTGGTAGGTGGAATTTGGTAAGAAAAAAAATGTATATAGTGTGCTGAAATTTACTGTCACTTGTTACTATGGAAAGTAATCCTCTGAGGGGCTTGTGCGGGGTATCTTCACCCAGACCAGTAGAGCAAAGAGTTGCTCCTCAACCTACTGAACCTACTGAAAATGAAAATGTTCCCTTTGAATTTTCTTCGGGTATGATAGAAAAACTGCTAGCTAATCCTTTTACAGGAGATGGAACATAACATCCTAATGAGCACTTAATATATGTGGGTGAAGTTTGTGGATTATTTAAGCTTGCAGGTATACCCGATGATGTTGCTAAGAAGAAGGTCTTCCCTTTATCTTTGAAGGGAGATGCATTGACATGGTATAGGCTATGTGATGATACGAGATCATGGAACTATAGAAGATTGAGATTGGAATTTCATCAAAAGTATTATCCTATGCATCTTGTTCATCGTGATCGCAACTATATATATAATTTTTGGCCTCGCAAAGGAGAAAGCATCCCTCAAGCTTGGGGGAGGCTTAAATAAATGTTATATTCATGCCCCAATCATGAGCTTCCAAGAGAAACAATTATTCAAAACTTTTATGGTCGGCTTTCTGAAAACAATCGCACCATGCTCGATACTTCTTGTGTTGGCTCTTTTATGATGAAGACTATTGAATTTAAATGGAATTTATTGGATAGAATTAAACGCAACCCTGGCGATTGGGACCTCGATGAAGGTAAGGAGTCAGGTATGACACCTAAGTTTGATTGTGTTAAATCTTTTATGGATACCGATATTTTCCGTAAGTTTAGCACTAAATATGGACTTGACTCTGAGATAGTAGCTTCTTTCTGTGAATCTTTTGCTACTTATATTGATCTCCCTAAGGAGAAGTGGTTTAAATATCATCCTCCCATTGAAGTAAAAGTAGCAGCACCTATTAAAGTTGAAGAAAAGACTATCACTTATAATGATCCTATTGTTCCTACTTCTTATGTTGAGAAACCACCTTTCCCTGTTAGAATAAAGGATCATGCTAAAGCTTCAACTGTGGTTCGTAAAAGCAATATTAGAACTTATACACCTCCTGAGCAAGTTAAAGTTGAACCTAATATTGCTATTGTTAAAGATCTCTTATCTGGAAATATTGATGGGCATGTTATTCAATTTTGCGGTGAAACTGCTAGAATTGCTAAACCTTGTGCTAAAGATAAACATAGACCTATGGTAGGTGTGCCTGTTATTTCTGTTAAAATAGGAGATCATTGTTATCATGGCTTATGTGATATGGGTGCTAGTGCTAGTGTTATACCTTATACTTTGTATGAAGAAATTAAGCATGAAATTGCACCCGCTGAAATAGAAGGTTTGATGTTACAATTAAACATGCCAATAGAGATACTATTTCAGCAGTGGGAATTGTTAGAGATGTTGAAGTCTTGTGTGGGAAAACTAAATATCCTGCTGATTTTCTTGTTCTTAGTTCCCCACAAGATAGCTTTTGTCCCATTATATTTGGTAGACCCTTCTTGAACACTGTTAATGCTAAGATAGACTGCGAAAAGAATGTTGTTACTATTGGACTGGATGATATGATTCATGAGTTTAATTTCTCTAAATTTAATAAACAACATCGTGAAGAAGAATTACCTAGTAAGGATGAAATTATTGGTCTTGCTTCTATTGCCGTACCTCCTAGTGATCCATTACAACATTATTTGCTAGACCATGAAAATGATATGTTTATGAATGAAAGAAGGGAAATAGATGAAGTATTCTTTAAACAGGAACCTATTCTGAAACACAATTTGCCTGTTGAAATCTTAGGGGATCCTCCTCCACCTAAGGGTGATCCCGTGTTTGAGCTTAAACCGTTGCCTGATAATCTTAAATATGCTAATCTTGATGAAAAGAAGATATATCCTGTTATTATTAGTGCTAACCTTTCAGAGCATGAAGAAGAAAGATTATTGAAAACTCTGAAGAAGCACCGTGCTGCTATTGGATATACTCTTGATGATCTTAAGGGCATTAGTCCCACTCTATGTCAACATAAAATAAATTTGGAAGCAGATGCCAAACCAGTTCATGATCCTCAACAACGTTTGAATCCTAAAACGAAAGAAGTGGTAAGAAAAGAAATACTGAAGCTTCTGGAGGCAGGTATAATTTATCCCGTTGCTGATAGTCAGTGGGTAAGTCCTGTCCATTGTGTCCCTAAGAAAGGAGGTATTACTGCTGTTCCTAATGATAAAGATGAATTGATTCCACAAAGAATTATTACAGGATATAGGATGGTAATTGATTTCCGCAAATTAAATAAGGCTACTAAGAAAGATCATTACCCCTTACCTTTTATCGATCAAATGCTATGCAAACATACACATTATTGCTTCCTAGATGGTTATTCTGGTTTCTCTCAAATACCTGTGTCAGCTAAAGATCAATCAAAGACTACTTTTACATGCCCTTTTGGTACTTTTGCTTATAGATGTATGCCTTTTGGTTTATGTAATGCACCTGCTACCATTCAAAGATGCATGATGGCTATATTCTCTAACTTTTGTGAAAAGATTTGTGAGGTTTTCATGGACGATTTTTCCGTCTATGGATCCTCTTTTGATGATTGCTTGAGCAATCTTGATCGAGTTTTGCAGAGATGTGAAGAAACTAATCTTGTCTTGAATTGGGAAAAGTGCCACTTTATGGTTTATGAAGGTATTGTCTTGGGGCATAAAGTTTCTGAAAGAGGTATTGAAGTTGATAAAGCCAAGGTTGATGCTATTGAAAAGATGCCATGTCCCAAGGACATCAAAGGTATAAGAAGCTTCCTTGGTCATGCCGGATTTTATAGAAGGTTCATTAAGGACTTCTCAAAAATTTCTCGGCCTCTGACTAATTTATTAAAAAAAGATATACCATTTGTCTTTGATGATGATTGTGTAGAAGCATTCGAAATACTTAAGAAAGCATTGATCTCTGCACCTATTGTTCAGCCACCTGATTGGAATTTACCCTTTGAGATTATGTGTGATGCTAGTGATTATGCTGTAGGTGCTGTTCTAGGGCAAAGAGTCGATAATAAATTAAATGTTATCCATTATGCTAGTAAGACTCTAGACAATGCTCAAAGAAATTATGCTACTACTGAAAAAGAATTCTTAGCAGTTGTATTTGCTTGTGATAAGTTCAGACCTTATATTGTTGATTCTAAAGTAACAATTCACACTAATCATGCTGCTATTAAATATCTTATGGAAAAGAAAGATGCTAAACCTAGACTTATTAGATGGGTTCTCTTGCTACAAGAATTTGATTTGCATATTGTTGATAGAAAGGGAGCTGAGAACCCCGTTGCAAACAACTTGTCTAGGTTAGAAAATGTTCTTGATGACCCACTACCTATTGATGATAGCTTTCCTGATGAGCAATTAAATGTCATAAATACTTCTCGCAATACTCCATGGTATGCTGATTATGCTAATTATATTGTTGCTAAATCCATACCACCTAGTTTCACATACCAGCAAAAGAAAAAGTTTTTCTATGATTTGAGACATTACTTTTGGGATGACCCACATCTTTATAAAGAAGGAGTAGATGGTGTTATTAGACGTTTTGTACCTGAGCATGAACAGGAACAGATCCTACGCAAGTGTCACTCTGGAGCTTATGGAGGACACCATGCTGGAGATATAACTGCACATAAGGTATTGCAATCCGGTTTTTATTGGCCTACTCTCTTCAAGGATGCCCGTAAGTTTGTCTTATCTTGTGATGAATGTCAAAGAATTGGTAATATTAGTAGACGTCAAGAAATGCCTATGAATTATTCACTTGTTATTGAACCATTTGACGTTTGGGGCTTTGATTATATGGGACCTTTTCCTGCCTCTAATGGATACACACATTTTTTTAGTTGATGTCGATTACGTTACTAAGTGGGTAGAAGCTATTCCAACTAGTAGTGCTGATCATAACACTTCTATTAAAATGCTTAAGGAAGTTATTTTTCCGAGGTTTAGAGTCCCTAGATATTTAATGATTGATGGTGGTGCACACTTTATTCATGGTGCTTTCCGTAAAATGCTTGCTAAGTATGACGTCAATCATAGAATTGCATCTCCTTATCACCCTCAGTCTAGTGGTCAAGTGGAATTGAGTAGTACAAAACTCAAATTAATTTTGCAAAAGACGGTCAATAGGTCTAGAAAGAATTGTTCTAAGAAACTTGACGATGCATTATGGGCCTATAGAACTGCATATAAAAATCCTATGGGTATGTCTCCGTATAAAATGGTTTATGGAAAAGCATGTCACTTACCTCTCGAACTAGAACATAAGGCATATTGGGCTATTAAAGAGCTCAATTATGATTTCAAACTTGCCGGTGAGAAGACGTTATTTGATATTAGCTCACTTGATTAATGGAGAACCCAAGCTTATGAAAATGCCAAGTTGTTTAAAGAAAAAGTTAAAAGATGACATGACAAAAAGATACAAAAGCATGAGTTTAATGTAGGTGATTATGTATTGCTATACAACTCTCGTTTAAGATTTTTTGCGGGAAAACTTCTCTCTAAATGGGAAGGCCCCTATGTTATTGAGGAGGTCTATCGTTCCGGTGCCATAAAAATCAACAACTTCGAAGGCACAAATCCAAAGGTGGTCAACGGCCAAAGAATTAAACATTATATCTCAGGTAATCCTATAAATGTTGAAACCAATGTTATTGAAACCGTAACCCCGGAGGAATACATAAGGGACACTTTCGAGAATGTTTCAGACTCCGAAAAGGAATAGGTATGTGGTACGGTAAGTAAACCGACTCCAAAACAATTTTTAAGGCATTATTTCTTCATTTTGGGATATTTAGAAAATTAGAAAAATAAGTGGCAGTCCGGGTAGGACAAGAGGGCCCCACGAGGGTGGAGGGCGCGCCCTACCCCCCTTGGCGCGCCCCCTACCTCGTGAGCACCTCGTGTGCCTTCCGGACTCCGTTTTCTTGCACAATACGTATTTTGGTCGGTAAATATTCATTATATAATCTCTCAAAGGTTTTGACTCCCGTATCACGCAAATATCCTCTGTTCTTGTTTCGAGCTGTCCCACTGCAGATTAGATCAACATGTCGTCCCAGGATTCGGAAGGAGAAAGCTATGTGGATGATTACTTAGCAAATCCCAAGGTCTATGGAGATGTGGAACATGATGTGTCGGTGGACAAAAAGAGGGGTACACTTTTTGTACCCCTATGACTGTGCACGGGCAGTCTGAGCCACGGGCGCCGCCGCACCGAGCCCGACAAGGGAGGTAGAAACCAAGGTAAGGACGAAGCCAAAGAGGAGCAGAACGACGCCAAGACCAAGACCACAAAGAGCAAAGGGGACGAAGCGGGCCCCCCCGGCAAGATCCTTGCCGGGAGGCGGTTTTTGCAAACCCGGCAAGACCCTTGCCGTGGCAGCTCGCCCCACACCTATGGAGCGGGTCACCCTTGAGTCCACTTCCCCCATGGGGCAAGGATTCGGGAGGCATCCCCGTGGTGGTATGCAGATCTTTGTGAAGACATTCAAGATCAGATGCACACTTTAGAAGATGATGGTCCTTGGCGGGATCCTAGCCAAGGAAAACCACAAGCCCCCGGCAAGAGCCTTGCCGGGGATGGAAGCAGGCGCCGCGGCAAGACCCTTGTCGGGACCCCGGAAAGACCCTTGCCGGGGCCGCGGCAAGACCCTTGCCAAGGACACCCGCGGGGCCACCATCGGACCCGCACCAGTCACGCCTCCACCACCGTTCGCATGCAGCTGCCGACCCAACCAGCTGGGCAGGCACCTGCGTGGCGGCATGCAAATCCTCGTGGAGACCCACCGCTGCGCCACCTTAGCTGCCTGCCCGCCTACATGGCATCGCAGGCACCGCTGGCCAGGGTGCGTGTCGACGCGGGAGAGAGCGGCGACGGATGAGACAGGGCTCTCCCCCGCACCCGATAAAGCAAGGACTCCTAAGCAAGGCGCATTAAATGCACCTTGTCATGTAATGCGAGGGATAACCTCGCATCATTGTACCCTTTCCACCTCCTGTGTGCCACTGTGGCAGCCCCTTTCCCTATAAAAGGAGGCCCCAGGCGACCAGGAAGAGGATTCGGCTTTTTGGAGCTCCTCACGCCCCATAGCTAGCTCAAGAACACAAACATATAATCCACCAAAGCAGGAGTAGGGTTTTACGCATCTTCGCGGCCCGAACCTGGGTAAAGGAATCGTGTACTGCCTGCTCGATCCGCTCTTCTCACGACCCCCGCGACCTGCAACCGCAGAAAGGGATTCTCGTGATCCCATAGGTGTCGTTTCCCACCGACATCTTTGGTGCGCCAGGTAGGGGGCTGCGCAGTTGTGAGAATCGGCTTTAGCAGCCAGTTCGGTGCTCCTTCGTCTTCGCGATCTTTGAAGAAGAGAAGGGGCCAGGAGATCAACACTCGAGCAATTGCAGACAAAAGCTAAGTTGCACTGAACTCTTGTCTACAATCCCCTTTTTAATTTGAGGTTATTCCCCCCCCCCCGGAGATGTCAGCTTTGTATGAAAAAAACCTGCATGCCAGGGGGCTCTACCACGATTGGCAACGCCCTCGCCCTGTTTCGAGTCCGCTCAACAGCTCGAGCGGCTGCGCCGAGAGTGGCAGGGTAGCCTCCCGTAATCGGCAACGTCCTCGATTCTGACTCGAGTCAAGCTCGACAGTTCGAGCGACCGCGTTCGGAACGGGAAGGTGGCTCACCCGGTTGCACGCGTACCCGGCAGGTCATGGGGATCCGTCCCCAAGACGCCGCTTGGGGCTTCCGCACCGGCAAGCCTTCCCGATCGACGTAGGGCACACATACAAAGGGGAATTGAATGGAGAAATAACATGCATGAAATTAAAGAGTACTTCAGAGTTATATTACATCACATCATTGTTGCGGTTCTAACTAAAGATAAAATTTATCTTGGTCGAGGGCCCGCAGCGGCGAAGAAGAACGGAACGCCTAGTCCCGGCGCTGGCCTTTCACCCTCTTGATATCGCCGATGCAGTCAGTGATGGGCTTGATGCGCTCCTTGAGCACCGCGGGATCAGCATCCTCCGGCAAGCTCTTCATCGCAACCGCGAAGTCAAGATCGGGATTCCAGTATGCCACCTTGGTGAGGACCTTGGTCACAACCCTCCGGCAAAGACGACGGGCCTCCTCGGCCAGCGTGGCCGTCCTGTTGGAGTGGAGATAGGCCAGGGCCCCGAGGGCGCCCTCGAAGAACTGGGTCAGCTTGGCGTTGACGGTCCCGCTGCGCTCAGGAGCGTACCTCACATTTGGCAACCCCATGGTGGCCAATTGCGAGGTAACCCCGCCGGCGACGACCTCCAGAGGGCTGATCCACCTGTTCTCGCCCGCCACATACTCTTGGTGGGAGGCGGCCTCGGCTGCCCGCTGCTGCTTCTCCTCCTCCAGGCTTTTGGTCAAGGCCTCCTCCCGAGCTCTGCTCTCCGGCAACAGCTTCTCGAGATCCTCCAGCTTTAGCTTGAGGTCTCTGATGGATTCTCGCGCCTCGGAGAGCTCACCAGTCCTGCTGATGACCATTCCCTACGCCTCCACCAAGGCGCGGTTGAGCGTGTCCGCCTTGCCGGACAGCTGGAGGGCCTGCTCCTTCAGCTCGTCCCGCTCTGCCTCCAGCTCCTTCACCTTGCCGGCGTGGGCCAGGGCTCGGGCATCAAGCGCCTCTTTGTGCCTCTGCTCCAGCTCCTAGGTCCGCCGTGCGACAAGGGCCTCGAGCTCCTTGTCCTTGCCGCGGAGCGTAGCGGCAAGCTTCGCCTCGCGCGCGGAGAGGTCCTCCTCCTGGGAGTTCAAGGTGGCTTGATGCTGGTTCCGGATGGCTTCGGCCGCGGCGGCCAAGTTCGCCGCCTTCTCCTGGGCCTTCTCGATGTCGGACATCTTCAGGGCGAGCTCCACCTCGCGCTGGGCCAGTTTCTCCTGGAAGGCCCTCTGCTCCTCGCAAAACTGGTGGAACCAAGCCTGCGTTTCAGCGACGCGCGCCTTGAAGTCCGCCTCCGCGTTGTTCACCGCTGCCGCCCTGGACTCCACTTTGTCCAGACGGCCGAGGTAGAGCGCTTGGAGCTTCCGGAAGTTGGCCCCCATGGTGCGGAAGAGCTGCTCCTCTGGAGAACCGTCGCCGCCGGTGCCCGGCGCATCGACGATCTCGAACCCGGTGGCGGCAAGCACTTCGTCATCAAAAACTTCCCCTTCGGCGGGCGCTCGACTTGCCGCCCCAAGGAGGTGGACGAAGAGATCATCACCCACCTTCAGGTACCTGCCGGGGCCCGAGGCTGAGGAGGAGGGAGGCTGGTCATCCATCACCTCTTCCTCGGCAGGGGCCTTGCCGGTCCCCCCGGCAGGACCACCGCCGGCGCCCTCAGCGGAGGCCTCATCGGCAGCCTTGGCGGCCCCCGCGCCGGCACCCTCGGCGGCGTCCTTGGCGGCCTCACCAGCGAAGGCTTCGTCGGCGCTCTTGGCGGCCTCCTCGGCGGCCACCTTGTCGGCCTCGGCCGCGGCCTCTTCAGCAATATCCCTGACAACGGAGTTCACGTCCTCCGTGTCCATTGGGGGATGGCTTGGGTGGCGATAGGAGCAATGAAGCCAAGAGAAGCACAAAAAAAAGAACAAAGGGAGAAGGGCAGGCGACTCACCAATGCCGGGCCGTGAAGTAGAGGTCCCCTCTCCGCCGGTCTTTGGCGTCGAGGCAGAGCCACCAGTGCTCAAGTTCCCCTCTTCCTCCATGGGTGTGGGCCCCGCGCCTGGTGCCCTTGCCGGGGACGCCCCCTGCGGCGGTGTAGTCGATGGGGGTGGCGTGTTGGGGGTAGCCCTCTGCGACTCCTCCTGCTGCCGCTCCCCTCCTACAAACCCGGCAAGGTCAGCATCGTGGCATCGGGCGCCTACCCCAAGTCGAGTAAGAAGGGGGTGATGAACTTACACTGGGGGCTACGCCGGGGGCTGCTGTCCGGGCTGCTCAACACCACCAATGGTGTCATTCAAGCCCCGGTCGGGGGCTGGCCGCTCGCCAAGGTTGTCTCCCTCTTCGCCCTGTGGGCCAGCGTCTCTGCGTCCCTACAAAAGCAAAATGAATCAGGACAAGAGGCCCCATTCAGGGAAATGGAAATGACAATAAGGAACGGAGCGCTTACTCATCATCCGTCTCCTCCTACTCCGCCGGCTTCCTTTTCCTCTCCGGGCTGAGGGGCCCGAAGTCATAGGGGAGCACCACGTCGTCATCCGAGTCGATGCCTGCCGGAGGGGGCGGGCAAGGCGGCGGGGTCTGTGTGCGCCCAGAAGAGGAAGAGGCTTCCGCCTTCTTCTTCCCAGCGGCCGTCGTCGGCTTCCTCGTTGCCGAGGCCCTCGTGTGGCACCCAGACCCTTCTAGGGTCAATTGAGGCCGCGGGCCCCTGCCAGGCCGGACTGGCTCGCCGGAGCAAGCCCGCCGCAGTACTCGCCCTTTTCCCCTGGTTGGTGTCGAGCCCGCCGCCACGTCCTCCTCCGGCGACGACGATTCGTCGACCGCGTCCTCGACGAGCGGAGCCCTGGTGTCGGCGCCACTGGCCCCCGTGGTAGCCGCCGCCCACAGGGAGAATTCCTCCTCCTCCGCGGCCGCGGCGCCCTCGTCCTCCACGCCCCCGGCGCTGCCGGCCTCCAGGGCGAGCTGTGCCTCCTTCGCCCTGGTGGCGATGTAGTCCACCTCCGCCTAGGTGGTGTCCATGACGAGCTGCCGCTCGGCGTCGGCGTTGACATACACCTCAGCCAAGGTGTCGAAGAACTGCCGCACGTCTGCGGCCGCCGGCTCCCTCCATCTCGGGACGGGGCCGTGCGCATTGCAGTCCGGCATCATGGCGATGATCTCGGACCGGCGAGAATTGTTGCACAGCGGGACGACTCCCGTGGGCAACTTGAACAGCGGCCTCTTGACGGCCTTGCCAGTCTTTATGGCAACCCTCGTGGCCTTGCCGGTCAGCTCGACCTCGTCGTCTCTATCTACGTCCAGCTGGAAGAGCCGCTGGCAGAAGTGGGCATGCCGCATCACCGTGAAGTTGTGATCGAGGCCAGGGCGGAGCCGCATGATATCAGCCGGGTTCGTGAAGAGCCAAGCTGGCCTTCCCTTATTGTGCAACGGAGTAATCCGACGGCGGATGAAATCCGCCCCAATCATTTCCAGGGTGAGCCCCGCCCGGGTCAGCCGGAGGATTCTGGTGGTGGTGATGGTGAGCCTCCCATCGGCGGCGTCGACCTCACCCCAATCGTTGCCACGGACAGGCGGCGTCAGGCGGACCTTGCAAAATTCCGGTGGGTCTTCGTCTTCAATCCAGCACCACCGGTGGCGGCATTCGTCCCACCTCTCTCTCATGGCGCCATCCGGGTACGCCCCCTTGGACCTTGGGATCCAGGTGACACAACCAGCAACGGCACCTCCAGTTTGGATTCGAGGGTAAAAATAATGACGGAAGAGCGCCGTGTTGGGCCGCACTCCGACAAAGCCCTCGCAAAGATGCGCAAAGCAAGACATGCACGCCACCGCATTCGGAGTAAAATCCAGAAGGCGGAAGCCAAAGGTGTGCATGATATCGCAGAAGAACTCGGAGAAAGGGGGGCATAACCCACAAGAAAAGTAGTCGACGAAGAAGGGGTACCGATTTGGAGCAGAGTCGGCGCAAGCGGCAGGAATGACGCGCGTCGCCGGGTGCCCCGAGTTCTCTCCCCCCGTCTTCACTCCCCACAAGGGCTTGAAAGAAGCTCGGAGCTCGTGGACGTCGACCGACGAGGGGTAGAAGAAGGCGGACTTCGTCTTGTCCCCCAGCAACGCGCTCTCCGGCAGCTCCACGGTCACGAGGCACTTAGCCACCCCCTTGCCCTTGGCAGATTTGGGCGCCATGGCGGCCAAGGAGCTTAGAGGGTTAAGGAAGGGGAGGAGGGCGGGGACGAGACGGCGACGATAGGCGACGGTGAAAAGCTTGCAAGAGAAGGAAGGAAAGGAGCGGCGGCTCTGAGATTGGAAAAGGCACGAAGGAAGAGGGAAAGTGAGCAGCGCGCCCGCGGTTATTCCTTCTTATGGGGGAGAACGCGGGCCGCCTCCTTTCACATTAACTGTGATGTGACGCATGCCCGCGGGGAGCGACCCCACGCATGCCGCCCACGTCATGCCCGCCTCCCCACGCCGCGCCACGCGCGGGAAGCGTGGGAGGCGCAGCGCGCGAAGAAACTTACCGCGGTAAAAACTGCCCTACCTGCCCACGCACCGTTCTTGGGCCTGGCCCAACAACGCGCAGTGCTTATGTGTGGCCCAGGCCCGGGGGCTCCTGTCGGTGTACAAAAAGAGGGGTACACTTTTTGTACCCCTATGACTGTGCACGGGTAGTCTGAGCCACGGGCGCCGCCGCACCGAGCCCGGCAAGGGAGGTAGAAACCAAGGTAAGGACGAAGCCAAAGAGGAGCAGAACGACGCCAAGACCAAGACCACAAAGAGCAAAGGGGACGAAGCGGGGGCCCGGCAAGGAACCGCACCGAGCCCGGCAAGGGAGGTAGAAACCAAGGTAAGGACGAAGCCAAAGAGGAGCAGAACGACGCCAAGACCAAGACCACAAAGAGCAAAGGGGACGAAGCGGGGCCCCCGGCAAGATCCTTGCCGGGAGGCGGTTTTTGCGAACCCGGCAAGACCCTTGCCGTGGCAGCTCGCCCCACACCTACGGAGCGGGTCACCCTTGAGTCCACTGCCCCCATGGGGCAAGGATTCGGGAGGCATCCCCGTGGTGGTATGCAGATCTTTGTGAAGACATTCAAGATCAGATGCACACTTTAGAAGATGATGGTCCTTGGCGGGATCCCAGCCAAGGAAAACCACAAGGCCCCCGGCAAGAGCCTTGCCGGGGATGGCAGCAGGCGCCGCGGCAAGACCCTTGTCGGGACCCCGGCAAGACCCTTGCCGGGGCCGCGGCAAGACCCTTGCCAAGGACACCCGCGGGGCCACCATCGGACCCGCACCAGTCACGCCTCCACCACCGTTTGCATGCAGCTGCCGACCCAACCAGCTGGGCATGCACCTGCGTGGTGGCATGCAAATCCTCGTGGAGACCCACCGCTGCACCACCTCAGCTGCCTGCCCGCCTACATGGCATCGCAAGCACCGCTGGCCAGGGCGCGTGTCGACGCGGGAGAGAGCGGCGACGGACGAGACAGGGCTCTCCCCCGCCCCCGATAAAGCAAGGACACCTAAGCAAGGCGCATTAAATGCACCTTGTCATGTAATGCGAGGGATAACCTCGCATCACTGTACCCTTTCCACCTCCTGTGTGCCACTGTGGCAGCCCCTTTTCGTATAAAAGGAGGCCCCAGGCGACCAGGAAGAGGATTCGGCTTTTTGGAGCTCCTCACGCCCCATAGCTAGCTCAAGAACACAAACATATAATCCACCAAAGCAGGAGTAGGGTTTTACGCATCTTCGCGGCCCGAACCTGGGTAAAGGAATCGTGTACTGCCTGCTCGATCCGCTCTTCTCACGACCCCCGCGCCCCGCAACCGCAGAAAGGGATTCTTGTGATCCCATAGGTGTCGTTTCCCACCGACACGATGGTTGGACCACGGAGGAAGAAGAGGACTATGAACCCAAGGGGAAGGAGGAGACGAGCTCAGATGAAGGTGAAGCCCCATTACCTCAACCTGGGGACATGCACGTGGAATTCAAAAGGTCAAGTCTCCCTGATAGGGTAAAGAAACCCAAGTTCGAGTTTATCCCTTTTTGTCTCTTGCAGGAAAATAAGCAGGACCTATGCAAAAAGATATTAACCCTGGAGTGCGAGATTGATGATGTGGGGGATCAAAATGCCGTCCTCAAGCGTAAATTAAGGGAGAAGTCTATACCATCAACTAAGTCAACAACACCATCATCCTCTTCACCATCAACAAAGAAGGAGACATAATCACATGGGTATGGGCACTCCCCTTGGCAACCGCCAAGCTTGGGGGAGGTGCCCCGGTATCGTATCACCATCACATCTCCTATCTTTACCATTTTTCTTAGTTTGATTCTATTAGTAGTATCTTGATCTAGTAGAATAAAGTTTATGGCATGATCTAGTTTTGAGTTTTGCTTTATGATCTCTCTATGTAATCGAGTTCGTGAGCTATATATATATATATATATATATATATATATATATATATATATATATATATATATAATGATAAAGATTAGTGTTGAGTCAAGGGCTTGATTATTTTGCCATGATCTTGGGTGAATAAAAGAAAAGAAGAGAAAAAGAATAAAAAGAAACAAAGAGTTCATATTGATCTTGTTGAGAGTAATGAGTTCACATAGAAAGAGTATGATGATTAAAAGTTGTTGGGAGTTGGCAGGCATAGCTTTGGTCATCGTTGCAATTAATAGGAAGTAATGAGGAAAGAGAAGTTTCACATATAAATATACTATTATTGACACCTTTTATGATTGGGAGCACTCATTAAAATATGACATGCTAAAGAGTTGATGTTGGACAAGGAAGACAACAAATGGGTTATGTTTTCTTATATCTGAGATGAAGTATGTTGTCATGGGTCCTCCAACATGTTGAGCTTGCCTTTCCCCCTCATGCTAGCCAAATTCTCAGCACCAAGTAGAGATACTACTTGTGCTTCCAAAACCCTTAAACCAGTTTTGCCATGAGAGTCCACCATATCTACCTATGGATTGAGTAAGATCCTTCAAGTAAGTTGTCATCGGTGCAAAGCAATAAAAATTGCTCTAAATATGTATGATTGATTGGTGTGGGAGAAATAAGCTTTATACGATCTTGTGATGTGGAAGTAATAAAAGCGACGGATTGCATAATAAAGGTTCATATCACAAGGGGCAATATAAAGTGATGTTATTTCGCATTGAGATTTTATGCATCCAACCATAAAAGCGCATGGCAACTTCTGCTTCCCTCTGCGAACGGCCTATCCTTTATTATTATCTTCTACCTTATGCAAGAGTCATGGTGATCTTCACCTTTCCTTTTTCATTTTATCCTTTGGCAAGCACAGTATGTTGAAAAGATCCTGATATATGTACCTAATTGGATGTAGGGGAGCATGAGTTATTATTGTTGACATTACCCTTGAGGTAAAAGGTTGCGGGGCGAAACTATAAGCCCCTATCTTTCTCTGTGTCCGATTAAAACTTCATAACCACAAGTATTGCTTGAGTGTTAGCAATTATGAAGGACTAGATGATAGTTGAGTATGTGGACTTGCTTTTAAGCTCTGACATAGACTCTTTCTGATGTTATGATAAATTGCAATTGCTTCAATGACTGAGATTATAGTTTGTTGGTTCTCGGTAAAGTTTACGATTCGTACTTTTGCATTGTGAATAGATTATTACTTGAGCATAAGAAATCATATGACAATATCTATATATGTTGCTGTTATAAGAATAATCATGATGCCTTCATGTCCGTATTTTATTTTTTTCCGACGCCTCTACCTCTAAACATGGGGACATATTTATCGTTATCGGCTTTCTCTTGAGGACAAGCGAGGTCTAAGCTTGGGGGAGTTGATACGTCCATTTTGCATCATGCTTTTATATTGATATTTATTGCATTATGGGCTGTTATTATGCATTATGTCACATTACTTATGGCTATTCTCTCTTATTTTAGAAGGTTTACGTAAGGAGGGAGAATGTCGGCAGCTGGAATTCAGGGCTGGAAAAGGAGCAAGTATTAGAGACCTATTCTGCACAACTCCAAAAGTCCTGAAACTCCACGGAACATCTAGTTAAAAATAATGAAAAATCCTTGCCAAAGATGAAGACCAGGGGGCCCACACCCTGTCCATGAGGGTGGGGGCGCCCCCCCAAGGGCGCGCCCCCTACCTCGTGGGCCCTCTGGTGGCTCTCCGATGCCCATCTTCTGCTATATGAGGTATTTCGATGAGGAAAAAATAATAAGCAACCTTTCGGGACGAGACTCCGCCGCCACGAGGCGGAACCTTGGCGGAACCAATCTAGGGCTCCGGCAGAGCTGTTTTGCCGGGGACACTTCCCTCTGGGAGGCGGAAATCATCGCCATCGTCATCATCAACGCTCCTCTCATCGGGAGAGGGCAATCTCCATCAACATCTTCACCAGTACCATCTTATCTCAAAACCCTAGTTCATCTCTTGTATCCAATTCTTGTCTCCAAGTCTGGGATTGGTGCTAGTAGGTTGCTAGTAGTGTTGATTACTCCTTGTAGTTGATGCTAGTTGGTTTATTTGGTGGAAGATCATATGTTCAGATCCTTTATGCATATTATTACCCCTCTGATTATGAACATGAATATGCTTTGTGAGTAGTTACGTTTGTTCCTGAGGACACGGGAGAAGTCCTGCTATTAGTAGTCATGTGAATTTTGTATTCGTTCGATATTTTGATGAGATGTATCTTGTCTAGCCTCTAGTGGTGTTATGTGAACGTCAACTACATAACACTTCACCATTATTTGGGCCTAGAGGAAGGCATTGGAAAGTAATAAGTAGATGATGGGTTGCTAGAGTGACAGAAGCTTAAACCCTAGTTTATGCGTTGCTTCGTAAGGGGCTAATTTGGATCCATATGTTTCATGCTATGGTTAGGTTTACCTTAATACTTTTGTTGTAGTTGCGGATGCTTGCAATAGAGGTTAATCATAAGTGGGATGCTTGTTCAAGTAAGAACAGCACCCAAGCACCGGTCCACCCACATATCAAATTATCAAAGTACAGAACGCGAATCATATGAACGTGATGAAAACTAGCTTGACGATATTCCCATGTGTCCTCGGGAGCGCTTTTCCTTATATAAGAGTTTGTCCAGGCTTGTCCTTTGCTACAAAAAGGATTGGGCCACCTTGCTGCACTTTATTTACTTTTGTTACTTGTTGCTCGTTACAAATTATCCTATCACAAAACTATATGTTACCACTTATTTCAGTACTTGCAGAGAATACCTTGCTGAAAACCGCTTATCATTTCCTTCTACTCCTCGTTGGGTTCGACACTCTTACTTATCGAAAGGACTACGATAGATCCCCTATACTTGTGGGTCATCACGGGTCTCCTGGACGATGAAGGCTTGCTTCTCCGTAGATTTTCGTCTTGCCCGTTTCTTGGCAGGGCACACGTTAGGGCATACCCTTAAATGATGCTGGATCACCTCTCTCGGAACCCCCACCAGCTGATTGGGTTCCCATGCGAATATATCCTTGTTTGGGCGCAAGAACTCCACCAACGCCTCTTCTTGGCTGGGTTGAGGCCGGCACCTATGGTGAAGGTGGCTCCTGAGGACCCATCCTCGTCGACCGGCACCTGCTTGGTTTCTGCCTTGTCTTGGGTGAACAGCTGCTTCTTCTTGGTAGGCGTGGCCTCCTTGGCCTCGGGGGTACCGGCGCCGACGGGCTGCGCCATCGTTGCGGTCTTCAAGGCAAGCTTGAGTGCCGTCACGACCTCCTTGGTGTCCCCCTTGATGGTGAGGACACCTTTGCTTCCAGGCATCTTCATGAGGTTATAGGCCGGATGAGTCGCTGCCATGAACTAGGCCAGAGCTGGGTACCCGAGGATGGCGTTGTACGGGAGGCCGATGCGGGCGATGTCGAAGTCGACCATCTCGGTGCGGTAGTTGTCGCGTGTGCGGAAGGTGACGGGGAGGCGGATCTGCCCCAGGGAGTGGGCAGCGCCACAACCAACTCTTGAGAAAGGCTTGCTGAGGCTGAGCCGCTCGAGCGGCACGTGAAGGAGGCCGAAGGCTTCCACGGAGAGCAAGTTGAGGCCGGTGCCGCCATCGATGAGGGTCTTGGTGAGGGCCACATGGCAGATGGTGTTGGGAACGCAGTAATTTCAAAAAAATTCCTACGCACACGCAAGATCATGGTGATGCATAGCAATGAGAGGGGAGAGTGTTGTCTACATACCCTTGTAGACTGAAGCGGAAGCGTTGACTCAAGGTAGAGGAAGTAGTCGTACGTTCTCCTCGCGATCCGACCGATTACAGCACCGTTACTCCGGCACCTCCAAGTTCTTAGCACACGTTCAGCTCGATGACGATCCCCGGGCTCCGATCCAGCAAAGCGTCGGGGAAGAGTACCGTCAGCACGACGGCGTGGTGACGATCTTGATGTGTTACCGGCGCAGGGCTTCGCCTAAGCACTGCAACGATATGACCGAGGTGGAATTTGGTGGAAGGGGGCACCGCACACGGCTAAGGAACGATCCGTAGATCAACTTGTGTGTCCTAGGGTGCTCCCCTGCCCCCGTATATAAAGGAGCCAAGGGGGAGGGGCTGGCCGGCCAAGGGGTGGCGCGCCAGGGAGTCCTACTCCCTCCGGGAGTAGGATTCCCCCCCCCCCAATCCTAGTTGGAATAGGATTCCTCAAGGGGGGGAGAGAGAGAGAGGGGGCCCGGCCACCTTCTCCTAGTCCTAATAGGACTAGGGAAGGGGGGAGGCGCGCGGACACTAGGGCTGCCCCTTTCTCCTTTCCACTAAGGCCCATTAAGGCCCATATCGCTCCCGGGGGGTTCCGGTAACCCACCCGGTATTCCGGTAAAATCCTGATTTCACCTGGAACACTTCCGATGTCCAAACATAGGCTTCCAGTATATCAATCTTTATGTTTCGACCATTTCGAGACTCCTCGTCATGTCCGTGATCACATCCGGGACTCCGAACAACCTTCGGTACATCAAAATGCATAAACTCATAATAACTGTCATCGTAACGTTAAGCGTGCGGACCCTACGGTTCGAGAACAATGTAGACATGACCGAGACACGTCTCCGGTCAATAACCAATAGCGGGACCTGGATGCCCATATTGGCTCCTACATATTCTATGAAGATCTTTATTGGTCAGACCGCATAACAACATACGTTGTTCCCTTTGTCATCGGTATGTTACTTGTCCGAGATTCGATCGTCAGTATCCAATACTTAGTTCAATCTCGTTACCGGCAAGTCTCTTTACTCGTTCCGTAATACATCATCCCGCAACTAAATCATTAGTTGCAATGCTTGCAAGGCTTAAGTGATGTGCATTACCGAGAGGGCCCAGAGATACCTCTCCGACAATCGGAGTGACAAATCCTAATCTCGAAATACGCCAACCCAACATCTACCATTGGAGACACCTGTAATACTCCTTTATAATCACCCAGTTACGTTGTGACATTTGGTAGTACCCAAAGTGTTCCTCTGGCAAACGGGAGTTGCATAATCTCATAGTCATAGGAACATGTATAAGTCATGAATAAAGCAATAGCAACATACTAAACGATCGGGTGCTAAGCTAATATAATGGCCATGTCAATCAGATCATTCAACCAATGATGTGACCTCGTTAATCAAATAACAACTCTTTGTTCATGGTTAGGAAACATAACCATCTTTGATTAACGAACTAGTCTAGTAGAGGCATACTAGTGACA
Organism: Aegilops umbellulata; assembly: GCA_032464435.1. Lineage (NCBI taxonomy): Eukaryota > Viridiplantae > Streptophyta > Magnoliopsida > Poales > Poaceae > Aegilops > Aegilops umbellulata. Next base: position 180,382,395 of record CP136058.1, read on the forward strand.
CTCTGTTTGTCTATGTATTCACACATGCATTATGTTTCCGGTTAATACAATTCTAGCATGAATAATAAACCTTTATCATGATATAAGGAAATAAATAATAACTTTATTATTGCCTCTAGGGCATATTTCCTTCAGTCTCCCACTTGCACTAGAGTCAATAATCTAGATTACACTGTAATGATCCTAACACCCATGGAGTTTTGGTGCTGATCATGTTTTGCTCGTGGAAGAGGCTTAGTCAACGGGTCTGCAACATTCAGATCCGTATGTATCTTGCAAATCTCTATGTCTCCCACCTGGACTAGATCCCGGATGGAGTTGAAGCATCTCTTGATGTGTTTGGTCCTTTTGTGAAATCTGGATTCCTTTGCCAAGGCAATTGCACCAGTATTGTCACAAAAGATTTTCATTGGACCCGATGCACTAGGTATGACACCTAGATCGGATATGAACTCCTTCATCCAGACTCCTTCATTTGCTGCTTCCGAAGCAGCTATGTACTCCGCTTCACATGTAGATCCCGCTACGACGCTTTGTTTAGAACTGCACCAACTGACAGCTCCACCGTTTAATGTAAACACGTATCCGGTTTGCGATTTAGAATCGTCCGGATCAGTGTTAAAGCTTGCATCCACGTAACCTATTACGGTGAGCTCTTTGTCACCTCCATATATGAGAAACATATCCTTAGTCCTTTTCAGGTATTTCAGGATGTTCTTGACCGCTGTCCAGTGATCCACTCCTGGATTACTTTGGTACCTCCCTGCTAAACTTATAGCAAGGCACACATCAGGTCTGGTACACAGCATTGCATACATGATAGAGCCTATGGCTGAAGCATAGGGAACATCTTTCATTTTCTCTCTATCTACTGCAGTGGTCGGGCTTTGAGTCTTACTCAATCTCACACCTTGTAACACAGGCAAGAACCCTTTCTTTGCTTGATCCATTTTGAACTTCTTCAAAATCTTGTCAAGGTATGTGCTTTGTGAAAGTCCAATTAAGCGTCTTGATCTATCTCTATAGATCTTTATGCCTAATATGTAAGCAGCTTCTCCGAGGTCTTTCATTGAAAAACTTTTATTCAAGTATCCCTTCATGCTATCCAGAAATTCTATATCATTTCCAATCAGTAATATGTCATCCACATATAATATTAGAAATGCTACAGAGCTCCCACTCACTTTCTTGTAAATACAGGCTTCTCCGAAAGTCTGTATAAAACCAAATGCTTTGATCACACTATCAAAGCGTTTATTCCAACTCCGAGAGGCTTGCACCAGTCCATAAATGGATCGCTGGAGCTTGCACACTTTGTTAGCTCCCTTTGGATCGACAAAACCTTCCGGTTGCATCATATACAATTCTTCTTCCAGAAATCCATTCAGGAATGCAGTTTTGACATCCATCTGCCAAATTTCATAATCATAAAATGCGGCAATTGCTAACATGATTCGGACAGACTTAAGCATCGCTACGGGTGAGAAAGTCTCATCGTAGTCAATCCCTTGAACTTGTCGAAAACCTTTTGCGACAAGTCGAGCTTTGTAGACAGTAACATTACCATCAGCGCCAGTCTTCTTCTTAAAGATCCATTTGTTCTCAATTGCTTGCCGATCATCAGGCAAGTCAACCAAAGTCCATACTTTGTTCTCATACATGGATCCCATCTCAGATTTCATGGCTTCAAGCCACTTTGCGGAATCTGGGCTCACCATTGCTTCTTCATAGTTCGTAGGTTCATCATGGTCTAGTAACATGATTTCCAGAATAGGATTACCGTACCACTCTGGTGCGGATCTCACTCTGGTTGATCTACGAGGTTTAGTAGTATCTTGATCTAAAGTTTCATGATCATCATCATTAGCTTCCTCATTTATTGGTGTAGGTGTCGCAGAAACAGTTTTCTGTGATGTACTACTTCTCAATAAAGGAGTAGGTACAGTTACCTCGTCAAGTTCTACTTTCCTCCCACTCACTTCTTTCGAAAGAAACTCCTTCTCTAGAAAGTTTCCGAACTTAGCAACAAAAGTCTTGCCTTCGGATCTGTGATAGAAGGTGTATCCAACAGTTTCCTTTGGATATCCTATGAAGACACATTTCTCCGATTTGGGTTCGAGCTTATCTGGTTGAAGCTTTTTCACATAAGCATCGCAGCCCCAAACTTTAAGAAACGACAACTTTGGTTTCTTGCCAAACCATAGTTCATAAGGCGTCGTCTCAACGGATTTAGATGGTGCCCTATTTAACGTGAATGCGGCCGTCTCTAGAGCGTATCCCCAGAACGATAGCGGTAAATCAGTAAGAGACATCATAGATCGCACCATATCTAGTAAAGTACGATTACGACGTTCGGACACACCATTACGCTGTGGTGTTCCGGGTGGCGTGAGTTGCGAAACTATTCCACAATTTTTCAAATGTACACCAAACTCGTAACTCAAATATTCTCCTCCACGATCTGATCATAGAAACTTTATTTTCTTGTTACGATGATTTTCAACTTCACTCTGAAATTCTTTGAACTTTTCAAATGTTTCAGACTTGTGTTTCATTAAGTAGATATACCCATATCTGCTCAAATCATCTGTGAAGGTGAGAAAATAACGATATCCGCCACGAGCCTCAACATTCATCGGACCACATACATCCGTATGTATGATTTCCAACAAATCTGTTGCTCTCTCCATAGTTCCGGAGAACGGTGTTTTAGTCATCTTGCCCATGAGGCACGGTTCGCAAGTGCCAAGTGATTCATAATCAAGTGACTCCAAAAGTCCATCAGTATGGAGTTTCTTTATGCGCTTTATACCGATATGACCTAAACGGCAGTGCCACAAATAAGTTGCACTATCATTATCAACTCTGCATCTTTTGGCTTCAACATTATGAATATGTGTATTACTACTATCGAGATTCATCAAAAATAGACCACTCTTCAATGGTGCATGACCATAAAAGATATTACTCATATAAATAGAACAACCATTATTCTCTGATTTAAATGAATAACCGTCTCACATCAAACAAGATCCAGATATAATGTTCATGCTCAACGCTGGTACCAAATAACAATTATTTAGGTCTAATACTAATCCCGAAGGTAGATGTAGAGGTAGCGTGCCAACTGCGGTCACATCGACTTTGGAACCATTTCCCACGCGCATCGTCACCTCGTCCTTTGCTAGTGTCCGCTTATTCTGTAGTCCCTGTTTTGAGTTGCAAATATTAGCAACAGAACCAGTATCAAATACCCAGGTGCTACTGCGAACATTAGTAAGGTACACATCAATAACATGTATATCACATATACCTTTGTTCACCTTGCCATCCTTATTATCCACCAAATACTTGGGGCAGTTCCGCTTCCAGTGACCAGTCTGCTTGCAGTAGAAGCACTCAGTTTCAGGCTTAGGTCCAGACTTGGGTTTCTTCTCTTGAGCAGCAACTCGCTTGCCGTTCTTCTTGAAGTTCCCCTTTTTCTTCCCTTTGCCCTTTTTCTTGAAACTAGTGGTTTTGTTAACCATCAACACTTGATGCTCCTTCTTGATTTCTACCTCCGCAGCTTTTAGCATTGCGAAGAGCTCGGGAATAGTCTTGGTCATCCCTTGCATATTATAGTTCATCACGAAGCTCTTGTAGCTTGGTGGCAGTGATTGGAGAATTCTGTCAATGACGCAATCATCTGGAAGAGTAACTCCCAATTGAATCAAGTGATTATTATACCCAGACATTTTGAGTATATGCTCACTGACAGAACTGTTCTCCTCCATCTTGCAGCTATAGAACTTATTGGAGATTTCATATCTCTCAATCCGGGCATTTGCTTGAAATATTAACTTCAACTCCTGGAACATCTCATATGCTCCATGACGTTCAAAACGTCGTTGAAGTCCCGGTTCTAAGCCGTAAAGCATGGCACACTGAACTATCGAGTAGTCATCAGCTTTGCTCTGCCAAACGTTCATAACTTCTGGTGTTGCTCTAGCAGCAGGCCTGGCACCTAGCGGTGCTTCCAGGACGTAATTCTTCTGTGCGGCAATGAGGATAATCCTCAAGTTATGGACCCAGTCCGTGTAATTGCTACCATCATCTTTCAACTTTGCTTTCTCAAGGAACGCATTAAAATTTAACGGAACAACAGCACGAGCCATCTATCTACAATCAACATAAACAAGCAAGATACTATCAGATACTAAGTTCATGATAAGTTTAAGTTCAGTTAATCAAATTAATTAAGAACTCCCACTTAGATAGACATCCTTCTAATCCTCTAAGTGATCACGTGATCCAAATCAACTAAACCATAACCGATCATCACGTGATATGGAGTAGTTTTCAATGGTGAACATCGTTATGTTGATCATATCTACTATATGATTCACGCTCGACCTTTCGGTCTCTGTGTTCCGAGGTCATATCTTATATGCATAGCTCGTCAAGTATAACCTGAGTATTCCGCGTGTGCAACTGTTTTGCACCCGTTGTATTTGAACGTAGAGCCTATCACACCCGATCATCACGTGGTGTCTCAGCACGAAGAACTTTTGCAACGGTGCATACTCAGGGAGAACACTTCTTGATAATTTACTGAGAGATCATCTTATAATGCTACCGTCAATCAAAGCAAGATAAGATGCATAAAAAGATAAACATTACATGCAATCAATATAAGTGATTATGATATGGTCATCATCATCTTGTGCTTATGATCTCCATCTCTGAAGCATCGTCATGATCACCATCGTCACCGGCGCGACACCTTGATCTCCATCATAGCATCGTTGTCGTCTCGCCAATCTTATGCTTCCATGACTATCACTACCGCTTAGTAATAAAGTAAAGCATTACATCGCGATTGCATTGCATACAATAAAGCGACAACCATATGGCTCCTGCCAGTTGCCGATAACTCGGTTACAAAACATGATCATCTCATACAATAAAATTTAGCATCATGTCTTGACCATATCACATCACAACATGCCCTGCAAAAACAAGTTAGATGTCCTCTACTTTGTTGTTGCAAGTTTTACGTGGCTGCTACGGGCTTAAGCAAGAACTCATCTTACCTACGCATCAAAACCACAACGATAGTTTGTCAAATAGACTCCGTTTTAACCTTCTCAAGGACCGGGCGTAGCCACACTCGGTTCAACTAAAGTTGGAGAGACAGTCTTCCGCAAGCCATCTATGTGCAAAGCACGTCGAGGGAACCGGTCTCGCGTAAGTGTACGCGTAAGGTTGGTCCGGATCGTCTCGTCCAACAATACCGCTGAACCAAAGTATGACATGCTGGTAGGCAGTATGACTTGTATCGTCCACAACTTACTTGTGTTCTACTCGTGCAAATAACATCAAACAATAAAAACCTAGGCTCGGATGCCACTGTTGGGGAACGCAGTAATTTCAAAAAATTTCGTACGCACGCGCAAGATCATGGTGATGCATAGCAACGAGAGGGGAGAGTGTTGTCTACATACCCTTGTAGACTGAAGCGGAAGCGTTGACTCAACGTAGAGGAAGTAGTCGTACGTTCTCCTCACGATCTGACCGATCACAGCACCGTTACTCCGGCACCTCCGAGTTCTTAGCACACGTTCAGCTCGATGACGATCCCCGGGCTCCGATCCAGCAAAGCGTCGGGGAAGAGTACCGTCAGCACGACGGCGTGGTGACGATCTTGATGTGTTACCGGCGCAGGGCTTCGCCTAAGCACTGCAACGATATGACCGAGGTGGAATTTGGTGGAAGGGGGCACCGCACACGGCTAAGGAACGATCCGTAGATCAACTTGTGTGTCCTAGGGTGCTCCCCTGCCCCCGTATATAAAGGAGCCAAGGGGGAGGGGCTGGCCGGCCAAGGGGTGGCGCGCCAGGGAGTCCTACTCCCTCCGGGAGTAGGATTCCCCCCCCCCCAATCCTAGTTGGAATAGGATTCCTCAAGGGGGGGAGAGAGAGAGAGGGGGCCCGGCCACCTTCTCCTAGTCCTAATAGGACTAGGGAAGGGGGGAGGCGCGCGGACACTAGGGCTGCCCCTTTCTCCTTTCCACTAAGGCCCATTAAGGCCCATATCGCTCCCGGGGGGTTCCGGTAACCCACCCGGTATTCCGGTAAAATCCTGATTTCACCTGGAACACTTCCGATGTCCAAACATAGGCTTCCAATATATCAATCTTTATGTCTCGACCATTTCGAGACTCCTCGTCATGTCCGTGATCACATCCGGGACTCCGAACAACCTTCGGTACATCAAAATGCATAAACTCATAATAACTGTCATCGTAACGTTAAGCGTGCGGACCCTACGGTTCGAGAACAATGTAGACATGACCGAGACACGTCTCCGGTCAATAACCAATAGCGGGACCTGGATGCCCATATTGGCTCCTACATATTCTACGAAGATTTTTATCGGTCAGACCGCATAACAACATACGTTGTTCCCTTTGTCATCGGTATGTTACTTGTCCGAGATTCGATCGTCAGTATCCAATACTTAGTTCAATCTCGTTACCGGCAAGTCTCTTTACTCGTTCCGTAATACATCATCCCGCAACTAACTCATTAGTTGCAATGCTTGCAAGGCTTAAGTGATGTGCATTACCGAGAGGGCCCAGAGATACCTCTCCGACAATCGGAGTGACAAATCCTAATCTCGAAATACGCCAACCCAACATCTACCATTGGAGACACCTGTAATACTCCTTTATAATCACCCAGTTACGTTGTGACGTTTGGTAGTACCCAAAGTGTTCCTCTGGCAAACGGGAGTTGCATAATCTCATAGTCATAGGAACATGTATAAGTCATGAATAAAGCAATAGCAACATACTAAACGATCGGGTGCTAAGCTAATATAATGGGTCATGTCAATCAGATCATTCAACCAATGATGTGACCTCGTTAATCAAATAACAACTCTTTGTTCATGGTTAGGAAACATAACCATCTTTGATTAACGAACTAGTCTAGTAGAGGCATACTAGTGACACTCTGTTTGTCTATGTATTCACACATGCATTATGTTTCCGGTTAATACAATTCTAGCATGAATAATAAACCTTTATCATGATATAAGGAAATAAATAATAACTTTATTATTGCCTCTAGGGCATATTTCCTTCAGATGGTGGGTGTGCAGACCATCGGAAGCATGCCCGATCCGGCAGTGGTGACGGGGTGGTCTTCTGAGCTGAAGGTGAGGTCAGCCTCAAGTGCAGCCCAGCAGGGCGGAGCCCCCGAGCGCTTGGAAGCGGCGCCGATCTGGCGGAGGAACGGCTTGACGTGGCGATCTGAAGGAAGCGCTTGAGAGCCTCCTAGCAGGGCCACGACCTTGTGGTGCGTTGGCGCCGCATAGCATGCGGTGAAGAGGTCGCGCAGCTCCTCCCAAGATGCCACCGTGGATCCGGGAAGGTTGACAAGCCAGCCACGCGACTCGTCGGCGAGGGCCATGGGAAGCTAGTTGCTCATGACCTTGTCATCACCCCCGGCCTCGAGGACGGCCTCCTCGTACGCAAGCAGGAAAGCCGACGGGTCCGCCGTGCCGTCATAGCGTGGCGGCATCTCCAGCTTGAACTTGGTTGGCCACCGTGCCCGCCGCAGGACGAGGTCCAGGGCTCAGAGCCCCTGGCCCCGTCATTGATGCTGGCCACCGGAGTCAATGGCAGAGCGCCTGCCATGCGGGCGGAGCGCAGATCAACGGAAGAGGAGCTTCGGTGCACCCCTACCTAGCGCGCCAAATGTTGGATCACGGGTTCCGGCAAAACCCTTAAGGTTCGAACACTAGGGTGTGCGCGAAGGTTTCCTCCCTATCGATCTACACCCTAGCTCGCTAAGATCTCGCGGACGAACTCGATGAACTCATAACACAAAGACACGAGATTTTATACTGGTTGGGGCCACCGTGGTGGTGTAATACCCTACTCCAGTGTGGTGGTGGTGGATTGCCTCTTGGGCTGATGAACAACAGTACAAGGGGAGGAACAGCCTCTGAGGTTGAGGTGTTCTTATTCTCGGTGGGTGGCTAAGGATTGGCTGAGGATCAGATGCCTCTACTGCGGTGGCTAGTTCTACTTATATAGGCCCTGGTCCTCTCCCCAAATATTGAGCGGGAAGGGAGCCAACAACGGTGGCCAATTTGAAAGGGGACAGCTAGTACAACTTATCCTAACAAAAGAGGTCTTCGCCAACAAAAGGCTCTGGTGATGACGCCGTCTTGGGCTCCATGGTGACCTCCATCCTGCTGTCCCGCTCGTCTTGGTGTCGTTGCACCAATATGGAAACCTTTGCCCGATGCCTCGGTACTCCGCGCCTGCGCTTGCCCCCTTAGCACCAAATAGGAAACAAGGACGCTGCGCGCGCTGGCGCCCGCCTGGCCTTGATCGTCATGGCTCACGTCACGAGAGCCTTGCGAGGTTTGCCCCGCCTTGATTTCTCTGCTCCTCGCGAGGCAGCCTGGTGAGGTCGCTCCTGAGGAGGTCTTGCATCGTCCACCTCGCGAGGGTCTTGAATGCCTCGCTGATGAAGACGCGCCGTACAGGCCTGTAGCATAGCCACGCCGTGGGCCGCAGGTAAGCAAGTCTGGGGACCCCCGTTCCCAGAACGCCAACAACCCCCTTCTCTCCTCCTCGCATCGCAGCCGCCACCGCCATCGAGCCCGCCGCCGCCGCAGTTGCTCACCGCCGCTGTTGCTGCCTCGCCTAGCCGCCGTTGTCGCGCCGCCGCCTGTAGCGCCGCCCACGCCGCATAGCCCTGCCGACGTCTTGCCGTTGCCACCCTGCAGCTGCCGGAGCCGATCCGCCGACGCCCGATCTGATCCGCCGTCGACCCGCTTGAACCGGTATAAACCGCCCGGTTCGCCTTGTTTTCTTTGTGGTTGTTTTAGTTTGGTTTTTCGTTTCAAAACCAGTTTCATTTTTTTAGGTTCAGTTATTTAGTGAATGTTCATTAGTTTAGCTTCTTTAGCGAACAATTTTCGTTCGTTAGCGTTCGTTAGCGAACGTTCGTTAAATAGCTTTTTCGTGTTATTTTATTTAGGCCAGGGACCTATCTGTGATTAGTTTTATTATAGTTTAGCCCGTGATCTTCAAACCCTCACAACTTTTTTGCCCGCTTATCCAAATCCAACAAAACCAACGCCCACTTCTTCGTTATGGTCCCCTCTGTCCAGATAATCAACTTAAACATATTTTTGAAAGTTTAAAATTTGATTTCAAACAGATTTGAATTTGAACTTCTTTTATTCATAACTTGAGTTTTATAACTCCAATTTAATTGATTCTTTTTGCTAATCGAAGTTGTTGACCTAAAATTTCTGATAAGACCAAATCCGCCCAATTTGGTATTGTTAGAAATTGTTTTCTGTTGCAAGAGTTAATTGCTTGTTTTTGAAGTTTACCGATATCTTTTCTTTGATTCTTTTGCATGAGTGCTTATGTCTGCAATTGCTTGCTCACGATAAATTGACCGGAGTGTGACGAATAGAACTATCAGGAGTTATGAGTGTGAATCATCTTCATCAACAGTACAAGGCAAGTTAACACTTTGATCATATCCCTTTGTTACCCAGTTTTTTATGCAATAGTTTCAACCCTCAAACATTGCATGAGTAGGATTTGACTAACATGTGGGTATTGGGAAGTAGTTGATGAGGTAGTACCTATTGTCCTATATTAAACCCTGGGTATTTACTACGTCGTTTAATGCCCCTAGCTAGGCATAAAAGCAAGGATAGATCTAGGTATTGCCATCTTTGGTAGGCAATCCATAAGTGGCTCTCATGATAGATTCATATGGTAGTTTTATTTTCTTTCTAGGGAAGTGTTCCATACCTTTCTTTAATGGAAATTGGAATCTAATATTCCCTTCCTTCATATCAATAATTGCACCAATCGTTTTAAGGAAAGGTCTACCAAGAATAATAGGACAAGAAGGATTGCAATCTATATCAAGAACGATAAAATCCACGGGCATATAATTCCTATTTGCAACAATAAGAACATCATTAATTCTTCCCATAGGTTTCCTAATAGTGGAATCCACAAGATGCAAGTTTAGAGAGCAATCATCAAAATCACGGGTATCTAGCAAATCACACAAAGTTTTGGGAATAGTGGAGCACCCAAATCACATAAAGCATAAGATTCATGATCCTTAATCTTAATTTTAATAGTTGGTTCCCACTCATCATAGAGTTTTCTAGGGATAGAAACTTCCAACTCAAGTTTTTCTTCATAAGATTGCATCAAGTCATCAACGATATGTTTAGTAAACGCTTTATTTTGACTATAAGCATGAGGAGAATTTAGCACGGATTGCAACAAGGAAATACAATCAATTAAAGAGCAAATTTCATAGTTAAATTCCTTGAAATCCAATATAGAGTGTTTAGCAACATCTAGGGTTTTATTCTTTTCAATCCCACTTTTATCAATTTCATCATCAAGATCTAAATACTCTGAATTTTTGGAACGTCGTCTAGGTAAGGGTGGATCATATTCAGTTTCATCAAGATTCATATTGCAAAACAAAGATTTAATAGGGGACACATCAATAACTTTTAGATCTTCATCTTGATTTTCATAGGAATTGGAAGAACACGCTTTAATAAAGGCATCTTTCGTAGCACGCATCCTAGCGGTTCTTTCCTTGCATTCATCAATGGAAATTCTCATGGCTTTGAGAGACTCATTGATATCGTGCTTAGGAGGAATAGATCTAAGCTTTAAAGAATCAACATCAAGAGAAATTCTATCAACGTTCCTATCCAATTCATCAACTTTAAGTAATTTCTCTTCAAGCAAAGCATTAAAATTCTTTTGTAAATTCATAAACTCTTTAACACTATTCTCAAATTCAGAGGGCATCTTATTAAAATTTCCATAAGAGTTGTTGTAGGAATTTCCATAATTATTATAAGGATTACTAGGATAAGGCCTAGGATTAAAATTCCCGCTATACGTGTTGTTACCAAAATTATTCCTACCAACAAAATTCACATCCATAGATTCATTATTATTCTCAATCAAAGTAGACAAAGCCATATCATTAGGATCAGAAGAAACACTCTTACTAGCAAATAATTTCATAAGTTCATCCATCTTTCCACTCAAAACATTGATTTCTTCTATCGCATGCACTTTTTTATTAGTAGATCTTTCAGTGTGCCATTGAGAATGATTAACCATAATATTATCTAGGAGTTTAGTAGCATCTCCTAAAGTGATTTCCATAAAAGTGCCTCCCGCGGCCGAATCTAAAAGATTTCTAGAAGCAAAATTCAATCTGGCATAAAAAAATTATAATCATCCACAAATTCAAAACATGAGCAGGGCAATTACGTATCATTAATTTCATTCTCTCCCAAGCTTGTGCAACAAGTTCATGATCAAGTTAGTTAAAAATCATGATATCGTTCCCAAGAGCGATGATCTTAGCGGGAGGAAAATACTTAGAGATAAAAGCATCTTTGCACTTGTTCCAAGAATCAATACTATTTTTAGGGAAATACGAAAACCAAGCTTTAGCACGATCTCTAAGAGAAAAAGGAAATAGCTTCAATTTAAAAATATCATTATCGACATCTTTCTTCTTTTGCATATCACATAAATCAACGAATCTATTTAGATGAGTAGCGGCATCTTCACTAGGAAGGTCGGCGAATTGATCTTTCATAACAAGATTCAACAAAGCAGTATTGATTTCACAAGATTCAGTATTGGTAAGAGGAGCAATCGGAGTGCTAAGGAAATCATTATTGTTGGTATTGGTATAGTCACACAATTTGGTATTATCTTGAGCCTTCGCGACCAGCAAGCAATCCAACACACGAGCAAACAAAAGGCAAGCGAGAAAAAGGCAAACGGAAAAGAGAGGGCGAAAAAACGGCAAGGGTGAAGTGGGGGAGAGGAAACGAGAGGCAAATGGCAAATAATGTAGTGCGGGAGATAGTGATTGTGATGGGTAGTTGGTATGTTCACTTTTGCGTAGACTCCCCGGCAACGGCGCCAGAAATTCTTCTTGCTACCTCTTGAGCACTGCGTTGGATTTCCCCGAAGAGGATAGGATGATGCAGCAAAGTAGCGTAAGTATTTCCCTCAGTTTTTGAGAACCAAGGTATCAATCCAGTAGGAGGCCACGCGCGAGTCCCTCGTACCTACACAAAACGATAGCTCAACGCAACCAACGCGATTAGGGGTTGTCAATCCCTTCACGGTTACTTACGAGAGTGAGATCTGATAGAGATGATAGATAATATTTTTGGTATAAAGATGCAAGGTAAAATAAAAGGCAAAAATAAAAGCAAAGCAATAATAAAGTGATTGGATATTGATGTGATGAGAACAGACCCGGGGGCCATAGGTTTCACTAGTGGCTTCTCTCAAGAGCATAAGTATTTCTACGGTGGGTGAACAAATTACTGTTGAGCAACTGACATAATTGAGCATAGTTATGAGAATATCTAGGTATGATCATGTATATAGGCATCACGTCAGAGAGAAGTAGACCGACTCTTGCCTGCATCTACTACTATCACTCCACTCATCGACCGCTATCCAGCATGCATCTAGAGTATTAAGTTAATGAAAACAGAGTAACGCCTTAAGCAAGATGACATGATGTAGAGGAATAAATTCATGCAATATGATAAATACCCCATCTTGTTATCCTCAACGGCAACAATACAATACATGCCTTGCTGCCCCTACTGTCACTGGGAAAGGACACCGCAAGAGTGAACCCAAAGCTAAGCACTTCTCCCATTGCAAGAAAAACCAATCTAGTAGGCCAAACCAAACTGATAATTCGAAGAGACTTGCAAAAATAACCAATCACACATAAAAGAATTCAGAGAAGATTCAAATATTGTTCATAGATAATCTTGATCATAAACCCACAATTCATCGGTCTCAACAAACACACCGCAAAAAGAAGATTACATCGAATAGATCTCCACGAGAGAGGGGGAGAACATTGTATTGAGATCCAAAAAAGAGAGAAGAAGCCATCTAGCTACTAACTATGGACCCGAAGGTCTCAGGTAAACTACTCACACTTCATCGGAGAGGCTATGGTGATGATGTAGAAGCCCTCCGTGATCGAGTCCCCTTCCGGCGGAGCTCCGGAACAGGCCCCAAGATGGGATCTCGTGGATACAGAAAGTTGCGGCGGTGGAATTAGGTTTTTGGCTCCGTATCTGATCGTTTGGGGGTACGTAGGTATACATAGGAGGAAGGAGAACGACGGTGGAGCTTCGAGGGGCCCACGAGGCAGGGGGCGCGCCCTAAGGGGGGGCGCCCTCCACCCACGTGACCGCCTCGTGGCTTTCTTGACGGAGGGTCCAAGTCTCTTGGATCATATCTGATGAGAAAATCACGTTCCCGAAGGTTTCATTCCGTTTGGACTTCGTTTGATATTCTGTTTTTCTTCGAAACACTGAAATAGGCAAAAAAACAGCAATTCTGGGTTGGGCCTCCAGTTAATAGGTTAGTCCCAAAAGTAATATAAAAGTGGAAAATAAAGCCCAATATAGTCCAAAACAATAGATAATATAGCATGGAGCAATCAAAAATTATAGATACGTTGGAGACGTATCAAGCGTCGTCGTCGTGTTCATGGGGAGGCAACGGAATGCGTCATGTTCATGGGGAGGCAACGGAATGCATCGTGTTCATGGGGAGGCAACGGAATGTGTCATGTTCATCGGGAGGCAACGGAACGTGTGGGAGCCAACCGGCTGGGTCGGAACGGAATGCGTGGTCGTGTTCATCGGGAGGGCTTGGACGGAACAGGCAATGGAAACGTGGCCTGGTGTACCGCTGAACGGAGGAAACGGCCTTGTGTTCGACCGGCCACGTTCGAAACAGGATCCTGTTCATTGGGAGGGGTCTGGCGTACCGCAAAACGGAGGAAACGGACCTCCTACGGTCGAAACGGGGGTCCTGTTGATCAGGAGGGGTGTGGCGTACCGCAAAACGGACGACACGGACCTCCTACGGTCGAAACGGGGGTCCTGTAGATCGGGAGGGGTGTGGTGTACCGCAAAACGGACCTCCTACGGTCGAAACGGGGGTCCTGTTCATCGGGAGGGGTGTGGTGTACCGCAAAACGGGATTCCACGGGATACTATTCATCTCCACCATCGACCTCCTCCAGCCACCACGGGCTACCGTCGACCTCTTCCAGCCTCCACCGCGCGCTACTCCACCAGCTACTGTTCAACCATCCCTCCACCGTGTACTGTTGATCCAGCCCTCCGCACCACGGGGTCCTGTTCAACCACCCCTCCACGGGAACCCCTCCGCCGTCTACTGTTCATCCAGCCCTCCACACCACGGGGTCCTTTTCAAGCACCCCTCCACGGGCACCCCTCCACCGTCTACTGTTCATCCAGCCCTCCACCACACCACGGGGTCCTGTTCATCCAGAGGCAATGCCACCGCTCACTATTCATCCCCCCCCCCCCGCAACGCTAACTGTTCATCCCAGAGGCAGCATCGATCGGCTTCAGTTAGCAGAAGTAGTGAAGGAATCGCTCGATCGGGTTCAGTTAACAGCCATCGATTGATCGCTTGGGTTCAGTAACGCGTAGCTTGCAGTGCAATCGCTCGGGTTCAGTTAGAGCCCAACGCCTCGCTCGGGTTCAGTTGGAGCCAACGCCTCGCACACACGCGCATACGTGTACAAGAGAAACGCGCATCGCTCGGCCCCCGACCTCCCACCGTAACCGGGAACTCCCCGAAATTTTCCTCCCCCTCGCTTCTACCACGGTTTTTCCGTCATGGACGGCCCAAAGAATGTCATGCAGCTGCGTCTCCGGCCCGCCCAGGACGAAAAGCCCATTTTCTGTCATGATTTTTTGTCATAGAAGTAGGAGCCCAGCACATCTATGATGATACCAGGTTTTGTCACAATTATTGTCATAGAAGTGTCATATGTATGACAGAAAAAAAAATCGTTCGGCCCAAAATGTCACGGATGTGTCTTTTTCTTGTAGTGTCAAGATTCAAATACCGAGTCAATCAACCAAGAATGTACAGAACTAACAGACATATAAACACTTATAGAGTATATGGATCAATAATACCAACTAACATACATATGTCAGGCCGTTGTACTTTTTTTGGCTACAACAGCATCCTTTTTTTAGCCAGCATCTTGGCCTTTCCGATGCGTGCCACTTATGGTCCATCTATACTACTACTATTGCTGAATGCACATTCAGCCCGGTTGGCATATTTGTAGGTCTGGCACAGCAATCCAAATGAAATGTCTCCGAGTCTTATCAATTAATACAGACTTGTGCTCAAATAAAATTACAAACCAAAAAACAAAAAAAACAATTATCACATGATCTCTAAACCAAATGTTTGATTGATTACATGAACAGACAACACAAATGTTATTCAACTATGGAAAGAACATTTCACCTATGATTTACCAAGTAGGAATTTAATTTCCTTTTTTCCTTCAGGACCTTAACAATCTGGTCAGTCTCAGCTTGCTTCGTTTTGAAATCCACCAAATATTTAATGGTTGTCTTGAGTACTGCTTGTGATTGTGTTGTTTGCTTCCTCAACATGTCAACTTGATCTCTAAGTGCAGAAGCAGAATCTCTTTCTACCACGAGTTTAGCCTCTAGAGCATCAGCAGTTGGCAATTCATAATGCACGATTGGGCCGGTGCCACTGCTGTGGGATGATGCAACGTCCATGGGGACCTCGCTCTTTGATCTTGGGCTAACCTGTTTTGCCATTAAAGTTCCGATTGGATTCAGAAAAGTTGAAGTTAGCAAAACATCTCAACTGGGAGTTATAACAGCAAACCAGTTAAACAAACAAGGAATTAAAGAGTTTCAATTGGATGCTGAAAAGTAGTTATTAACATCATTGTAACCCGTTGTTGCAGCAGCAAAGCAGTTGAACAAACAAGTAGATATTTAAGTTAAGGCAAACAGGTAATTCTTAACAGTAAGTATCAAACACATAGATAGGCGCAGTCTACAATATGATTAACAGGCTGTGCCATTATGTAATCAGTAGCAAACTAAATTAAGCCAAGCAACGTAATTGAACAACTTTGCAATAAGTGGCTAACTAAAATTCCGAGAAGCAGGTAACTGAACTTACGCTAGTTCTTTGTACAGGCACACTGCAACTTCTTTTTCGCTTACAAGGTTGTACGAAGGAGTCCATGGCATCAATTGCTTGGATACGCAGTCCCAATACTTCTTTCCTCCTACACTGCATGGGTAAGTCGAATGGTTAATATGGTAAGATGGTGCGTCCTTGATACGTTATATGAGGACGTGTAGTCAGACTAGTTGTAGCCAAACACATCACACTGGCTTTTACTGTATATTTCATGCGATTACTTTTGGCATATCAAGATCTAAGCAATCTACAATAGGAAGAAAAGACTGGCATCCTTCACATTATTGGCGAACTCAGTTCATAGAAACAAGCAATTCAACCATTCTGTGGGTAAATCAAAAGAGCCACTGGAATATTTTTCACTATCCAATCATACACGCAAAAAGGGGCGACGCCACCATAGGGGCTGGTATGGGCGGCCGCCTCAGGTGGCTGGAAAGTGTGCACCTAGTTTGGGTCGTCCAGGTTGGCCCATGCTAGTTTTGTTCGTCCCAACGCACGAGCAGGCAATGTAAAAAAATGAAGAAAAATGTTTCAATTTGGATGGGCCAATAACATAAGTGCAAGGCAGGCCCTATAGCAGGCTCGCGGCCCAAACGAGCGCCTCCCATATTGATCGACAGCAGGAAAAATCCCAATTCATTCGCTCCAGCCTCCAGTCTGGTTCGCTCCTAACCTAGCCGCCGCTGGACAGACCGATGGAGCACTTCCTCGCACCCTCATTGGAGGGCGTTCGCCGGGCTTCAAGCGAATGGAAGGTCAAGAAGATGAAGATACAACCCTGGGTGTAGCCTGCGTGAGAGGCGGCGGCCGCAGCACGGTCATGGCATCAAGCTTGCGCAAACGGACAGTCGCAACTTGCAAGAGTAGCATGTGCAACGAGCAGGTACATCACATCCCTGATTATATCTAATTCAACTCTTCAATTTCTGGCCAATAGTTAAACCTGACGGTGTTGTAAAACTGCTTGTATGTAGGGAATCTATGAGAAAATGAAACCAATTTCTACTTATTTTATAACTCCTCCAATCAATACTGAACTGACTGAATCTGATGTATCTAATCAAGTTTCCGGTGCAAACATACAAGCTCATGTTGTTACTGAGCCTGAAGTGTCTAATGAACAGACTGCTAATGAAGGATTTGATGCAAGCATATAGTGTCTAATGAGAGATCTAATGCAAGCATTTTGCAAGCTCATTGAAGGATTTAGTGTCCAATGATGATCGACTATGTTGAGAGAGACAGAGATTTGCAGGCATTGATGACAAGCAAATTATAGTGCATTTTCATAGCTTGGGGAAACGTCGAGGCCTTCTACCAAAAAGTCCCCGTATCATGACAACATAGCATAAATACTTTTCTAATCTGTTGTTTGAAACTATTGGCATACTTGTGCAGGATAGATATATTGATATGCAGTTTGCGCATTGGTTATACGTGCAATTACATTCGACATTTTCAGCCAAAGAACGAATAATTCAAGCAGGTACAGACCATGTTTGTAGTCCTTGTACACCATGTTGCATTTTGTGTTTTTTGGTGCTTGCATCATTTAGTGTTATAATCTGAACTACTTTGGATCATTGGCTGGTTTTCAAAGTGCATGTAGCTTCACATTTCTCAAGTTATGTTGATTTCCGGAGTGCAAGTGCCTTCGTATTTTTTAAGTTAAATGTTCGCCCCTGGTAACTTGAATTCGTGGATCAGCCACTGCACACAAATCATACACGAATGCCAGTACGAATTAAATGAAATGCAGGGACTTACGCTAGCTCGTTGTACAGGCTCACTGCAGCTCTGCGTGCGCTTGGTATGTTCCATGTACAAGTCCATGTTACCACTTGCTTGGATGTGCAGGCCTTGTGCTCCTTGCATCCCCCTCTGCATTTTTGACACGGCGAATGGTTGATCAAATAAGAGGAATCGACCTTGATGTTGTACCGGAGGACAGATACTTACAAGGTTATATGGGTGTGCAGGATGTGTACCAGATCCCGTAGCGCCGTCATGCTTCGCTAAAAAATAGATTTGCTTATTTCAGATGATATCTCTAGAAGAAATAAGAGTTAAAGTCAGAGTTGCATAGGCGTGTAAGCTAAGAGAGCAGTGAAAGGGTATCCAAACATCGTCGGAACAGTGCACAAGGGAGTGATGTGTGGATACCTAGTTCGGGACGACGTTTGGGCATCCTCGCCTAGCTAGAGTCGGGTCACTTCAGAGCCATTGAGGGTGATGCGCTGGTGTTGGCTGGACGCGCACGGATGCAGATCTTGAGTGGCAGCGGAGCGCTACGATGCGGTGGACGAGACTGTTGGTGAAGCCCCAACAGCCTCGGGGGCACATGTGCGACGATGTGCTCGGTGAAGTAGCCCCGGTGAGCTGGGAGACGGCGTCGGTGAAGCGCACCTGATGCGGTGAAACTCGGTGTCTGTGAGGCACATCGGTTGCGACGGACCACCCGGTGCGGTGGACGAGGGCGTAGATGAGGTAGCTCCGGTGTGGTGGTGAAGCGCGACTGTCGTCTTCGTCATTGTCGTCCGGCACAGAGGTGGGGAACGGTGCGGAAAGAGACGAGACGAGGGGCGATCCGAGGGTTGGCGGCAAATTAGGGATTTGAGCAATCTGGGCGCGGAAGGGGACGGTTGAGAAGAGAGATTTTGCAGGGCTAGAATTGGGGCCGCGAGATATTTCAATCCGAAACGTGGAAGCGCGAACTTATATTGTCGTCATCCTTTTTTTGGGAGGGAGGGGTGGGTGGCTGGGTGCTACGCGTCCGTCCGACACACGCGACCACCCCGACAAGACTATGCTTCGGTGCCTTAAGGCACCTGCCTTTGTGTCCATAACATGTGGGCCCAACAGGTGGCTGGCCCACATGTCAGTGACCCAAAGGCAGTTGCCTTTAAGGCACCGAAGCAGCGTCCACCCCGACACGACCCTGGTCTGCTTGGTGCGCCTACATTTGAGAATGCAAATGAATCTTATTTCATTTGCAAACGAATATGTATGTATTACCATGCCCATGTTTTCCTTGCAATAATTAGTCATTCGAAATGAGATACTCCATCCGTTCACTTTTGTAAGTCGTTTCAGACAACTTAAAATGAACGGTTTTGCACATTGTCTGAAATGTCTTCAAGGTCTTATAGAAGTGAATAGAGGGAGTACTATAAATTAATTAATGAGGAGTTATTTGAAAAAAAATCGAAACGGTACCCACGCTAACGTGGATTAGAGTGTGTGTCACATAATTAGTTATTTGAATTAGAGTGTGTGTCACGTAGTTAGTTATTTGAATTAGAGTGTATGTCACGTAGAGATCTCCAATTCTAACGTGGAATTCGCATTTCATTGTATCCATGCTACTTTTTTAATACAAATTCATATGTATATGATGAACACCATGGTAGTGAGAAAACTTTTGGATGGATTCAAACATATGAACTACAAAATAGCACAACAAACTGAGTCAATGTCAACTTTTTGAAACTTAGTATGGCACGAATTCGAAATAATTACCCGTATGCCTGGTCCTCGGTTCAAATCTTACAATGTACACCGAATTGAAACATCGATATTAAGTCTCGTACTATGTACATTCAAATGTTGTTTTTAGCCCCCCCCCCCCAAACGCTACATACTTCCTGTATCGGTCAATCTTCCTCTCCTAAACACCTTAGGAAGCTATTGGTTTCCAACACACGTTCATTCTTTCTCTCCATGTTTCGATCTCTAAGTCTCTCAACTACACAGCCCCTTTTTCCACTCTATTACCAAATGTATTTACCTCACACACCCGCCATTGCACCCCATGCCGAGCTCTCTCTCCCCCCCCTCTCCCTCTCACCCTCTCGCGCTAAATACATGCATTGCCTATCTAGCCCCCCAACCTCTCGTGCGCACACACGCGCGTTGTGTATCTAGGTCACTCCCTCGAGACTGACTCACTCTTTCTTCCGCACGGCGGGCCACACTCGCTCAATCTCGCTCTCTTTATCTGAGTCTCGTTTACCTCGTTTTCTTTCACACACAAATGATATATCTCCTTGTTCGGGCCTCGATCGACACACTCTATACTCTCTCACACAGATTGTCTATCTAGGTCAATCCATCCAAGCCGCCGCCACTCTTTCGACCTCATGGTGGGCCACGCTCACTCAATCTCTCTCTCTCTCTCTCTCTCTCTCTCTCTCTCTTTCTCTCTCTTTGTATGTCTCGATTGACCTCGCTCTTTCTCAGGCAAAAACGATATATCACCATGTTTGAGCCCAATTCGACCTATTCACATTGTATACTCTCTCACGCACATCGTCTATCTAGGTCACTCTCTCCAACCCGTCTCACTCTTTCGATCGCACGGCGACCCTATGTGATCGGTTGACCTTGCTTCCTCCCACGCACAAAATATATCTACACGTCTGTGACTGGATCATCTCTCAAGCTCTATCTTACATCCCTCACCCTTGCCAAAAAGCTCAATCGGATAATATCTCTCCAAAGCATATATATTTGTTCAATGAATGTCGGGCCACACTCACTTTGTCTCTCTATCTATATGTCTCTCGATTGACCTCGCTTTCTCACACCGTATCTTCCACGCGTTGAAGCTACTACCTCTCCATTCCTCGCAAAGTCGGAGCTATTTACATTGTGAGGGGCACTCCAACCTTGGATTAATTTGTGTAGGCATTTATTCCGGTCGGTTTAGATTATATTTTCGTAGCATTCGGCCCACAACTACTCCAAACACCGTTGCAACCCACGCAACTTCCCTACTTGATTTCCCTCTGGCTCGGTCATCGCTCTCTCGCACGTCCTTTCTCGCCTTCAACGTCGCACCATGGTATTATTGAAAAAACTATGTTGTTCTCTTTAATTATTATAAATAAGCTACAAAACTACACACCGATAGTCCACTTGGAATGGAACAAATTTCGACCCACAAATTAAAGTGCTACAAACTACACACCGAGGGGCCCACGCGTCATGAAACAAATTTGGACCCATATACAAATTAAAAAATAAAGGACAAGGATCGAACATGCAACCGGGCCTTCAAGCCGCACGACAATAGGCAACATACGTAGAATAGCAATGTTTGTTGTACCCCCTTTGTTCACGTAATGTTTTTATATTACCACAGCCTAATTAATGGATAACATGTAATATTATTTTTAGTACTATTCGCCTTCACTTACTGGTGGGTTCTATGTGTGCTCTCTCTCTCTCTCTCTCTCTCTCTCTCTCTCTCTCTCTCCTCCCCTTCTGCGTTTAGACGCACGGGCAAACCAGAAGAACTCGCGGGCGATGTTGCCGTTGACCATATCTGGACGCGTTCACAAGTCACGGCACCAGTTTCACGTACTAGCAGCACTAGTCAGTGTGTACGTGCAATGCACGTTAACTTGGAAGTATATTAAGTGCATGCGGATATTAACTACTAGGATATTATTTGTGTGTTGTCATGTGATTAGCACTATTTTTGGCATGAAATTAACTGCACGCTAAACATGTTGAGCGCTCGACATTGAAGCAGTCTAGGTCGTTGGATGACAAGGAATACATGTGGCTTGATGATGTTTTATATTTAATTTGATACAGCTCTAGCAGAACATTCAATCGATCAAACCATACATTTCGTTCAGTCTAACTCCGACTTTAAATTATACGACGATCGATATAAAATAAACGGAAATGATAAACATTCGGATTTTAAGCATGGCAATCCGAACGTTTTTCATGGCAAATTTAGATTACGCGGCGGCGGCGGGGGCGTCTCGCGGTGGGAGGCGGCTCCTCTGCCGTGCTCTGTGTGTCGTCGGGCCACTGACCGACGGTGACGGTGACGTCTTGCGCCGTTGTTGGCGTACTCCTGGACGTTGGCCTAGCTTCAAGGAAGGCCAAATGTTCTGGACTTTGGAGCGAGTCAACTGGCGGGAGGAGGCGACTGACGTTGGTGCAAGGAAGCGGTCGACGGCGGCCATCCATGCCGCCGAGGGGGGCACTGGCACCCGCACGGGGACAGGCGCTGTCAATGGCGCGGTGGAGACATTCGTGTGCATGGGCACCGGCACGGGCGCACACGTCAGTGCATGCGCAGGCGCATGCGCTGGCAGGTGCACGGGCACCGGCACGGGCGTGCGCGTTAGTGCACGCGCAGGCGCATGCGCTGGCAGGTGCACGGGCGTGTGAAAGTCGGCGGGGACCTCGTGGAACCCCGTGGGATCAAGCTCGGCGACAATGTGTGGCTCCCAACCCATCAATGCCACGGGGATGGGCGCTGGCGCAGTCGGGGCAATGGGAGTCGGAACGGGAGCGAGGACAGGCGCGGCATCTTCCTGCAAGGCCGGTTCAAGCTCGTCCCAAAGCGCCTTATGTTCTTGAGACTCCAGCTGGGTGTCTTCCTCAAGAAACAGGAACACTAAGGTAAGACCATCGTGATGCGGCATGGCATACGTTTAGGTCAGGCTAGTTGGAGGTAGACGACAGGAGAATCGGAGAGGAAGGGAGAGGATTGTAGCGATACCGGGTAGTGCGGGGTTGATTTTAAACTACGGCACCGGCGACATTAAAAGTGGGAGCAGTTGGGACGACGGTGGGCGGCGGAGCCTGGTCAAAGGGCTCGCCTCCCGGTGAGCCTGCACAACAGTCTGCTCGCACGCCTCCCTGACAGCCGGCGCAGCGGTCTGCTCGCACGCCTCCCGTTGAATCACACGCTTGCTCGGACGGCACCTGCCGATGAGAAGCGGGGACTCGTGGCGGCACGTAAACGCCCACGGTTTCAATACTGAAAGCGTTCGCCTTAACGTGACAGGTCTTTGTTCCAAAATACCTTGGCTCTTCATTTGTGCAACTTGTCATAAGCAGCTTGTCTCAAATTGAAGAAAAACTTACGAAGTAATATTTGTGCCATATCACGTGACCATGCTTAGTTTCAAGAATTTATGCTCACTTTTGGATTTTTTGAAATTTAAGATCCAGGATTCGAAACAATATCATAACCTGCATCATGCAATAAATTTTTGAGCCGTACATCTGTCCTGTTGTATTTCTTAAGAAAGGATTTGGTCAACCATTTTGCTTAGTTAGACTTCAGACAAGTTATATATGCAGAGTAAAAGGACAATCCCTCCGTACCAGTGCATTGCCTGATATATTAACTCAAGTACTAGGCACGAACAAACGGGCTCAAGTTTGTGCTCATCCTGGTGTAGTAGTAGTAGTACTAGGCAATGCAGTTGACGGGTGACCTTGACGAGCGACGGCCGAGGGAATTGAACCGTGCTCGGCACGTAACGTTGTCTAGTTACTAAATCATCCCTCCGTTGTTCATCGGTAGTCATTATGGATCGGGGACATGAGGGGAATTTCCTAGGGCTGGAATTCTAGTCGCCAGATATTTCATCTTGAAACGCTGAGGCTCGACTGGTTGGGGTTGCCTAATGTGCGTACCACGCACGCCACCGAAGGACACAGCCGTTTTTTTAGGATCAACATGAGCCAAGGTCTGGATGGTACGCCGTTGGGTCCTACCATTCGAGAATACGAAAGGAACCTTTTAAATTGCCGAACGAATCTATGTGTATTACAATACCCGTATTTTCCTTGCAAATACTAATCTCAACGTGGTAATTGATTTATGACGAGTTGTTGAATTAGAGTGAGTTTGTGATATAGTGATCTCAATGTGGATTTCACATTTCATGGTATCCCTAGTAAGTTTTCCAATGCAAATTCAAATTTAAAAGATGAACAATATGGAGGTGAGAAAACTTTGCATGTATCAAGCATATGACCACACACACACACAGAGACACACATGCACGAACACAACAACAATCCTATAAGTATAGTGCATCTATTTTTCCAAACCATGCATGTATGACACGAATTCAAAAATACTCCTTCTATTCCTAAATATTAGTCTTTTAGAGAGTTCAACAAGTGACTACATACGGAGCAAAATGAGTGAATCTAGACTCTAAAATATGTCCATATACATCTGTATGTGCCAGTCCATTTGAAGCCTCTAAAAAGACTAATATTTAGGAATGAAGGGAGTAAAATGTAAGACATCCATGGTCCTCGGTTCAATATTTAAAATGAACATGAAACTGAAACATGAATATTAAGTCTAGTACTACAGTACATGCAAATGTTGTGTTTAGGCGGAGCTATGATTGTCGGGGGTCAACCCTTCGACCTTAGATAAAATTGTGGAGCTCTGTTTAGGGTTGTTTAGATTATATTTGTCCCCACCCTCCCAACCATCGATTGGTTGTGCACCCCCACCCCTCCTCCCCGGGAAAATATCATGTGCCCCCATACCTTAGATGCTATATGCCAATACGAGTTTCTTGGAGCTTGTAGATCTGAGATATAGCAGCTCACATGATGTGTATTAATATTTTTGCAGGAAACCTTGATGAGTTTGAGAATTGCACACAATTTGTACAAAAAACTACTTAGATGCCCTTTGATCCCATATCCAACGACCTCGAAGCTCGTATCACCGTAGCATCTAAGATGAAGGAGGACATCATATTCTCCTGTATGTAAGAATATCATGTGCTACCATACCTTAGATGCTTTGGTGATACAAGCTCTTCGGAGGTGTTGGATTTGTGACCCAACACCTCCTCGGTGGTTCGAATGGTTTTTTGTAGAAAAGCCCCAAAAGAGTTCAGCCACTGCTTACAAGCACAAAGACTGCTCAGATGCCATTGGATCTCATATCAAACGACCTCCAAGCTCGTATCACCATAGCATCCAAGCTGCGATAGCACCTTATGTTTTCTCGCACGGGAGAGTATGAGGTGCTCCCGCACCGTAGATTCTATGGTGATACGAGTTCACTGAGATCTAATGGCCCACAGTAGGAGGTTTGAATGTTTTTGCAATATACGGCTGATAGAGTTTGGGAAATGCGCAAAAAGTACAAGTACTACGCATGTGCCATCTGATCACTGATCATACGACCTAGATGCTCATATCACCGTAGCGGGTAATTAAGCTACGGGGAGCACCTAATATGAGCACCGCGGAGTCGTTGGATCGAAGATGCAGCGGCACACACGAGGCCTGAATGTTTTATTTGCAAAAAAAACCTTTGGAGAGTTTGGAAATTGCGCATAATTACAAAGACTACTCCCAAGCCATTGGATCTCACTTCCAACGGTGTAAAAACTCGTATCACCATAGTATCTAAGTTGCAGGGTGGATGTGATATTCTATGCCGCTTTCATTTTTGTTCGTAAACTTACAAAATACGTGTAACTCGTGTCGTTACTTGTCTAACCGTGCAAAGTGTTTGTTCAAAAAAACCATCCTATACTGAAATATCGGAACAACACATGGGGGTCCCACTTGTCATTAATCAAATTTGGACCTAAAACTAACAAATCTGAAAGACGAGATTCGAACTGGCAACCTGGACTACAAAGCGTAAGTCGATAGCCTGAAAAAATGAACGGTTGTTGGCTTTGTCCCATAACTTGATTTTATACAGTACTTGCGTTGAGTAGAGTAGAGGGAGTGCCTCGTCAACACGTGCATGACCGTTGTCTCACTTACTGGTGGGTCCCAGGTCTGCGATCTCAATCTCTCTTCTCTCCATCGTCTAACCTTTGCACGGGCACACACGAAGAGTGGCGCTAGCTTGCCGTCGTGTTATTACAACTAAAAAAAGCTTGGAAAATAGAAGAATCACCTAGAACAAGAGATGTTGTGGCTGGTCGAGACAGAGCTAACCACATCTATCCTTCGTGCCACGTTTGCATGATGAAGCTGTGTGGCTAGTGGGATGTTTTCGACGGACTGGCTGGGTCCCGAGGTCGAACCATAGGTACTATGTCTGATACAGTATATTTTTACACGCACATTTTTCCTCCATGCCGAGACATGGCACACCCTACCGCGCGGTTTCGGTGTCCTCCTGGGTGGTGCACGCATATATTCTTCCTGATGTGGGATGCCCTACCGCGCGTTTTTTGGGTCCTCCTCGGTCGTAGCGCCGAAGCAAGTAAATGAGTCGTCAAATCACAAAAGACCACCTTTCCCGCCGAGTACATCAGTGAAGCACGGTGGCTAGCTAGTTGGGCTAGTTCGGCCGATTAGCTAGGCCGCCGCCACATTTGTTTTTTCACCCCTTTTTTATCTACTTGCGTGCAGGTAAATTTAAATATCCACCACGGCGTTGCTCTGGCGTTTGGGTGCGGCAGGATTTTTTATTTTTTGATTGACGGGAGCAGGCGCGGTAGGATTTTTAATTTTTTGATTGACGGGAGCAGGGGCGGCAGCAATTAGTCACGATGACTCAGCCTATAAAAATCCACTACTCCCTGATGTGAGAAGTCGTCGAGTGGTGTTTTACCGTGGTGAAAACCAAAAGATTCCACGCTCCCTCCGCCTTCCCGTAGATTGCATTGCCTTTCAGCTGTTTCGCCCCCTTTGCATCCTCTCCTCATTGCTTCTACTGGTGCCATGGCGGCACAGCAGATCACGGAGTCTGAGGTGAGGCGCCTGACACAGGAGCTCCATGCCAAGGATGTGGAGCTCAGGGCCAAGGACGTGGAGCTCCGTGAGCTGAAGGAGGAGAGGAGTGCCATGCTCCTCTGTTATGTGCAGGAGTTCATGGAGCTTCAAAAGCGGCAGGCGTCCACCACAAAGATGCTCGAGGCGTCGGCGGCGTTGCTGCAGAAAGCGGGAGATACGATAGGCCGTCAGGGGAGCCGGCTGGAGCGCGAGCGGGCCGATCGTGACGAGGTCCAGGATCGCCTCAGCCACTTGGTGAATTAAGTTGCCACGCACGTGTTGCGGCTGCGCGATGCCTACCGTCGTGCCAGCGCGACGATGCCGGCCGTCGGGCTAAACCCGTTCGACCACCCGGTCGACTTCAATGAGTTGCGGCTTCCTGACCTAGTGTCCTTCATCACCTATATCTCCGAGGAGCTGAGCCGTCTCCGCGCGATGGTGGGGGCTGAGCTGGAGAAGGAGGGGTTGCGGGCTGCCGTCGCCATTGCCGGGCGAATCCTTCCAGGGCTTCGTCACCGGACTCCATTCGTGCCATTGGACGCCGTCTTTGACGAGCTGGCTCCCGTCGACCGGGAGCGGGCTCTGTAGGCAGTTGCACCCTGCATCACCAACATCGTGTGCCTCGAGAAGTAGAGGGACTTCGGAGGTGTTTAGGCACCCTCTGCATGGGCATGTCCATGTCTCAGCGCAACATGACCGTTGGATCAAACTCAGACGGTGCAGATCAGTCACTATAGCACAAAGCGTGTGGGTGTGTTTGGTTGCATTCTCATCTTAATATAGTTGTTTCCTCTTCGTGTATTTTTGTCAACCTACTAGTGTGGACTCATGCACCCTTCATGCACTCTGCCAAACACCCAAAAGTGGGTCGAGAAGGGAAATTTTGCTCCCATCCCGTGCACCCTTCATACACCCTGCCTAACACTATCCGTGCTTCATATGGTTCATGTTTCGTGGAGTACTGTAGCACCGTACTCTCCGTGCGCTGTGGACCTAGTTCTGTTAACATTGATCTCACTGTTCATTCTCGACCGGACAGTCTAAAAAGCGGTACTATGTTACATATAGGAGTAGTTGACATGCGCACAACATCATTTGTTATCGTCATATTGTACTACACTAGCAACAAGATTGTGTAGTACTGACGTATGAACCACTGCACATGCCTAGTAGTAGGAGCACTGTGTATGTTCAAGTGGCTGTCATGTTTCGCACTCCTCCGTCGTAAGAGTGGAAACGCTTGCTGTAATCATTTTTTCTTCAGAAAAACTGTGGACACGCTCTACCGTGCGGATCCTCCTCCAGCCATGCACTAAATTACTCCGTAGTAGAGTGACGGTAGAGTACCCCGATCGAACCGCTGCAGTAATGCCCAATGAGCCATCAAATCACAAAACCCCCTCCTTTCCCAAATCTAACACAAGTTAAGAGGGTATATTTGCCTCAGTAACTTGTGTTATGGATATTGCATGTAATCCCTCTGCTCTCATGCCTTTGAAGACATGTTCTAGTGTCTTTGTTCACTCATTTTTGTGCGTATATGTAGTCATATATGGAGTATAATATCGAAAATCATCTTATATTTCTGAACGGAGGTAGTAATAAAATATGGTTTCTGTATGAATTAGAACCAGGTCCGCGGTGGAGATGAAGTTCTCAAAGTCATGCCATGTGAACTAGAAGACCTGATGATGAGTTCTACTGCTGAACTATCCAGCTGCTCTGTCCTTGTCGCCACGTGTCCTGAACTAGTGTTTTCCTGTAGCATTGTTGTCACGCGTGTTCTCGAGGATGTACTTGACCACAGCAATTTCCTGGTTGTGCCTTCGATTACGAAGGGTGTGGTTCTTGTAAAGCTTCCCAACAAATCTGATGCGGCATGTCTTCATCATCATGTTTATGAGTGGAAAGACCACTCTGTTAGGTTCTCCAAGGTTAACAAGATGGTGATGGTGCATGTAGACATCTCACACGAAGTCCATGGCCTAGTCAGTTATGCGGGGTTCATCCCGTAGGTCGGTGGCAAGAAATAGTCTGCAGAGTTTAGTTCGTGCAACTTTGCTTGTCTGTAGTAAGTACTATTGTTCAGTACTTGATTTGTGTTTGTGAACCCTGTATTGTTTATTAGTACTGCCGCTTTTGGTGTGTGGTCAGTCCTGAGAACGGTCTATGTTAATGTCTGTCCACTCAATTCAGTCTGTATATTTTGAAGTATCCAGATCATATTTTTTGTGAGGACGGTATATCAATTATGGTTACACTCCAATATCTGTATGCATTGCTGGGTTTATCGCACCCACCAGGGTTTCCAGTCCCATGGATGTTCGGTCCATATGATTTGTCACGACCTTTGGACTGTCCTGCTTGTGGGAGTAGGCGGGGCCCCTGCATGCCACGCGTAGTTGGACGATCAATCTTTTGTTTAGTACTTCAACATAGTGATTTCCTGGTAAGGATTCACTCGTGTCACATCAAGTAAATCTTATTGATTTACTGTCTAAATCTTATTGATTTAATGTCATGTTTTCTTTCTTTTCCTGCAATTTTACGATGCAGGTTTTGCCATGTGACATTCATCACAGAATAAACCGTTTGGTTTGCTCTACGATGGCTATTTTTGCAGGTTTCACTTCTTATGTCATGTTAGTAACGAAGGCACTGTCCATCACTTATATTACTGGAAAAAAATGGATCAGTCTGTTGTCTGAGTACAAGCTGAATCCCTATGATGAACTGCAGCTTGGTTTAACAAAAACGCCACAATTAGTCCTTCTCGCGTTTAAAAGAAATGAAGAATAAAACTGGATCACGATCACGGATCCTAGTCAAGTTAGAAAGCTGATCATAGCAGACCAGACATGGTCGCCGCTGTCTCGCACAGATCGAGCACCGGCAGTTGTCTAGCACTGACAGCGGCAGCAACTCAGTCTGATCCAGCTGAGGATTGGGCACCGACCGTGTCAGCGGATCAGCCTAATCTACCGGAGGATCAGGCATCGACACCGGCACCTGCTTCGACACCGGCCCCAGCTCTACAAGGAGCACCATCTCCGGCAGCAGCAGCGGCTTCGGCGCCTGCACCAACACTTGCACTTGCATCTGCTCCGGCCCGTGTAGTTGCACCGGCAACAGACTGGGCTGCAGTTCGCACTTCATATACCAAAGTCCTTACAAAAACCGACATGTCCACTGATGACCCACAATTATAGGGGATCTATCGTAGTCCTTTCGATAAGTAAGAGTGTCGAACCCAACGAGGAGCAGAAGGAAATGATAAGCGGTTTTCAGCAAGGTATTCTCTTTAAGTACTGAAATAAGTGGTAACAGATAGTTTTGTGATAAGGTAAATTGTAATGAGCAACAAGTAACAAAAGTAAATAAAGTGCGGCAAGGTGGCCCAATCCTTTTTGTAGCAAAGGACAAGCCTGGACAAACTCTTATAATAGGAAAAGCGCACCCGAGGACACATGGGAATATCGTCAAGCTATTTTTCATCACGTTCATATGATTCCCGTTCGGTACTTTGATAATTTGATATGTGGGTGGACCGGTGCTTGGGTGTTGTTCTTACTTGAACAAGCATCCCACTTATGATTAACCTCTATTGCAAGCATCCGCAACTACAACAAAAGTATTAAGGTAAACCTAACCATAGCCTGAAACATATGGATCCAAATCAGCCCCTTACGAAGCAATGCATAAACTAGGGTTTAAGCTTCTGTCACTCTAGCAACCCATCATCTACTTATTACTTCCCAATGCCTTCCTCTAGGCCCAAATAATGGCAAAGTGTTATGTAGTCGACGTTCACATAACACCACTAGAGGCTAGACAACATACATCTCATCAAAATATCGAACGAATACCAAATTCACATGACTACTAATAGCAAGACTTCTCCCTTGTCCTTAGGAACAAACGTAACTACTCACAAAGCATATTCATGTTCATAATCAGAGGGGTAATAATATGCATAAAGGATCTAAACAAATGATCTTCCACCAAATAAACCAACTAGCATCAACTACAAGGAGGAATCAACACTACTAGCAACCTACTAGCACCAATCCCGGACTTAGAGACAAGAATTGGATACAAGAGATGAACTAGGGTTTGGAGATGAGATGGTGCTGGTGAAGATGTTCATAGAGATTTCCCTCTCCCGATGAGAGGAGCATTGGTGATGATGATGGTTATGATTTCCCCCTCCCGGAGGGAAGTGTCCCCGGCAGAACAGCTCTGCCGGAGCCCTAGATTGGTTCCGCTAGGTTCCGCCTCGTGGCGGCGGAGTCTCGTCCCGCAAGATTGCTTTTTGTTTTTTTCTTGACGAAAGACTTCATATAGCAGAAGATGGGTGTCGGAGACCAACCAGGGGGCCCACGAGGTAGGGGGCGCGCCCCAACCCTCGTGAGCAGGGTGTGGGCCCCCTGGCCTTCATCTTTGGCGAGGATTTTTCTTTATTTATTATAAGATATTCCTTGGAGTTTCAGGACTTTTGGAGTTGCGCAGAATTGGTCTCTAATATTTGCTCCTTTTCCAGACCAGAATTCCAGCTGCCGGCATTCTCCCTCCCTATGTAAACCTTGTAAAATAAGAGAGAATAGCCATAAGTATTGTGACATAATGTGAAGTAACAGCCCATAATGCAATAAGTATCTATATAAAAGCATGATGCAAAATGGACGTATCATCCACCTTCTTGGTAAGCATTGGCCGCCCAAGTGCTTCGTTCTTTTTTTTCATGTTGTTTCACATGATTCACTATGTTGATCTAACTGTTTGGGTATGTCTTCTTGTTTGCAAACAGAGAATTCCTAGAGCAATGAGGGAGTCGTTCAACAATCCGGGTGACCGCGGCCAAGTTTCTCTTACCATGCGCAGCCTTAGTGTGAATGAACCTGCTCAATATACCGTAAGTACAAAGGATGGTCGCATGATGATTGATGCTAAAGGATGGTCAAGGTTCAAATCTAAATCATATCTTGCGGTAGGGGATGATGTCAAAATCGAAATTTCTCGGCAAGGAGAGCTGGTCCAAATCAACTTTGAAATTGTTCAGTAGCAGCACGCAACTGCTGAACTGATCTATCCTCTGAGAGATTTTGATGTAATAATCTGGCATGGTGAAACAAGTGTCCTGTGTGTATAAGTAGTACGACAGTATTATTTATCACATGGTATATCGTTGATAGAATTGCAACTCTGATTGCTGGTTAGGAACTATCGTTCGATTTCATTCCAACAGTTGTCGTGCTTTATTCAATTTTGTGTATTCGCCTTGCGACAGCATCTAAAACCAGCGTCGTACGATCGCTTGCAATAAGAAAGCGCTGAGGTAGAACACATGGGCCCCCAAACATGCAGGGTCGGCCTGCGGCCCAAAGTCTAGAACCGTGAGCCTATCTGAGTATTATATTCTCAGCTGAACCCCCATAAAAAAAGCTGAACCCCCATAATGCCCGTGCATTGCAGAGGGAGTATATTTCTTGGCAAGGTGAGCCTGTGATATAAAAGATTTTTATATTTCTTTACAGAGGGAGTATCTCTCTGTCAAAAAATATATTTATGTGTAAATAGTTACTCATGTCTTTCTACTTCCTTTCGCTGATATGTGGGGCAACCGGCAACGGGGTCCACGTGCCATATGCACAAATTAGAGTGCACAACTTCATGGTAGACACACCTCGGTCGTAGCGCCGCAGTAATGCCCAATGAGACGTCAAATCACAACCCCCCCCTTTCCAGCTTTAGCAGTAAGCTGGACGGACGAAGCGGCAATATTTCACTGGGCCTGAATCCCCTTCTCCTTCATCTGCTTGTTCAGAGAAAACCCCCTCTCAGCGATTGCATAGGGTTTTCTCATGGAGAACCAGGTATGAATTCTTCATCCATCCCCGATAAATCCAAGTCCCTTGGTCGCAGGTAATCCTAGGATGGCAGCTGACGCCGTTGATGCATTTTTCTTCCTACTGAATCTAGTGTGTTTAATTTGTAGTGCCCAAAGTGCGAGTACCCTACAGGTTTCTGCTCCCTCGGCGAGACACCACACTTGTTCCTTCTCATCCTAACACAGCATTTTGAAACGCGCACAGTATGTTCCTAGAATCCTCTTTTCTATCCAGGAGGGTGGGGGTTTTTTGAACATGCTGTGTTCTCATATTATTTTTCCTGCAGTGTATTATTTGCTCTACCAGAACACATGTACTCAAGATGCTCGGCCTTGCCATAACTGAATACACTAGTTTAATGGTCACAGTGAAGACAAGCCATGGATATAAGTTCCGAGTTGGGTTCATGAACTAAGAAGATCACTGCTTTTTTTATGGCCGAACTTGGATAAACTTTCTCAAGTGTTACGGACTGAAAGTTGGCGCACGAATGTTGATAGAAATAGCAGAACCCGGTCTCATCTTCACTGCGATCTTCCACCCCGACATCATTACAATTGTTCATCCACGTCAGTTTTGTATCTGGTTCTTGCTTGTTGCCTCGATTACTTCTTAATCCACCTATTCTTTCTAACTAATCACAATTTAACTTTAGAAGTAGCAACAAATCTCTCACGAAGATGCTACTTCTAACTAATATTTTCTTATAATTGGTGGCACGTGTAGGTTTTTTCAGAGTTAAGCAGTCTGCTCGTTTGTTACTCTGTAATAACTCGATTGTTACTAATGGCACTGAAGTTGACTGGAACGACATCCACAAGTTCCTACACTTTATTGATCGTCTTGAGGTCCTTGTGGGGCGTTTCAATGGTGGAAGGCCAAGTGGGATATGTGTGCCACTGCTGCACTCGTTGAACAGGTCCAACTGTGTCGAGAAACTTATGGTACAAGCTATTTTCTATTATATATGTTGTTCATAAACTATTGCTTATACACAGTTTTACAGTTGTGATCTTCTTGACACAGGAACTGCCGAGTTCTATTGTTCCTATACAGATGCCTGACCATGGTCGGGTCAGACTTGCGCTTGGTCACAACATGATGTTTATGTCAACCTACTCAATTCCCCTTGGAGGTGAAAAGATACTTATTCATGGGTGGTCTCAAATAATGAAGGCCCGTCCATCTTGGAGAATAGGACAGAAGATTATGTTCATGCTTTTCCATGGCTCTAAAGCGAATATCCTGTTTATTGACCACGTTGCGAGATGAAGCCGCTTTCAGAAGGTTGTGGATGTGCGGGGTGGCGCCTGGGCCTTGTCCTGGGGCTTGGCGGCCTCACCCTTGGTTAACTGTAGGCAAAGTAGCATTGTTCGAGGCATGCTTTGTACGGTTGAACCTGTATAAGTACTCATACTGCTTTCAGCTTTGGTTGTTAAGTGCCCCTACTGGTTTCAATTAAGGTTGTTAAGTACTCCTGCTGCTTTTAGAGTCTGTCGTGTTTCTTCAGTCATGTCTTCCTCCAGCCGCCAAAACCAAATCAGCGCCAGCGGGGCCGCTTGCTTCCGCCTCCCACGGCTGGCTGCGCCTCAGCGCACGCATCGCCACCCCACCGTCTCCTAAATTGTTAACGTCGACGTCCTTCACGCGCTTTGGTGCGCTCGCCGCGGTGCCGCCCTCTCGCGTTGTCAACATGGTCAACAAACAACAGGAATCGGCAGAAGTACGTGGAGAGGATGATAGTAGGGGCCAACCACGTCAGCGCATGGAAAAATAAAATGCTTCCTCCTAGTGTTTTCCTGACATCTGGGACCCACGACATTGTGAGCGTATATAGTAAATAGACAAGAGAACAGCACAAGATCGGCTGACACCTGGGACGTAGCTACTCGAGCAGTATTTTTTTTGTTTGGTATTGTTGAGACGGAGTAGGGTTTTGAAGGAAATATGCCCTAGAGGCAATAATAAAGTTATTATTTATTTCCTTATATCATGATAAATGTTTATTATTCATGCTAGAATTGTATTAACTGGAAACATAATACATGTGTGAATACATAGACAAAACAGAGTGTCACTAGTATGCCTCTACTTGACTAGCTCATTAATCAAAGATGGTTATGTTTCCTAACCATGAACAAAGAGTTGTTATTTGATTAATGGGATCACATCATTAGTTGAATGATCTGATTGACATGACCCATTCCATTAGCTTAGCACCCGATCGTTTAGTATGTTGCTATTGCTTTCTTCATGACTTATACATGTTCCTTTGACTATGAGATTATGCAACTCCCGTTTGCCGGAGGAACACTTTGAGTGCTACCAAACGTCACAACGTAACTGGGTGATTATAAAGGAGTACTACAGGTGTCACCAAAGGTAGATGTTGGGTTGGCGTATTTCGAGATTAGGATTTGTCACTCCGATCGTCGGAGAGGTATCTCTGGGCCCTCTCGGTAATGCACATCACTTAAGCCTTGCAAGCATTGCAACTAATGAGTTAGTTGCGGGATGATGTACTACGGAACGAATAAAGAGACTTGCCGGTAACGAGATTGAACTAGGTATTGGATACCGACGATCGAATCTCGGGCAAGTAACATACCGATGACAAAGGGAACAACGTATGTTGTTATGCGGTCTGACCGATAAAGATCTTCGCAGAATATGTAGGAGCCAATATGGGCATCCAGGTCCCGCTATTGGTTGTTGACCGGAGACGTGTCTCGGTCATGTCTACATTGTTCTCGAACCGTAGGGTCCGCACGCTTAAGGTTTCGATGACAGTTATATAATGAGTTTATGAGTTTTGATGTACCGAAGGAGTTCGGAGTCTCGGATGGGATCGGTGACATGACGAGGAGTCTCGAAATGGTCGAGACGTAAAGATCGATATATTGGACGACTATATTCGGACATCGGAAGGGTTCTGAGTGGTTCGGGTATTTTCGAAGGTACCGGGGAGTTACGGGAATACGGGGAAGAGTATTGGGCCTTACTGGGCCTTAGTGGGAAGGAGCCAGGAGGTGGCACACGCCCCTCCCAAGCCCAGTCCGAATTGGACAAGGGGTTTGGGGGCGCGGCCCCCTCTCCCTTACTTCTCCTCTCCCCTCCTTTCCCCCCTTCTCCTAGTTGGACTAGGAAAGGTGGAATCCTACTCCCGGTGGGAGTAGGACTCCCCTTGGCGCGCCCAAACCAGGCCGGCCGCCCCTCCCCCTTGCTCCTTTATATACGGGGGCAGGGGCACCCTAGAACACACAAGTTGATCTTCGTGATCGTTCCTTAGCCGTGTGCGGTGCTCCCCTCCACCATATTCCACCTCGGTCATATTATAGCGGTGCTTAGGCGAAGCCCTGCGACAGTAGAACATCAAGATCGTCACCACGCCGTCGTGCTGACGGAACTCCTCCCTGACGCTTTGCTGGATTGGAGCCCGGGGATCGTCATCGAGCTGAACGTGTGCCAAGAACTCGGAGGTACCGGAGTAACGGTGCTTGGATCGGTCGGATCGTGAAGACGTACGACTACATCAACCGCGTTGATATAACGCTTCCGCTTTCGGTCTACGAGGGTACGTAGACAACACTCTCCCCTCTTGTTGCTATGCATCACCATGATCTTGCGTGTGCGTAGGAAAATTTTGAAATTACTACGTTCCCCAACAGGTTTGAACTGGGTTGTGGCCCGTCTAGCCCAGGCTTATATTTTAAATTCACCATGTGACCAGCCCAGCTATTTTTTCTTTGTGAAAATGAGCCCAGTTTATTTTTTCTGAAGAATACCCAATCCAGGCCTACTTATTTTTCTACGCCCTAATGGGTTGCAACTCTTTCGAGACGCCTCCAAATCTTGAAAGTAATATGAAATGGTTGTAAATATAAAAACAGATGACAAATTGGCAATTACTTTATAATTTCTGAATTTTTTCACATTTTCAGATTCCTATTTCACTAGGCATTAACCTAATTTAAATATATCTTTAAAGTATTTTCAATCTGGCTCGACATTTCGGTATTAAAAATAGTTTGGAACCCACAGAAATATGCGAAATTAGCCCTGGCCAACCAAAAAAACGACTGCAATAAATTGCATAAGAAGTTGCCATGAGCTATATATAAATTATTAAAAAAAGAGGAGTGGTCTGACTTGTGGGCCTGTTTAGTTGATGCGTATGCAACGGCCGTCGTGTTTCTTCAATCTCTGATCTTCTTGCTCCAGCCGCCAAAGCAGCGCCGGCGGGACCGCCTACTCCCGCCTCTAGTGGCCGGCTGTGCTGCCGCGCAGGCCTCAGTGCCCCCTACTACTCCCACCGCTGGCCAGGGCATCCCTCTACTCACCCACACCCCCTGTTATTCTGCGGCGACGACAACCTCACACCGCAGCCGAACCGGTGAACCCTCGTACTCCTCTCCGCACGGGCTTCCACTGCTGCATCTTCCCCGGCTTCGCGTCGTCCCCTTCCTAGGCCTCGCCGTCGTACACTGCCGTGGTGCTCTCGGCGCGGCGTGGTCAATGTGAACAACGACCGACTTCCATTGGAAGAGTACTGTACGTGGAGAGGCTGACAGCTGGGTCCACGGCAGCCGCAAGGAAGTGCCTCCTTATTATGCGGAAAATAATTATTCCTCCACCTGACAGCAGGGACCCACCGGACGGGGCACCAGTATTTCATGAAAAAACCGTTTCCCCCTGACTGCTGGGACCCGCACGACGGGCCACCGTATTTCGCGAAAAAAATGTTCCCCCCGCTGTCAGCTCGGACCCACCGGAAGTGCCTCCTTATTACGCACAAAAAAATGAATACCCCCTGCTAGCTTGGACCCACCTTGGTGGGAGGCCGACTTGTGGGCCTACTAAGTTGACTCGGACGGAGGCCTTTGTCAACTTTAGTCAATATATGAACGATTCTAGATCCAGTGACCGTATGATGTCCATCCAACGGCCGTAGGGCTTCTTCAACCTCTGGTCTTCTTGCTCCAGCCGCCCAAAGCAGCGCCGGTCGTGCCGCCTGCTCCTGCCGCCCGTGGCTGGCTGTGATGCCGCGGAGGCCTCACCACCCCCTACTACTCCCACCGCTGGCCAGGCCATCCCTCTATGCACCCACACACCCTGTTATTCTGCGGCCACGGCAGCCTCACACCGCAGCCGAACGAGTGAACCCTCATACTCCTCTACGCGTGGGCATCCACTGCTGCGTCTTACCCGGATCCGCATCGTCCCCTTCCTAGGCCTCGTCGTCGTCCACCGCCCTAGTGCTCTCAGCGCGGCATGGTCAACGTGGTCAAGGAATGGCTTCCATCGGACGTGGACTGTACGTGGAGAGGCTGACAGCTGGGTCCACGACCGCAGCAAGGAAGTGCCTCCTTATTACACGCAAAATAATTATTCCTCCACCTGACAGCGGGGACCCACTGGACGGGCCACCATATTTTGCGAAAAAACATTTCCCCCTGACTCATGGGACCCACCAGCTACATCTTCGCATGCAAGGAAGTGCGTCCGAAAAAACAATTCACCCCCTGACTGCTGGGCCCCACCAGCTACATCTTCGCACACAAGGAAGGGCGTCCAAAAAAAACGATTCGCCCCCCTGACTGCTGGGATCCACCAGCTACATCTTCGCACGCAAGGAAGTGCGTCCGGGCAAAAAAACAAAACGATTCCCCCCCTGACTGCTGGGACCCAGCAGCTACACCTTCGCACGCAAGGAAGTGCGTCCGAAAAAAAATGATTCGCCCCCCTGACTATTGGGACACACCAGCTACATCTTCGCAGTCAAGGAAGTACCTGACAGTCGGGACCCACCTGGTCGAAGCGTACGTAGCGTTGTCATTCTGGTCGTGAATGTGTATGTACATATATACTGGTCGATGTAGAGGCGCGCACGTGTCGTAGTAGAGGCGCGTACGTGTCGTAGTAGAGGCGCGCACGTAGCATGTACACGTACGTACAGCGGCCAGGGTGCTAGAAAGAAAATACGTCCACATACGTACATATGGGCAGGGTCTCGAACGCCTACTCGTGCATACGTATGGCCAGGGCTCGTGTACATGGCTGGGTCGGAGCGGAGAAACAGCGTCGTCGTCATGTTCATGGGGAGGCAACGGAATGCGTCGTGTTCATGGGGAGGCAACGAAATGCATCATGTTCATGGGGAGGCAACGGAATGTGTCATGTTCATCGGGAGCCAACGGAACGCGTGGGAGCCAACCGGCTAGGTCAGAACGGAATGCATGGTCGTGTTCATCAGGAGGGCTTGGACGGAACATGCGATGGAAACGAGGCCTGGCGTACCGCAAAACGGAGGAAACGGCCTTGTGTTCGACCGGCCACATTCAAAACGGGATCCTGTTCACCGGGAGGGGTCTGGCGTACCGCAAAACGGAGGAAACGGACCTCCTACGGTCGAAACAGGGGTCCTGTTGATCGGGAGGGGTGTGGCGTACCATAAAACGGAGGAAACAGACTTGTGTTGGAGCACTACAGTCAAAACGGGGGTCCTGTTGATCGGGAGGGGTGTGGCGTATCGCAAAACGGGACTCCATGGGATACTGTTCATCTCCACCATCAACCTCCTCCAGCCTCCACGGGCTACCGTCGACCTCCTCCAGCCTCCACGGGCTCCTGTTCATCCAGCCTCCACCACGCGCTACTCCACCGGCTACTGTTCAACCACCGCTCCACGGGCACCCCTCCATCGTATACTGTTCATCTAGCCCTCCACACCATGGGGTCCTGTTCAACCACCCCTCCACGGGCACCCCTCCACCATCTACTGTTCATCCAGCTCTCCACACCACGGGGTCCTGTTCATCCAGAGGCAACGCCACCGCTCACTGTTCATCCACCCCCCCCCCCCCCCGCAACGCTCACTGTTCATCCAATCGATCAGCTTCAGTTAGCAGCAGTAGCGAAGGAATCGCTCGATCGGGTTCAGTTAACAGCCATCGATCGATCGCTCGGGTTCAGTAACGCGTAGCCTGCAGTGCAATTGCTCAGGTTCAGTTAGAGCCCAACGCCTCGCTCAGGTTCAGTTAGAGCCAACGCCTCGCACACACGCGTGTACGTGTACGGGAGAAACGTGCATCGCTCGGCCCCCGACCTCCCACAGTAACTGGGAACTCCCCAAAATTTTCCTCCCCCTTGCTTCTACCATGGTTTTTTCCGTCATGGATGGCCCAAAGAATGTCATGCAGCTGCGTCTCCGGCCCGCCCAGGACGAAAAGCCCATTTTCTGTCATGATTTTTTGTCATAGAAGTAGGAGCCCACCACATCTATGATGATACCGGGTTTTGTAACAATTATCGTCATAGAAGTGTAAAATAATATGTACTAGCATTGGCATTGGATGAACATGCAAAATAATATGTACTAGCATTGTTCCCAGGGTGATCACCTCGTTTGCAGCAGTTTCCCATGTACTCCCTCCGGTCTTTTCTAGTCTGCATACAAGTTTCTGTACATTGCAATCAAACACACAGGCCTGGCAATTCATAGAGAACATTCAAAACAATCGATGATTATGCATCTCAACGACTCACATGTCAGAGGCAATATTTACTTCACAACTAAAGAATAAAGAAAAAAATTGATCGACGTTGCTGACAGCAAAGGGCGTCCCATTCGAAAATATCAAACGCATGTCTTGCTAAAATCAATGAGCAAAATTTGACAAGGTTGTCCCATTCCAAAATATCAAATGCCTACGATTGTGGAATGGGCATGGTTTGCCATCAGTTCGAACAATGACATGGCACCTCGTGCTAAATAAACCAGCTATTCTTTTTGTGCAGTTCCACCAAAATCAACCAAATTCGCGCGTAGCTTGTATGATTTCGCCCTTATATGTTGCAACGCCTTGAACTTATCGGCACCTCCTTTCTTGTGGTGGAAATGAATGATTTGATGTATTCATGAACATTTTGTGCAGTTACCATTGAAATCAAGCTGAGCACCCCTGTTTGCACAAATACAAAAGAGTGATTAGTATAAAGCAAACTGTACTATGAATTGACAGTTTCAACAGGCACATACATGGTCCATGTAGAGCACACTTCTAGAAAAATGGAACTCACCAGAAAGAATCCTAGAACAACATTGTACTCACGCATCACAGCAAAAAAAATGGAGATTTGTCAGTCCTTCTGAGCTGAAGTTAGTTTGGTATTGTGGGGAGTAATGTAACCATCCTTCAACTGCTCCTTCTGATGAGAAGATAGACAGGGCTTCTTCATCCTGGCATAATCTGAACTAGTCACTTCACGTACTCCATATTCTTCTTCAGAGGAAGATGATCCTGTTGTGCGAAGACAAGAGGACTACTAAATGCTAGCATCCCTGTTTGCTCAAAAAAAAGGAAAGGAAACATTTAAAACAACACAGATGAAGCACTTCTCAAGGACAATACCACTTTTTAATGACAGTATCTAAATAGTGGCACATCACCAATAGAGATGACAAAGCTCAATCATATGGATGAAATCAGTGGGCGAGTACCAACCTTTGTCAGGAGGCTTATTGTGTAGAGCATACAGATGAAGCACTTCTCTGGAACCATCTATTGCTATCTACGGTGGTGGCCATGCTTACTATATACTCCTCGATTAGTTTAATGTTTCCAACATCTTCTTGTGCAGTTCCACTAAAATATATGGTATCTTCAAAGAAGATCCCTGTTTGCACAAGTAGAGATAATTACATATTACATTAAGAGTGGCATCAAATCAGTGGCAAAACAATTGCTCGTTCCAGCCATAGCAATAAATTAAGATGCAAAACTATATCATTACTTGTGTCATCACAGTTCCAGTGCTTCATTACAGCGCCGGGAGTTGATTTTTGTTTTTCTTCCGCTTGTTCTTCCCCTTCATCACTTGGTTCAATAACAGACAAGCTTCGCCTTCAATGTAAGATTTGGCATGTCAATTAGGGAGCACAGGTATAGTACTAAACTTAATTTTCTGATGAAAGTGGCAAAATACAGGCCAGCAGTTGTGAAATATCCTTATCTTACCTCAATAGGATATTACGGTGCACATACAGATTTGAAGTCTTGTCTCCATTTGTGCAGTTCACTAAAATCAAGCAATATTATCATACAAGTAGCACAATACATGAAAGCACACTGCAGAATCATGTGGAAGAAGGCCAGTACTGACCTGTCATGATGCGGAATTCAAACAACTCACAAGAACAAGATCTGAACCAAATTCGCCTTAACGGATAGGAAGTAAGATCTCCTCTTATGCAGTTCCACTAAGATCAAGCAATCAAGAAACGTTGTCGGTGTGACATTTTGGTTGAACCGCACAAAACACTCTTAAAACAAAAGTGTTTTTGCAGTGCAACAAAAGGTCACAATGCCAACGAGGTGAAGTAGATAACCCTGTTTACACAGAGGTGCAAAGGAAACAATTAGTGGTCAATAACGGTGGATGACACAGAAGCCAACAAAAAGAAGCATCTACCTTATCTAAATGGGAAAGAAAGCAAGACAATAGCATTTCTCAAACGGTGGCATTGATTAATATTAACATAGAGATTATATTAATAATAAAATTCGTTAAACATGTAATTTGCTTTTAACTGTGGTATTGCATCAATTTTCCAGCGGCATTATTAGAGGGTGTTTGTTTACAGGGACATTTTGGTGTAGGGACTAAAGAAACTCCGTGTCAGTCCCATCTAAACCAAACAGGAGGGACTTTTAGGGACTAAAAGTGGGCATTTGGGACTAAAGAAAGAAGACCCCGAGGGAGTCTTTTTGGGACTTTTTCCAACAGTTGCCCCTGCCACGCATCGCACCTTGTCTCTATTAGTTCATTACTAGGGGTAACATGGTCTTTTAGCATGTCATTTAATAACCTCTAGTCCATGTTTAGTCCCTGGGACCAAGCAGGTAGGGACTAGGGAGTTTTTAACCAAACAGGGACTTAGATTAACAACAGCTAATGAGTTGCACGGGACAGTGGACGCACCAGCACCATGTGCATCTACCGATGTACTGTGGTCATGCACAGTCTGTTGCAACAAAGAACAAACAACTAAGGAGCATATTTGTGTTGGTCCCAGTTTTGTTATCTTTAGACACCTTTCCCTATGTGAGTGCAGTAAATCTAGTCCTGCTCAAACTCTACAGCCTTGTCCCTTCCTTTCCTTTTTGAACTAGTACTTTTTCCCTTTCCTTTCCTCTTTGAACCACGTCCTAGATTTATGCGATACAACTTTCCCCACTACTTTCCCCCATTCCTTTCCTCTCTGAACCACATCCTAGACTCATGCTATCTTTCCCCCTTCATTTCCTCTTTGAACCACGTCCTAGATTCATGCTATATACAACGTTTCCCACTCCTTTCCTCTTTGAACCACGTCCTAGATTCATGGTATACATGCAGCTAGAGCAATGCATGTGGAGTAAGTAAATTATACCTTAAGGTTCTTGGGGCGTGGTTCGGTGGGCGACGGGACAATGGCGAAGAAGAAGGGGTCGGAGGCCCTCCCGCGCTGCCGCTGGGTGGAAAGTGAACAGCTGCGCCGGTAGTCCCTCACCGACGGCAACAACGTTAAGCCTCCTTCCCTTCCCGGCGGACGGATCCTGCCGGCTCTTTGAGCAGTAGTGAGGAGAGAGAGAGAGGCCAACGAAGTCTTGTTTAGATCTAGAGAGGGCGAGAGAGTGTGAAGAGAGCAACTACAAGCGATGAGGCTCCAGCGGGAGAGGGCGAGAGAGTGTGAAGAGAGCAACTACAAACGCTGAGGCTCCAGCGTGTATATATACTGGAGCGAGAGTGTGAAGCGTGCAAACCCTAGAAAACATTTTGACCATTCAAAGAATCCTCCTGGCACAAATTATGCTCAAGTGTAGTTATCGAACCTGAGACCTCAAGTTTGATGAGCAAACAGGCTAACCAACTACACAACCCTCCCGTTATGTTCAACGAGAGGAAAATAACCTTTTATACATTCCTTCATTCGTGTGACAAACATGCCGTGTTTTTGTGTGTGTGTGTGGGAGTCATTGGGATTTCAATCATAATCGTGTCATGTGGCTTTGGTGGTAAGACTATCCACAGTGGTGCAGAAATAATGCAGCCTTAGTCACCTTACCTCTCTCCATGCAGTACGTTGGGTCCCACCAGTCAGAGGGTGGAACAAACAAATTAATAAGAAAAATTAAAAGCGTCAGCGGTGTATCTTACCTCACACATCTCGCTACTGCTCGGGAACACTGTCC
Source organism: Aegilops umbellulata (assembly GCA_032464435.1). Taxonomy (NCBI): domain Eukaryota; kingdom Viridiplantae; phylum Streptophyta; class Magnoliopsida; order Poales; family Poaceae; genus Aegilops; species Aegilops umbellulata. Next base: position 180,426,206 of record CP136058.1, read on the forward strand.
AATTGATCCCTCTGTTTGCTCAGGTACTATTTTAAGTGAATCCTTATTATAACATGCACACAAATTTTGGGCACTTGTATTCGACTTAAGTCAGTGTGCCACCGTATCTCGTATACTTACTACTCCCTCTGTCTAGGTGTAATAAGTCACGTTAGAAGGTGCAACGGGACCAAGGTGCGTGCGTGTGTGTGTGTGTGTGTTTAACAACATGTGTGTGTGTTAGAGAGAGCGACAGATTGACCTACTCCTACAGAGAGATGTTGTGTAGTGTACGATTTTAGCCGCGAGAGTCGGTGCATCCTCTAGTTTCCGGGCGTGTTCGGTAGGGACATGCGGACAGCTGCCACGCCCGCTCCTGACCAGCCTGGCCCACCCAAAGCCCCTCCATCGCCCGCGCGCGCTTCCCGCTCGAAACGGTCAGCGCCGCTCCAGAGAATCGGTGCCGCATTCATGCCCGGGCAGAGCGGCGCGACCTCTCACTGGCGCAAGAGTGATGGTTGCTTTGTCCGTCCAACTTACTGCTGGGTCTATGTGAATTGACGGCTGATTGGTCTTTATTACTGAGGTGGTAGGACTACTGGATGTCCCACGCTTTCGGCAAAAGGAGGTACTACTACTAGATTACAATTTTCTCCATTCTTACAGCGGAGGCGCGCAAGAGCAGTGAAAACACACAGGCTCAGTGATTACATGGCCCACCTCATACTATCACCGTGCGACACCTAACTCTTTACATAGTACTCCCTCCATTCCTAAATATTACTAGATGAGTCCCCACGCGTTGCCGCGGAACAGCGGTATATCTCTCTGCGCAAAATTATCGATTTGATAGAACTAAAAAAACTCTATAACCGCATGACAAATGTGGTAGCCAAACTAAATAAACTCCCATCATCATTTATATCATCCCATGTAAGGAAAAAAGATCATCCAACTCCTACTGCATAATGGGATTATATTTTTCTTTTTGACATGTTAATGGGACTTAAAAGCTCACTTACATGCATGATACCGGTGCATGCTTGCATGCAGACATGTTGAAGTGATTTAAAACCCACTCACATGCATGTGCCACAGTATTTCTGCATGCTTGCATGTGGCTTAGTGCGGAGCCTCTCAACGTCTAGATCAGACGACTATTATGGACTGATTTACTTCATCTAATGGCTACATCAATTTTGATGATGTGGCTCAAGGAGAGGATAGAGAATTCCTAGTAGTGGAGGCTAGCTATTACTTGTAGATAAGTCTTTGTAGAGATTCCACTACAAACGGAACAAAATGAATGAATCTACACTTAAAATGCATCTATATACATCCGCATGTGGTTCATGGTGAAATCTCTACAAAGACTTATATTTAGGAATGGAGGAAGTACTAGTATAGTACGTACTGTAATTTATCAGCGAGATAAATTTGTACAATGTTATGAAGCTTCCAGCTTCTGTTACATGTATCTTGCGTCCAAGGTTGCCCGTTGCAACATTTCATCAAATACAAAGGAGACTAACATGCATGCTATTGCATCTCAATGATTGACAGATCATAGCAAATATGTACTCCCTCCGTTCCAAAATAAGTGTCTCAACTTTGTGCAAACTTTAGTACAAAGTTGTACTACTACTAAAGTTGACACTTATTTTGGAACAGAGGCAGCTAAAGAAAAAACGATCCATGCAGTCCCTAGCCCCTGAACCGTGAACCCTGACCAGGCTTCAATTTGCTGGCAACGTACGAGCTTCCTAATAAATGAAGTTTGCAACCTTTTGACCATCGGATCATTTTGTGCAGTTTCACCAAAATCGAGATGAGCATCCATGTGGCAAAGAAATTGAAGAAGTGTGATTAGAATAAGATTACTGGGACTAGTTGATGAGACATAAACTCACCACAAATACAGTATGTAGAAGCCAATAGAGGTATGTGCGGGGCAAAGAAGCAGAGAAATATCCACAGGGAGTGATGTGGGCAGCTGGAGCAGTGGTGCAAGCCGGTTGTAAATGGAGTTGTACCTGAGGGACGTAGCTCAACCTTGAGGAGGGCGGCGGGAGGCGGTAACTGCCCACGTCGCGGCAGTGAGCAAGGGACGAAGGCAACCTCACCGGCTTTGTGAGAGAGAATGGCGGGGACCCCTGATCGGGACGTGCCGACAGTGGGTTTTCGCCGTTGGCGCTGGCCACCGCATCTGCACTAAGCATCCACCCCTTTCCCAAGTGGACGTGATCCACCGGGATGTTAGAGATGTGGCCATAGTCGTTTTGTGCGAGAGAGTGTGAAGAGAGAAACCCCAGGAAGCAACCGTGTAGGCTGGCCCGTCCTGACTATGTATATAGTGGAGCGGTTTCCTTTTCTCTCCATATGAACCTATCATATTGCGTACGTGCCACTGAAGAAAAAAAACTTTATTTATAAATGATGAGGCACCTACTACTCGTTCTCCTATAACCTTGCGCTTGGCATCTCCAAAATATTAACCTTGCGATTGGCTCTTCGCCTCTTCGGGAAGTTGAGCAATAATGGTAGTGCAATATATATCGTTCTGGCTATATGAGACCGAATGAATTGCTGCACGTCCACCACGTGGGTGAGGGTCGAGGGGCGAGGGAGAGTGCTACATACGGAGCAAAATGAGTGACTCTACACTCTAAAATACGTCTATATACATCAGTGTTTGGAGTATGTACTAGTAGTTCGTATTGAAATCTACTAAAGGACATATATATTCCAAACAATATGATATAATCTCTATAACCAAGGTAGTAGGGACGAGGAGTAAACGGAGGGAGTAGTAAATTTTTCTCCTCGTCCTGCGAGCCACCGCGCGCATGGGTGAGGGAGCGGGCGTAAGGCGGAGCAAGCTTCACCTCAGCCTGCGAGCCACCGTGCCCGTGGGCGGGGGAGACGGCGTACTAAGCAAGCTTCTCCTCGTTCTGCGAGTTGACGGAACACATCAAAAGTACTCCAGTGTATAGAGCCTTACCTCTAAGGTAGGCCCCACATGGTTTGCCTCTTTTTTTAACATAACATGTCAAGTCGCAATTTGTTTGTTCACCCATGGTAGACAATCCTCCCTCCACCAAGTGGACAACCATTACACGTGCCAAATTACCACGTGGGCTGCCTTTTTCGTACAGAAATGAGATCCACCGTGTACCCGCGCGGGTGTGGTTGGGAAAGAGACAGGAGTACGTGCGTCGTGCATGCACCTCTTCTCTTCGTGCACGTCCCCCACCTACGTGGGTGTGTGAGAGAGATACAAACCGCGTTCATGAGTGTTTTTTGTTTTGCGGTGGGGGTGGGGTGGGGGTTGATTTCGTGAATTATTTGTGGGAATATGTGTCAATGACATCTCAAACAAATTTTTGCATGCAATGTGTGTGAAATGGAGGCCTACCCATATCATACATAGAGGGTCGGGCAATCCACGAGGAGAGAGGGAGGGGTCATAGCTATCGATAGAGTCGAAGAGCGGATCAAGTGGGTGGGTGCGAGATCGATGAAGAGAGCCATCGAAATTGTGTGTGTGTGCAAGTCAAAGATATAGGGCGACTGGCCTACCGAAACGTTAGAGGGCACATGTCAAGTTTGTGTGTGGCAGGGAGACATGACTAAAGCGCTCGATGTATCGGTGTGTGTGGGGGGTAGGGGTGGGGGGACGGGTAGGCAGAGGCCTAACTATAGAGGTAAAACGACTCGTATATGTGTTGAGAAGGAGAGACCCAGCTATGTCTTGAGGGAGATCGGTCGACATCCATACATAACTGAAGGACAGGAAATATGATGGGACAGAGAGAGAGAGGAGAGAGAGGGGGAGGGAGAGGGAAGGAGAGGGGTAGAGTGTTGGATGGGTGATGGAGTTGCTTCTCGAAGATGGTGGGAGAGGCCTACTAGACAAACTGAGGGTGGAACTGCAATGTTATCAATAAGAGTGGGGATGTGTTTCTGTGTGTGCCTGTGCGTGATAGATCTGTCAGGACGCATCCATGGATGATGAAGGGGAACCATGTGTTTGGTAAGCAAACCTAACTAGATCGGTAGATCAATTGTTGTTTGTCGGAGGAAGGGAGAGACACAACTAATGAGGTAGATCGATTGACGTGTGGGTAAAAACGAGTTATAAGGACCTAGCTAGCTATATGTATAGCGAGAGATTGGTCGGTGTACATCCATTTGTTAGAGGCAAATAAGGCCCAGCGAGACGGATAGATGGAGCGAATGGAGCTAGGAGGTGGTGCGAGAGGCCCAACTACTAGCTAGATAGGGGGAGGAGTGTGCGGTTGTGAGATCGATGAAAAGAGGGGCGAGAGTTTACACGTGTGTCTGACCGTATGAGAGACACGAGGCAAGGACACATAAAGGAGGAGATTGAAGGTGTGTGTGTATGTTGTAGGCAGGCATCGCTGGAGAGGTTTATCGATCGGTGTGTGTCGGAAAGGATTTGTGGAGACTCTGGGAGAACGACCTAAAGAAAATAAATGAATGTGCCCGGTGGATAGAATGTCGAGGGAGGGGGAGGGCGAGGAAGGCATGTGCATGCACGAGAGAAAGTTAGTGGTAGCTACAAAGGTTAGAGGATTGTGTGGGTGTAGGAGACTAACAAAGATCATAATTTGATATGAAAGCGGATTCATATATTTGAATAGGAGATCATAGTGTTTTAAACATTGCATGCATGAATATAGCGGTGATACACGTGCTGTGCACATGTTATACCATAATGTAATAATGCATGGCGTTTGCAACTCACAGCTAAATGCCGAACAATCTAAACCATACTATACATCAAACAATCTCACATTTATTTGAATTTGTGATAATGTGTGGCGTTTGCAGCTTACAATTAAATATCGAACAATCTAAACAATACTATATATCGAACATTCTCGCATTTTATTTGAATTTGTGGTAATGTGTGATGTTTGCAGCTCACATCTAAATAATTGTAGGCGTAGGGGGCGGGGCACCATACATAATGTGATAAACACATTATACATATGAGACATGGTTTAGATTATGAAGATCTAGCTAGAGCTAGAAATGTAATGTGATTTGAAATCAAAATAAAGTGGATTCAAAAAATCTAGTTCGAGTTCATATAGTTAAGGATGGCAATTTTACCCATGGACATGGATACCCATGGATATCCGACCCGAATGGATAGGGTTTGGATATGCTTTTGTGCCCATGGGCGATGCCCAAACCCGACCCGATTACTCATGGGTAGGGCATGGATATAATCTTGTACCCGTGGATATACCCAAACCCGACCCGATAGTATGCATTAATGGGCAAAAATGTGCTATCCCTACCCCACAGTCACATGTCACACTGCAGTTCTACACTTTGTTATGTAGAACATGCAAAAGAAATTGCACAATCCCTACCGTGACTTTTATTAGTTGATATTCAATCCCCACTAACACACTCTAGCGCTCCTTCCCTTATTTTTATCTCCTCGTTAAATGACTCGTCATTCCCATCTTTTAGAAAAAATACTAAATGGTATTAGGTTGTTAGTGGATGTTGATTTGCCATAAGTTGATGTTTACAATAAGTGAAGCCTAACTTGCCGCGAGGTGAAGAATGGAAGATCTTATGTCAACATTATCTCATGTCTTATTTATATGTCTTTCGAAGACCCAATGGATATCCAGTGGGTATGGATATCCATCGGGTTTGGACATGGACACAATTTTTCACACATGGATTTTTTCGTTGGCGGGCAAAGAATGTCTTCATGGATATGGATATGGATTTGATATTGTTCAACCTGATCCAAACCCGACCCATTGCCATCCTTACATATAGTACACATAGTTCATATGTAACTCGAGACTAATCATGTGGTGTGCTGTGAAGATAATACACAAACGATAGTTTAACTTGACAATAATAATGATTGTTGATCTTATTAAAACAGAGAAACGAATTCAAATGCTTTGACTTCACAACAATCATTACTGTAGATCTTATTCAAATAGAGAAACGAATTCAAATTTAGTTCATATTGAAGCGGTAGTATATACATTTGGAATGCACTAAAACGTTCATTTGAGTAGTAGGTTGCATGCATTATACACGTAGCGAAATATTTTAACTGAACATTACATGAATTCAAAGTTTTGAATGACATTTGTAGTGCACATTGATTTGGTATAGTACACGTTAGGCTTGTCCGGAAATTTCAACCCGCGCCTTGTTAGCCCAAAATATTTAAGATATATCTTTGTCTCGTTGTGCTCCGACAACTCCCTCCATCTCAACCCACGCCTTGCTATTCCGAAATTACAACGCGCGCGAAAACTCCCACCTCCTGTGAAATCCCGACACGTGAAATGCCCGTGGTACCCCTGAACCGAAAGAACCGCCTCAAATCGGTAGGGGTACTTTCATAACTTACCCCACATTTCGGACAAGCGCGTCTCTAAGCCATGGTTCCCCACTGCCATCCCATCTGCCCACCCATTCGTACACCGAGGACGCGAAAAACCGCGATGAAACCCCACACCCTGCTCCGTCCGCCACCCAGCCGGAGCCTCTTCCTCGACGAAGTCATCCACAGCAACACCTCGACGTCCCTCATCCACCATACCGGATGAGGATCCATCCTCGATCTCATCGTCCTGCCGGTTCAGCCACCCCGTCCTCCACCTCCAAGGAGCTGCCCCGATGTTTCCCTCGTGTTTCGCGCCACCTCCGTTCCCACACCGCCGTCTTCACCTGCACCACCGGAAGAGCATCATCATCACCTTTTCCTCGGATGAAGTTGCAGCCTAATCGGCGCCACCAAAGAGGTTGTACACTAATCACCGCATTTTCTTCTTGATTCGATCTCACGGTGCTGTCGGCGCTCTGTCCCGAGCCGACATGGCGCGGCTCCATCCACGGCGGCGTCGTCGGCCACTTCCTCCACGGCGTCGCTCCCTCAGCGGCGACGTCCACATCAGTAGGAGTTGTTGCTGCTTTAGCTCTCGCTCGCGCTGCTGCTCTGCTCTTGCTCTCGGTCCCCTGCCTTGTCTGCTCTTTCTATTGCTCTTGCTCTTGCTGCTGCTCTCGCTCTTGCTCTTGCTTGCGATGCTGCTCCGATTTAGCTACACTTCAGTCGACTGAATCGACTTTTGGGTCAATCAATTTTCAGGGGGTGGGGGGGCTCGCCGGGGTGAAGGAAGAACCAGTCGCAGCAGGGAGGGGGGCTCGCCGGAGAGGTACCCCACTATCTATATTAGGGTTCAGGATGGGGGCAGTGGTCGCCGGCGGTGGCGGGGCGTTGGCGGGGCGGTGGCGTGGGGATCGCCGGAGAAAAAGCTGGGCACGGGGGGCCTAGAGGGATGGCCGGGGCGGCGGCGGACCGGCGGTGGGGAGTGTTTTCGGGGCAGGCGGGGCGGCGCACCACCAGCCATGGGCGGCGGGGGGCTGCTGTTTGGCCGGTGGTGGCTGGCGGCTCAGGGGGGTGGAGGTTGAAGATGAACCGCAGGCCCTTGATTTCGTATCCAATGGCTACAAAATCGACTGACCAGAGATGAAAAAGTCAGTCGACCGACGTGTAGCCTCACCTTGCTAGTGCGTTCAGTTTCGACAGCAAAATTCAGTTTCGACAGCAAAATTCAGTTTCGACAGTTAAGTTCAGTTTTGACAGTTAAGTTCAGTTTCGACAGTTAAGTTCGGTTTCGGCAGTTAAGTTCAGAGATGAGCGGATGATGTATTTTACATCTAGCACTTTGTGGTTATGTATTTTACGTCATGTATTGGAGATGCTATTAGAATTCCACTCAGGTTAACGTTGTTCGTTGTCTCTCTTGTCCTGCTTCAGCCTCGGCGTCGTACAACTCACCGGAGCTGCTCCAACGACGAAACCCTCCATCACAACGGAGTAGTACATCGGGCTCCATCTCCAGACGCCTAAGATCTTCTTCCCCTCCTCCGACAGCAAAGTCAGCCGGAGCATCCTCACCGGCCAACCCAATCACGCTAAGATCGACATGGCTTCGCCAAAGGGGTTGTACACTTGTTGCATCTCTTTTTTGTTGGGGAACGTTGCAGAAAACAAAAATTTTCCTACGGTTTCACCAAGATCCATCTATGAGTTCATCTAGCAACGAGTCATGGGAGAGAGATTGCATCTACATACCACTTTGTAGATCGCGAGCGGAAGCGTTCAACGAACGGGGATGAGGTAGTCGTACACGACGTGATCCAAATCACCGGAGATCCTAGCACCGAAAGGACGGCACCTCCGCGTTCAACACACGTACGGTCAGCGTAACGTCTCCTTCTTCTTGATCCAGCAAGGCAAAGGAGAGGTTGGGGAAGATGGCTCCAGCAGCAGCACGACGGCGTGGTGATGGTGGAGCTGCAGTACTCCGGCAGGGCTTCGCCGAGCTCTACGGAGGAGGAGATGCTGGAGAGGGAGAGGGAGGCGCCAGGAGCAAGGGTGCGGCTGCCCCCCTCCCCTCCCCCTTTTATATAGCCCCCTAGGGGCGGGGCGCCGGCCCTAGGAGATGCAATCTCCTAGGGGGGCGGCGGCCAAGGGTGGGGCTTGCCCCCCAAGCAAGGGGGCGCCCCCCCCCCTTAGGGTTTCCCCCACCCTAGGCGCATGGGCCTCTAGGGGCTGGTTCCCCTTGGCCCATGTAGGCCAAGGCGCACCCCTAGAGCCCATGTGGCCCCCCGAGGCAGGTGGCCCCACCCGGTGGACCCCCCGGGACCCTCCGGTGGTCCCGGTACAATACCGATAACCCCGAAACTTGTCCCGATGGCCAAAACAGCACTTTCTATATATAATTCTTTACCTCCGGACCATTCCGAAACTCCTCGTGACGTCCGGGATCTCATCCGAGACTCCGAACAACATTCGGGTTACTGCATATACATATCCTCACAACCCTAGCGTCATCGAACCTTAAGTGTGTAGACCCTACGGGTTCGGGAGACATGCAGACATGACCGAGACTGCTCTCGGGCAATAACCAACAGCGGGATCTGGATACCCATGTTGGCTCCCACATGCTCCATGATGATCTCATCGAATGAACCACTATGTCGAGGATTCAATTAATCCCGTATACGATTCCCTTTGTCAATCGGTATTTTACTTGCCCGAGATTCGATCGTCGGTATCCCAATACCTCGTTCAATCTCGTTACCGGCAAGTCACTTTTCTCGTACCGTAATGCATGATCCCGTGACCAAACACTTTGATCACATTGAGCTCATTATGATGATGCATTACCGAGAGGGCCCGGTGATACCTCTCCGTCAAGCGGAGTGACAAATCCCAGTCTCGATCCGTGTCAACCCAACAGACACTTTCAGAGATACCCGTAGTATACCTTTATAGTCACCCAGTTACGTTGTGACGTTTGGCACACCCAAAGCACTCCTACGGTATCCGGGAGTTACACGATCTCATGGTCTAAGGAAAGGATACTTGACATTGGAAAACTCTAGCAAACGAACTATGCGATCTTATGCTATGTTTAGGATTGGGTCTTGTCCATCACATCATTCTCCTAATGATGTGATCTCGTTATCATTGACATCCAATGCCCATAGTTAGGAAACCATGACTATCTATTGATCAACGAGCTAGTCAACTAGAGGCTTACTAGGGACACGTTGTTGTCTGTTATTCACACATGTATTACGATTTCCGAATAACACAATTATAGCACGAATAAAGACAATTATCATGAACAAGGAAATATAATAATAATGCTTTTATTATTGCCTCTAGGGCATATTTCCAACAGTCTCCCACTTGCACTAGAGTCAATAATCTAGTTACATTGTGATGAATCGAACACCCATAGAGTTTTGGTGCTGATCATGTTTTGCCTTAGGGAGAGGTTTAGTCAACGGATCTGCGACATTCAGATCCGTGTGCACTTTACAAATTTCTATGTCTCCATCTTGAACATTTTCATGAATGGAGTTGAAGCAACGCTTGATGTGCCTGGTCTTCTTGTGAAACCTGGGCTCCTTGGCAAGTGCAATAGCTCCAGTGTTGTCACAGAAGAGTTTGATTGGCCCCGACGCATTGGGTATGACTCCGAGGTCGGTGATGAACTCCTTCACCCAAATTGCTTCATGTGATGCCTCCGAGGCTGCCATGTACTCCGCTTCACATGTAGATCCCGCCACAACGCTCTGCTTGCAACTGCACCAGCTTACTACCCCGCCATTCAAAATATACACGTATCCGGTTTGTGACTTAGAGTCATCCAGATCTGTGTCGAAGCTAGCGTCGACGTAACCCTTTACGACGAGCTCTTCGTCACCTCCATAAACGAGAAACATTTCCTTAGTCCTTTTCAGGTACTTCAGGATATTCTAGACCGCTGTCCAGTGTTCCTTGCCGGGATTACTTTGGTACCTTCCTACCAAACTTACGGCAAGGTTTACATCAGGTCTGGTACACAGCATGGCATACATAATAGAACCTATGGCTGAGGCATAGGGGATGACACTCATCTCTTCTATATCTTCTGCCGTGGTCGGACATTGAGCCGAGCTCAATTTCACACCTTGTAACACAGGTAAGAACCCCTTCTTAGATTGGTCCATATTGAACTTCTTCAATATCTTATCAAGGTATGTGCTTTGTGAAAGACCTATGAGGCGTCTTGATCTATCTCTATAGATCTTGATGCCTAATATATAAGCAGCTTCTCCAAGGTCCTTCATTGAAAAACTTTTATTCAAGTAGGCCTTAATGCTGTCCAAGAGTTCTATATCATTTCCCATCAAAAGTATGTCGTCTACATATAATATGAGAAATGTACAGAGCTCCCACTCACTTTCTTGTAAACGCAGGCTTCTCCATAAGTCTGCGTAAACCCAAACGCTTTGATCATCTCATCAAAGCGAATGTTCCAACTCCGAGATGCTTGCACCAGCCCATAAATCGAGCGTTGGAGCTTGCACACTTTGTCAGCATTCTTAGGATCGACAAAACATTCCGGCTGCATCATATACAATTCTTCCTTAAGGAAACCATTAAGGAATGCCGTTTTGACGTCCATTTGCCATATCTCATAATCATAGAATGCGGCAATTGCTAACATGATTCGGACGGACTTCAGCTTCGCTGCCGGTGAGAAAGTCTCATCATAGTCAATTCCTTGAACTTGTCGATAACCCTTAGCGACAAGTCGAGCTTTATATATGGTCACATTACCATCCGCGTCTGTCTTCTTCTTAAAGATCCATTTATTTTCTATGGCTTGCCGCTCAACGGGCAAGTCAGTCAAAGTCCATACTTCGTTTTCATACATGGATCTTATCTCGGATTTCATGGCTTCTAGCCATTTGTCGGAATCCGGGCCCGCCATTGCTTCCTCATAGTTCGAAGGTTCACCGTTGTCTAACAACATGATTTCCAAGACAGGGTTGCCATACCACTCTGGTGCGGAACGTGTCCTTGTGGACCTTCGAATTTCAGTAGGAGCTTGATTAGAAGTATCTTGATCACCATCATTAATTTCCTCTCTAGTCGGTGCAGATACCTCAGGAACGTTTTCTTGAGTTTTGCCATTTTCCGGTTCAAGAGGTAACACTTCATCAAGTTCTACTTTCCTCCCACTTACTTCTTTCGAGAGAAACTCTTTCTCTAGAAAGGATCCATTCTTGGCAACAAAGATCTTGCCTTCGGATCTGAGGTAGAAGGTATACCCAATAGTTTCTTTAGGGTATCCTATGAAGACGCATTTTTCCGATTTGGGTTCGAGCTTTTCAGGTTGAAGTTTCTTGACATAAGCATTGCATCCCCAAACTTTTAGAAACGACAGCTTAGGTTTCTTCCCAAACCATAATTCATACGGTGTCGTCTCAACGGATTTCGACGGATCCCTATTTAAAGTGAATGCGGCAGTCTCTAAAGCATAGCCCCAAAAAGATAGCGGTAAATCGGTAAGAGACATCATAGATCGCACCATATCTAATAGAGTGCGATTACGACGTTCGGACACACCATTACGCTGAGGTGTTCCAGGCGGCGTGAGTTGTGAAACTATTCCACATTTTCTTAAGTGTGTGCCAAAATCGTGACCCAAGTATTCTCCTCCACGATCTGATCGTAGAAACTTGATATTTCTATCACGTTGATTTTCAACCTCACTCTGAAATTCCTTGAACTTTTCAAAGGTCTCAGACTTGTGTTTCATTAAGTAGATATACCCATATCTACTCAAGTCATCAGTGAGGGTGAGAACATAACGATAGCCACCGCGAGCCTCAACACTCATTGGACCGCACACATCGGTATGTATGATTTCCAATAAGTTGGTTGCTCGCTCCATTGTTCCTGAGAACGGAGTCTTGGTCATTTTACCCATGAGGCATGGTTCGCACATGTCAAATGATTCATAATCAAGAGACTCCAAAAGTCCATCTGCATGGAGCTTCTTCATGCGTTTGACACCTATGTGACCAAGGCGGCAGTGCCACAAATATGTGGGACTATTGTTATCAACTTTAACTCTTTTGGTATTCACACTATGAATATGTGTTTCATCACGTATGAGATTCATCAAGAATAAACCATTAACCATCGGAGCATGACCATAAAACATATCTCTCATATAAATAGAACAACCATTATTCTCGGATTTAAATGAGTAGCCATCTCGAATTAAACGAGATCCAGACACAATGTTCATGCTCAAACTTGGCACTAAATAACAATTATTGAGGTTTAAAACTAATCCCGTAGGTAAATGTAGAGGTAGCGTGCCGACGGCGATCACATCGACCTTGGAACCATTCCCGACGCGCATCGTCACCTCGTCCTTCGCCAGTCTCCGTTTATTCCGCAGCTCCTGCTTTGAGTTACAAATGTGAGCAACTGCACCGGTATCAAATACCCAAGAGCTACTACGAGTACTGGTAAGGTACACATCAATTACATGTATATCACATATACCTTTTGTTTTGCCGGCCTTCTTGTCCGCTAAGTATTTGGGGCAGTTCCGCTTCCAGTGACCACTTCCCTTGCAATAAAAGCACTCAGTCTCGGGCTTGGGTCCATTCTTTGGCTTCTTCCTGGCAACTTGCTTACCGGGCGCGGCAACTTCCTTGCCGTCCTTCTTGAAGTTCTTTTTACCCCTGCCCTTCTTGAACTTAGTGGTTTTATTCACCATCAACACTTGATGCTCCTTCTTGATTTCTACCTCTGCTGATTTCAGCATAGCATATACCTCAGGAATGGTCTTTACCATCCCCTGCATATTGTAGTTCATCACAAAGCTCTTGTAGCTAGGTGGAAGCGACTGGAGGATTCTGTCAATGACCGCTTCATCCGGGAGATTAACTTCCAGTTGAGTCAAGCGGTTGTGCAACCTAGACATCTTGAGTATGTGTTCACTGACAGAGCTATTTTCCTCCATCTTACAGCTAAAGAATTTGTCGGAGACTTCATATCTCTCGACCCGGGCATGAGCTTGGAAAACCATTTTCAGCTCTTCGAACATCTCATATGCTCCATGTCTCTCAAAACGCTTTTGGAGCCCTAGCTCTAAGCTATAAAGCATGCCGCACTGAACGAGGGAGTAATCATCGGAACGTGACTGCCAAGCGTTCATAACGTCTTGTTCTGCAGGGAGGACAGGTGCGTCACCCAGCGGTGCTCGTAGGACATAATCTTTCTTGGCAGCTATGAGGATGATCCTCAGGTTCCGGACCCAGTCCGTATAGTTGCTGCCATCGTCTTTCAGCTTGGTTTTCTCTAGGAATGCATTGAAGTTGAGGACTACGTTGGCCATTTGATCTACAAGACATATTGTAAATATTTTAGACTAAGTTCATGATAATAAAGTTCATTTAATCAAATTATTTAATGAACTCCCACTTAGATAGACATCCCTCTTCTAGTCATCTAAGTATTACATGATCCGAGTCAACTAGGTCGTGTCTGATCATCACGTGAGACGGACTAGTCAACATCGGTGAACATCTTCATGTTGATCGTATCTTCTATACGACTCATGCTCGACCTTTCGGTCTTCTGTGTTCCGAGGCCATGTCTGTACATGCTAGGCTCGTCAAGTCAACCTAAGTGTTTGCATGTGTAAGTCTGTCTTACACCCGTTGTATGTGAACGTTAGAATCTATCACACCCGATCATCACGTGGTGCTTCGAAACAACGAACTGTCGCAACGGTGCACAGTTAGGGGGAACACTTCTTGAAATTATTATGAGGGATCATCTTATTTACTACCGTACGTCTAAGTAAACAAGATGAAAAACATGATAAACATCACATGTAATCAAATAATAAACGTGACATGATATGGCCAATATCACATAGCTCCTTTGATCTCCATCTTGGGGCTCCATGATCATCTTGTCACCGGCTTGACACCATGATCTCCATCATCGTGTCTCCATGAAGTTGCTCGCCAACTATTACTTCTACGACTATGGCTAACGCATTTAGCAATAAAGTAAAGTAATTTACATGGCGTTTCTCAATGACACGCAGGTCATACAAAAAATAAAGACAACTCCTATGGCTCCTGCCGGTTGTCATACTCATCGACATGCAAGTCGTGATTCCTATTACAATAGCATGAACATCTCATACATCACATATAGATCATTCATCATTCATCACAACTTTGGCCATATCATATCACAAAGCACTTGCTGCAAAAACAAGTTAGACGTCCTCTAATTGTTGTTGCAAGTTTTACGTGGCTGAATTAGGGTTCTAGCAAGACGTTTTCTTACCTACGTGAAAGCCACAACGTGATTTGTCAACTTCTATTTAGCAAGAACGTTTTCTTACCTATGTGAAAGCCACAACATGATTTGTCAACTTCTATTTACCCTTCATAAGGACCCTTTTCATCGAATTCGCTCCAACTAAAGTGGGAGAGACAGACACCCGCCAGCCACCTTATGCAACTAGTGCATGTTAGTCGGTGGAACCCGTCTCACGTAAGAGTACGTGTAAGGTTGGTCCGGGCCGCTTCATCCCACAATACCGCTGAAGCAAGATAAGACTAGTAGCGGCAAGAAAAGTTGACAAATCTACGCCCACAACAAATTGTGTTCTACTCGCGCAAGAAGAACTACGCATAGACCTAGCTCATGATGCCACTGTTGGGGAACGTTGCAGAAAACAAAAAATTTCCTACGGTTTCACCAAGATCCATCTATGAGTTCATCTAGCAACGAGTCATGGGAGAGAGATTGCATCTACATACCACTTTGTAGATCGCGAGCGGAAGCGTTCAACGAATGGGGATGAGGTAGTCGTACACGACGTGATCCAAATCACCGGAGATCCTAGCACCGAAAGGACGGCACCTCCGCGTTCAACACACGTACGGTCAGCGTAACATCTCCTTCTTCTTGATCCAGCAAGGCAAAGGAGAGGTTGGGGAAGATGGCTCCAGCAGCAGCACGACGGCGTGGTGATGGTGGAGCTGCAGTACTCCGGCAAGGCTTCGCCGAGCTCTACGGAGGAGGAGGAGATGCTGGAGAGGGAGAGGGAGGCGCCAGGATCAAGAGTGCGGCTGCCCCCTCCCCTCCCCCTTTTATATAGCCCCCTAGGGGGGGAGCCGGCCCTAGGAGATGCAATCTCCTAGGGGGCGGCGGCCAAGGGTGGGGCTTGCCCCCCAAGCAAGGGGGCGCCCCCCCCCCTTAGGGTTTCCCCCACCCTAGGCGCATGGGCCTCTAGGGGCTGGTTCCCCTTGGCCCATGTAGGCCAAGGCGCACCCCTAGAGCCCATGTGCCCCCCCGAGGCAGGTGGCCCCACCCGGTGGACCCCCCGGGACCCTCCGGTGGTCCAGGTACAATACCGATAACCCCGAAACTTGTCCCGATGGCCAAAACAGCACTTTCTATATATAATTCTTTACCTCCGGACCATTCCGAAACTCCTCGTGACATCCGGGATGTCATCCGGGACTCCGAAAAACATTCGGGTTACTGCATATACATATCCTCACAACCCTAGCGTCACCGAACCTTAAGTGTGTAGACCCTACGGGTTCGGGAGACATGCAGACATGACCGAGACTGCTCTCGGGCAATAACCAACAGCGGGATCTGGATACCCATGTTGGCTCCCACATGCTCCACGATGATCTCATCGAATGAACCACTATGTCGAGGATTCAATTAATCCCGTATACGATTCCCTTTGTCAATCGGTATTTTACTTGCCCGAGATTCGATCGTCGGTATCCCAATACCTCGTTCAATCTCGTTACCGGCAAGTCACTTTTCTTGTACCGTAATGCATGATCCCGCGATCAAACACTTTGATCACATTGAGCTCATTATGATGATGCATTACCGAGAGGGCCCGGTGATACCTCTCCGTCAAGCGGCGTGACAAATCCCAGTCTCGATCCGTGTCAACCCAACAGACACTTTCAGAGATACCCGTAGTATACCTTTATAGTCACCCAGTTACGTTGTGACGTTTGGCACACCCAAAGCACTCCTACGGTATCCGGGAGTTACACGATCTCATGGTCTAAGGAAAGGATACTTGACATTGGAAAACTCTAGCAAACGAACTATGCGATCTTATGCTATGTTTAGGATTGGGTCTTGTCCATCACATCATTCTCCTAATGATGTGATCTCGTTATCATTGACATCCAATGCCCATAGTTAGGAAACCATGACTATCTATTGATCAACGAGCTAGTCAACTAGAGGCTTACTAGGGACACGTTGTTGTCTGTTATTCACACATGTATTACGATTTCCGAATAACACAATTATAGCACGAATAAAGACAATTATCATGAACAAGGAAATATAATAATAATGCTTTTATTATTGCCTCTAGGGCATATTTCCAACAGTCTCCCACTTGCACTAGAGTCAATAATCTAGTTACATTGTGATGAATCGAACACCCATAGAGTTTTGGTGCTGATCATGTTTTGCCTTAGGGAGAGGTTTAGTCAACGGATCTGCGACATTCAGATCCGTGTGCACTTTACAAATTTCTATGTCTCCATCTTGAACATTTTCACGAATGGAGTTGAAGCAACGCTTGATGTGCCTGGTCTTCTTGTGAAACCTGGGCTCCTTGGCAAGTGCAATAGCTCCAGTGTTGTCACAGAAGAGTTTGATTGGCCCCGACGCATTGGGTATGACTCCGAGGTCGGTGATGAACTCCTTCACCCAAATTGCTTCATGTGATGCCTCCGAGGCTGCCATGTACTCCGCTTCACATGTAGATCCCGCCACAACGCTCTGCTTGCAACTGCACCAGCTTACTACCCCGCCATTCAAAATATACACGTATCCGGTTTGTGACTTAGAGTCATCCAGATCTGTGTCGAAGCTAGCGTCGACGTAACCCTTTACGACGAGCTCTTCGTCACCTCCATAAACGAGAAACATTTCCTTAGTCCTTTTCAGGTACTTCAGGATATTCTTGACCGCTGTCCAGTGTTCCTTGCCGGGATTACTTTGGTACCTTCCTACCAAACTTACGGCAAGGTTTACATCAGGTCTGGTACACAGCATGGCATACATAATAGAACCTATGGCTGAGGCATAGGGGATGACACTCATCTCTTCTATATCTTCTGCCGTGGTCGGACATTGAGCCGAGCTCAATTTCACACCTTGTAACACAGGTAAGAACCCCTTCTTAGATTGGTCCATATTGAACTTCTTCAATATCTTATCAAGGTATGTGCTTTGTGAAAGACCTATGAGGCGTCTTGATCTATCTCTATAGATCTTGATGCCTAATATATAAGCAGCTTCTCCAAGGTCCTTCATTGAAAAACTTTTATTCAAGTAGGCCTTAATGCTGTCCAAGAGTTCTATATCATTTCCCATCAAAAGTATGTCGTCTACATATAATATGAGAAATGTACAGAGCTCCCACTCACTTTCTTGTAAACGCAGGCTTCTCCATAAGTCTGCGTAAACCCAAACGCTTTGATCATCTCATCAAAGCGAATGTTCCAACTCCGAGATGCTTGCACCAGCCCATAAATCGAGCGTTGGAGCTTGCACACTTTGTCAGCATTCTTAGGATCGACAAAACCTTCCGGCTGCATCATATACAATTCTTCCTTAAGGAAACCATTAAGGAATGCCGTTTTGACGTCCATTTGCCATATCTCATAATCATAGAATGCGGCAATTGCTAACATGATTCGGACGGACTTCAGCTTCGCTGCCGGTGAGAAAGTCTCATCGTAGTCAATTCCTTGAACTTGTCGATAACCCTTAGCGACAAGTCGAGCTTTATATATGGTCACATTACCATCCGCGTCTGTCTTCTTCTTAAAGATCCATTTATTTTCTATGGCTTGCCGCTCAACGGGCAAGTCAGTCCAAGTCCATACTTCGTTTTCATACATGGATCCTATCTCGGATTTCATGGCTTCTAGCCATTTGTCGGAATCCGGGCCCGCCATTGCTTCCTCATAGTTCGAAGGTTCACCGTTGTCTAACAACATGATTTCCAAGACAGGGTTGCCGTACCACTCTGGTGCGGAACGTGTCCTTGTGGACCTTCGAATTTCAGTAGGAGCTTGATTAGAAGTATCTTGATCACCATCATTAATTTCCTCTCTAGTCGGTGCAGATACCTCAGGAACGTTTTCTTGAGTTTTGCCATTTTCCGGTTCAAGAGGTAACACTTCATCAAGTTCTACTTTCCTCCCACTTACTTCTTTCGAGAGAAACTCTTTCTCTAGAAAGGATCCATTCTTGGCAACAAAGATCTTGCCTTCGGATCTGAGGTAGAAGGTATACCCAATAGTTTCTTTAGGGTATCCTATGAAGACGCATTTTTCCGATTTGGGTTCGAGCTTTTCAGGTTGAAGTTTCTTGACATAAGCATTGCATCCCCAAACTTTTAGAAACGACAGCTTAGGTTTCTTCCCAAACCATAATTCATACGGTGTCGTCTCAACGGATTTCGACGGATCCCTATTTAAAGTGAATGCGGCA
Organism: Aegilops umbellulata; assembly: GCA_032464435.1. Taxonomy (NCBI): domain Eukaryota; kingdom Viridiplantae; phylum Streptophyta; class Magnoliopsida; order Poales; family Poaceae; genus Aegilops; species Aegilops umbellulata. The sequence goes on from CP136058.1 coordinate 180,445,143, forward strand.
GTCTCTAAAGCATAGCCCCAAAAAGATAGCGGTAAATCGGTAAGAGACATCATAGATTGCACCATATCTAATAGAGTGCGATAACGACGTTCGGACACACCATTACGCTGAGGTGTTCCAGGCGGTGTGAGTTGTGAAACTATTCCACATTTTCTTAAGTGTGTGCCAAAATCGTGACCCAAGTATTCTCCTCCACGATCTGATCGTAGAAACTTGATATTTCTATCACGTTGATTTTCAACCTCACTCTGAAATTCCTTGAACTTTTCAAAGGTCTCAGACTTGTGTTTCATTAAGTAGATATACCCATATCTACTCAAGTCATCAGTGAGGGTGAGAACATAACGATAGCCACCGCGAGCCTCAACACTCATTGGACCGCACACATCGGTATGTATGATTTCCAATAAGTTGGTTGCTCGCTCCATTGTTCCTGAGAACGGAGTCTTGGTCATTTTACCCATGAGGCATGGTTCGCACATGTCAAATGATTCATAATCAAGAGACTCCAAAAGTCCATCTGCATGGAGCTTCTTCATGCGTTTGACACCTATGTGACCAAGGCGGCAGTGCCACAAATATGTGGGACTATTGTTATCAACTTTAACTCTTTTGGTATTCACACTATGAATATGTGTTTCATCACGTATGAGATTCATCAAGAATAAACCATTAACCATCGGAGCATGACCATAAAACATATCTCTCATATAAATAGAACAACCATTATTCTCGGATTTAAATGAGTAGCCATCTCGAATTAAACGAGATCCAGACACAATGTTCATGCTCAAACTTGGCACTAAATAACAATTATTGAGGTTTAAAACTAATCCCGTAGGTAAATGTAGAGGTAGCGTGCCGACGGCGATCACATCGACCTTGGAACCATTCCCGACGCGCATCATCACCTCGTCCTTCGCCAGTCTCCGTTTATTCCGCAGCTCCTGCTTTGAGTTACAAATGTGAGCAACTGCACCGGTATCAAATACCCAAGAGCTACTACGAGTACTGGTAAGGTACACATCAATTACATGTATATCACATATACCTTTTGTTTTGCCGGCCTTCTTGTCCGCTAAGTATTTGGGGCAGTTCCGCTTCCAGTGACCACTTCCCTTGCAATAAAAGCATTCAGTCTCAGGCTTGGGTCCATTCTTTGGCTTCTTCCTGGCAACTTGCTTACCGGGCGCGGCAACTTCCTTGTCGTCCTTCTTGAAGTTCTTTTTACCCCTGCCCTTCTTGAACTTAGTGGTTTTATTCACCATCAACACTTGATGCTCCTTCTTGATTTCTACCTCTGCTGATTTCAGCATAGCATATACCTCAGGAATGGTCTTTACCATCCCCTGCATATTGTAGTTCATCACAAAGCTCTTGTAGCTAGGTGGAAGCGACTGGAGGATTCTGTCAATGACCGCTTCATCCGGGAGATTAACTTCCAGTTGAGTCAAGCGATTGTGCAACCCAGACATCTTGAGTATGTGTACACTGACAGAGCTATTTTCCTCCATCTTACAGCTAAAGAATTTGTCGGAGACTTCATATCTCTCGACCCGGGCATGAGCTTGGAAAACCATTTTCAGCTCTTCGAACATCTCATATGCTCCATGTCTCTCAAAACGCTTTTGGAGCCCTGGCTCCAAGCTATAAAGCATGCCGCACTGAACGAGGGAGTAATCATCGGAACGTGACTGCCAAGCGTTCATAACGTCTTGTTCTGCAGGGAGGACAGGTGCGTCACCCAGCGGTGCTCGTAGGACATAATCTTTCTTGGCAGCTATGAGGATGATCCTCAGGTTCCGGACCCAGTCCGTATAGTTGCTGCCATCGTCTTTCAGCTTGGTTTTCTCTAGGAATGCGTAGAAGTTGAGGACTACGTTGGCCATTTGATCTACAAGACATATTGTAAATATTTTAGACTAAGTTCATGATAATAAAGTTCATTTAATCAAATTATTTAATGAACTCCCACTTAGATAGACATCCCTCTTCTAGTCATCTAAGTATTACATGATCCGAGTCAACTAGGTCGTGTCCGATCATCACGTGAGACGGACTAGTCAACATCGGTGAACATCTTCATGTTGATCGTATCTTCTATACGACTCATGCTCAACCTTTCGGTCTTCTGTGTTCCGAGGCCATGTCTGTACATGCTAGGCTCGTCAAGTCAACCTAAGTGTTTGCATGTGTAAGTCTGTCTTACACCCGTTGTATGTGAACGTTAGAATCTATCACACCCGATCATCACGTGGTGCTTCAAAACAACGAACTGTCGCAACGGTGCACAGTTAGGGGGAACACTTCTTGAAATTATTATGAGGGATCATCTTATTTACTACCGTCGATCTAAGTAAACAAGATGAAAAACATGATAAACATCACATGTAATCAAATAATAACTGTGACATGATATGGCCAATATCACATAGCTCCTTTGATCTCCATCTTGGGGCTCCATGATCATCTTGTCACCGGCTTGACACCATGATCTCCATCATCATGATCTCCATCATCGTGTCTCCATGAAGTTGCTCGCCAACTATTACTTCTACTACTATGGCTAATGCGTTTAGCAATAAAGTAAAGTAATTTACATGGCGTTTCTCAATGACACGCAGGTCATACAAAAAATAAAGACAACTCCTATGGCTCCTACCGGTTGTCATACTCATCGACATGCAAGTCGTGATTCCTATTACAATAGCATGAACATCTCATACATCACATATAGATCATTCATCATTCATCACAACTTTGGCCATATCATATCACAAAGCACTTGCTGCAAAAACAAGTTAGACGTCCTCTAATTGTTGTTGCAAGTTTTACGTGGCTGAATTAGGGTTCTAGCAAGACGTTTTCTTACCTACGTGAAAGCCACAACGTGATTTGTCAACTTCTATTTAGCAAGAACGTTTTCTTACCTACGTGAAAGCCACAACGTGATTTGTCAACTTCTATTTACCCTTCATAAGGACCCTTTTCATCGAATCCGCTCCAACTAAAGTGGGAGAGACAGACACCCGCCAGCCACCTTATGCAACTAGTGCATGTTAGTCGGTGGAACCCGTCTCACGTAAGAGTACATGTAAGGTTGGTCCGGGCTGCTTCATCCCACAATACCGCTGAAGCAAGATAAGACTAGTAGCGGCAAGAAAAGTTGACAAATCTACGCCCACAACAAATTGTGTTCTACTCGCGCAAGAAGAACTACGCATAGACCTAGCTCATGATGCCACTGTTGGGGAACGTTGCAGAAAACAAAAAATTTCCTACGGTTTCACCAAGATCCATCTATGAGTTCATCTAGCAACGATTCATGGGAGAGAGATTGCATCTACATACCACTTTGTAGATCGCGAGCGGAAGCGTTCAACGAACGGGGATGAGGTAGTCGTACACGACGTGATCCAAATCACCGGAGATCCTAGCACCGAAAGGACGGCACCTCCGCGTTCAACACACGTACGGTCAGCGTAACGTCTCCTTCTTCTTGATCCAGCAAGGCAAAGGAGAGGTTGGGGAAGATGGCTCCAGCAGCAGCACGACGGCGTGGTGATGGTGGAGCTGCAGTACTCCGGCAGGGCTTCGCCGAGCTCTATGGAGGAGGAGGAGATGTTGGAGAGGGAGAGGGAGGCGCCAGGGGCAAGGGTGCGGCTGCCCCCCTCCCCTCCCCCTTTTATATAGCCCCCTAGGGGGGGCACCGGCCCTAGGAGATGCAATCTCTCCTAGGGGGGCGGCGGCCAAGGGTGGGGCTTGCCCCCCAAGCAAGGGGGCGCCCCCCCCCTTTAGGGTTTCCCCCATCCTAGGCGCATGGGCCTCTAGGGGCTGGTTCCCCTTGGCCCATGTAGGCCAAGGCGCACCCCTAGAGCCCATGTGGCCCCCGAGGCAGGTGGCCCCACCCGGTGGACCCCCCGGGACCCTCCGGTGGTCCCGGTACAATACCGATAATCCCGAAACTTGTCCCGATGGCCAAAATAGCACTTTCTATATATAATTCTTTACCTCCGGACCATTCCGAAACTCCTCGTGACGTCCGGGATCTCATCCGGGACTCCGAACAACATTCGGGTTACTACATATACATATCCTCACAACCCTAGCGTCACCGAACCTTAAGTGTGTAGACCCTACGGGTTCGGGAGACATGCAGACATGACCGAGACTGCTCTCCGGCAATAACCAACAGCGGGATCTGGATACCCATGTTGGCTCCCACATGCTCCACGATGATCTCATCGAATGAACCACTATGTCGAGGATTCAATTAATCCCGTATACGATTCCCTTTGTCAATCGGTATTTTACTTGCCCGAGATTCGATCGTCGGTATCCCAATACCTCGTTCAATCTCGTTACCGGCAAGTCACTTTTCTCGTACCGTAATGCATGATCCTGTGATCAAACACTTTGATCACATTGAGCTCATTATGATGATGCATTACCGAGAGGGCACGGTGATACCTCTCCGTCAAGCGGGGTGACAAATCCCAGTCTCGATCCGTGTCAACCCAACAGACACTTTCAGAGATACCCGTAGTATACCTTTATAGTCACCCAGTTACGTTGTGACGTTTGGCACACCCAAAGCACTCCTACGGTATCCGGGAGTTACACGATCTCATGGTCTAAGGAAAGGATACTTGACATTGGAAAACTCTAGCAAACGAACTATGCGATCTTATGCTATGTTTAGGATTGGGTCTTGTCCATCACATCATTCTCCTAATGATGTGATCTCGTCATCATTGACATCCAATGCCCATAGTTAGGAAACCATGACTATCTATTGATCAACGAGCTAGTCAACTAGAGGCTTACTAGGGACACGTTGTTGTCTGTTATTCACACATGTATTACGATTTCCGAATAACACAATTATAGCACGAATAAAGACAATTATCATGAATAAGGAAATATAATAATAATGCTTTTATTATTGCCTCTAGGGCATATTTCCAACATTTTTTACTCTACATGTTATATATATTGTCCACTGAGCACACGGATTTGTTCCTTTAGTGTCTCCTTGAAAGAAAAAAACGTAGGAATTTTAATTTTCACTTGTCCTCATTTTCAAATTCCTATTCATGAAGCAGAAGACTAAGAGATAGTAGCATAATAGCAATATAATCATACATTTTCTTGTGGTTTGACTTAATCTCACCATGCTTCTTTGCATCCTGTGATCTTCCAATTGTTGTGAATCAAACACCCAGATTGGCAAAAATCCTGTGTTTTTAAATTCTCTGTTTTGCACGTGCATTCCTACCCTATTCCTGTCTATTTCCTATCCCTGCATTGTGGGAATCCTCCAATTCAAACGAGCCCTTACAGAATTACTTCTCTTACAGATAGTTGTCAAAGAAAACCTTGTGTGGTTTGTCCCGCTCCTGCTGCGCCGTCGTCCACCCCAGCTTAGTTGCTCCAATGACAGAAGGGTCCAGCACAACAGGGATCTGGCCTCCGGACTGTCTTTCGCCACCTCAGATCTTCTTCCCCGCCGCTGGCAGCCATGAAAACTACATTACCATCATCAACCGAGCAGATGACCTCAAGGACTACACGGGTCCGCAAGAGAGGTCGCACTCTTTCGTGTCTGCTTACGTTATGCATCGCTTAATATTACATGCTACTTTATCATCCTGTCCACCGATTAGACTCTGAGTCAGCTCCAAACTAATGCTCAAACTTGAGTTTTAAATGGTTGTGGGGTACAGATCGGGGCCGCTATCAATAGTATCTATCTACTATCTGGTTAATCTCTGGTGTCTACTATGAGTTTCATGTTGGGTGGGAAACAAACAATAAAGAAGCCATTATCTGTATTTTTTAACTGCCTGCTATTATTGGTTTTGGGTCTATCCACAGGTTGCTACCATCACTCTGGATTTCTGCATGCACTCCTTACATAATCTCACTATGTTTTATTCCTATGCATGACAGTTATTGTAAACAATGGAACTGAACATGTAGAGCAAAAGAGACGAGCCTTGCGTGGCAATAAAATTTCATGCAGACGTCGCTCCATGGTAGGCGCAAAGGCAGCCCCCCTCCACGCATTTCAGATTGTAATCGAGAGGAAGATATCTGTTCCGAGGGGGATTCAGAAGGAGAAGACAACTCCTATTTACCCTCTGAGGTCTTCGCTCTAACTTGGCATGCTGATGTTGGTTATATCATGCATATGGTGTCTTGCATTGCTTACTTTATACATCAAATATGTCATCTGCTTACTTTAGACATCCTTTGTGTGAATGCCATCTGTTTAGTTTATTCATCGTTTATGTGAATTATGCAACGCCATCTTGTTTAGCCAGGCATCATATATGTGAATTTTGCAATGCCATCCTGCTTAGCCAGTCATCTTATATGTAAATTATATCAGGCCATCCTTTTTTTCGTTACATATTACATTTTTCAACAATGTTAGTACATTCAACTGCTCTTCGTGTGCATCGGCTATTTGACACGGTGATGGAAAATTCTGGAGTGAAAACAAGGTCTTCAGAGCAGACTATGCTATCTGACAAAGCGCATATCTCGCTGGTTACGGATAGCTCCTCAGAGGAGGATTCAGAGACAGATGACCAGTCCTATTCCCCCCCCCCCCCGAGGTGTATGCTCTAACTTGGCAGGGTTATGTTGCTCATATCGTGCGTATGGTGTCTCGCATTGCTATGTCATTTGATTAGTTTAGACATGCTTTGTGTGAATGCCACATGTTCAGTGTCTAATTACCATATATGTGAATTATGCATTGCCATCTTGTTGCAAGACATTATATATGTGAATTATACAATGCTATCTTGTTGCAAAGGCATTATATATGTGAATTATGCAATGCCATGCTGTTTAGCCAATCATCATGTATGTGAATTATATCATGCTATCATTTTTTTGTATTACATGTTCCATTTGTCGACAATGTTTGTATATTCAACTACTCTTCCTGTGCATCAGCCATTTGAAGCGGTGATGGAAGTATCTGGAGTGAAAACAAGGTATTCGGAGCAGAGAGTGCTACCTGCTGAAGCAGACATCTTGCTGGTTACAGAGAGCTCCTCAGAGGATGATTCAGAGACTGATGACCAGTCCTATTTCCCCCCTGAGGTCTATGCTCAAACTTGGCAGGGTTATATTACCCATGTCATGCATGTTGTCTTGCAATGCTTAGTTTTTACATCATATATGGATTGCCATCTGCTTACTTGCTTACTATATAAATCATATATTTGAATTATATCATGCCATCATGTTTACATAGTACATACAGATCATCTATCTGAATTATGGCATGGCAACCCATTTAATAAAGACATCATATAGTTATATCATCTCATCTTGTTTAGTGTTTACAGTCATCATATTTTGAATTATGGCATTCTATCCATGAATGTATGTGAATTATGGCATGCCAACCTATTTAATAAACACATTATATAGTTATGTCATGTCATCCTGTTTACATAGTCTCATATTTTGAACTATGCCTTTCCATCTTTTTTAGTTAGCCATCATAATGTCAAATTGTGTCATGCTATCCTGTTTAGTTAGCCATCATATATGTGAAATTGTGCCATGCTATCCTGTTTGGTTAGACAACATAAATATGAATTATTTCATGCCCTCTTTTATTCCCCACTATCCATTGCACCTGTCTATCATACAATGTCTATAATTTCAATTACTTTTCTTGTTTATCAGCCATTTGAATTGGAGAGTGTGATGGCAGTATCTAAGGGAGTAACAACACGGTCTTCAGAAAACATAGTACTACCAGTTGATGCAGATAGAACCACAGTTGTACTTGCCCAAGGACCAGATCCACCACACATAACCCAGACTCTCGCAGATTGTACCCCTACCCAGTTGGATAGAGAACCAGCTACACCCCTTCTAACCCCAACCCCAGCAGATAGTAACCCAGTTCCAGTTGACACAGCACCGTCTCCACAGAGCACCCAAACACGAGCAGTTAGTAAGGGAACTGCAGTGCCCAAAGCACGAGGACCACCACTCCGAATCCCAACTCAACGCTTAAAGGAGAAGAAGATTTGTTCTCAGGTCAGGTTCTGTAGCTATGGTTCATACTCCTTTGCTCTTGCATTACTGTATTTACTCATACCAACTATTTTCAAATTTGAAGGATGGAATTGAAACTCCAATGGCGCAGCAGGTATGTTTTAAACCTGTTTCTTTAACTAGTTTGCTATTGTAACCTGCTCTATGTTGATTTCAGTTTCAATTGAATAAACAGTTATGTTCTCATGTCATGCACATTACAAGTGTTGTTATTGCTCTATAGTTACCCACACTTATATTCTGTCTATTTTGCTTTGTCTTGAACAAATATTATTTGAACTGTGTCTCTATCTTGATTTGGCAACAAAAACTAGAATGATATAGACCATAAAGTGACCATGGTACATAGATATATGTTTGTTTCATGCTGTTATCATGTCCACTTTACTACTGAACTCATTTACCAAAATGAGTTTCATATACAACATGGTAAACATGTGATGTGTCTGCTTGTTTCTCTTTTAGAATGCGGACAAAATATTGGAGAACAGTACCGCGTTATCCAATGGTAAAGGAAGTAATGCAGATAAGGTTCAAGATAGTGAGGCATCCCTGTTGGTCTCCAAGAAAGCTGATAAAAACTATCTTGACGACAGTGAGGGAACCCAAAAGTCCTGTCTTGATGTAGTGTTCGAGTTACTGACCACTACTGCTGGCACAAGCTCTTCGAACTCGCTGCCTAAATTAGTTCGTCTTCTTGAGTCTCAACTTCAAGTTGAAAGACATCGATCAGATGTGCTGCGACAGGAAGCTGAAGGACTGAGGAAGTCACTGCAGAATTCAGATGCATATTTTCTGGTGCAACAGCAAGCGCTGGAGGATTTAAGCGCCAAACAAGAGAAAGTTAATAAGCTTGCTAAGCATCTTGCCAGCATTATGGGTACCTAGGATATTGTTTCTTGAGATCTTCTGAAGTGGTTTCAATTCTGGATTTGTTTTGCTGCGGCGTTTATTTGCGCTGGTCGCCAACTTTGACAACCAGTGTATATGATATGCTGCTTTGTTCCCTATATTTGCACTGGTGGCGAACTTTGATGCCCAGTGGATGTAATATGTGTAATAGCCGTGATAGCCTAGCGTTAGTTGCTTGCTTATTTATTTCCTTGTTGTCTTGTTTATTTGTTTGCTTGTAGTCATTGCAGTTCTTTTTCCGCGGTTAGCTAGTGGCTGCAATAACCTATTTTTTAAAACTAGGCCACAATAACCATGGGCTAATATTTACTGTAGTGACACTGGGCCTCCTACTGGCCGTAGAAACAGTGGGCCTTCTACGGGCCGTAGAAACAATGGGCCTTCTACGGGCTGTAGAAATAATGGGCCTTCTGCGGGCCGTATCATCAATGGGCCTTATACGGGCCATATGATCGATTGGCCAAACATGGGCCAAACAAGCCGCATTATGGATGAGGGAGTCCTGGATTAGGGGGTGTTCGGGTAGCCGGACTATACCTTCGCCTGACTCCTGGACTATGAAGATACAAGATTCAAGACTTCGTTCCGTGTCCGGATGGAACTTTCCTTGGCATGGAAGGCAAGCTTGGCGATGCGGATATTCAAGATCTCCTACCATTGTAACCGACTCTGTGTAACCCTAACCCTATCCGGTGTCTATATAAATCGGAGGGTTGTAGTCTGTAGGACAATCAACTCCATACATAACAATCATACCATAGGCTAGCTTCTAGGGTTTAGCCTCCTTGATCTCGTGGTAGATCTACTCTTGTACTACCCATATCATCAATATTAATCAAGCAGGAGTAGGGTATTACCTCCATCGAGAGGGCCCCAACCTGGGTAAAAACATCGTTTCCCTTGTCTCCTGTTACCATCCGGCCTTGACACACAGTTCGGGACCCCCTATCCGAGATCCGCCGGTTTTGACACTGACATTGGTGCTTTCATTGAGAGTTCCTCTGTGTCGTCGCCTTTAGGCCCGATGGCTCCTTTGATCATCAACAACGATGAGGTCTAGGGTGAGACTTTTCTCCCCGGACAGATCTTCGTCTTCGGCGGCTTCGCTCTGCGGGCCAATTCGCTTGGCCACTTGGAGTAGATCGAAAGCTACGCCCCTGGCCATCAAGTCAGGTTTGGAATCTTAAACTACACGGCCGATATCCGCGGAGACTTGATCTTCGACGGGTTCGAGCCACGGCCAAGCACGCCGCACTATCTCGAGGGGCACGATCTAGCTCTGCCTCCGAACAGTGTCCTGGAGGTCGCGCATGCACCGGTTCCGACCCTTAACTCGGAGCCTACTGCGCCGATCGAGGATGAGCGGTTGGATGTCACCACGGGGGCTGCGATCTCAAAGGCGATTGAGCTGAACGCCAGCCCCGCACTCTGCATGACCCGTGACTCCGAGGGTCCGGACTCCTCCCCGGACTCCGAACCCCCCGCGCCCCTGCCAATCGAATCCAATTGGGCGCCGATAATGGAGTTCACCGCCGCGGACATCTTTCAGCACTCGCCTTTTGGCGACATCCTGAATTCTCTCAAGTCTCTCTCCTTATCAGGAGAGTCATGGCCGGACTACGGTCAGCGAGGATGGGATACGGACGATGAAGAAATTCAAAGCCCACCCACCACCCACTTTGTAGCCACTGTCGACGATTTAACCGACATGCTCGACTTCGGCTCCGAAGACATCGACGGTATGGACGACGATGTAGGAGACGAACAGGAATCAGCACCTGTAGGGCGCTGGAAGGCCACCTCATCATATGACATATATATGGTGGACACTCCAAAAGACGGAGATGGCGATGGAACAGCGGGGGACGACCCCTCCAAGAAACAACCAAAGCGCCGGCGCCAGCGGCGCCGCTCTAAATCCCTCCAAAGCAAAAACGGTGATTCCGGCACGGGTGATAATACTACCCCGGATAGTGCCGAAGAACACCCACCCCATCAAGATTTAGCGCAGGAAGATGAAGAAGCCAGCCCTCATGAGAGAGCGGCAGACCGAGAGGTTGAGGACAATAACTATATGCCTCCCTCCGAAGACGAGGCAAGCCTCGATGACGACGAATTCGTCGTACCATCAGACACCGTCGAACAAGAGCGTTTCAAACGCAAGCTTTTAGCCACGGCAAACAACCTCAAGAAAAAGCAGCAACAGCTTAGAGCTGACCAAGATTTGCTAGCTGATAGATGGACTGAAGTCCTTGCGGCTGAAGAGTATGAACTCGAACGCCCCTCCAAGAGTTACCCAAAGCGCAAGCCGCTACCCCGATCAGAGGAGGAAGCGCCTACATCACCAGCGCACGACATGGCAGACCGGCCACCTCGCGGCCGTGACAGAGAGGCCTCTCGGCCCTCCACCCAAGCCATGCCCCGACGTCGCTCAACTAAGGCACGGGAAAACGCGCCAGACCAGCGAGACGTACTGGAGGATAAGGCAAGACAAACAAGATCGATCTGCGGATCGCGCAGGCGCCCTATGGCATGTGACGATGATCTTCACTCCGGATACAACAAATCCGGCCGGGCCGAACACAACAAACATAGCTCTTCCAAGCTGCGTCATGATACAGCCCAGTACAGGGGCGCCGCACACCCACTATGCTTCACGGATGAAGTAATGGATCATAAAATCCCGGAGGGTTTCAAACCCGTTAACATCGAATCATACGATGGCACAACAGATCCGGCGGTATGGATCGAGGATTATCTCCTTCACATCCACATGGCACGCGGCGATGATCTACACACCATCAAATACCTCCCGCTCAAACTTAAAGGACCGGCCCGGCATTGGCTTAACAGCTTGCCAGCAGACTCAATCGGTTCTTGGGAGGACCTGGAGGCTGCATTCCTCGACAACTTCCAGGGCACTTACGTGCGACCACCGGATGCCGACGACTTAAGCCACATAATTTAGCAGCCAGAAGAATCGGCCAGGCAATTCTGGACACGGTTCCTAACAAAGAAAAACCAGATAGTCGACTGTCCGGACGCAGAGGCCCTAGCAGCCTTCAAACATAACATCCGCGACGAGTGGCTTGCCCGGCACCTGGGACAGGAAAAGCCGAAATCTATGGCAGCCCTCATGACACTCATGACCCGCTTTTGTGCGGGAGAAGACAGCTGGCTAGCTCGTAGTAATAACTTAGCTAAGAACCCTGGTAATTCGGATACCAAGGACAAAAGTGGCAGGACACGTCGGAATAAGCAAAAACGCCGCGTTAGCAGCGACGGTAATGAAGATACGGCAGTTAATGCCGGATTCAGAGGCTATAAATCCGGTCAGTGGAAAAAGCCATTCAAAAAGAATACTCAGGGCCCGTCCAGTTTGGACCGAATACTCGACCGCTTGTGCCAGATACATGGCACCCCCGAAAGGCCAGCCAATCACACCAACAGGGATTGTTGGGTGTTCAAGCAGGCATGCAAGTTAAGAACCGAAAACAAAGACAAGGGGCTGCATAGCGACGACAAGGAGGAGCCCAGGCCACCGAACAACAATGGACAGAAGGGATTTCCCTCACAAGTGCGGACGGTGAACATGATATACGCAACCCACATTCCCAAGAGGGAGCGGAAGCATGCGCTACGGGACGTATATGCGATGGAGCCAGTCGCCCCAAAGTTCAACCCATGGTCCTCCTACCCGATCACCTTTGATCGAAGGGACCATCCCACTAGCATCCGTCATGGCGGCTTCGCCGCATTGGTTCTCGACCCAATCATCGATGGATTTCATCTCACAAGAGTCCTCATGGACGGCGGCAGTAGCCTGAACCTGCTTTACCAGGATACAGTGCGAAAAATGGGCATAGATCCCTCAAGGATTAAGCCCACAAAACGACCTTTAAAGGCGTTATACCAGGTGTAGAAGCCAACTGCACAGGCTCAGTAACACTTGACGTGGTCTTCGGATCCCCGTACAATTTCCGAAGCGAAGAGTTAATCTTCGATATAGTCCCGTTTCGCAGTGGCTATCACGCCCTGCTCGGACGAACCGCATTCGCAAAGTTCAATGCGGTGCCGCACTACGCATATCTCAAGCTCAAGATGCCAGGCCCACGAGGAGTAATCACGGTCAACGGAAACACCGAACGCTCCCTCCGTACAGAGGAGCACACGGCGGCTCTCGCAGCGGAAGTACAAAGCAGCCTTCTTAGGCAACTCTCCAGTACGGTCGTTAAAAAGCAGGCCACTGCCAAGCGTGCCCGGAGTAACCTACAACAAGACCGCCTGGGACGTTTTGAGCAGGCATAGCAATGCGGCCCCAACCACAGCCCTCGCGACATAGCGAAACCAGTACCTCGCGTACATAACTACGCCCTTGAAATACCATGGGCACAGGGGAAGGGGCACAATAACGGCACACCCAAAATACGGCTTAAAACGTACTAGGGGCTGCCGGATTCTCTTTTTCTTCTTACTTTTAGGACTCCACACTTCGGACGACCTGTTCGGCAATTCGATCGCCGCACAAACGATGCAAGATCCAGGGAGGCAGACAAGCCATGCCGCATTATGGAACTCCCAGGTGGTCTCTGTTACGAGCAGTATACCTGTTTTAAATACAATTCCGCGCCCTGCCCCTGGTCAGGACATGTTAAATAGTCCAATATCTTTTTGTTTATCGCACTACTTGTATCGTTCGGCTTTGATAAATAGCCGCTCTATAAACAATGCATAGCTTTTTGTCTATTTTTTGCATTATCCTATTTTCATATATCTGTTTATTAAATAACATGATTGCACCCGTACACCATGGTACGGCAAACACGCCAGGGGCTTCAGTACCCCTCAATATGGTGTGAGAAGTCTGTACACTTTCACAAGTGCGGCACCCCGAACTTATAGCACTATATGCATCGGCTCTGAATCATGATTTGGGTCAATAGTTGGGTTTGCCCGGCTCCTATGTCTTGGTGCCTTACGTTCTGCTATATCGGCTAAGGTAGCACTAGGAGAACCACTGCGATTGTGCCCCGGTTCAGCTGGGTTAAGCACCTCAGTGGAGAAAGCTAAAACTGACTGTCATGATGAGGCGAGAGACCGGTCGCTGTTCGAGAGGTTTTTCGAGTCCCTACATACTTATGCCGCTTCGAGCGAGGAGCTGGCTTTGTCCGGCCAACGCGTGGATAGCGCCCCGAACTCGGTCTTCCGAACTAGGGGCTTCGCCGAAATTTAAAATTATAAAGTTCTATGGCTAAGTGAGAGTGTTCAAGCATTATAGTCCGATTGCCTGGTTCGTTGTGCTGAGCGCCTCCCTCGAAGGACCCAACCATGGGAAAAAGAGCGCTCAGGTTTATCCCGAACACCCCAGCACTAGTGGCACGGGGGCAGAAGCTGACGATTGGCCATCTCTCAATTTTTGATAAACGGCCGCACAGAAAATAATATTTTAAATTCAATAAGCATTGCTTAGCGCATATGAACAAGTTTTTAGCGCACAGGATAAACACGAGCGAGTTCATTCAAAAATTACATCCTTGGTACATTCATCCGCCACAAGGCGGGCACCTACAAGAACATCCTTGTAATAGTTCTCGGGCTTGCGATGCTCCTTCCCCGGCGGCGGCCCGTCCTTCACAAGCTTCTCACCGTCCAGCTTACCCCAGTGCACCTTTGCACGGGCAAGGGCCCTCCGGGCACCTTCAATGCAGACGGAGCGCTTGATGACCTCGAGCCTTGGACAGGCCTCCACCAGCCGCCGCACCAGCCCGAAATAGCTCCCAGGCAGGGCCTCTCCAGGCCACAGCCAAACTATGAAGCCCTTCATGGCCTGTTCCGCCGCCTTGTGGAGCTCGACCAGCTGTTTCAGCTGGTCGCTCAAGGGCACAGGGCGTCCGGCCTCAGAATACTGAGACCAGAACACCTTCTCCATCGAGCTGCCCTCTTCAGCTCGGTAGAATGCGGCGGCGGCGGATACGCTGCGGGGAAGATCTGCGAATGCCCCTGGAGAGCTCCGGATTCGGGTAAGTAACAAGTAGTTTACTTTTATATTTCTGCTTTGCATAAAGAATGCCTTACCCGCTGCTATCTTCCTCATCTCCTCCAACTCTTGGAGGGCCTTTTGGGCTTCGGCCTTGGCAGACTTGGCGGTCTCAAGGGCCGACGCGAGCTCGGATGCTTGCGCCTTTGACTCAAGCTCCAAACTCTCATGTTTTTTCATGAGAGCTTGAAGCTCTTGCTGCACCTCGCCGACCTGAGCCCCAAGTCTCTCGCTCGGTGCGCTCCGCGGTCGTTTTCTTTTCGGCCTCAGACAGCGCCTACTTGAGGGTCGCCACCTCAGTCGTGGCCCCTACAATAAGCAGTACAATCCTGTTATTTTTTGCAATCACGCCTTTTTATAGGCACTTTTTCTGTAAGGCATTTCTTACCTTCTTTATCCTCGAGCTGCCGCTTGGCAAGGCCGAGCTCTTGCTCGGTCCGCCCGAGGTCCTGTTTCAGGACACCCACCTCCACAGTCAGTGCGGCGGTAGATAGCAGCGAAGCCTACATACGCATATTGACTCTTTTTTTGTTAGACTCCTGCGAAATTTAATAGATCCTCTATTCGGCTTTTCTTTCCGAACGCCAAAAAGAGCACCAGGGGCTACTATGTATGCAGTTATATTCTTGCATATTTTTTTCTTACCTCGAAGCCTGTTAGAAGGCTAGCGCAAGCTTCGTTCAGACCGCTCTTGGCAGACTGAACCTTCCATATCACCATACTCATAATAGTACGGTGCTCCTCGTCGATGGAGGCGCCGTCAAGCACCTCCAGCAGATTATCCAGTGCCTCCGGTTGGACGGAGGCCGCCGGCTCAGAAGGCTTGCTCCTCTTGGAAGGAGTTCGCCTACCGCGGTCCAGAACTATTGAAGATTCTGGCGCGGTGTCCGGCACAAAGCCGGACTCGGAGCCCTGGGGGGTCTTGTCCCCTTTATTCCTGGGATCCGGGAGGTCGCCTTTCGGCTCCTCCAGGACCACCACCTCCTGCCCCGAAGCTCGTTGGGACGCCACTTCGGCGTCGTCTGTAGTGCGAGGGGAGACAACGGGCGGAACTGAGTTCACGTCCGACGAATCCAGGGAGCCGCTCGACGAATCGTCGAGTTCGACCCGGGCGGGCTGCACAATTATGTTCGGCATTATGGAAAGCTAAACGACCTAGGAATATCATGAGTCACTCTGGTATCCGAATACTTACGATTTCGCCGGATGCTTGGTCCTGTTCGACCACTCCTCGTCGTCCTCGTCGGCGTCAGGGGAGTAGTTCGGTGGAGGGGTCTTCCTCTTTCTGGACCCTCCGGCCTCCCCCGTTGGGGCGGCCTTCCCTTTTTCTCCTCCCCCCGCTGGAGGGAGAGAGGTTTCTTCTTCCTCCTCCTCGTTCTCACGGGGGGAGAGCGTCTCGGACTCGTCAGATGACGAGTCCGACACCGCCACGTTGTGGGCACTCTTTCGAGTCCCCGTGGCCTTCTTCTTGGCCTTCTTCTCCGACACCACATAAGGCGCCGGAGCCAGCAGCTTCACTAAGAGAGCAGGGGCTGGGTCTTCGGGCAAGGGAGCTGAATAGTTAATCGGTCCGGATATCGCCTGCCAAGCCTGTTAAAGGTAAGGGATTTTAGATCCCGCATAGAGTCAAACTATGAAAAAGAGCTTAAACGTCCCGTGAAGGGTAGAAATAGCTTACCTCGCTAGCGTGACGCTGCGAGCTGTATCCGCGGTCTTCGGAGGCGGATGTGGGAGCCTCGGCACATTTGGTTAGCACCTTCCAGACGTCTTCATACGTCGTGTCGAAGAGCCTGTTGAGGGTTTGGTGCTGTGCCGGGCTGAACTCCCACAGAGTAAAGTCCAGTTGTTGACACGGGAGGATCCGGCGGACGAGCATAACCTGGACCACGTTGACAAGCCTGGTCGGTTTGTTCACCAGGGACTGGATGCATGTTTGCAGTCCGGTCACCTCTTTCTCGTCGCCCCACAACAGGCCCGTCTCTTTCCAGGACATAAGCCGCGTGGGGGTCCGGATCGGAACTCAGGGGATGCGACCCATTTCGGATCGCGTGGCTCGGTGATGTAAAACCACCCGGACTGCCACCCCTTTAGGGTCTCCACGAAGGAGCCCTCGAGCCATAGGACGTTGGCCATCTTGCCCGCCATGGCGCCTCCGCACTCCGCCTGGCTGCCGTGCACCACCTTGGGCTTGACGTTGAAGGTCTTGAGCCAGAGGCCGAAATGGGGGCGGACGCGGAGGAAGGCCTCACACACGACGATAAACGCCGAGATGTTGAGGATGAAGTTCGGGGCCAGATCGTGGAAATCCAGGCCGTAGTAGAACATGAGTCCCCGGACGAATGGGTGGAGTGGAAAACCCAGTCCGCGGAGGAAGTGGGGAAGGAACACTACCCTCTCATGGGGCCTTGGGGTGGGGAGAAGCTGCCCCTTTTCGGGAAGCCGGTGCGGGATGTCCTTGGACAGGTATCCGGCCTTCCTCAACTTTTTCACTTGGACCTCCGTGACGGAGGAGACCATCCACTTGCCTCCCGCTCCGGACATGGCTGGAGAAGGTTAAGGTGGGAAGTGCGGGCTTGGGCGCTGGAGCTCGAGTGCGCAGGAGATGGATAGGCAAAGGAGGAAGAAGGCGTAGGTAAGAAAGGTGGATCCTTATCCCCTTATATGGGAGGATGCGGTTATGCGTCCCCACCTGCCTAATAAAACTCGCTTGCCTGCCAAGCGCCGTGGTAAATGGCGCGGTTGGGTTACCCACATCCGTATTGATGAGAATCCCATAAAAGGGCACACGATCTCTGCTTTGACAAGACGTGCCAAGGAAACCGCCTCACAAAACGTGCTGAGGTGGAAAATTAAAAATGATTCGTAAAGGACTTGGCCGTAGTGTGATGACGCACTACGGAATGCGTCAGCAGATTTGATTTGTGTTAATATTATTCTCTCTATGGCAATATGTGGAAATTTATTTTGCAGAGCGGACACTATTCTTGGTATTTACAATCTTCTATGAAGGACTTGGAGGAGGAACCCGCCTTGCAATGCCGAAGACAATCTGCGCGCCGGATTCGTCGTCATTGAAGCCTGGTTCAGGGGCTACTGAGGGAGTCCTGGATTAGGGGGTGTTCGGGTAGCCGGACTATACCTTCGCCGGACTCCTGGACTATGAAGATACAAGATTGAAGACTTCGTCCCGTGTCCGGATGGAACTTTCCTTGGCGTGGAAGGCAAGCTTGGCGATGCGGATATTCAAGATCTCCTACCATTGTAACTGACTCTGTGTAACCCTAACCCTATCCGGTGTCTATATAAACCGGAGGGTTGTAGTCCGTAGGACAATCAACTCCATACACAACAATCATACCATAGGCTAGCTTCTAGGGTTTAGCCTCCTTGATCTCGTGGTAGATCTACTCTTGTACTACCCATATCATCAATATTAATCAAGCAGGAGTAGGGTATTACCTCCATCGAGAGGGCCTGAACCTGGGTAAAAACATCGTGTCCCTTGTCTCCTGTTACCATCCGGCCTTGACGCACAGTTCGGGACCCCCTACCCGAGATCCGCCGGTTTTGACACCGACAATGGCCGTAAACGGGCTAGAGTTGGAAACGTCCGTTCATGGGCCAACCATAACGGGCCATCGTTAATAGGCCGTATTTGATGACGCTATGAAAACGACCCAGCGTATTAACGAACCACAAACGGGCCGACTGTAACCACGGGCTGAATTTGGCCCACAAGCAGAAAATTACAGTAACGGGCCGTAAGTAAACAAATGCTGGAAATGACCCCAAGAATAAATGGGCTCTGAGAAGGCCGAAAGATAACATGGGCTGGAAACGGCCCAACGGAATAACGGGCCGTTAATGGGTATAAAGTGATACACTGTTCATTACGGGCCAGTTTCACCACGGGCAGTTAATGGGTGTAAAGTGATACACTGTTCATTACGGGCCAGTTTCACCATGGGTCGTTAATAGGCCAAGAGTTACATAGGGCCTCATATGGGCCAAAAGACGTCATGGGCCATACATGCGCCAGAAGTGAAAACGGGCTGGAATCATATTGGATGGCCCAGATGACGCTACTGGGCCTAATTAGGATAGGGCGTAACGGGCCTTGGGTTAGCGGGCTGTAAATGGGCTATATGCGAACAGGCCGTTAACAGGCTTTCCATGGGCCGGCCCGCCACCTTTTGACCAAGTCAAACAGGCCGGCCTTTTCACAGGAATGGGCCTCTGTTGGGTCGTGCCACGTGTCGACGTATCATAGGCGCCTTCCGTCCAATGAGTGGATGACATCTGTATCCTTATCCACCGCCGAAGCAGAATACATTGTTGTTGGTTCATGTTGTGCTCAAATACTTTGGATGACCCAAACTCTTAAAGATTATGGGATATATGTGAAACATGTTCCATTGCTCTGTGACAATGAAAGTGCTATCAAGATTGCTCACAATCTCGTGCAACATTCTTGAACTAAGCATATTGAAGTTCGTCATCATTTCATTCGAGATCACGTTGCCAAAGGGGACATTGATCTTAAGCATGTTCGCACCGATAAGCAATTAGCGGATATATTCACCAAACCGCTTGATGAGAAAGTCTTTTGCCATTTGAGAGGTGAATTGAACATCATTGATGCTTCAAACTTGGAGTAGGAACTCCATTTGGATACATGCAAGGCATGAGCCTTTGACTAATCCTTGATATTTCTCTTATGATGATATTCATATGTCTTGGATATACTTGCACCCTTGCATGCTATCTAACCCTTGTAGGTACTTGGATGAATTTAAATCCATGAAATTGCAACTCACTCATATCTTGAGCAATTTCTACATCACCAAGTCTCTACGCAGTAGTGGTTGAAGACAAGGAAGCACAAAACCCTTCAAACATATCCTTTGACAAATTTTATGTTAAATCTTATGATTGTCATTATGGATACACAAGTGCTCTTCCTTGCAAAACTAACCCATGTAGGTAGATGAACTCAAATTCCAAGTGGTGCTCCAAATTCTTGATAAGCTACATCGACCTTGAGCAACCCACACAAGTTCAACTACATGATCAAGATCATCACCACCACCCAAGGTATGTTATTCCATCTTAGAGAAGCTTTGCTCCAAGTCATGGGCCAAAGCAACTCAACAAGATGAGAATACATCAAGATGCTTAAACGAAAAATGGTAACCCCATTTTGAGCTTAAACGATGAGTATGACCTATGATCAAGTGCCCTCACTTGACTCCTAAGTCAATATACTCTAACATAGGTGACTTTGTCGTTGCCCACTTCTAGATGAAGTTCTCTTGTGTTTCTCCATGCTCTTGCATTTGTCCCTTGCATATTTGTTTCCCCTTTCAAAAAAACTTCATCTAGATCTTTTCTTTTCTGTTCTGCATTTTCTGCATCCAATTCATTGCAAATCTTCCAGCTAATTCCTTGCAAATCCTTGTGAGATCTTAATTGCCTAGTGAGTTGAGGTGACAAGTGTTTTCTCTGTAATGAACTCGGTCACACCAGTTTGTTTTCTTTAGTCCAACCGAGATCTTTCGGCGCCACCGAAGCATACAACTCGGTGCCAGCGATTTCACTACAGGAAAGACAGCTTGCCACTTATTCCTGCATTCATTCTTCTCCAGCTCCACTTAATGATTCTTGTCCTCTACCAGCATCACATTCGACTTGCTGCTTTGCTCTGTGACTCAATGACCAAACCCATCTGAAACAAAAATCCAGAAGAACCCTTCTTGGAAATTGATGTTAAAGGGGGAGAGAGAGATCACATCAAAGCTTAATTATTTCTATAGGGGGAGAGCACACTCAGGGGGAGAGTGTAAGAAACCCCAGATGCTTGGTGTTCAAGAGGAGAGAAGTCACATGTCTTTAAGAGGGGAAAGACATGTTCATATTTGATTGTTTGCATTTGCTCTGTTTCTTTTCTTTGCTCTGATTTTCTTTTCCCTATCTTCTCCCAATATCTCATGCAAGATTCAGGGGGAGTAAGACATCTAAGGGAAGGAAATCCTTCAATTCATTGCATATCTTTACCTTTGGGGACATGTCTATATCCAATAGACTACTCATTACTCACTCTCTACAGGTCATCCCAGTCTTGATACTCTTGTGGTTTCTTTTGTTTGCTCTGGCTAGCAGGTGTATCTGTGTTATCTAACCTTGTTTACTCTGGTTCATTTCTAAGCCAACTCAAGACCACAAGGTAAGTATATGCATCACAATCATGTGTATGAGGATCTCTTGATGGTGTACATACTATTTGCAAGAAGGACTCATGAGCATGTAGGTACATTTCCTATATTCACACCATTTGCTCTGATGCATATAGCCAAGATACATGTAACACATTGCTTACTCTGTCATGCTTGTGCATTCACATGCTCCTATATTCCATATTTATATGATTGCATACATGTAGGGGGGCCTATTCATGTTATATGTCTTTCCAAAGCTTTACTTGTTATTCTCTATATCTTTATCTAAAGCTTTGATGTATGTTGTCATCAATTACCAAAAAGGGGGAGATTGAAAGCACAAGTGCTCCCTGGGTGATTTTGGTAATTAATGTCAACATATCTCTTGTTGGACCAATACTTCTACCTAGTATGTTTGATATAAGTTCAACAATGGAGTGGCATGGACTAGAGGATGTGGAACCTCTTCAAAATGCTGAAGACAAAAGATTGGCTCAAGCTCAAAGCACAAGACTCTACATTTTCATTTTAGTGGTCCAAGATCACATTGAGTCCATAGGAAAAGCCAATACTATTAAGAGGGGATGAGGTATTGCTTAATGGCTTGCTTGCTCAAAGAGCTTAGTGATATGCTCCAAAACCCTCAACCACTTTCTCACATCCACATATGTCCCAAACCAAAAAGTAAAACTCGGCCCCACCTAATCTTTCTATCCGGTGCCACCGAGTTCCATTGACATAGCCACTGCCAGAAACCCTAGTCTTTTCGGTCTCACTGAAAGGAATCTCGGTCTCACCGAAAGGAATCTCGGTCTCACCGAGATGGGATTGCAAACTCTCTGTTGCCTATTG
Organism: Aegilops umbellulata; assembly: GCA_032464435.1. Taxonomy (NCBI): domain Eukaryota; kingdom Viridiplantae; phylum Streptophyta; class Magnoliopsida; order Poales; family Poaceae; genus Aegilops; species Aegilops umbellulata. Next base: position 180,467,250 of record CP136058.1, read on the forward strand.
CAATAATTTCGGTCTCACCAAAATTTGCAATCGGTCGCACCGAGATTGCAATGCAAACTCTCTGTCACCCCTTCATAATGTTTCGGTCTAACCGAGATGAGCGAATCGGTCCCACCGAGCTTGCCTGACCAACTCTCTGTTTGTCTATTACCAAAATCGGTCTCACCGAGTTTGTGTAATCGGTCTCACCGAGATTACGTTATGCCCTAACCCTAATGAAATCGGTCCCACCGAGTTGACATGTCAGTCCCACCAAAAAACCCTAACGGTCACATTATGAACCAAATCGGTCACACCGAGTTCTCTGAATCGGTCCCACCGAGTTTGTTGATTTGTGTGTAACGGTTATATTTTGTGTGCAGGCTATATATACCCCTCCACCCACTCTTCATTCGTGGAGAGAGCCATCAGAACATGCCTACACTTCCAACACATATTTTCTGAGAGAGAACCACCTACACTTGTGTTGAGGTCAAGATATCCCATTCCAACTACATAAATCTTGATCTCTATCCTTTGCCAAGTTGCTTTCCACTCAAATCTTCTTTCCACCAAATCCAAATCCTGAGAGAGAGAGTTGAGTGTTTGGGAGACTATCATTTGAAGCACAAGAGTAAGGAGTTCATCATCAACACACCATTTGTTACTTCTTGGAGAGTGGTGTCTCCTAGATTGGCTAGGTGTCACTTGGGAGCCTCCGTCAAGATTGTGGAGTTGAACCAAGGAGTTTGTAAGGGCAAGGAGATCGCCTTCTTCGTGAAGATCTACCCGAGTGAGGCAAGTCCTTCGTGGGCGACGGCCATGGTGGGATAGACAAGGTTGCTTCTTCGTGGACCCTTCGTGGGTGGAGCCCTCCGTGGACTCGCGAAACCATTACCCTTCGTGGGTTGAAGCCTCCATCAACGTGTATGTACGATAGCACCACCTATCGGAACCATGGATAAAACATCTCCGTGTCTCCAAATTGCGTTTGCACACTCCAATCCCATCCCTTTACATTCTTGCAACTTGCATGCTTTACTTTCCGCTGCTCATATACTCTTGTCATGCTTGCTTGATATGTATTGTGAATGGTTAAACTTGTGCCAAAACTCCACATCAACTTAAAGAACTTAAAAACTGCAACTTTTCTTCTTAAAGTCTATTCACCCCCCCCCCCCCCCTCTAGACACCTCTTCTTGATCCTTTCAAGTTGTTCTATCATACCCGAAGGAATTTCATATTCAATATTTTTTAGTAGGTGCAGTATGTCGAGGGGTAGCTAATTATGGTTCCGGACGAGGTGAAGATACCCCGAAAAAAACCCTCAAAGGATTGTTTTCCGTAGTAACAAGTGGCAATAAATTTCAGCACACTATATAAATGTTTCCTTACCAAATTCCACTTACCAAAGGCGCTTAACTCCCCGGCAACGGCGCCAGAAAATAGCCTTGATGACCCACATGTATAGGGGATCAATTGTAGCTCTTTTCGATAAGTAAGAGTGTCGAACCCAACGAGGAGCAGAAGGAAATGACAAGTAGTTTTCAGTAAGGAAATGTCTGCAAGTGCTGAAATTGTAAGTAGCGAGTAGTTTGATAGCAAGATAATGTGTAACGAGCAAGTGACGGTAATTGTAACAAGTATGCAGCAAGGTAGCCCAATCCTTTTGAGTCAAAGGACAGGACAAAATGGTCTCTTATGATAAGCAAAGCATTCTTGAGGGTACACGGGAATTTCATCATGTTGGTTCAATTTGTGTTCGCTACTTTGATAATTTGATATGTGGGTGGACTGGTGCTTAGGTGTTGTTCTTACTTGAACCAACCTCCTACTTATAATTAACCCTCCCGCAAGCATCCGCAACTACGAGAAAAGTATTAAGAATAAATTCTAACCATAGCATTAAACTTTTGGATCCAATCGGTCCCTTACGGAATAGCGCATAACTTGGGTTTAAGCATCTATCACTCTCGCAACCAATCATCTAATTGCTACTCCACAATGCATTCCCTTAGGCCCAAATGTGGTGAAGTTTCATGTAGTCGATGTTCACATGACACCACTAAGGGAATCACAACATACATACTATCAAAATATCGAACACATATCAAGTTCACATGATTACTTGCAACATGATTTCTCCCGTGACCTCAAGAACAAAAGTAACTACTCACAAATGATAAACATGCTCATGATCAGAGGAGTATTAAATAGCATATTGGATCTGAATATATAATCTTCCACCAAATAAACCATATAGTATTCAGTTACAAGATGTAATCAACACCACTAGTCACCCACAAGCACCAATCTATAGCTCCGGTAACAAGATTGAACACAAGAGATGAACTAGGTTTTGAGATGAGATGGTGTTGTTGAAGAAGTTGATGGAGATTGACCTCCCCAAGATGGGAGAGTTGTTGGTGATGATGACGATGATGATTTCCCCTTCCAGGAGGGGAGTTCCCCGGCAGAATCACTCCACCGGAAGGAAAAGTGCTCCTGTCCAAGTTCCGCCTCGAGACGGGGGCGCTCCGCCCCGAAAGCCCTCTTCTTATTTTTTTTCTAGGTCAAAATGACTTATATACCAAAAGATGGGCAACGGAGTGTTGGGGAACATAGTAATTTCAAAAAAAATCCTACGCACACGCAAGATCATGGTGATGCATAGCAACGAGAGGGGAGAGTGTTGTCCATGTACCCTCGTAGACCGATAGCCGAAGCGTTATAACAACGCGGTTGATGTAGTCATACGTCTTCACAGCCTGACCGATTAAGCACCGAAACTACGGCACCTCCGAGTTCTTGCACACGTTCAACTCGATGACGATCCCCGGACTCTGATCCAGCAAAGTTTCGGGGATGAGTTTCATCAGCACGACGGCGTGGTGATGATCTTGATGTTCTACCGTCGCAGGGCTTCGCCTAAGCACCGCTACGATATGATCGAGGTGGAATATGGTGGAAGGGGCACTGCACACGGCTAACGAACGATCACGAAGATCAACTTGTGTGTCTTGGGGTGCCCCTTCGCCCCCGTATATAAAGGAGGGAGGGGGAGGTGCGGCCGGCCCCCTAGGGGTGCGCCTGGAGGAGTCCTACTCCCACCAGGAGTAGGACTCCCCCCTCTTGCCTTGTTGGAGAAGGAAAGGGGGGCGTCGCCCCCCCCCCTTCCTTGTCCTATTTGGACTAGGGGGAGGGGGTGCGCGGCCTACCCTGGCCGGCCCTCCTCTTCTCCCTTAGGGCCCATGTAGGCCCATTAACCCTCGGGGGGTTCCGGTAACCCCCCGGTACTCCGGTAAAATCCTGATTTCACCCGGAATGATTCCGATATCCAAATATAGGCTTCCAATATATCAATCTTTATATCTCGACCATTTCGAGACTCCTCGTCATGTCCGTGATCACATCCGGGACTCCGAACAACCTTCGGTACATCAAAACATATAAACTCATAATGAAACTGTCATCGTAACGTTAAGCGTGCGGACCCTACGGGTTAGAGAACAATGTAGACATGACCGAGACACGTCTCCGATCAATAACCAATAGCGGAACCTGGATGCTCATATTGGCTCCTACATATTCTAGGAAGATCTTTATCGGTCAGACCGCATAACAACATACGTTGTTCCCTTTGTCATCGGTATGTTACTTGCCCGAGATTCGGTCGTCGGTATCTCAATACCTAGTTCAATCTCGTTACCGGCAAGTCTCTTTACTCGTTCTGTAATACATCATCTTGCAACTAACACATTAGTTGCAATGCTTGCAAGGCTTAAGTGATGTGCATTACCGAGAGGGCCCAGAGATACCTCTCCGACAATCGGAGTGACAAATCCTAATCTCGAAATACGCCAACCCAACAAGTACCTTTGGAGACACCTTTAGAGCACCTTTATAATGACCCAGTTACGTTGTGACATTTGGTAGCACACAAAGTGTTCCTCCGGTAAACGGGAGTTGCATAATCTCATAGTCATAGGAACATGTATAAGTCATGAAGAAAGCAATAGCAACATACTAAACGATGAAGTGCTAAGCTAACGGAATGGGTCAAGTCAATCACATCATTCTCCTAATGATGTGATCCCGTTAATCAAATGACAACTCATGTCTATGGTTAGGAAACATAACCATCTTTGATCAACGAGCTAGTCAAGTAGAGGCATACTAGTGACACTCTGTTTGTCTATGCATTCACACATGTATTATGTTTCCGGTTAATACAATTCTAGCATGAATAATAAACATTTATCATGAAATAAGGAAATAAATAATAACTTTATTATTGCCTCTAGGGCATATTTCCTTCACGGAGGTGGGCCAAGGAGGCCACAACCCACCAGGGCGTGCCTGGGGGACCTGGCGCGCCCAGGTGGGTTGTGCCCACTTGGTAGCCCCCTCTGGTGTTTATTGGCTCCAATATTTCTGAAATAATCCATAAAAAATCTCCGTGAAGTTTCAGCTCATTCGGAGTTGTGCAGAATAGGTGGCCTGACGTAGCTTTGCCAGGTCCAGATTCGGATCGCGGGTTCCGGCAGACCCTTAAGGTTCGAACTCTGGGGTGCGCGCGGAGATCGTTCCCTCTACCTCTCCGTCTCGTAAGGATCTAAACTACTGCAAGAACAACACAAGAGACACAGGGTTTATACTGGTTCGGGCCACCATTATGGTGTAATACCCTACTCTAGTGTGGTGTGGTGGATTGCCTCTTGGGCTGATGAGGAAGAACAATACAAGGGAGAACGACCTCGCGAGGGTCTGTTCTTGGCTGGGGATGAACTGCCAGGGGGAGTTCAATCGCCCTTCTCTCTCTCTCTCTCTCTCTCTCTCTCTCTCTCTCTACTTGCTCTGGATACTGAATCGGGTTGGATTTTCCCTCCCTCTACCCTGGGGGTGGCTAGTCCTATTTATAGGCAAAGGCCCTGGGCCTCTTCCCAAATATTTGAGCGGGAAGGGCGCCAACAATTGGCCGATTTGAAGGGGAACATCGGGTACACTTATCCTGACTAAAGTTGGTCTTCCCCTGCCAAAGGTTCTGGTGATGACGCCGGCTTGGGCTCCACAGTGACTTCCTCCTTGTCGTGGAGTTGGTCTTGGTCTCGTTGCACCGAAATGGGTACCTTTGCTTGATCCTCTCGCCTGCGCTTGCCCCCTTTGCACCAAAGAGGAAAGGGAGGACACTGCGCGGGCTGGCGCCCGCATGGCACCTCTGGTCGTCATGGCTTGCGTCATGGGCACCTCGTGAGGTACCCCACCTTGATCTCTCCGCCTCCTCGCGAGCCAACCTAAGGGGGCCGTGCTGGAGGAAGCTCCATGTCGTCCGCCTCGCGAGGCTTGGCCCCTTGCGAGGGTCTTGAGCCTCGTGTTGATGAAGATGGGCCATGTTGGGCCCCCACTCGAGCCACGCTGCAGGCCGCAGGCAGGCAAGTCTGGGGACCCCCGTTCCCAGAACACCGACATTAGCCCCCGGGCCCAAGGCACGCATGGACTTGGCCGTGCCGTGAGGCGAAAGGGCAAGGGCGAAGCGCCGTGGGCCCTAACAGCTTGCGGCCTCGGGCGCCGCGTGGCGGTTGATTGGACGTGGGTGCCTTTGCAACTGCGCAGGATACTAAAGGCGTGGCATCTGCTCGGGTTTGGTTCTTCTCCTTCTCCATCCGCTGCTCAGATCCCCTTTCTTGCGCTTCTTCTCCCTTCCTCCAAGCTTCCCGATCTGCTCCACCCGCTCGTCCCAGGTAGCCATGGCGCCTCATCGGACCCCGGCCGAAGCTTGGTTCTCGCCTGCTTTGGATTCGCCCACCGTCTCGAAGACGAGCCTCGCCCTGCTGCACCGGATGGCCGCGGCGCAGGGCATTGACGGGGCGCAGATGTTCAAGGTCGGCTCCGATGTCCCTGAAGGCCAAGGGAGCACCTTCTATCCTTTCTTCGTGAGCTCCATTGCAGCGGGCCTGGTGCCTCCTTTCTCGGAGTTCTTCCTCGTCGTCCTCCGCCATTACAACTTGCAAGCTTTGCATCTCCACCCCAACTCCGTCCTTCTCTTGGCGATCTTCGCCTACTACTGCGAGGCGCATGTGGGGGTGCAGCCTTCAGTGGCCTTGCTGCGCCACTACTTCTACCTCCGGACCTCCAAGGGTTCTCCTTCGGCGTGCGCGGGCTTCGTCGCGTGTGGCAGCTCCATGGCCATCTCGAATCCAGGGAAAAGGATCGAGGGCTTCCGGAGCAAGTGGGTGTTGGTTGATGCTGGGCGCGCCGACCCTCGGTTGGCCCTTCCCACGGAGCCAGCCGTGAGCTCGGAAGACTGGTGCCGGGCGGAGCTCATGGATCCCCACGTGAAGTCGGTGCTGGCGAAGATGGACGCCGATCTGAAGCTGGCCAACTTGACGGCGGCGAAGCTGACCGGGGCATCGTTGCTGAGGGAGTTCCTGGAGCACCAACTGGCTCCGCTTAGGTAGTATTCTCCTCCGATGTGGAGGCCTCACCCGAGTCCCGCAGCCGTGGGCGAAGGGGACGTGACTGCAGTGCTCCAGTCCCTGGTCGGGGGCGAGGCAGCAATGCCGGAGGGCGCGCCTTCGCCCTTGTTCCTCCGCAACGATTGGGAGCAAGTGGTGGAGTCCATGCCCGTCTTCGACGGGGACGGGCTCGTGCCCGCGGTGGCTCCCGAGGATCTGGTGAATGTGTCTTCCGGCGACTCCAGCGAAGGTGGGGGCGAGGAGGAGGAGGGGGCAGGCCCCGACTCCAAGGCAACCGACGGAGAGTCTAGGACTCCCTCGCTCCAGCGCAAGCCCCGTGCTCTTCTCCTTTCGCCGAGTGACGATGATGACGACGACGACGTGCTGGGCAGCGGGAGCTCGCCCCCGATCCCGAAGAAGGGCAAGACCGGGTTGATTCCCCGCGGGTCCGCCCTGACTCCTGGGCGAACCACGGACGCGCCTTTTGCTTCCGAGGTCGAACCCTCCAGCCGGCTCTCCGGCTTCAAGTTTGGCAGGAGACCACCGGAGCTTTCCGCCGATGACCTGTAAGCGCTTGATCCTTGATTCCTGGTTCCTTGTCCTCTGACGAGGCTTGACGATTACTTCTCCTGAGCAGGCCGGCGCCCGCGGCGAAGAAGCTGAAGGGAGCTCCTGAGGCCCCGGCTGCGACGACACCTCCACCTGCAGGGGAAGGCGACCGCGACGCACAGGCTCCCCCTGCTCACTCGCCCTTGTGGGGCTTGGCTGATCTGGCTGGGGCCGCAGCCCCCATGGCTCGGTCGACCCCAGAGGTGCCCTTGTCCGGTGCTGCTGCTACGGCTGGGGAGGCGCAGCAGACTCCGCCTCGGGATACTACAGCCTCGCCGCCGCTAACTTCTCCTCCTATTCCACCGGCTGCTGGTTCCGGGACTCCTCCTGCTGCCCCGAAGCGCCCTGATGCTTCCCCGCCTTCTTCTTCCATCCTGGAGCGAGCTGTTGCTGGACTGGACCGGCTGCGGCAGGATCTTCTAGGCGTCGACCCTCGCCTGGTGGCCGGGCGCCTGGAGCTGGCCTCGGGGTGGATTCGCTTCGACGCCTCGATCCGGGCAGCGCTGGTTCAGGCCTCGACGGCCTGTGACGAGGAGAAGGAGGCTACCCTCGAGGCGAAGGTTGCCCGTGACGCGGCCCTGGGAGAGGCAGTTAGAATCCGCGGCCGCTGCAAGGAGCTGGAGGACGAGTTGCAAGGCCTGCGTGGTTAGCTTGCGGAAGAGACCCGCCTTCGCCAAGAGCAGGAGAAGGAGGCGAAGGCTCGCGAGGCGGCGCTTGAGGACCAGGAGGCGAAGCTCAAGAAGCGCCGCAGCTACCTAGGTGCGCTGAAGAAGGAGCTGGAGACGACGAAGGCCGAGCTGGACGTCAAGGCCCGGGTCCTTGCTGAGGATCGCGTGGCCTTCGCGGACATGGAGAAGGATGTCCGCGCTTCACTGAAGACGCTTTATGAGAGTGGACTGGATTGCCCGCTGGCTGGCGACGGGGACGGCCCCGCCAAACTGCTTCCCTTCTTGGTGAAGGCTCTTGGAGATATCGCCCTCGGGCTCGTCCCCACGGTCGAAGCCGAGGCGCGTGTCCTGTCTTCCGCCGCGTTGACGCGGGTCTTCGCCCATGTCTGCCTTCGCGACCCCAGCGCCGACCTTGACAGCCTGCTGGAGCCGGTGAGCGGCGAAGGCGCCGCCGCTGCCGTTGAGGCCGTGAAGGGGCGCGCGGAGGCGCTGCTGGGGAAGTTCTGGGCTTTCAGCACCAAGCCGAAGCGAGGCGCTGCCGACCCTACTACCCCGCAAGGTGAAGCCACTCCACGCGACTCCGCTGCCGCCAAGTGACTCCGCTATCGTTCCTGTTCTTCTTTCGATTCCTGCACATGCACGACGCCTCGAGGAGGCATTTAAATTTGCGTTTGGAACCAAGGAGACATTATGGGTTGTAATATTCGTTTTTAAGTTCCTTGAATTTTATGTTCCTCTTCCCTGCTTGCTTATGCTCTACACCGGCAGAGCCCGGCCACGCGCATGCCTCACTCAGCATCAGCCCCGACCGGAAACCAGGACAGGACCAAAGGAATGAGGGGCCACGTGACAAGTTAGGCTCCTGAGTCGCGATGCTCAGGAGTCCCCCTTAGCGCACGAGCAACAAGTAGGGAAGCCCGATGTAAGTGCGTTTCCATTCTACGTCTGCAGAGCCCGACCCCGCGCGTACCTCACCCAGCATAGCCTTTCGGAACTAAGGAGTGAGGGGCTACGGAGCCAGTTAGGCTCCTGAGTCGCGATGCTCAGGAGTCCCCCTTGACGCGCGAACAGCAGGTGGCGAAATGAAATGCAGGTGGGGCTACCGTTCTACGTCTGCAAAGCCCGACCCCGCGCGTACCTCACCCAGCATAGCCTTTCGGAACTAAGGAGTGAGGGGCTACGGAGCCAGTTAGGCTCCTGAGTCGCGATGCTCAGGAGTCCCCCTGACGCGCGAACAGCAGGTGGCGAAATGAAATGCAGGCGGGGCTACCGTTCTACGTCTGCAGAGCCCGACCCCGCGCGTACCTCACCCAGCATAGCCTTTCGGAACTAAGGAGTGAGGGGCTACGGAGCCAGTTAGGCTCCTGAGTCGCGATGCTCAGGAGTCCCCCTTGACGCGCAAACGGCCTTCGTACCTTGGCTCCGCTCGGGGATAGACGCGCAACGAACCAGGCCCGAGGGGCCTGGCTGGGGCGTACGGCTGGGCGTGACCCAGTCGTAGCCCCCGTGCCCAGCCCCCTCGCGCGGTGCTCCCGGGGGGAGGCGTTGCGATGAGGCCGGCCACTGAGCTTGGGGCTCCCTGAGGTTAACGCGGCCCGGAGGCCACCCTCAGTTGTTTATCACCAGCGCGGAGCATAGCGCTTCCGTATGTGTACGGGCATAGCCGCTCCTCGGCAGTGTCGTCAGCCAGCGCGGAGCATGGTGCTTCCACTGGTACGTGGGAGGGTGCTCCCCTCCGGGAGGAGCCCCCGGGGCGTGTACAGCCCCGCCCTGACACGTGGCTGGCACGGTAGAGCTAGGTGAGGTGTATCTGGGCACCCGTGAGCCAGCGCGGGACTCACGGGGCCCTATCTCTAGGCGGGTTGCGCCTAGCACTGGGCCGTATCTTGAGATGTGTTCCTGCAAAGTCTGGTTAGATGCCGGCACTCTACGTCCTCGGGTCCCGGCCCTCGAGCTGGTCTCAGCCGTCGCTGGTATGCCAGGTCGCGATGCCGTGGACAAGGCTAGAGGGTGAGGGCTGGAGAGCCAGTAAGAGCCCTGAGTCGCGATGCTCAGGCACCCCCCCCCCTTTAACGTGCAAGTGGTCGACATGAAGAAGAAGGGCGCCGCAGACGGCATCGAGTAATGATGCATAACTGGAAATAAACACGGAAGGGATACACGCCGCTGGGCCTAACCCGAGCGGCCTGGGGGTGATTTAGCCCGAGGGGCGCCCCCAGCAAAGCAAGCTAGCGACTCAAAAGATAAAAAGGGATACATGCCACAGGGACGGACCCACGCGGCCTGGGGATGACGCGACCCTGGGAGGGCGCTCCCAGCTGAGAATGAAACTTGAAAGATTTCACCTGAAGTTGTCGTCGATGCAGTGGCATTGGCGCAGCAGACTCGGTGGGCTGTGGAAGCTGATCCTCACGAGCCCCCAGGCCTGGGGGCCTCGGGAGGCTCCGGAGGCACTGGTGGCTCCTCGTGAGCAGCCTCCATCTCCGCTAGGGTTGCGGAACGCCTGCCTTCTTGCGCCTCCAAGATGCTCCTCATGATGCGCTGGTACGCCGCAGCCACGCTCGGCAGGCCATAAGGCATGCGAACATAGCTGTGGGGTGGTCCTCCGCAGCGCCCCGCGTGTGAGGGCCAGAGGCGCTCCGCCGTGGCGACCTGGTTGAGCCCTGGTATGTCGACGCAGACGCGCAGCCCGCCATCCTCGCCTGGATGGGGAGCCACAGCTGGTGGGCGACGGCAACCCCTCATGATCCTTGACTCCTGTAGCTCTTGTATCGCCTTGCTAACAAACTCCTGTTGGTCTGGCCTTCCTTCCCTGGCTTCCGAGGGAAGCGTGTTTCAAAACACGCCTCCACATGGTGCCCCAGCGCCTCCCTCGTGACCTTGGCGAGGTCGGTGGCCCTCCAGGTGAGAGCCCCCGAGCCCTGCCTGAGGAGGGCGCCGGGCATGCTCTCCTATGCGATTGAAGGAGGGTCCCCCTGGGCAGACGCGGGCCTTGAAGGGCCTGCCTCCTGAGGGTCTGAGCCTGACGTTGTCTTCTTCTTCTTGGGGGTGGTCTCAGGAAGCCTCCTGCTTCCGCGATCTGGGTCTTCTAGTGACGCGGCCTGTAAGGCTCGCTCCAGTGCACACACTGCATCCTTCTCTTGACATGGCACCGTGATGACGCCGCCGCTTCCTGGCATCTTGAGGACGTTGTAGCCATGGTGAGTCATGGCCATGAACTTGGCCAGCGCCGGGTACCCGAGGATGGCGTTGTACGGCAAGCGGATATGGGCGACGTCAAAGTCGATGAGCTCGGTGCGGTAGTTGTTGTAGGTGCCGAAGGTGACTGGGAGGCGGACCTGCCCGATCGGGACCGTGGAACCATCGGTGACCCCGGAGAAGGGCTTGGTTGGCTGAAGCTGGTCATAGGGCACTTGGAGACTGTTGAACGTTTCCACGGACAAGACATTGAGCCCTGCCCCTCCGTCGATGACGGTCCTGGTGACCAGAACGTTGCTGATGACCGAGGAACAAAGCATTGGGAGGACTCCGGCTGTAGCTGCGCACTTGAGCTGGTCTGCGGAGCTGAACGTGATGGTGCAGGCCGACCACCTGAGGGGACGCGTTGCTTCGAGCTTGGGGAGGACTGCATTCACTTCGCGAGCAAACTGCTTGAAGATACGTTGGGAGGCTGGGGCTTGAGCTCCGCCCAGGATGCAGGCGATGGCGCGAGGCTCCTGGAAGCCCCCAGCCCCCTCGTCCTGGTGGCGGTCTTCATTCCTTCTTGGCTGAGGCGGCAACGGCGGCAGGCCTGGGTTGCCATGAGGGCGATCCTCACGAGGCTGATCCCTTCAGTCCCCCTCGCGAGGCGGGTCGCGCCAGCGGTCCTCGCGAGGTTGGTCACGCCAGCCTGGACGTGGGCCGCGGTCTTCCCAGCGTCCCGGGTTCCTTCCTCCTCCTCGGCCGTAGCCCCGGTCAGCACGGTCAGGGCGTCGGCCGACTCTTCCTTATCGCACGGTGCGGAGTTCTTGGCATTCATTGGTGTTGTGGGTGTGGAGGTCGTGGTACACACAGTACCGGCTGCCCCTGGAGGATTCAGGCAAATCCTTACCCCGCTTGGTGTCTGGTTCTGCCGCGAGCACGACAGCCCCCTTGCGCTTCACGTCCTTGGCCTTGGGCTTCTTCTCTTCTGGGTCTGCGGCAGGCAGCTCGAGGAGGGAGAGGCGTCCCTCCTCAGCTCTGGCGCACTTGGTCGCCAGGTTGAACAGCTCCAGGGAGGTGCAGAGGTCTTCATGCATCGCCAGCTCCTCCTTCATCTTGACGTCGCGCACGCCATCGGAGAAGGCCGAAATGATGGCTTCTTCGGACACCCTGGGGATCTTGAGGCGCGCGCTGTTGAAGCGCTGGATGTACTTCTGTAGGGTCTCCCCAAGTTGCTGCTTGATGCGGCGCATGTCGCTCACGGCGGGAGGTCGGTCGCGGGTACCTTGGAAGTTGGCGATGAAGCGGGTACGCATCTGGTCCCAGGAGGAGATCGTGCCTGGGGCCAGGTTCAGGATCCAAGTGCGAGCACCTTCCTTCAGCGCCATGGGGAACCAGTTTGCCATAACCTTCTCGTCCCCGCTGGCAGCTTTGATTCCCAGCTCGTAGAGCTGGAGGAACTCAGTGGGGTCAGTGGTGCCGTCATAGCGAGGAGGCAGGTCCGGCTTGAACTTGCCGGGCCACGCGACGCTACGCAACTCAGGGGTGTAGGCGCGGCAGCCAGCGGTGGCCGCGGGAGGTTTTGGTTGAGGGAGAGATTGGCCTTGTGGGTCCTCTTGCGCTGCAGCTGGGAGCAGCGCGGGGTCTTGACGCGCCGGAGCTGGAGCAGGGTCTCGGCGAGCCGGAGCCCGGAGCGCCCGAGCGGCCTCTTGCGGTCGCGGGACTTCTTGTCAGCTCCGTTCCTGCTGGGCCGGCGCATGACTGAGCGGATTCCGCCCAGGAGCTGCGCGCCTTGGGGCCATGGCATCTTCTTGGAAAGGTGGCGGCTGGAACGCCCCTAGAGCTTCATTGCCCATGCGGGGCGGAGTGCGGCGCAGTGGTGCGGAAGGCGCGGGAGAGCCCCTGCGGCGCGGACGAGCTCGGCGACGCGGTCGAGCCACTCCTCGTAGACGTCGTCGACGGGGCGGTAGCGCAGGAGCTCGTTCGTCGCGATGAGCACAGCTCGAGCCTCCAAGGGCACGCGCAGCGCGTGCGACGAAGAACCGGCTGGGGTGAGCGACGGAATGGCCGTGCGGCCATCCCGCCGCATGGACGGGTGTTGAGAGGACGCTTGCTTCTCGTTCCCCGCCGGGCCGGTGGCGGCGTTGACGGCGGGCGACGGGGAACGACGAGGACGCCCGCCGACGGGGGCCGTCTGGACGGCGCGGGAAGCGATGACTTTAAGCTCCTATGACTAAGTGAAAGTTATAAAGCCCGCATATCTGATTACCTTATTTCCGCTAACACAACCGCCTTCGGGCACCGAGACATTGGCTAAGGGTTGTTTTGTTATTGCGAAAACACCCCGTGTAGCATCTACAAGGGGGTGGAAGCCGACGATGGGCCACTTTCAACTAATAAACGGTCGCAACAGAGTAAAAAATAAACATATCATCACCATTTGTATTCAGTATACAAGCGTTGCCTTCCGTAATCATCGTTATGCCATAAATATGCATCAAATTTGACTTAAGATTTTGGCCAAGCTGGGTTGCCTGGCTCCTGTGTTTAACCCTACATTCCCGATTGTTCGGCTAGGGGGTAAAGGGAGCACCTCTGTGATTGTTACTACCGGGTCATCCGGATTAGTACCTCAGACTGGGTGAAGTCAAAAGCTAGCTATCTTAAGAATATAATTGGTCGGCACAATGGAAGTGAAAATTTTGGTTCGTCATGGACCACAGAGTTCGGGAACTTTCCCCTAAATAATCCTCAATATTTTCCTCCCACATTGATCGGAGATGAGGTTTCATGATCATGGTCAGCATGAGAACCCAAAGAAAGGAACCGATAGTGGAACTATTTTCTTTGGAAGATGTCTCTTCATATAACATATCTCTCTGCATGCCTTTGTTTATAAAACCATATGGCCGGATTGCGTTGTTTGCCGCAAATCTTTGCCCTTATAAAGGCTTTATAAAGTAGGACAAACACTCCCCCGCTACTGGCCAAGGAGGTTGAAGCCGATGGTCGGTCATCAAAGTTTTGTACAATGCAGATCCGAGCATTAATGATGTAGAGTACTTGGATACGTAGAATTATTACACATAATTTGTGATTTTACTCCGGATATTGATCCTTAATTCGGTCACCTGTGCCCACATTAAGGCTCGGGGGCTACTGGGCTTCGGGCTTATCATTTACTAATATTATAAGGGCACATCGATCCCCTGATCTGGTGTTGCCACCCGACCAGTGTCTCGGGGGCTACTGCATTGCCTATTCAATTCAGAAAATTCAAAGTGCTCACTGTTCGGCTTGGCCGAACTATGGGCAAACGCGTCTTCGGACAACAATAGGTACCATCTGGGACTTATCCGGCGTCAAGCAAATATATTACGGTGACTTCTCGAGACCCTAATAAAATCCACAAACAATCAGCCCAAGCCCGAGGTGGTGCATCACCTCGGAAGCAGTCCGGCATAAAACTCGGATGCAAGTGGCTGGCTCTATAGAGGGCATTTCCGGCATTAAAAGCTCGGCTAAACTCCTTCGACTTTTTCAAGCCAACGTGATCTATGTCACCTCGGATATAGTCCGGCGTTAGAGCTCGGATACAGTCTGGCGTTGGAGCTCGGATACTGTCGAGGATATACCCCGCGGTATGACCCGGCCGGAACTATGACCCGGCCGGGCTTGGCGTTTTCATTGGTAACCCGCCGGAGTGGCAACTCACGAGCCTGGCGACCCGCTCGGACCTGGCGGTTTACGATTCACCGGACGCCTGGCGGGCGGGTCAGATGGATGACAAGGCCCAAGGCCCAGAAGGTCGGCTCATGCTATGGTGGGCCGGTTTACGAGGAAAGACATAAGGAGTTTTCCCTTGAGGGGGCAGACTAGGATTCCGTTTGTTATAGAATAGTCCTGGTCCTACTAGGACTCCACATGTAACCCGCCCCTCCAACTTATATAAGGAGGGGCAGGGCACCCCAAGAGGGACAAGCAACAAGAAATAATATCTAGGGCTAGACACAAAAGGGGAGCCGACTTATGCGGCGACTCCGTCATGAGCATAATGAGACCTAGCCCCAAACAGCATGTAGGGTTATTACCGGATGATATTTCCCGGGACCCGAAGCTGTCTAAATCCTTGTCTTGTGTGTTGATCAGCCTTGCGACTCTCGGTTCCGACCAACCCCTTCCAGCTACCGCATAGATGCGTTGGCCTCACGACTAAGCCCTCACACTAGGACATCTGCCGTGACAATTCCACGACAGTTGGCGCCCACCGTGGGGCCTGCGCACGGTGGTGTTGAGTTCTTGGAGGGATCTTTTCTAGGGTTCGAGAAGATTGCAATTTTCCGGCTCAACAAAAGTCGGCGTGGAAAAATTCACATCAATGATGAGTTCATCAGTCAAGATTGAACGAAGTATTCTGCGGCGATGGAGATGAGATTGAGATTGTTTTAGGGTTCTCTCCTAGGGTTTGAGAAGCTCGTGATTTCGTCGGATGAAAAAGAGTCAGCAAATTCATTCTTGGTAATAGGAATTGTGATTTACTTTGGAGCTGGTAGTACAAGGATCAAAAGAATTTGGGGTGCATCGAGTGCGGCACTGCTGATGCCACAAGTCGAAGACATACGCCAGATAAAATTGACACAAGGTTCAAGTCGCCGAGACCGACAAGATTTGACGGTTCCTTCGTCCGTGTTCAGATCAAATTCGAAGAGACTGCTATTCCCGAGGTGCTACCAGTACTGTTGTACACGTGAAGGACTCGAACTACAATCAAGATCGGAAAGAATCAGAGGACCAAACGGCGGCACATGAAGAAGAAGAAAAAACAAAAACAAGGACGCCGGACGCAGCACAGCTGCATATATTAGGATAGATGTTCCTGATGCAAAATGTTGCCTCTGCTCTCGTCAAATCAAACTCCGTGCAAAAGCAAAAGCTGCAGTCCTGTAGACTCATCGGGTCGCAGGCGGAGAGAGGAGGACAAACGAAGAAAAGAAAGGAAGGGGACCGGGTCCCTGTACAATTTGGCCATCCATTGTTGTTGTCTTCTTTACCAAAATCAATCTATTCAGTGCAACACAGGCCGATGCAATCATGGACCAAGGTCAGATTAGTACACACGACTGCGGCCGCGCATCAAAGTCCATGTACAAGCAAAAGGAAAAGAGAAAATTCCTTATATAACACTATTTTAAATATTGGTTCCTTATTTAACACTGGAAATTTTCTTCTTCCTTATCTAACATCATGTATAATTTTTTTCCCCTATCTAACACTCCCGTCAGTTCTGTTAGCTAACACCATTAAAACAGGCATGAAGTGATGTCAGTTTTCTTTAGCTGGACAAAAATGCCCCTGCCCATAAGCATGAAAAAAAAGAAAACACAGCAGGATCGAACCGAACCGGGCATCTCTCTCGCGATCCACATCCCCTTCCCCGCTTCCCCTTTCTCAAACCCTAGCGATTGCGGGCGGCGGCGACGGCGGTGAACCTGCTAGCGGCGGCGGAGATTCGGCGTCATGGATGGCGGTGGTGTTGAGGATGGGGAAGGCGCTGCGGAGGAAAGCCAGTGCGCGGAGGCGGAGGGGTCCGACCTTGGCGCCCCCGTGGATCCGGCGATGGCGAGCCTTGGCGACGGCGGTGGTGCGGAGGGGTCGGGCCAGCATGCGGCTACGGTTGCGGAGGGGCCGGGTCAGCGCACGGCTTCGGCAGGAGGCGGTGTCTCGGCTGCAGCAATCACGGGCCAGGGCAGGGCATGGGCTGAGGGCTCAATCACCGACGTGGCTGGAGGCTCAGGCCAAGGCATGGCTGGTTCGGGCTCGACAGCAGTTGTAGGCTCAGGCCAATACGCTGCTGAATCGGCCTCGGCAGCAGCTGCAAGGTCAGGCCAGGGTGCAGCTCGGTTGG
Source organism: Aegilops umbellulata (assembly GCA_032464435.1). NCBI lineage: Eukaryota > Viridiplantae > Streptophyta > Magnoliopsida > Poales > Poaceae > Aegilops > Aegilops umbellulata. The sequence continues at coordinate 180,484,046 of CP136058.1, forward strand.
CCTCCACTACATGGGCGTGTCCAGATGGGTAAGTTCATGGCACTTAATGGATCTGTATGATGTTTGTACCACTAGCAATGATCAGAACTATCTAGCAATACTCATGCATAGTTTCTTCACTTAATTGTCTCTTGAATTCACAGGATGGATCCAAATTCAAGTTATTTGATAAAAATTGAATTGTTTGGCAACAAAAAAAAAAGCTCGAAAAGACATCCGATGTTTCTGTTTCGAGAAGATCATTGATTGTGACTTGACAAACTATAAGGATTCCATTGAATCAATTGTAGAGCAGTACTCTCCGCGTTATTTGGAAGTTGCACATGTGCAGTACTATGATGATGCTCTAAAAATCTGTCCAGAAGTAAATGTGACCAAGATTTAATGCTTATGTTTGAGAAACACTCGGAGACAAAGGTGGTGCGTATGATCATTGCATATTGTGATCCGTCTGAACCGTATGAGCCTATCGCCGAGTGGCATAGTGATGCGCATAGCGAACCTAATAAAAATGTAGAACAAGAGGATGATACTTACCTTCACAACCCAAGACCTGAGAATGAGCATGAAGTGGATGAACCTATTCCCTTAAATGTGGTTCTTTGTCCTAATAAAGAGAAGGACAAAGACTATATTTGTGAGGATGATAGTGAGGCTGAGAGTGAAGTAGAGGATGATGAAGTAGAGGAGGTTGAAGTAGAGGAGGATGAGGAGTTGCATGAGGCAGAGCATACTCCACATGTAGAGTATGACAAATTAAACCCTCCAATGACAAAAGGCTTTACATATCCCAGCATGAAAGAGTTCAAGTTGGCACTTTCTCAGCATGCAATCAAACGTGAATTTGAGTATAACACCGAGTATAGTACCCGTCATCGGTTTAGGGGCTATTGTTCAAGACGGGATGCAGATAATTGTCCCTGGAGGATACATGCTTCTACAACAGAAGATAAGTGTACCGTGATGGTAATTGTTTAACTTTACCCATTTGTGAACATTTCTTGCATAATTGTTAAGTATTTTTAGCTAATTACATTTGTTTTCTCTTTTGAAGGTGAAGAAAAACCCATGTGGTCATGATTGCTCTAGTACAAGAAGGAAAAAGAAGACGAAGAATGGAACCAAGCATTGGGTATGTGATTAGGTGAAGGATTGGATGATTGAAGATGCAACTCTCGGAGCGAAGGCATTGCAGAAGAAGATTAAAGAACACCACAAGGTTGACCTCCACTACAAGAGAGTATACATGGGTAAGAAGCTAGCTCTGAAAGAATTGTATGGTGATTGGGATAGCAGCTTTGACAATTTGTATAGGTTTAAAGCACAAGTTGAAACCACTTGCCCTGGTAGCATAGTTCATATTGATCATTACACTATAAAAGGAAAAATCAGGTTTAGAAGGTTCTTCTTTGCTTTGAAACCTTGCATAGACGGATTCCTTGGTGGGTGCATGCCATATTTGGCAGTAGATAGCACATTCTTAACAGGTAGGTTCAAGGGGCAGCTGGCTAGTGCTACCGCTGTAGATGGCCATAATTGGATGTATCCACTTTGTTTTGGAATTTTTGATTCCGAAACAAATAAGAACTGGATTTGGTTCATGCAATTGCTTAGGCAAGCCATAGGATCACCAAGGGGTTTAGCCATAAGCACTGATGCTGGGCAGGCGGTGATGACAGGGGTAAAGGAAGTTTTCCCAGAAGTAGAACATAGGGAATGCATGTTTCACTTGGTGTCAAACTTCAAGAAAAAGTATCACGGAAAGGTATTTGATGACCATCTTTGGGATGCTGCTTACTCATGGAATACATATATATATATATGAGAAAAATTGGGTTGCAATGGAAACAGCAAAGCCAACAGCAACTGCATATCTTAGGAAGTGGCACACTAGGTTGTGGACTAGGAGTCAGTTCTCAACCATTTGTAAGGTGGACTATGTAACCAACAACCTGGCAGAGTGCTTCAATAATTGGATTAAGCACCACAAGTCTTTGAACTTGGACGACTTAATGGACAAGCTTAGGCAGATGATTATGATCATGTGGAATCGCCGGAGAAAAGTAGCAAAGAAGTTAGTTGGCTTAATTTTGCCCCACATAATTAAGAAGTTGAATGCAAAGAGTAGAGAGTTGAACTTGGAGGTGGTAGAAAGCTCGGAAGAAGTAGCTGAAGTTACTCAATTGGGAGGCAGCGGGTTTAGGTTTGTCGTCAACTTGCATGACAACACATGCTCTTGTAGACAATGGCAAGTTTCTGGCCTTCCTTGCAAACATGCTCTAGCATTCATCACATCACTTGTCAATGCACATATACAGAATTATGTGGACTCGTATTACTCCATTGACAAGTTTAGAGCAGCTTATGGCCAACTAATCCCTGCTATGTGTGACAAGACCCAGTGGCCTAAATCTAACCATGGATTCTTCATGCATCCACCCTTGTTAAAAGCCGTAGCTGGTCGGCCCCAAACAGAGAGGCATAAGGGTTGTAGTGAGAAAAAGAGGAAAAGTGGCCAGCACTTATGCCCTATTTGTAAGGAATACGGGCACCATTGGCACAAGTGCAAGAAGGGGAACAAAGATGACATTGCTGCTTTGATAGAGTTGAGGTAATCAACTATGCATTCTACTTTCTTATTGCATGTTAACTACTCTCTTGCATTACTGTTTTGTAGTCAACTATGCATGTGAACTACTATCTTATTGCTCATGTAGAGAACCACCAAAGAAGAGGAGGAAGACTACCAAATCAGCCGAGTCATCCATTGTGCCAAGAGGTGATGAAGCACCGGCAACCGCTATGTATTTTCCACCAAGGTTAGCAAATTTGAATTTAATTTGTGCCAAATGAAAACTGAGTTTGATTTGTGCCAAATGAAAACTGAGTGTGCATTCATCTAATCCATAGCCAAAGCTTAGAAATTACAACCAAGAAGAAAGGAAAACATAGCCAAACTTTGAAGACTACAAACAAGAAAAATGCAAAAGGGTGTAAAAGGTGATCTTTGCTAATTCTGAATTTTAATGTCACATACTATGCATAGTTCATATTGTTATTTGCTCTAAGACTACTGTTGCCATACATGTACAAGTGCAGATCAGGGAAGGGGAAGAAGATGGAGCTTGCTAAAAAGGATGAAAGTTGTCCTATGGTGCCACCATTTGACAGCCCCGCAATGAGCACAAGAAGCAAAAAAGCTAACCCAGCCAGCCCCGCAATGAGCACAAGGAGTAGAAGAAGACTTAGCTTGTGAACTAAATTTAATTCCTTTTAGTTAGAGTCACTTCTGTTGCTGCTCAAGTCATGTTGTGTGGACTTGGACTCATATGGGAACCTTATGTCACTTTTGTATAGTCCATATCATGGACTTGGACTATGTACGCGAACCTGGACATGATGACAATCCTTTTGTGTTGCTCATATGATGTAGATTATGATGTATGTGTGGGATTGGACTCATATGTGATCATGTATATGTTGGAAGTGATATATGTGTACTTGGATGGGGGCCTGTATGTTTATGTGCAAATCTGAATACTATTTGTTGAAATATATGTATATGTGAATTGTGTGATCTGGATGTGCATCAAATTACAGGGGAGGTTCTGCCCAAATTTTGAACTAAATTGTGAAAAAACTGTTGCTTTTTACTGTGGGAAGAATTTTGATCACAAGTTCATCAGGGGTAAAATCGTCTTCTCAGGTGTCATTTCACACCGTTAGAGGTCAAAATGGATGGAATTGTTATAAAGGGAACAAATTTTAGCATTGGTGTTACATAAGGAAGAAAAAGTTTTGCAGTGTCAAATAAGGCAAAAAAATTTAAGGTAGTGTTAGATAAGGAATTCTCTCAAAGGAAAACATTATTCAGTGGCGATGGCAGCAACGCAGTCTACATGCATCAAGTAGTATTTATGTGCAACAAGCCCATCAACACCACTCTTAAAAGGCATTCAAAGGGCAATCACTATTAAAAAAGGCAGGATACGCGGACATGGTTTTTTTTTCAAATCCATCACGACCCGGAGACGGATGCAGTCGTGGCACAGAGCTCGGACTCCTCTACTACTGCTGCATGGTTACAGTTGCGGATCGAGCCGTCGACCACCACGACCCGCCCGTGCTCCGTCGGATTTACACCTCTGCTTGCATGGCCTTGAGCGGTCCTTTGTTCGGCCTCGTTGAACCGCCGGACGCTGTCATCGCCACAGCCCCGTCACCTTGGCCAAACCGCCGTGCTCCATCTCGCTGAAGGCCTCGCTCCTCTGACCCGCCATCAAGCAAAGGGGACATGTTACTGCCGTTGCCGCGGCATCACTATGAGTCGGCTGCTACTACTCCACGTGAGGTTAAGGGTGCAGTCAAGGCATTGTCCATGTTCACCCGGTGAAAATACCAGGTGTTATCTTCTCTATATACCTTATCAGTACATATTAAATTATTTGAGAACAATTACTCTGGTATGTGGTATTTTTTCGCAGGACCTTTAATTGTTACAAAGGTGTCGCAAAGGGGCGTACACCAATATGCTTTTTGTATTAGCGCTTGCCCGTATCGTGCTGCTGGGTAGATACGTAAATAAATCGCCGCTCCCCGCTTTATCAACATATGCGACTAAGTCGTCATCCGCGCCTGCTATCGCCTCGCCCGACCGCATCAGCTTACAACGCCGTGGCCATCTCTCGCGACCGCACCGACTTACAACGTCGCGGCCGACTCTCCCATCCGCACCTGTTTAAAATCCGACTCATCTGTCTGCTCCCACGGACGACCCGCCCGTGATTGATTTCAACTTCACCGTCGTGATCATCAATTTCGTGGTGGATAACTTCTGGCATGACACATCAGGTGATATCCATCTAATATATATTTTATTAGCACATATTTTTTTTGTCAAGGAGCAGTTTATCTTTGCCTTTGTCTGCAATACTGTTGATGCAGGATAATTGTTCACTACATCAAAACAACGTGGTTGAATCGCCCGCGCCCGTTTACAGCACCGCGGCCGATTCATCTGTCTGAACCGCCTCTGATGCAGTGGTCGTTTTTTCGTCCGTCTCTCGCGACCTGGTCTACATCAACACACCGGACCGTACATGTCTGCATGAGCTGTTTATTGAGTATGAGCAAATCACTGCCTGGGTAGCCCGGTTTTCTTCCAACAAATTGGGGGCAAATTGTCATGTATTATCAGCTGTCGTCTGCACTGGGTGGATCAATGGGCATGCGCACAAGTCGCTGCCACTACAGTTTGGTTAATTTCAAGCGACCAGTTGGAAGGAACCATTGGCCGAGTTACTGACATGGCTCATACATGATCATTTATAAACCACCGCAGTCACTTTAACGTTCTATGGATTCACATCATGCTATCAAAGCCAATGATATGCATCTATGGAGAGTCTCAAGCCAACTCCTCGAGTAGTCTTATGACTCAGGGGCTATGATGATATGACTTAGAAAATATTGTGAGATTCAAGAACCCCGGGTCATTGGAGGGAAAGATAACCAAATCCCGGAGGCTACTGTTATATTGATGAAAATTTAAAGGCCGTTAGAAAATTTCTGGCTCAAAATAAAGATCACGGTTTAAAATCCTGCTCAAGGTAACTCTGTCTCTCACAAAGCTTTAAAGCTCTAAATATCCGGATTGAAATTCCGGTTCAAAAAGAATTCATCTCTCGCAAGTTCAAGTTTTCAGAAAAATTAAAGGTTGCCAAACAGAAATTGCTGCCATAATGCGCGGTACAAACATGGGTTATCCTGCCTTATTGGCTTATTATATTATTGATCACTTGGTGGCTTCCTGCTCATTGAGCATAACTGTGAATATCCCTCTTGGTCCGGCTTATACGCCATGCTTACAATAAACTTGGGACCTTACTACCCTGGTTAAAGGGACCAAAGAGAGTCTGTTGCAAATCATAGTTCAAACATAGGTGCCCCTTGAGCACAGCTCACAAGGTCATTTGGGGGCTTCCTGTTCGAACATAGGTCGTATTCGAACCAAAGAGAACATAGTTGTCGGTACCCTCTTGATCGGCGCAATGCCAAACCCACTAGGGGGCTTCTTGATCGTATTCGAATCATAGCTTAACCCCTTTTGGGTCCGACTTTGATCGTATTCGAATAAGAGTCGCTAAAAAACTCTCAAGGTCATTTGGGGGCTTCCTGTTCAAGCATAGGTCGTATTCGAACCAAAGAGAACATAGCTGTCAATACCCTCTTGATCGGCGCAACGCCAAAGCCACTGGGGGCTACATGATAGTATTTGAATCCTAGCTTAACCCCTTTGGTCCGGTTTACTGATCATATTTGAATCAGAAGCCTCAAATTTTTCTCTTTGTTTGACTTAAGTTTTTTGAAAAGTCTTTTGGGTTTGTCTTGAGACTTTTTTGATCATATCTGAAGCATATATGAGTGGTTTCTATGTAACCCGTCTTGACTTTGGACGATAAATCGCCAGTATATGACAGTCATAAACATTTGGAAGTTTTGGCTTCTAAAGATTGGGTTATCACCCTTACTGCACAGGTATCATAAGCCGGCAGTACGATTCAGTATCACATGTATAATATTGTTTATACATGATTATGTTTAAGCTGGCCCTGGCTTTTGACGTTAAGTCGCCAGGGCATATGTTGTTTAAACTCTGCGCAGGATTTGCAGAACTGTGACTTATATAAATGATTAAGTTCAAGCTCATCATCAAAATTGATGTTTCAAAAGGGTTATCCATTCTAGATTTTCCCAAAGGCTATAAGCCGTTGGGTTATAAAAATTCCGGCTTACCATGAATGTGCATTAAGTCTCCATCGGCCAAGAGCCGCCGAGTATTTAAACTCTGGATTTACTTGTCAATCGATAAGGTATTCACATTTTTCATAGCCCAACTTGGCTGGATTGTCATGATGGTATTGAATGATTGAGATTTTCATACCTGATTATATTATTCAAATCTTGAATAGCCATCATGGCTGGATTTTATTTATGGTTATCAATAACCAGTATTATCATTAAGGTTTTCAAAGTCGCGTTAGCGCAATGGCTATTATTTTATCAACGGATGTGATTTATTCTTGGAAGGAATAGTCCCGAGTCAATGCAGGCTTACGACCCGACACTTGGGGGCTACATTATTCAAATTGAGATTACATCAAATATACAAGTCTCATGTCGCTGCAAGCATGCACCATGACACTAGGGGGCTAATGCAAAATCATTTTTACTAGCCTTATGGAAGACCCGACTCATCACATCGTAATGAGCCGACCCTTGGGGGCTAACAATTGCTCCTGTCAAAAATTCAAGGTACACAAGCATTAATCCATTATATTGAACGGTCCACTATTCAGTTGGCAGAGTACAAAGCTCTTAACCTTGTGTACATGGGTTCAAGCCCCATGGTGGAGATTATATTATATGATCTTATTATCAATAAATTATATACAAAGTCCCAGCTCAGTATTATCTTACTAAGCCGGCCCTTGGGGGCTACACGTTGATGTTAAAGTTTACATGGTTATATCTACAAAGTCCCTGCTCATTATTGCATAATGACCCACCCCTTGGGGGCTACACTGGTTGAAGTTTTTATGAGCATAAGGCAATTACAAGTCCCAGGTTGCTGCAAGCATGACAACCCGGCACTTGGGGCTATAGGTGATATGCATATAAGGGAGAAAAAATCTTCAAATTCTCAGTTTGGAGTAGACCAAATTAACCCGGTGTCTGCAACAATAATGACCCGACATCATTTATTTATAACCCGACAATTTTGGCAATCATAAATCGGCAAGATCTACATCTTTAAGCCGGCTGAATATCAGTTGAATATTTCAAGACCAATATTTTTGTCAAGTCAGAGCATTGAAGGCCGACTCAAATGGATTATTTCCTATAATATTTCTCTACAAGAGCCAATGTCAGCAAATTGGTTATGAAGTTGGCCTATTGACCCGGATTTTTTAGAAGAAGTGCCTGGATTTTTTGCATTGGCAAGGTTTGGACATATTTGTTAAAAGAGATTTGCTATAAGATCTTGAGTATGCATCCAGGAGGAAATGACAAGGACTTAAAGATGATCAGGTGCCGGTTCAGGGAAATATTTAACCCGGAGCACAACCTATCAAGTTTGTTCTTGTGTTTATTTTACAGGATCGGTCTAACATGGATAAATCCAAATTAAACTGGGGGCTAATGTCGGGGATATACCCCACGGTATGACCCGACCGGAAGTATGACCCGACCGGGCTTGGCGTTTTCATTGGTAACCCGCCGGAGTGGCGACTCACGAGCCTGGCGACCCGCTCGGACCTGGCAGTTTACGATTCATCGGAGACCTGGCGGGCGGGTCAGATGGATGACAAGGCCCAAGGCCCAGAAGGCCGGCTCATGCTATGGTGGGCCGGTTTACGAGGAAAGACATAAGGAGTTTTCCCTTAAGGGGGCAGACTAGGATTCCGTTTGTTATAGAATAGTCCTAGTCCTACTAGGACTCCACATGTAACCCGCCCCTCCAACTTATATAAGGAGGGGCAGGGCACCCCAAGAGGGACAAGCAATAAGAAACAATATCTAGGGCTAGACACAAAAGGGGGGCCGGCTTATGCGGTGACTCCGTCATGAGCATAATGAGACCTAGCCCCAAACAGCATGTAGGGTTATTACCGGATGATGTTTCCCGGGGCCCGAAGCTGTCTAAATCCTTGTCTTGTGTGTTGATCCGCCTTGCGACTCTCGGTTCCGACCAACCCCTTCCAGCTACCGCATAGATGCGTTGGCCTCACGACTAAGTCCTCACACTTGGACATCTGCCGTGACAGTTCCACGACACATACAGTTCGGCGTTGGAGATCGGACGCAAGAGGACATCGCCGCACGGGAAACACTTCAAACCCGAGGTGTGGCGTAAAAACAACAAGGCATTAATAAAGGTCGAGAACTTAAAGGGGCTCCTCGGATACCCGACGTGTAAGCTCTTCAGATTTACTTCGGCGATCCTCAAGATCAAAGATTTGTTGAACCAGTTTTCAAGACCGACGACCGAAGATGAAGAACAGTTTGGAAGAATCGGGTAACGTCCCCAACTTGAAGACCGGTTCAGGGGGCTACTGACGGTGTCCTGGACTAGGGGGTACTCACCACATCGTCTCCCGACCAGCTGGATCGGGCCGAGGACCCCTATGGCGGTTCACTCATGGGCCACTTCGGGTAGCCCATGCCGCACAAGAGGAAGATTCCACAAGGCTTGGTGATCAAGACAAGGACTCCTCTCCACCAACGTATTCGACTAGGACTCTTGTTATCCTAGGCCTCTGGTACATTATATAAGCCAGGGCCAGGCTAGTCGATAGATGATTATGACATTATTCATCATACTCTCAGGTTTTAGACCACAACATATGATCTCGAGGTAGATCAACTTTGTAATCATACACATCGAATATAATCAAGCAGGAGTAGGGTTTTACCTCTTAGAGAGGGCCCGAACCTGGGTAAACACCGTGTCCCTCATCTCCTGTTACCATTGATTCTCAGACGCACAGTTCGGGACCCCCTACCCGAGATCTGCCAGTTTTGACACCGACAGTGTCCTCCGTAGGCCTTGGAGTGACACTTGTGTAGGATATGTTCCTGTTCATGCTCAGGTACACAACGTCTAATAACACCATCTTCTCCTTCTTTATAAAGGTGTGGGTCATCCAAAAAGTAATGTCTTAAATCATAGAAAAACTTTTTATTTTGTTGGTATGTAAAACTAGGTGGTATAAAATTAGCAACAATATAATTAGCATAGTCTGCATACCATGGAGTACTATGAGAAGCATTTATAACAGCTAACTGTTCATCAGGAAAGCTATCATCAATAGGTAGTGGGTCATCAAGAATATTTTCTAACCTAGACAAGTTGTCTACTACGGGATTCTCAGCTCCCTTTCTATTAATGAGTCTAGATTTAGCATCTTTCTTTTCCATAAGATATTTAATAGCAACAAGATCCGTATGAACAGTAACATTGGAATCAACAATATAAGATCTGAACTTGTCACAAGCAAATAAAACTGTTAAAAATTCTTTTTCACTGGTAGCATAATTTCTTTGAGCACTATCTAGATTTTTACTGGCATAATGGATAACATTTAATTTCTTAACAATTCTTTGTCCTAGAACAGTACCAACAGCACAATCACTAGCATCACACGTAATTTCAAAGGGTAGGTTCCAATCAGGTGGTTGAACAATAGATGCGGAAATTAGGGCTTTCTTAAGTATTTCAAATGCTTCTACGCAATCATCATAAAAAATGAATGGAACATCTTTTTGCAAGAGATTAGTAAGAGGCCTAGAAATTTTAGACAAGTCTTTAATAAATCTCCTATAGAAACCAGCATGACCAAGGAAGCTTCTTATACCTTTGATATCTTTAGGACACGTCATTTTTTCAATAGCATCAACTTTACTTTATCAACTTTAATACCTCTTTTGAAGATTTTATGCCCCAAGATAATACCTTCATTAACCATAAAGTGGTGATACGTCTCCAACGTATCTATAACTTTTTATTGTTCCATGCTATTATATTATCTGTTTTAGATGTTTAATGGGATTTATTATGCACTTTTATATTATTTTTGGGACTAACCTATTAACCGAAGGCCCAGTGCAAATTGTTGTTCTTTTGCCTATTTCAGTGTTTCGCAAAAAAGGAATAATAAACGGAATCCAAACAGAATGAAACCTTCGTGAGGATCATTTTTGGAAAAAACGCAATCCAGGAGACTTGGAGTGGACGTCAAGGAAGCAACGAGGCGGCCACGAGGCAGGGAGGCGCGCCGAGGGGGGTAGGCGTGCTCCCCACCCTCATGGGCCCCTCGTAGATCCACCGACCAACTTCTTTCGCCTATATATACTCTTATACCCAGAAAACATCCAGGGGAGCCACAAAACCTATTTTCCACCGCCGCAACCTTCTGTACCCGTGGGATCCCATCTTGGGGCCTTTTCCGGCGCTTCGCCGGAGGGGGAATCGATCATGGAGGGCTTCTACATCAACACCATAGCCTCTCCGATGATGTGTGAGTAGTTTACCACAGACCTTCGGGTCCATAGTTATTAGCTAGATGGCTTCTTCTCTCTCTTTGGATCTCAATACAAAGTTCTCCTCGATCTTCTTGGAGATCTATTCGATGTAATTCTTTTTGCAGTGTGTTTGTCGAGATCCGATGAATTGTGGGTTTATGATAAAGATTATCTATGAACAATATTTGATTCTTCTCTGAATTCTTATATGCATGATTTGATATCTTTGCAAGTCTCTTCGAATTATTAATTTGGTTTGGCCTACTAGATTGATCTTTCTTGCAATGGGAGAAGTTCTTAGCTTTGGGTTCAATCTTGCGGTGTCCTTTTCCCAGTGACAGCAGGTGCAGCAAGGCACGTATTGTATGGTTGCCATCGAGGATAAAAAGATGGGGTTTATATCATATTGCTTGAGTTTATCCCTCTACATCATGTCATCTTGCCTAATGTGTTACTCTGTTCTTATGAACTTAATACTCTAGATGCATGCTGGATAGCGGTCGATGTGTGGAGTAATAGTAGTAGATGAAGAATCATTTCAGTCTACATGACACGGACGTGATGCCTATGTTCATGATCATGCCTAGATATTCTCATAACTATGCGCTTTTCTATCAATTGCTTGGCAGTAATTTGTTCACCCACCATAGAATTTGCTATCTTGAGAGAAGCCACTAGTGAAACCTATGGCCCGGGGTCTACTTTACATCATATTAATCTCCCGTCAACTAGCTATTTCTGTCGTCGTTTATTTTGCAATCTTTACTTTTCAATCTATACAACAAAAATACCAAAAATACGTATCTTATTATCTTTATCAGATCTCACTTTTGCAAGTGGCTGTGAAGGGATTGACAACCCCTTTATCGCGTTGGTTGCAAGGTTCTTGATTGTTTGTGCAGGTACTAGGGACTTGCGTGTTATCTCCTACTGGATTGATACCTTGGTTCTCAAAAACCGAGGGAAATGCTTACGTCACTTTGTTGCATCACCCTTTCCTCTTCTAGGGAAAACCAACGCATGCTCAAGAGGTAGCAAGAAGGATTTCTGGCGCCGTTGTCGGGGAGATCTACGCACAAGTCAAGACATACCAAGTACCCATCACAAACTCTTCTCCCTCGCATTACATTATTTGCCATTTGCCTCTCGTTTTCCTTTCCCCCACTTCACCTTTGCTGTCTTATTCGCCCTTTTTCCGTTCGTCTCTTTTTGCTTGCTTCTTGTGTACTTGTGTGTTGGATTGTTTGTCATGATGGCTCAAGACAATACTAAATTGTATGACTTTTCCAATACCAACAACAATGATTTTATTAGCACTCCGATTGCTCCTATTACCGATGCTGAATCTTGTGAAATTAATGCTGCTTTGTTGAATCTTGTCATGAAAGATCAATTTTCGGGCCTTCCTAGTAAAGATGCCGCTACTCATCTAAACAACTTCGTTGATTTGTGCGATATGCAAAAGAAGAAAGACGTGGATAATGATATTGTTAAATTGAAGTTATTTCCGTTTTCACTTATAGATCATGCTAAAACTTGGTTTTCTTCTTTGCCTAAAAATAGTATTGATTCATGGAATAAGTGCAAATATGCTTTTATCTCTAAGTATTTTCCTCCCGCTAAGATCATCTCTCTTAGAAACGATATTATTAATTTTAAGCAACTTGATCAAGAGCATGTTGCACAAGCTTGGGATAGGATGAAATTAATGATACGTAATTGCCCCACACATGGTTTGAATTTATGGATGATTATACAAAAAAATTATGCCAGGTTGAATTTTGCTTCTAGAAATCTTTTAGATTCGGCCGTGGGAGGCACTTTTATGGAAATCACTTTAGGAGAAGCTACTAAACTCCTAGATAATATTATGGTTAATTATTCTCAATGGCACACCGAAAGATCTACTAGTAAAAAGGTTCATGCAATTGAAGACATTAATGTTTTGAGTGGAAAGATGGATGAACTTATGAAATTGCTTGCTAATAAGAGTGTTTCTTCTGATCCTAATGATATGCCTTTGTCCACTTTGATTGAGAATAATAATGAATCTATGGATGTGAATTTTATTGGTAGGAACAATTTTGGTAACAACGCGTATAGAGGAAACTTTAATTCTAGGCCATTCCCTAGTAATTCCTCTAATAATTATGGTAATTCCTACAACAACACTTATGGAAATTTTAATAAGATGCCCTCTGATTTTGAGACTAGTGTTAAAGAATTTATGATTTCGCAAAAGAATTTCAATGCTTTGCTTGAAGAAAAATTGCCTAAGATTGATGAGTTGGCTAGGAACATGGACATAATTTCTCTTGATGTTGATTCTTTGAAACTCCACCTAAGAATGATATCAATGAGTTTCTCAAAGCCATGAGAATTTCCATTGATGAGTGCAAAGAAAGAACCACTAGGATGCGTGCTAAAAAAGATTGCTTTGTGAAAACGTGTTCTTCTAGTTTTCATGATAATAAGGATGAAGATCTAAAAGTGATTGATGTGTACCCTATTAAATCTTTGTTTTCTAATATGAATCTTGATAAAGATGGGACTGGAGATGAGTCAACTTTAGTTAAAAGGTGTCCCAATGATTCGGAGTTTTTAGACCTTGATGCAAAATTTGGTAAAGTGGGATTGAAGAGGTCAAAACTTTACATAGCAATGAACCCACTATTTTCGATTTAAAGGAGTTTAGTTATGATAATTGCTCTTTGATAGATTGTATTTCCTTGTTGCAATCCGTGTTAAATTCTCCGCATGCTTATGATCAAAATAAAGCCTTTACTAAACACATCGTTGATGCTTTAATGCAATCTTATGAAGAAAAACTTGAATTAGAAGTCTCTGTCCCTAGACAACTTTATGATGAGTGGGAACCTACTATTAAAATTAAGATTAAAGATCATGAATGCTATGCTTTGTGTGATTTGGGTGCTAGTGTTTCCACGATTCCAAAAACTTTGTGTGATATGTTAGGTTTCCGTGAATTTGATGATTGTTCTTTAACTTGCATCTTGCGGATTCCACCATTAAGAAACATATGGGACGGATTAATGTTGTTCTTATTGTTGCAAATAGGAATTATGTACCCGTAGATTTCATCGTTCTTGATATAGATTGCAATCCTACATGTCATATTATTCTTGGTAGACCTTTCCTTAGAACGATTGGTGCAATTATTGATATGAAAGAAAGAAATAATAGATTCCAATTTCCATTAAGGAAAGGCATGGAACACTTTCCTATAAAGAAAACTAAATTACCTTATGAATCTATTATGAGAGCCCCTTATGCTTGATACATCTCCAACGTATCTATAATTTTTTATTGTTCCATGCTATTATATTATCTGTTTTGGGTGTTTAATGGGCTTTATTATGCACTTTTATATTATTTTTGGGACTAACCTATTAACCGAAGGCCCAGTGCAAATTGTTGTTTTTTTTTTGCCTATTTCAGTGTTCCGCATAAAACGAATATCAAACGGAATCCAAACGGAATGAAACCTTCGCGGGGATCGTTTTTGGAACAAACGCAATCCGGGAGACTTGGAGTGGACGTCAAGGAAGCAACGAGGCGGCCACGAGGCAGGGAGGCACACCCAGGGGGTAGGCGCGCCCCCACCATCGTGGGCCCCTCGTAGCTCCATCGACCTACTTCTTTCGCCTATATATACTCTTGTACCCTGAAAACATCCAGGGGAGCCACGAAACCTATTTTCCACCGCCGCAACCTTCTGTACCCGTGAGATCCCATCTTGGGGCCTTTTCTGGTGCTCCGCCGGATGGGGAATCGATCACGGAGGGCTTGTACATCAGCACCATAGCCTCTCCGATGATGTGTGAGTAGTTTACCACAGACCTTCGGGTCCATAGTTATTAGCTAGATGGCTTCTTCTCTCTCTTTGGATCTCAATACAAAGTTCTCCTCGATCTTCTTAGAGATCTATTCGATGTAATTCTTTTTGTGGTGTGTTTGTCGAGTTCCGATGAATTGTGGGTTTATGATCAAGATTATCTATGAACACTATTTGATTCTTCTCTGAATTCTTATATGCATGATTTGATATCTTTGCAAGTTTCTTCGAATTATCAGTTTGGTTTGGCCTACTAGATTGATCTTTCTTGCAATGGGAGAAGTTCTTAGCTTTGGGTTCAATCTTGGGGTGTCCTTTCCCAGTGACAGCAGGGGCAGCAAGGCACGTATTGTATTGTTGCCATCAAGGATAAAAAGATGGGGTTTATATCATATTTCTTGAGTTTATCCCTCTACATCATGTCATCTTGCCTAATGCGTTACTTTGTTCTTATGAACTTAATACTCTAGATGCATGTTGGATAGCGGTCGATGTGTGGAGTAATAGTAGTAGATGCAGAATTGTTTCAGTCTACTTGACACGGACGTGATGCCTATGTTCATGATCATGCCTAGATATTCTCATAACTATGCGCTTTTCTATCAATTGCTCAGCAGTAATTTGTTCACCCACCGTAGAATTTGCTATCTTGAGAGAAGCCACCGGTGAAACCTATGGCCCCCGGGTCTACTTTACATCATATTAATCTCCCGTCAACTAGCTATTTCCGTCACCGTTTATTTTGCAATCTTTACTTTTCAATCTATACAACAAAAATACCAAAAATACTTATCTTATTATCTTTATCAGATCTCACTTTTGCAAGTGGCTGTGAAGGGATTGACAACCCCTTTATCGCGTTGGTTGCAAGGTTCTTGATTGTTTGTGCAGGTACTAGGTACTTGTGTGTTATCTCCTACTGGATTGATACCTTAGTTCTCAAAAACTGAGGGAAATACTTACGCTACTTTGCTACATCACCCTTTACTCTTCAAGGGAAAACAAATGCATGCTCAAGAGGTAGTAAGTGGCACTTCTCCCAATTGAAGACAAGATATGTTTCTTCACATCTATGCAAAACTCGATCAAGGTAGCTTAAGCAATCATCAAAAGAAGTTCCATATACGAAGAAATCATCCATGAAAACCTCAACAATCTTTTCATAAAAGTCAGAGTATATAGCAGTCTTACATCTTAGAAAGGTAGCAGGTGCATTGCATAAACCAAAAGGCCTACTTCTATAAGCAAAAGTACCAAAAGGGCATGTAAAAGTAGTTTTTTCTTGATCCTCTTGTGCACAGGTATTTGAGAAAAACCAGAGTAACCATCTAGAAAGGAGAAATGTGTATGTTTTGATAATATTTATAGAATTTGATCAATAAAAGGTAGAGGATAATGATCTTTCCTAGTAGCTTTGTTTAATTTTCTAAAATCAATTACCATTCTATAACCTGTGATAATTCTTTGCTGTATCAATTCATTTTTATCATTAGGAACAATCTAATACCTCCCTTCTTAGGGACACAATGAACGGGACTTACCCATCTACTATCAGCAATATGATAGATTATACCTGCTTCTAAAAGCTTTAATATTTCATTTCTTACCACCTCTTTCATCTTAGGATTCAACCGTCGTTGGTGATCAACGACCGGTTTAGCATCAGGTTCCATATTAATTTTGTACTGACATAGAGTGGGACTAATGCCCTTAAGATCATTAAGAGTATATCCAATAGCAGCACGGTGCTTCCCTAGAGTTTTCAATATTTTTTTCTTCATGCTGTGAAAGGTTAGCACTAATAGTAACAGGATATATCTTCTTCTCATCGAGATAAGCATATTTTGAAGTATCAGGTAATTGTTTAAGCTCAAACACAGGATCACTTTTGGGTGGTAGAGGATCTCCAAGAGTCTCATCAGGCAAATTGTGTTTCAAAACAGGCATTTGTTTAAAGAAAATCTTGTCTAATTCCTTTCTTTCATTCATGAACATATCATTTTCATGGTCTAGCAAATATTGTTCTAAAGGATCAGTATGAGGCACGACAATAGAAGCAAAACCAATAATTTCATCTTTACTAGGCAATTCTTTATCATGGGGTTGTCTACAAAATTTGGAGAAATTAAACTCATGAGACACATCCACGAAACTTACACTAATAGTTTCTTTCTCACGATCTATTTTAGCATTAACAGTGTTCAAGAAAGGTCTGCCAAATATAATGGGACAAAAATCATCTTGTGCGGAACCAAAAACTAGAAAATCAGTAGGGTATTTTATTTTCCCACACAAGACATCAACATCTCCAACAATCCCAATTGGTGAGATAGTATCTCTATTGGCAAGCTTAATAGTAACATCAATATCTTCTATTTCAGCAGGTGCAATATCATTCATAATTTATTGGTATAAAGTAAAGGGAATTGCACTCACACTAGCACCCAAATCACATAAGCCATGATAACAATGATCTCCTATTTTAACAGAGACAACAGGCATGCCAACAAGAGGTCTATGTTTATCCTTATCATCGGGTTTAGCAATTCTAGCAGCTTCATCACAGAAATAAATAACATGCCCATCAATATTATCGACTAAGAGATCTTTAACCATAGCAATACTAGGTTCAACTTTAATTTGTTCAGGGGGTGTAGGTGTTCTAGTATAACTCTTACAGACTACAGCTGAAGCTTTAGCATGTTCTCTTATCCTAACAAGAAAAGTTGGTTTCTCAATATAAGCAGTAGGAATAATAGGATCAACATTATAAGTAATGGTTTCTTCTTCAGCCTTAATAGGTTCTACTATTTTTACTTCAATGGGAGGATGATATTTAAACACTTCTCCTTAGGGAGATCAACATGAGTAGAAAATGATTCACAAAAAGAAGATACTATCTCAGAGTCAAGTCCATATTTAGTGCTAAATTCACGAAAAGCATCGGTATCCATAAAAGATTTAACACAATCAAACTTAAGGCTTATACCTGGCTCCTTACCTCCATCGAGCTCCCAATCTTCAGAGTTGCATTTAATTCTTTCCAATAGATCCCATTTGAATTCATTAGCCTTCTTCATAAAAGAACCAGTACAAGAAGTATCGAGCATGGATTGATTATTATGAGAAAGTCGAGCATAAAATTCTGAATAATAATTTCTCTTGAGAGATCATGATTGGGGCATGAATATAACATTGAATTAAGCCTCCCCAAGCTTGAGCAATACTTTATCCTTCACGAGGCCAAAAATTGTATATATAATTTTGATCCCGATGAACCAGATGCATAGGATAAAACTTCTGATGAAATTCCTATTTCAATCGATTGTAATTCCAAGCTCCAATATCATCACATAGCCTATACCATGTCAACACATTTCCCTTCGAAGATAAAGGGAAGACTTTCTTCTTGACTTCATTCTCGGACAAACCTGCAAGCTTAAATAATCCACAAACTCCATCCACATAGATTAGATGCAAATCAAGATGTAGTGTTCCATCTCCTGTATAAGGATTAGCTAGCAGTTTCTCTATCATACCCGAAGGAATTTCATAAAAAATATTTTCAGTAGGTGCAGTAGGTTGATGAGAAACTCTTTGCTCTTCCGGTCAAGGTGAAGATACCCCGAACAAACCCCTCAAAGGATGATTTTCATAGTGACAGTAAATTTCAACACGTACTATAAATGTTTCCTTACCAAATTCAACTCACCAAAGGCGCTTCCCTCCCCGACAACGGCGCCATAAAAGAGTCTTGATGACCCACAAGTATAGGGGATCTATCGTAATCCTTTCAATAAGTAAGAGTGTCGAAACCAACGAGGAGCAGAAGGAAATTGATACGTCTCCAACGTATCTATAATTTATGAAGTCTTCATGCTATTATATTATCAACCTTGGATGTTTATGCATTTATATTATTTTTGGGACTAACCTATTAACCTAGAGCCCAGTGCCAGTTTCTATTTTCTCCTTGTTTTAGAGTATCACAGAAAAGGAAAACCAAACGTAGTCCAATTGACCTGAAACTTGACGGAGCTTAGTTTTGGACCAGAAGAAGGCCAAGGACTCAAAGAGTTGGGCCAGAAGAGTCTCGGGTTGCCCACGAGGGTGGGGGGCGCGCCCACCCCCCTAGGCGCGCCTCCCTGCCTCGTGGGCAGCCCGGAGACCCCCTGACTTGTTCTCGACGCCAACACCTCTCATATATACGCAAACTTCCAGAAAGAAACCTAGATCGGAAGTTCCGCCACCGCAAGCCTCTGTAGCCACGAGAAATCAATCTAGGCCCTCTCCGACAACCTGCCGGAGGGGGCAATCATCACCGATGGCCATGGAGGAGTATCCCGGAGAGGCCATCATCGCCATGAAGGCCAAGGACCAGAGGGAGGACCTTTCCTCATCTAGGGGGGAGGCCATGGAGGAGGAAGCACAAGGGGGAGAACCTCTCCTCCTCTCTGTTGGAGGCACCGAAGGGCCATCGAGAGGGGAATCATCGTCGCGGTGATCGTCTTCATCAACATCACCATCACCATCCTCATCTATTTTACGCGGTCCACTCTCCCGCACCCCGCTGTAATCCCTACTTGAACATGGTGCTTTATGCCACATATTATGATCATAGGATGTGTTGCCATCCTATGATGTTTTGAGTAGATATCCTTTGTCTTTGGGTTGATTGATGATCTAGATTGGTCCGAGTTGTATGTTTTATTTTGGTGTTGTCCTATGGTGCCCTCCGTGTCGCGCAAGCGTGAGGGATTCCCGTTGTAGGGTGTTGCAATACGTTCATGATTCGCTTATAGTGGGTTGGTGAGTGACTGAAACACAAACCCGAGTAAGGGGGTTGTTGCATATGGGAATAAAGAGGACTTGATGCTTTAATGCTATGGTTTGGTTTTACCTTAATGATCTTTAGTGCGGATGCTTGCTAGAGTTCCAATCATAAGTGCATATGATCCAAGTAGAGAAAGTATGTTAGCTTATGCCTCTACCTCATATGAAATTGCAATGACAACTATCGGTCTAGTAAAGTAATCAATTGCTTAGGGACAATTTTGCAACTCCTACCACCACTTTTCCACCCTCGCTATACTAACTTTATTGTTTCTTTACCTAAACAGCCCCTAGTTTTTATTTACGTGCTCTTTATTATCTTGCAAACCTACCCAACAACACCTACAAAGTAGTTCTAGTTTCATACTTGTTCTAGGTAAAGCAAACGCTAAGCGTGCGTAGAGTTGTATCCGTGGTCGATAGAACTTGAGGGAATATTTGTTCTACCTTTAGCTCCTCGTTGGTTCGACACTCTTACTTATCGAAAGAGGCTACAATTGATCCCCTATACTTGTGGGTTATCAGAAATGACAAGCGGTTTTCAGCAAGGTATTTTCTGCAAGCACTGGAATTATCGGTAACAGATAGTTTTGTGATAAGATAATTCGTAACGGGTAATAAGTAACAAGTGTAACAAAGGGGCAACAAGGTGGCCCAATCCTTTTTGTAGCAAAGGATAAGCCTGGACGAACTCTTATATAAAGGAAAGCGCTCCTAAGAAAACATGGGAATTATTGTCAAGTTAGTTTTCATCATGCTCATATGATTCACGTTCGTTACTTTGATATTTTGATATGTGGGTGGACCGGTTGGGTGATGTCCTTACTTGGATAGGCCTCTCACTTATGATTAACCCCTCTCGCAAGCATCCGCAACTACGAAAAATGAATTAAGATAAATCTAACCATAGCATGAAACATGTGGATCCAAATCAGCCCCTTACGAAGCAACACATAAACTAGGGTTTAAGCTTCTGTCACTCTAGCAACCCATCATCTACTTATTACTTCCCAGTGCCTTCCCCTAGGCCCAAATCATGGTGATGTGTCATGTAGTCGACGTTCACATAACACCACCAGAGGAAATACAACATGCATCTCATTAAAATATCGAACGAATACCAAATTCACATGATTACTTATAACAAGACTTCTCCCATGTCCTCAGGAACAAACGTAACTACTCACAAAGCATATTCATGTCCAAGATAAGAGGGGTATTGAATATCATAAATGATATGAACATATGATCTTCCACCAAATAAACCAACTAACATCAACTACAAGGAGTAATCAACACTACTAGCAACCCACAGGTACCAATATGAGGTTTTAAGACAAAGATTGAATATAAGAGATGAACTAGTGTTTGAGAGGAGATGGTGCTGATGAAGATGTTGGTGAAGATTGACCCTCTCTCGATGAGAGATCGTTGGTGATGACGATGGCTTCGATTTGAAGTTTCCCTGGAAGAACAGCTCTGCCGGAGCCCTAGATTGCTTCCGCCCAGGTTCCACCTCGAGACGACGATGCTTCGTCTCGAAAGCTCTCTCTTGATTTTTTTAGGTCAAAATCTTTCATATCGCAAAAGATGGGCACCGGAGACCTGCCAGCGGGCCCACAAGCCCTAGGGCGCGGCCTGGGGGTAGGACGCGCCCCCGGGCTTGTGGCCACCTGGTGGGTCCCCTCTGGTAGTTTCTTCGCCCAATAATTCTTATATATTCCAAAATAATTCTCCGTAATTTTCACGAATTTTGGAGTTGTGCAGAATAGGTCTCTCAGATTTGTTCCTTTCCGGTCCAAAATTCCAGCTGTTGTCATTCTCCCTCTTCATGTAAATCCAGTAGAATAAGAGAGAAAATGCATAAGTATTGTACCGTATTGTATAATAACAGCTCATAATGCAAAAAATATTAACATAAAAGCTCTCAGGTCTGGTACTTGTTTGAGAAGGTGATGACTCAATATAAAAGTAAATAGATAGGCCATTCGCAGAGGAAGTAGGGATTTTGCAGAGGTGCCAGAACTCAAAGATTAAATCAGAGATAGATATAATTTTGGGAGGTATACCCTTCCTGTCGATGTTACGACCAAGAGTTTTCAATACCTTCCATGCTAAACACATTAGCGGCGGTTCCCAAGCGATAAAAGTAAAGTTTACTCCCCCTCCACCAAAAAACACAAGCCATGACTAACCGAATCCACGAGTGCCTTCTATACCAACAATAGTCCTGGGGGAGTCTTGTTTAATTATTTACAATTTTTTATTTCGGGACTGGGCATCCCTGTTACCAACCCCTCTTCTGCAAGGACGAGTGAATAAACACTCATTATGAGAATAACTCGCTTAGCATGGAAGATACCTCAAAGGTCCTTGCAGGCCACCCGCACCTACTTAATGCGAGATCCAACTCATTCAGTACTGTGTCGCTACTGATGAGTTCGTCCCATGGAACTATCTTATTGTCTATCTTGAAATTGCTGGCCAACCTTAGAAGAAATTTCGACATACTCGGGTGGAAACTACGATTGAAAGGATAATCAAATATCTTGACGAGACTACAATGCACTCCTTACCAACCTTTGTGTATGGATGGGGGGTGTTATAGGTCGAGAAGAGAAAGATGGCGGAAAAGGTTGGCGGGAAAGAAGTTGGCTGGAAAGGAAGGGTTGACGGGAAAGAAGATGGCGGGAAAGGGTTGGCGGGAAAGAAGATGTCAGGAAAGAGTTGCCGGAACATATTGTGAAAAAGTGTTGCGAAAAATTAGGCCAGGCTCGAGCGAGGGTGGTGGGATAAAATTATGGTCCGAAACATAGTTCCATTAGCTCATAAATTTGGTACCATGCGGTTGTCGTCGCCGATTGAAACTAATTGTCCACGGGTAAGACGATAAGTTTCAATCTTCTTACGGGAGGCCAACTAGAGGGTAATCAGCTTACAGGAGGTCGACTAGAGGCAGTGCTTCAGCCGACTGGTCAGTCGGCCTGGTGTAAGTCGACTGGACCCTAATCGGCTACGTGTAAGACGATTAGTTACAATCGGCTTACCCCAAACCGACGCCAACTGTGTATTATTTCTATATAAATTAATAAAAAAGTATTATATAAAAAATTAGCTATGACGTACAGACCCGACCAATTAGAAAAGTCATGAAATTAGTTTCGTTCGTCTGTGTTTTCTGTCGTTGTCACGATTCCTTTTTGGACAAATATCACGGTTTGTATTGTGTTTATTTTTGCATGCAATTGCGGTGATTTTATGCATTTCACACGATCCACGATGCGAATTCCACTGTTCGCTTTACTCATCCATGTGTCGGCGCGGCGCTTCCACAATTTCTTCGTTGCATGTAGCGTTGTGATATTAGGACCGTAAAAAAGATTTTTTTATAGCGGGTAAGGCTGGTCATAGTGGGAGTGCAAAATAACATAGTAGTAGTGTCATAAGTTGCTTCATTTATTAGCTCATAGACTCATTTTGTCTCGGGAAGCGCTATGTTACAGTAACATATTATATTATCACAAGCACCTCTTTCTTTATTAAATCGAGAATGCTAAATTCCTGTCGACTGGCAGTTTGCAACAGATCCGAACGGTTACACAAGTTCCGTCTTGCACCTCTTTTTTTCCCTACTCACGCATGTCTAGGGAGGTAGTTTCCTTTTTTCCGGGCATCATTCCCGTGAAGGAGTTTCCTTATTTTTCAGCAATCATTCCCGCGAGGGAGTTCCTTTTTTTTCGGCCATCATTACCGGGAGGGAGTTTTTTTTCGGCCATCAATCCCTCGCACAAGTTTCTTTTTTGGGTCCCTCGATCTGGTTCAATTTCTCGCAAAAAGCTGGGGAGCTTGGAGTCGAACCTCGTACCCCTATAGGTTAGTTATGATCTGAATAACCACTATGGCTAGCTCGGCTTTGACGACAAATCTAGTTTTCTTTTTTTTGTACCTTCACATATCCAGCCAAAAAATAACAAAGAGAGGAACGTTGTGTGAATAGCATGGTGCATAGGATTCGTACACTGGGTCCCTACCTAAGTTAATGTCCATTAACCATCTCAAACTAAGTAGATTTTCTGTGTGAACTAAGCTCATTTTGTCTTCGGATTGAAAAATTTATGGATCCAGCAAAAAAAACTCTTAAAAACAAAACCCCGGTAAATTCTATGTAAATAGCATATACACCATGCACCTAATATTTTACACAAAAACACCGCGGTAACTTTAATCGAGCAAAAAAGTTATTAAAAAGATTAAAAAAAATCCTCGATAACTTCTGTGTAAATAACATGATAACATAAGCACCGTTAACCTGATAACTTATGTACAACACCATGATAACATTGACCCAAGGAAAAAATTGTTGAAAACATCCTATGATAACTACTATGCAAATAGCATGGTAATTTATGCCCCACGTCATCTCGAGAAAGCTATTTTCCAGTCGACTGGAAATTCGCTAACCGATCCGAACGATTCGGTATCCGTCCGATCGGCATCTCACGGTCACAATCGAGCGAGTAAACTACTCCTTCCGCACGTCCCGCGCGCGAGAAAATCAGGGTCCCCGGGTCCCCACGTCACCCATGCAGCGTCGCACGTCCTGCGCCCGATGAACGACTTGATAACTTATGTGTCATAGACGTGATAATTATATAGTACATGCTTGGTATTGACCTGGAAAAAAAATATCAAAACATATCGACATGCTATCTAGTTTCAAAGGTCTTGTTGCGACGGATCTTTATATGAAGACATTTTCTCAATCCCATGGACTGTTTGAGCTACAAAACATTTTGAATTTTGAATTTTGAAAATAATTTAGGCCGGCATCATCATTTTTTCTGCATGCATGTGATTAGATGCTAATTAAACTAACTATTAGTGGACAGTGAACACACACATAAAAAGGAAACAATATGAGCTATGTCGGAAGTTAGCATTGCCCTTATGTGAATAGCATGGTAACTCACATATCACAGACCTGATAACTTATGTACCTCGGTCCTAATAACTTTGGCATGGGGGGAGGGGGAGGGGGTTGATGAAATATCATCTCGGTAACTTTTGCGTGAATAGCATGGTAACTCACATGTCGCAGACCCGATAACCTATGTACCTCGATCCTGATAACTTTGGCATGGGGGGAGGGGGGAGGGGATTGATGAAATATCCCTCGGTAACTTTTGTGTGAATAGCATGGTAACTCACATATTGCTGACCTGATAACTTATGTACTTCGGTCCTGATAACTTTGACATTGGGGGGGGGGTGATGAACTATCCCCTCGGTAAGTTTTGTGTGAATAGCAAGGCAACTCACATATGCGGACCTGGTAACTTATGTACCTCGGTCCTGATAACTTTGGCATGTGGGTGGGGGGGTGGGGGAGGGGTTGATGAAATATCCCCTCAGTAACTTTTTGTGTGAATAGCATGGTATCTCACATATCGCAGACCATGATAATTTATACCCCGATAATATCTGTAAACAACATGGTAACATATGTAGCTCTGGCCTGATCCTTACTTAGCCCAGAAGTAGTAACTTTTGATCCAAAATATTATCTGAACAAATCTCTACTCCTAATGGACGAATTGGTTGAATAGTCCCCCCCCCACTTTCAACCGGTTTATTTTCAACCGGTTTTTTTCGTCCCCTCCCCCACCCCTTTTCTACGGGTTTATTTTCGTCTCCATTCTTTCCTTGTAAACCAATACTTTCCTAAGATACAAAAGATCACAGGTCTAACTTTCCTAACTTACCTAAATCAACTGATTCCTCCCATCAATGTAATTTACTTTAGGAAATAAAATAACGAATTTTAAGGAAACAAATAATGGAATTTTACCCACGATCTATTTAAACCAATTTTATATGCCAATAAGATCAATTTTTGGTAACTTTTATATGGAAAGGAATAATTCATGATTAATCTTTAATCAAGCATAAAAAGATTGGGTAGTATTTGGTAACTTTTATATGGAAATGAATAAATCACAATCAATCTTACCTAACTTACCTAAATCAATTGATTCCTCCCATCAATGCAATTTACTTTAGGAAATAAAATAACGATTTTTAAGGAAACAAATAACGGAATTTTACCCACGATCTATTTAAACCAATTTTATATGCCAATAAGATCAATTTTCGGTAACTTCTATATGGAAAGGAATAATTCATGATCAATCTTTAATCAAGCATAAAAAGATTGGGTAGTATTTGGTAACTTTTATATGGAAATGAATAAATCACAATCAATCTTTGATCAATCATAAATCATTACTATTATATGAGAATGGGTCATTTGATTCCTCTCTCGAAAAAGAAAAAGAAAAACAGTACGCCGCCAACTCCTCTCTCGATCCTATCCTCCTTGATATTTGCTAGGTTGTGGCTATGGGATGGCGTCGCCGCCGCCGCCATCACGGGACCACAGTTCCATGCCTCCGTCGTCCAACGTCTTGCCCCTTCCTATTCTAGGGCTTCCACAAGTCAACATCGCACCTCCTCCCCACCAGAGAACATGTAGAAGTAGGAGCAGAGAGGAATCGGGGGCAGGGGTCGCCGGAAGCACCTCGCTGGGACAATCCCCATGGCGACCAGGCGCATAACCAGCACCCGGCAGTCGCTCCACGGCCAGCCAACAGAGGTGAATCGCCTGTCCGCCCATCAACATAATCTCTCTTTCTCGCCGCGCTGCATGGGAAACGACCGCTCTAGGGATTCTCGATTCGGTCCTGGCTGCGCTGTTAGGTTTCTCAGGGCTTTGTTTCGGTTGAGTTCTGATGTTCATAGTCTAATTCGTCAAGACCAAATTTTCATTAATAATGTTTCCAACTAGGACAGTCTGATGTGAGAGAGTTTCTTGCCCGATTCGTGTGTCAACTAGCAATTGCTTGATCTTTACTCATGTTTCTCGTTCGTGATGTGCCGCAGGCCCGACAGGGAAGCAGAAGGACGCCGGCGCCAGCGCTGGCCTCCCCTGTGTGAGAGGAAACAGACGGGTGCTCGGTGACATCGGCGACGTTCTCCACGTGAACGTCCTCGACGGGTAAGAAAATCAGCGCAAGGATCGAATAATGTTCTGTTTTTTTGTTCTTCCGTTCTTTGGACTGAACTGAATCTTGTCTTGTTCACTGCAACAACAAGATCCAACTGCCGATGGGGATCAATCACCCAATCACCAGGAGCTTTGGCTCCAAGCTCTTGAAGAAGGCTCAGGCCGATAAATCTAAGGTATGAACAACACCCCCTTTTCCGCTCATATAGGCTTTCGAAAGCAATTTCCTATAGATGACATCAACATTTTGATCCTGCACTTGCAGATGACATCAACATTTTGATTCTACATTTGCAGGATTTCTTGGGTTCTTCTCAATTTACCATTGCTGGAGGAACTAGACCAGCACTCTAGGTAGTATCGCTAATAGAGTGGTGCGTTAAGTGGATGAGAAGCATAGGTAGATAACTTACTTTGCAAGCAAAATTCTAGGTGCGAATGCACTGTTTTGTTGGGGTTTCAGCATTCAACGTTTTCATATTACCATACATTATGTACTTAGATATATATCTCAATACCATTCATTCCTTGACTCTAATGGTGGGGTTAGTGTGTTTCCTCTGCGACCAATGCAAGGATTGTGCTGGCCATACTTCTTAGATATCTCACTACTAATGCAATGCATCTACTCGAGGCAGGGTTGGCACTGCTGCCTTGAGGGTGTCTGATTGAAGAACACCATCATCCTCCCCTTGGTCTCTGATGTCTTGGTAGAGTGGTGGATCACGAGCAGGGTCCTCATTTCAAAGCAAAAGCGGTGAGGTTTTGATTCTCTGGTCATGTTAACCGGCTGCAGCCTTTATTATTTGCCAACACTAATATGTGACCACTCAAATCTTATCTGATATGCTTCTTTGGAAGCTGGCCAGAGGAACCGGAGTTGCTGCATGTGGGAGTAGTTCCATTTGTATCTAGGAGTGATGTATTATTGGTGTTCCTATTATTAAGACAGCTCTCTTGTAACATTACTTGCTTTCTCCTTCTATAAAAAATATTGTAAGCAATTTGCGTGCTCTAAAAAACAAGGTCGGGTTAGTACTGACCTCGTCCTATAAGAGGCTATTGTGTATGCACATGGTTGACTTGGCAGCAGAGACTCATTAATTCAGTATCAATGTTAACTGTGCCTCTCTGCTTTTTTTGAACACTCTGCTTTTGAGTTGCATATAGTTTATGTTCGTCAATTAGTTGACAACCTCACACCTTAACATAGCTGAGAATTATTATTGTGCGTATAACTGGACATAAAATTAATTGATGCAGACTTGGAGATGGTGAAGAAGTTGGTTGGAAAGAGCAAAAAAGAAGCAGGCTGGACTTAAGGTCGACAACTTGATGTGCATGAGGAGTAGGCATAGGCGAGCATGGCTGCACAGAGCAGTGACATTAGCCGGTGACCGGCCAGCGCGGCCTCGACGAGGATGCTTCACCCCATGCTTGCCATTGTTCTGCACCACCGAGGTTTTGTTTTTTCCCCTTCTCTTTCCTTCCTCCAATCTTCAGTCGACCTGGATAAACAGAAACAAACTATCTCTTCTATTTGTAGATGAAGAAGTTGTCTGGCTTACCGGCCACTTGAGCACCCAGATCCTCGCGCCTGACTATTGAAGAAGCCTCGGGTTGATTAAGCTATCCCAAACAAGGTACATACATCCCCGTTGGCCAAGGTTCACAGATTTTTTAATTAAATATGTGCTGAAAATTCACCATTATATCTGTGGTTATCATCTGAAATTAAATATGCAGCTGTGACATACTCCCTCCGTCCCAAAATAAGTGTCTCAACTTTAGTACAACTTTGTACTGAAGTTAGTAAAAAGTTGAGACACGTATTTTGGGACTGAGAGAGTAGATAATATTCAGAGACTATTTCTCACTATTGTCCAAAATTTGTTTGAGAGAATTAGTCCAAATTTTGTTTGAGAGAACAGAAAGCTTATAATCATCACGAGAAAACAGTTGTCGTGGATGTTGATGCTCGAGGTGATAGGAGAAAAATAGTTGCTTTTATCAGAGGCTACGACATACATGGGCAAGCTTCAAACTTTACAATCCAAACTTTGTTGTAAGTGTCTGACTCCTTTGTCATGTACTTGTGTATTTTGGCAGCTTCTCATGTATCAGCTATTGGAGTCTATTTTTTTACAGGAGTAGGAAACTTATGTTATGTTTGGTTCTTAATCACTGCAATGAGATCATAATAGACAGGAAGAATAGTTACATCTTCTCCTATGCTTAGTGTTAATTTGAATTGTTGTTCTGAAAGTTTTATTTAGGGAAACTGAAAGTAATTATCCTTGTCCTCCATTTGCAGTCAGATGATGCCTGCGGCCCTAGGGAACCATGGTATGACTTGCATTCAAAAATTGATGATCCAACAGCTTATGATGTTCTACAAAATTTTCAGGAGCGTTGGTTGAAGGCATCGAAACGCCATGGCAAATATCCTCTGAATATTCTTGAGATGAACCCATGAACCAGATTTGGAAACATTTATGGATCAATAAATCTTCATATTTGATCCACTATTAGCTAATAATTGTTATAGCTTATGATCTTATCGAGTTTAGGGTCGCTTATTATCTTATAGCTAAAGACACAAGCTGTTAAAAATATCGTGGAAGTAAGTACTTTTCTCCCTCTCCACTTTCGTCGGTGACAAGTTCAGTTTTTTTTTGTATTGATGGATCAAGTCGTGTTGGTTTAACTTCATAGTATAAGGAACTTGCAATTATTTTTTGTTCATTATCTTATAAGCTACATAAAATAGCAGTATCATCTTGAAGCTGGTGATGGATTAGTGGCCCCAGGTATTCCTGGTAGTGCAAACATATATTCATTTTTGTGAACTGAAATTGGGGGATATAGTGTGTGTGATGAGTGGGATGGGAAAGGTTCAATAAGGAGACATGAGTAGATTGGTTGTCTGTACCATATCAACATAATGTACTTTTAGTTTTCAAATTCTAATGTGGGCGTACGACTGACCCCTGTCATATTGGGTGTAAAGAATTTTTCTTTTTCATCATGCCTCCTTGTACATGTTCTTTTGTGAGATTAAGAAAGAAAAAGCAAAATGACTCGATTGCATAGGATGCATAAATACAACATTTTGCAACTGAATTAGTTCAGTGTTGTTTTTCTGTAAGAATAAACACAATATTTTGTAGGTTATGTTAGCTGGAATCCGGACTGCATGCTTAGAAATTGCAAATTTTTAAAAATTAGATTAAACAAATATAGTTGAATCATACTCCATATTACTCAGCGAAACGGAGGCACGGTGGATTCACTTGGCAAACTCTGAGCTGGTGTTAGAGTGAACACTCTCAGGGCGGGGAGGTGGTCGGACATCACTAATGCCGCCACGGCCAACAGACGAAGAATAGAGTTCCTTTCTGCTTTCCCGTGCATGGATGAATGATTGGAGGAGGAGAAGGTGAGCTTACTTGGAGAAGTATACATGATGAGAGCTATATGTTTGAATAATGGTATACTATATGTTTTATTGTCCCGTGGCCAATTTGAATTGCACACATATCACCCGTTGAGGGGAAAGGAAAAAAAAAGAAACACACATGATCGGCTTGCCTGCTCGCCTTCTTCTTTTCTCTTCTCTGGCGGTACCATCTCTCCCATCACCAGTCCTCCCGGCATCTCCAATGCGACAAGAGATGAAGATGGACGTGCCGACGCGCGTCGACCACCACAAAATAGGCCCGGTTGATCTCGCTACATACAAGAGCCCCCGAACTTCGGGTGTTTTCGCGCTCACGCGTGAGCTTCATGGTGACGTCGCCAAGCACGAGAACTAGAGGAGAACGATTAAAGAACCGATGCACATTTCCCAATTAGAATATTTATTTAATTATCCTATTTTTTGTTGTTTCGTGGCAACACATGGGAATTCAGTTAGGTTGATTAAGATCTATTTTGTCTTACGCCTTTTTATTAGGTTGATTATGATTGTTTTTTGTCCTACCTGTTGCAATAGGCATTGGAGTGGGATTTGTGTAGCATTGTGTTTTTCTAAGGAAGGCCATCATGGCTCTCTTGCATTATTTATGAGATTACATCGAAGAAAGAGGTTCATCGACCCAGTACTATGTTTTTTTATAATTAAAACAAAATACAGCTAACTATCGGATCATATGATTTACTTCACTTTGAGAGTGCTTTAATTTTCCCTCCTTATTTAATTGTCAAAACTTAAGCATGTTAGAGAATCACAATGGTTAATGGGAAGGTGGGATATGCGAGAGGCACTTTAGCACCTGTTGTAATGTGCTCGTGGTATTTCTCGCCTTCTACCCATAGTAACACATGAACATTTTTTTATTAAAAAAACACATGAACATTTCTTTGTCATAGTAGAGGCATGGTGAAAGTGAGGTGGGAGTCATCGGTTTTGAAGGAGAGGGCTCCAACGAGAAATGTCCCTGTGGTGGAAAAACGAGCCGGAAGA
This sequence comes from Aegilops umbellulata, assembly GCA_032464435.1. Classification (NCBI taxonomy): domain Eukaryota; kingdom Viridiplantae; phylum Streptophyta; class Magnoliopsida; order Poales; family Poaceae; genus Aegilops; species Aegilops umbellulata. The sequence continues at coordinate 180,515,348 of CP136058.1, forward strand.
GAATGGTCCTGTAGGAAAAAAAGGGTGAGTCATGGGTTGGTTTCCTTTTAGGTTGGGCCCGCGTGTTGGAGACAACATGCCGGATAGTCTGGACAACCACATTTCTCTCACACATATGGTTTGGATTTGGGGGATCCCAGACAAACGGTTCAATTTTGGGGAGCCCGCTGGGCATCTGTACACGTCCGGGCGTACGAGAGAAAAATGAACTTCGACCTTGAAGACGACCTTAATCATTTATTTATATGCATTGTAGCCCGTAGCAACGCACGGGCATTCTACTAGTCAACATAGTATCTAGTTTTGATGCTTTCTTCGAAAATCTTTTCGATCCGACCAACGGTTTGAGCTACAAAACATTTTGAAGTGTCGAAATAAAGGGGAATCAAGGATGACATCAACTTTTTGGTATTCTAATTCATTTGCATGCGGGGAGAATTGGAGGACCACTTTTATGCCCAGGTAATTTCTATATAAATAAGATAAGATGGTAACTTACATATCATAGACGTGATAACTTTCTTAGCCTGGGCCTAATAACTTTTGACTCCGAAAAAAAATCGTCGAAACATACCAACATGGGATCTTGATTCGAAGATCTCGTTGCGACGAATCTTTTATGTGAAAACAGTTTTTCAATCGGAGTTATGGTTTGTGTTACAAAACATTTTAAAGTTTGAATTTCAGAGAAATCTTTAATGACATCAGCAGTTTTGTTTTGATATGCATACATATTTAACAATGCAGCTGCAAGCTACGCACGCATGCAAAGTCGTCATGGCTCGTACGTCCCTATAGTTAAAAATCTGCCGTCCGATCGTTAGCACAGTCCTTATTAAATACTACTTGCTATATAAGTAAAATTGTTTTGAGGTGTGTTAAGTTACTACATAAGTTATCCCACTATGGCTAGATTTCACCGCACGTGAAAGGGCGCGTAAGATTTCTGTCGGTAATTTTTCGATAATCATTTCTGTCGGGGAATTACGTGGATATAGGCAGGTGATGCGATACGTACGCTCGGGAAGCGCTTCCTCGATCACTTCGACATAAAACGCTCCTGTCTGCTCTCTCCTGTCCCGCCTGTTCACGTCAGATCCCGATCTTCCCATCGATTCCTGTCGTCGCCGCCTCCATGTCGAGGCCGCCGCCCCCTTTCACGCCGCAAAACCCTACCCCGGCTCCCAGACCGGGCGGTCCCTCTCCCTCCTCCACTCTTCCGGCTTCCTTCTCTAACCTCCAGATCTCCCGTGCTCCCCCGCCATTTGCTTCCGTCGGGCCGCCGCAAGGGGATGGCCCCGTGCCGTCGTCGATCCGAGGTCCGCAGGCACCCCCTCCTGGCGCCCGCCCGTTCCCTGGCAGTCCGTCGCCGCCGGGTTCGCTCTTCGCCCGCCCAGCGCCGTCTGTCCAGCAGTCTCCTCCCTTTGGCGCTCCACCCGCGGCGCAGTCGTTACAGCCGCAGAGGCCTCCCTTCAATGGCCCGCCGCCCGTGCTGCCGGCGCAGGTGCAACGAGCGCCATTTGGAGGTCCGCCCGCGGCATCCCAGCCTCTTCCGTACGGTGGGCCACCTGCTGCGGTGTCGCAGCTTGCCCCTTTCGGTGTCTCTCCTGTAGCAACAGCCCAATCTGCTCCATTGGGTGCCCCCCCGTATTCAGCAGCTCAGCCACCACAGTTTAGCGGGCTGTCTGGGGCAGTGTCTCGACCTTCCTACTCTGGTGGGTCGATCCCCCCGTTTGGGGCTGCACGGGCACCCTCGCAGCAGGGTCCTTATGGTGGGCCTCCCCAGTTTGGCGGGGAGAGACCAGGATTGCAGACTCCGCTATTTGGGGCTCAGACCGCACCTGCATCTCAGCCACCACCGTTCATGGGGGTTCCTGGGGCTAATGCACCAGCATTTGGGCCTCCAGGGTGGCAAGGGCAGACACGACCAGTGAGTGTTCTTATTAAGTTTCAAAAAATGTTTGAAATGGAAGAGATTTTAGCGAGTAAATAAATTTGGAACTAAGACTGGGCAGTTGTATCACCTGAACTGTTTGTTGCACACGATTCAAAATAACTAATGTCCAAAATTATCAGAATTGAGCTTGACCTTGGTAGCAAGGATGCTTCCTTTTCCCCCTTATCTATGATATGTCTGCAGAACTATGGTCTAGAGGCTGATAAGAAGCTCACTATTCTTGTCCTGTGTGTGATTTGGCATGCCTTGGTGAAGGATTATTATTTTTAGTGTTTCACATATACCTTTTATAGATTGTTGGGTTCAATATTGAATCGTAATGATTGTTCTATCAAGGTGACATGGTCTAAGGATGTTATAGTTTGTTTTCTCAAAAAGTGTCTTCTGGAAAGTAATGGTTTATGGTTCAACTTTGTTTGAAAACAATTGAAACATACATGCGCATGAATTGTTCTAGACTATTCCCAGTGAAGTATTGACTAAGATGGCATGTGTAAGTCAGGGTTTTCTCATGTTTGGATGTTTTAGGAGGTAGCTGATTATTCACCTAGATGATTGATTATCACAATTTTCATGAAGAAAATGTATTTCTCTTCTATTGGAGTTTTTTGATGGAATACCTCAGACCTTACATAATTAAGTTATTATGATGCATGGAGCCTAATTTGTGCCCTTTAGGTGTTCTGTTTACATGATCGATCCTTACTGGTGTGATGGTAAGAGATACATTGTCTTTCTTTTATATTTGTTTTGTGGATGCTATGCTTGAATTTTATATTGTCGGAGCTTGAAATTTATGGCCTTAAGCTGATCTTCTTCAACTTCTAGGGAACTGTGAGAATGCCTGGCATGCCTGGTGCCATGCCGCCTAATGCACTAGGTCAAGGGATGCCATCCACACCCACCATGCCATACTCTCCCCATGCTGAAGCCCAGGTCTCTACCCCATCCAAAATTGACCCTAATCAGATTCCACGTCCTATTACCAAGACGTCAGTTGTCATTTTTGAGACTCGGCAAGCTGGCCAAGCAGCTGTTCCGCCGGTATGTGTATCTGTAATTAGAAATATATGCGTCTACTCTGACAACGCTGAATCCAGACGTTTCTCACTAGACTATACTTGTTAATTTCATCTAACAGCATTGCTGCTGATTGTAGGCTGCATCAAGTGAATTTATTGTGAAGGACACCGGCAATTGCAGTCCCCGTTTGATGCGGTGCACCATGAATCAGGTTCGATTTGTTCAATATTCTGTTTTCTTCTTTGGTCATCATAAGTTTCCTTTCTAAACTGCTCCGTTTCCCTATCCTGTTAGATACCATGTACGGGTGATCTCTTGACAACATCAGGAATGCCATTGGCTATAATGGTGCAACCTTTTGCTCTTCCCCATCCTTCTGAGGAGGCTATCCAGGTGTTTCTCAGTTTTGGCGCTTAAAGTAACCCAAAGAGCAATTAATCTCCACTGGTGACAGTTATACTGATCTATGCTGTTATGCATTAGGAAATATGCTAGGTTTGGAATTATGTTGTGTGAAATTATTTACTGTCATGAACTTTTAGATGCTCACAACCATCTAATTGTGTAGTACCTAAAAGTTTGACTTCAATGGAATCTTTTGGTTCTAAATACCACACCATGCTGATGTGCCGATTCTTCAGTCATCATTTATTCTATATGTTGGCACAGTTACCAAAAAGTGAGCAGGTAATTGCAATTAGCAGGATTTTGTGCGCTCTCCATGTGATTGTCTGTATACCCTGCCCAAGTGATTGACTCTAGGATTCTGCTACTGCACTTGTCTTCTGGGAACAGCATATCACTTTGATACGACGAACACTGTGTGGAATGCTTTAAACTAGCTTAATGTTCTCTACTATAAATGTTTGCGCCCGCCCCCATTCCTCTCCCACGCGCTGTAAGGTGGGCCCTTATGTCAACTGCTGCCCATTCATGCCTCGCTATATTGACTTCCTCAGTTCCTCTCCCTTGATTCTTTTCACTCTCCACAAAATCTTGGTCTTGAATCTTATCGCAGTCGATGTCTTTGAGGGAAGATGGCTTCCTTCCAGTGGCCAATTTTAAGGGAGCTCACAACACATATTTCCTAACCACCTAAACCGTTCCTGGGGTGGCATAAGGCAGGCTGATAAGGAAGCAATAAGAATAAATCTATTGCCCGGCTCCCAGAGGAGCCGGACCCTAACCCTAGCCGCCTCCTGCTCCTGCGTCGCCGCCTCCTCCCTCGCGCACAACGGCGCCCTGCCGCCGGCGATCGGGAGCTTCGCCACGTCCAACCCCCTCCTTCCCCTACAACCTACGCCCTAGACCTGGTAGGGTCCTAGCTCCTACCAATTTGGTATCAGGTAGCTTGGGTCCGATCATGTCTGCTCCACCACCCACCCCGCCGCTGCCCACCTCGCCGCTGTCCACCACCGCCGCCCTCTCCACCGCGTCGCTGGTGCTTCCCGCTGCTGCGTCGACCACTCCACCTTCGGCGCTTCCCACCGTGCCGCTCGGCTCCTCCGCGGGGACCTCCACTGGCCAGTCGCCGCCCCTTACCGCGCCGCCTGCCGCCGTCTACTCCTCGGCGGAAATCACCGGGGTCCTTAATGATCTCGTCACCGCCGTCCAGGGCATACGCCTCTACCTGGCCGGACCCTACGGGCAGCCGCCGCCCTTGCCGCCGGCCGCCGCGATCGGGCCAGCCGCCCTGCCTTGGTACTCGGCAACTGCGGCGCCGATCGGGCCTCTACATCACCACTGGCCGCATCAGCCGCCGCCCGCCGTTGCGCCCCAGTGGCCGCAATGGCCGGCCCCGGCCATCGCCGCCCCCTCACGCCCCCCGGGTCCGGGCAGCCGCAGCCGCAGCTGCCGGGCCCGCCGTCGCCGGCTGTCGCGCCCCAGTGGCCGGCCTCGGCCCTCGCCGCGCCCCCACGCCACCCGGGACCGTGCCGACGCAGCCGCAGCTGCCGGCCCCGCCACCACCCAGCACGGGGCCCGGGTCCACCATGCAAGGAGGCGTACCGATCCAGCAAGTGCGCTTTCCACCGTCGCCGTCCCCAATACCGGCCTGGCTGACCGGATCATCGCCGCCACCCGTCTACACGTCGGCTGGAGACCCGTCGGCGCCCACTCTGAAGTACGGCGATCCCTCCGGCTCGGCGGGGAACTACACGGGCCGCGGCCATGTTGACCGGGTGCCTCAGTCCTCGCTGCTTCGCACCTTCGAGGCAGTCGGCCACGGCGCTCCGCCACAGACACCGCCGCGGTTTGCCAAACTGGACTTCACCACTTATGATGGCACGGAGGACCCTCTCAACTGGCTCAACCAGTGTGAGCAGTTCTTTTGCAGGCAGCGCACCCTCGCCTCGGAGCGTACCTGGCTCGCCTCTTACCACCTCCGCGGCGCGGCACAGACCTGGTACTACGCCCTCGAGCAGGACGAGGGCAGTATGCCCCCTTGGGAGCGCTTCCGCAAGCTTTGCCTCCTTCGTTTTGGGCCACCGATCCGCGGGAGCCGCTTGGCAGAGCTAGGCCGCCTTCCGTTCACCTCCACGGTGCAGGACTTCGCCGACCGTTTCCAGGCCTTGGCTTGCCACGCGTCGGGCGTGACGGCACAGCAGTGGGCCGACCTCTTCGTCGGTGGACTTCCGGATCACATACGCGTGGACGTGGAGCTTCGGGGACCCTAGGATCTTTAGACGGCCATGTATTACGCTCGCGCCTTCGAGTGTCGTGCCCAGGCCGTGCAGCAGGCAGCCCCAGCTCGAGGAGGCCGACAGGCCGCCCGGCCGTCCCCGGCACCGGTCCGGCCACCCTCGGTCGCTCCGGTGACTACCACCCAGGCTGCGACGCGGCCTTTTCGTCGTCTCTCTCAGGCGGAGCAGCTGGAGCGTCGGCGTCTGGGGCTTTTTGCTTTAATTGCGATGAGCCTTACGCGCCGGGCCATGTCTGCCCGCGCCTCTTCTACTTGGAGACGGCCGACTACACTGGGGAGGATGCTCCGGTCGATGGGCTCGATGCCGCGGCTGTCGAGGCCGCACCCGCGGCCGCCCCGGCAATGACACTCGTAGTCTCGCTCCATGCGCTTGCCGGCATCCGCGATGAGCGGACCATGCTCTTGCCAGTGATGCTACACGGCGAGCGCCTGGTGGCCCTTTTGGATACGGGCTCCACACATAACTTCCTGCCCGAGGCTACCATGCGTCGCTTAGCGCTTTAGCCGACCGGCGGGGAGCATCTTTGGGTCACGGTGGCCAACGGCGATCGTCTCTGGTGTCATGGGCTCGCGTGGAACGTGCCCATCACCATCGGCGACGAGCACTTCACCATCGCGTGCGCAGGCATCGACTTGGGCTGCTTCGACTTCATCCTTGGTGTCGACTTCTTGCGGACCCTGGGTCCCATCTGGGATTTCGACGCCTTGACGATGTCCTTCTGGCGTCTCGGCCGCCGCGTCCGGTGGGAGGGCGTTGGGGGCGCCTCACCGACGACGCCACAGCTTCAGTTGGCGACGACCACTACCGAGGCCGAGCACCCACTCTTGGAGCACCTCCTGCAGCAGCACGGCGACCTATTCGACGAGCCGCGTGGCCTTTCGCCCGCCCGGGTGTACGATCACCGCATTCATCTCTTGCCGGGCTCAGCGCCGGTGGCGGTCCGGCCATACCGCTACCCGCAGCTGCAGAAGGACGAGTTGGAGCGCCAGTGTGCACTCATGCTCGTCGCGGGCATCATCTGGATCTCCACATCGCCGTTCTCCGTGCCGGTACTCCTCGTCCGCAAGTCGGACGACACGTGGCCCTTCTGCATCGACTATCGCACCCTCAATGCCCTGACACTTAAGGACAAGTTTCCTATTTCGGTGGTCGATGAGCTCCTGGATGAGCTACATGGGGCGCGCTTCTTCACCAAACTCGATCTCCGGTCGGGTTACCACCAGGTGCGCATGCATCCGGATGATATTGCCAAGACGGTGTTTCGGACTCATCACGGCCACTTCGAGTTCTTGGTCATGCCGTTTGGTCTCTCCAATGCACCGGCGACTTTTCAGGCTTTGATGAACGACGTCCTCCACCCCTACTTGCGCCGGTTTGTGCTCATTTTCTTTGATGATATTCTTATCTACAACGCCTTGTGGGCGGAGCACCTTCAGCATGTCGCCATCGTCTTGAACGAGCTTCGAGCGCATCATCTTCACCTTAAGCTCTCGAAGTGCTCGTTCCGGACGCCTTCCGTCGCCTGCCTCGGCCACGTCATCTCGGCCGAGGGGGTGGCCATGGACGCCGACAAGGTGGCGGCCGTCGCTGCCTGGCCGACCCCGCATTCATCGCGGGCTCTTCGCGGGTTTCTGGGCCTCGCGGGCTACTACCGGAAATTTATCCGGGAGTTCGGCCTCATCGTGTCCCCACTCACGCGCCTGCTCCGTCGCGACGCCTTTGCCTAGGATGAGGAGGCGACCGTGGCGTTCGAGGCCCTCAAGGGGGCCCTCACGACAGAGCCCGTCCTTCAGATGCCGGACTTCGATCGGCCATTCATCGTGAACTGCGACGCTTCCAGTGCAGGGTTCGGCGCGGTCCTTCATCAGGGCGATGGACCCCTCGCCTTCTTCAGCAGGCCCTTTGCCGCGCGCCATCTTAAGCTCGCGACGCTCATTGGATTGGTGCAGGCGGTGCGCCACTAGCGGCCCTATCTGTGGGCTCGGTCTTTCCGGATTCGCACGGACCACTACAGCCTCAAGTTCTTGTTGGACCAGAGGCTCTCGACCGTGCCACAGCACCAATGGATCAGCAAGCTCTTCGGCTTCGACTTCACCGTCGAGTACCGCCCGAGCCGCCTTAACACCGTGGCCGACGCCCTGTCTCGCCGCGACGCCGACCACGACACCACCGGGGGCGACTCCGAAGGGGCGGCACTCTGCATCCGCTCGGGGCCTACTTTCGCTCTCTTCACCGACATCCGCCGGGCGACCGGCCGCGCCAGACGCCCTCCTCCTTCAGCAGCAACTGGCTGCGGGTGAGCTAGAGGAGCCATGGCGCCTTGCCGACAAATTGCTCCTTCATGGGCGCCGGGTCTTCGTGCCGGCGCACGACGATCGCCGTCACCAGGTGCTGCTGCTGGCCCACTCGGCGGGTCACGAGGGTGTGCAGAAAACCCTCCATCGTCTTCGCGCCGACCGCCTGAGCACGGCCTTCCATCCTCAGACGGCCGGCCAATCTGAGGTTGTCAACAAGGTGATTGCCATGTATTTGCGTTGTGTCACAGGTGATCGTCCTCGCGCTTGGGTGGATTGGCTCTCGTGGGCGGAGTACTGCTACAACACCTTCTATCACTCCGCCCTGTGCGCCACTCCATTTGAGGTGGTCAAGGTCCGGCAACGCCTCCTTTAGGCCCAACAGCTGGCCAAGCACTACTATGACGACCACCATCGCGAGGCGGAGTCGTGGCGGGTGATTGGGTTTGACTGCGTCTCCTTCATCGCTCTACGCAGTCGCTAGACCCACGCGCGAAGCGTAAGCTGGGCCCTCGCTACGCCGGGCCCTTCGCTGTTTTGGAGCGCATCGGGAAGGTGGCCTATCGTCTTCAGCTTCCGGCAGGTGCCCGCATCCACGACGTCTTCCATGTGGGGCTGCTGAAGCCCTTCCGTGGGGAGCCACCTGCGGCCCCTCCAGCGCTTCCTCCGACCTTCGACGGACGCCTCCTTCCAGAGCCGGAGAAGGTCTTGAAGGCGCAACTTCGTCGCGGGGTGTGGTATGTGTTGATTGGGTGGGCTGGACTTCCAGAGGAGGACGCTACTTGGGAGCAGCGCGACGAGTTCCGCTAGCACTACCCTGACTTTCAGCTTGAGGACGAGCTGTTTGCGCAGGCGGGGAGAGATGTTATGACCGTGCAGACTTATGCCCGTAGGAGGCCCACTGGGCAGGTTTAGTTAGGGGCTTAGCCCGCAAGTTATCTATTTTATTTTCCATCGTGGTTATATATACTAGTTGTAAGACTCTTTGATAAGGAAGCAATAAGAATAAATCTATTGCCCGGCTCCCAGAGGAGCCAGACCCTAACCCTAGCCGCCTCCTGCTCCTGTGCCGCCGCCTCCTCCCTCGCGCACGATGGTGCCTTGCCGCCGGCGACCGCGAGCATTGCCACGTCCAACCCCCTCCTTCCCCTACAACCTACGCCCTAGACCTGGTAGGGTCCTAGCTCCTACCACAGGCATAAAGGGTTCTTGCTTGATCAACCATACGGGCTAATTGACCACTTGATTCCTCAGTCTCAACTTGTCTTGTTCCCTCCATCATCTCTAGACAACACCTTTCTCTGCCTAGGCCTGCTCTCCCACTTCCCTGGTGGAGCTTTGGTGAGAATAGACGGTGTCACACCCCTACCTGCAAAAAAGGGGCCAGATCTGCAGTTTGATAGGAAGCAACCCGCCCTAGATGCCTTTTTTTGTGAGCAAAGGTGCATCATACATGTAAACCAGTCCGAACCCATAGAAGCTGTTTCTCCAGCATAAACTGGGTACACCCAGTCTCTCACCCTCCAAATAAGGCCCCCCCCCCCCCCCAATGAACAACTTGGATGACTTAAATTCTGGGCACATACCTAGTAGGAACGCTGTAGCGATAGCAGAAAGCACTGTATACAGATCTTGTCTGTAGCAATAGTTTTGCTCCCTTTCATTTCCTGATTGCCTGGACAGACAACTCCAAAGCACCTAATGATAAATCTGTTTTGATTAGGAAATCTTGTTCATTTTGCTTTGAACTTGACCCAGCTTCTTATTGTAGCTCGTGGATTTTGGGGAGATGGGCCCTATCAGGTGTTCTCGCTGCAAAGCGTACATAAATCCATTCATGAGATTCATTGATCAAGGGAAAATTTTCATCTGTAACTTATGTGGTAAGGGACTAAGGCTTGCTAGTTGAACGCGCAGTTCAGCTTCCCTATCATTTCAAGCTGCCACTAGAAATATTTCCATCCTTTGCCAGTAAACCATGTTCATATGAAATTAAATTATCATTAAAAGTCTGATGCTATCTCATTCTCTTCCTTGAGAAGACGGCACTATTAAAGTTAACTTCTTCTGTGTCAGGGTTTTCCCTCTTTTTTGTGTCATAGCTCTATACTATTTTCATAAAATGTTGTTAAATTATGCAACTAAAGCTACTTCCCATTAAACAATGCATACTGATTTTGCAGGATTTAGCAATGATACTCCAAGGGAGTACTTGTGCAACTTAGGGCCTGATGGTAGGCGACGTGATGCTGATGACAGGCCTGAGTTATGTAGAGGAACAGTTGAATTCATTGCCACCAAGGAATTTCTGGTATGCCCATGCCTTGTTGAGCCTTTTTGTAACTTCATCTTAGCAAGATTTGTCAACTGTAGCGTAGTACTAGCTAAATTGCACTCTCAGTATAGGGGTGATACGGATACATAAATACGTCACTTTTGAAAAGCGCTGAGACGGGGATACATTTGACTATTTTGATAACAATAATAATAATAATAATATGTTATCAATTAGTCATCGAGCCATTTAGCATGTATTTAGTCAGTGCAGTCCATTCTCTTCTATCTTGTCCATTATTCCAACAAAAGCCAAGAACAAACAGCCAAACAGCAACAACAAGTTAGCAAACATAAAAGTTCAATATTGGCCGAGAGATCTACAGGATCATAGGGAGCTACTCTACTGCAGAGGAAGAGGAGAGGGAGCACCACATCGTATTAAGGTTGAGTCTTACTGGGCTGGGCCGTATCAGAGGAGGTATCAATCATGTATCGGGCTATTGGCCACACATCGGAGACGAATCCTTGTCAGATGCGGTATCCAATATGGATGCACTGTATCCAGCACGTATCCGTGTTTTTAGAGGACTGGTAGTTATATCTTGTGGCCTTACCGTTTGTATTAACGATTTGGTTTTATTTGATTGATCAGCATGTAACCAGGATAACTTGTATTGTATTTTGCACCATATCTGCTCTTTTTACTTCATATTTTAGTTTTCCCATTTGGTACCATGGTAACAATAATTACTTCACTCGTTTCAGGTTCGGGAACCAATGCCAGCTGTCTATTTCTTCCTTGTTGATGTCTCCATGAATGCCATACAGACTGGTGCAACTGCTGCGGCTTGCAGTGCAATATCCCAGTCTCTTTCTGATCTTCCTGTAAGTTTACATGTTATTTTCTATACATTTAGCATATACACATAATATGAGCTCAATGCATTAACTTCTGCTTAGATTCCATAATATCAAGTTGCTGCTGGTTTATCATTTAGCACAAGTCTTCTTCTGGCACCTATCATCCTCGCCAAACTGAATTTGTCATGGTTAGAGTTTTGTGTAACGCACTGGAAGGGGAGGGGGATCGGGTAGGTGAGGGAGAGCGAGAGAGACTTGGAGAGGAAGAAGTTGCTTAAGGAGGAATGATTGGGGATGAGGTTTACAGCTAGTCACATCACATGCCAATGCCACAGCCGTCTGGCTCCTTTTAAACACCCCCTCTCCTCTCCTCTCACCCTCTAGCTCACACTTACAAGTGGGGCCCGATCCTTGCCACGTCACGCTGGACAAGTGGCGGACAAGTGGCCAGGCGTAACATTCTCCCCTCCTTGAGACTGAGCCTCCTCTTGTGAGCTTGCGTCGTCGTCCTCCCAAATGGTCGCTTCAGGAAAGCGTTGGCGCAAGATGTCGAAGTCTTCCCAGGTGACTGCATGCGGTGAACTGTCGCCCCATTGTACCTTGATCTGAACGACTGGTGCATTGCCCTTCTTCATCATGCGTCGCTCCAGAATGCGCGTCGGGGCTGCGCTTGACACGGACAGGTCAGGCACCCGCGGCAGCTCGGCGTACATTGGTGTGTAGTCTGGTGTGAACGGCTTCAGCTGGGAGACGTGGAAGACTGGGTGCACGCGGCTGGACGCGGGGAGGTCGAGCTTGTACGCATGAGCCTGATTTTCTCGACGATGGTGTACGGTCCGAAGAACTTGTAGGCGAGCTTGGTGCATGGGCGGCTGACGACGGACTGCTGCATGTACGGTTGAAGCTTCAGAAGATCCTGCTCGCCCACCTGGAACTGGCGCTCGGTGCAGTTGCGGTCGGCCTGCTTCTTGAAGCGATGCTGGGCGCGCTCTAGTTGGGCGCGGATGTGCGCCGTGTGCGCAGCCCAGTCCATGTCGTCGCCGGTCGTGGCATCGCCAGGCCATGCTGTGGTCGCCCCCGTGTTGGCCTCCTCGCCATACAACGCCTTGAATGGAGTGCAGTTGAGCGACGAGTGGAAGGTGGAGTTGTACCGGAACTCCGCCATGGGCAGCCAGCGACCACGGCATCGCCTGGCCATGCCGTGGTCGCCCCCAAGTTGGCCTCCTTGCCATACAACGCCTTGAATGGAGTGCAGTTGAGCGACGAGTGGAAGGTGGAGTGTCGTGCACGGCGCATCGGAGATACATCTCCATGCACTGGTTCACGCGCTCGCTCTGCCCATCCGTCTGCGGGTGGTAGGCGGTGGAGTAGAGCAACTTCGTGCCGGCGCCGGCGAGCAGCTCCTGCCAAAGATTGCTGGTGAACACCTTGTCGCGGTCGGAGACGATCGATGCCGGCACGTCGTGGAGCTTGACCACGTTGTCCCAGAACGCGCGCGCCCCTTGCGACGCGTGGAAGGGGTGGCGCAACGGGATGAAGTGGGCGAATTTGGTGAAGTGATCGACCACGACCATGATCGTGTCGAAGCCCTCGGATGGCGGCAGCCCTTCGACGAAATCCATCGTGATATCCTCCTAGGGCGTCGTAGGAACGGGCAGGGGTGCCAGCAGCCCGGCCGGCTTGGAGAGCTCGTGCTTGGCTTGCTGGCAGGTGGCGCATTGCTGCACGAATTCCTCCGTGTCGCGCTTGAGGCCGCGCCACTCGAAGTGCTTGCGCACCCGCTGGTACGTTGCGGTAGCGCCAAAGTGGCTGCCGACCGCGCTGTTGTGGAGCGCGACAATGAGCTTGGTGTGGAGCACGGCATTGGCACCAATCCAGAGCCGGCCGCCGCGACGGATGACGCCGTGGTGCAGCTCGTAGCCGTCATCGTCCGGGCTGGTGATGGCGAGCTTTTGCAGTCGCTCATGTGCGTCCGGGTCAGTGGAGTAGGAGTTGAGAACCTCTTGTATCTAGGCCGGCTGGCATGCCGAGAGCGCGACCAGGTCGAGCTGCTTGCCCACACGAGACAAGGCGTCGGCGGCGCCGTTGTCGAGGCCGCGCTTGTACTGGAAGCGGAATTGGAGCCCGACCAGCTTCGCCATGGCCTTGCGCTGCAGCTCCGTCTCCAATTTGCTCCCCCAGGTTGCAGAGCGACTTGTGGTCGGTGAGGATGTCGAAGGGGCTGCGGTGCAAGTAAGGGCGCCACTTGTCGATCGCCATCATCACCGCCAAGAACTCCTTCTCGTACGTCGAAAGCTTCTGGTTGCGCACGCCGAGAGCCTTGCTGAAGAACGCGACGGGGTGGCCCTCCTGGACGAGCACGGCGCCCACGCCCATGTCGCACGCGTCAGTCTCGATGGAGAAGGGCTTGTCAAAGTTGGGCAGGGCGAGCACGGGCGTCGTCGTCATCGCCGTCTTGAGCGTTTCGAACGCGGCCTGCGCTTGCTCGTTCCAAGCGAAGCCCTTCTTTGTGAGGAGCTGTGTGAGCGGCTTGGCGATGACGCCGTAGTGCGGCACAAATTTCCTGTAGTAGCCGGTGAGCCCCAGGAAGCCGCGCAGCTCGGTGGCGTTTGTCGGCGTTGGCCATTGCTCCATGGCCTGGGTTTTTTCCTTATCCGTAGCGACACCGATGACATGCCCGAGGTAGTCGATGTGGTCGCAGGCGAAGCTGCACTTGCTTTCTTTGACGAACAATTGGTGCGCGTGCAGTCATCGAGAAAGATAATCACAAATTTGCGCATGTACTTACTGAAGATCGCGTTCATGAGGCATTGGAATGTCGCTGGATCGTTCGTCGGGCCGAACGGCATGACCCTGAACTGGAAATGCCCGTGGTGCGTCTTGAACGCGGTCTTGGCTTCGTCTTCTTCCCGCATACGAATTTGATGGTACCCGGCGCAGAGATCCAGCTTGGAGAAGACTGCTGCGCCCGCGAGTTCGGCGAGGAGCTCGTCGACAATCGGTAGCGGAAACTTGTTTTTGATCGTTGCATCATTCAGACGACGGTAGTCGACGCAGAACCTCCACGTCCCGTCCTTCTTCTTGACCAAGAGGACCGGCGCCGCGTACAGACTGACGCTGTGTGTGATCACGCCGGCGTCGAGCATTTCCTTGACCTACCGCTCGATTTCGTCCTTCTGAAGCGGCGAGTAGCGGTACGGCCGAGTGTTCGCGGGGACTGCGCCTTCCACCAGGGTGACTGCGTGGTCGTACCGGCGATGTGGCGGCAGGCCCTGTGGGGCGGTGAAGACATCGGTGAATTCCTCCAGGAGATCCGCGAGGGGCGTCTGGCCGGCGCACTTGCGTCGCGGTGGCGGCGCGCGCCCGCACATATCCACCATGGCCATGGCCCAGACGTCGTTGCCCGCGATCATCTTGCGTAGCGCGTCGGGCTTGATCGCCTTGAGGGTGGTGGACGCCTTGGTCGGCACGCCGCGGAGCGTGACCTCTTCGCCGTCGTGGGTGAACTTGACCCACTTGTCCTGCCAGTGGCACGTCATGGGACTGTGCTGGGCGAGCCAATCCATGCCCAGGATGCCATTGTATGCGCCAATGTCCAGCTCGCGCATGGGTGTAGCGAACGTGTGCCCCTGCATCCACCACATGAGCTCGGGCACGATACGGTTGCAGGTGAGACGGTCACCGTTGGCAACGCGCACGTCCACCGGCGGCATCTCTTCAGTCGCCAAGCCGAGGCGGTCGACGAATGATTTGTTGACGAAGCTGTGCGAGCTGCCCGAATCGAGCAGAAGCAACATGACTTGGTTGCCCACCAGCGCACGCAGGCGGATCGTGGTCGCTGAGTACGCTCGAAGCAACATGACTTGGTTGCCCACCAGCGCACGCAGGCGGATCGTGGTCGCTGAGTACGTGCCGTCCAGTGCGTGCGACGAGAGGAGGCAGCATTCGGGCGCGTCCGCAGCTGGAGCAGGCGGCTGCGCTGCTGGCCTTGGGTCGTCGAGCAGTTGCAGGGCGTGGATGGTGTCGTTCGAGAGCACCTCCCCGTGATCGCCGATGCTGATGGTGAGCAGCTGAGCAGGTTGTGCGCATCGATGCTCTCGTGAGTAGCGGTCGCCGCACTTGAAGCATAAGTTGTTGGCGCGGCGGTAGTCGCGAAGTTGCCGCTCGCGCGCGTAGTTGTCTGTTGGGACGCGGTTGGGCGCGGCCGCGCGCGGCTGTGGTGGAGTCGTTGCCGGTGGGGCCGGCCCGCTGGCGTGATGCGTGGGCGCGCGCGCGTTGTGCCCAGTTCCTCCTCTTGAATGCGCGCCAACACGGACGCCCTGGTGATGCTCGAGGGCGCTTGGAGCCGAACCGGGGCGTGCAACTCGTCCTTCAAGCCTAGGATGAAATGGGTGACGAAGAACTTGGTGTTGATGGACGGGTCGAGGGCGAGCAGGTGATAGATTTGCTCGTCGAACGCCGTGCGGTACTCGGCGACAGAGGTAGTCTGACGAAGCTGCAGCAGCTTGTGCATGACCACCTCGAACTCGTCGGCGCCGAACTCCTCCAGTACGGCTGATGTGAACACTTCCCAGGTGATGCCGCGATGTGTTTGACGAAATGCCTGCAGCCAGTGCGTGGCTTGTCCTTCGATGTACAGCGCCGCGGTGGCCACCTAGTTGTGTGGCGCGACCTTGTAGAGCTCGAAGTACGCCAGACAGCGATCCAGCCATAAGTACGGAGCGGAGCCATCGAACCGAGGAAAATCATGCTTCGGTGGCTTGTGGTAGTCGTTGCCGTAGTAGCCCGATGTCGGAGAGGGAACGGCAGCCGGAGCGGCGAATCCGCCCTGAGGAGCCACTGGAATCAGCGGGGGACGATGGTCTCCGACGCGCGACGAGTGCGGAGGCGGCGGGGGCAGTGGTGGGGGTTGTTGCGGAGCGGCGGGCTGGTGAAGCACGGTCGTGACCGAGCCCGATGGCGATGCCGAGCCCTCCACCGTCTTGCGGGTGGCGTCGACGTCAGCCTGGGTCAGATCGATCTGCCGGGTGAGTCCGCGCACGTCCTGCGAGATCTGCGCATTGAAGGCGGCCTGAATCTCGATCTGCTTGTCGTGGACCGCCTTCTGCTCGTCCATCTTGGCGAGGAGGGACTCGAGCATCTTGGTGATGCTGCTGTTGCCCTCGTCCATGGCGGCCAGCACCTGACGCGTCGCCGCCGAAGCTTTGGAGGGCGCCGTTGCCTTGCTTGGGAGAGATCGAACCCCGCGACGGATTTTGGGTGTGCTTGCCGGAGCAGCACACACCGGCACGGTGGATGTTACCGATCTGCAACCAGATCGACGGGGAGAAAATTTTTTGGGGCGATTTTGGCTCTGAGTACCAACTGTAACGCACCGGAAGGGGAGGGGGATCGGGTAGGTGAGGGAGAGCGAGAGAGAGACTTGGAGAGGAAGAAGTTGCTTAAGGAGGAATGATTGGGGATGAGGTTTACAGCTAGTCATATCACATGCCAATGCCACAGCCGGCTGGCTCCTTTTAAACACTCCCTCTCCTCTCCTCTCCTCTCACCCTCTAGCTCACACTTACAAGTGGGGCCCGACCCTTGCCACGTCATGCTGGACAAGTGGCGGACAAGTGGCCAGGCGTGACATTTTGCCACACAATTTCCTTAATTTTTTAGCTAAACCTATAAATCACATTACATGATTAGCTGTGTGAATTAGTTACTGCTTTGGATGATTATATGGTAACTTATATCAGTTGCAAACTCAAGAAATTCAGATAGTCATATAGATCTGACCAGAAACTGGCAGTAAACTTTCTGGTTGTGGGGGATTGATGTTTTGCAACTTCAAGCGCTGGCTTCTGAGGATGTGCTGCCGATTATCTCACTGATTTGTTGGTCCTGGAACAATGCAGTAGCAAATCCTCAAGTGACCCCCCGCCTCCCTGCAGTTGCAAATCCTCAATGTCCCATCTGTTAGCCTGAACTCTCCTCTCACGGTGGAGACGCACGCGCACAGGAGATTTCTTGTTCTGGGCAACAGATGCTTATTTTACATCCATGGGGTACACATCCTTTTATAGGACTTGCTCAAACTGACCTAGCCCTCTTAAGAGTACTACTCTGAATATAGCCAAGGTAAATTCTAACTTTGCTGTGGCTACTACTTGCTGCATCCCTTTCTTACTAACTAAGGCAACTGGCGGTCAGATTTCTTTTGACTACTCTCACCGTCATACTAGAGGTGTCATGTACCTTCTTCCTTTCCCAAGTCTAACATAATCACCCTCTTAATCTTGTTCCCTTAGAATCACCGATGCAGATCACCCACATCTTTAGGTCCTCGCATGACGACATTGCACCATCTACCTGACGGTGACCAACTCAAGCATGGGGCATGCACTACTTAATAGCCTCAACATGGACACACCGTGTTTCTAGCCACATGCAACCACCGACAAATTAGTACCCTCCAGCTAACACACATGCTGCAATCCGTGAACGTTGCGTTCATGCAATTGCTTGACTAGAATTAATTCCAAGGATGGATCAGCATGTAAAACTAGCCAAATCATGTGGCTAACACATGACTTGACAGTTAACATGAAGCAGCACAAGGTTGTGGAGGAACAACTCCACCTTGCTGTACGAAGTGTACAACACAAGTGTTGAAGGAACTACTTAAACGTGCGGGGCTAGATATCGCTCTAGAGGCAGAAATAGGCTAATGTGGCAGCAGGAGTTACAATCCAAAACTCCTAGGGCACAAGTGTCAGATCCCGGATGGATCAGCCATGGATTTGAGGTGGATCAAGAACAAGAAAATGGGGAAAAGTATTAAATCACCAAGAACAGTGAGGAACTTGTGTATATGGTGTATGTATGTAAAGGTATTGCTGTATTGATAATAACCAATATTTGGCTGAATAGTTGATTGATACCCCTCTCTTAGGTTACAAGGCCTTATATAGGTTAGGGAATTACAGTGGCTTAACTTGAAAGTAAAATAAAGAAAAAAGCAGCAAAAAGGGGAAAGAGAGATAGCCATAGATCAGGTCTTCTTCTCATCCTAGCCCTTGAATCTTCTCTCTTATCTTCTACCACTAGTACCTGACAACAAGATCTACTCCAAGATCTTAGATAAGAACACCAAGTTCTATTATAGGTAGTGGGGGCACATAGTCTGGTTACAAATAGAGGTGGGGACCTCTGTTTATAGGTCTTTTGGAAGCCTTCGCATCTCACTTCTACTAATGGCTAGAACACTATAGAAAACACTACCTAAGATTCACCATTCCACTCATAGCTACTCATAGCTAGAAGACTAGAAAACAGTAGATAGGGTTGAGAAAAGAAAAGAAATACTAGACTAGAGTAGAAGTATCTAGAAGTAGCCAAACAGTATTGACATATGATTTTATTTTTATTATCCTCATCTATTGTTCCTCATCAGTCTCCCCTGGTTGTTTGGAACTCGACCTCGAGTTATCTTCATAGAGCGCCTCTTCTGGGTGGTAGAGAGTCAAGTCTGCACCATTGAAAGTGTTGGATATACCCATGTCGTTTGGAAGATCTATCACATAAGCATTATCATTTATCTTCCTCATAATAGAGAAGGGCACATACCTTCATTGCCTAAGCTTCCCTTCAACAACTAAAGGCAGCCTCTCTTTTCGGAGGTAGACCATCACCTTATCACCAACTTGAAATGATTTCAGTCTCCTTTTGCAGTCAGCAAGTTGTTTATATAACTGATTTTGTGCTTCCAGAACACCACGAATTTCTTCAAATAACTCGGTGTAATTATGAGCAAAGGACAATGCTGATTTTGAGTTTCTCTTTGATGGTAGCT
The DNA here is from genome assembly GCA_032464435.1 of Aegilops umbellulata. Taxonomy (NCBI): domain Eukaryota; kingdom Viridiplantae; phylum Streptophyta; class Magnoliopsida; order Poales; family Poaceae; genus Aegilops; species Aegilops umbellulata. Next base: position 180,534,299 of record CP136058.1, read on the forward strand.
TCATCAGGTCCACCACATGTGTTGGAACTTTAGTGTAGACAATAGAAAAAGGACTCTTTCCTATGGATCTATGTTTGGAGTTATTGCAAGAGAACTCTCCAAAAGATAAAGCCAAATTCAATTGTCACTTTTTTTCTCCACAAATTCAATGGATCAATCAGCTCAAAAAAATAATAAAAAATCAATGGATCAGATTACCCAAAAATTGTTCACCACTTTGGTTTGTCCTGTTTGTGGATGGGCAGTGCTATTTTTTTAATTCAATGTTGAATTGCTTCACAAAGTGAGCCAAATTGCAGCAAGAAACTTGCTACCGCGGCCTGAGACGATGGACCTTGGAATGCCGTGAAGTCTGACCACTTCTCTAAAGAATAGGTTTGCCACATGATGAGAGTCTGTTGTCTTGCGACATGGAATAAATTTACCATTTAGAGAATTTGTCCACGACCACCAACACATCATCACTCCCTCGCCTTATTCTTGGCAAACCCAAGACTACGTCCATAGAGATATCCTCCCATGGAGCAACAGGAACAGGCAAAGGCATGTGTAACCTTGTTGTGTTTTGAACCTGGCCTTTGCAGGTTTGACATATGGGGCACCACAACAAACTTTCCAGTATCCCTCTTTAGTTTTGGCCAAAAGTAACGAGCTTCTAGGTTTGACATATGGGGCACCGCAACAAACTTTCCAGTATCCCTCTTTAGTTTTGGCCAAAAGTAACGAGCTTCTAGGTTAGCGATAGTCGTGTCCCGTCCAACATGGCCACTAAGATCGCCTGAATGGAGCGCTCTGATCAGTTTGTCACGTAGAGAGCTTCTTGGGATGCACAAACGATCATTTTTGAAGAGATAGCCATTCTGCACCAAATAGTCATCACCTAATGGTTGGCCCCTATTGTGCTTTACCCAAACGAAATTGCTCCACAGACGACAAGTGCAATCCGATTCTCGCACGACCATGGAATCGAGCGGCTGTTTCCTTTTTGAGTCGCATGCATGGGCGGCTGGATTTCCACCGTCGTGCAGGAATCGTTCAACTGTTGTCATCCATATAGCACGATTCTTATGGGGCACCGCAACAAACTTTCCAGTATCCCTCTTTAGTTTTGGCCAAAAGTAACGAGCTTCTAGGTTAGCAATAGTCGTGTCCCGTCCAACATGGCCACTAAGATCGCCTGAATGGAGCGCTCTGATCAGTTTTGTCACGTAGAGAGCTTCTTGGGATGCACAAACGATCATTTTTTAAGAGATAGCCATTCTGCACCAAATAGTCATCACCTAATGGTTGGCCCCTATTGTGCTTTACCCAAACGAAATTGCTCCACAGAAGACAAGTGCAACCCGATTCTCGCACGACCATGGAATCGAGCGGCTGTTTCCTTTTTAAGTCGCATGCATGGGCGGCTGGATTTCCACCGTCGTGCAGGAATCGTTCAACTGTTGTCATCCGTATAGCACGATTCTTATGGGGTACCGCAACAAACTTTCCAGTATCCCTCTTTAGTTTTGGCCAAAAGTAACGAGCTTCTAGGTTAGCGATAGTCGTGTCCCGTCCAACATGGCCACTAAGATCGCCTGAATGGAGCGCTCTGATCAGTTTGTGTCACGTAGAGAGCTTCTTGGGATGCACAAACGATCATTTTTGAAGAGATAGCCATTCTGCACCAAATAGTCATCACCTAATGGTTGGCCCCTATTGTGCTTTACCCAAACAAAATTGCTCCACGGACAACAAGTGCAACCCGATTCCCGCACGACCATGGAATCGAGCGGCTGTTTCCTTTTAAGTCGCATGCATGGGCGGCTGGATTTCCACCGCCGTGCAGGAATCGTTCAACTGTTGTCATCCGTATAGCACGATTCTTACCCAAACATGGCCAAAGTCTTTTTGCCCTTCTCGCCACCAGATGATGCGCCTTGCATGCGTTGGTGTTGGCGAGATGTCCATTCCTCCTCTGCTAGGAGGAGCTTCTCGACGCTGCTGCCCACTTCGTCGAGCTCGTAGTTCTCTTCCACGGGCAGCAGGCGGCCTCAGAGCTCTTCAGTTGTCAACGTCTTGAGGTCGATGAAGGATTTGATGGCCATTGCCATCTGCCGGTACTTGTGTGGCACCACACGTAGAAACTTGCATGGCTTGGTGCTTGGTGATGGGGTCGTTCAATAGGTGCAAGTCATTGACGATGGCAGTCAGGCGAAGCATGAAATCCTCGATGGACTTACCGTTGTGGGAATGGAGCTCCTCGAACTAGTGGCAGTGGGTCTGCGCCCTCACCTCCCGCACACACTCACACCTCGTGCGAAGGGTCTTGAGTGTGTCCTGGCCAGCCTTGGTGTTGTCCTTGTCTTTCAGTGTGCGCACCAGCTGCGGCGGAACCGCTTGCGTCAGCGCCGCCAGTGCAGTGCGATCGTCGCGCTCATCATCGCCAAACTCGACAACCTCCCATAGTCGTTGTGCCTGCAGCTGAACACACATGATCATGGCCCAGTTAGTGCGGGTATGCATCGGGTATTGGGCAGAGTTGCCGCCCTCCCTCATGACACTCACTCGCTACGATCTTGTTAGACCTAATCTTCTCATATACCAAAGAGATGCATGCATGAGAAGGAAGAAGTCAAATTGAGTTGGAGTCGAGGAACATCATGTCGCCTTATCCAATAGAATATGTCATGACATATGTCATCACTTGTAGTTATCCCTAATTATATATGAGTTGTCATCTACTTGGGTGTGAGTTGTGCTACTGAGCTGGGCCCAAGAGATTATTCCTGTTTTTCAAACTTTGAAACAACTTTTAAATTGTTTGAAGGCTCAAATTCGATCCAAATCCTATGGACTTTTTATGTGGCTTCACTAGATTATTCCGAGTCCACATAACTTTATTTCTGGGACTTTTAAGCTTATAGTTTTATTTCTAAAAATATAAATCCAATTTAAACTCAAATGGAGGTTTGAACTACAAGTGTGTCATTTATCTTTCCAATATTCTTGAAAATTTATAGGGAGACTTCACATATATAGAGGCAACTTTGATAAATTTTCTAGGATTTCTGAAGGACATATATAACAAACAAACAACAATAAAGCCTTTTAGTCCAAACAAGTTGGGGTAGGCTAGAGTTGAAACCCAAAAATGTTGAAACCAACTCATGGTTCTGTCATGCGGATAGCTAACTTCGACACACCCTTGCCCATGGCTAGTTCTTTGGTGATATTCCCGTCCTTCAGATCTCTCTTAACGGACTCCTCCCATGTCAAGTTTGGTCTACCCCGACCTCTCTAAGTGCATTTATTTTCTCGATGCATTTTATAGCATTTCTATGGGGTTTTGAATTATCCTCATTTTCACAATTAAACAAATGATGCAAAATGATTATGATGCACATTATAACTCCTAATTACACTAGGGCTGTGACAAGTGGCCTTGGATGACAGTAGCCTTGCGCTCACTGTGCACACTGGTGTCGGAGTCTCTTTGTCATTAGGCCACCGGCATGACCATGGACAGCACCACGATCACCCTTCCTAGTGCCTTTGTTTTGGGGCTGTTTGTGCTCCGTGTGCTTCATCACGAGTGAATCCAATCAGGAACGAGTAATTGTTACCATTCGCTCACCATCACCATGAGTCCATGATCATGGTGCCTCCTCTTGGTGCTCTCCTCGGAACTCCCTCAAGCGCCCTATCACCTTGACCTCGAAAGAAGACATCACTGAGACATCTCCCCACTGCTCTATCATGCCGATCATCTGGAATCTGTCTGGCATGGTGGCTAAACAGCTTCTCCACCACTATATTGCCCTTCAACTCGGTGCCTAGGGAGCGTATCTCCCCCACCATGGAGGTGAGTTTGTGGGAGAACCCCACGATGCTCTCCGAGTCCTCCACGATCATGCGGTCAAACTGCCGCTTCACCGTTTGTTTGTCACCTTTACGTGGTCCTCACAAATGCGCATTTGCTTGATTGCCTCCCAGGCTTCCTTTGCAGCCTCCTTCTCTGCAATTGCCATCATCATGGCATCCGGCAAGCATTGAGAGGCTGCGGTGAGGGTGCCCTGATTTGTGTCCTCGTCGACTGGTGCATTGCCCTCAATCACCGTCCACACACAATGTGAGTGCATGATGAACTTTATCTTCATGGACCAAAAGTGTAGTTGGTGTCAGTCAGCCTTGGATACTGGACAGGAACGGCTCTTGCCCTCACCAGGACGGTTCAGTTTTACCCATGGCCTGCAATAACCAAAGCTCTGATGCTAAATATTGGCCTGAACCTCTCTTCTCTCTTGGTGGACACACACACAAGAGACTTCTTGTTCTGGGCAACCGATGCCCTTTTCCCTTTCTTAGCAACCGATGCTTATTTTACATACATGGGGTACACGTCCTTTTATAGGACTAACTCAAACTGACTGAGCCCCTTTTAAGACCGACCTAGCCCTCTTAAGAGTACTACTATGAATGCAGTTAAAGGTCAATCCCAACTTTGCTGTTACTACTACTTGCTGTGACTCTTCCTTACTAAGACAACTGGCAGTCAAATTTCTTTTGACTACTCCCACCGTCATACTAGAGATGTCTTGCATCTTCTTCCTTTTCCAAGTCATAACAAGATTAGCTCCAACCCTATCTGGTTCTTTCAACCCTGTTCTAGACATCACTTCTCGCACAGTCATGAGGTCTTGGAAACGTTTAATGCTGATATTAGGCATTTTATGCAAGCCACATATATCATATTTATCAATTGCACTCTGGTTTGCTATTTGGATTGGGATGTTCGTTACTGGCTCAATACATGTGCCGGCCCGGTTTCTTTAAAATGACAATATTTTGTGAATAGTTGCGAGGAAAGGATCATAGTTTCACGTACTTACAATGTATAAACTACCAACCTAGGGAAAGTAGCAAGGGAGATAGTTCAGCTGGCCCCACAATGTTAACCCTCAAACTCCAGGCAGTACCCCATGCCCTAAGGATCAGCAGCCTAAGCATCAGCTACAACCCTACACACGCATATGAGAAAAAGCCTAGCAAGCAGCTAATTTGGTGGCCACAAAACCAAGGACACACCATAGAACAGAGCAAGGGCAAAGGTGCCGCTAGTATAGAGAGAGTGGGATTTTGGCCGGGTACCAGAACGGGATCTAACCATGATATATATAGTTACTCCATAAAAGATTTGAAACCAGAGTGCACGCGGCAAAACTATTTTTAGCTGAATCACTATGTTTGACAAACTTGGTGTTTTGTTCCTGGTTAGTTTTCTTTATTTTGCTGATGCAAAAGAATAGAACATAATAATATCGGACTACTTGGAGTCCCCACACTTAGTCCCCTGACATTTTATTCTCTTTTCTAGGAAGGTCCCCGAACGATGGTTGGGATTGCGACATTCGATTCTACTATTCACTTCTATAGTCTGAAACGTGCTCAACAACAGGTATGTTCTGAAAAAGTTTGCTAGCAATGCTAAGCATTTTATGCATTGCCCCTTTGGTATTTCAACTAGTAAAAGCTCAAAATATCATAGCAGCTGATCTTTATGACCTGGCAAAGGAAGAAGCAGAATTTTCTATAATCTGCATTTGATATAAACATCCCCATCTTACGTAAATTTTTTTTTTGCAATATCACGCCTTCTATCGTATTTCGTAAGTTTCCTGCTAATATTTCGACTTTTGAGTATTGAATCTCTTCAAATTTGGCCCAGTCGTAGGGTTGCCTACCAACAGCCAATGTCAATCATGCGAATCACTTAAGTTCAGATGTCAAAACAATGACAAAAAGATTCAAAAGAATTTTGTCAATGCAGTCCACACCCCACCTCCAATTTTTTTAATCAATCAGTGACAGAAGAAACAAAAAAACTTGAAAATTTTAGAATATTATTGCTTTAAATTGAGTAGAGTGCGGTGGATAAGACGTTACTACTTTAGTATTCACTTCTGCTCAACAGTCGTTGCTGCTTTTGAGGAACGTATTTTGACAATATTGTTGAGTGTTGGCTGGTGGGTAGATGTTAAATGTTCTAAAATTGTACCTTTGACATTTTTTTACTTTGCAGCCTTTGATGCTCATTGTTCCTGACATCCAAGATGTGTATACTCCACTTCAGATGGACTTAATTCTTCCAGTTCCCGAGGTTTGTATTGGCACGAATGGCAGTTGCTTTTTGTTAGTAGATTACTAGTTGTAGAAGCTTCAATAGAAATAAGAAATCTCTCTGTACACGAAAAACCTCTAAGTACCTTCTTTTTCGAGGCTTCAGTGCCGTGATAGTTTGGAGCAACTACTGGAGAGCATCCCGAGCATGTTTGAGAACAATAGGGTTGCTGATTCAGCGTTTGGAGCAGCTATGAAGGTACTTGTTTTCATAATATTTTTGTCCTTCTGCATTATCCTTCTGTTGCAACATATGAATGAATTAGATGCTTCTCTACTGTCTGCAGTACTTCAATTTATACAGTTACATTGCAAATCCTTAATCTACAGCCCCTTGTTAATTTGGATCGAGCCATATACAGATGTTTACATATTTCCATATTTTTGTTTGTGTTGATACTCTTTTTTATGTTGTTTGCAGGCAGGTTTCCTAGCAATGAAGCCCACTGGTGGAAAGTTGCTTGTGTTTCAGTCGGGTATTTTGTCCTTCTCTATTACCGCGTCCACTAATTTGGAAGTCTTGAAACCAAGAATCTAGAGGGAAATGACCATGCCATCCATGGCATTAATGTGTTGGGAATAAATGAGAGATAAATTAATGGCAGTGTTTGTTTAGTCATAAATGCTGAAGAGAAAATGTAATAAACTTTGCATGCAAGTCTTAAAATATCATCATACATGATCTCCCAAATTATAATACTTAGATTTTTAAAGGAAGGAGTACATTGCTGCATGCAAGTCTTATCATTAGACATGATCTCCCAAATTATAGTTCATATATTTTTTGAGGGAGTACACTATTGCATATATAATTGTACTGGGTTGGTAAATTTCTGTTGTATAAAATCTGGAAGTAGCATTCCTATTCTGGAGAACTGCTTGTCTGCTTGTAGCTGAGTGAGTGATGAACCCGTCTTTAACAATGACATAATATATTAGTTATTTTTAGTGCTTTAGATTAGAAGTCATCAGCATCACTGTCTCATCAGAAGAAAAAAAAAGGTCATAACAGTGCATTGCTTGCACTTGCAGTGCTACCATCAGTTGGGACTGGTTCATTATCTGCAAGGGAAACTGAAGGTAGATCAAATATTTCGAGTGGAGATAAGGTATGATTTATTTCCTTGTTATTTTGCATACCTACATGAAACACAAAGTTACATTTGCCAATCCATTTCACATGAGTATTGTGTCTTGTTCTTCTTTTCTGTAGTTGATGCGTTGTAATATTTTATGTGCGATTTCCAGGAAGCACATAAGCTCCTGCAGCCTGTTGATAAGACACTCAAAACAATGGCACTAGAATTTGCTGAGTATCAAGTGAGCAACATTTGTTTCTGCTTCTTTCAGTATTTTTTATTTTCATTATTCTAATAAGACTAACCATGATGATATTTTGCTCTTAATTTTTTCAGGTTTGTGTAGATGTGTTCCTTACGACACAGTCATACACAGATGTTGCTTCGATATCAGTTGTTCCCAGTACCACTGGTGGCCGGGTATGCCTCTCTTCAATAGTTAGGTTAGATGGCTGAAAGAATATTTATCATTTGATATTTGTAATTCGTAGGATTTTACTGCTAGGAGCTAAAACTAGTTTTGGATAAGATTATTGCCAGATAGAAAAAAATGTTTTATTAAATTCATTGCAGTGCAGGCATAACTAATCTATTATAGAATTGTGATCAGCTTTTTATTGTCTTCATGCACACTACTGTTTTGACAAACACTTGTCAACATTTCAAGTTCCAGTATCAGTTTAGCATTTGCGCTTGTGATGTTTGTTTCTTTTTAAATCACTGTAATATGCTTACAGATTGGAAACACACACCATTGGCCTGCAGCAGTTTCCACCATATTATTACATAAATAATAAACACTAAGCATCTAGTTCCCTTTATTGTTTTACTCACTGAATGCATAAGGTTCTAAACTTTGAGGTAGCTGATTGTCTTCAGTTTTCTTAGAGTTTCCAGTTCCATCTTATCTGTTATGTCTGCTTTTTTTTTTCCCTTTTGCTGTTTGATTTGAAAATTTTCTTTTATTATGCAGGTTTACTACTATTTCCCATTTTCTGCTCTTTCTGACCCAGCCAAACTCTTCAACGATCTCAGATGGAATATCACTAGACCCCAGGGATATGAGGCTGTCATGCGTGTCAGGTGCAGTCAGGTGAGGTTCTGTCCACCCAACCCCTCCCCCCCCCCCCCTCCCGTTTTCATTCCATGTCCTATAGTACCTTATTATTTTGTTTCCTTTTCCATGTGTACAAGGGGCTTCAAGCTCAAGACTATTCTGGCAATTTCTGCAAGCGCGTCCCTACTGATATTGATTTGCCTGCGGTCAGTAATTAAGATTGCTTCCTGTATAATTGTTGGTTGCATCAAGCTCTCTTGCATATTTCTGTTGTCAACACAAGCTTTGTTATGTTGAACTCAGTTTTGTTCCCTGTTAATGGTAGAACATGCACCTTGGCTTCTAAAACTGTCAGCTGGTGATATAACATAGTATGCAGTACCATATTGTTACTTGCAGTGTAACATGGTTTATACAGAAATTATACCAAACATTGGTTAATCTTACGCAAAGCAAGGTATTTTGTCGGGAAAATTTATGTTCATTGGATTATGCGTATCCATGGCCTTCTCCATTTCTATGTGGTAACCAACCAGTTACAAGAAATCGCTGACCCAAAACGGTGTATAATATTGACCAGAATCATGGCATTTATTGCTACAATTCGAAATGTATAGATATAAAAGGTTAACAGGTCAAGGTAACCATAATAATCTGCTGTTTCAAAATTTTATGCCTGATAACAGTTTTAAAATTTTATGCTACTGCATTCATCTGCTGTTTCACGGTCTTATTTCTGTCAATTGTGGCAGAATCTAACCTATTGAATTTATGGCTTTTCTGCCACAGATTGACTCTGACAAAACCATAATGGTTTCCTTTAAGCATGATGATAAGTTTCAGGAGAATTCAGAATGTGGTTTTCAGGTAATGTACATTACGTATTTGAGATTAGTTTTAACTTTAGTGTAGACTAGAGCCTACTTGTTTTATTTTGAAGTACCAACAATATGCACATGCCCAAACTTTGACGTGTATCATCCATAACAAACTCCAATTTTGGTGGGGTTCTGAAAGTCAGTCTCATGCATCATGAAATCTGCTGAGCGAACCAGCTATGGCTGATCACTCATCGGTGGCCTAACTTGCCCACTATGCTGCATAGAAGCCTAACAGTAACTGTAGAAATTTTGCTGGCAAATGGTTTGTATCTAAACTTGGTAAACTCATCTATTTTTGAATATGTGGTGAAATCCGTTCTTTAAGTGTGATATTAGGGCAACTCCAATGCCGTGCATCAAAATGCCCCTAAACGTTCGGACAATGCAGTCAGGACACTTTTTACTGTCCAACCCCGTGCATCAAACATCTGCGAACCGGTCTAGACGGTCGATTTCCCCCAAACTGGAAACAAACTTGTGGGAGTTTGGGGTGTCCGGACACCAACCGTGTCCCCGACACACCTGGCCCACCCAAAACCCTCTCCCGGAGCCCTTTTTACCCACCCAGTTCCTCCCCCTTGCTTTGTATCTGCACCCACTAAGACCGCCACCGCCTCTACCACTCCGGCTGCTGCCCAGTTCTAGCCAGACCTTTGCTGCTCCACCCAGGCACCTTGTACTTCACCGCCGTTGCACCCTGGATCCGGCCGCAACCCAGGTAACATCCGCCCCCTGTCGACACCTTCCATGGCGGACACCATGCCCGACAAGTGTTCGGCCAAATGCCATTGAGATTTTTTTTGACTTTCTCCTTGTTTAAAATGAAGCAAGCACGATGGCGGGGTACTCGGTGAGGGAGGATGCATTGTTGTGTGACGGGTGGTTGCCACAAGTGCGCGGTTTGTAGGCATGAAGCAAAAGGACATGATATTTTGGCAACATGTGCATTCTTGGTTCCATGAGCACAAGCACTGCCGGCCCTACAATTTGATGTGACCCATGATCGCAATCTGAAGTCACCACTCCAACGGTGGTACACAATTTCAAATGTCGTCATGAAGTATTGCGGTGCGATTGCACAAGTGAAAGAAGGTGGCCACGGGGCACATCAATGTGTTGCTGCTTGTTATCTACGTGTTGGTCAATTCATTGATTCACTCAATGTTGCAACTTGATTATCACGTTATCGTATAGCCCGTACGTGCTGCCGTAGAGCCGCATTGTACCAAAGGACGGAGTGCAAGCCCTTCATATTGATGCATTGTTGGATGAAGCTCAAGGGGCACAACATCTTGGTGAACAACATGTGCCGATGGAGAGGTTCAAGATGGAGGACAGAAAGCTTGAGATCAAGGCCGCTTTCGAAAGTATGGTTAAATTTGGGATCGTTGAATTTTATAAACTTGCTGAACATCTGGCGCTTTTACTAGGATTGAAATGTATGATAGAATTGCTATCGATCAGTGATTCAAAGTGAGGCTGCATGGCGGACATGTATTCTATTATTTTTTGGATAAGAGGCGGACATTTGATATATAGGGTTGGATGGACCCTATCCGCTGTCCGCGGACACGTCCGGACGTGTCCGTTTTGGTGAACCTCATTGGAATTGCCCTTAGTCCTGACAGTTTATTGGTTATGGCCCTCATGCAGAGGCGGACCACGGAAAAAATTTAAGGTGGGACGAAGTCTCACTAAGAATTTTTTTGACGCGAATCAAATGAGTCAATACACACTAACAGTGCACACTGCAAATGAATAACCAAATACAATGAAAATGTAGACATGTTTCAATAGGAAAACAACCTAAAACATACCGATAATTAAGCTTATAATGGCGTCTAGAAGACCCAGACAATGGCAGTGCCCTACCCTCCTTATGAAAATCTCCCTAATTTTAGCAAGAGCAATACTTTTGAAGATCTATCACTCAAGGTAACACATCTTCCTTAATTTTACCAAGCGGACATGATAAATATACCTCTTCCTCCTCTTTCCTTTGCATTTGGTGGTCCTTACCTCTTCTTTTCCATCTTATGGAGAGAAGTCACAGAACTGCGTCGGTTGGGCATCTTATTAGCTTGTACGTATAATCATCTAAAAACAAAAACTTGTGCGTACACTAGCATGAATGAAAAATATAATTGTATAGACAAAGTGGCAGTGGCTGCAAATAGTTTAGAGTAGAGGAGTGGTTCAGAGTTTTGGACCCTAGGAGATTACCAGGAAAATCCCCAACTGCCTTCGCCCGCTGGAGCTGCCGCTTGCTGCTGCCGCCACCCTCTAAGCCCCCAGCTAGCCGCCGCCGCCGTCCGGCCGTCGGCCGCCCCGTCGTCGGTTGCCCGCGGCCCTCCTCGTCCTCACGACCTGGCCAGCCGCCGCCGCCGCGCTAGCTGCTTGGGGTTGCGTCGCGGCTGGGCGACGTGTGCGTGGGCGTTGGATCGATCTCGACTGGTTGTTACTGGCCCAAGTGCCCAACAGCTGGATGCGTCGCGTCGGCCCATCAGGCCAGGCTGCGTGCGGTCGAACGAGACAAGCAATTCATTCAAGTATCAGTCGATAGATGCATATGTATATAATTTTTTTTGCCCAGAAGTAAGGTATGGTAGCTGCCATACCCTGCCCACTGGAGAGGTCCGCTAGTGCCCTCATGCACGGATTGTAGTATACATCTTATGCAGTTAGCTATGCAGTTAGCAACAAAATCGTATCTTCTTAGGGCATCTCCAACATCGTCCCCTGAAACGGACATACTATTTGTTCGCGGACTGGTCCTAATTATAGAAAATAGCACAATTCATCCATAAATAACATGCAAATATCTCTAGTACAATAATAGTTTGAATGTAAATATTACATTTGAGATAACCGGATGTTCAACAAGTTCTTCGAATTCATTGATACCGAATTCAACGTTTTTTGAGTCAGAATCGGCATATGTTGTCCCACACATACAGCCCCTTGAGCTTCATCCAACAATGTATGTGCGTGAATGGCCTGCCCTCGGTCCTGTAGTACATCACGCCAGCGCGTGCAGGCTATACAATGTGTAGAGCAACATTGAGTTAATGAATGAATTAACCAACATGTAGAGCAACAAGGAGCAAAACTTAAGATCTCCATGGTTGGCAAGCCCCATGGCCACACTGTCTCTACTTGGTGAATCGCACCACAATACTTCATGATGGAGTTGCAGATGGTGTACCATCGATGGGATACCGACTTAACATTGCGTTCATGGATAACGTGCATGCCGCAAGCGCGAAATTCTTTTGCTCATGAAACGAAGCATGCACGCGCTGCCAAAAGATCGAGCCCCTTGAGTTCTTGCCTACAAAGTCCGCAGATATGACCAACCACGCATCACACAACAACTCATCCTCAATCACCAAGTACCCCGCCATCGAATTACTCTAGGAATCAACAAAAAGTTCAATAAAAAAGCTCTGGCATTTGACCGAACACCTGCCGGGCATGGTGTCCGCTATGGATGTCGTCGACAAGGGGGCGAAGGGATCTTGGGTGGACGGCGGCGTAGTCCAAGGCGGGCAGGCGCGTTGGTGGGGCCTGCAGATGTCCAAGGATGCCTGGGCGGCGGCGCAGGCGAGGAGGGTGCAGATGCAAAGCAAGGGGTGAGTGGCAGAAAAGCGGACCGCCATGGGAGCTTTAGTGGGCTGGGGGTGTCGGAGTCGTACGTGGCGGCGGTCCGGACTCCTGCAAAGCCCCCCCCCCCCCCCGCGTTTTGTACGAGGAGTACCATGTTGGATGGCAAAATGTGTCCGCACTGAGGTGCCCTTAAGTTCTGTGGCAGTGATGCTCACTCGTAAATTCTTATGCCAATTCAATCTTCCTCAGTCTTGAACTCAACAAAGTCTATTTTTCTCTGTCTGAGTCCTTCTAATGAGTCGTGTTCTATGAATCACTTGCCAAGTTATCACTCATGTTCTGTGAAGTACTATATAAACACTGTACTTTTTTTCCGTCGAAACTATATAAACATTGCTGACATGGGACTTGTGTTGCATATTCAGTGTGCACTTCTTTACACCACGGTATATGGGCAAAGAAGGATACGAGTTATAAATATTTCACTTCCATGCACAAGCATGCTCAGCAACCTTTTCCGATGTGCTGATCTGGAAGCACAGTTTACGTATGTTGTTAAGCAAGGTAAGCCAGCTGCTCATTGCAATAAATTTCATCTCAATAAACCTAGCTAGAGAGCAATTTTTTTTTGAGTGAATCAGTTATTTTACATTATTAGTATCATGCAAGATGCTTTAGTATGCTGACTTACTTTGTCATACCGACCTAGCTGCAAATGGCATTCCATCAAGTTCCCTATCCCAAGTTAGGGACCAAGTAACAAGTACATGCATCAATATTCTCCAGTCCTACCGACAATATTGTGCATCTGTAAGTTCTTCTGGACAGTTAATTCTTCCGGAGGCTTTAAAACTTCTGCCTTTGTATACTCTGGGTATGATTTCTTCCATCTAGTATTGCTATTATATTGTTGTAATGCACTGATGAGTTGTGAGCATATCTTTAACCTCACTAATTGATTTTATTTGATTTCTCAGCCTTAGCTAAAAGCATAGGACTGAGGAATGATGGGAGATTAGACGATCGGTCCTATTGGGTCTCTATTGTCTCTTCAGTTTCTGTGTCATTAGCTGTTCCATTGGTGTTCCCTAGGATGATTGCTCTCCATGATCTTACATCAAGGGTATTTACAGCTAATTGGTCTTCACTTTATTTAACTCCTAGGAATTGGTACCGATTATTTTAGCTATGTTTAACTTCTGTACAGGATGATGAAGATCCCCTTATTCCAAATCCCCTTACTCTTAATAGTGAGAATATACAGGATAATGGGATTTATTTATTGGAAAATGGCGAGGATGGTTTTATTCATGTCGGAAATGCGGTGAACCCTGCCACCCTCGAGCAAATATTTGGTTTCTCATCTTTGGCTGGTGCACCAAATCTGGTTAGTCTTGTACCCATTATCTGTCTTGTGTTATGTGATGGGTTTTTGTATGCAAATCATAGCCTGGATGTTTATTAAAAGAATATGCGGATGTGGTTGATAATTGTTAACTCCTTTCAGTTGGTATTGGAGCAATTTGATAATGTATTGTCCAGAAAAGTAAATGAAGTTGTGAATGAAATAAGGCGACAGAGATGCTCCTACCTAAGGTACTATCTGTGATTTCTCAACTACGCTGTAATTACTTGCTACTTTACTCGACTGCTTAACATGTTCAAACTGTTTTGCAGACTGAGACTATGCCAAAAGGGCGACCCATCTGGTTAGTCTTCTCACTGTTTTCTCCCTCTGTTACCTCATATATTCTTATTACTCCTGACACTTGTTTCTGTATCCGCAGGAGATTTCTTCCGTTCCCTGTTGGTTGAGGACAAAGCACCCGGTGGCCTTTCTTATGTAGAGTTCCTTGTACATGTTCACAGGCAAATCCAGAGCAAGATGACCTGACATGACATGCTTCATTGTTGTGATGTTTTGGTTGGTAGAAATCAAGAAGGAATTGATTTCTGCATGTGGATATACAAAAAGGAAACAACGTTTTTCTTTGTAAAACACAGCTATAGCAGATTTGTAAGGATTCTAGTCTTTGATTTTACAAAGTCAGTTTTGGTGTAGGTGGTATATGTTTTGTGTTGGACAACGCTAACGCCCACATGTGTGGTAGGAGTCAAACCCGCCCACACACTCTATAACACATAGACTATGCCATGTCAATGCATGCATGCATGTGAAAATCTTTTAGAATTTTATGTTTTTAAAATATTTTATTTCTTAAATGAAAAATCCGATTGAAGATCTGTTATTACCATTAAATTCCTCGCGACGAGATCTTCAAAACTAGATCTCACATCAATATATTTTGACAATTTTTTTTGTTAAAAGTTGCCGTGTCTATTGCACATGAATTGCTATGATGATTACACTGAAATTGCCATGATATGTTTCATCTATTTTCTTCTATATTCAAAAGTAATTTGACATTATAAAATGAGGAATTAAGAAATTAGATTTGCCATGCATCATAAATTAAAATTGTCATGATACATGCACTTAAAATTGTTTGGTTCATAAAAAATATATTTTCATGGTCAAAGTACTAAAATTGCCATTATAAAAAACTAAAATTGTCATAATTTACAAACTAAAATTGTCATATGGCAACTTTAGTTTAAGCACTATGACAACTACAGAGTAAACATCATGGTAATTTTTGGGCAATTTTTTTCGTCAAAATATATCAACATGGGGTCTAGTTTTGAAGATCTCGTCGAGACGGATTTAATGGTGAAAATGGATTTTTAATTTGCTTTTTTATTAGAAGATAAAACATTTTTAAGCCAAAAATCAAAAAAATTTCTGCTAATGTCATCTATTCATATGTGCTAAAATGAGTAGTGATAGAGGTGTGTGGGCGATGTGTAAATGCCCACACGTGTTTTGTGTACAAGGATGAGTTTGGAAAGGTAAATATTTATCTATTAAACCTCTAAAACTATATTTATCTGCTCTTTTGTGTCTGGCATGTGGCGACAGAAATTGAGCCATGATAATGTTGTATGTGCATGACTATAATTATCACATGTTGATAATGTGCTCCATTGGTAATTTGCGTTCAGTCAACTTAAGGCATCTCCAATGCTATGCATCAAAATGGACACATCAAATGTTTATGGACATGCTCTGTTCGGGGACAACTTTTGGGGAGGTGGCCATCTTAAAATGGACACACCAAATGTCGGCAGACAAGTCTAGAGTGTCCGGGGGACAAATTTAGGTGAGGTGGCCATCTAACCGCTGCATCTAACCTGGCGCATCAAATAAAAGCAGGACGTGGCATTTAGGTGGCCATCTATCCGCTGCATCAAATAGAAGAGGGCATCACTTCTTTTTATTAATATTGAGATTATTTTAGATAGCAGAAGTTAAGGGTTTAATCGTCCCAGTCTAAATCTTGGCTGGTAGTTGACACGTCCGTGTCTCATGTCTTTCTTTGTTGGATGTGGGCATGGGTCTGTGTCTCACGTCCTACTCCACATCGGAGTATGCTGCCGATGATCGAGGTGGAAGGTCAGGTCTTGTGGTCGTTCTGACCTGGCATGGAGTTGTTGATTTGGCCCTTCCTGACCCAGTGCTGCTTGAGCAGGTTGTATTGTCGCTCCTTGTCGTGGATTTAACATGGCATATGCCAGTGAAAGGACTTAGGTGTGAAGCCATCGCAACTATGTTAGCTTAAAGGGGTTGAACGGGACAAAGAACACAAGGAGTTTTCCCCTTGCCATCGAGGTAAAAGCCTACTTTTTACTTCTAGTTGTATTGCTTGAGTTTCGAATACAAGGGAGCGAATTTGCTTGACCTAGCTCTCGATTGGTTGCCTCTTGCCTTAACCCGTCGCCGGGTCACCCCTTTATATACAGGTTGATGCCCGGTGGCTTACAGAGTCCCGGTCGGCTCACACAAACGTGACCGGCTCGGTTTCTAACTAAACTTGCCGTACAAAGCAAGTCAACATATGGCGGTTCACACCTTCAGGCCTTGAGTCACCTCCGGGTCTTGGACCTTCAGACTTCCTGGGCCTTCTCACCTTAAGTCGCCAATGGTGTGACCCGGCCCCTCCTGGACGGGTCATACCTCGGAGTTATATCCTCAACACTCCTCCTGCAACATCTGGAACGTAGAGGCCGGCGTCGCCGCCTGCTCCTCCGACTGCGCCTTCATCATGATGTCGTTGTAGTGTGCCTCTGCCTGCTGCAGGGTGAACCCTGCAGCCGGCGCAAGTGCTTGCTGCTCCTCCATGTTCTCCATGTCCACCTTCATGACTTCATGGCAACGCCGCGACGAGAGGATCTTCCACCACCCACGGTTGGTCCCGACCATTGGTCTGAAGATTGAAGGGAAGAGGTGTTGCGCCGATGGAGGTCGGATGGAGGGTGATGGGGCTCAAAGGTGTTGCAGGTTTGTGCCGTGGCCGGCAAAAATAGCGGGCGCCCCGACAAGCAAAGTGCCGATTTGAATGCGCCGGGTACGCCAAGGGCGACTTCTCATTTTCCGCGCCGACGTGCATGCCAAATAGTTTGGACGGACGGTGAATGCGGTAGGAAGCCGTCCCGTTGCCTCGTCCGACCACGTCCGCTATGTGCTCGATTATTAACGCGACACAGAGAGCGAGCGCATGTGGCGCGAGCGGCGGGCCGAAGCAGGCACCTCAATAGCCGCACCAGTGTGAATGTCGCGTTGTTCAGCTGGCATGCGCCAGTGACCGGTTAGCCCGCTTTGGAACAACATGAATGCGTCGTGATAGCTGGAGCGGACCAAGAGAGATGGTTTTGTGTGGTCCGTACGTGTCGGAGGCGGTGGTTGAGGCTCGGACGTCCACAAATCTCCCCTAGCTTTGCTTCCAGTTTGCGGGAATTTGGGCATGCGGACCGATCCGTGAACATTTAAGGCACGATGTTGAGGGAAAAGCGCGTGGACAGTTTGATGTATAACGTTAGAGATACACGTATAGTATTAAATATTACGAGAAAGTTAACTGGCACACCAAAGTATTTTGACAAAACTACCACTGCATTGCCGATCTCCAGATCCGCATGTGTGGTCCGCTTTTCTTGTATGTCAATCCCTGATTTTTTAGGCCCTACCGGTTTTTGGTTTTCTCGTCATCAATTGCGATCAGTTTTCTCGATCCACTTTTCTGGTGATCGGGATCAACAACTAAAAAAAACTATTCTCGGGAGCAAAGGATTGATCGCTACATCGTTGAACTCAGGTCTGCTCGTTTAGTAGCTACACCATTGGAACTAACTCAACTTGGCACTAGCACAAAAACCAGACCCTGCGTAGATATTGTTGGATTACACTAAGATGTGCGCGCATGTAACCAATACTAGGATTAGCGAGTGAACCGTTGGAACTTTTCATTTGGCAAGAATTATTGTTGATTGATATGGACACTTGATGATCTTACGAGGATGGTTAGAAATTATTTGTGGGGCTCGGAGAAGGGCAAGCGCAAGACCTATTGGAAAGCTTGGGAACAAATTACCCAGCCCAAATCCATGAGGGGTTTTGGTTTCCGCGACTACTGGCTGCTCAACTATTCTGCGGGCTGCCTCTCCAATGTCCACTCTACTATTCTGCCCTTAGGGCCTATATAATGATGGTTGGGACCCTATTGACGGGCTACTTTCTCTGCTTGCTCTTGCTCTTTGGAAAGTTCTCCTGTTTGGAGAAACTGAACTATCTGTTGTGCCCATGTCGGAGCTTGGGGCTCGACGACAATGACTAAAGGCATCTCTTCGGCCACCGGAGCGCTGGTCTCATTGGCAAGAATCTGGGATTTTGCCTGAGACCGCTGCTCACTGGTAGGCGTATCAACGTTCCCGGTAGCTGCTTGCGGCTTCTGGGAGCTCTGCCGGAAAGTAGTTGCCGGTACTTATCTTCCTCCTCTTTCTGGCTCTCGTTGATGGGGTAATCGTGGGTCAAGTTCAGTGGAGCGCAAAAGTCCCTGGTTCCACATGTAGCTTTTGGGAAACACACTTTGACAACTGGTCAGCAATGCTGTTTTCTGCACGAGGGACGTGCTCTGTTTGCAGGCCATCAAAGTGTTCTTCCAATTTCCTCACTTCATTCACGTACGCTTCCATCAACGAGCTCTGGTAATCTTTGTTTACTTGCTTTACCATAAGTTGCGAATCCTCGCGGACGATCAACTTTTTGATCCCCAACTCTACCGCAATTCTGAGGCGGCAAACAACCCCTCATACTCAGCAGTATTGTTGGTAGCTTCCTCACGGGGGAAATGCATTTGAACCACGTACTTGAGGTGCTCTCCGGTGGGTGTGACAAGTAGCACCCCGACACCAGCGCCTTCGACAACATTTCGGAGGCAAGATCCGGCTGGTAAAATTGAGTTCCAGACAATTTTATGCTTGAGGTATAATCTGCCACCCTCTACCACCCTTCCGTGAGCTCACCTACGGACTGATATATGGACAATAACATACAGAACAATGCACCATCCTTCCATTACAAACTAGGAAGATTACATGTTCAGTCACGACACAAGGAGGAGGCTCTTCGTCGCATCGAAACCCAAGAATTGATACTTTACATGGTCAATCACCCATCTCGCTATCACCCTCTCGTTTTCACCAGCGGATGCATTATTCTTGGAGCATAAAGTACAAAAGAGTTCATCCTCACTCCATTTATGCACCCGAAAAATTATAGGTCATTCCGAGTTGTGCAAGATGGCTCGTCGTGCGATCAACTTCCCTTGAAAGTTGTATTCACGGTCTGTCCCACGATGTTGTATCCATAAACCGGCAACAATTTTTCCACAAAAACTCCATTGGAGCTCCATGAACCGCCAATACAATCACAACCAAAAGTTTTATGCACCCATAACCCACTCTCGGGCTCCGACAACATTTCGGAGGCAAGATCCGGCTTGTAAAATTGAGTTCCAAACGATTTTATGCTTGAGGTATACTCTGCCACCCTTCTGTGAGCTCAGCTACAGACTGATATATGGATAATAACATATAAAACAATGCACCATCCTTCCATTATAAACTAGAAAGACTACATGTTCAGTCACGACACAAGGAGGAGTGATATAGGATGGAATCCTAAGTGGAGATCTTTCACGAATTGGAGGGGGAATCCCCAAGAACAAGATGAACACAAGAGAGAAAACATTTAAATTGACTAGATCTAATCACACATATGCTAGATCCAATCACACAAAAAGAGATACAATGATTCAAAGACAACAAAGGAAAGATACAAGGTACTAGTTCATCCCAATCCTATGAGGAATGAGGTCTTGAAGGAGGGCCACCCATGAGGGGGTCTTGAGGTTGGTCATTCCAAGAGGAGGTCTTGATCTTCTAGTGGAGTGGATCCATGGAGCAAAGCTCTCATATGTCTATCATCTACTTTGCTAACCCTAAATGGAGGAGGGAGAGATATATCTATAGGTAGGAGGAGGAAGGGGACGAAGTGGAGGCCCAACAGGTGACTCTCGGCCGTCCATCCTGATGAGCCCGTGCGCACGGGGTAAGTTGGGCCCGTGCGCACGATACAGGCCCGTGCGCACGGGGTGCTCCAGCGCCAGCTCTCTGAGTAGTCCGTGCGCACGGGGTCTTCGAGGCCCGTGGGCACGGGGTCGCCTGGGAGGTGCAGAGTTGATCTTGTTGCACTCCTTCTTCCTCCTTGTGGCCTTGGGGTCCTTCTCCTTGGCCTGCGGGAAGCTCCTTAGCTGCTTGGCGGCGGTCGCCCTTGTACCTAATGATGCACAACGTTCCGTGGTGAGGTAGCGACCAAGTCCCATAGATATTCATGTCAATCTTGAAGAGGAGCGGGTTCACCTTAAGTCCGGTAGGTCCACTTGGGGCTTGATGAGCTATGAAGGTGTACATGGAGATGAACGTAGGATGCTCCGCATCATCTCCCCCCCCCTTGGGAGAGATCTGACCTCGGATCGTGATCCTCATCACCATGGAAACGGTTGTCGTGGACGGACTTGAAGTTGGACGGAGTTGAAGACATGGCGCAATCCAAGTACTCCACGGTGTCCCCGGAGTGGTATACATGCAAAAGGAGCAAACACAAGCGACACTCGGAAATACAATTGTTAGCGCACACAAAGTGTCCATCAAATAAGCATAAGTCTGTGCGGCAAGATTGTTCGTGACAAAGCGCATGAAGCTTATCAAGATGATGTAAAATGACATGTAAAGCATTCATGGGAGGAAAAGCATTCATTGTGCACACAAATGTATTGTGAATGTGAGCAATGCAACCACGGTGCAAAATGATGTCATAGTGAGACGGTTTATCAATAGCATGAATATGGCAATGTATGCTCAATATGGATAAGTTATCATGCAATTGATGGTAGGCAATATGATCATGATGTATGAATATGCCATCAAGAAAGATCACAACAAATTTGCTAAGGAAATGTACAAGCTCATATATCATGGATGGCATGGGAATACAAGACGCAACAAGGAAATCATAATGTGAGTCAATCCATGCATAGGGTGCAAACTTGTGGTGAGTATGATATGTCCAATGAGCATGACATGTGTGAGCACAATCAACAAATATGACGGTGTGGGTGCAATGTGTCAAAGGAGTGTTGATGTACCAATGCTCGACATCGTGGCATGAGTGGAGTTCCGAAGGTTCATCCAATAAGCGCGAGCGCTCCTCAATGTGAAGGTCCATAGAGCCAATCTGCAATGTCAGTCCTCCGTTCGCGAGATGTGTCATGTAGACAACAAGAAGGAAACAACAATGAAAGAATGACCCATCCAATATGTGTAACTGAGGATGGCTCAAAGGGAAAGAGGTCACCTTTAGGAGTTTCTCAAGGATGATGGAGTTGCACATCGTGTATGCCTTCACATAACCAATATGTCTCGGTATGGTACCGCCTTGTGAATCCTTCAAAATGAAAGAACATGACAAACACTCGGAAAAACAAATGAGGTTGGTGCAAAAACACCTATCATTCGTGTGGTAAGATACCCAACAAGTGTATGCATCATGCTCATCATAAGAAAGGACAAGGGAGCATTTCATAGTATGAAAGCATATGATGCGAGAACAACCAAATACAATAGGTTCAATCAAACAAGCATGCATCACAAGTAATATGTCCAAGTCTCCACGATCAATAAGCATATCATGGGTGCACTCACTACAATGGCATATGAGAGGTGCAACTAATGGAGACAAGTGACAAAGATCAAGATATATCATGTGAGAGGCATGAACATATATGTCATCAACCCAAGAAAGCGAGTAAGAATGGAACATGGGTGATGCAACCAAGCAAGTAATCATAGTGATCAAGTCAAGCAAGCTAGTAGTGCGAAGATGCAACATACTAGAAGGAATCATGGCAAGCATGTCATGTGTGCAAATAGTGGGCATGAATAGTGCACATGACATATCACAAGCATGAAGGCAAGATATGAGCAAAATAACATCAATAGCATAAGGCACATGGTAAACATGGCAATAGCAACAAGGATATCCACCAAGCATGCAAATACATATAGGAGTAGCATAATGGTGAATCATGGGTAGATGCAAACAAGGGTCACAATTGCATGGAAAAATCATGTAAAGAGGCATAGCATGCAAAGTGAACACAATAGTATGGGCATAAGGTAACAAGTGATATGTAGCCCATAGCCGTGTGAGAGCCACATAGAAGAGATGCACGTAGTCCTTGCGCGAAGGGAATGGTGGTAAGGATAGTCCACGGGATCCCAAACCGTCCTTGCTCTCAAGAGCTCGTTTCGTCAACTCTTGGGATTGAGAGGTGGACGAGTATACGTGAGTACCTACACAAAACAAAGGAAAAGGGAAAATTGTGTGTGCGTGGTAGATGTACACATCATCCATCATGATGCGCACGTGCTTGTGTTGGTTAGGACCAAATATCCAATGCTCAAATAAATGAGATGCGTGATATAGAAACATGTCATCCATCATGAGAGGCTTGTTATTGTGTATAGCATAATGGAGACTCAAATTGTGTAAAGCATCACAAGAAATATGTAGAGCATTGTTATTCATGGGATGCATATGGTGCAAGCAATTATGGGAATCATGCAAAGTATGGAATGCATCAAAATCTCCTAATATGTATGAGGAAACTATGGGGGTCTCCTCATGAGTATTTGTAGAAACATCACATGGAGAATATTGACAACATCCAAAATAAAGCATATTTGGAACAATGTGGTCATGGCATGGCATAGTAGATGAATTGCGCAAATCATGTAAAGGGAGTGTGGCAATATCATCACATGAAAAACAAAAGCCAATGACCATCATCTTATCATCTATGCCATAAGTGCAAATGGCATTTATTTTAATGGGGCATGCATAGTTACTATGTTGAGATTTAAATGATGCAATATGGGAGACCTCATTCTGATGAGGACATCAATACCATTGTTACACCCACAGCCCCTGCTGCTATACATACTGGACCAATTACTAGAGCTCGCACACGCCAATTAAATTATCAGGTACTTTCGTTTCTTGGTAATGATTCTATTATTCATGAGAATATTATGCTGCCTAAATTGGATACATTTGTTTTGCTTACAAATGAAGGGCCTGTCATGGATAAGAGGGATGAACACTGGAGCAAGACCAAGCATGGAGATGATGGCATGCGCGAGGGGAACAAGAACGGAGTTACAAGTGATGATTTCAGGACTTTGAGGCCACCATAATGAGTGCATGAAGCCTTGGACGAAATATACAAGATGCCACTTCATAATATTCGTCCATAGGCTATTCTAGGTGTTGCGTCACCTTATTATTGGGCCAGGCCCATGTAATTTCGAAATACCTATGTATAGGCTGTTTTTAGAGTCCGTATGTGTGGGGAAACAAGAGTTAGGGTTGGTTTCGGACCCCTCCCTCAAGGGACACGAAATTCCCTCCTCTTCCTCCATATATACAACCCTTAGGGCATCGTTTAGACTTTGGGTTTTGTTTAGATTAAAAGTTTGCCATAGCTGCAACTTCGCGTACTTCGTTTGTGTTCAACGACCAGACCAAGGCGTCACAGAACCCCACCTTGATCAATAAAGCTTTCCTTTTATATTCACAATATCCAGATTGCAATCTTAGTTTCTTGCTTGTTCTTCGTTTGCCTGCAGGGAAGACCTTTGTGGTCAGGTTGATCGTGCTCCGGCGTGGTCAATAACCTCTCGGAGTTGGTTTAGCGATTGCTAAGGTGCGACATCCTCGCACGTTCGTAGTCGGATCGTCAAAGTCGACTTCCTCCAAAACGATAGCCACCATCTCATCGAAAGATGGGACACCTTTGCCTATATCACATTCATAGCATATGACAAGTTCAATGGATTGTCAAACATGATGTGACCAAAAGAATTTTCACATGATATCCTATGAAGCATAGCATCACAACTAGGCAAGTCAACATGCTCATCATCATATTCATCATAAATAGGTAATTCATGACATGAAGAAGTCGCACTAGCATGAAGCATGGGAATAGGTGGATCAACATCATGCAAGCAATCATTCATGGGATAGTGCACTAGTGGGACAAGAGAAGCACCATCACCTATGTTACCTTCGGAGCATCGCTCATGTGTTGTAGGTGAGGTGTCGAAGACTAAATCATGGTCATCTTTGTCTTGATGGAACCATGTGGGGGTGCATCTTCTTCTTCCACAATGGCCATCGTTGTCGTTGGAGGTATGGACCCGTCGAGGATAGACACGTCGTCATGTAGGAGACCTAGCACCAAAGAAGAAAACACACCAGGAGTAGAGGTTAAGTCATTAGAAATCATAGTGGTCTCACATGCCGTGTCAACTAGCTCACTCACTAAGTGTTGTGGCTCACTCACTTCCTCTTGGATGCTCTCACTCGTATGGTTGGTGGAGTCACTCAAATGGCTCTCAGCCTCACATAGGATGTGTGGCATGCTCTCATGAGTGGGGCTAGTGGTGGTCACACTCATCCTCTCATAGGAAATGCACTCAATGTCACATATGGTGGAGTCACTCATATCACTCATGGTGGGGTGGCTCTCCTCACATGGGAATTGAGTCATCTCATGATATGTGGGTGTCGGAGAGATGTTGGTGCAAATGTCTCCATGCTCAACTCCTATCGCCGCCTTGGTTGAAGGGATAGTCCCATGCTCAACCTTCTTGTCGCCGTCTTGTTCTTGGAGGCCCATATGATGTGGCACCTTGTAGCTCGTCTCCATGACCGAAGGGAATGTCCCATGCTCGGCCATCTTTCTTGAGGGGCTTCCAAAGATGGAAGTGTCGCCCTCACTTGTAGGTGGTCGCCTTGGACTTGATGAAGTCAATGTAGGCGTACTCGTGGGAAGTAGGCGAAGATGCCGTACGTCCAAAGCGAAGATGCCTTGATAGCACTTGGCGAAGATGGCGAAGTGGTTGTTGTAGCCGTAGCTTCGTCTTGGTGGTGCTCGTCTCGCGGTCTTCTCTTATGCCCACGAAGCTTGGACTTGTACGTTTGCGCTTGTGGAGCATCTTCATGTTGATGGTGTCGTTGTCGCACTTGAGCTCGCAGTAGATGTCGTTCATCGTCGTTGTGCACATGATGCTTGGAGGTGTCTTGCCCTTCATGACGATGTTGGCGATGGTCGCCATGGACATGTGGGCGTGGACGACTTGCGCTTGCATCTTGTTTGCGCTCCGAAGATGACCGACTTTCTCGCCGCTGCCTTGAGGATGATGAAGGGGAAGAAGACTTGTAGTCGGCCACCAAATCTCGTAGTTGATCCTTTAGCTCGCCCAACATGGTGTCAATGTAGTCCCTTTTCCTTGCTTCAGAGTGGTGTATGTCGATGGCGAGGTTGTCGAGGCGCTCTCGCAAGTTAGATTGTGCGCCTTGCATTTCATGTTGTAGTCCGAAGATGGACATTTTGGTGATATAGTTGTTCGCGTCGTCATTGTTGTCGAAGACCGGAGATGAAATGCCTTGCCTATCCATCACAAGACTCGAGCAAATATGAGTGGAAGAAGGAAAGAACTAGACCAATGTACCTTATCCAATGTTGAAAATGGATCAATGATCACTCAATAATGTATCAAGGAAATAGCACAATTGGTACCGGATCTTGTCAATTCTCACACCTACACAAATATGGCTTATGGTGGAGCTCGGTGAGGAGCATCCTTCCATTATCCCCATGGACTCTACACCGACACATCAAGCCCCACGTGGACCTATGACAAGAGCTAGAGCACGTGCTTTGGAAGCCGAGGTGAACTCATTCCTACTTAGTTTGCATATGGATTCGAATGGAACATTGTTGCTACCTCACCAAGATACGCTATGCATCATTAGGTATGAAGAGGAATACCACCAAGAGGCTCAGGAGCACCCCCAAGGAGGAGAGGAACCACCCCAAGGCCACACGGACCAAGACGGAGTGCAAGGACAACAAAACTGGAAGTCCCAGGTGACCCCGTGCGCACGGGCCCCCGAGACCCCCTGCCCACGGACTACTCATGAAGTTGACGCTGGAGCACCCCATGCGCACGGGCCTGTATCGTGCCCATGAGACCCCCGTGCGCACGGGCCCAACTTACCCCGTGCGCACGGGCCTCCCAGGATGGACGGCTGTGATCCCCATTCCGAGTCCCTCTTCATCCACTTCGACCCCAAGACTATATAAACCGTACCTAGGGCTATGTTTAGGGTTAGCAAAGTATTAGATGAGATATTTGTGAGCTTTGCTCCCTTCTACCTTCCCTTTGTGGAATCAAGGCCCCTTTGGGAAGAATCCTAGTGGATTTCAAGACCTCCTCTAGGAGAAGACTATCTTCAAGACCTCATCTCTTAGGAGTGGGAAGAACTTTGCCATTGTATCTTTCCTTTGATTGTGTTTGTGACTTGTGGATCTTATGTTGCTATTCTAGTGGATGTGTGATTGGGGAATTGTTTGAGTGATTTCCTCTTTGTGTTCTTGATTGTTTTGCCCTTTTCCCCCTCCAAGTGTGAAAAGATCCCTCCCTAGGATTTCATCCTACATCATTTGGTACCATGATCCAGGTTGATTCACATCTTGGAGTCCCATCCCCCCATTTGCTAGCTTGATTTTGTTGTTTTCGTCCAAATTCGAAAATCCCCACAAAAATAGCCCCAAAATTTTTTCTTGCAATTTGTTGGATCTTGTGAGATTTGGTTGTTTTGATCCATGAATTTGGAGTTTGGCAAGTGGATCTACCCATCTACCATCTTCCCCACCCCCAAGTCCTCAAAATCGGCCTCACTTTGAAGAATCCCCACGGATCCGTAGCTTGACACCCGCTCCCAGCACACCCCGTGCACACGGGCCCTCGAGACCCCGTGCACACGGGACCCCGTGCACACGGGCCTCACTTACCCCATGCGCACGGACCATACAGAAACTTTCGGCCACCTTCTCTTTTGCATCATTTTTGCTTCCAAACCAACACTCGTGTTCTTCCGCACTATTTCTCGTGGTTGATTGAGTTTCGGACCGTGGTTTATTTTGTGTCCTAAGGTGTTTTGGCTACTTAGGCGCATTTGGACATCATCATCGCTGCCACTCGATCATCAACTCGGACACCACACCGGCTTCAACAACTTCACTCTGACCGTAAGATCGGACGGTAACCTCGACGACATCTAACCCTTGCTTTTTTGCATTGATAACTTGAGCCATTTCATGTAGCTTACCCATCGAGACTAGCAAGTTGAGAATTGCCAGGCCACGCTAGTGTGCACCATAGTGATCTTGTTACCATCTTAGTGCCATAAGTCTCTCCCATGCATATCTTACATACTTGTCTCATATCATACTTGGCTCTAGTTTCAAAAAAAGGAGAAACAAAGAGCTTGTAAGCAATAGCATCGAGTCATTTGCATATCATCTTCGACACCTCATACATAGTATTGTTGGGATTGAAGACGGCACATTTTCTCTTATAGGTTGGTGCACATGTGTATCTAGCCCATTTGAGCAATCGAGCTAGTGTCTCTCTAGCATTCGCACAACAAGAGCATTTTCCGTGGTTGCACATTTTGAGCTCATCCCTTGGTTGTGCGGATCCCATCTATCTTCCATGTGTGTGTTCGTAGTGATATCATTGGGTTTGATCTATTTGTTTTACTTGCATTTTTGTGAGTCTTCTCAACTTTATCGACATCTTGACTAACATTTGTTTGAAATTTTTGCCACCATCCTAACCGAGCTTCTCCATAAGCCTTTTACTTGTAGGTGTGAGAAACAATTCCCGGTACCAATTCCCCTATTATAGCATCACGTGAGATCATACTTGTTACATCCACAATCGTCGGAAAAGGTAACTTTGGTTTTGTTCTGATGAGGGCATCAATACCATTGTTACACCCACATCCCCTGCTACTATACATACTGGACCAATTACTAGAGCTCGCGCACGCCAATTAAATTATCAGGTACTTTCGTTTCTTGGTAATGATTCTATTATTCATGAGAATATGATGCTGCCTAAATTGGATACATTTGTTTTGCTTACAAATGAAGGGCCTGTCATGGATAAGAGGGATGAACACTGGAGCAAGACCAAGCATGGAGATGATGGCATGCGCAAGGGGAACAAGAACGGAGTTACAAGTGATGATTTCAGGACTTTGAGGCCACCATAATGAGTGCATGAAGCCTTGGAAGAAATATACAAGATGCCACTTCATAATATTCGTCCATAGGCTATTCTAGGTGCCGCGTCACCTTATTATTGGGCCAGGCCCATGTAATTTCGAAATACTTAAGTATAGGCTATTTTTTAGAGTCCGTATGTGTGGGGAAACAAGAGTTAGAGTTGGTTTCGGACCCCTCCCTCAAGGGCCATTAAATTCCCTTCTCTTCCTCCATATATACAGCCCTTAGGGCGTCGTTTTCAGACTTTGGGTTTTGTTCAGATCAAAAGTTCGCCATAGCTGCAACTTCGCGTACTTCGTTTGTGTTCAACGACCAGACCAAGGCGTCACAGAACCCCACCTTGATCAATAAAGCTTTCCTCTTATATTCGCAATATCCAGATTGCAATCTTAGTTTCTTGCTTGTTCTTCGTTTGCCTGCAGGAAACATACCTTCGTGGTCAGGTTGATCGTGCTCCGGCGTGGTCAATAACCTCTCAGAGTTGGTTTAGCGATTGCTAAGGCGCGACGTCCTCACACGTTCGTAGTCGGATCGTCAAAGTCGACTTCGTCCAAAACGATAACCACCTTCTCATCGAAAGACGGGACACCTTTGCCTCAATCAAGTGGTATCAGATTTCCAGGTTGCTCGGTGAGATTTTACAGTTTTTCATATTTTAGATCGAGTCTGTTTTTCATACCTACAGTCCAAAAAAAAGCCAAAAAAATAGGGTTAGTTCATCAAATCTGAACCAATCTGAGCCTTTGCATAATCTTTTCTGTATTTGCTTTGTTGAATTTGCGGTTGTATCGTCGTGTCAAGTTGCTGGTCTTAGCATCTAGTGCTTTAGAGTTTCGAGTTCTGTTCACAGGTTGTCACGTCGCCGCTGACATATATCACCACCGCATCATCATCATCGTTGCTGCCATATATCATCACATATTTACCGCCAATCCGAGTCCATATACGCCACCACATATCCGCCGCCATCACGCCAATCCGAGTCCACCTGCAACATATATCCGCCACCAGTCCGAGTTCCACCAGATTCATCTCCGCCACCAGTCCTTTTACGAGTCCAGTATTTTGTTACTCTGTTTTGGATTTCCGGATCACGCCATACTCCGAGTTGTGACAGAGAAGGACTCCCCAACTTCCGTGCCATCCACAGAAGAAAAATAGTTCTAGTTTCAAAAAAAAAATCAGGAAAATTCTGGCTAGGCAGTTTTTAGGCCATTTGTAGACTTTTTCGAAAAAAATTTGTTGCGGAAAAAAATAGAGGAAAAAAGTGCAAAAAAAAGAGAAAAAAACTCAGAGTGTGCTCCTCCCTTGTTTACGAGTAGCGCCGTGATTTTGTTAGTGTTCTAGGCTCGCGTCTCTAGCACGGTCTTGCCTAGGACCAGCACAGTACCGTCGTTGAGCGTTTATTCAACTTTGCATCTCTGAATTGATTATTCCTGACCCTTTTTGCTACCATATTATAAGCCTTCCCAGCTCCACATACATCTAGATCGTGCGTTTGACTCTCCCTGGTAATTGCTCTATCCAAGCTTTGAGAGTTTTGACTACATCGGTTGCCGATCACTGCCTGCTGCTGGGTAAGAACTGGTAAGAATTTGAGATTTGCTTGACGGATTTGTGACACCCACCACCACCTCTTGTTAGTAGTCTGTAGGATCATATTATTGTGTGTTTCTATTGCTGCTAACCATGCCAGGATCACAAGCCGACAAGACTGACTGGGAGAACATGACGAATAAGGAGTTGCATGATAAATTTCAGCAAATGATGAGTGGACAGGTGCAAGATGTGCTAAACAGATTTGAAGAGGCCATGGAGAAGATAGATGGCATGGAGAAGACGTTCGACACAAAGCTCGATAACAAGTTTAATGAATTGCTCGCGCGTCTTCCACCACCACCACCAGCTGCACCTAAAGCACCTCTACAACAACAACAACAACGACTACCTCCACGTCGCGAAACAACCCTCCGCCGAGCGAGCCGTGTCCCTCTTGCGCTTGGCCAAACTGTTGGTGCTGCTGTTGATACTTCTGTCGCTCCTGCTGCTGATGCGGAGGAGGATGATTATGAGGGAGATTACGAGGATGAAGTTGATGAAAATCAGAACTACTTGCAACCACCAGCACCACAACCACCAGGTCGTCCACATGCAAATAATGGCAATGTTAGGGCTCCCCCTCAAGTACGAGATCATGACCATCTCCCTAAGCTGAAATTGAATATTCCACCATTTGAGGGTAGATATTTTCCTGATATATATCTTACTTGGGAGTTAGAAACTGAACAACGATTTACATGTTTACAATATCCTGAGGAGAGACGTGTTCCTGCTGCTGTTTGTGCTTTCACTAGCTTTGCATGTGTTTGGTGGCCTGAACATTGTCGATTATATCCTGTTCCAGCTACTTGGGCTGCTTTGAAAACTGCAATGCGTACTCATTGGGTTCCACCATATTATCAACGTGAATTACTTCAAAAATTGCAGCGCTTAAGACAAGGAAAAAATTCGGTAGAAGAATATTATCAGGAATTACAAACTGGCTTGATTAGATGTGGTATTGTTGAGGAGAATGAAGCTATGCTTGCACGATTTATGGGTGGATTAAATAGAGAGATTCAGACCATTCTAGAGTATAAGGATTATAATAATATCACTCGTTTATTCCATCTTGCTTGTAAAGCTGAACGTGAAGTGCAGGATCGACAGGCATTGGTGCGAACTAACTTTTCTGCAGGTCGACCTTCATCATGGACACCACGTGCATCATCTACTTCCACTGCACCATCACCTCCTTCAGGTGCCACCTCCAACCGTGATACAAGAAAGCAGGCACAACCACCACTATCTGCCAAGAGCACACCTGCTGGGCCTGCACATAGCTCTTCTTCTTCCATGGCGTCAACAGGGCACACAAGTGATATTATTTGTCGTCGTTGTAAGGGAAGATGACATTTTGCGAGAGAATGCCAATCTCAGCGTGTGATGATTGCTACTGACGATGGTGGGTATGAGTCTGCTAGTGACTATGATGAGGAGACTTTGGCTCTTATTACACATGAAGAACACGGTGGAGATGATTCTGATCATGAGACACAATACATGGCTGCTGAAGATGCTGAGAGGTATGAATGTTTAGTTGCTCAACGTGTTTTGAGTGTGCAGGTTACACAAGCTGAGCAAAATCAGAGGCATAATTTGTTCCATACAAAGGGAGTTGTGAAGGAACGTTCTATTCGCGTCATCATAGATGGAGGGAGCTGCAACAACTTGGTTAGCATGGAGATGGTGGAGAAGTTATCTCTTACCACAAGACCACATCCACATCCTTACTACATCCAATGGTTCAACAACAGCGGCAAGGTTAAGGTAACACGTACTGTTCGTGTGCATTTTAGTATCTCTACATATGCTGATTATGTTGATTGTGATGTGGTACCTATGCAAGCATGTTCCTTATTACTTGGTAGAAACAATCAGTATACTCTTGTTCATAAGGATAAAAATATTACTTTGCTCCCTATGACTCTTGATTCCATTTTGAAAGATGATATTAGTAGAGCTAATAAAGCAAAACAGGAGAAAAATAAGAGTGAAAATCAGATTGTGGCAAAAGAATTTGAGCAACAAATGAAGCCTAATAATAAACCATCTAGTGTTGCTTCTGAAATTAAATTGAAAAGTGCATGTTTACTTGCCACCAAATCTGATATTGATGAGCTAGATTTTAGCAAATCTGTTTGCTATGCTTTTGTGTGCAAAGAGGCATTATTTTCATTCGAGGACGTGCCTTCCTCTTTGCCCCCTGCTGTCACTAACATTTTGCAGGAGTTCGCTGACGTCTTCCCACCAGACGTGCCACCGGGATTACCACCTATTCGAGGGATTGAGCATCAAATTGACTTAATTCCCGGTGCATCGCTACCCAACCGTGCATCATACCGTACCAATCCAGAGGAGACGAAGGAGATTATGCGTCAAGTACAGGAGCTGCTCGACAAAGGTTATATACGCGAATCTCTTAGTCCTTGTGCTGTTCCTATTATACTAGTGCCTAAAAAGGATGGTACATCGCGTATGTGTGTTGATTGTAGAGGCATTAATAATATTACTATTCGTTATCGTCATCCTATTCCTAGGCTAGATGATATGCTTGATGAATTGAGTGGCTCTACAATATTCTCCAAAGTTGATTTGCGTAGTGGATACCATCAAATTCGTATGAAATTGGGAGATGAATGGAAAACAACATTTAAAACTAAGTTTGGTTTATATGAGTGGTTAGTCATGCCTTTTGGGTTAACTAATGCACCTAGTAATTTCATGAGACTAATGAACGAAGTTTTACGTGCTTTCATTGGACGATTTGTGGTAGTCTATTTTGATGATATACTGATTTATAGCAAATCTTTGGAAGAACATTTGGAACATTTACGTGCTGTTTTTATTGCTCTACGTGATGCACGTTTGTTTGGTAACCTTGGGAAGTGCACCTTTTGCACCGACCGAGTATCTTTTCTTGGCTATGTTGTTACTCCACAGGGAATTGAAGTTGATAAGGCCAAGATTGAAGCTATTGAGAGTTGGCCGCAGCCCAAAACGGTCACACAAGTGCGGAGTTTTGTTGGACTCGCTGGTTTCTATAGGCGTTTTGTGAGAGATTTTAGCACCATTGCTGCACCTCTCAACGAGCTTACAAAGAAGGATGTGCCTTTTGTTTGGGGTACCGCACAGGAAGAAGCCTTCACGGTATTGAAAGATAAGTTGACACTTCTCCTTTACTCTAACTTCCTGTTTTTAATAAGACTTTTGAGCTTGAATGTGATTCTAGTGGAATTGGATTAGGAGGTGTGTTATTACAAGATGGCAAACCTGTTGCATATTTTTCTGAAAAATTGAGTGGGCCTAGTCTGAACTATTCTACTTATGATAAAGAATTATATGCTCTAGTTCAGACTTTAGAAACATGGCAACATTATTTATGGCCCAAAGAATTTGTTATACATTCTGATCATGAATCTTTGAAACACATTAAAAGTCAAGCAAAACTGAACCGTAGACATGCTAAATGGGTTGATATCACTGAGACTTTCCCTTATGTCATTAAACACAAGAAGGGTAAAGAAAATGTTATTGCTGATGCATTGTCTCGTCGTTATACTATGCTTTCACAACTTGACTTTAAAATATTTGGTTTGGAGACCATGAAAGATCAATATGTGCATGATGCTGAATTTAAAGATGTATTGCAGAATTGTAAAGAAGGTAGAACATGGAACAAGTTCGTCATTAACGATGGATTTGTGTTTCGTGCTAACAAGCTATGCATTCCAGCTAGCTCCATTCGTCTTTTGTTGTTGCAGGAGGCGCATGGAGGAGGACTAATGGGACACTTTGGCGTGAAGAAGATGGAGGATATACTTGCTACACATTTCTTTTGGCCAAAGATGAGACGGGATGTTGAGCGTTTTGTTGCTCGCTGCACTACATGTCAAAAAGCTAAGTCACGACTCAATCCTCATGGTTTATATATGCCTTTGCCTGTACCTAGTGTTCCTTGGGAGGATATATCTATGGACTTTGTTTTAGGTTTACCTCGAACAAAGAAGGGGAGGGATAGCATATTTGTTGTCGTGGATAGATTCTCGAAAATGGCACAATTTATACCATGTCATAAAAGCGATGATGCTATTAATGTTGCTGATTTGTTCTTTCGTGAAATTATTCGCTTGCATGGTGTGCCAAATACTATTGTTTCATATTGTGATACTAAATTTCTTAGCCACTTTTGGAGATGTTTATGGGCTAAGTTGGGGACTAAACTGCTTTTTAGTACTACTTGTCACCCCCAAACTGATGGACAAACTGAAGTAGTCAATAGAACATTGTCTACTATGCTTAGGGCTGTTTTGAAGGATAATAAGTAAATGTGGGAAGAATGCTTGCCTCATATTAAATTTGCTTATAATCGTTCATTGCATTCTACTACTAAGATGTGCCCTTTTGAAATTGTGTATGGTTTCCTACCTCGTGCACCTATTGATTTGTTGCCTCTTCCATCTTCGGAGAAGGTTAATTTTGATGCTAAAGAACATGCTGAATTGATTTAAAAAATGCATGAGTTAACTAAGGAAAACATTGAGCGTATGAATGCTAAATATAAACTTGCTGGAGATAAGGGTAGAAAACATGTTGTGTTTGCACCTGGAGATCTTGTTTGGTTACATTTGCGTTAGGATAGATTTCCTAATTTGCGCAAATCAAAGCTAATGCCACATGCTGATGGTCCATTTAAGGTGTTAGAGAAAATAAATGATAATGCATATAAACTTGAGTTGCCTGCAGATTTTGGGGTTAGTCCCGCTTTTAACATTGCAGATTTGAAGCCTTATTTGGGTGAGGAAGATGAGATTTCGTCGAGGACGACTTCATTTCAAGAAGGGGAAGATGATGAGGACATCAATACCATTGTTACACCCAGAGCCCCTGCTGCTATACATACTGGACCAATTACTAGAGCTCGCGCACGCCAATTAAATTATCATGTACTTTCGTTTCTTGGTAATGATTCTATTATTCATGAGAATATGATGCTGCCTAAATTGGATACATTTGTTTTGCTTACAAATGAAGGGCCTATCATGGATAAGAGGGATGAACACTGGAGCAAGACCAAGCATGGAGATGATGGCATGCACGAGGGGAACAAGAACGGAGTTAGAAGTGATGATTTCAAGACTTTGAGGCCACCATAATGAGTGCATGAAGCCTTGGACGAAATATACAAGATGCCACTTCATAGTATTCGTCCATAGGCTATTCTAGGTGCTGCGTCACCTTATTATTGGGCGAGGCCCATGTAATTTCGGAATACTTAAGTATAGGCTGTTTTTTTAGAGTCCGTATGTGTGGGGAAACAAGAGTTAGGGTTGGTTTCGGACCCCTCCCTCAAGGGCCACGGAATTCCCTCCTCTTCCTCCATATATACAGCCCTTAGGGCGTCGACTTTGGGTTTCGTTTAGATCAAAAGTTCGCCATAGCTGCAACTTCACGTACTTCGTTTGTGTTCAACGACCAGACCAAGGCGTCATAGAACCCCACCTTGATCAATAAAGCTTTCCTCTTATATTCGCAATATCCAGATTGCAATCTTAGTTTCTTGCTTGTTCTTCGTTTGCCTGCAGGAAACAGACCTTCGTGGTCAGGTTGATCATGCTCCAGCGTGGTCAATAACCTATCGGAGTTGGTTTAGCGATTGCTAAGGCGCGACGTCCTCGCACGTTCGTAGTCGGATCGTCAAAGTCGACTTCGTCCAAAACGATAACCACCATCTCATCGAAAGACGGGACACCTTTGCCTCTATCATGTTCTCTCATTTTCCTACTCACCACCACTTTCTCATCATGGATAGGCCGAGTTCTTCTACCAACCCACTCTTCATAGAGCAAGATGGCGACATGACAAACTTCGTCACCAAGTCGCAACTCTTTGGCGCACATCGAGCTTTGCATCAAGAACAACTTGCTTTGGGAGACCGCATCAACAATCTCGCCA
This sequence comes from Aegilops umbellulata, assembly GCA_032464435.1. Classification (NCBI taxonomy): domain Eukaryota; kingdom Viridiplantae; phylum Streptophyta; class Magnoliopsida; order Poales; family Poaceae; genus Aegilops; species Aegilops umbellulata. The sequence continues at coordinate 180,570,297 of CP136058.1, forward strand.
CCGACCTATGACAATCCGAGCAACGTACAAGGGACTACTTTGACACATCCTTGAGCTCTCTCAAAGATGACATCCGAACCATGATGGTCAATCAGTCTTCTACAACTTCGTCCTCTTCAAGACGGAGCCGCTCAAGTCGACACTCCGATGACACCATCTCCGCTTCAAGTACACCAATGTTAAACACTCTTCGTCATGCCGCGCGCCAAGATCGTCAAGCAAACTGCAATCCTCTACACGACGACGACTCTCAAGAGCAAGCTCGCGCACAAGAACATCGACACCATCAAAATCAAGAAACATTCACGCAAGTAGAAGAACGACAACGTCAACGACAACATGAGCAAGAGGAGCGAGCGCGCAAACACCAAGAGGAGCAAGACACCGAAGCACTTCGCCACCAACAACAATGACACGAGGCCGAAGCTCAAGCGGCTTAAGACGCACTCTGAGAATCCACTCGTGCCGTTACCCAACACGGACGACAAGCACGTGAACAAGATGAAGCTCTTCGTCGTGAGGTACAAGAAGAAATCGCGCATCGGGAAAAACAACAAGAAAGGCGGAACATCGGGCATATTCCTCGTCCCCCCTCCACGGCAAGATCGACATCAAGAGAACCAAGTGTTTCAAGACCCTCCTCCATGGCAAGAGCGACATCAAAACCGCTACTTCGACGAAGAACTCCGCTACGGCAAGCTAAAGTTCACCATTCCCAAGTTCAATGGAAGCAATGACCCCGAAGAGTACCTCTCATGGGCATTGAAGGTTGACAAAATCTTCCGTTTGCACAACTACGATGAAGAGAAGAAGATCGCAATGGCCTCACTTGAGTTTCAAGACCACGTTCTCATTTGGTGGGAACAAGTGATTGAGCGACGACGTGCAAGAGGGGAACCACCAATCACAGCTTGGATGGCAATGAAAGAGGTCATGAGAGCTCGTTTCGTGCCTACACACTACACCCGTGATCTCTTCAAGAAGTTGCAACTTCTCAAACAAGGCACGAAGACGGTGGAAGAATACTACCAAGAAATGGAGATTGCCATGATTCGAGCCAATGTCAAAGAAGACGACGAGCAAACAATGGCACGCTTCTTGAACGGCCTCAACCACCCAATCAAGCGGATTGCCGACTTCCAACCATACTCAAACCTCCTCGAGCTAGTGCATCAAGCGACCAAGGCCGAGCGACAAGTCCAAGATGACTTCAAATATGCCAAGTACTCACCCAAGACCTATGGCTCTTCTTATCAAGCTCTCGCGACTTCGGCAACTCCTACCTCTACTAGAGCATCGCCAAGTACCGGCGACAAGTCAAGTTACAAGAAGACTTTGACAAACTCAAGTTCCATCAAGCTCAACTTCAAGCCGAAAGCTTCATCATCATCTACTCCAACCGATGAGACCATCAAGACAAGTTCCATCAAATGTTTCACATGTGGAGGCCGAGGCCACAAGTCCTTTGAGTGCACAAACAAGCACACCATGATCCTCAACGACGACGACACCTGCGACTCCATGAGTGAAGGAGAAATGGAAGCCCTTGAGCAAGTGGCCATGCACCGACAAGTGAACAATGAAGATGAAGATGATCAAATCTTTTGCGACGAAGACTCAAGTCCCGCTCTTGTTGTCTCCAAGGTCTTGACTCTTCAACATCAACAAGACGAAGATCAAAGATGCCATATCTTCCATACAAAGGCCGACATCAATGGACGGTCCGTCAAGGTCATCATCGGTGGAGGTAGTTGCCACAACTTAGCAAGTGAAGAACTATGCTCCAAGTTCCAATTGGTCAAGATGAAGCACCCTCACCCCTACAAGGTTCAATGGCCAAGTGACACCGGCACCATACAAGTCGAGCATCGAGTACAAGTCTCTTTCAAGATTGGCGCCTATGAAGACACTTTGGAGTGTGATGTCCTTCCGATGACCGTTTGCCACCTCCTTCTTGGACGGCCATGGCAATTTGACCACGGTGTCATTCACAATGGACGTACAAATCACTATAGCTTCAAGATGAAAGGGAAAGAGTTTGTGCTACGTCCTATGTCTCCAAGCCAAGTGCTCGCCGACAAGCAAAACAACCATCGTGGAGAGAATAGTGAGAGAGCGAACCACCAAAAAGAAAGTGAGCGCCACAAGCCCAAATTGAGTGCCTCCATGATGAGCGTCAAGAAAAACTTAGTCCTATTTGCCACCAAACGTGAGATGAGAGAACTGTGTGAGAACCCATCGAGTGTCCTACACTATGTCCTATTGTGCAAGGACGAGGCACCAAAAACTAACACCTCTCACAATCTACCTTTGGTGTTATCTTCTCTATTACAGGAATTTAAAGATGTTTTCCCCGATGAGCTACCTCCGGGTCTACCTCCACTACGAGGCATTGAGCAACGCATCGACCTCATCCCCGGAGCACCGCTTCCAAACAAAGCGCCCTACCGCGTCAACCCCGAAGAAACCAAAGAAATACAAAGGCAAGTAAAGCATCTCATAGACCATGGACATGTGCGTGAAAGTTTGAGTCCTTGTGCCTTACCGGTCATTCTCGTGCCAAAACGAGACGGTAGTTTTCGCATGTGTTCCGATTGTAGACCTATCAATGCTATCACTGTTCGCTATAGGTACCCCATTCCACGACTTGATGATATGCTTGATGAACTTAGTGGTGCCACTATCTTTTCCAAAATTGATCTTAAAAGTGGTTACTATCAAATTCACATACAAGAGGGTGATGAATGGAAAACTGCTTTCAAACCCAAATTTGGATTGTATGAGTGGTTGGTCATGCCTATGGGTTTACCGGAAGCACCCGACACTTTCATGCGTCTTATGCATTATGTGTTCCGACCTTATATTGGTGAATTTGTTGTTGTCTACTTTGATGACATCCTCGTGTTTAGCAAATCTCTCAAAGAACATGTCACCCACCTTCGCACCATGCTACAAACTCTTTGAAAAGAGCAACTTTATGCTAATATGGAAAAATGCCTATTTGGTGTTGATAAGCTTGTTTTCTTGGGTCTCGTGGTATCTTCTAAGGGTGTGCATGTTGATGAATCTAAGATCAATGCTATTAAAACTTGGCCCCAACCAACCAATTTCCAATAAGTGCTTAGTTTTCTTGGTTTGGCCGGTTTCTACCGTAGATTTGTGAAGAATTTTAGCACCATTACTTCACCTTTGCATGCTTTGAGTAAGAAAAATGCACCGTTTGTTTGGGGACCATCCCAAGATATCGCTTTCAATGAGCTTAAAAATTTGCTTACTCATGCTCCCGTGCTTGCATTACCAAACTTTGACAAACCTTTTGAAATTCATTGTGATGCTAGTGGTGACGACATAGGAGGTGTGCTAATGCAAGAGAAGCGCCCCATAGCATACTTTAGTGAGAAACTTTTCGGAGCGCAACTCAATTATCCCATCTGTGACAAAGAACTATATGCTTTAGTACGTGTCTTGCGTGAATGGGAACATTACCTCTGTCCTCATGAATTCATTATCCACACCGATCATTAAACACTTAAGCATCTTAAGGGTCAAACTAAGTTGAACAAGCGTCATGCTAAGTGGAGTCAGTTTGTTGAGTCATTTCCTTATGTCATCAAGTACATTAAAGGCAAGGAAAACATTGTGGTGGATGCGCTTTCCCGTATTTGCATGCTTGTCACTCAACTTGAATTGAATGTCATAGGTTTTGAGCACATAAAAGAGTTGTATGAGCATGATCCTACATTCGCCATCCCTTATGCTAAATGTTTGATGCATACATCTTGGGAACGGTATTACATCAAAGATGGATATCTTATGAGAGCTAACAAACTTTGCATCCCCGAGTCCTCTTTTCGTTTGTTGCTTTTGCAGGAATCTCATGGAGGAGGACTAATGGGACATTTTGGACGCGACAAGACACTCGCTACACTCTCCAAGGACTATTTTTGGCCAAGGATGGTTCGCGATGTCAACCGTTTCACCAACCGATGTTCTACATGTCGCAAAGCTAAGTCAAAAGCTCAATCTCATGGTCTCTATATGCCACTTCCAATTCCATATCAACCATGGGAAGATATTAGCATGGACTTTGTGCTTGGTTTGCCTAGAACTCGAAATGGCAAAGATTCCGTTTTCGTTGTTGTGGACCGTTTTTCCAAAATGGCTCATTTCATTCCTTGCAACAAGATAGATGATGCTTCACATGTTGCAAATTTGTTTTGTAGGGAAATATTGCATCTACATGGAATGCCAAGGACAATTGTCTCGGACCGCGACGTCAAGTTCTTGAGTTACTTTTGGAAGACATTATGCGCCAAGCTCGGAATCAAGCTACTCTTCTCCACAGCATACCATCCTCAAACCGACGGCCAAACGGAGGTGACGAACCGTACATTCTCCACCCTCCTACGCGTTTGATCAAGAAGAACATCAAGGAGTGGGAGGAGTGTCTTCCAACCGCCGAGTTCGCCTACAACCGTGCAAGACATTTGACTACCGGCAAGTCCCCTTTCGAAGTCGTCTATGGATTCAACCCATTGTCCCCATTGGACATTCTCCCTCTACCACTACAAGAGCGCATCAACATGGACGCCAGCGACCGAGTGAACCACCTCAAGAATATGCATGAAGATACAAGGCACACCATAGAGAGCCAAGTACAACGACTCGCGACCAAGATCAACACACACAAGTCTCCAATGGTGTTCAAACCGGGAGACCTCGTTTGGGTCCATCTCCGCAAGGACCGTTTCCCCAAGGAGCGCAAGTCCAAGCTACTTCCAAGAGCCGATGGCCCATTAAAGATACTCGCACGCTACAACGACAACGCCTACAAGGTCGACATCCCACGAGAAAAGTACAATGTGAGCGACACATTCAACGTCAAAGACTTGGCCAAGTACCATGGTGATGAAGATCACGATCCATGGACGGGTCTCTCCCAAGGGGGGGGGGGTGATGATGCGGAGCATCCTTCCATCATCCCCATGGACTCTACACCGACACATCAAGCCCCACATTGACCTATGACAAGAGCTAGAGCACGTGCTTTGGAAACCGAGGTGAACTCATTCCTACTTAGTTTGCATATGGATTCGAATGGAACATTGTTGCTACCTCACCAAGATACGCTATGCATCATTAGGTATGAAGAGGAATACAACCAAGAGGCTCAGGAGCACCCCCAAGGAGGAGAGGAACCACCCCAAGGCCACACGGACCAAGACAGATTGCAAGGACAGCAAAACTGGAAGTCCCAGGTGACCCCGTGCGCATGGGCCCCCGAGACCCTGTGCCCACGGACTACTCAGGAAGTTGACGCTGGAGCACCCCGTGCGCACGGGCCTATACCGTGACCACGGGACCCCCGTGCGCACGGGCCCAACTTACCCCGTGCGCACGGGCCTCCCAGGATGGACGACTGTGATCCCCATTCCGAGTCCCTCTTCATCCACTTCGACCCCAAGACTATATAAACCGTACCTAGGGCTATGTTAGGGTTAGCAAAGTATTAGATGAGATATTTGTGAGATTTGCTCCCTTCTACCTTCCCTTTGTGGAATCAAGGCCCCTTTGGGAAGAATCCTAGTGGATTTCAAGACCTCCTCTAGGAGAAGACCATCTTCAAGACCTCATCTCTTAGGAGTGGGAAGAACTTTGCCATTGTATCTTTCCTTTGATTGTGTTTGTGACTTGTGGATCTTATGTTGCTATTCTAGTGGATGTGTGATTGGGGAATTGTTTGAGTGATTTCCTCTTTGTGTTCTTGAGTGTTTTGCCCTTTTCCCCCTCCAAATGTGAAAAGATCCCTCCCTAGGATTTCATCCTACATCAAAATGTTAGCAAGAGTCAATAATGTTGGAAAAGATTCACAAATTCGCAAGTGAAACAAGTAGACCAATAGCAATATGTGGCACACGGAAACACACACACTTATAGATAAATGGGGTCGTGCAACCAAGGAATGAGCACAAAAATGTGGAATCCACGGAAAACTCTCGTGTTGCACAACTCAAGAGAGACGCTAGCACGATTGCTCAATTGGCGGATACGACACTTGTGCACAACCTATAAGATGCAAGATGTATGAGCTTTGTATCCCAAGTATGCTATGTGTATGATGTTCCCGTTGTTCTTCTCAAGTTGATCGAATATGACAATCTTATGTGCAATATGGTATGATGCTATGGGACTTTCTTACAAGCTCTTTGCTCTCTTTTGTTTTTCTTAAAAGCTTATTATCTTTTTTTTGATATGGACACTATGCGAAATGCACAAACCAAGATAGCAATTGTGTATATGCGGGAACAATCTTTGTGACACAAGAGATGGTATGATACCAAGATGATATGGTATGTATGTAATGGAAGGTGTAGACCAATGATCACTAATGTACACAAGTAACATGGCCCGGCAATACTCAAATGGCTAGTCTCGATAGGCAAGTAACGCAAAATGGGCCAGGGGTTATCAATGCACAAGAGATGGTATGATACCAAGATGATATGGTATGTATGTAATGGAAGGTGTAGACCAATGATCACTAATGTACACAAGTAACATGGCCCGACAATACTCAAATGGCTAGTCTCGATAGGCAAGTAACGCAAAATGGGCCAGGGGTTATCAATGCAATTGCAAGGGGAATGTACAATGGTGTCGTCGAGGTTACCGTCCTTGAATATGGTGAGTGGCGGTGTTCTTGATGTATATACCAAGATGATGGAGACTCGTCCCTAAGTAGCCGAAACACCTTAGGAAACGAAAAAACCGCGAACTCAAATCTCAAATGACAAATGTCAAATGGCAGTAGCGGGGATGGCAATGCGGAAGTGGTGGTGGTGGTTGATGAAGAAGCAACCATCACTAAGTAGCCGAAACACCTTAGGAGACTCAAGGCACCACTCAAACAACCACAAATGCTAAATGGAGCAAAATGGGTTAGGTTGCGGAAGGCTATGGTGGTTTTGCGAATGATATGGTGGAGGGCCTCGGCAAAGATGCCAAAATGTGAAAATTTGGATGGAGTTAAATGGTGTTGGAACCTATCTAGGTGGATGGGGGATGTCAATAGCTACTCAACGAGCTAAAGAACGCGAAAATCGGACTCCGGATGTTGAAGTTATGGGCAAAACGGTAAAACACTCACGGCTGTCCTGGGGGGGGGGGGGTCGTGCGCACGGGGGTAGGAGCCCGTGGGCACGGGGTCCCGTGCGCATGGTACAGGTCTGTGGGCACGGGGTGTCCAGAGACTTTTCGGGGGCCCGTGCGCACGGGGTCTGGGGTCCGTGGGCACGGGGTGGGCGGAAATTTCGCGATTTCGAGGCGGAAATTGGAGATTTCTTGGGCAAAATTGGGGAGATTTTGGGGGTGGATGGTGGGGAGAAGATGGGGGAATGCTAGATCCACTTGAAACCAAGCAAATCCATGGATCAAATCCAACAAAACATCACCAAACCAACAAATCACAAAAAAAAATTTGGGGCTATTTTTGGTAGGGAATTTTCGAAATTGGGGAAGAACACAACAAAACTAGGCTAGAAAATACTAAGGGGGGCTCCAATTTTGTGAGAAACCATGGCTCATGATATCAAATGATATATGATGGAATCCTAAGTGGAGATCTTTCACGAATTGGAGGGGGAATCCCCAAGAACAAGATGAACACAAGAGAGAAAACACTCAAATTGACTAGATCCAATCACACATATGCTAGATCCAATCACACAAAGAGAGATACAATGATTCAAAGACAACAAAGGGAATATACAAGGTACTAGTTCATCCCAATCCTATGAGGGATGAGGTCTTGAAGGAGGGCCACCCATGAGGGGGTCTTGAGGTTGGTCACTCCAAGAGGAGGTCTTGATCTCCTAGTGGAGTGGATCCATGGAGCAAAGCTCTCATATGTCTATGATCTACTTTGCTAACCCTAAATGGAGGAGGGAGAGAGATATATATAGGTAGGAGGAGGAAGGGGATGAAGTGGAGGCCCAACAGGTGACTCTCGGTCGTCCATCCTGATGAGCCCATGCGCACGGGGTAAGTTGGGCCCGTGCGCACGGGGGACCCGTGGGCACGGTACAGGCCCGTGCGCATGGGGTGCTCCAGCGCCAGCTCTCTGATTAGTCCATGCGCACGGGGTCTTCGAGGACCGTGGGCACGGGGTCGCCTGGGAGGTGCAGAGTTGATCTTGTTGCACTCCTTCTTCCTCCTTGTGGCCTTGGGGTCCTTCTCCTTGGCCTCCGGGAAGCTCCTTAGCTGCTTGGCGGCGGTCGCCCTCGTACCTAATGATGCACAACGTTCCGTGGTGAGGTAGCGACCAAGTCCCATGATATTCATGTAAATCTTGAAGAGGAGAGGGTTCACCTTAAGTCTAGTAGGTCCACTAGGGGCTTGATGAGCTATGAAGGTGTACATGGAGATGAACGTAGGATGCTCCGCATCAAGGAGGCTCTTCGTCGCATCGAAACCCAAGAATTGATGATTTGCATGGTCAATCACCCATCTCGCTACCACCCACATGTTTTCACTAGCGGATGCATTATTCCTGTAGCATAAAGTACATAACAGCTCATCCTCACTCCATTTATGCACCCGAAATATTATAGGTCATTCCGAGTTGTGCATGATGGCTCGTCGGTACGATCAACTGAACTTGAAAGTTGTATTCACGGTCTGCCCCGCGATGTTGTATCCATAAACCGGCAACAATTTTTCCACAAAAACTCCATTGGAGCTCCATGACCCGCCAATACTATCACAACCAAAAGTCTTATGCGCCCATAACCCACTCTCGGGCTTCGACAACATTTCGGAGGCAAGACCCGGCTTGTAAAATTGAGTTCCAAACTATTTTATGCTTGAGGTATACTCTGCCACCGTCTACCACCCTTCTGTGAGCTCAGGTACGGACTGATATATGGACAATAACATATAGAACAATGCACCATCCTTCCATTACAAACTAGAAAGACTACATGTTCACTCACGACACAAGGAGGAGGCTCTTCGTCGCATCGAAACCCAAGAATTGATGCTTTACATGGTCAATCACCCATCTCGCTACCACCCTCACGTTTTGACCAGCGGATGCATTATTCTTGGAGCATAAAGTACATAACAGTTCATCCTCACTCCATTTATGCACCCGAAAAATTATAGGTCATTCCGAGTTGTGCATGATGGCTCATCGGTACGATCAACTGACCTTGAAAGTTGTATTCACGGTTTGTCCCGCAATGTTGTATCCATAAACCGACAACAATTTTTCCACAAAAACTCCATTGGAGATCCATGACCCGCTACTACTATCACAACCAAAAGTTTTATGCGCCCGTAACCCACTCTCGGGCATCGACAACATTTCGGAGGCAAGATCCGGCTTGTAAAATTGGGTTCCAGACGATTTTATGCCTGAGGTATAATCTGCCACCTCTACCACCCTTCCGTGAGCTCACCTACGGACTAATATATGGACAATAACATATAGAACAACGCACCATCCTTCTATTACAAACTAGGTAGACTACATGTTCAGTCACGACACAAGGAGGAGGCTCTTCGTTGCATCGAAACCCAAGAATTGATGCTTTATATGGTCAATCACCCATCTCGCTACCACCCTCACGTTTTCACCAGCGGATGCATTATTCTTGGAGCGTAAAGTACATAACAGTTCATCCTCACTCCATTTATGCACCCGAAAAATTATAGGTCATTCCGAGTTGTGCAAGATGTCTCGTTGGTGCGATCAACTTACCTTGAAAGTTGTATTCACAGTCTGTCCCACGATGTTGTATTTATAAACCGGCAACAATTTTGCCAAAGAAACTCCATTGGAGCTCCATGACCCGCCAATACTTTCACAACCAAAAGTTTTATGCGCCCGTAACCCACTCTCGGGCTTCGACAACATTTCGGAGGCAAGATCCGACTGGTAAAATATAGTTCCAGACGATTTTATTCTTGAGGTATAATCTGCCACCCTCTACCACCCTTCCGTGAGCTCACCTATGGACTGATATATGGACAATAACATATAGAATAATGCACCATCCTTCCATTACAAACTAGGAAGATTACATGTTCAGTCACGACACAAGGAGGAGGCTCTTCGTTGCATCGAAACCCAAGAATTGATGCTTTACATGGTCAATCACCCATCTCGCTACCATCCTCTTGTTTTCACTAGCGAATGGATTATTCTTGGAGCATAAAGTACATAACAGTTCATCCTCACTCCATTTATGCACCCAAAAAATTATAGGTCATTCCGAGTTGTGCAAGATGGCTCGTCGGTGCGATCAACTTCCCTTGAAAGTTGTATTCATGGCCCGTCCCGCGATGTTTTATCCACAAACCGGCAACTATTTTGCCACAAAAACTCGATTGGAGATCCATGACCCGCCAATACAATCACAACCAAAAGTTTTATGCGCCCGTAACCCACTCTCGGGCTTCGACAACATTTCGGAGGCAAGATCCGGCTTGTAAAATTGAGTTCCAAACGATTTTATGCTTGAGGTATACTTTGCCACCCTCTACCACCCTTCCGTGAGCTCAACTACGGACTTATATATGAACAATAACATATAAAACAATGCACCATCCTTCCTTTATAAACTAGAAAGACTACAAGTTCAGTCACGACACAAGGAGGAGGCTCTTTGCCGCATCGAAACCCAAGAATTGATGATTTACATGGTCAATCACCCATCTCGCTACCACCCACACGTTTTGACCAGCGGATGCATTATTCTTGTAGCATAAAGTACATAACAGTTCATGCTCACTCCATTTATGTACCTGAAAAATTATAGGTCATTCCGAGTTGTGCATGATGGCTCGTCGGTACGATCAACTGACCTTGAAAGTTGTATTCACGGTCTGCCCCGTGATGTTGTATCCATAAACCGGCAACAATTTTTCCACAAAAACTCCATTGGTGCTCCATGACCCGCTACTACTATCACAACCAAAAGTTTTATGCGCCCGTAACCCACTCTCGGGCATCGACAACATTTCGGAGGCAAGATCCGGCTTGTAAAATTGAGTTCCAAACGACTTTATGCTTGAGGTATACTCTGCCACCCTCTACCACCCTTCCGTGAGCTGAGTTACGGACTGATATATGGACAATAACATATAGAACAATGCACCGTCCTTCCATTACAAACTAGAAAGACTACATATTCAGTCACGACACAAGGAGGAGGCTCTTCGTCGGATCGAAACCCAAGAATTGATGCTTTCCATGGTCAATCACCCATCTCGCTACCACCCTCACGTTTTCACCAGCGGATGCATTATTCTTGGAGCATAAAGTACATAACAGTTCATCCTCATTCCATTTATGCACCCGAAAAATTATAGGTCATTCGGAGTCGTGCATGATGGCTCGTCAGTACGATCAACTGACCTTGAAAGCTGTATTCACGGTCTGTCCCGCGATGTTGTATCCATAAACCGACAATAATTTTTCCACAAAAACTCCATTGGAGCTCCATGACCCGCCAATACTATCACAACCAAAAGTTTTATGCGCCCGTAACCCACTCTCGGGCATCGACAACATTTCGGAGGCAAGATCCGGCTTGTAAAATTGAGTTCCAGACGATCTTATGCTTGAGGTATAATCTGCCACCCTCTACCACCCTTCCGTGAGCTCACCTACGGACTGATATATGGACAATAACATATAGAACAATGCACCATCTTTCCATTACAAACTAGGAAGACTACATGTTCAGTCACAACACAAGGAGAAGGCTCTTCGTCGCATCAAAACCCAAGAATTGATGCTTTAAAAGGCCAACCAGTCATCTCGCTACTACCCTCATGTTTTCACCAGTGGATGCATTATTCTTGGAGCATAAAGTACATGGAAGGTCATCCTCACTCCATTTATGCACCTGAAAAATTATAGGTCATTCCAAGTTGTGCAAGATGGCTCGTCGGTGCGATCAACTTACCTTGAAAGTTGTATTCACGGTCTGTCCCGCGATGTTGTATCCATAAACCGACAACAATTTTGCCACAAAAACTCCATTGGAGCTCCATGACCCGCCAATACTATCACAACCAAAAGTTTTATGCGCTCGTAACCCACTCTCGGGCATCGACAACATTTCGGAGGCAAGATCCGGCTTGTAAAATTGAGTTCCAAACGATTTTATGCTTGAGGTATACTCTGCCACCCTCTACCACCCTTCCGTGAGCTCAGTTACGGACTGATATATGGACAATAACATATAGAACAATGCACCATCCTTCCATTACAAACTAGAAAGACTACATACTCAGTCACGACACAAGGAGGAGGCTCTTCGTCGGATCGAAACCCAAGAATTGATGCTTTACATGGTCAATCACCCATCTCGCTACCACTCTCACGTCTTGACGAGCGGATGCATTATTCTTGGAGCATAAAGTACATAACAGTTTATCCTCACTCCATTTCTGCACCCGAAAAATTATATGTCATTCCGAGTTGTGCATGATGGCTTGTCGGTACGATCAACTGACCTTGAAAGTTGTATACACGGTCTGTCCCGCGATGTTGTATCCATAAAACGGCAACAATTTTTCCACAAAAACTCCATTGGAGCTCCATGACCTGCCAATACTATCACAACCAAAAGTTTTATGCGCCCGTAACCCACTCTCGCGCATCGACAACATTTCGGAGGCAAGATCCGGCTTGTAAAATTGAGTTCCAGACGATCTTATTCTTGAGGTATAATCTGCCACCGTCTACCACCCTTCCGTGAGCTCACCTACGGACTGATATATGGACAATAACATATAGAACAATGCACCATCCATCCATTACAAACTAGGAAGACTACATGTTCAGTCACGACACATGGAGGAGGATCTTCTTCGCATCGAAACCCAAGAGTTGATGCTTCAAAAGCCAATCAGCCATCTCGCTACTACCCTCATGTTTTCACCAGTGGATGCATTATTCTTGGAGCATAAAGTACGTAGCAGTTCATCCTCACTCCATTTATGCACCCGAAAAATTGTAGGTCATTCCGAGTTGTGCAAGATGGCTCGTCGGTGCGATCAACTTACCTTGAAAGTTGTATTCACGGTCTGTCCCACGATGTTGTATCCATAAACCGGCAACAATTTTGCCACAAAACCTCCATTGGAGCTCCATGACCTGCCAATACTATCACAACCAAAAGTTTTATGCGCCCGTAACCCACTCTTGGGCTTCGACAACATTTTGGAGGCAAGATCCGGCTGGCAAAATTGAGTTCCAGAGGATTTTATGCTTGAGGTATAATCTGCCACCCTCTACCACCCTTCCGTGCGCTCACCTACAGACTGATATATGGATAATAACATATAGAAAAATGCACCACCCTTCCATTACAAACTAGGAAGATTACATGTTCTGTCACGACACAAGGAGGAGGCTCTTCGTCACATCGAAACCCAAGAATTGATGCTTTACATGGTCAATCACCCATCTCGCTACCATCCTCTTGTTTTCACCAGCGGATGCATTATTCTTGGAGCATAAAGTACATAACAGTTCATCCTCACTCCATTTATGCACCCAAAAAATTATAGGTCATTCCGAGTTGTGCAAGATGGCTCGTCGGTGTGATCAACTTACCTTGAAAGTTGTATTCACGGTCTGTCCCGCGATGTTGTATCCATAAACCCGCAACAATTTTGCCACAAAAACTCCATTGGAGCTCCATGACCCGCCAATACTGATGAGGTCATCAATACCATTATTACACCCACAACCCCTACTACTACATATACTGGACCAATTACTAGAGCTCGCGCACGCCAATTAAATTATCAGGTACTTTCGTTTCTTGGTAATGATTCTAATGTTCATGAGAATATGATGCTGCCTAAATTGGATACATTTGTTTTGCTTACAAATGAAGGGCCTGACATGGATAAGAGGGATGAACATTGGAGCCCGAACAAACATGGAGTTGATGGCATGCGCAAGGGGAACAAGAACGGAGTTACAAGTGATGATTTCAGGACTTTGAAGCCACCATAATGAGTGCATGAAGTCTTGGACAAAATATACAAGATGCCACTTCATAAACTTCGTCCAGAGGCTATTCTAGGTGCTGCGTCACCTTATTATTGGGCCAGGCCCATGTAATTTCGAAATACATAAGTATAGGCTGTTTTTAGAGTCCGTATGTGTGGGGAAACAAGAGATAGGGTTGGTTTCGGACCCCTTCCCCAAGGGCCTCGAAATTCCCCCCTCTTCCTACATATATACAACCCTTAGGGCACCATTTAGACTTTGGGTTTTGTTTAGATCAAAAGTTCACCATAGCTGCAACTTCGCATACTTCGTTTGTGTTCAACGACCAGACCAAGGCATCACAGAACCCCACCTTCATTAATAAAGCTTTCCTCTTGTATTCGCAATATCCAGATTGCAATCTTAGTTTCTTGCTTGTTCTTTGTTTGCTCGCAGGAAACAGGCCCTCGTGTTCAGGTCGATCATGCTCCGGCGTGGTCAATAACCCTCGCAAGTTGGTTTAGCGATTGCTAAGGCGCGACGTATCGCACGTTCGTAGTCGGATCGTCAAGGTCAACTCCCACAGAAAACGATAGCCACCATCTCATCGAAACATCGGGACACCTTTGCCTCTATCAAGTGGTATCAGATTTCTAGGTTGCTCGATGAGATTTTACAGTTTTTCATAGTTTAGATCGAGTCTGTTTTTCATACCTATAGTCCATGAAAAAATCCAAAAAAATTAGGTTAAGTTCATCAAATCCGAACAAATCTGAGCCTTTGCATAATCTTTTATGTATTTGCTTCGTTGAATTTGCGGTTGCATCGTCGTGTCAAGTTGCTGGTCTTAGCGTCTAGTCCTTTAGAGTTTCGAGTTCTATTCACAGGTTGTCACGTCGCCGCTGCCATAGATCACCACCGCATCATCATCATCGCTGTTGCCATATATCACCACATATTCACCGCCAATCCGAGTCCATATACGCCACCACATATCCACCGCCATCACGCCAATCCGAGTCCACCTGCAACATATATCCGCCACCAGTCCGAGTTCCACCAGATTCATCTCTGCCACCAGTCCGAGTTCCACCAGATTCATCTCCGCCACCAGTCCTATTCCGAGTCCAGTATTTTGTTACTCTGTTTTGGATTTCCCGATCACGCCATACTCCGAGTCGTGACAGAGAAGGACTCCCCAACTTCCGTGCCATCCGCAGAAGAAAAATAGTTCCAATTTCAAAAAAGAGAGGAAAAAGTGTAAAAAAAAGTAAAAAAGAGAAAAAAAAATTCAAAGTGTGCTCCTCCCTTGTTTACGTGTAGCGCCGTGATTTTGTTAGTGTTCTAGGCTCGCGTCTCTAGCACGGTCTAGCCTAGGACCAGCACAGTACCGTCGTTAAGCGTTTATTCAACTTTGCATCTCTGAATTGATTATTGCTGACCCTTTTTGCTACCATATTATAAGCCTTCCCAGCTCCACATACATCTACATCATGCATTTGACTCTCCCTGGTAATCGCTCTATCCAAGCTTTGAGAGTTTTGACTACATCGGTTGCCGATCACCGCCTGCTGCTGGGTAAGAACTGGTAAGAATTTGAGATTTGCTTGACGGTTTTGTGACACCCACCACCACCACCACTTGTTAGTAGTCTATATGATCATATTTTTGTGTGTTTCTATTGCTCCTATCCATGCCAGGATCACAAGCCGACGAGATTGACTGGGAGAACATGACGAATAAGGAGTTGCATGATAAATTTCAGCAAATGATGAGTGGACAGGTGCAAGATGTGCTAAATAGATTTGAAGAGGCCATGGAGAAGATAGATAGCATGGAGAATACGTTCGACACAAAGCTCGATAACAAGTTTAATGAATTGCTCGCGCGTCTTCCACCACCACCACCAGCTGCACCTAACGCACCTCTACAACAACAACAACAATGACTACCTCCACGTCGCGAAACAGCCCTCCGCCGAGCGAGCTGTGTCCCTCTTGCGCTTGGACAACTATTGGTGCTGCTGTTGATACTTCTGTGGCTCCTACTGCTGATGCGGAGGAGGATGATTATGTGGGAGATTACGAGGATGAAGTTGATCAAAATCAGAACTACGTGCAACCACCAGCACCACAACCACCAGGTCGTCCACATGCAAATAATGGCAATGTTAGGGCTCCCCCTCAGGTACGAGATCATGACCATCTCCCTAAACTGAAATTGAATATTCCACCATTTGAGGGTAGATATGTTCCTGATATATATCTTACTTGGGAGTTAGAAACTGAACAACAATTTATATGTTTACAATATCCCGAGGAGAGACGTGTTCCTGCTGCTGTTTGTGCTTTCACTAGCTTTGCATGTGTTTGGTGGTCTGAACATTGTAGATTATATCCTGTTCCAGCTACTTGGGCTACTTTAAAAACTGTTATGCATACTCGTTGCGTTCCACCATATTATCAACGTGAATTACTTCAAAAATTGCAGCGCTTAAGACAAGGAAAGAATTCTGTAGAAGAATATTATCAGGACTTACAAACTGGCTTGATTAGATGTGGTATTGTTGAGGAGAATGAAGCTATGCTTGCACGATTTATGGGTGGATTAAATAGAGAGATTTAGACCATTCTAGAGTATAAGGATTATAATGATATCACTCATTTATTCCATCTTGCTTGTAAAGCTGAACGTGAAGTGCAGGATCGACATGCATTGGTGCGAACTAACTTTTCTGCAGGTCGACCTTCATCATGGACACCACGTGCATCCTCTACTTCCACTGCACCATCACCTCCTTCAGGTGCCACCTCCCACTGTGATACAGGAAAGCAGGCACAACCACCACTATCTGCCAAGAGCACACCTGCTGGGCCTCCACAGAGCTCTTCTTCTTCCATGGCGTCAACAGGGCACACAAGTGATATTATTTGTCGTCGTTGTAAGGGAAGAGGAAATTTTGCGAGAGAATGCAAATCTCAGCGTGTGATGATTGCTACTGAGGATGGTGGGTATGAGTCCGCTAGTGACTATGATGAGGAGACTTTGGCTCTTATTACACATGAAGAACACGGTGGAGATGATTCTGATCATGAGACGCAATACATGGCTGCTGAAGATGCTGACATGTATGAATGTTTAGTTTCTCAACGTGTTTTGAGTGTGCAGGTTACACAAGCTGAGCAAAGTCAGAGGCATAATTTGTTCCATACAAAGGGAGTTGTGAAGGAACGTTCTATTCACGTCATCATAGATGGAGGGAGCTGCAACAACTTGGCTAGCATGGAGATGGTGGAGAAGCTATCTGATGCGGAGCATCCTGCGTTCATCTCCATGTACACCTTAATAGCTCATCAAGCCCCAAGTGGACCTACCGGACTTAAGGTGAACCCGCTCCTCTTCAAGATTTACATGAATATCTATGGGACTTGGTCGCTACCTCATCACGGAATGTTGTGCATCATTAGGTACGAGGGCGACCGCGGCCGAGCATCTAAGGAGCATCCCGGAGGCCAAGGAGAAGGACCCCAAGGCCACGAGGAAGAACGGGAAGCACAATTGCAGCTGGACAGGAGGTCCCAGGCGACCCCGTGCGCACGGGCCCCGGGGACCCCGTGCCCACAGGCTACACAGGGAGCTGGCGCTGGAGCACCCCGTGCGCACGGGCCTGTACCGTGCCCACGGGACCCCCGTGCGCACGGGCCCAACTTACCCCGTGCACACGGGCCCTACAGGATGGACGGCTGTGATTGCTGTTTGGGCCTCCTCTTCATCCACTTCGTCCCCATGCCTATATATTCCGTACCTAGACCATATGTTAGGGTTAGCAAAGTGTTAGATGAGATATTTGTGAGCTTTGCTCCTTGTACCACTCCTCCTCTTGAGAGAGAGAGAGAGACCTCTCCCATGGAGATCAAGACCTCCTTTGGAGAAGATCCCATCATAGGATCACCAAGACCTCATTCCTCATAGGATTGGGATGAACTAGTACCTTGTATCTTTCGTTTGTTGTCTTTGAATCATTGTATCTCTCTTTGTGTAATTGGATCTAGCATATGTGTGATTGGATCTAGCATATGTGTGATTGGAAATAGTCAATTTTTGAGTGTTTTCTCTCTTGTGTTCATCTTATTCTTGGGGATTCCCCCTCCAATTCGTGAAAGATCTTCACTTAGGGTTCCACCCTACATCATTTGGTATCATGAGCCATGGTTTCTCACGAAATTGGAGCCCCCCTCTTTGTTTTCTAGCCTAGTTTTGTGTGATTTCGTCCTAAATTCGAAATTTCCCCACCAAAAATAGCCCCATTTTTTTGTGATTTGTTGGTTTTGATGATGTTTTGTTGGATTTGATCCATGGATTTGCTTGGTTTCAAGTGGATCTAGCCTTCCTCCATCTTTCCCCCCATCCATCCACAAAATCTCTCCAATTTTGCCCAAGAAATCTCCGATTTCCGCCACAAAATCGTGAAATTTCCGCCCACCCCGTGCTCACGGACCCCAGACCCCGTGCGCACGGGCCCCCGAAAAGTCTCTGGACACCCCATGCCCACGGACCTGTACCATGCGCACGGGACCCCGTGCCCACGGGCTCCTACCCCCGTGCGCACGACCCCCCATGACAGCCGAGAGTACTTCACCTTTTCGCCCATAACTTTCACATCCGGAGTCCGATTTTCGCGTTCTATAGTTCGTTGAGTAGCTATTGACATCCCCCATCCACCTAGATAGGTTCCATCACCATTTGACTCCATAAAAATTATCACATTTTGGCATCTTTGCATAGGCCTTCCACCATATCATCCGCAAAACCCACCATAGCCTTACGCAATCTAACCCATTTTGCTCCATTTAGCATTTGTGATTGTTTGAGTGGTGACTTGAGTATCCTAAGGTGTTTCGGCTACTTAGGGACGATTGCTTATTCATCATCCATCACCACCACTTCCACATTTCCATCCCTGCTACCACCATTTGACATTTGTCCTTTGAGATTTTGAGTTCGCGGTTTTTTCCGTTTCCTAAGGTGTTTCGGCTACTTAGGGACGAGTCTCCATCATCTTGGTATCTACATCAAGAACACCGCCACTCATCATTATCAAGGACGGTAACCTCGACGACACCATTGTACATTTCCCTTGCAATTGCATTGATAATCCCTAGCCCATTTCTTGCCTATCGAGACTAGCCATTTGAGTATTGTCGGCAACATTACTTGTGCACATTAGTGATCTACACCTCCCATTGCATACAATACCATAGCATATTGGTATCATATCATCTATTGTGTCACAAGATTGTTCCCGCATATACACAATTGCTATCTTGGTTTATGCATTGTGCAAAAGTGTCCATATCAAAAAAAAAAGAGAATAAGCCTTTAAGCAAAAGAAAAGAGAGCAAAGAGCTTGTAAGCAAGTGCCATAGCATCATACCACATTGCATAAGTTTGTCATATCCGATCATCCTGGATCAAACACCGGGAACATCATACATATAGCATACTTGGGATAGAAAGCTCATACATTTTGCATCTTATAGGTTGTGCACAAGTGTCGTATCCACCTATTGAGCAATCGTGCTAGCGTCTCTCTTGAGTTGTGCAACACGAGCGTTTTCCGTGGATTCCACATTTTGTGCTCATTCCTTGGTTGCATGACCCCATTTATCTATCCATGTGTGTGTTTCCGTGTGCCACATATTGCTATTGGCCTACTTGTTTCACTTGCGAATTTGTGAATCTTTTCCAACATTGTTGACTCTTGCTAAAATTTTGCATCAAATATTTGTGCCACTATCCTCACCGAGCTCCACCATAAGCCTTATTTTTGTAGGTGTGAGAATTGACAAGATCCAGTACCAATTGTGCTATTTCCTTGATACATTATTGAGTGATCATTGATCCATCTTTAACATTGGATAAGGTACATTGGTCTAGTTCTTTCCTTTCTTCCACTCATATTTGCTCGAGTCTTGTGATGGATAGGCAAGGAATTTCATCTCCGGTCTTCGACAACAACGGCGATGCAAACAACTACATCACCAAAATGTCCATCTTCGGACTACAACACGAAATGCAAGGTGCACAATCTACCTTGCGAGAGCGCCTCGACAACCTCGCCATCGACATACACCACTCCGAAGCAAGGAAAAGGGACTACATCGACACCAAGTTGGGAGAGCTAAAGGATCAACTACGAGACATGGTGGCCGACTACAGGTCTTCTTCCCCTTCATCATCCTCAAGGCGCCGGCGAGCAAGTCGATCATCTTCGGAGCGCAAACAAGATGCAAGCGCAAGTCGTCCACGTCCACATATCCATGGCAACTATCGCCAACATCGTCATGAAGGGCAAGACATCTCCAAGCATCATGTGCACAACGACGACGACCAACATCTACTACGAGCTCAAGTGCGACAACGCCACCATCAACATGAAGATGCTCCACAAGTGCAACCGGATAAGTCCAAGCTTCATGAGCATAAGAGAAGACCGCGAGACAAGGCGACGATAGGAGTTGAGCATGGAGACATTTGCACCAACATCTCTCCGACACCCACATATAAAGAGATGCCTCAATTCCCATGTGAGGAGAGCCACCCCACCATGAGTGATATGAGTGACTCCACCATATGTGACATTGAGTGCATTTCCTATGAGAGGATGAGTGTGACCACCACTAGCCCCAGACATGAGAGCATGCCACACATCCTATGTGAGGTTGAGAGCCATTTGAGTGACTCTACCAACCATACGAGTGAGAGCATCCCAGAGGGAGTGAGTGAGCCACAACACTTAGGGAGTGAGGTAGTTGACACGACATGTGAGGCCACTATGTTTCCTAATGACTTACCCTCTACTCCGAGTGTGTTTTCATCTTTGGTGCTAGGTCTCCTATATGACGACATGCCTATCCTCGACGAGTCCATACCTCCAACGACGACGATGGCCATGGTGGACGATGATGCACCCCCACATGGTTCCATCAAGATGAAGATGACAATGAGTGGATCTTCGACACCTCACCTACAACACATGAGCGATGCTCCAAAGGTAACATAGGTGATGGTGCTTCTCTTGTCCCACTAGTGGACTATCTTACCAATGATTGCTTGCATGATGTTGACACACCTATTACCATGCTTCATGCTAGTGCGACTTCTTCATGTCATGACTTACCTATTTATGATGAATATGATTATGAGCATGTTGACTTGCCTAGTTGTGATGCTATGTTCCATAGGATATCATGTGAAAATTCTTTAGGTCACGTCATGTTTGAACTTCCTTTGAACTTGTCATATGCTATGAGTGAGATCTCCCATATTGCATCATTTAAATCTCAACATAGTAACTATGCATGACCCATTAAAATAAATCCCATTTGCACTTATGGCATAGATGACAAGATGATGGTCATTGGCTTTTGTTTTTCATGCGATGATATTGCCATGTTTCCTTTACATGATTTGCGCAATTCATCTACTATGCCATGCCATGATCACATTGTTCCAAATATGCTTTGTTTTGGATGTTGTCAATATTCTCCCTGTGATGTTTCTACAAATGCTCATGAGGAGACCCCCATAGTTTCCTCATACATATTAGGAGATTTTGATGCATTCCATACTTTGCATGATTCCCATAATTGCTTGCACCATATGCATTCCACGGATAACAATGCTCTACATATTTCCCATGATGCATTACATAATTTGAGTCTCCATTATGCTATACATAATAACAAACCTCTCATGATGGATGACATGTTTCTATATCACACATCTCATTTATTTGAGCATTGGCTATATTGTGCTAACCAACACATGCATGTGCGCATCATGATGGATGATGTGTACATCTACCACGCACACACAATTTTTCCTTTGTCTTTGTCTTGTGTAGGTACTCATGTAAACTCGTCAACCTCTCAATCCCAAGAGTTGACAAAACGAGCTCCTGAGAGCAACGATGACTTGGGATCCCGTGGACTATCCTTACCACCATTCCCTTTGCGCAAGCACTACACACATCTCTTCTACTTGGCAATCACAAGGCTATGGGCTATATATCACTTGTTACTTTATGCCCATTGTATCTTGTTCACTTTGCATGTTATACCTCTTTACATGATTTTGCCATGCAATTGTGACCCTTGCTTGCATCTACCCATGATTCACCATTAGCTACTCCTATGTGTATTTGCATGCTTGGTGGAGATCTATGTTGCTATTGCCATGTTTATCATGTGCCTCATACTATTGTTGATTGTTGTGTTGGGAGAGTCATGATGTTCCATTGATATTTCCATATGACCTCTTGCCAATACAATGATGATACATCTCTCATATCTTTCTTTCATACTTGTGCTATGTCATGTGAATTATTCATGCACACTATTTGCACCCATGACATGTTTGCCATGATTCCTCCTAGTACGTTGCATCTTCGCACTACTAGCTTGCTTGACTTGATCACTATGATTACTTGCTTGGTTGCATCACCCATGTTCCATTACTCGCTTTCTTGGGTTGATGACATACATGTTCATGCCTCTCACATGATATATCTTGATCATTATCTCTTGTCTCCATTAGTTGCATCTCTCATATGCCATTGTAGTGAGTGCATCCATGCTATGCTTATTCATCTTGGAGACTTGGACATATTACTTGTGATGCATGCTTGTTTACTTGAGCCTATTGTATTTGGTTGTTCTCACATCATATGCCTTCATACTATGAAATGCTCCCTTGTCCTTTCTTATGATGAGGATGATGCATACACTTGTTGGGTATCTTACCACACGAATTAAAGGTTTTGCATTTCCGCTAACCTCATTTGTTTTTCCGAGTGTTTGTCATGTTCTTTCGTTTTGAAGGATACACAAGGCGGTAACATGATGAGACAACTTGGTCATGTGAAGGCATACATGATGCGCGACATCCACATTTTCGACATTCTCATAAAGGTGAACTCATTCCCTTTGAGCCATCCTCACATATGCATATTGGATGGGTCATTCTTTCATTGTTGTTTCCTTCTTATTGTCTACATGATACATCTATTGGATGGAGGACCGACTTTGGAGATCGACTCTATGGACCTTCACATTGAGGAGCGCTCGGACTTATTGGATGCACCTTCGGAACTCCACTCATGCCATGACATCGAGCATTGGTACATCAACACTCCTTTGACACATTGCACCAACACATACATATTTGTTGATTGTGTTTCCACATGTCATGCTTGACGGACATATCATACTCACCACAAGTTTGCACCCTATGCATGGATTGACTCACATTATGATTGCCTTGTTGCATCTTGTATTCCCATGTCATCCATTATATATGAGCTTGTACATTTCCTTAGCAAATTTGTTGTGATCTTTCTTGATGGCATATTCCTACATCATGATCATATTGCCTACCATCAATTTCATGCTAACTTCTCCATATTGAGCATATGTTGCCATATTCATGCTATTGATAAACCGTCTCACTATGACATCATTTTGCACCGTGGTTGCATTAATCACATTCTCAATTCATTTGTGTGCACAATGAATGCTTTTCCTCCCATGAATGCTTTACATGTCATTTTACATCATCTTGATAAGCTTCATGCGCTTTGTCACAAACAATCTTGCCGCACGGACTTATGCTTATTTGATGGACACTTTGTGTGCGCTAACCGTTGTATTTCCGAGTGTCGCTTGTGTTTGTTCTTTTTGCATGTTTACCACTCCGGAGACACCTTGGACTACTTGGATTGCGCCATGTCTTCAACTCTGTCCAACTTCAAGTCCGTCGATGACAACCATTTCCATGGTGATGAGGATCACGATCCGAGGTCGGATCTCTCCCGGGGGGGGGGGGGGGGGAGATGATGCGGAGCATCCTACGTTCATCTCCATGTACACCTTCATAGCTCATCAAGCCCCAAGTGGACCTACCGGACTTAAGGTGAACCCGCTCCTCTTCAAGATTTACATGAATATCTATGGGACTTGGTCGCTACCTCACCACGGAACGTTGTGCATCATTAGGTACGAGGGCGACTGTCGCCGAGCAGCTAAGGAGCATCCCGGAGGCCAAGGAGAAGGATCCCAAGGCCACGAGGAAGAACGGGAAGCACAACCGCAGCTGGACAGGAGGTCCCAAGCGACCCCGTGCGCACGGGCCCTGGAGACCCCGTGCCCACGGGCTACACAGGGAGCTGGCGCTGGAGCACCCCGTGCACACGGGCCTGTAACGTGCCCACGGGACCCCCGTGCGCACGGGCCCAACTTACCCCGTGCGCACGGGCCCTACAGGATGGACGACTGTGATTGCTGTTTGGGCCCCCTCTTCATCCACTTCGTCCCCATGCCTATATATTCCGTACCTAGACCATATGTTAGGGTTAGCAAAGTATTAGATGAGATATTTGTGAGCTTTTCTCCTTGTACCACTCCTCCTCTTGAGAGAGAGAGAGACTCTCCCATGTAGATCAAGACCTCCTTTGGAGAAGATCCCTAGTGGATAGATCCCCATCATAGGATCACCAAGACCTCATTCCTCATAGGAATGGGATGAACTAGTACCTGTATCTTTCCTTTGTTGTCTTTGAATCATTGTATCTCTCTTTGTGTGATTGGATCTAGCATATGTGTGATTGGATCTAGTCAATTTGAGTGTTTTCTCTCTTGTGTTCATCTTATTCTTGGGGATTCCCCCTCCAATTCGTGAAAGATCTTCACTTAGGGTTCCACCCTATATCACTATCTCTCACCACAAGACCACATCCACATCCTTACTACATCCAATGGTTCAACAACAGCGGCAAGGTTAAGGTAACACGTACTGTTCGTGTGCATTTTAGTATCTCTACATATGCTGATTATGTTGATTGTGATGTGGTACCTATGCAAGCATGTTCCTTATTACTTGGTAGACCATGGCAATTTGATACAAATTCTGTACACCATGGTAGAAACAATCAGTATACTCTTGTTCATAAGGATAAAAATATTACTTTGCTCCCTATGACTCCTGATTCCATTTTGGAAGATGATATTAATAGAGCTAATAAAGCAAAACAGGAGAAAAATAAGAGTGAAAATCAGATTGTGGCCAAAGAATTTGAGCAACAAATGAAGCCTAATAATAAACCATCTAGTGTTGCTTCTGAAATTAAATTGAAAAGTGCATGTTTACTTGCCACCAAATCCGATATTGATGAGCTAGATTTTAGCAAATCTGTTTGCTATGCTTTTGTGTTCAAAGAGGCATTATTTTCATTCGAGGACGTGCCTTTCTCTTTGCCCCCTGCTGTCACTAACATTTTGCAGGAGTTCGCTGACGTCTTCCCACAAGACGAGCCACCGGGATTACCACCTATTCGAGGGATTGAGCATCAAATTGACTTAATTCCCAGTGCATCGCTACCCAACCGTGCACCATACCATACCAATCCAGATGAGACGAAGGAGATTATGCGTCAAGTACAGGAGCTGCTCGACAAAGGTTATATACGCGAATCTCTTAGTCCTTGTGCTGTTCCTATTATACTAGTGCCTAAAAAGGATGGTACGTCGCGTATGTGTGTTGATTGTAGAGGCAATAATAATAGTACTATTCGTTATCGTCATCCTATTCCTAGGCTAGGTATGCTTGATGAATTGAGTGGCTCTACAATATTCTCCAAAGTTGATTTGCATAGTGGATACCATCAAATTCGTATGGAATTGGGAGATGAATGGAAAACAACATTTAAAACTAACTTTGGTTTATATGAGTGGTTAGTCATGCCTTTTGGGTTAACTAATGCACCTAGTGCTTTCATGAGACTAATGAAAGAAGTTTTACGTGCTTTCATTGGACGTTTTGTGGTAGTCTATTTTGATGATATACTGATTTATAGCAAATCTTTGGAAGAACATTTGGAACATTTACGTGCTGTTTTTAATGCTCTACATGATGCACGTTTGTTTGGTAACCTTGGGAAGTGCACCTTTTGCACCGAACGAGTATCTTTTCTTGGCTATGTTGTTACTCCACAGGGAATTGAAGTTGATGAAGCCAAGATTGAAGCTATTGAGAGTTGGCCGCAGCCCAAAACGGTCACACAAGTGAGGAGTTATCTTGGACTCGCAGGTTTGTATAGGCGTTTTGTGAGAGACTTTAGCACCATTGTTGCACCTCTCAATGAGCTTACAAAGAAGGATGTGCCTTTTCTTTGGGGTACCGTGCAAGAAGAAGCCTTCACGGTATTGAAAGATAAGTTGACACATGCTCCTTTACTCCAACTTCCTGATTTTAATAGGACTTTTGAGCTTGAATGTGATGCTAGTGGAATTGGATTAGGAGGTGTGTTATTACAAGATGGCAAACCTGTTGCATACTTTTCTGAAAATTTGAGTGGGCCTAGTCTGAACTATTCTACTTATGATAAAGAATTATATGCTCTTGTTCGGACTTTAGAGACATGGCAACATTATTTATGGCCCAAAGAATTTGTTATACATTCTGATCAGGAATCTTTGAAACATATTAAAAGTCAAGCTAAACTGAATTGTTGACATGCTAAATGGGTTGAATTCATTGAGACTTTCCCTTATGTCATTAAACACAAGAAGGGTAAAGAAAATGTTATTGCTGATGCTTTGTCTCGTCGCAATACTATGCTTTCACAACTTGACTTCAAAATATTTGGTTTGGAGACCATCAAAGATCAATATGTGCATGATGCTGATTTTAAAGATGTAATGCAGAATTGTAAAGAAGGAAGAACATGGAACAAGTTCGTTATTAATGATGGCTTTGTGTTCCGTGCTAACAAGCTATGCATTCCTGCTAGCTCTGTTCGTCTTTTGTTGTTTTAGGAGGCGTATGGAGGAGGATTAATGGGACACTTTGGCGTGAAGAAGACGGAGGACGTACTTGCTACACATTTCTTTTGGCCAAAGGTGAGACGGGATGTTGAGCGTTTTGTTG
Organism: Aegilops umbellulata; assembly: GCA_032464435.1. NCBI lineage: Eukaryota > Viridiplantae > Streptophyta > Magnoliopsida > Poales > Poaceae > Aegilops > Aegilops umbellulata. Next base: position 180,597,295 of record CP136058.1, read on the forward strand.
CTCGCCGCACTACATGTCAAAAAGCTAAGTCACGACTCAATCCTCATGGTTTATATATGCCTTTGCCTCTACCTAGTGTTCCTTGGGAAGATATATCTATGGACTTTGTTTTAGGTTTACCTCAAACAAAGAAGGGGAGGGATAGCATATTTGTTGTCATGGATAGATTCTCGAAAATGGCACACTTTATACCATGTCATAAAAGCGACGATGCTGTTAATGTTACTGATTTGTTCTTTCGTGAAATTATTCGCTTGCATGGTGTGCCAAATACTATTGTTTCAGATCATGATACTAAATTTCTTAGCCACTTTTGGAGATGTTTATGGGCTAATTTGGGGACTAAACTGCTTTTTAGTACTACTTGTCACCCCCAAACGGATGGTCAAACTGAAGTAGTCAATAGAACATTGTCTACTATACTTAGGGCTGTTTTGAAGAATAAATCATGCGTAGCTAAAATGCATTAAATAAAAGCGCTTGTTGGGAGACAACCCAACACTTTTACCTATTGTTTTTGTGTGTTCACATGATTATGCTACTATAGTGATCATGTTTTATTGCTTTTGTTTCAATAAAGTGCCAAGTAAAGCCTTTGGGATAGTGTGGATGATAGTTGACTTGATTCTGTCCAAAAACATAACCTTTTGTGCTCACTCCTGGAATTTTGAAAATTCACAGGAATGTGCTTTTGATCGGAATTTTTAACAGTTGATAGATATACAAATTTCCTATGTTGTCCTAATTTTTCAGAATTTTTGGAGCAGCAAAAGTATGGTTGGAGTAAAGATTACTAGAGACTGTTCTGTTTTTGACAGATTCTGTTTTCAATGCATAGTTTGCTTGTTTTCTATTTTCCATGGCTTATATTGCTCAATATAAAATGTAGAAATGATAGGGTACAGTAGGCATTGTGTGAGAAAAATTATGAATCTTTTCTTTGACAGTACCAGAGTGAATGGTTTGCTATTTATCATACTAACCTATCTCACGAAGTTCTGTTAAGTTTTGTGTCATTGAAGTTTTCAAGTTTTGGGTGAGATGTCGATATGAGGAGAATAAGGAGTGAAAAGACCCTAAGCTTGGGGATGCCCAAGGCACACCCAAGGAAATATTCAAGGAAGATCCAAGCAACTAAGATTGGGGATGCCCTAGAAGGCATCCCCTCTTTCGTCTCCAACATTATCGGTAACCTTACCTGAGGCTATATTTTTATTCATCACATGATACGTGTTTTTGTTGGAGCGTCATTTTATTTTGCTAGGATTTGCTTGCTGTTATTTAGAATAATGTTTTGCATCTTTTGTTTCAATAAAAATACCAACGGTAGCCTTTACCATGCTTATTTTGCAAGTATACGAGTTGCTGTTTCAAAACGGAAAGTTTATCGTTGTTGCACATATTCCCTAGAAAAGCCAGAATGTGATTAAATGTTCAAACTTTTCTCAAAATAAGCTCTGATAAATTTTCTACAGTGTGGTAAATTTTCATAATTTTTGGAGTTTAAGAAGTATTGATACTCTTGCATTCTTTACAGACTCTACTGCTTTGGCATACTGCTGTTATGTTTGCATTGTTTGCATATGTTTGCTTGTTTAATGATTATATTTGAGGATAAGAGTATTAAATATGCAGAGGCATTTAGTATGCAATATTGAATAATAATTTTAGTGATTTGCTACAGTAGAGAATGACAAGGTTTTTGCATTGGCTTATACTAACTTATCTCACGAGTTCTTGTTGAGTTTTGTGTGGTTAAAGTTTTGAGATTTAGGAAAACCGTGATATGAGAGGAATTAAGGTGACACAAAAGCTCAAGCTTGGGGATGCCCAAGGCACCCCAAGATAATATTTCAAAAAGTCTTAAGCATCTAAGCTTGGGGATACCTCGATAGGCATCCCACCTTTCTTCTTCAACAATTATCGGTTAGTATCGGTTGAGCCTAAGTTTTTGGTTCTTCACGTAATGTGTGCTATTCTTGGAATGTCATTTTGTTTTGTTTTGCTTGCTGTTTTAATAAAATTCTTAGATCTGAAAAACAATTTAAATAACAGAGACTCCTCAAATAGCTACCTATTTACTTAACTACTCGCTTGATCTTCACTTATATCTTTTTGGAGTAGATTGTCATTTGCTCTAGTGCTTCACTTATATCTTTTTGAACACGGTGCGTTAGTATTTTGGGACAACTGCATTTTTACCCCTAGTTGGTTCCTACCCACGGGTTTTGCCCTTACTTTTCAAGCTTGCTCAGTTTTGCCCCTACTTTTTCCGTCGTGGTCCCTCGAATGCCCTTTGACCGTTTGACCAAAAGTTCGAAAATTCATAACTAATTCATATGAACTCTGAAAAATGCAAATAAGATATCAAAATGTTCAGATAAACATTACCTTTATGTGCATATCATTTGCATTCAGGACAAAATCACCCTTTAAACTATCCGAGGTAATTAATATTATTAGCATTATTAAAAATAAAAAGGTATAAACAATTTTTTTTCATGAATAAAAATTACATGCAAATGTAGGTGATGTTTTCTGAACATCCAGATATCTTATTTGCATTTTTCTGAGTTCGTATCATCTTGTTATGAATGTTCTAACGACTTTGACCATTATTTGGAAACTTCATAACAAATTGATACGAACTCAGAAAAATGCAAATAAGATATCAGGATGTTCAGAAAACATCACCTACATTTCATGTCGGTGTACAAAAGTAGGGGTCCCTGTTTGTACCCCTTTACTTATGCGCAGGCAGTCGCAGCCCCACGCCCCCGGCCACGCTTGGCAGGGCAGAGGAAGCAAAGACACAAGACGACCAGAGCAGGGCCAAGCCAGAAGCATGAAGAACTTAGGGGCGAGGTAAAACTCCCTGGGCAAGGTCCTTGCCGGGGCGGCCTCCACAGCCCCTGCAAGAACCTTGCCGGGGCAACTTGCCCAACGCCAGCAGGGCTGCCACCCTTGAGCCTGAGAGTTCCGACACCCTCAACCACATTGGAACCAAAGCTCGGGAGGCGCCTCTATGGTGGCATGCAGATCTTTGTGAAGACCAAGAACATGCAAGATTAGATGAGAATCAGAAGACGAAGATCCTTGGTAGGATCCTTGCCGAGGATACCCACGAGACCCCAAGGCAAGACCCTTGCCGGGGACACCCACGACGCTGCGGCAAGAGCCTTGCCGGTGCCCCGGCTAGACTCTTGCCGAAGACATCAGCGGGGCCACAGCCAGGCCCCCACCAGCCAAGACTCCACCGCCCTTTCCACACAGCTGCCAGCCCACCAACTAGGTGAGCACCTGCGTGGCAACGTGCGGCCTCCAGGCCAACTCAGCAAGTACCTGGGTGGTGGCATGTAGATCTTCATGAAGACTCTGCCACCGCACCAACTTAGCAGCCAGCCAGCCAGCATGGCACTGCACGCCTCGTCGGCTCAGACGCGCGTCGAAGCCAAGCGAGGCGGCGACAGCTGGGACGAGCTTCCTTGCCTTCCCCAATAAAGCATGAAAGACATGTCGGCAGCGCATTAAATGTGTTTGTCCTATGGTGCCAGGAGATAGACTCGACAACTGTACAACTTTCCACCTCCCGTGTGCCACTGTGGCAGCCCCTTGTGACTATAAAAGGAGGCCTGCGACGTACTGAGGAAGGATTCATACTTTTTGGATCCTACACGCTTTTTAGGTAGTCCAAGAACACCAGATAAACATAAATCAGCAGGAGTAGGGTATTACGCATCACTTGTGGCCCGAACCTGGATAATCCCCCTGTGTTGATCTTCTAATCCTGCTCTTTCCACAGCCCCGCACCCCGCCAACCGTTGCAAAAGGGATTCTACGTGATCCCGTAGGTGTCGTTTCCCCGACAACATGTAATTTTTATTCATGAAAAAAATATTGTTTATACCTTTTTATTTTTAATAATGTTAATAACATTAGTTACCTCAGGTAGTTTAAAGGGTGCTTTTGTCCTGAATGAAAATGATACGCACATAAAGGTAATGTTTATCTGAACATTTTGATATCTTATTTGCATGTTTTCTGAGTTCATATGAATTTTCAAAGTTTTGGTCAAACGGTCAAAGGGCATTCGAGAGACCTTGACGAAAAAAGTAAGGGCAAAATTGAGCAAGCTCGAAAAGTAAGGGCAAAACCCATGGGTAGGAACCAACTAGGGGCAAAAATGCCATTGTCCCTAGTATTTTTTTATGAAATTCTCTCTTGCTTCACTTGAATTACCTTGAGAGAACGAAATATTATGCTCATGATCTTCACTTATATTTGTTTGAGCTTTTCAAAAGCAATACATGAAAGTTAGTTCCAAAGTAATAGATATCCAGGAAGGATATAATTAAAACTTTCATCAAGATCATTGGCCAATATGAACTTGATTCTGTCGGCGTTCTGGGAACGGGGGTCCCCTGACTTGCCTGCCTGCGGCCCACGGCATGGCTCTGATAGCAGGCCCGTACGGCCCATCTTCATCAACAAGGCATTCAAGACCCTCGCGAGGGGCCAAGCCTCGCAAGGTGGACGACACAAGACCTCCCCAGGAGCGGCCTCGCCGGGCTGGCTCGCGAGGGGCGAAGAGATCAAGGCAAGGCAAACCTCGCGAGGTTCTCATGATGTGAGCCATGACCATCGATACCAGGCGGGCGCCAGGCAGGCGCCAGCGCGCGTAGTGTCCTTGTTTCCTCTTTGGTGCTAAGGAGGCAAGCGCAGGTGACAGAGGCAAAGGTGTCCCGTCTTTCGATGAGATTGTGGCTATCGTTTTGGAGGAAGTCGACTTTGACAATCCGACTACGAAGGTGCGAGGACGTCGCGCCTTAGCAATCGCTAAACCAACTCCAAGAGGTTATTGAATACGTCAGAGCACGATCAACCTGACCATGAAGTTCTGTTTCCTGCAGGAAAACGAAGAACAAGCAAGAAACTAAGATTGCAATCTGGATATTGCGAATATAAGATGAAAGCTTTATTGATCAAGGTGGGGTTCTATGACGCCTTTGTCTGGTCGTTGAACACAAACGAAGTACGTGAAGTTGCAGCTATGACGAACTTTAATCTAAACAAAACCAAAGTCTAAACGACGCCCTAAGGGCTGTATATATGGTGAAAGAGGGGGGAATTTCATGGCCCTTGGAGGAGGGGTCTGAAACCAACCCTAACTCTTGTTTCCCCACACATACGGACTCTAAAAACAGCCTATACTTAAGTATTTCAAAAATACATGGGCCTGACCCAATAATAAGGTGACACAGCACCTAGAATAGCCTCTGGACGAAATTTATGAAGTGACATCTTGTATATTTCGTCCAAGGCTTCATGCACTCCTTATGGTGGCTTCAAAGTCCTGAAATCATCACTTATAACTCCGTTCTTGATCCCCTTGCGCATTCCATCATCTCCCTGCTTGGTCTTGCTCCAGTGTTCATCCCTCTTATCCATGTCAAGCCCTTCATTTGTAAGCAAAACAATTGTATCCAATTTAGGCAGCATCATATTCTCATGAACATTAGAATCATTACCAAGAAACGGAAGTACCTGGTAATTCAATTGGCGCGCACGAGCTCTAGTAATTGGTCCAGTATGTATAGCAGCAGGGGCTCTGGGTGTAACAATGTTATTTATGTCCTCATCATCCTCCCCTTCTTGAAATGAAGTTGTCCTCGATGGAAGCTCATCTTCCTCACCCAAATAAGGCTTCAAATATGCAATGTTAAAAGTGGGACTAACCCCAAAATCTGCAGGCATCTCAAGTTTATATGCATTATCATTTATTTTCTCTAACACCTTAAAAGGACCATCAACACGTGGCATTAGCTATGATTTGCGCAAATTTGGAAACCTATCCTTACGCAAATGTAACCAAACAAGATTTCCAGGTGCAAAGACTACATGTTTTCTACCCTTATCTCCAGCAAGTTTTTATTTAGCATTCATACGCTCACTGTTTTCCTTAGTTAACTCATGCATTTTTAAGATCAATTCAACACGTTGTTTAGCATCAAAATTAACCTTCTTCGAAGATGGAAGAGGCAACAAATCAATGGGTGCACGAGGTAGGAAACTATACACAATTTCAAAAGGGCACATCTTAGTAGTAGAATGCAATGAACGATTATAAGCAAATTCAATATGAGGCAAGCATTCTTCCCACAATTTCTTATTATTCTTCAAAACAGCCCTAAGCATAGTAGACAATGTTCTTTTGACTACTTCAGTTTGACCATCACTTTGGGGGTGACAAGTAGTACTAAAAAGCACTTTAGTCCCCAACTAAGCCCATAAACATCTCCAAAAGTGGCTAAGAAATTTAGTATCACGATCTGAAACAATAGTATTTGGCACACCATGCAAGCGAATAATTTCACGAAAGAACAAATCAGCAACATTAACAGCATCATCGCTTTTATGACATGGTATAAAGTGTGCCATTTTCGAGAACCTATCCACGACAACAAATATGCTATCCCTCCCCTTCTTTGTTCGAGGTAAACCTAAAACAAAGTCCATAGATATATCCTCCAAAGGAACACGAGGTACAGGCAAAGGCATATATAAACCATGAGGATTGAGTCGTGACTTAGCTTTTTGACATGTAGTGCAGTGAGCAACAAAACGCTCAACATCCCGTCTCATCTTTGGCCAAAAGAAATGTGTAGCAAGTATATCCTCCGTCTTCTTCACGCCAAAGTGTCCCATTAGTCCTCCTCCATGCGCCTCCTGCAAGAACAAAAGACGAACGAAGCTAGCTGGAATGCATAGCTTGTTAGCACGAAACACAAATCCATCGTTAACGACGAACTTGTTCCAGGTTCTACCTTCTTTACAGTTCTGCAATACATCTTTAAATTCAGCATCATGCACATATTGATCTTTGATGGTCTCCAAACCAAATATTTTAAAGTCAAGTTGGGAAAGCATAGTATAACGACGAGACAATGGATCAGCAATAACATTTTATTTACCCTTCTTATGTTTAATGACATAAGGGAAAGTCTCAATGAAATTCAACCCACTTAGCATGTCTACGGTTCAGTTTTGCTTGACTTTTAATGTGTTTCAAAGATTCATGATCAGAGTGTATAACAAATTCTTTGGGCCATAAATAATGTTGCCATGTTTCTAAGGTTCGAACAAGAGCATATAATTCATTATCATAAGTAGAATAGTTCAGACTAGGCCCACTCATTTTTTCAGAAAAGTATGCAACAGGTTTGCCATCTTGTAATAACACGCCTCCTAATCCAATTCCACTAGCATCACATTCAAGCTCAAAAGTCTTATTAAAATCAGGAAGTTGGAGTAAAGGAGCATGTGTCAACTTATCTTTCAATACCATGAAGGCTTCTTCCTATGCGGTACCCCAAACAAAATGCACATCCTTCTTTGTAAGCTCGTTGAGAGGTACAACAATGGTACCGAAATCTCTCACAAAACGCCTATAGAAACCAGCAAGACCAAGGAAACTCCTCACTTGTGTGACTGTTTTGGGCTACGGCCAACTATCAATAGCTTCAATCTTGGCTTTATCAACTTCAATCCCCTGTGGAGTAACAACATAGCCAAGAAAAGATACTCGGTCGATGCAAAAGGTGCACTTCCCAAGGTTACCAAACAAACGTGCATCACGTAGAGCAATAAAAACAGCGCGTAAATGTTCCAAATGTTCCTCCAAAGATTTGTTATAAAAGCACGTAAAACACGTAAAACTTCATTCATTAATCTCATGAAAGTACTAGGTGCATTAGTTAACCCAAAAGGCATTACTAACCACTCATACAATCCAAACTTAGTTTTAAATGCTATTTTCCAGTCATCTCCCAATTTCATACGAATTTGATGGTATCCACTACGCAAATCAACTTTGGAGAATATTGTAGAGCCACTCAATTCATCAAGCATATCATCTAGCCTAGGAATAGGATGACGACAACGAATAGTAATATTATTAATGCCTCTACAATCAACGCACATACGCGATGTACCATCCTTTTTCGGCACTAAAATGATATGAACAACACAAGGACTAAGGGATTCGCGTATATAACCTTTGTCGAGCAGCTCTTGTGCTTGACGCATAATCTCCTTCGTCTCCTCTGGATTGGTATGGTATGGTGCACGGTTGGGTAATGATGCACCGGGAATTAAGTCAATTTGATGCTCAATCCCTCGAATAGGTGGTAATCCCGGTGGCACGTCATGTGGAAAGACTTCAGCGAACTCCTGCAAAATGTTAGTGACAGCAGGAGGCAAATAGGAAGGCCCGTCCTCGAATGAAAATAATGCCTCTTTGCACACAGAAGCATAGCAAACAGATTTTCTAAAGTCTAGATCATCAATATCAGATTTGGTGGCAAGTAAACATGCACTTTTCAATTTAATTTCAGAAGCAACACTAGATGGTTTATTATTAGGCTTCATTTGTTGCTCAAATTCTTTTGCCACAATCTGATTTTCACTCTTATTTTGCTCCTGTTTTGCTCTATTAGCTCTATTAATATCATCTTTCAAAATGGAATCAGGAGTCATAGGAAGCAAAGTAATATTTTTGTCCTTATGAACAAGAGTATACTGATTGTTTCTACCATGGTGTACAGAAATTGCCATGGTCTACAAAGTAATAAGGAACATGCTTGCATAGGTACCACATCACAATCAACATAATAAACATACACAGAGATACTAAAATGCCCACGAACAGTAGGTGTTACCTTAACCTTGCCGCTGTTATTGAACCATTGGATGTAGTAAGGATGTGGATGTGGTCTCTTGGTGAGAGATAGCTTCTCCGCTGTCTCCATGCTAGCCAAGTTGTTGCAGCTCCCTCCATCTATGATGACACGAACAGAACGTTCCTTCACAACTCCCTTTGTATGGAACAAATTATGCCTCTGATTTTGCTCAGTCTGTGTAACCTACACACTCAAAACACGTTGAGCAACTAAACATTCATACCTGTCAGCATCTACAGCAGCCATGTATTGCGTCTCATGATCAGAATCATCTCCACCGTGTTCTTCATGTGTAATAAGAGCCAAAGTCTCCTCATCATAGTCACTGGCGGACTCATACCCACCATCCTCAGTAGCAATCATCACACGCTGAGATTTGCATTCTCTCACGAAATGTCTTCTTCCATTACAACGTCGACAAATAATATCACTTGTGTGCCCTATTGATGCCATGGAAGAAGAAGAGCTCTGCGCAGCCCCGGTAGGTGTGCTCTTGGCAGACAGTGGTGGTTGTGCCCGCTTTCTTGTATCACGGCTGGAGGTGGCACCTGATGGAGGTGCTGGTGAAGTGGAAGTAGAGGATGCACGTGGTGTCCATGATGAAGATCGACCTGCAGAAAAGTTAGTTCGCGCCAATGCTTGTCGATCCTGCACTTCACGTTCAGCTTTACAAGCAAGATGGAATAAACGAGTGATATTATTATACTCCTTATACTCTAGAATGGTCTAAATCTCTCTATTTAATCCACCCATAAAACGCACAAGCATAGCTTCATTCTCCTCAACAATACCACATCTAATCATGCCAGTTTGTAATTCCTGGTAATATTTTTCTACAAAATTTTTTCCTTGCCTCAAACGTTGCAATTTTTGAATTAATTCATGTTGATAATATGGTGGAACCCAACGAGTACGCATAGCAGTTTTCAAAGCAGCCTAAGTAGCTGGAATAGGATATAATCTACAATGTTTAGACCACCAAACACATGCAAAGCTAGTGAAAGAACAAATAGCAGTAGGAACACGTCTCTCCTCGGGATATTTTAAACATGTAAATCGTTGTTCAGTTTCTAACTCCCAAGTAAGATATATATCAGGAACATATCTACCCTCAAATGGTGGAATATTCAATTTCAGTTTAGGAAGATGGTCATGATCTCGTACCTGAGGGAGATCCCTACCATTGTGATTATTTGCATGTGGACGACCTGGTCGTTGTGGTGCTGGTGGTTGCACGTAGTTGTGATTTTGATCAACCTCATCCTCGTCATCTCCCGCATAATCATCCTCCGCATCAGCAGCAGGAGCCACAGAAGTATCAACAGCAGCACCAACAGTTTGGCCAGGCTAAACAAGGACACGACTCACTCGGCGGAGGGCTGTTTCGCGACGTGGAGGTAGTAGCAGCAGAAGTAGCAGTAGCAGTAGCAGTAGTAGTAGTAGTAGTAGTAGTAGTAGTAGTAGTAGTAGTAGTAGTAGTAGTAGTAGTAGTAGTAGTAGTAGTAGTAGTAGTAGTAGTAGTAGTAGTAGTAGTAGTAGTAGTAGTAGTAGTAGTAGTAGTAGTAGTAGTAGTAGTAGTAGTAGTAGTAGTAGTAGTAGTAGTAGTAGTAGTTGCATAGGTGCGGCAGGTGTAGCCAGTGGTGGAAGACGCGCAAGCAGTTCATTAAATCTGTTCTCAAGGCCAGTGATCTTCTCCATGGCCTCTTCAAAATTATTCAGCACATCTTGCACCTGTTCAGTCATCATTTGCTGAAACTTATCCTGAAGCTCCTTGTTCGTTAAGTTCTCCCAGTCAATCTCGTCGGCTTTTGATCCTGGCATGGTTAGAAGCAATAGAAACACACAAGAATAGGATCCTAAAGACTAATAACAACTGGTGGTGGTGGGTGTCACAAATCCGTCAAGCAAATCTCAAATTCTTACCAGTTCTTACCCAGCAGCAGGCGGTGATCGGCAAACGATGTAGTCAAAACTCTCAAAGCTTGGATAGAGCGATTACCAGGAGACTCAAACGCACGACATAGATGTATGTGGAGCTGGGAAGGCTTATAATATGGTAGCAAAAAGGGTCAGCAATAATCAATTCATATATGCAAAGTTGAATAAACGCTCAACGACGGTACTGTGCTGGTCCTAGGCTAGACCGTACTAGAGACGCGATAGAACACTACAAAATCACGGCGTTGCATCTAAACAAGGGAGGAGCACACTCTGATTTTTTTTCTTTTTTTTTCTTCTTTTTTCCTCTTTCTTTTGCTCCACAACAATTTTTTTCGAAAAAGTCTACAAATGTCCTAAAAACTGCCTAGCCAGAATTTTCCAGACTTAGTTTTTTTTTAAACTAGAACTATTTTTCTTCTGCGGATGGCTCGGAAGTTGGGGAGTCCTACTCTGTCATGACTCGGAGTATCGTGTGATCTGGAAATCGAAAGCAAAGCAACAATTACTAGGCTCGGACTAGGAACTCAGACTGGTGGCGAATATATGTTGCAGGTGCACTCGGATTGGCGTGATGGCGACTGATATTTGGTGGCGTATATGGACTCAGATTGGCAGTGAATATGTTGTTGTAGTATATGGCAATGGCGATGATGATGATGCGGTGGTGATATATGGCAGCAGCGACGTGACAACCTGTGAACAGAACTCGAAACTCTAAAGGACTAGATGCTAGGACCAGCAACTTGACACGACGATGCAACCGCAAATTCAACAAAGCAAATACAGAAAAGATTATGCAAAGGCTAGATTGGTTCGGATAGGATGAACTAACCCTATTTTTTGGCTTTTTTCGTGTACTATAGGTATGAAGAATAGACTCGATCTAAACTACGAGAAACTATTAAATCTCACCGAGCAACCCGGAAATTTGATACCACTTGATAGAGGCAAAGGTGTTCCGTCTTTCGATGAGATTGTGGCTATCGTTTTGGAGGAAGTCGAATTTGACGATCCGACTACGAACGTGCAAGGACGTCGCGCCTTAGCAATCGCTAAACCAACTCCGAGAGGTTATTGACCACGCCAGATCACGATCAACCTGACCACGAAGGTCTGTTTCCTACAGCCAAATGAAGAACGAGCAAGAAACTAAGATTGCAATCTGGATATTGCGAATATAAGAGGAAATCTTTATTGATCAAGGTGGGGTTTTGTGACGCCTTTGTCTGGTCGTTGAACACAAACGAAGTACGCGAAGTTGCAGCTATGGCGAACTTTAATGTAAACAAAACCCAAAGTATAAACGACGCCCTAAGGGCTGATTATATGGAGGAAGAGGGGGGAATTTTGTGGCCCTTGGAGGAGGGGACCGAAACCAACCCTAACTCTTGTTTCCCCACACATACGGACTCTAATAATAGCCTATACTTAAGTATTTCGAAAATACATGGGCCTGGCCCAATAATAAGGTGACGCAGCACCTAGAATAGCCTCTGGACAAAATTTATGAAGTGACATTTTGTATATTTTGTCCAAGGCTTCATGCACTCCTTAGGGTGGCTTCAAAGTCCTGAAATCATCACTTGTAACTCTGTTCTTGATCCCCTTGCGCATGCCATCATCTCCCTGCTTGGTCTTGCTCCAGTGTTCATCCCTCTTATCCATGCCAGGCCCTTCATTTGTATGCAAAACAGCTGTATCCAATTTAGGCAGCATCATATTCTCATGAACATTAGAATCATTTCCAGGAAACAAAAGTACCCGGTAATTCAATTGGCGTGCGCGAGCTCTAGTAATTGGTCCAGTATGTATAGCAGCAGGGGCTGTGGGTGTAATAATGGTATTGATGTCCTCATCAGCAAGCGTGGAGTACCGAGGCGTCAAAAAAAGGTTTTCATAATGAGACCAAGACTAGCGGGATGGCAAGACGGAGGTCACCATGGAGCCTAAGGTGGCGTCACCACCAGGGCCTTTTGCAGGCGAAGACTGCTTTTGTCAGGATAAGCTGTTGTAGCTATCCTATTTTAAATTGGCCGGTTTTGGCTCCCTTCCCACTCAATATTTGGGGAGAGTACCAGTGCCTCTATAAATAGGACTGACCACCACAGTAGATGGCAACTGAGCCTGAGCTGATCGAATGCTCACCCACACAAGTTCACCAAGCACAAGAACACCTCAACCTCAGGAGGCTGTTCTTCCCCTTGTACTGTTCATCCTCAGCCCAAGAGGCAATCCACCACCACCACACTGGAGTAGGGTATTACACCACAACGATGGCCCGAACCAGTATAAATCTTGTGTTCTTTGTGTTGCGAGTTCATCGAGTTAGTCCGTGAGATCTTAGTAAAGCTAGGATGTGGATCGGTAGGGGGAGATCTTCGTGCGCACCCCAGTGTTCGAACCTTGGTGGTTTTGCCGGAACCCGTGATCCAACATTTGGCGCGCCAGGTAGGGGTGCGATGTAGCCTTCCTTCCGTCGATCTACGCTCCGCCACCACCGCCCTCCGCCCTCATGGCAGGCGCCTCAGTCCCGGCTCCGACAGCCGGCGCTGATGACGGGGCCAGGGGGCTCCGAGCCCTGGCCCCCGCCTTGCGACAGGTGCAGTGGCCGCTCAAGTTCAAGCCGAAGATGCCGCCGCTCTACGACGGTGTGGCGGACTCGTCAGCTTTCCTGCTGGCATACGAGGAGGCTTTCCTTGAGGTCGGTGGCGACGACAAGGTCATGGCCAACTGGTTTCCCATGGCCCTCGCTGGCGCGCCGCGCGCCTGATTGCTCAACCTCCCCGGATCCATGATGGCATCTTGGGAGGAGCTGTGCAACCTCTTCACTGCGTGCTATGCGGCACCGGCGCACCACGCGGTCGCAGCCCTACTAGGCGGCTCCCAAGCACCGCCTTCAAATTGCCATGTCAAGCCATTCCTTTGCCAGATCGGCGCCGGTTCCAAGTGCTCGGGGGCTCCGCCGGGCTGCCACGCCCGAGGCCAACCTCACCTTCGACTCAGAAGACCACCCTGTTACCATCGCTGGCTCGGGTATGCTCCCGATGCTTTGCATGCCCACCATTTGCAACGTGGCCATCACCAAGACCCTCATCAACGGCAGCGCCAGCCTCAACGTGCTCTTCGTGGAGGCCTTCAGCCTTCTTCACGTACCGCTCGAGCGGCTCAGCCTCAGCAAGCCTTTCTCAGGAGTTGGCGGAGGCACCGCCCACTACTTGGGGCAGATCCGCCTCCCTGTCACCTTCGGCACGCGCGACAACTACTGCGCCGAGCTGGTCGACTTCAACATCGCCCACATCGGCCTCCCGTACAACACCATCATTGGGTACCCAGCTCTGGCCCAATTCATGGCAGCAACTCACCCGACATACAACCTCATGAAGATGCCTGGAAGTAAGGGTGTCCTCACTATCAATGGGGACGCCAAGGAGTCCGTGGCGGCACTCAAGCTTGCCCTAAAGACCGCCGCAACAGCACAGCCCGTCGGCGCATGCGCCTCCGAGGCCAAGGGGGCCGCACCAACCAAGAAGAAGCAGTTGTTCACCAAGACAAGGCAGAAACCAAGTAGGTGCCGGTCGATGAAGACAGATCCTTGGGAGCCACCTTTACCATAGGTGCCGACCTCGACCCAAGCCAAGAGGAACCGTTGGTGAAGTTCTTGCACGCAAACAATGAGATATTCGCATGGGAGCCCAAGCAGCTAGTGGGGGTCCCGAGAGAAGTGATTCAACATCACTTAAGGGTGTGCCCCAATGTACGCCCTGTGAAGCAGCGGGCGAGACGACAGTCCACGGAGAAGCAGGCCTTCATCGTCCAAGAAACTCGCATGTTAGAGGCGGCGGGTGCCATTCGCGAGGTCCGGTACCCCGAATGGCTGGCAAACCCCGTCGTTGTGCCGAAGAAAGGCGGGAAGGAGCGAATGTGCGTCGACTTCACCAACCTCAATAAGGCCTGCCCCCCAAGATCCGTTCCCGCTCCCACGCATCAACCAGATCATTGACTTCACCGCCGAGTGCGACCTGCTGTGCTTCCTGGATGCGTTCTCAGGGTATCACCAAATCAAGATGGCGGTAGAAGATGTAGAGAAGGTAGCCTTCCTGACCCCATGCGGGGTATATTGCTACACTTGCATGCCTTTCGGACTGCGTAACGCGGGCGCAACCTTTCAGCGGCTGATGCACATCGCCTTAGGGCGATAACTCGGGAGAAACGCGGAGGCCTACATCGACGACATTGTGGTAAAGTCTTGGGAGGCCAGAACCTTGATCCAATATCTGGAGGAGACCTTCGCGAGCCTGCGCCAGGTGAACTTGTGACTTAACCCGGAGAAGTGCGTGTTTGGTGTCCCTTCCGGCAAGCCGCTGGGTTTCCTCGTATCCCACAGAGGGATCAAGGCAAACCCAGAAAAGATCAAGGCTAGTGAAGACATGAGCCCACCGCAGACCCTCAAGGAAATGCAGAAGCTGGCTGGTCGGGTGACTGCGTTGGGGCGCTTCATCTCCAAGCTGGGAGGGCGCGCCCTACCCTTCTTCAAGCTGATGAAGAAGAAGTGATGTGGGGCATCCCACGATCATCCCCATGGACGCATCTACACCTCCAATGACACCACTTGGACCCATGACAAGAGCCCGAGCAAAGGCTATCGAAGACAAGGTGAACTCGCTCCTTTCCGAACTACCACTTTCGACACATCAGACATGGCTACTACCTCAAACGAAAACACTACGTGTGATCAGGTACTCGGAGGGAAGCCACGGAGCATCTACACCCAATGAGCAAGACGGCGAGGATACCAAGCGCGAAGGTCAAGAGGAAGAGCTGCCACGGAAGCTACAGGCTCTGGACGACTGGTCCAACCCGAACGTCCAGCCCCTGGAGGTCGCTACAGCCCAAGGAAACCAGGCCAGCCAACGCTACAGCAGCCCGACGACCGACCCAGACCGGACGTCCGACGACTCCCAGGCTCTAGATGTCCGAGCCCCTCCGGACGACCGACACTACGCCTACAGAACCAAATCTACGGAAATCTGAGGAAGACCGGATGACCGGCGACCGGACGCCTACGGACGTCTGACACCGTGGCAACAGAAGCTAAATTGCGGACATCCGAAGAACTGCGGACGTCCGGACCCTCGCGAGCCTCCGGACAACCGGCGTCTCCCGAACGTCCGGGCCCTGGCTGTGTCCAGTTACGGGCTGAGGCCCATGTACCCCTTCACTTCGCCCCTCTTTTGCACCTAGACTATAAATAGATCTCTCCCTCCTCCTAGTTAGGATTAGCAAAGGATTAGCTCATGTTTGTGTGAGAGCTTTGCTCATCCACTTGGTTTCCTTCTCCTCGGAGACGCGCCTCCATTGGAGAAGATCCTTCCAAGAGGATTGAAGACCCCCTCTTGGGTGGCCCCATCAAGACCTCCTCACAGAGAAGAACCGGTTACCTTTGTATCATCCTTTGTTGGACTTGGATCTTGTATCTCACCTTTGTGTTCATCGATCTAGCACATGTGTGATCTATTCTTGTTGGGGTAGTGATCCCTCTCGTGTTTTTTCTCCATTTCACCCTCGTGTTCTTCGTGTTCATCGTCGGGATTCACTCCTTTCATGAAAGATCGGCCGTATAGGGTTCCACCCTACATCATCTTGGTATCAGAGCCACGTTGATCACGATTTCGGAGCCTCCCCTCTTCGTTTTCTAGCTTGATTTCGTTGTTTTCGTCCTAATCCGAAAATCCCCACCAAAAATAGCCCCCAATTTTTTTGTGATTTGTTAGTGTGATGAAGTTTTGTTGGATTTGATCCATGGATTTGCTTTGCCTTGAGTGGATCTAGCTTTTCCCCATCATCTCCACCTTTTCCATCCACAAAATCGCTCGAATTTGACCAATTTCGCCACTTCCACCACGAACCCTAGAAGTTCATCCCGTGCCCGAAATCGCCGAGGCACCGGACGTCCGACAGCCACCGGACGTCCGACGACCTGACGACCATAACACCCCGGACGTCCGTAAAACCCCGATGAAACTGAAATTTCCCCGATTTTTTTCTAGACACCGCATCCACTTCCGCATACACCTACCTATACCACCACCATTTCCACCTACAACCACCATCGCTTGTCCGCTACCCAACTCCGACAATTTTGACATGTTTTGGTCTTGGAGAATTTGAGTTGTGGTAACCATGTCCTTTTGTGTTTCGGCTATCTAGGTACGGTTCGACTTCGACATCACTACCGCTCATCTTCGCCACGGACTACTACGAGCGACTACACCATTGTGGTATCAACCTCACCTTGGTATCATCTTGGTATCATGATATCCTCATACTTTCTTGCATTTGCATTGATAACCCCATAGCCTTACTTTTGCGTCACTTACCCATCGAGACTAGCCTTTGAGTATTGCCGGCAACGTGACTTGTGCACATTAGTGATCATACTTCCCATAGCATACATACCACATCATCGTGTTGCATATGTTGGTATCATCTCTTGTGTCACAAGTTTGTCATCGCATACACAATTGCTATCTTGGTTCGTGAAGCATTGCATGAGAAAAGAGCTCAAACAACAAGGAGCCAAACAAGCTTTTATGCAAAAAGGAAAGATAAGCAAAGAGCTTATAAGAAAGAACCATAGCATCATACAACATTAAGATTGTCATACTTGATCATATCATCGGAACATCATACATATAGCATACTTGGGATAGAAGTCACTGCATTTTTCCTTAGTAGGCTGTGCACAAGTTCGTATCTGCCTATTGTGCAATCGTGCTAGCGTCTCTCTAGTGTTGTGTAACAAGAGCTTCTTGGTAGATTCCACATTTTGGCTCACCCTTGGTTGCACAACCCCACATTATCTATTTGTGTGTGTGTTTCCATGTACCTTATCTTGCTTGGTCTACTTGTTGCATTTGCAAATTTGTGAGTCTTTTCCAACATTGTTGAAGCTCACTTACAATTGCATCAAATTTTTGTGCCACCATCCTAACCAAGCTCCACCATAAGCTTTTACTTGTGTAGGTGTGATAAACTGGCAAGAATTGTTACCAATTGTGCTATTTCCTTGTTACACATTGGAGTGATCTTTGATCCATCTTCAACATCGGTCAAGGTACATTTGGTATTGATTCTTCTCTTTCTCCCACTCACATATCTTTGTTTGGAATGATGGATAGGCCAAGTACTTCTACCAACCCACTCTTCATTGAGCAAGACGCCTACGTGACCTCCTACGTCACCAAGACGCAACTATTTGGCGCACATCGAGCTTTGCATCAAGAACAACTTGCTTTGGGCATCAAGAACAACTTGCTTTGGGCGACCACACCGACAATCTCGCCACCGACCTACGACAATCCGAGCAACGTACAAGAGACTACTTCGACACATCCATGAGTTCCCTGATGTAGGGTGGAACCCTAGATGGCCGATCTTTCACGAAAGGAGCGGATCCCTATGAAGAACACGATGAACACGAGGGAAACACGAGGGGAACACAAGATAAATCACTCAACCAACAAGAATAGATCACACATGCGCTAGATCGATGAACACAAAGGTAAGATACAAGATCCAAAGTCAACAAAGGACGATACAAAAGATAACCGGTTCTTCTCCGTGAGGAGGTCTTGATGGGGGCCGCACAAAAGGGGGTCTTGAATCCAAGGTGGTCTTCTCCAAAGAGGGGCCGCAGTCTCTCTCGAGGAGATCCGTAATGGATGAGCAAAGCTCTATCTCAACTATGAGCTAAACCAATGCTAACCCTAACTAGGAGGAGGGGGAGTAGTATTTATAGTCTAAGCCATGAAGAGGTAAGTGGGAAAGAGAGATACATGGGCTTCTGGCCCGTGGCTGCGCGCAGGCAGGCGCCGGATGTCCGGGTTGGGGGCCAGATGTCCAGGGCTTCGGGAGGCGCCGGATGTTCGGGGCTCGGGCCGGATGTCCGGGCTGAAGTGGCCAAACTTCGGGTGCGTTCTGTCATCGATGCTGGATTTCCGGGGGAAGGGCCGGATGTTCGGGCTTTGGCGAGGCGCCGGATGTCCGAGGCTGGCGCCGGATGTCCGGCCGCTGATGCTGTTGGCCGTCTGTTGGTGCAGCTCCTTGGCGGCTGCACAGGCGCCGGATGTCCGTCCTCTAGCCCGGATGTCCGGCCGCTGTAGGTTGAGCAGCTACCTCTTCTTCCGTCGTCGCTTCCAGGCTTCCCTCGCAGATGGTGTAGTTGTTCCTTGGCGCTTGCACTCCTCCTCAACATCCGTGAAGCTCCAACAATACCTATGCATGCGCACGGGAGAAGTGTCAAGTAGTATACCATCCTCGAAGGGGTCAAGTGAGCACGTGTAAAGGAGATGATTCACCTTTGCGTATGTGAAGTAGATGTCGCATGTGTCACTCGCCGAACGGACTCTTGACATGGTGATATCCATAGGATGCTCCGCATCATCTCCCCTCCCTTGGAAAGATCTGACCTCGGATCGAAAACCAAATCACCATGGGAAAGAGATGGCTTCGCCGTGTAGAAGTGGACGTTCACCAAGTACTTGTCATCTTGAAGCTCGAAATGGGCACTCTCCAATGTCGCACCGTCTTGTGATTCCTTCAAAAGGAGTAAGGACAACAAACACTTGGAAAAACAAATGTGGTTAGCATTAGTGCAAAACCAAGCATTCAAGAGGTGAGTCACCAAACAAGTGTCGTCATCATGCAAAGCATATGGTGTGACAAAGGATTGTGACATGGCATGTAAGTATATCAATCGAGCACAAGCAAATATATCATGGGGACAAGCATGTAAATGGGAGGTAGAGATGCAAATATGTGTGTCAAGAGAATAAGCATCTACCTCAAGTTCATAGCAAGCATTCACAAATTGCTCAATGAGAGGTCTATGGTAGGCATATGAATCATTCACAACACCAAATAAAATGAAGTGTCTAAACACATGGGTCAAGTGCAAGACAATCCAAGCATAATGTGCATAGGGTGTAGTGAACATAGTGTGGCACTCAACACAATAGAAAGAGCAATTGTTCATCATGTGTGAGGCAATCAAGTCAATCATGTGACAAGCAATGGGACATGGCATATGTGAAGTGATGACATTGTTGCAACCAAACATATGAGAGGAGCAAACAATACAAGAATTGGATGCAACACACAAGGCATATATATCATGATGCATGGAATGGTTAAAATGACAAGTCGAAGCAAGATCTCTAACAAGTTGATGAGGACATCAATACCATTGTTACACCCACAGCCCCTACTACTACATATACCGGACCAATTACTAGAGCTCGCGCACGCCAATTAAATTATCAGGTACTTTCATTTCTTGGTAATGATTCTAATGTTCATGAGAATATGATGCTGCCTAAATTGGATACATTTGTTTTTCTTACAAATGAAGGGCCTGTCATGGATAAGAGGGATGAACATTGGAGCAAGAACAAGCATGGAGTTGGTGGCATGCGCAAGGGGAACAAGAACGAAGTTACAAGTGATGATTTCAGGACTTTGAAGCCACCATAATGAGTGCATGTAGCCTTGGACGAAATATACAAGATGCCACTTCATAAACTTCGTCCAGAGGCTATTCTAGGTGCTGCGTCACCTTATTATTGGGCCAGGCCCATGTAATTTCGAAATACATAAGTATAGGTTGTTTTAGAGGCCTTATGTGTGGGGAACCAAGAGATAGGGTTGGTTTCGAACCCTTTCCCCAAGGGCCACGAAATTACCCCCTCTTCCTCCATATATACAACCCTTAGGGCACAGTTTAGACTTTGGGTTTTGTTTAGATTAAAAGTTTGCCATAGCTGCAACTTCGCGTACTTCGTTTGTGTTCAACGACCAGACAAAGGCGTCACAGAACCCCACCTTCATTAATAAAGCTTTCTTCTTATATTCGCAATATCCAGATTGCAATCTTAGTTTCTTGCTTGTTCTTCGTTTGCTCACAGGAAACAAACCCTCGTGGTTAGGTTGATCGTGCTCCGGCATGGTCAATAACCTCTCGGAGTTGGTTTAGCGATTTCTAAGGTGCGATGTCCTCGCACGTTCGTAGTCGGATCGTGAAAGTCTACTCCTCCGAAACGATAATCACCTCTCATCGAAAGACGGGATACCTTCGCCTCTATCAAGTGGTATCAGATTTCCAGGTTGCTCGATGAGATTTTACAGTTTTTCCTAGTTTAGATCGAGTCTATTCTTCATACCTACAGTCCACGAAAAAGTCACAAAAAAATTAGGGTTAGTTCATCATATCCGAACCAGTCTGAGCCTCTGCATAGTCTTTCCAGTATTTTGCTTTGTTGAATTTGCGGTTGCATCGTCGTGTTAAGTTGCTGGTCTTAGCGTATAGTCCTTTAGAGTTTTGAGTTCTGTTCACAAGTTGTCACGTCGCCGCTGCACCACCATCATCACCGCTGGCATATACCACCATCGTCATCACCGCTGCCATATACCACCATCGTCATCGCCGCTGCCATATCCCACCATCGTCATCACCGCTGCCATATACCACATATCCACCGCCATCATGCTAATCCGAGTCCACCTCCATCACAGATTCGCCACCAGTCCGTGTTCCACCGCCCTGCATATATCCGCCACCAGTCTGAGATTCCACCAGATTCATCGCCGCCATCAGTCTGTCAGTGTACAAAAAGAGGGGTACACTTTTTGTACCCCTATAACTGTGCACGGGCAGTCTGAGCCACGGGCGGCGCCACACCGAGCACGACAAGGGAGGTAAGCCATGGTAAGGCCGAAGCTGAAGGGAAGCAGAACGACGCCAAGACCACAAAGAGCAAAGGGGACAGAGCAGACCCCCCCGGCAAGATCCTTGCCAGGGGGCAGCTTTAGTTAACCCGGCAAGACCCTTGCCGTGGCAACTCGCCCCACACTTACGGAGCGAAGTCACCCTCGAGTCCACTGCCCCCATGGGGCAAGGATTCGCGAGACATCCCCGTGGTGGCATGCAGATCTTTGTGAAGACATTCAAGATCAGATACCCACTTCAGAAGATGATGATCCTTGGCGGGATCCCAGCCAAGGAGGACCACAAGGCCCCCGGCAAGAGCCTTGCCGGGGATGACAGCAAGCGCCGCGGCAAGACCCTTGCCGGGGCCGCGGCAAGACCCTTGCCAAGGACGCCCGTGGGGCCACCATCAGACCCGCGCCAGTCGCACCCCCACCGCCGTTCGCATGCAGCTGCCGACCCAACCAATTGGGTAGGCACCTGCGTGGCGGCATACATATCTTCGTGGAGACCCACCACTGCGCCACCTTAGCTGCCTGCCTGTCTACATGGCACCACAAGCATCGCTGGCCAGGGCGTGTGTCGATGCAAGAGGGAGCGGCGACGGACTAGATGGGGCTCTCCCCCGCCCCCGATAAAGCAAGGACACCTAGCAAGGCGCATTAAATGCGCCTTGTCATGTAATGCGAGGGATAGCCTCGCATTACTGCACCCTTTCCACCTCCTGTGTGCCACTTTGGCAACCCCTTTCCTATAAAAGGAGGCCCAAGGCGACCAGGAGGAGGATTCGGCTTTTTGGAGCTCTCGACGCCCCATAGCTAGCTCAGGAACTCAGATATACAATCCACCAAAGCAGGAGTAGGGTTTTACGCATCCTTGCGGCCCGAACCTGGGTAAAGGAACCGTGTGCTATCTGTTAGATCCGCTCTTTTCACAACCCCACGCCCCGCAACCGTAGTAGGGATTCTTGTGATCCCGTAGGTGTCGTTTCATCACCGATATCTTTGGCGCGCTAGGTAGGGGGCGCAGTTGTGAGAATCTACTTTAGCAGTTGGTTCGGCGCTCCTCCATCTTCGTGACCCTCGGAGAGAAAGAAGGCCAGAAGGTCGACGCTCGAGCGACCGCGAACAGAAGCTAAGTTGCACCGAACCCTTGTTTTGTGCTACCTTTCTTATTTGAGGTTATTCCCCCCGGAGATGTTCTCTTTGTATGAAAAAAACCTACACGCCAGGGGGCTCTACCACGGTCGGCAACGCCCTTGCCCTGTTTCGAGTCCGCTCAACAGCTCAAGCGGCTGCGTCGAAAGTGGCGGAGTAGCCTTCCGCGACCAACGACGCCCTCGATTCTGACTCGAGTCAAGCTCGACAGTTCGAGCGGCCGCGTTTGGAATGGAAAGGTGGCTTGTCCGGCAGCATGCATACCTGGCAGGCCATGGGGATCCGTCCCCGAGACGCCGCTTGGGGCTTTCGCGCTGGCAAGCCTTCCCGATCGGCGTAGGGCACACATACAAAGAGGAATTGAACGGGGAAATAACATGCATGAAATTTAAGAGTACTTCAGAGTTATATTACATCACATCATTGCTGCGGTTCTAACTAAAGATAAAATTTGCCTTGGTCGGGAACCCGTAGCGGCGAAGAAGAACGGGACGCCTAGTCCCGGCGCTGGCCTTCCACCCTCTTGATTTCGTCGATGCAGTCGGTGATGGGCTTGATGCGCTCCTTGAGCACCGTGAGGTCAACATCATCCGGCAAGCTCGTCATCGCGGCCGCGAAGTCAAGGTCGGGATTCCAGTGCGCCACCTTGGAGAGGACCTTGGTCACGACCCTCCGGCAAAGTCGCCGGGCCTCCTCGGCCAGCGTGGCAGTCCTGTTGGAGTGGAGATAGGCCAGGGCCCCGAGGACACCCTCGAAGAACTGGGTTAGCTTGGCGTTGACGGTCCCCCTGCGCTCAAGAGCATACCTCACGTTTGGCAACCCCATGGTGGCCCATTGCGAGGTAACCCTGCCGGCGACGACCTCCAGATGGCTGATCCACCTTTTCTCACCCGCCACATATTCTTGGTGGGAGGCGGCCTCGTTTGCCCGCAGCTGTTTCTCCTCCTCCAGGCTCTTGGTCAAGGTCTCCTCCCGAGCCGTGCTCTCCGGCAACAGCTTCTTGAGATCCTCCAGCTTTAGCTTGAGGTCTCTGATGGAGTTCCGCGCCTCAGAGAGCTCTCCAGTCCTGCTGACGACCACTCCTTGCGCCTCCACCAAGGCGCGGTTGAGCGTGTTCTTCTCGCCGGACAGTTTGAGGGCCTGCTCCTTCAGCTCGTCCCGCTCTGCCTCCAGCTCCTTCACCTTGCCGGCGTGGGCCAGGGCTTGGGCATCGAGCGCCTCTCTGTGCCTCTGCTATAGCTCATGAGTCCGCCGTGCGACAAGGGCCTTGAGCTCCTCGTCCTTGCCACGGCGCGTTGCGGCAAGCTTCGCCTCACGCGCGGAGAGGTCGTCCTCCTGGGAGTCCAAGGTGGCTTGATGCTGGTTCCGGACGGCTTCGGCCGCGGCAACCAAGTTCGCCGCCTTCTCCTGGGCCTTCTTGATGTCGGCCATCTTCAGGGAGAGCTCCACATCGCGCTGGGCCAATTTCTCCTGAAAGGCCCTCTGGTCCTCGCGAGTCTAGTGGAACCAGGCTTGTGCCTCGGCAACGCGCGCCTTGAAGTCCACCTCCGCGTTGTCCACCGTTGCCATCCTGGACTTGACCTTGTCCAGACGGGCACGATGGAGCACTTGGAGCTTCCGGAAATTGTCCCCCATGGCGCGGAAGAGCTGCTCTTCTGGAGAACCATCGCCGCCAACATCCGGCGCGTCGACAACTTCGAACCCGGTGGCGGCAAGCACCTCGCCGTCGAAAATTTCCCCTTCGGCGGGCGCTCGGCTTGACGCCCCTGGGAGGTGGATGAAAAGATCATCGCCCACCTTCAGATACCTGCCGGGGCCCGAGGCTGAGGAGGAGGGAGGCTGATCATCCATCACCTCTTCCTCGGCGGGGGCCTTGATGGCCTCCCCGGCAGGACCACCGCTGGCATCCTCGGCGGGAGCCTCGCCGGTAGCCTCGGCGGCCCCCGCGGCGGCATCCTCGGCCGCGCCCTTGGCGGCCTCATCAGCGGCGGCCTCATCGACATTCTTGGCGGCCTCCTCGGCGGCAATTTTGTCGGCCTCAGCCTCGGCCTCTTCGGCAATATCCCTGACAACGGTGTCCACGTCCTCCGCGTCTGTTGAAGCAGGGCCTGGGCAGCAGCTGGAGCAATGAAGCCAAGAAAAGTATAAGGGAAAAGAACAGAGACGAAGGACAGGCGACTAGTGCCGGGCCGTGAAGCAGAAGTCCCCTCTCCGCCAGCATTTGGCGCCGAGGCAGAGTCACCAGCGCCTAAGTTCCCCTCTTCCTCCATGGGTGTGGACTCCGTGCCTGACGCCCTCGCTGGGGACGCCCCCCGCGGTGGCGTAGTCGATGGGGGTGGTGTGTTAGGAGTAGCCCTCTGTGGCTCCTCCTGCTGCCGCTCCCCTCCTGCAAACCCGACAAGGTCAGCGTCGTGGCATCGAGCGCCTACCGCATGTCAAGTGAGAAGAGGGTGACGAACTTACGCTGGGGGCTGTGCCGGGGGCTGCTGTCCGGGCTGCTCAGCACCACCAGTGGTGTCTTTGAAGTCCCAGCCGGGGACTGGCCGCTCGCCGAGGTCCTCGCCCTCTTCGCCCTCCGGGCCAACGTCTCTGCGTCCCTACAAAAGCAAAAATGGATCAAGACAAGCGGTCAATTCAGGGAAATAGGAATGACAGTAAGGAACAGAGTACTTACTCGTCATCCGTTTCCTCCTCTTCCGCCAGTTTCCTTTTCCTCTCCGGGCTGAGAGGCCCGAGATCAAAAGGGAGCTCCGCGTCATTGTCCGAGTCGACGCCGGCCGGAGGAGGCGAAGAAGGCGGCGGGGTCTGTGTGCGCCCAAATGAGGAGGGGGCTGTCGCCTTCTTCTTCTCAACGGCCTTCGTAAGCCCCTTCGCTACCGAGGCCCTCGTGTGCCGCCCGGCCCCTTCCAGGGTCAATTGAGGCCGCGTGGCCCTGCCAGGTCAGACCGGCTCACCGGAGCTAGCCCGCCACAGGACTCGCCCTCTTCCCCTGGCTGGCGTCGAGCCCGCCGCCACGCCCTCCTCCTCCGACGACTCGTCGGCCGCGTCCTCGACGAGCGGAGCTCCGTGTCGGCGCCGCTGGCCTCCCCAGTGGCCGCCGCCCACAGGGTGAACTGCTCCTCCTCCGCGGCCGCGGCGACCTCGTCTTCCACACCCCCGGCGTTGCCGGCCTCCAGAGCAAGCTGTGCCTCCCTCGCCCTGGTGGCGATGTAGTCCAGTTCTGCCTGGGTGGTGTCCATGACAAGCCACCGCTCAGCGTCAGCATTGACGTACACCTCGATCAAGGTGTCGAAGAATTGCTGCACATCTGCGGCCGACGGCTCCCTCCAGCTCGGAACGGGGCCGTGCGCATTGCAGTCCGGCATCATGGCGATGATCTCAGACCGGCGCGAGTTATTGCACAACGGGACCACCCTCGCTGGCAACTTGAAGAGCGGCCCCTTGATGGCCTTGCCGGCCTTTATGGCAGCCCTTGCGGCCTTGCCGGTCATCTCAACATCGCCGTCGTGATCCACTTCCAGCTGGAAGAGCCGCTGGCAGAAGTGGGCATGCCCCATCACCGTGAAGTTGTGGTCGAGGCCGGGCCGGAGCCGCATGATGTCAGCCGGATTCTTGAAGAGCCAAGCTGGCCTCCCCTTATTGTGCAGCGGGGCGATCCGGCGGCGAATAAAATCCGCCCCGATCATCTCGAGGGTGAGCGCAGCCCGTGTCAGCCGGAGAATCCTGGTGGTGGCGACAGTAAGCCTCCTATTGGCGGCGTCGACATCACCCCAATCATTGCCGCGAACCGGCGGCACTCGGCGGACCTTGCAAAATTCCGGGGGGTCTTCATCTTCAATCCAACACCACCGGTCATGGCATTCGTCCCACCTCTCCCTCACGGCACCATCCGGGTACGCCTCCTTTGATCTTGGGATCCAGGTGACGCAACCAGCGACGGCACCTCCTGTTTGGATTCGAGGATAGAAGTAATGGCGGAAGAGTGCCGTGTTGGGATGCACTCCGGCAAAGCCCTCGCAATGATGCGCAAAGCAAGACATGCATGCCACCGCGTTCAGAGTAAAATCCAAGAGGCAAAAACCGAAGGTGTGCATGATGTTGCAGAAGAGATCGGAGAAAGGAGGGCATAGCCCACAAGAAAAGTAGTCAACAAAGAAGGGGTACCGATTTGGGGCAGGATCGGCGCAAGCGGCAGGAATGACGCGCGTCGCCGGGTGTCCCGAGTTCTCTCCTCCCGTCTTCACTCCCCACAGAGGCTTGAAGGCAGCCCGGAGCTCATGAACGTCGACCATCGAGGGGAAGAAGAAGGCGGACTTCTTCTTGTCCCCCAACAGCGCGCTCTCCGGCGGCTCCACAGTCCCAGAGCCCGTAGCCGCCCCCTTGCCCTTGGCGGATTTAGGTGCCATGGCGGCTAAGGAATCTAGAGGATTGAGGAAGGGTGGGGGGGGTGGCGAAGCAGCGACGGCGGGCGGCGGCTAGAGCTTGCAAGGGAAGGAAGAAAGGGAATGGCGACTCGGAGATTGGAAAAGGCACGAAGGAAGAGGAGAAAGTGAGCAGCGCGCTCGCGGTTATTCCTTCTTATGAGGGAAAACGCGGGCCGCCTCCTTTCACATTAATTGTGATGTGACGCATGCCCGCGGGGAGCAACCCCACGCATGCCGCCCACGTCACACACGCCTCCCCACGCCGCGCCACGTGCGGGAAGCATGGGAGGCGCAGCGCGCGAAGGAACTTACCGTGGTAAAAACCGCCCCGCCTGCCCGCGCACCGTTTTTGGGCCTAGCCCAACAACGCGACTGCGCTTATGTGTGGCCCAGGCCTGGGGGCTCCTGTCGGCGTACAAAAAGAGGGGTACACTTTTTGTACCCCTATATCTGTGCACGGGCAGTCCGAGCCATGGGCGCCGCCACACCGAGCACGACAAGGGAGGTAAGCCAAGGTAAGGCCGAAGCTGAAGGGAAGCAGAACGACGCCAAGACCACAAGGGAGGTAAGCCAGGGGGCAGCTTTAGTTAACCCGGCAAGACCCTTGCCGTGGCAGCTCGCCCCACACTTACGGAGCGAAGTCACCCTCGAGTCCACTGCCCCCATGGGGCTAGGATTCGGGAGACATCCCCGTGGTGGCATGCAGATCTTTGTGAATACATTCAAGATCACTGCCCCCATGGGGCTAGGATTCGGGAGACATCCCCGTGATGGCATGCAGATCTTTGTGAAGACATTCAAGATCAGATACCCACTTCAGAAGATGATGATCCTTGGCGGGATCCCAGCCAAGGAGGACCACAAGGCCCCCGGCAAGAGCCTTGCCGGGGATGACAGCAAGCGCCGCGGCAAGACCCTTGCCAAGGACGCCTGTGGGGCCACCATCAGACCCACACCAGTCGCACCCCCACCGCCGTTCGCATACAGCTGCCGACCCAACCAGTTGGGCAGTGTAACGCCCTCGATGCGGCTATATCTCCCACGTGTCGAAGCACGACTTAGAGGCATAACCGCATTGAAAGCAATGTCGCAAGTGAGGAAATCTTCACACAACCCATGTAATACATAAAGGAAAGAGGTACATAGTTGGCTTACAATCGCCACTTCACACAATTACATGAATAAAACAATACATCATACAGTTACAATCAGGGCCCGACTACGGAGCTAAAATAAAAGAAGAAACCCCAAAAACGACAAAGGTCCTGATCGACCCCAACTGGGCTCCACTACTGATCGACTAGAACGAAACAACACAATGAACAAGATCTTCATCGAGCTCCTCCTTGAGCTCGGATGTGTCACCTGCACGGTCTCATCGGCACCTGCAAACTAGTTTTGGAAGTATCTGTGAGTCACGGGGACTCAGCAATCTCACACCCGCGAGATCAAGACTATTTAAGCTTATAGGTAGGGTAAAAGGTATGAGGTGGAGCTGCAACAAGCGACTAGCATATATGGTGGCTAACATACGCAAAAGAGAGCGAGAAGAGAAGGCAAAAGCATGGTCGTGCAACTATGATCAAGAAGTGATCCTGAAACTACTTACGTCAAGCATAACTCCAACAACCGTGTTCACTTCCCGGACCCCGCCGAGAAGAGACCATCACGGTTACACACGCGGTTGGTGTATTTGAATTAAGATCAACTTCGGGTTTTCTACAACCGGACATTAACAAATTCCCATCTGCCCATAACCGTGGGCATGGCTTTCGAAAGTTCAAACCCTGCAGGGGTGTCCCAACTTAGCCCATGATAAGCTCTCGCGATCAACGAAGGATATTCCTTCTCCCCGAGAAGACCCGATCAGTCTCGGAATCCCGGCTACAAGACATTTCGACAGCAATAAAACAAGTCCAGCAAAGCCGCCCGATGCGCCGACATCCTGATAGGAGCTGCACATATCTCGTTCTCAGGGCAACACTGGATAAGTCAAGCTACGAGTAAAACCAGGCCTCGAGTTTCCACGAGGTGGCCCCGCAGGTTGCTCAGTTCGGACCAACACTTAGACAAGCATTGGCCCGGGGGGGCTAAATAAAGATGACCCTCGGGTTGATCAGACCCAAGGGAAAGGGGTAGGTGGTAGGCAAATGGTAAAACCAAGGTTGGGCCTTGCTGGAAAAGTCTTATTCAAAGCGAACTGTCAAGGGGGTCCCATAAATCACCCGACCGCGTTAGGGACGCAAAATCCGGGAACATAACACCGATATGACGGAAACTAGGGCGGCAAGAGTGGAACAAAACACCAGGCATAAGGCCGAGCCTTCCACCCTTTACCAAGTATATAGATGCATTGATTAAATAAGATATATTGTGATATCCCAACAAGTAAACATGTTCCAAACAAGGAACAACATCTCCATGTTCCAACAAGGAACAAAGTTCATCTTCACCTGCAACTAACAACACTATAAGAGGGGCTGAGCAAAGCGGTAACATAGCCAAACAACGGTTTGCTAGGACAAGGTGGGTTAGAGGCTTGGTTTGACAATATGGGAGGCATGATAAGCAAGTGGTAGGTATCGCAGCATAGGCATAGCAAAAGAGCGAGCAAACTAGCAAGCAAAGATAGAAGTGATTTCGAGGGTATGGTCATCTTGCCTGAGATCCCGCAAGGAAGAAGAACGAGTCCATGAAGAAGACAAACGGACGTAGTCGAACGGGTCCTCACAAACGCGATGATAACGGAATCAACCCAAAGAAGCAACACCGGAAAGAAGCACACAACATAGTAAACAACCAGCACATGAATATGGCATGATGCACAACCAAGTATGATGCATGTCCGGTTTAAAGATGCATGGCATGGCAAAGTGCAACAAACAACACTACAAATTAAGTGGAGCTCAATATGCAACGAGTTGCATATTGACGAAACACCACAACAATTATTTAGTTCTCTCTTGTTTATGTACCCAACAATATTAAATGTTGATTAACATGGCAAGGGGTGAAGCACAACAAAACTACCTATCTAGACAAGTTTAAATGAGGCCGGAACAACAAACAACAATTCCGGAAACTCCTCATATGCATATATTGAATTTGGTACTGTTCTGCCTAAAACATATTTTATTGTTGTTAAACATGCAAAGTAAGGCCACCATGTTAAACTAGGCAAAATTCTACCCCATTTACATATATAATTTATTAAAATCCGAGTTACGGTTAAATAGTTATGAATTAAATCATTTTACCATGGCATAGGAGCAAATTTAAACAAACAGCATTTTAATCATGTTAAACATAGATGAAAGTTGGATATTATTAAACTACACAATTTTCTGAGCATTTTTCATATATAAATCATTTTAAACCGATGCACGGTTAGTGAGTTATTATTTGCATGATGCTTAGGGGTTTTTCTGCAAAACAGCACTCTCTGGAAAATTGGAGAAATACTCAGAACAGAAAAAAAACGTAGCTGGCCGAAACTGCTGGGCGCTGGGGCGCTCACCATGGGCTTGGCCCAACTGCAGAGGAGGCAGCAGGCCGGAGAGGAGGTGGGCTGGGCCTTGGGGCGCGGCGCGCTGGATGCGGCCCACGCGGCTGGCGAAGGGGCGCTGGGCCTGGGAGGCCAAGGCGGCGTTGGGCCTTGGCGCGCTGCGCTGGGCCGAAGGCGTGGCCCGCGAAGACAGGTCAACGGCGCCGGCTCCTCCCGATCCGATCGGGGAGGCAGGGCAAGGCGGGATCCATGGCGACGGCGAGAACTCCAGCGCGGTGGCGTCACGTGGAGTCACCAGATCCGAAGAGGGGGTGGCTGGGACGAGCAGCTCCGGTCGCCTGGGCACCGGATCCGGCCTGGGCGGAGGTCGGTGAAGCTTCCCAGGGCGGCGACAGTGGATCCTGGAACAGAGGGAGAGAGACGTGAGAGAGAGGGAGATCAAGGAGGAGAAGGAGAAGAGAGAGAGGAAGGAGCAGGGCGCGGGGAGCCGGGCCTGGTCGGCGGCGAAGGAAGGCGGCGGCGCAGCGTGCTCCGGCGAGGCGCGGTCACCGGAGACGGGCGGCAAGGACGCCGGCGGGGCCTGGTGCGGGAGCTCCCTCCCTTGGAGCTCGGGGACGGGGGAGCGGGAGGAGATGCGGTCGGGCGGCGGCTGCGGGCCTCGGGCCCAGATCGGGGCCCGGGCGGGCCTGGCACGGGCCTAGCGGCGCGGGGAGGCAGGGGGACAGGTGGCGTGGGGGGATAGGCTGCGGGAGGCGGTTTGCGGCGGCGCTGGCAATCGAGGCGGCGACACTTGGCGGCGGGGAAGTGCGTCGGCGCTGAAAACGAGGATGGAGGCGACGGCTGATGATTAGGGGGGCGGAAATTTAGGAGGAGGGGTAGGTGTTTATATAGGTAGAGGGGGCTAGGAAGCTCCAAATGGAGTGCGGTTTTCGGCCACGCGATCGTGATCGAACGACCGAGAGGATGGAGAGGACTTAGGTGGGTTTTGGGCCACTTTGAAGGGGGGTGTTGGGCTGTACCAAAAGAGGCCTTTGCGGTTACCCGGTTAACCGTTGGAGTATCAAACGGACTCTGATTGACCCGAAACTTGACAGTCGGTCTATCGGTGCTATACCAAGGCCACATGTCAAGCCTCGGTCCATTCCGAGAAGGTTTAATACCCGCACACGGAAAAAGGTAAAAGGGGACGCCGGGGAACATAGGAGCGCCGGATTGCAAAACGGACAACGGGGAAAATGCTCGGATGCATGAGACGAACACGTATGCGAATGCGATGCACATGATGACATGATATGAAATGCAGATGATGAAATGGCAAAGAGCGACATGCAAGCACATGACATGACAACGACGGCGAATAACTGACGGACACCTGGCGCATCAGATCCGGGGCGTTACAACACTCCACCACTACGAGAGGATCTCGTCCCGAGATCTAGAATGGCACCGCAGGGAAACGGAAGAGAAAGAGAAGAGGTAAAACTAAGTTGCTTCTTTGACAAAAGAGTGAAACCAAAGGACCTTGAGAGGTTGAGCAAAATGAAAGAAAGAATACCACAAAGATGAACGAGATTGCAACCAATCTGGTAGAAAAGAGGACCAAGGAGTATTACGAGAACTTGAAGGTTGAAAGACATGGAAAATAAGAGCTTCACGAACTAAAAGAATATGACCACCTCGGTAAGATGAGATAGCCAAGGAACAAGAATGACCGAATTTGGACGGCACTCAGGTAGAAAAGAGAAGAAAACTTGATGAGATGAAAAGAACTTGAGCAAAGGGCACAACACTCCGGTTAAATGGATAAGCATGAAAAAAACACGATCCTCACAATTCGAGATGATGAGTGAAGAGAACAACATCACAATGCCTCCGGAAGAAGAAATAGAAGTTAGATCATTGGAATAAAGGAATGGAGAAGAAAATGACAACTTCTACCACAAATGAGTTTGGAAAACACCCTTAAAAAGAAGGATAGAACGGAGTTGTTGGAAAACCAACAACGAAACGAATAGCTTGTAGTGGGCTTATGGAAACATCTCAAAATTATGAGGTGGGCTTCTGCCACCAACGGAAACAAATGCTTGCTTGAGATCAACAAAGAGATGAAAACTTCTCTCGCCGAGAGGATAGGAGAAAACTTGGATCATTGATAAGCACCACAAATAGCAACAATCCTTAGGAAAGGCTTTAGGTGAAATCTACCCCAAGATAACTCCAAGGAAGAAATTGATGGATTTAATATACCTCATTCTTGACAACATGTGAATCATGATACATGAACTCAAGTTATCAAGAATGACATAATACCACCTCGAATGATACGGTTGAAAGAATTGCACTTTAAAAATGCAAGAAGAAGAATACTTGAACTCCCCTGAAAAGAATCTCGATGAACACTTCGAGAAGGAATTAAATCCTTTGTGAATCATCATGTAGAGCCTCCATGAAGAACTCCGGTAATAAAAACATGATAGAAAGAAAGAGAAGTTGAAAACACAAGGTGAAGCCTTGCGATGATTTAGAAGGAGCTTCGCGACGAGATAATCGCGAGAGCTTGGAACTCCGAGGAAGATAAGGTGAAACAATTGAAATCAAGAATTTGAAGAACCTTCGGAATAAGGAATAGAATTTACTCGATGAAACAAGAATAAGAATTACAATATGCTCGTCTTTCACCAACTAAATTGATGACAAGCAATGGATTTGGCATACTACTTATTCTCGTAGAAAGGATTAAGATAGATATGGCGCAAACTTGAGAAGGTATTGATGGAACCACTGGTGGAATGGAAAGAATGAATGAATTGATATGATAACAAAGAAAGAGAACTCTTGAACGAACCACCGTAAGAATTGAAAATGGACGAAGAAAAGATAAGGAAACACCGGGAAGAATTAGCAAATGAACGAAGATGCTTGCTAGGATTTAGATACATGAGAACGAAGAGATCAATGAACTGATTAGAGAATATTGAATGATGCACCGGTAAGATTTGGAGACCGAGAGCTGAAAGCTGAGAATGAATAATTCTGAGATGAAAGGCTCCGGAGAATCAAACTGAAAAGACTCCTGAATTGCTCCTGATGGGTGAAAAGAATTCTCACAATCGAAAACAATTATGAGATGATGGCAACAAGCTAGAACCATGAATCTTTAAAAGAACGGGCCAAGATTTAAGGAAAACTCTTCTTCGGTCTTCAAATGTTGAGAGTGATGACGAGAAACACCACCATGAATTGTTGAGGCAATCCGGAATGAAAATTGGAAAGGTTGAACCAATGATGAAAAGAGTTTGAAAGATCGTGGAGAAAGACATATGACTGATGAAAATCCATTCTTACGTCAAACTTTGAAAAGAATTTGTGAATAGCTTCGGGAAAATAGAAGAGTCAGGTAAGATCCTGGGAAAAGACCTGTGGGTTAGGGCCCACTCAAAAGAAACACCGTTGAAAAGATTACTTGGAAGGGATATTGCACCGGTTGAATTAAATGGCTTGAACGAGATAGCATCCTCAAAAGAACTTGAGTGAATTGAGAATGGAAACTTGAATCTTCTGAAATATCTTCAGCACTCCGGAACAAATGAATAGCGAGAAGTGAATTATTAAGAGGTGCATCGGTACGAGAAAAACATTTGAAACGAGGAAAAGATATGATCGATAAAGCTTGAATTGAATCCACCGGACAAGAAAAAAATGACGAATGACGGACTTGAAACTCCTGACCATTTTCATGATAATCACCGGATAAGAACAATGAAGGAAAGAATGGAGAGGCTTCACAAGAATAAAATGGATACTTGATCAAGAAATCTGCGTCCTTGAAGAAATAAGGGTGGGAGGGCGGGAAAAACAAAGACAACTTGGAACGGATGAAGCAAACACCGTTGAGAAAACTTAGAATTGATCTCACAAATGTTGAAATGATCGGATCCACTTGAAGAGGGACACACCGGTTGAAAAGGATTTACATGGCACTCTCAGTTATCATGAAGGATTGGTATCCACATAGAAATATGAGAACACCGCTTAGAATAAGGTATGGATTCAACACTTGACATTGAATCAACTCGAATACCACAAAACAAAACAAAAAAACCAAGGATTAGCTTGCAGAATAAGCCGGAAACAAACCTATGATAGATCCCATATCGTATCATGTGTCTGTTGGAAAGATATCCTAAGAGATACTTGAATTCCCACTTACAAACTCCCAAAACTTTCTGGTTATGCAATCAGGTGTTGGGGATACAGGGGACACAAAATATATATCACCCAAAACTAACAATACCTAGATCCAGCTCTATCCATCCTTCAACACATAACCAATAAATCCTCGGAAATCATCTACCTCAACCTTCGAAAAGCATCTGTTATACGAGTCATGGCAATACTCCCGCACTCGCCTCAGTACTGGGCTATCAGGGTTATCTCACCAACAACTGTACAAAAGAGATTTTCGATGTCGGCGTACTAAACTCAGGTATTCCAGAACTGCAACGATAAAATTATGACAACAACACCTCGGAGCTCAACTCCCCGGGACACCTCCACTAAACCCCTGCTGATGGGAGGCAACCAAGACAATGTTGTCATCATAAAACCATCGGAACGATTCTAAGATACCCGCGTGATCCTACAAAAAAATTAGTGAAATTTGAGAAGAGAAGAGTCAAAACTCTACGCCAGGATCCCTTACCAGAGCGATGAGGAGACTGGGAAGTAAAAAGAATTCCTAAACTCTCCGATATATAATTCCTAAATGACTCAAAACATTTTTCTAGACACAACTCGGCCGCTAAAAACGATCAATCAGTGGGGGCTCCTAAGGTCGGGGAAGGCTCTGATACCAACTTGTAACGCCCTCGATGCGGCTATATCTCCCACGTGTCGAAGCACGACTTAGAGGCATAACCGCATTGAAAGCAATGTCGCAAGTGAGGAAATCTTCACACAACCCATGTAATACATAAGGGAAAGAGGTACATAGTTGGCTTACAATCGCCACTTCACACAATTACATGAATAAAACAATACATCATACAGTTACAATCAGGGCCCGACTACGGAGCTAAAATAAAAGAAGAAACCCCAGAAACGACAAAGGTCCTGATCGACCCCAACTGGGCTCCACTACTGATCGACTAGAACGAAACAACACAATGAACAAGATCTTCATCGAGCTCCTCCTTGAGCTCGGATGCGTCACCTGCACGGTCTCATCGGCACCTGCAAACTGGTTTTGGAAGTATCTGTGAGTCACGGGGACTCAGCAATCTCACACCCGCGAGATCAAGACTATTTAAGCTTATAGGTAGGGTAAAAGGTATGAGGTGGAGCTGCAGCAAGCGACTAGCATATATGGTGGCTAACATACGCAAAAGAGAGCGAGAAGAGAAGGCAAAAGCACGGTCGTGCAACTATGATCAAGAAGTGATCCTGAAACTACTTACGTCAAGCATAACTCCAACAACCGTGTTCACTTCCCGGACCCCGCCGAGAAGAGACCATCACGGTTACACACGCGGTTGGTGTATTTTAATTAAGATCAACTTCAGGTTTTCTACAACCGGACATTAACAAATTCCCATCTGCCCATAACCGCGGGCATGGCTTTTGAAAGTTCAAACCCTGCAGGGGTGTCCCAACTTAGCCCATGATAAGCTGTCGCGATCAATGAAGGATATTCCTTCTCCCCGGGAAGACCCGATCAGTCTCGGAATCCCGGCTACAAGACATTTCAACAGCAATAAAACAAGTCCAGCAAAGCCGCCCGATGCGCCGACATCCTGATAGGAGCTGCACATATCTCGTTCTCAGGGCAACACCGGATAAGTCAAGCTACGAGTAAAACCAGGCCTCGAGTTTCCATGAGGTGGCCCCGCAGGTTGCTTGGTTCGGACCAACACTTAGACAAGCATTGGCCCGGGGGGGCTAAATAAAGATGACCCTCGGGTTGATCAGACCCAAGGGAAAGGGGTAGGTGGTAGGCAAATGGTAAAACCAAGGTTGGGCCTTGCCGGAAAAGTCTTATTCAAAGCGAACTGTCAAGGGGGTCCCATAAATCACCCGACCGCGTTAGGGACGCAAAATCCGGGAACATAACACCGATATGACGGAAACTAGGGCGGCAAGAGTGGAACAAAACACCAGGCATAAGGCCGAGCCTTCCACCCTTTACCAAGTATATAGATGCATTGATTAAATAAGATATATTGTGATATCCCAACAAGTAAACATGTTCCAAACAAGGAACAACATCTCCATGTTCCAACAAGGAACAAAGTTCATCTTCACCTGCAACTAACAACGCTATAAGAGGGGCTGAGCAAAGCGGTAACATAGCCAAACAACGGTTTGCTAGGACAAGGTGGGTTAGAGGCTTGGTTTGACAATATGGGAGGCATGATAAGCAAGTGGTAGGTATCGCAGCATAGGCATAGCAAAAGAGCGAGCAAACTAGCAAGCAAAGATAGAAGTGATTTCGAGGGTATGGTCATCTTGCCTGAGATCCCGCAAGGAAGAAGAACGAGTCCATGAAGAAGACAAACGGACGTAGTCGAACGGGTCCTCACAAACGCGATGATAACGGAATCAACCCAAAGAAGCAACACCGGAAAGAAGCACACAACATAGTAAACAACCAGCACATGAATATGGCATGATGCACAACCAAGTATGATGCATGTCCGGTTTAAAGATGCATGGCATGGCAAAGTGCAACAAACAACACTACAAATTAAGTGGAGCTCAATATGCAACGAGTTGCATATTGACGAAACACCACAACAATTATTTAGTTCTCTCTTGTTTATGTACCCAACAATATTAAATGTTGATTAACATGGCAAGGGGTGAAGCACAACAAAACTACCTATCTAGACAAGTTTAAATGAGGCCGGAACAACAAACAACAATTCCGGAAACTCCTCATATGCATATATTGAATTTGGTACTGTTCTGCCTAAAACCATATTTTATTGTTGTTAAACATGCAAAGTAAGGCCACCATGTTAAACTAGGCAAAATTATACCCCATTTACATATATAATTTATTAAAATCCGAGTTACGGTTAAATAGTTATGAATTAAATCATTTTACCATGGCATAGGAGCAAATTTAAACAAACAGCATTTTAATCATGTTAAACATAGATGAAAGTTGGATATTATTAAACTACACAATTTTCTGAGCATTTTTCATATATAAATCATTTTAAACCGATGCACGGTTAGTGAGTTATTATTTGCATGATGCTTAGGGGTTTTTCTGCAAAACATCACTCTCTGGAAAATTGGAGAAATACTCAGAACAGAAAAAACCGTAGCAGGCCGAAACGGTTGGGCGCTGGGGCGCTCACCATGGGCTTGGCCCAACTGCAGAGGAGGCAGCAGGCCGGAGAGGAGGTGGGCTGGGCCTTGGGGCGCGGCGCGCTGGATGCGGCCCACGCGGCTGGCGAAGGGGCGCTGGGCCTGGGAGGCCAAGGCGGCGTTGGGCCTTGGCGCGCTGCGCTGGGCCGAAGGCGGGGCCCGCGAAGACAGGTCAACGGCGCCGGCTACTCCCGATCCGATTGGGGAGGCAGGGCGAGGCGGGATCCATGGCGACGACGAGAACTCCGGCGCGGTGGCGTCACGTGGAGTCACCAGATCCGAAGAGGGGGTGGCTGGGACGAGCAGCTCCGGTCGCCTGGGCACCGGATCCGGCCTGGGCGGAGGTCGGTGAAGCTTCCCAGGGCGGCGGCAGTGGATCCTGGAACAGAGGGAGAGAGACGTGAGAGAGAGGGAGATCAAGGAGGAGAAGGAGAAGAGAGAGAGGAAGGAGCAGGGCGCGGGGAGCCGGGCCTGGTCGGCGGCGAAGGAAGGCGGCGGCGCAGCGTGCTCCGGCGAGGCGCGGTCACCGGAGACGGGCGGCAAGGACGGCGGCGGGGCCTGGTGCGGGAGCTCCCTCCCTTGGAGCTCGGGGACGGGGGAGCGGGAGGAGATGCGGTCGGGCGGCGGCTGCGGGCCTCGGGCCCAGATCGGGGCCCGGGCGGGCCTGGCACGGGCCTAGCGGCGCGGGGAGGCAGGGGGACAGGTGGCGTGGGGGGATAGGCTGCGGGAGGCGGTTTGCGGCGGCGCTGGCAATCGAGGCGGCGACACTTGGCGGCGGGGAAGTGCGTCGGCGCTGAAAACGAGGATGGAGGCGACGGCTGATGATTAGGGGGGCGGAAATTTAGGAGGAGGGGTAGGTGTTTATATAGGTAGAGGGGGCTAGGAAGCTCCAAATGGAGTGCGGTTTTCGGCCACGCGATCGTGATCGAACGACCGAGAGGATGGAGAGGACTTAGGTGGGTTTTGGGCCACTTTGAAGGGGGGTGTTGGGCTGTACCAAAAGAGGCCTTTGCAGTTACCCGGTTAACCGTTGGAGTATCAAACGGACTCTGATTGACCCGAAACTTGACAGTCGGTCTATCGGTGCTATACCAAGGCCACATGTCAAGCCTCGGTCCATTCCGAGAAGGTTTAATACCCGCACACGGAAAAAGGTAAAAGGGGACGCCGGGGAACATAGGAGCGCCGGATTGCAAAACGGACAACGGGGAAAATGCTCGGATGCATGAGACGAACACGTATGCGAATGCGATGCACATGATGACATGATATGAAATGCAGATGATGAAATGGCAAAGAGCGACACGCAAGCACATGACATGGCAACGACGGCGAATAACTGACGGACACCTGGCGCATCAGATCCGAGGCGTTACAGGCAGGCACCTGCATGGCGGCGTACAGATATTCGTGGAGACCCACCACTGCGCCACCTCGGCTACCTGCCTGCCTACATGGCACCACAAGCACCGCTGGCCAGGGCGAGTGTCGACGCAAGAGGGAGCGGCGACGGACGAGGGGCTCTCCGCCGCCCCCGATAAAGCAAGGACACCTAAGCAAGGCACATTAAATGCGCCTTGTCATGTAATGCGAGGGATAGCCTCGCATTACTTTACCCTTTCCACCTCCTGTGTGCCACTGTGGCAACCCCTTTCCTATAAAAGGAGGCCCAAGGCGACCAGGAGGAGGATTCGGCTTTTTGGAGCTCTCGACGCCCCATAGCTAGCTCAGGAACTCAGATATACAATCCACCAAAGCAGGAGTAGGGTTTTACGCATCCTTGCGGCCTGAACCTAGGTAAAGGAACCGTGTGCTATCTGTTAGATCTGCTCTTTTCACAACCCCGCGCCCCGCAACCGTAGTAGGGATTCTTGTGATCCCATAGGTGTCGTTTCATCACCGACACAGTCCTAGTCCGAGTCCAGTAATTTTTGCTTTGTTCTCGATTTCCAGATCACACGATACTCCGAGTCGTGACAGCGGAGGACTCCCCAACTTCCGAGCCATCCGCAGAAGAAAAATAGTTCCAGTTTCAAAAAAAATTCTGGAAAAATTCTCGCAATATCCAGATTGCAATCTTAGTTTCTTGCTTGTTCTTCGTTTTCCTGCAGGAAATAGACCTTCGTGGTCAGGCTGATCGTGCTTCGGCGTGGTCAATAACCTCTCGGAGTTGGTTTAGCGATTGCTAAGGCACGACGTCCTCGCACATTCGTAGTCGGATCGTCAAAGTCGACTTCCTCCAAAACGATAGCCACCATCTCATCGAAAGACGGTACACCTTTGCCTCTATCATGAGGTAGTTGTTGTTGTTGCAGAGGTGCGGCAGGTGCAGCCGGTGGTGGAAGACGCGCAAGCAGTTCATTAAATCTGTTATCGAGCTTTGTTTCAAACGTCTTCCCAAGTCGAATGATCTTCTCAATGGCCTCTTCAAAATTGTTCAGCACATCTTGCACCTGTTCAGTCATCATTTGCTGAAACTTATCATGATGCTCCTTGTTCGTTAAGTTCTCCCAGTCAATCTCGTCGGCTTGTGATCCTGGCATGGTTAGCAGCAATAGAAACACACAAGAATATGATCCTACAGACTACTAACACGTGGTGGTGGGTGTCACAAAACTGTCAAGCAAATCTCAAATTCTTACCAGTTCTTACCCAGCAGTAGGCGGTGATTGGCAACCGATGTAGTCAAAACTCTCAAAGCTTGGATAGAGTGATTACCAGGAAGGGTCAAACGCACGATGTAGATGTATGTGGAGCTGGGAAGGCTTATAATATGGTAGCAAAAAGGGTCAGTGTCGGGGGAAATCTGCCTCCTCGAACACCTATGGGGACCGAGCCCCTTTCTTGGTTCGGCGGGGGGCGGAGGTCGCGCGAAGAGCGGATCGAGGCGATGCACACAAGGGGTTTACCCAGCTTCGGGCCGCACGGATGCGTAAAATCCTACTGCTGCTTTGTGGTTTGGTATTGTGTTCTTGCTCGGGAGCGTGTGGTGCTACAGTACACGCGAGCCGATGGCGAGACCGAGCGTGAATGGCCTCCTCCCTCCTCCCGTTGCGCATGGGGCCTCCTTTTATATGTGCAAGGGGTTACTCACAGGTGGCAACGTAGGCGGGGGTAAAACTGGAAAACGCTGTGTTGGGTACAGCTATTTGCATAGTGCTATCATACCTAACTCTGATGGCAGGGGACAAGGGCATTAAATGCCCGTCTGGGTCGCCCAAACAGTGCAGAAAAGGGACTGTCAGGAGCACCACCATTTGCCACGATGGCTACTCTGTCAGCGTTGCTTCGCCACCGCATGCCCCTGGCTGCGCAGCCTCTCGCCACGTATGCCTGGAATGGCCCCAGAGCGACGCGTGGGTGGATGAGCTGGAGCGCAGGCGTGGGGTGGTGACTTGCCGCGGCAAGCGCCTTGCCGTGGTTGGTGCCTTGTCGCGCCCGGGAGCTTGTCGCTCACCGGTCCCTGCCGGGACGCGTGGCGCGTCGCAGCAGGTCTCTTGTCGTGCCTTGGTCGGCCTTCCCAGCAAGCTCCTCTTGCCTGGGCCTTGTGCTTCGAGCGGCCGTCTTAGCAAGCTCCTCTTGCCGGGGCCTTGCTCTCTTCGGGTGGCCTTCCCGGCAAGCTCCTCCTGCCGGGGCCTTGGCTCAAATACTTTGTTCTTGGATGGCCCAAAAAAGGGGCCACGGAGAGTTTTGGCGATCGCCTGGCAAGCCTTGCCGCGGGGTGCTACGACTGCCCGTGCACAAGTTCGGGGTACTAAGGTACCCCTACTTTAGTACACCGACAGGAGCCCCCGGGCCTGGGCCATACACGGTGCCGAGCGCTCTTGGGCCAGGCCCAAAACAGTGCACGGGCACGCACGGCCTGGGTCACGCTGCATCTTCTTCTGCATCCACCACGTCCTCCCCGAACGGCACGCGTCGAATGCGGCATCGTGGGGAGAGGCGTGCGTGATGTGGGCGGCGTGCGCGGGGCTGAGCCCCGCAGGCATGCGTCATGTCGCAATGAAGGGGGACGGTTCGCGCTATCTCCATAAGTGGAGGGAGGCGTGGAGGCGCAGCTCGTTTGCTGGACGGGGCCGAGGCACGGTTTCCGAGGCGTCCGCTCCCCACGATCACGGGGTGAGGGGAGGTCGCCTCATCCGTCGCCTCGGTCTTGCACGCCAGCCACGCGGCTCCCATGCACCTGGGGTCGCGGACGGTGGAGGCAGGAAACCGGGCCGAGGCAGCAGGCCGGTCCCAGTCGCCTGCCCTTCCTCCGTCTTGATTGGCCGAGCGGGGCGGTCGAGCCCCCACCCTGCTCCTTTATCAAGAGCAAGAGGGGGGGGGGGTGGGCGACGAAAACCCACACTCCTCCATCTTTGCTTCTCTTCAGCTTCTGATCCCCTCTCTCCATTCGCCATGGAGAAAGGGAATCCTGGTCCTTCATCGGTGGCGGCGAGGGTCGCCGCTAGGCAACGCGCCCCTCCTCCCCTCGCACCCGCGGTGGCAGAGCCAACCGTAAGGGGAAGGGGGAGGGGGCGAGGTCGTGGACGAGGTCGTGGGCGAGGCCGAGGCGCTTAGGGACGAGGCGGACGGGGCGACGCGCCAGCCTCACCTCCGCCAGCGGCCCCTCTTCTCACGGCAGTCCACATCGGGGACGACCCCTGCGAGTTCTTCGTCAGGCTGCGCCGGGCGCCTCGTCGTCGCTTCCGTCTCCCGGCTCCCTTCGCGAGCGTGATGGAGATGGAACAACCCGAGACGCTAAGACTGCGCATGAGGGACTGCGGGATCAGCGGCACGTGGGTCCACGTCGAGTCCCCAACCCCCGGCGTGATGTATCTTGGTCGAGGGTGGAAGACGTTCGCCCGTATCCACAGCTTGATGGAGGGGTTCACCCTCCATTTTAAGTTGATGGAGGGCGATCTCCTCTCCGTCAAGGTCTTCGGGTGCTTCGGGACCCGGGCCCAGTGCTGCGTGGATAGCTCCTCTGACAGCGAAAGCTCCTCCTCGTGCAAGAGTGACGAGGAGGGGAGCGACGGCGACGACGAGGGCAGCAGTCGTCGGGATGACGGGTCCGACTAGGCGTCGGCCGCGGCTCCGTGTGGCACCGGCGACCCCATCATCCGTGTCGCTGGCTCCTTGAGCTTCCCGGGGTCGTCTTCTTGGCGGCTGGCGTGGCGAGGCTGCGGAAGAGGAAGAGGGCTGGCGGCAAGGCCGTCAAGTCGGAGTACGAGGGCGAGGTGCCCTCGACAGCGTGCTGACGTCCTGCCGCCCCGTCGAGCCCTGCTTCCGGAGCCGCCACCACCACCTAGCCTTCAGACGGTCCCCGAGGCGTTCTGTTGGTGTCTTCTGCCACCCGTAGCTTGTCTAGGCGCCCCTTTTGCCCTTTTCGCCTCCTTGTCCTACCTCCCGAGGAGAGAGACAAGAAAGGGATTACGGGCACCTTATCTCTTTTTAACTTGTAAGCCTTCGGGTCTTAGATGCATTTAAAGCTTGTAATCCCATCTCTCATGTTTTTCACTCCCTCTGAACTGTACCTGAGCGGAATGTTTTTAATGAAAAGGGGACGTTTGCCGGGCCATTTGTCTCGCGGGTAAAACCCACGCCAAGGAGCGAGTCCTTTATATCGTTAAGATAGACACTTCTTTGCCCGACAATAGGCCCTGCCGTCTCCCCGCGCCACTCGACCTTCCTCACGCCTTTGGCGGAGGCAGGGATGAGGCGGGTTCGGGCTCCTCATTCTGTTCCTTTGCCGCCGCGGCTACTACCGAAACTGGCCCCAGGAACGCGCTCCGGGGCCCAGGGTTAAGGGAGCACGACAGCTTTTTAGGAAGGAACAAGGTTTTCGCATTCCTCAGTCCATAAGAGAATGCATGACAAGGGATGAAAGACTTATCTGGGATTGCAGCCCCCGGCAACTTTGGCTTGTCGCGGGTGAATCTTTGTGCTTGCAGCCCCCGGCAACACTAGTTTGCCGGGGACCAGATGCTGGTCTGCCCTTCTTCTCTTCTTCGTCCTTAAGCGGTCTGGCCAGGATATGCAAAACCCTGCGAACCAAAGGAAACGAAAGAACAGGAAAAAGGACGCAGACTCGACCTCTAATCTAGGGGTTAGCAGCTTTAGGCACTATCAACCCTAACCAAGGACGAGACTCGACTCAGCATGCATGCTAAAACTTAGGGCGCCAGCGCTTCATTTACTGCTGCTCAGGGTTTGTGCCTGCCTTTGTACAAAGGATTACATGCAACAGCGACAAGACTTGTACAAAAGGTTGGTTGCCGGGCGGGGCCCGACAACCGCGCCTTACGGGTAAAACTTACGAAGATGCTCAATATTCCAGGAGTTGCTCACCGGAGTGCCATCTTCGGTCTCGAGGCGGACAGCGTCGGGCCTCGTGACTCGTCTCACCCGGTAAGGGCCTTCCCACTTCGGCGTCAACTTGTTATGATTCTTGGCGGACGGAGCGCGCCGAAGAACAAGGTCGCCCTCCTCGAAGCTTCTGGCTTTAACTTTGCGGCTATGGTAGCGACGCAAAGCTTGCTGGTAGCAAGAGGCTCGTACAGCAGCCTGAAGACGATCTTCCTCAAGGAGCAGT
The DNA here is from genome assembly GCA_032464435.1 of Aegilops umbellulata. Lineage (NCBI taxonomy): Eukaryota > Viridiplantae > Streptophyta > Magnoliopsida > Poales > Poaceae > Aegilops > Aegilops umbellulata. The sequence goes on from CP136058.1 coordinate 180,641,770, forward strand.
GCGTCATCTTCACGCAGCTGCTCTTGCTCAAGCTCATCATAAGCGAGCACTCGAGGTGAACCGTATACGAGTTCCGTGGGGGTAACTGCTTCTGCTCCATAGACTAGAGCAAATGGTGTCTGGCCAGTGGCTCGATTTGGCGTCGTTCTGATCGACCAAAGAGCCACCGGCAGCTCCTCGATCCAGTTTCTTCCGCACTTGTGCAGCTTGTCGAAAGTTCTGGTCTTGATCCCGCGCAGTACTTCGGCATTGGCCCTCTCCGCTTGACCGTCGCCCCTGGGATCAGCAACAGAAGCGAAGCAGACCTTGGCGCCGAGATCTTGGACGTATTGCATGAAGGCGCGGCTCGTGAATTGTGTACCGTTGTCGGTGATGATCCTGTTGGGGATCCTGAAGCGGCAAACAATCGACCTGAAGAACTTGACTGCTGACTGTGCTGTCACCTTCCTCACTGGTTCCACTTCCGGCCACTTTGTGAACTTGTCGATTGCAACGTACAAGTACTCAAAGCCCCCGACAGCTCGGGGGAAGGGGCCGAGGATGTCGAGCCCCCAGACCGAAAATGGCCAGGATAAAGGGATCGTCTGGAGAGCTTGAGCTGGCTGGTGTATCTGCTTGGAATGGAACTGGCACGCTTCACACTTGGTTACTTGTGCAGTTGCATCCTGGAGGGCTGTCGGCCAGAAGAAACCTTGCCGGAACGCTTTGCCGGCAAGTGCTCTTGCGCCAATGTGGTGACCACATATGCCTCCATGTATCTCTGCCAACAGCTTCTGTCCGTCTTCCCGGGAAATACACTTCAATTTCACACCGTTGCGCCCTCTTCTGTACAGTGTGTTGTCGACGAACTGGTACATACTCGAGCACCGGGCTACTCTTTCCGCTTCTTCTTGCTCTTCGGGAAGTTCTTCGTTCAGGAGGAAATGGACAGTCTGCTGCACCCATGCTGGAGCCTGTGGCTCGACAACAAGGACTGAAGGCACATCTGCTGCTGCGGGAATGTCCGCTTCTACGGCGAGGATCTGGGGCTCAGCCGGAGCTTGACGTTCCCCGGCAAGCTTGCCGGGGCAAAACTTGTCGGGAGCGCCTGCTTCTACGGAACAAACCCTGGGGTTTTCCGGAGCAGACGGCTTCTCAGCGCTCTTGGCGTCGATCTTGGGGACCTTCTTGGCGGCGGCTCCGGGGAGCTCTGCCGGAAGATAGTCGCCGGAGACCAACTTCCTCTTCTTGCTCTGTCTGGTTGATGGCGTTACGGATGGCTGAGTCAGCTTGAGCACAAAGGTTCCTGGTTCCACAGGCAACCTAAGTGCTGCGCACTTTGACAGGCCATCAGCAATGTCGTTCTCAGCTCTTGGAACGTATTCCATTTGCAGGCCGTCAAAGCGCTCTTCTAGCTTCCTCACTTCATCAACGTACGCTTCCATCAACGAACTCTGGTAATCTTTGTTCACTTGGCGGACGACAAGCTGCGAGTCACCCCTGACAATGAGCTTCTTGATCCCAAGTTCTGCCGCGATCCTGAGACCCGCGAGCAAACCTTCATACTCTGCAGTATTGTTGGTTGCTTGCTCCTTAGGGAAGTGCATCTGGACTATGTACTTGAGATGCTCTCCGGTGGGCGTGATAAGCAACGCGCCAGCACCGGCGCCTTGCAGCGAGAAAGCACCATCAAAGTACATCAGTCACTCTTTGCTTGCTTCTTTGGCGGGGATGCTCGTCTCTGGGATTTCTTCATCTGGCGTCGGTGTCCACTCCGCTATGAACTCCGCCAAGGCTCTGCTTTGGATAGTCGAGGTGCTCTCGAACTTGAGACCGAAGCTCGACAGTTCTAGTGCCCACTCGACAATCCTGCCTGTTGCTTCTGGATTCTGCAGCATCCTCTTCAGCGGAAAGCGGGTGACAACTGTAATCTCATGTGCTTGGAAGTAATGGCGCAGCTTTCTTGAGGCCATGAGAAGGCCGAAAAGCAATTTCTGCACACCAGAGTACCTTGACCTAGCCCCCTGCAGAAGGGAGCTGACAAAGTAAACTGGGCGCTGCACCATTTTCTTCTTCTGCACCTCCAGTTGCTCCTGCGCAGATTCATCCTTGTCGGGGCCAGAGCTGGTCGGGGAAGCCTCTTGGTTGTCGCTGGATGCGCTTGCCGCTGTTGCTAGCTCATCATCTGCCTCCCTCTCCGCTACTAACGCAGCACTAACCACTTGATTGGTTGCCGCCAGGTACAGCAGCAACTTCTCTTGTGGTTTAGGCGCGACAAGTATTGGAGCGGAGGACATGTATTTCTTCAAGTCCTGCAGCGCAGCCTCCGCTTCCGGAGTCCATTTCACTGGACCCGCCTTTTTCAAAACTTTGAAAAATGGCAGGGCACGTTCTGCATACATGGAAATAAACCTGCTGAGAGCCGCGACGCAGCCGGCAAGCCTTCGTACATCCTTGACGCGTGTTGGTGCTTCGATCTGCTCGATGGCCTTGATTTTGTCTGGATTGGCTTCGATTCCTCGCCGAGACACGAAGAACCCGAGGAGCTTGCCGGAAGGGACTCCAAACACGCACTTCTCGGGGTTGAGCTTGAGGCTGATCCTGCGCAAGTTCGTGAAGGTCTCTTCTAAATCTTGAATCAGGGTTGCCCTGTCCCTGCTTTTGACCACTATGTCATCCATGTAGGCTTCCACATTTCTGTGGATTTGCGGCTCAAAAGCGGTATGGACAACCCTCGCAAACGTCGAACCAGCATTCTTCAAACCGAAAGGCATCCATACGAAATAGTACGTGCCACATGGAGTGATGAATGCGGTCTTCTCCTCATCTTCTCCAGCCATGAAGATCTGATGGTATCCTGAGTAGGCGTCAAGAAATGAAAGCAGGTCACATCCGGCCGTGGAGTCAACAATCTGGTCAATGCGCGGCAAGGGAAAGGGATCCTTGGGACAAGCCTTGTTAACATCAGTAAAGTCGATGCAAAACCTCCATTTCCCATTTGCTTTGCGCACGACAACAGGATTGGCCAACCACGTCGGATGGAGCACACCTCTGACGAGGCCTGCCGCTTCCAACTTCTTGATCTCTTTTGCGATGAACTCTTGGCGCTCCACCGCTTGCTTCCTGACTCTCTGCTTGACGGGCCGCGCGTGAGGACAGACGGCGAGGTGGTGCTCAATCACTTTCCTAGGAACGTCGGGGATGTCAGATGGTTGCCAGGCAAACACATCGACATTCGCCCGCAGGAAAGCAACGAGCGCGCTTTCCTATTTGGAGCCGAGAGTGGCACTGATGGTGAAGGTACCACCAGTGCCGTCCTCCTTGGCGGACACCTTCTTGGTCGTTGGCGGAGCTTCCATTGTCTTCTTACTCTTGCCGGTGGAGCTCGATGGCGCGTCCTCGACGGTAGCGCAGCACTCCGAAGAGGTGCGCTTGCCGGAGTGGGCACCAGAGCACTTGTCGGGCTTGGTCTTCTTCTTCCCTCCGGGAGCTTCGGCGGCAAGCGGCTTGTGATCCGCTGCGGATGCTGCTTCCCAGTAGATCTTGTCGGCGCAGATAAGGGCATCCTTCTTGTCGCCGGGGACAGAGATGACGCTTATCGGGCCTGGCATCTTGAGCATGTTTTATGCGTAGTGAGAGGCCGCCATGAACTTGGCGAGCGCTGGACGACCGAGAATTCCATTGTAGGGCAATGGAAAATCGGCAACGTCAAAGGTGATCCTCTCTGTCCTGAAGTTCAGCTCGCTGCCAAATGTCACTGGCAACATTATCTTCCCCTTCGGCTTGCTCCTTCCCGGGTTGATTCCTTGGAACGTGCCGGTCTCTTCGAGCTCGCTGTCGGGGACTTGGAGTTTCTGGAGTACAGCGGAGGAGATCAGGTTCAAGCCGGCCCCGCCGTCGACTAGCATCTTAGTGACCTTGAGGTTGCGGACTGTTGGTGAGACCAACATCGGCAAGCACCTGATCGCAGTTGTGCGGTCAGGGTGGTCCTCAATATCAAAGATGATAGGCGTGCTGGACCATTTCAGAGGCTTGCGCGACTCGACGGGTGGTTCCGCTGCATTGACTTCTCGTGCCCACTGCTTGAGCTGGCGGTCAGAAGTATGCAGGGAAGCACCGCCATCTACGCACAAGACCTCTATGGCTTTCTGAAACTCCTGCTCACTGGTCTCGACATCATCCATGTCTTCGTCTTCATCGTCGTCTTCGTTCTTGTCGCGACCGCGGGGAGGCATGTCCGCTTGCCGCTGCTTGTCCTTGTCGCGGCGTCCTCCTTGGCTGGGACGCTTCGTACCTGATCCTCCGCCACCTCCCCGGGCTCTCTCCTTGTCGCGCCGCTCGTACTCGGCCTTTTGCAGCTCGACGAGCCGCTTGACCTGCTTGCAGCTCTGGAGGTCATGGCCCTTGGTGCGGTGGATCTTGCAGTACTGTTTGTTGGTGCCGTCCCGCTTGTCGGCGACCACCACAGCCTGGCAGTTGGCGCATCCGGCAACCTCCTTGCCGGAGCTACCATCCTGGGCCTTCTTGGCGGCGCCTTCATCGCCGGACTGCTCAACAACCAGTACCTCTTGGCTCTTCTTCTTCCTGTTGCTCCGCCGCCGGTTCTTCCTTGCCGGGGCGGTATCCTCACTGTCAGATTCTCCTGCTCTAGTGTTCTCTCCGGGGAGTTTCCTCCCTTCCTCAGCACGTGCACACTTGTCGGCCAGGGCATATAGCTCGCTGACGTCTTTGATCTTGCACATCGCCATCTCCTCCCGCATCCTGCGGTTACGCACGTTCTGATGGAACGCGCTGATAACCGCGGCAGGGTGGACGTCTGGGATGTTGTAGTGTACGCGGCTGAATCTCTGGATGAACTTGCGCAAGGATTCCCCTTCCTTCTGGACGAGCAGATGAAGGTCGCTCGCTTGGCCATGGGGTTTGTGGCCGCCTGTAAAGGCGCCAACAAACTGATGGCACAAGTATGTCCAGGAGGTTATGGAGTTATCCGGCAAGTGCATGAGCCAGGATCTGACGTTGGATTTGAGTACCAGCGGGAAGTAGTTGGCAAGGATCTTGTCGTCCCGCCCCCCAGCAGCCTGCACCGCAATGGTGTAGATGCTGAGGAACTCTGACGGATGCGACTTGCCGTCGTACTTCTCTGGTACGTCTGGCTTGAAATTCTTCGTGCTGGGCCACTGGACTTGCCGCAGCTCACGGGTGAACGTAGGGCAGCCTACCGCGTACGGCAGGTCGCCTGGTCCCCCGGGTGCATGCATGTCGACAGAGGGCCCAGCGCGCTGGTCTGATTGACGCCGCGCTTCTCTCCGACGCTCGATGCGAGTACAAGCGTCCTCTTGCTCTCGCTCATGAAGAACTTGGCGTTGATCTCGACGAGTTCGCGGATTTGACGACGTGGTGGAGTCGTTTTCGTGATGGTTCCGGCGAGTCGGCGATCTTGGCCTTTGGGGCGGGGAGTACACGGTGGTCGCGCCCCCACCGGTCTTGGCGCCATCGGTTCTCGCCTGGCCGACCTGCCGCGGCTGCGACGCACTGTGCTGCCGCGGGGTGTCGCCGTTAGCGAAACCGATGAGGCTCTGTATCGTGGCCCTCCAATCGTCGAGCTTGTCCGCTGTTGGAGGGTAGTCTAGGAGCAGTTGAGCTCGCGCCAGAGCTTCTGCTGGAGTGGCGGGCAGCGGTGGCGAACGGCACGTGGAGCGGGATGTGCTCGAACTTCTAACTACGTTAGAAGGAGCAACACCCGGAGCAGGCAGTCGCGCCACGCTCGCGCCAGCGCGTTGGTGTGAGTGCTGGCCTTGAGCGCCCTGGGATCCGCCGGCTCGATCTGGGTCCAGCGAGCGTATGGTACCGTGAGTGCCAAGACGCTGCTGGTCCCGTGCCTCCTGAGAGGGGCGCGGTGCATGTTCGGACGCCGTGGCACCATGAGCTGGCTCGGTGGCGCCCGTTCCGCCGCCGGTGCCGTCCCCACCACCCGTTTGCTCCAGGGGCAGTGGGTTCGACGCGGACGGACCAGCCACCTCCGGAACCTTCTTCTTCGGTGGCATGTCGACGAAGACGATGGAGATCTAGCCTGTGCAGACGCCGGATCAGGTTCGTACAACTTCGACGCCCCCTACCTGGCGCGCCAAAGGTGTCGGGGGAAATCTGCCTCCTCGAACACCTATGGGGACCGAGCCCCTTTCTTGGTTCGGCGGGGGGCGGAGGTCGCGCGAAGAGCGGATCGAGGCGATGCACACAAGGGGTTTACCCAGCTTCGGGCCGCACGGATGCGTAAAACCCTACTGCTGCTTTGTGGTTTGGTATTGTGTTCTTGCTCGGGAGCGTGTGGTGCTACAGTACACGCGAGCCGATGGCGAGACCGAGCGTGAATGGCCTCCTCCCTCCTCCCATTGCGCATGGGGCCTCCTTTTATATGTGCAAGGGGTTACCCACAGGTGGCAACGTAGGCGGGGGTAAAACTGGAAAACGCTGTGTTGGGTACAGCTGTTTGCACAGTGCTATCATACCTAACTCTGACGGCAGGGGACAAGGGCATTAAATGCCCGTCTGGGTCGCCCAAACAATGCAGAAAAGGGACTGTCAGGAGCACCACCGTTTGCCACGATGGCTACTCTGTCAGCGTTGCTTTGCCACCACATGCCCCTGGCTGCGCAGCCTCTCGCCACGTACGCCTGGAATGGCCCCAGAGCGACGCGTGGGTGGATGAGCTGGAGCGCAGGCGCAGGGTGGTGACTTGCCGCGGCAAGCGCCTTGCCGTGGTTGGTGCCTTGTCGCGCCCGGGAGCTTGTCGCTCACCGGTCCTTGCCGGGACGCGTGGCGCGTCGCAGCAGGTCTCTTGTCGTGCCTTGGTCGGCCTTCCCAGCAAGCTCCTCTTGCCGGGGCCTTGTGCTTCGAGCGGCCATCTCGGCAAGCTCCTCTTGCCGGGGCCTTGCTCTCTTCGGGTGGCCTTCCTGGCAAGCTCCTCCTGCCGGGGCCTTGGCTCAAATACTTTGTTCTTGGATGGCCCAAAAAAGGGGCCACGGAGAGTTTTGGCGATTGCCTGGCAAGCCTTGCCGCGGGGTGCTACGACTGCCCGTGCACAAGTTCGGGGTACTAAGGTACCCCTACTTTAGTACACCGACAGTCAGCAATAATCAATTCAGAGATGCAAAGTTGAATAAACGCTCAACGACGGTACTGTGCTGGTCCTAGGCTAGACCGTACTAGAGACGCGAGCCTAGAACACTAACAAAATCACGGCGCTGCATGTAAACAAGGGAGGAGCACACTCTTAATTTTTTTTCTTTTTTCCCTTTTTCCCTCTTTTTTTTTTTACTTTTTTTCCTCTTTTTTTCCTCCGCAACAATTTTTTTTCGAAAAAGTCTACAAATGTCCTAAAAACTGCCTAGCCAGAATTTTCCAGACTTATTTTTTTTGAAACTGGAACTATTTTTCTTCTACGGATGGCTCGGAAGTTGGGGAGTCCTCCGCTATCACGACTCAGAGTATCGCGTGATCTGGAAATCGAGAACAAAGCAACAACTACTGGACTCGGACTAGGACTGTTGCGGAGATGAATCTGGTGGAAACTCGGACTAGTGGCGGATATATGCAGGGCGGTGGAACACGGACTGGTGACGAATCTATGATGGAGGTGGACTCGGATTAGCGTGATGGCGGTGGATATGTGGTATATGGCAGCAGCGATGACGATGGTGGTATATGGCAGCGGTGATGACGATGGTGGTATATGCCAGTGGTGATGACGATGGTGGTACGGCGGCGGCGTGACAACTTGTGAACAGAACTCGAAACTCTAAAGGACTAGACGCTAAGACCAGCAACTTGACACGACGATGCAACCGCAAATTCACAAAGCAAAATACTGAAAAGACTAAGCAAAGGCTCGGACTGGTTCGAATATGATGAACTAACCCTAATTTTTTTGTGCCTTTTTCGTGGACTGTAGGTATGAAGAACGGACTCGATCTAAACTATGAAAAACTACTGAAAAGACTATGCAAAGGCTCAGACTGGTTCGGATATGATGAACTAACCCTAATTTTTTTGTGCCTTTTTCGTGGACTGTAGGTATGAAGAACGGACTCGATCTAAACTATGAAAAACTGTAAAATCTCACCGAGCAACCTGGAAATCTGATACCACTTGATAGAGGCAAAGGTGTCCCGTCTTTCGATGAGATGGTGGCTATCGTTTTGGAGGAAGTCGACTTTGACGATCCGACTACGAACGTGCGAGGACGTTGTGCCTTACTAATCGCTAAACCAACTCCGAGAGGTTATTGACCACGCCAGAGCACGATCAACCTGACCACGAAGGTCTATTTCCTGCAGGCAAACAAAGAACAAGCAAGAAACTAAGATTGCAATCTGGATATTGCGAATATAAGAGGAAAGCTTTATTGATCAAGGTGGGGTTCTGTGACGCCTTTGTCTGGTCGCTGAACACAAACGAAGTACGCGAAGTTGCAACTATGGCGAACTTTTAATCTAAACAAAACCCAAAGTCTAAACGGTACCCTAAGGGCGGTATATATGGAGGAAGAGGGGGGAATTTCGTGGCCCTTGGGGAAGGGGTCCGAAACCAACCCTATCTCTTGTTTCCCCACACATACGGACTATAAAAACAACCTATACTTATGTATTTCGAAATTACATGGGCCTGGCCCAATAATAAGGTGACGCAACACATAGAATAGCCTCTGGACGAAGTTTATGAAGTGGCATCTTGTATATTTCGTCCAAGGCTTCATGCACTCATTATGGTGGCTTCAATGTCCTGAAATCATCACTTGTAACTCCGTTCTTGTTCCCTTTGCGCATGCCATCAACTCCATGCTTGTTCTTGCTCCAATGTTCATCCCTCTTATCCATGCCAGGCCCTTCATTTCTAAGCAAAACAAATGTATCCAATTTAGGCAGCATCATATTCTCATGAACATTAGAATCATTACCAAGAAACGAAAGTACCTGATAATTTAATTGGCGTGCGCGAGCTCTAGTAATTGGTCCAGTATATGTACTAGTAGGGGCTGTGGGTGTAACAATGGTATTGATGTACTCATCACCTCCACGTCGCGAAACAGCCCTCCGCCGAGCGAGCCGTGTCCTTCTTCAGCCTGGCCAAACTGTTAGTGCTGCTGTTGATACTTCCGTGGCTCCTGCTGCTGATGCGGAGGATGATTATGCAGAAGATTTCGAGGATGAGGTTGATAAAAATCAAAACTACGTGCAACCACCAGCACCACAACCACCAGGTCGTCCACATGCAAATAATGGCAATGTTAGGGCTCCCGCTCAGGTACGAGATCATGACCATCTCCCTAAACTGAAATTGAATATTCCACCATTTGAGGGTAGATATCTTCCTTATATATATCTTAGTTGGGAGTTAGAAACTGAACAACGATTTACATGTTTACAATATCCTGAGGAGAGACATGTTCCTGCTGCTGTTTGTGCTTTCACTAGCTTTGCATGTGTTTGGTGGTCTGAACATTGTAGATTATATCCTGTTCCAGCTACTTGGGCTGCTTTGAAAAATGTTATGCGTACTCATTGGGTTCCACCATATTATCAACGTGAATTACTTCAAAAATTGCAGCGCTTAAGACAAGGAAAAAATTCTGTAGAAGAATATTATCAGGAATTACAAACTGGCTTGATTAGATGTGGTATTGTTGAGGAGAATGAAGCTATGCTTGCGCGTTTTATGGGTGGATTAAATAGAGAGATTCAGACCATTCTAGAGTATAAGGAGTATAATAATATCACTCGTTTATTCCATCTTGCTTGTAAAGCTGAACGTGAAGTGCAGGATCGACAGGCATTGGCGTGGACTAACTTTTCTGCAGGTCGACCTTCATCATGGACGCCACGTGCATCATCTACTTCCACACGTTCTGCTACACCGGCACCTCCGTCGGCTGCCACCTCCAACTGTGATACAGTAAAGCAGGCACAATCACCACTATCTGCCAAGAGCACACCTTCTGGGCCTGCAAAGAGCTCTTCTTCATCCATGGCATCAACAGGGCAAACACATGATATTATCTGTCGACGTTGCAAGGGTGGAGGTCATTATGCGAGAGAAAGCCCATCTAAGCGTGTGATGATTGTTACTGAGGATGGTGGGTATGAGTCCGCTAGTGACTATGATGAGGAGACTTTGGCTCTTATTACACAAGAAGAACACGGTGGAGATGATTCTGATCATGAGACGCAATACATGGCTGTTGAAGATGCTGACAGGTATGAATGTTTAGTTGCTCAACGTGTTTTGAGTGTGCAGGTTACACAAGTTGAGCAAAATCAGAGGCATAATTTGTTCCATACAAAGGGAGTTGTGAAGGAACATTTGATTCGCGTCATCATAGATGGAGGGAGCTGCAACAACTTGGCTAGCATGGATATGGTGGAGAAGCTATCTCTCACCACAAGACCACATCCACATCCTTACTACATCCAATGGTTCAACAACAGCGGCAAGTTTAAGGTAACACGTACTGTTCATGTGCATTTTAGTATCTCTACATATGTTGATTATGTTGATTGTGATGTGGTACCTATGCAAGCATGTTCCTTATTACTTGGTAGACCATGGCAATTTGATAAGGATAAAAATTCTGTACACCACGGTAGAAACAATCAATATACTCTTGTTCATAAGGATAAAAATATTACTTTGCTTCCTATGACTCCTGATTCCATTTTGAAAGATGATATTAATAGAGCTAATAAAGCAAAACAGGAGAAAAATAAGAGTGAAAATCAGATTGTGGCAAAAGAATTTGAGCAACAAATGAAGCCTAATAATAAACCATCTAGTGTTGCTTCTGAAATTAAATTGAAAAGTGCATGTTTACTTGCCACCAAATCTGATATTGATGAGCTAGATTTTAGCAAATCTGTTTGCTATGCTTTTGTGTGCAAAGAGGCATTATTTTCATTCGAGGACGTGCCTTCCTCTTTGCCCCTGCTGTCACTAACATTTTGCAGGAGTTCGCTGACGTCTTTCCACAAGACGTGCCACCGGGATTACCACCTATTCAAGGGATTGAGCATCAAATTGACTTAATTCCCGGTGCATCGCTACCCAACCGTGCACCATACCGTACAATCCAGAGGAGACGAAGGAGATTATGCGTCAAGTACAGGAGCTGCTCGACAAAGATTATATACGCGAATCTCTTAGTCCTTGTGCTATTCCTATTATACTAGTTCCTAAAAAGGATGGTACGTCGTGTATGTGTGTTGATTGTCGAGGCATTAATAATATTACTATTCGTTATCGTCATCCTATTCCTAGGCTAGATGATATTGTTGATGAATTGACTGGCTCTACAATATTCTCCAAAGTTGATTTGCGTAGTGGATACCATCAAATTCGTATGAAACTGGGAGATGAATGGAAAACAACATTTAAAACTAAGTTTGGTTTATATGAGTGGTTAGTCATGCCTTTTGGGTTAACTAATGCGCATAGTACTTTCATGAGACTAATGAACGAAGTTTTACGTGCTTTCATTGGATGATTTGTGGTGGTCTATTTTGCTGATATACTGACTTATAGCAGATCTTTGGAAGAACATTTGGAACATTTACATGCTGTTTTTATTGCTCTACGTGATGCACGTTTGTTTGGTAACCTTGGGAAGTGCACCTTTTGCACCGACCGAGTATCTTTTCTTGGCTATGTTGTTACTCCACAGGGAATTGAATTTGATAAAGCCTCGATTGAAGCTATTAAGAGTTGGCCGCAGCCCAAAACGGTCACACAAGTGACGAGTTTCCTCGGCCTCGCTGGTTTCTATAGGCGTTTTGTGAGAGATTTCAGCACCATTGCTGCACCTCTCAACGAGCTTACAAAGAAGGATGTGCCTTTTGTTTGGGGTACCGCACAGGAAGAAGCCTTCACGGGACTGAAAGATAAGTTGACACATGCTCCTTTACTCCAACTTCCTAATTTTAATAAGACTTTTGAGCTTGAATGTGATGCTAGTGGAATTGGATTAGGAGGTGTGTTATTACAAGATGGCAAACCTGTTGCATACTTTTCTAAAAAATTGAGTGGGCCTAGTCTGAACTATTCTACTTATGATAAATAATTATATGCTCTTGTTCGGACCTTAGAAACATGGCAACATTATTTATGGCCCAAAGAATTTGTTATACATTCTGATCATGAATCTTTGAAAAACATTAAAAGTCAAGCTAAACTGAACCGTAGACATGCTAAATGGGTTGAATTCACTGAGAATTTCCCTTATGTCATTAAACACAAGAAGGGTAAAGAAAATGTTATTGCTGATGCATTGTCTCGTCGTTATACTATGCTTCACAACTTGACTTTATAATATTTGGTTTGGAGACCATCAAAGATCAATATGTGCATGATGCTGAATTTAAAGATGTATTGCAGAATTGTAAAGAAGGTAGAACATGGAACAAGTTCATCGTTAATGATGGATTTGTGTTTCGTGCTAACAAGCTATGCATTCCAGCTAGCTCCGTTCGTCTTTTGTTGTTGCAGGAGGCGCATGGAGGAGGACTAATGGGACACTTTGGCGTGAAGAAGACGGAGGATATACTTGCTACACATTTCTTTTGGCCAAAGATGAGACGGGATGTTGAGCGTTTTGTTGCTCGCTGCACTACATGTCAAAAAGCTAAGTCACGACTCAATCCTCATGGTTTATATATGCCTTTGCATGTACCTAGTGTTCCTTGGGAGGATATATCTATGGACTTTGTTTTAGGTTTACCTCGAACAAAGAAGGGGAGGGATAGCATATTTATTGTCGTGGATAGGTTCTCGAAAATGGCACACTTTATACCATGTCATAAAAGCGATGATGTTGTTAATGTTGCTGATTTGTTCTTTCGTGAAATTATTCGCTTGCATGGTGTGCCAAATACTATTGTTTCAGATCGTGATACTAAATTTCTTAGCCACTTTTGGAGATGTTTATGGGCTAAGTTGGGGACAAAACTGCTTTTTAGTACTACTTGTCACCCCCAAACTGATGGACAAACTGAAGTAGTCAGTAGAACATTGTCTACTATGCTTAGGGCTGTTTTGAAGAATAATAAGAAAATGTGGGAAGAATGCTTGCCTCATATTGAATTTGCTTATAATCATTCATTGCATTCTACAACTAAGATGTGCCCTTTTGAAATTGTGTATGGTTTCCTACCTCGTGCACCTATTGATTTGTTGCCTCGTCCATCTTCGGAGAAGGTTAATTTTGATGCTAAACAACGTGCTGAATTGATATTAAAAATGCATGAGTTAACTAAGGACAACATTGAGCGTATGATTGCTAAATATAAACTTGTTGGAGATAAGGGTAGAAAACATGTTGTCTTTGCACCTGGAGATCTTGTTTGGTTACATTTGCGTAAGGATAGGTTTCCTAATTTGCGCAAATCAAAGCTAATGCCACGTGCTGATGGTCCTTTTAATGTGTTAGAGAAAATTAATGATAATGCATATAAACTTGAGCTGCCTGCAGATTTTGGGGTTAGTCCCACTTTTAACATTACAGATTTGAAGCCTTATTTGGGTGAGGAAGATGAGCTTTCGTCGAGGACGATTTCATTTCAAGAAGGGGAGGATGATGAGGACATCAATACCATTGTTACACCCACAACCCCTACTACTACATATACTGGACCAATTACTAGAGCTCGCGCACGCCAATTAAATTATTAGGTACTTTCGTTTCTTGGTAATGATTCTAATGTTCATGAGAATATGACGCTGCCTAAATTGGATACATTTGTTTTTCTTACAAATGAAGGGCCTGGCATGGATAAGAGGGATGAACATTGGAGTAAGAACAAGCATGGAGTTGATGGCATGCACAAGGGGAACAAAAACGAAGTTACAAGTGATGATTTCAGGACTTTGAAGCCACCATAATGAGTGCATGAAGCCTTGGACGAAATATACAAGATGCCACTTCATAAACTTCGTCCAGAGGCTATTCTAGGTGTTGCGTCACCTTATTATTGGGCCAGGCCCGTGTAATTTCAAAATACATAAGTAAAGGCTGTTTTAGAGGCCGTATGTGTGGGGAAACAAGAGATAGGGTTGGTTTCGGACCCTTTCCCCAAGGGCCACGAAATTCCCCCCTCTTTCACCATATATATAGCCCTTAGGGCACCGTTTAGACTTTGGGTTTTGTTTAGATTAAAAGTTCGCCATAGCTGCAACTTCGCGTACTTCGTTTGTGCTCAACGACCAGACAAAGGCGTCACAGAACCCCACCTTCAGTAATAAAGCCTTCCTCTTATATTCGCAATATCCAAATTGCAATCTCAGTTTCTTGCTTGTTCTTTGTTTGCTCGCAGGAAACAGACCCTCGTGGTCAGATTGATCGTGCTCCGGCGTGGTCAATAACCTCTCGGAGTTGGTTTAGCGATTGCTAAGGCGCGACGTCCTCGCACATTCGTAGTCGGATCGTGAAAGTCTACTCCTCCGAAACGATAATCACCATCTCATCGAAAGACAGGACACCTTCGCCTCAATCACAAGTGTGCAATCAAGTGATCCAGGATGAACTATAAGTCTCATCGTGCAAGAAACACAAGTAGTATGATCCACAATATCCATGCTTAAGAAAGATGTCACCTTGAAGGCGTGTCCTTGTGCGTCCTTCACAATGCCGAAGCACAAGCAAGTGCGATGTAGAATCGTCGTGGTAGAAGGTGGTTCGCTCTCAAGAGCTCGAATGGTCAACTCACGTGACGTGGAAGTCGACACAAAGTCCAAGTATCCTACACATGCACACAACAAAACAAAGAACATATGCGCATGGTAGATAAACACATCATCCATCATGATGGTTCTCTTCTTTTGCACATAACCATTAGAAGCACATGTGCATGAATAATATGATGCAACAATGGCTATATTCATGGCATGGGGTATATGGTGCAAAGAGGTAAGACAAGCATGCTTCACAAGGAATATGTCAAAATCTCCAATTATATGTGAGAATGCTATGGGGGCAAACTCATTATCAAGACTAAGGGCATTGTTGCACTCAATACACGTCAAATCATCTAGCATGAGAGAGGCAACACATGGAGATAAATGACAAGAAGCAATAACAATCATGTGCAAAGCATGGAAATGGTTGTCATCAACCGCATGAAGTGAGCAAGTATGAATCATCGGTGATGCAACAAGGCAAGCAATCATAGTAATCAAGTCGTGCAAACTAGTGGAGCGAAGATGCAACACACTAGAGGAAATCATGGCAATCATGTCATGTGAGCAAAGAATGGACATAGGCAATGTAGATGACATATTGCAAGCACGAACACAAATCAAGATCATAGTATCATCATAGGCATGGGGCACAAAGCAATCATGGCAATAACAAACAATATCTCCACCACGCTTGCAAATACACATACAAGTACTAGAATCAATCATCATGTGTAATGCAAAGCATGGGTCACAAATGCATGGCAAAGGCATAGGAATGGGCATATCATGCAAAGTGAACATGGCAAGATGGGCAAAGGATATATAATGGACAACAACCCATAACCATGTGAGGGCCATGTAAAAGAAATGCGCGAAGTGTTTGTGCGAAGTGAGCGGTGGGAAAGGCAATCCATGGGATCCCAAGTCATCTTTGCTCTCTAGAGCTCATTTTATCAACTCGTGGGATTGCGAGGTTGACAAGTATTCACGGGTACCTACACAATAAAGACACAATCGAAAGAAATTGTGTGTGTGGTAAATGTACACATCATCCATCATGATCTGTATGTGCAAGTGAGTGTTAGCACAATATAAGCATCGCTCAAAGAAATTTGATGCATGGTACAAGAACATGCCATCCATCATGAAAGAATAGTTGTTATGTATAACACGATGGGGATGCAAATTGAGCATACTAGTATATGGCACAACAATATCATTATGATTCATGGGGAGCATATTGTGCACATAATTATTGGGATCATGCAATGGATGGGATGGATCAAAATCTCCTAACATGTATGAGGAAACTATGGGGGTCTCCTCATGAGCAATATTGGAAACATCATATGGAGAAAATGGACAACATCCAAAACAATGCATATCCGAAGCTAGGTAGTCATGGCATGCCATATGAGATAAATGATGCAGATGGAGCATATCAATATCATCACAAGAAAAACAAATGCCAATAACCATGGGCTTGTCATCTATGCCATATGTGCAAATTGGCTGACTTTTAATGGCATATGCATAGTCACTACGAAGAGATTGCAAATATGACATATGATTGATCTCATGCATAGCATATGACAAGTCAAGCGGCTTGTCAAACATGATGTGACCTAAAGAATTGTCACAAGAAATCCTATGTAACATGGCATCACAACCAATAGACTCCACATGACAATCATCAAACTCATCATAAATGGGTAAATCATCGCATGGGGAAATCATACTAGCATGAAGCATGGTAATAGGTTGATCAACATCATGCAAGCAATCAATATCAAGTATGTCCACTAGTGGGACTAGAGCATCACCTTCACCTATGTTACCTTGTTCATTCCACTCAAGTGGTGTAGGTGAGGTGGTAAAGACCAAATGGTGGTCATCTTCATCTTGATGGAACCATGTGGGGGGTGCATCATATTCCACCATGGCCATTGTGTTGTCCAAAGGAAGGATGTAGTCGTCGCGAATCGGCGCATCATCATATATGGGACCTAGCACCAAATGAGAAGACACAATAGAGGTAGAGGTTAAGTCGTTGGAAATTGAAGTGGCCTCACTCTCTCTATGTGGTGGTTCACTCACTCCCTCTAGGTAAGTGCACTCAAAGTCACATATGGTGGAGTCACTCATCTCACTCAAGTGGTGGGGGTTGTGGCTCTCCTCAAATGGGAATTGGAGCAACTCATCACATATGTGGCTAGTGGTGAAGTCACTCTCACTCTCAATATGGTGGCACAAGTCACTCAAGTCATCATACGTCGTCGTGGTCGAAGGGAAAATCCCATGCTCAACCATCTCGTCGTTGTCACCATGGATGAAGGCCGAAGATGGCACATCATCTCTCTCGCCTCCTAAGATGGAAGCATCATCCTTGCTCGTCACCATGTCGCTCGCCTCCAAAGCTTGGTCCTTGAAGGTCTCCGTAGTCGTACTCGTCGCCGCACCATCTTGAAAAAGAGTCATGGAGGACTCGGCATCATCAATGCCACAAAGAGGGACGGTGGTGAAGTCAAACTTGGGAGCATCGTCTTGGCCTTCATGAGTTTTTGTTCCGCCTTGAGAGCACCAATGTAGTTGTCGTCGAGGGACTTGTAGTTCTCGATGAAGATAGTCTTGGAGATGTCGTTGTTCAATCCCATCATGAAGTGGAACTTCATTGACATGGGGTTGTCCACGCTGGCTCGTCGCAAGGCTTTCTTCATCTCCTTGAAGTACTCGTTGATGGACTTGGATCCTTGGATGGTGTTCTCCAATTGGCGTAGAAGTTGTTCCGTGTAGGTTGGAGGCACGAACTCTCGCCGCAACGCTCTCTTCGTCTTGGGCCAACTCATGTCGTAGGTCTCCGAAGGTGTGTGAAACAACCATGTCGAGGCGTAGTCGTGGAAGTTTATTGTGTCGCACTTCACTTGATCTTCGGGAGGAACTTGATATAGCTTGAGGTAGTCGTCCATTAGGTGCTCCCACTCGAGATACTCCTCGGGTTCTTGAGTCCCATAGAAAGGAATCTCATGGTCGGTGTCGATGTCGTAGTAGCTCGTGGAAGTCGCGAACTTGAGCTTGGGGAGCTTCTCTTGAGCGTAGTCTTGAGGTGCTTGTTGGCGAAGATGCCGTATGTCCAAAGGCGAAGATGCCTTGAAGTCACTTTGCGAAGATGCCAAGGGAGATGGTGAAGTCGTTGAGCGGTTGTCGGTGTAGAGCTCTTGACCTTCACGTTCGTGGTGGTGATGGTGTCGATGCCGATGTGCCCTTGCCGGAGATGGTAGCTCGGAAGCATGTGCTCTTGAGCGTCTTCTCGAAGATGAAGAGGATCGCTTGTAGGACTTGATGAGGGCTTTGATCTCCTCCATTTGAGTGTTCATCTTGGCATCGTTGGAGTTATTCGTGGCATCGAACTCGTTGTTGTTGTTGTAGACCGAGGGTGAAATGCCTTGCCTATCCATCACAAGACTCGAGCAAATATGAGTGGGAGAAAGAGAAGAACTTATACCAAATTTACCTTGACCGATGTTGAAGATGGATCAATGATCAATCAATGTGTAGCAAGGAAATAGCACAATTGGTATCAATTCTTGTCAGTTTCTCACACCTACACAAATAAGGCTTATGGTGGAGCTCGGTGAGGATAGTGGCACAAAAATTTGATGCAAAATGTTAGCAAGAGACAATAATGTTGAAAGAGATTCGCAAATTCGCAAGTGAAACAAGTAGACCAATAGCAAAGGATGGCACTCGGAAACACACACACGGATAGATAAATGGGGTCATGCAACCAAGGAATGAGCACAAAATGTGGAATCCACGAAAAACGCTGGTGTTGCACAACTCAAGAGAGACGCTAGCATGATTGCTTAATAGGCGGAATACGACACTTGTGCACAACCTATGATATGCAAAATGGATAAATTCTATCCCAAGTATGCTATATATGTATGGTTCCCAGTGTTTCTCTCAAGATGATCCAAGATGATCGGATATGACAATCTTATATGCAATGTGGTATTGTAGCGACCCGACCCGAATGGATCAAGTCTCTGTGCTTAAGTTTGAATTCAAATCTGGTCTAATTCAAAATTTAAACTTTCAAAAACATGTTTGAGTTGGATTACTGGATAGAGGAGATCATAACGAAGAAGTGGGCGTTGGTTTCGTTGGATTTGGACTAACGAGTAAAAAGTTATGATCGTTTGAAATTCAGGGACTAATCGGTAAAGAAAGTATTTGCAGATAGGTCCCTGGCCGAAATTCAAAATAAAAAGAAAAATCTATCAAGCAAACGCTCGCTACAGAACCTAAACCGATGAAAACCATTCACTAAGGAGATCTAAACAGTGAACATTCGCAAAATAACTGGATATAAAAAAACGGGTTTTATAGAAAACCAGAGAAAACTAGAAAACCGATCTAGGGTTTGGTTATACCGGTCCATGAAAATGATCGGCGGGTCGGCGGAGCGGTTCGGGCGAACCGGGGCGGGCGGAGGTCCGGCGAGTCGCGTCTCCGGCGGCGGCGGGCGAAGTGGCTCCGGCGACGGCGGGGCACGTCGGCGGCGGCGGAGTAGCTGGGGTGGACGGCGCGGCGCGGTGGTGAAGTGGGTGGTGGTTGCGGTGGTCGGGGAGGTGCGGGCGACGACGAGGAAGCTCGGCGGCGGCGTCGGAAGGCGAGGCGGCGGTGCGGTGTGGTTCCGGCGAGATGCGGGGAAGGAGGAAGAGGCGGGGCCCGGGGCTCCAGATTTATAGGAGGGAGGGGAGAGGCTGCGACTTGCAAAAGGGGGCAACGCGCGGGAGGCGACGGACTCCGCAGAGATCACGGCGGCGGCGGCGGTGTCGGGCAGGAGGCGGAGACCTGCCCGGGCTCGGGGACGAGCAGGATGGGCCATTGGGCCGCGGCCTCGCTCGGGCGCTGGGCCGGCCCAGTCGGCGACGGAGATTTGTTTTAAAAAAAAACACAGACAACGAAAATCAAATAAACTAAAGAAAATTCAAATAATATATAGACATATAATATATCAAAATTTGCAGAAAAAGATTTTCTACATCATGGACAATTTTTAATGCCAAATAAAATCCACAGAAAATCAGATAATTCAAAGAGTGCTACTGCCCTACTAAAATCCAATAAAAATCATTTTAAAAATACCGAAATGATTTCAAATTAATTTATCTCCAATTTTCTGATGTAGGGAATCATGTTACCCTATTTTTCGTATATTTTTTTTTGGAGAAAAATAATTTTAAAAAAAATCAAATAACTCCAAATTGAAAATAAATTCAAAAGAACTTTGAATTTAATTATTTTAAAACTTCCAACTCACATTTCATATATTTTGAAGAAGTCATATTATCTTCTCTCGTGAAAATCATTGAGTTGCTTAAAGTTTCTGAATTGGAAATATTTTCCAAATGAAATTCAAATATTTTCAACACCCCTTGTCATTTATATAAATGGAAGAAGTCATGTCATCTTCTTTCCAGGGTTTTGTGGTGAAAAGAATTTGAATTCACGGAGATCTTAAAATGCAAAAATGAAAGTTTGGGAAAGTCCTTTTATTCCCTCTCATTTAACTTTCCAAAAGTTTCGAATTTCACTCAATCAATCACACAACAATCAAAAAATCAGTCAAATCTATCTATTTATTATAACATTCCAAAATTTAGAATTTTGGGATGTTACAAACCTACCACCCTTAAAATGAATCTCGTCCTCGAGATTTGGAGAGGCTAGAAAGAAATATGTTAGGTTTTGAGGGTCTTCTGAAAATCCATCGATCAGCTCCGGGGTCTCGGGTGCTACCACCCTTAGAAACATGGTTACGGTTCCATCAAAACTCATATACTCCATCCTTATTCTTCACGGGGTTGGTCTTCTCAAATTCTCGGGAAAATTCCTTCTCTGGCTCTTCCGGTAGTGGCATAACCTTTACCGCAATTCTTATGTCCTTTCATCCTGGTAAGGTTATTCCGAGATTGGGTCTTCTTAGCTGACGGGTCTGGCGCCAATACTAAACAACTATCGATATCTCATGGTGGTCAACAATTTATGGTTTCTCCTGTAGGAAATGGGTCTGGTTGATCCTCACCGTATAACCTATGGTTGGCAACAGGTGCCTTGTACAAGGGAAAAATACTTATACCATTCTAAGGTTTAAACAAGGTTTTGATCGTCGTCACTATACTATAGGTAAGTCACTCAGATTTACCATCCCATATAGCAAAGCGAATAATAAGAGTAAGTCGGTATGGTGATCAATCCATCCCGCACCCAAATCATTACCTTGTATATGGTTTAGCGAATCTCGCATTCTAACACTCGGTCATCCTCACAAGCATTGCAGAATTTCTCTTGTCGACGAACCAAGTTCGGATAAATCCATGGATTCTGCAAGCCAAATAAACATCTATCGTTCCTTCACAACTCTCAGGTTTGCAGTAATCCTATAAGATCGTCTATCGATAAAATCGTAACTTCTTCCAGGGTTTTTCCTTCAGCAAGAGTGTGCTTGCTTCTTGGCAGGTCCTGGGGCCTGTGGGTTATGGCCCATCTCATCACTTGTAGTCCTTGAACTTATCATCGGGCAACTGGTCATTATTCCAACTTCCAACTTCCTAGTATTCTTAAATCCATCCAATTGTACTGTCTTCCTTCCTTCTATTCGTACCAAACTCATACATGATTACTCAGACTCATCATGGAGTTATAATCGTTCCATAATACCAACATCATATCTCCTTTATATCCAATAACACCTCATCTCTTCATACTCCTGGGAATACCCCACATATCGAGACAAAACTCGTACTTATGAAGCCCACCTCGTGGAACATCATTATCCTTTCCAGGGTCAAGCATCCTTACAAGGGAATATTGGCCATCCCTGCATGGCACTTCTTCAACTGGGAAACATGAAACACATCCTGAACTCCTGACAGTCCTTCAGGTGATTCCAATTTGTTGGCCACTTCTTCCATACGCTCCAAAACTCGTTATGGTCCTACAAATCTCAGGGCTAACTTTCCCTTAACTCCAAATCATGCAACTCCTCGCAGAGGGGACACACGAAGACATGCTTTGTCTCCAATTTCATAGACTACCTCCTTGCATTTTTGAGTCTGCATAACTCTTCTGCTTGGACTGAGCTACCTTTAGTCTATCTCGAATCCACTTAACATTCTCTTTTGACTCCTTGATCACATTTGGTCCAAACAACTGACGGTCTCCAACTTCATCCCACATCAACAGTGTCTGGCTCCTTCTCCCATACAAAGCTTTAAAAGGGGCCATCTTCAAACTGGCTTAGTAACTGTTATTATATGAGAACTCCGCGTAAGGTAGATTATCATCCCTAGTAGATCCATAATCTAGAGCACACGCTCTCAACATGTCCTCCAGAATCTGATTAACTCTCTCGGTCTATCTATCTGTCTGCGGGTGAAAGGCTGTACTGAACTCTAGCCTAGTACCCAAAGTCTGGTGCAGCTGGTTCCAAAACTTTGAGGTAAACTGTGTTCCTCTATCTATGGTCCTCGGAACTCCATACAGACATACGATCCTGGTCATATATATCTTGGCCAACTTTGCACTTGTATAAGTTGTTCTCACTGGGATAAAGTGAGCCACTTTGGTCAAGCGATCAACTACTACCCATATAGAATCATATCCTGATTTGGTCCTAGGTAATCCAGTGATAAAATCCATGCCAAGTTTATCCAACTTCCATTCGGGTATCGGCATAGGCTGTAACAATCTGGCTGGCTTTTGATGCTCTGCCTTCACTCTCTGACATACATCACATACGGCTACATACTCG
The DNA here is from genome assembly GCA_032464435.1 of Aegilops umbellulata. NCBI lineage: Eukaryota > Viridiplantae > Streptophyta > Magnoliopsida > Poales > Poaceae > Aegilops > Aegilops umbellulata. Next base: position 180,664,286 of record CP136058.1, read on the forward strand.
GCAATATCCTTCTTCATCCCCGTCCACCAGAAACGTTCCTTCAAATCCAAATACATCTTGGTGTTTCCGGGGTGTATCGAGTATGGTGAGTCATGAGCCTCCTGAAGTATTAACTTCCCGATCTTTGCATTGTTGGGCACATATACACGGTCCTCAAACCATAAGGTGTCATGCTCATCCTCACGAAAACCTTTGGCCTTTCCTTTGCTCATTTTCTCCTTTATCTCAGCCATCTCTTTGTCATCCCTTTGAGCTTCTAGAATCTTTCCCAACAATGTAGACTGAACTTCCATTGCTGCAACAAAACCTTTGGGGAAAAGTCTCCAATCGAAGTTCCCTGAGATCCTCGGCTAACTCCTTTGGTAATCCTCCGATTATGAGGGTATTCGTCCTTGTTCTTTTTATGGTTGTGTCGTATTTCTCTACAAAGCTTGCATGCACAAGTTTTCTTCATATCCTTTCCACAAAGCTTCAATTTCTGGGACACAAACTGAGACTTTAGCAAAGTCAACTAAAATTCTTTCCAAGTGGTTACTCCTTGCCATCCGTTTGATGGTTTGGTACATCCTCCACCAAGTAGCAGCACCTCTTTCAAAGCACTGAAGAGCATGCTGGGCCATATCCTTTCCGACTATAGGGTTGTTCTCCATATGATCCTCCATGTTCCGAATCCATCGATCTTTCTCCAATTGACTCATCGGTCCAGAAAATACAAGCCCATCTCCATTCATCCTCTATTGGGTCCATGGGTTTTGGGGTGAGATAAGAGAGATCGAGAGAGATGCACATAATACAAACAAAGGTTTTGAAAAGATAGATTTTATTTGTGGCTGTCGGGAAAAACATCAAACAAATGACAGCTCACAAACGTCGCATCTAACGTAGGTAGATAATAGGGGTTGGGTCTTCTAAAGGTTAATAAATCTTCAAAGTCATCAAACTCTTCAAGTCTTGCTCATGTCTCTGATGGCTTCTTCCGATCATGATTGTCCTTCTAAAATTCTTTTGCTAGATCATCTCTGTTGACGTGAAATCTCTCGTGACGTCCTTTAATATTTCCGGAGTTGTATTCCAAACTTCTGGGTTTCATTATCCTTGGCATGAACCATGGTCCTACTATCCTTCAGTTCCTGACGAATCTCCTGTATCTCAAGGTTTTACTTCTCTAGCTTGGCTGCTTTCAACTTCTAGTCCTAAGTTCTTCATGGAATGCTTCCTTGTCAAATACGGCTTCCGGAAGGTCCATCTAAAAACTTCTTGATGTAACACTCCAGATCCTGGTGATACACCGGCTAAGGATAAAACTTCATCTTGCTGATAGGTGCTCCATCATCCTTCTACTATCCAATCCTTCCATGCATATGCATGCTTAACCCAGCACGGTGACAAATAGCATAAGCGGGCGATAACATCATGGATAGCCATGTTTCTTCCCTTGTCATTGCCATGAGCTATCATTCCATAGTTGATATCTCCTGCCTTAGGGTTTTCCTTAACAGAACTTTGAGTTTTTAACTCTCCATGCTCCGGTCTTTCTCCGATACACCTTGATCTCGTGTATTGACAACTTCCATAGTCTGCCAAGTTCCATAAGGGTAGCCTTCCTAGGTCATTCAAATCTGGGAATTCTTTCAGAGCCTTCAAATTCTCCTAGTCTTCGGAGTCTTCAACCGTTGTAGTTTCCATTATCATAATGTATGGTAAAATCCTCTTCATTCCGAATGGTCTTAGTTGTCCGATATCTTGTACTTCTTGGAGTGGTCTCATTAGTCGAATCTCCGAGTGGTCAAAAGGGAAAAGGGGTATGGTCTCACTAAAAGGGAATATTTGAATAAGCTCAGAAGATAAGAGAGGTAAAAGATCTTTTTGAAAAAGAAAGTTTTAGAGAAAATCCTACCTATGGGCTTGCCAGTTTCTAGGGTCACGTCCTATAGTCAACATGTGCTCTGATACCATCTTGTAGCGACCCGACCCGAATGGATCAAGTCTCTATGCTTAAGTGTCATCCCTGGATCGGTATGCTGACACACACAGTACTCGAGGGATTTATAACAGAGGTAAATCACATGTATAAAGTAACGTAAATACTATTACCTCAATCCAAATATAGCGGAAGCAACAAGGTTGTGGATTCCCATCAACACCAATGGCAAAGTTGAGTGTAGAAATCGTAACCCTAACGTATCACTTACTCGTCGTAAGATAATCCTGCAACATGAGACGTTGCAGCCACAAATGATCAGTACATTGAATGTACTGGCAAATTCACACCATAGAGAATTATGAACAATGGCTATCACTACATGCATATATGGCTGGTGGTAAAGCTCTATGGTTAAGGTTTTTGCGAAAAGCCAATTTTTCCCTACTGCAAAGGAATATATTTTATTTAACTATCATGGTGGTTGTTAAACATTGAGAATGGTTGACAGCATTCTCAATCCCAATTAAGCATCATCATTAAAACCCAACAAATTATTTAAGTAACGTGATGAGAACAATAGGATAATCCAAGAACTAGATACTCAAGACGTCCATAACCGGGGACAAGGCTAATCATGATTAGTTTGTACACTCTGCAGAGGTTCGCACTTTTCCCCACAAGACTCGATCTCCTCCGTTGGATTTCTCGCACTACATGGTGTTTGAGAAACGGATGACCGAGACACAGTCTTTCAGAAGCGCTAGCACCTTACGATGGGTAGACCATTACACCTACTTTCCCCTACATCTGCTAGTCTACCACTGTAAGAGTTCGCACGACTTAGTCAACTGTGCTAGAGCCCATAGTAGCTTGTGGCTGCACACGAAAGTTTCTAGTATGAATAATCTCATGATCCCTTTGAGCCTGGGTGGCGGTCCATAAAGAAAAATAGGCAATCTTGGTCTACCCAGGTGCTTAGACAGGCAATCCTGGAATACCCAGGTACCTCAGTCCACCCAGATGTGTGTTTAAGTTGCCACCTTAAGTAAACCATTAATTAAAAATCTCACATCTGTCATGAATACTCTCAAAACCCAATCCACTTCTACGAGCATAGCATGGCAATATAAGCATAACGTAATAGTAACTCCCAAGGTTTGAATGGAGGGCAATAGGTTCCTACCTCATCAACTACTTCCCAATACCCACATGTTATCAATCCTACTCATGCAATGTTTGAGGGTTGAAACTAATGCATAAAAACTAGGTATGAAAAGGGTATGATCAAAGTGTGAACTTGCCTGCAATGTTGATGAAGGTGATTCACACTCATAACTCTAGTTCTACTCGTCACACTCCGGCCAATCTATCGTAAGCAAGCAATAGTAACCACACATAAGCAATCACTCAAAAGATCGGGAAGATCGAAGAAGACGATTCGGAAAACATCAAAGCCAAGAAAATAACTCTTGCAACATAAAACAATTTCTAACAGTACCAAAATTATGTGAATTTGGCCTTATCATAAAGTTTAGGTCAAGAGCTTTAATTTGCAAAAGAATCAACTCAAATGGAGCTACGAAACTCAAGTTATGATCAAACAAAGTTTGAATTCAAATCTGGTCTAATTCAAATTTTAAACTTTCAAAAACATGTTTGAGTTGGATTACTGGATAGAGGAGATCATAATGAAGAAGTGGGCGTTGGTTTCGTTGGATTTGGACTAACGAGTAAAAAGTTATGATCGTTTGAAGTTTAGGGACTAATCGGTAAAGAAAGTATTTGCAGATAGGTCCCTGGCCGAAATTAAAAATAAAAAGAAAAATCTATCGAGCGAACGCTCGCTACAGAACCTAAACCGACGAAAACCGTTCTCTAAGGAGATCTAAATAGTGAACGTTCGCAAAATAACTGGATATAAAAAAACGGGTTTTATAGAAAACCAGAAAACCGATCTAGGGTTTGGTTATACCGGTCCATGAAAAAGATCGGTGGGTCGGCGGAGCGGTTCGGGCGAACCGGGGCGGGCGGAGGTCCGGCGAGTCGCGTCTCCGGCGACGGCGGGCGAAGTGGCTCTGGCGACGGCGGGGCACGTCGGCGGCGGAGTAGCTGGGGTGGACGGCGCGGCGCGGTGGTGAAGTGGGTGGTGGCTGCGGTGGTCGGAGAGGTGCGGGCGACGGCGAGGAAGCTCGGCAGCGGCGTTGAAAGGCGAGGTGGCGGTGCGGCGCTGTTCCGCCGAGATGCAGGGAAGGAGGAAGAGGCGGGGCCCGGGGCTCCGGATTTATAGGAGGGAGGGGAGAGGCTGCGACTTGCAAAAGGGGGCAAGGCGCGGGAGGCGACGGACTCCGTAGAGATCACGGCGGCGGCGGCGGTGTCGGGCAGGAGGCGGTGTCGGGCAGGAGGCGGTGACCTGCCCGAGCTCGGGGACGAGCGGGATGGGCCATTGGGTCGCGGCCTCGCTCGGGCGCTGGGCCGGCCCAGTCGGCGACGGAGATTTGTTTTTTCTTTTAGAAAAACACAGGCAATGGAAATCAAATAAACTAAAGAAAATTCAAATAATATATAGACATATAATATATCAAAATTTGCAGAAAAAGATTTTCTACATCATGGACATTTTTTTAATGCCAAATAAAATCCACACAAAATCAGATAATTCAAAGAGTGCTACTGCCCTACTAAAATCCAATAAAAATCATTTTAAAAGTACCGAAATGATTTCAAATTAATTTCTCTCCAATTTTCTGATGTAGGGAATCATGTTATCCTATTTTCCGTATATTTTTTTGGGAGAAAAATAATTTAAAAAAACTCAAATAACTCCAAATTGAATATAAATTCAAAAGAACTTTGAATTTAATTCTTTTAAAACTTTCAACTCATATTTCATATATTTTTAAGAAGTCATATTATCTTCTCTCGTGAAAATCATTGAGTTGCTTAAAGTTTTTGAATTGGAAATATTTTCCAAATGAAACTCAAATATTTACAACCCCCCTTGTCATTTATATAAATGGAAGAAGTCATGTCATCTTCTCTCCAGGGTTTTGTGGTGAAAAGAATTTGAATTCACGGAGATCTTAAAATGCAAAAATGAAAGTTTGGGAAAGTCCTTTTATTCCCTCTCATTTAACTTTCAAAAAGTTTCGAATTTTACTCAATCAATCACACAACAATCAAACAAACAGTCAAATCTATCTATTTATTTTAACATTCCAAAATTTAGAATTTTGGGATGTTACAGGTATGATGCTATGGCACTTGCTTACAAGCTCTTTGTTCTTTCTCTTTTTCTTTAAAGCTTAATTCTCTTTTTTTGTGTATGTATGGCCACTTTGTGAAATGCACAAACCAAGATAGCAATTGTGTATATGCGGGAACAATCTTTGTGGCACAAGAGATGATATGATACCAATATGATATGGTATGTATGCAATGGAAGGTGTAGACCACTAATGTGCACAAGTAACGTTGCCGGCAATACTCAAATGGCTAGTCTCAATAGGCAAGTGACGCACAATGGGCTAGGGGTTAAGAATGCAATTGCAAGGGAATATACAATGGAGGGATACCACGATACCAAAATGGTATGGAGGTTACCGTCCGAGGTGATGATGAGTGGCGGTGATCTTGATGGAGATACCAAGATGATGGAGACTCGTCCCTAAGTAGCCGAAACACCTTAGGAAACGGAAAAACCACAACTCAAAATCTCAAGGACAAAAGTCAAATGGTGGTAGCGGGAATGCGGTGGTGGTTGCGGAAGCTCAACGGGATTGCGGAAATGCAATGATGGGTTTTGGAGTACGCAATGCGGAAGTCGAGGGTAAGATGGTGAACTATACACGGTGTCGGAGTTGGAAGTACGGTCCCTAAGTAGCCGAAACACCTTAGGTGACACAACTCACAACACAAGCAAAATTGTGTTAAGTTGCGGTGGCGGAAGTGTATGGTGGGCAAGCCTATGCGGATGTTATGGTGGTGGTTGATGAAGAAGCAATCGTCCCTAAGTAGCCGAAACACCTTAGGAGACTCGAATCACAACTCAAACAACCACTAATGCTATAGGGAACAAATTGGGTTAGGTTGCGGAAGTCGGTGGTGGTTATGCGGAGGATGTGGTGGAAGCCCTAGGCAAAGATGCCAAAATTTCAAAAATTTTATGGATTCAATTGATGATGGTAGTATTTTTATGTGATGGGGGATGTCAATAGCTTCAAAACGAGCTAAAGAACGTCAAAAACGGACTCCGGATGAATTAGTTATGGACAAAACGGTGAAACGGAAAAAGGTGAAATCCCAGGGGTCGGACATCTGGGGTCGGGGCCGGATATCCGGGACCTGATGTCCAGAAACTTGCGCGAAAATGCGCTCTAGGAGCCGGATGTCCGTGCTAAAGGCCGGATTTCCAGGGTGGCCGGATGTCCGGGGGTCGGGCTGGATGTCCGGGCTCCAAATCCAAGGATGAACTCGAGGAACTCGATTTGGGGGCGGAAATTGATGACTTCGGGGGCAAAATTGCGGAGATTTCGTGGATGGAAAGTGGGGAAACTTGGGGGAATGCTAGATCCACTAGTAACAAAGCAAATTCATGGATCAGATCCAACAAAACATCATCAAACCAACAAATCACAAAAAAATTGGGGCTATTTTTGGCGGGGATTTTCGAATTTAGGACGAAATCAACAAAACTAGGCTAGAAAACACAACGGGGAGGCTCCGGAATCGTGATCAACGTGGCTCATGATACCAAGATGATGTAGGGTGGAACCCTAGATGGCCGATCTTTCACGAAAGGAGCGGATCCCTATGAAGAACGCGATGAACACGAGGGGAAACACAAGACAAATCACTCAACCAACAAGAATAGATCACACATGCGCTAGATCGATGAACACAAAGGTAAGATACAAGATCCAAAGTCAACAACGGACGATACAAACGGTAACTGGTTCTTCTCCGTGAGGAGGTCTTGATGGGGGCCGCCCAAAAGGGGGTCTTGAATCCAAGGTGATCTTCTTCGAAGTGGGTCCGCAGTCTCTCTCAAGGAGGAGATCCGTAATGGATGAGCAAAGCTCTATCTCAACTATGAGCTAAACCAATGCTAACCCTAACTAGGAGGAGGGGGAGTAGTATTTATAGTCTAAGCCACGAAGGGGTAAGTGGGAAAGAGAGATACATGGGCCTCTGGCCCGTGGCTGCGCGCAGGCAGGCGCCGGATGTCCGGTCTGGGGGCCGGATGTCCGGGGCTTCGCGAGGCGCCGGATGTCCGGGGCTCGAGCCGGATGTCCGGGCTGAAGTGGCCAAACTTCGGGTGCGTTCTGTCATCGATGCCGGATTTCTGGGGGAAGGGCCGAATGTCCGGGCTTTGGCGAGGCACCGGATGTCCGGGGCTGGCGCCGGATGTCCGGCCGTTGATGCTGTTGGCCGTCTGTTGGTGCAGCTCCTTGGCATCTGCACAGGCGCCGGATGTCCGGCCTCTGGCCCAGATGTCCGGCCGCTGTAGCTTCAGCAGCTCCATCTTCTTCCGCCGTCGCTTCCAGGCTTCCCTCGCGGATGGTGTAGTTGTTCCTTGGCGCTCGCACTCCTCCTCAACATCCGTGAAGCTCCGACAATACCTATGCATGCGCACGGAAGAAGTGTCAAGTAGTATACCATCCTCGAAGGGGTCAAGTGAGCACGTGTAAAGGAGATGATTCACCTTTGTGTATGTGAAGTAGATGTCGCACGTGTCACTCGCCGAACGTACTCTTGACATGGTGATGTCCATAGGATGCTCCGCATCATTCCCTCAAAGAAAATATTCAAACCATGATGGTCAACCGGTCTTCTACAACTTCGTCCTCCTCAAGATGGAGCCGCTCAAGTCGACACTCCGACGACACTATCTCCGGTTCAAGTACACCGACATCGAACACTCTTCGTCGTGCCGCGCGTCAAGACCGTAAAGCTAACCGCAATCCTCTACACGACACCGACCCTCAAGAGCATTGTCAACGTCAAGCCCAAGCCGCATTCGCGCAAGCACATGAACGATAACGACAATGACAACAAGAACAAGAGGAACGAGCGCGACAACATCAAGATGCACAAGACACCGAGGCACAATGCCAAGAACAACAACTTCGTGAAGCTCAAGCACTTGAGGCGCAACGTGCCCTTCGAGATTCAAGTCGAGCCGTAGCCAACCGAGGATGACAAGCTCGTCTACATCAAGAAGCACTTCGCGACGAAGCTCAAGAAAGGATTTACCAAGCACGTGTGCAACGACAAGCTCCTCCTCAAGATCGACAATCTCCTCCTCTAGCAAGACAAGAACATTAAGTCCATCGAGAGCATGAAGACAATGGACCCCCTCCTCGCCAAGGGCAACATAAGGAAGACAACCCTCCTTGCCAAGAGAACCATGAGATTGTCAATCCTCAATGACATGGGCGTCATCATCCCCGACCCCAACACAATAAAGAGCAACGATATGGCAAGCTAAAGTTCACCATGCCCAAGTTCACCGAAAGCAATGACCCCGAAGAATACATATCATGGGCATTGAAGGTTGACAAATCTTCCGCTTGCACAACTACGAAGAAGAGAAGAAGATCGCAATGGCATCCCTTGAGTTCCAAGACTATGTCCTCATTTGGTGGGAACAAGTCATTGAGCGCCGAGAGGCAAGAGGTGAACCACCCATCACTACTTGGGCACAAATGAAGGATGTCATGAGAGCATGATTCGTGCCAAACCACTACAACCGTGACCTTTTCAAGAAACTCCAACTCCTCAAGTAAGGAACCAAGAGCGTTGAAGAGTACTACAAGGAAATGGAGATTGCCATGATATGAGTCAAATGTCAAGGAAGATGATGAGCAAACTATGGCACGTTTCTTGAATGGACTCAACCATCCTATCAAGAAGATCGCCGACTTCCAACCATACTCGAATCTCATCGAGCTAGTGCACCAAGCTACCAAAGCGGAACGCCAAGTACAAGATGATCTCTCCAAGTCATATGGCTTCTCCAACTCTCAAGCGTCAACGACTCCAACACCTTCTACCTCAACCAACCCATCTATAAGCAACGACAACAAGTCAAGTTACAAGAAAACTTCGACAAGTTCAAGTCGTCCTCCTACTACAAGCAACTTCAAGCCGAAAGTTTCATCATCATCTAGTCCAACCGATGAGACCATCAAGACAAGTTCTTTCAAATGCTTCACATGCGGAGGCCGAGGCCACAAGTCCTTCGAGTGCACAAACAAGCGCACCATGATCCTCAACGACAACGGAACCTATGACTCAATGAGTGAAGGAGAAATGGAAGCCTTGAGCAAGTGGCCATGCACCGACAAGTGAAAAATGAAGATGAGGATGATCAAGTCTTTTGTGATGAAGATTCAAGTCCCGCTCTTGTTGTCTCCAAGGTCTTGACTCTTCAACATCGACAAGAAGAATACCAAAGATGCCATATCTTCCACACAAAAGCCGGTAGCAATGGAAGGTTCGTCAAGGTCATCATCGATGGAGGGAGTTACCATAACCTCGCAAGTGAAGAACTGCTAGAGGTGAAGGTGTCCCGATGTTTCGATGAGATGGTGACTATCGTTTTCTATGGGAGTCGACCTTGACGATCCGACTACGAACGTGCGAGACGTCGCGCCTTAGCAATCGCTAAACCAACTTCCGAGGGGTTATTGACCACGCTGGAGCAAGATCAACCTGACCACGAGGGTCTGTTTCCTGCGAGCAAACGAAGAACAAGCAAGAAACTGAGATTGCAATCTGGATATCGCGAATATAAGAGGAAAGCTTTATTAATGAAGGTGGGGTTCTGTGACGCCTTTGTCTAGTCGTTGAACACAAACAAAGTATGCGAAGTTGCAGCTATGACAAACTTTTAGTCTAAACAAGACCCAAAGCCTACACGACACCCTAAGGGTTGTATATAAGGAGGAAGAGGGGGGGGGTTTCATGGCCCTTGGAGGATAGGTCCAAAACCAACCCTACCTCTTGTTTCCCCACACATACTGACTCTAAAAACAGCCTATACTCAAGTATTTCAAAATTACATGGGCCTGGCCCAATAATAAGGTGACGCAGCACCTATAATAGCCTTTGGACGAAATTAATGAAGTGGCATCTTATATATTTCGTCCAAGGCTTCACACACTCATTATGGTGGCTTCAAAGTCCTGAAATCATCACTTGTAACTCCGTTGTTGTTCCCCTTGCGCATGCCATCATCTCCATGCTTGATCTTGCTCCAATGATCATCCTTCTTGTCCAAGCTAGGCCCTTCATTTGTAAGCAAGAAAAATGTATCCAATTTAGGCAGCATCATATTCTCATGAACATTAGAATCATTACCAAGAAACGAAAGTACCTGGTAATTTAATTGGCGAGCGCGAGCTCTAGTAATTGGTCCTGTATATGTATCAGTAGGGGTTGTGGGTGTAACTTTGTTAGTGATGTCCTCATCAAGAACTTTGCTCCAAACTCCAATTGGCCAAGAAGAAGCACCCGCACCCTTACAAAGTTCAATGGCTAAGCGACACCGGCACCGTCAAAGTCGAGCATAGGGTACAAGTCTCCTTCAAAATCGGAGCTTACGAAGACACTTTGGAGTGTGATGTCCTTCTGATGACCGTTTGCCACCACCTTCTTGGACGGCCATGGCAATTTGACCGAGGTGTCATTCCATAATGGTCGTACAAATCACTATAGCTTCAAGATGAAAGGCAAGGAGTTTGTGCTACGACCTATGTCTCCAAGCCAAGTGCTCGAAGACAAGAAATGCACCCATCATGGACAGAGTAGTGAGAAAGCGAACCACCAAAAAGAGAGTGAAGGCCACAAGCCAAAATTGAGTGCCTCCATGATGAGCGACAAGAAAAACTTAGTTCTATTTGCCACCAAACGTGAGATGAGAGAAGTGTGTGAGAACCCATCAAGTGTCCTACACTATGTCCCATTGTGCAAGGACGAGGCACCAAAAGCTAACACCTCTCATGATCTACCTTTGGTGTTATCTTCTTTATTGCAGGCATTCCAAGATGTTTTCCCCGATGAGCTACCTCTAGGTCTACCTCCACTATGAGGCATTGAGCACCGAATCGACCTCATCCCCGGAGCACCTCTACCTAACAAGGCCCCATACTGTGTCAACCCGGAAGAAACCAAAGAAATACAAAGGCAAGTAAAGCATCTCATAGACCATGGACATGTGCGCGAAAGTTTGAGTCCTTGTGCTGTACAGGTCATTCTTGTGCCAAAAAGAGACGGTAGCTTTCGCATGTGTTCCGATTGTAGACCCATCAATGCTATTACCGTTAGATATAGGTACCCCATTCCACGCCTTGATGATATGCTTGATGAACTTAGCGGTGCCACTATCTTTTCCAAAATTGATCTTAAAAGTGGTTACTATCAAATCCGCATACAAGAGGGTGATGAATGAAAACCCGCTTTCAAAACAAAGTTTTGTTTGTATGAGTGGTTAGTCATGCCTATGGGTTTATCGGAAGCACCAGGTACTTTCATGCGTCTTATGCATTATGTGTTTCACCCTTACATAGGTGAATTTGTTGTTGTCTACTTCGATGATATCCTTGTTTTTAGCAAATCTCTCAAAGAGTATGTCACCCACCTTCGCACCGTGCTACAAACTCTTCGAATAGAGCAACTTTATGCTAATATGGAAAAATGCCTTTTTGGTGTTCATAAGCTAGTTTTCTTGGGTTTTGTAGTCTCTTCTAAGGGTGTTCATGTTGATGTATCTAAGATCAATGCTATTAAAACTTGGCCCCAACCAACCAATTTGCAACAAGTGCGTAGTTTTCTTAGTTTAGACGGTTTCTACCGTAGATTTGTGAAGGATTTTAGCACCATTGCTTCACCTTTGCATGCTTTAAGTAAGAAAAATACGCCGTTTGTTTGGGGAACATCCCAAGACATCGCTTTCAATGAGCTTAAGAATTTAATTACACATGCTCCCGTGCTTGCATCACCCAACTTTGACAAACCTTTTGAGATTCATTGTGATGCTAGTGGTAATGTCATAGGAGGTGTGTTAACACAAGAGAAGCGCCCAATTGCTTATTTTAGTGAGAAACTTTCCGGAGCGCAACTCAATTACCCCATCTATGACAAAGAGCTATATGCTTTGGTGCGAGTTTTGCGTGAATGGGAACACTATCTCCGCCCTCATGAATTTATCATCCATACCGATCATGAAACGCTTAAGTATCTTAAGGGTCAAACTAAGTTGAACAAGCGTCATGCTAAATGAAGTGAGTTTATAGAGTTTTTTCCTTATGTCATCAAATACATAAAAGGGAAGGAAAATGTTGTGGTGGATGCACTTTCCCGTATATGCATGCTTGTTACTCAACTTGAATTGAATGTCATTGGCTTTGAGCATATAAAAGACTTGTATGAGCATGATCCTATTTTTGCTATTCCTTATGCAAAGTGCTTGACGCATCCATCTTGGGAACGATATTACATCAAAGATGGTTATCTTATGAGAGCTAACAAACTTTGCATCCCCAAGTCTTCTCTTCGTTTGTTACTTTTGCAAGAATCTCATGGAGGTGGACTCATGGGACATTTTGGACGCGACAAGACACTCGCTACGCTTTCCAAGAACTACTTTTGGCCAAAGATGTTTCACGACGTCAACCGCTTCACCAACCGATTCTCTACATGTCGCAAAGCTAAGTCTAAAGCTCAATCCCATGGCCTTTACATGCCACTTCCAATTCCATATCAACCATGGGAAGATATTAGCATGGATTTTGTGCTTGGTTTGCCTAGAACTAGAAATGGCAAGGATTCCGTGTTTGTTGTTGTGGACAAATTCTCTAAAATGGCACATTTCATTCCTTGCAACAAGATAGACGATGCTTCACATGTTGCCAATCTCTTTTGTAGGGAAATCTTGCGACTTCATGGAGTGCCAAAGACGATTGTCTCGGACCGCAACGTCAAGTTATTGAGTTACTTTTGGAAGACTTTATGCGCCAAGCTCGGAATAAAGCTCCTATTTTCCACGGCATACCATCCACAAACCGACGGCCAAACAGAGGTGACGAACCGGACGCTCTCCACTCTTCTACTTGTGCTAATCAAGAAGAACATCAAGGAGTGGGAGGAATGCCTACCGATCGCCGAGTACGCCTACAACCGTGCAAGACATTCGACTACCGGCAAGTCCCCTTTCGAGGTCGTCTACGGCTTCAACCCGTTGTCACCATTGGACATTCTACCTCTACCACTACAAGAACGCATTAACATGGGCGCGAGTGTCATAGTCAACTACCTCAAGATGATGCATGAGGATACAAGGCACACCATTGAGTGCCAAGTACAACGACTGGCGACCAAGCTCAACGTCAATAAGCAACCCATGATATTCGACATTGGAGTTCTTGTGTGGCTACACCTTCGCAAGGACCGCTTCCCCAACGAGCGCAAGTCCAAACTTCTACCACGAGCCGATGGACCCTTCAAGGTGCTAGCACGCTACAACAACAAATCTTACAAGCTCGACCTCCCGCGCGACAAGTACAACATGAACAACACCTTCAACGTCAAAGATCTTTCGCCATACCATGGTGATGAGGATTTCGATCCGAGGTCGGATCTTTCCCAAGGGAGGGGAGATGATGTGGAGCATCCCATGATCATCCCCATGGATGCATCTACACCTCCAACGACACCATTGGACCAATGACAAGAGCCCGAGCAAAGGCTATCGAAGACAAGGTGAACTCGCTCCTTTCCGAAATACCACTTTCGACACATGAGACATGGCTATTACCTCAAACGGAAACACTATGTGTGATCAGGTACTCGGAGGGAAGCCACGGAGCATCTACACCCAATGAGCAAGACGGCGTGGACACCAAGCACGAAGGTCAAGAGGAAGAGCTTCCACGGAAGCTACAGGCTCCGGACGACCGGTCCAACCAGAACGTCCGACCCTTGGAGGTCGCTACAGCACAAGGAAACCAGGCCAGCCAACGCTACAGCGGCCGGACGACCGACCCAGACCAGACGTCCGACGACTCCCAGGCTCCGGACGTCCGAGCCACTTCGGACGACCGACACTACGCCAACAGAACCAAATCTACGAAAATCCGAGGAAGACGGGACGACCGGCGACCGGACGACCGGACGCCTACGGACGTCCGACACCGTGGCAACAGAAGCTAAATTGAGGACATCCGAAGAACTACGGACGTCCGGACCCCCGCGAGCCTCCGGACAACCGGCGTCTCCCGGACGTCCGGGCCCTGGTTGTGTCCAGTTACGGACTGAGGCCCATGTACCCCTTCACTTCGCGCCTCTTTTGCACCAAGACTATAAATAGACCTCTCCCTCCTCCTAGTTAGGGTTAGCAAAGGATTAGCTCATGTTTGTGTGAGAGCTTTGCTCACCCACTTGGTTTCCTTCTCCTTGGAGACGCGCCTCCATCGGAGAACATCCTTCCAAGCGAATTCAAGACCCCCTCTTGGGTGGCCCCATCAAGACCTCCTCACGGAGAAGAACCGGTTACCTTTGTATCGTCCTTTGTTGGACTTAGATCTTGTATCTCACCTTTGTGTTCATCGATCTAGCGCATGTGTGATCTATTCTTGTTGGGGTAGTGATCGCTCTCGTGTTTTTTCTACGTTTCACTCTCGTGTTCTTCGTGTTCATCATCGGGATTCGCTCCTTTCATGAAAGATCGGCCGTATAGGGCTCCACCCTACATCAAGAAAGGCCCATTCGAGTGGACCCCGGAGGCCGACCGAGCTTTCCAAGACCTCAAGAGATACCTGACCAGCCCTCTAGTGATGGTGGCACCACGACCTCTAGAGCCCCTAGTGCTTTATCTTACTGCCACCCCGTACTCCGCCAGCGCGGCTCTGGCAGTGGTTCGGGAGGAGCACCAAGCCAAAGGCGCGTTGCACCAAGCTACGCCACCTGCCGAGATGATGCAAGATCAGGAAGATGCCACAAGAGCCATAGCAGCATCAACGAAGGACCGAGCTCGGCAGAACGATGCCGCCGAGATCTCGGCAAGCGATCAGGTGACGGGGGTTCCACTACCTCTAGAGACGCCCCAACTTCCACAACACACGAGCCTCACCAACATGCCAGTTCTCGTCGAGCACCCGGTGTATTTCGTGAGCATAGTGTTACGCGACGCAGGGGCACGGTACCCCATGCCCCAGAAGCTCTTGCTCGCGCTCTTGGTGGCCTCACAAAAGTTGTGGCACTACTTCCAGGGCCATCCCATCAAGCTTGTCTCGACCTACCCATTGGAGAGAGTGGTCAGGAGCCCCAACTCTGCTGGAAGGGTCGCTGAGGGGAATATCGAGCTGCAGGCATTCCAGTAGGAGTTCAACACTACCAGGGTCATCAAGGGAGCCGCGCTCGCTGATTTCGTGGCAGAATGGACAGATGCCCCGACACTTGAAGCAGGCAAGGACCAGTCCACCTCGCTGGGAAATGAGGCGCCTAACGGTTGGACCATGTATTTCGATGGCGCCTTCGCGCACCAGGGCGCGGGGGCTGGAGCAGTACTCATCTCACCCACTCAGTACAAGCCCTACTATGTTGTGCAGCTCTGCTTTCAGCAGGGCGAGAAGGTCTCCAACAACATCGCAGAATATGAGGGCCTCATAGCTGGCCTAAAGGTTGCGGCAGCTCTGGGGGTGAAGCGCCTCACCGTCAGGGGCGACTCGCAGCTTCTCGTCAATTTCTCCAACAAGGTATACGAGCCGAAGGACGAGCACATGAAGGCATACCTCGCGGAGGTGCGCAAGATGGAAAAGCAGTTCCTGGGCCTCGAGTTGCAGCACGTGCCCCGTGGCACCAACAAGGAAGCTGAAGACATCGCCAAGAGTGCATCCAAGCGGCAGCCCCAAGAGCCTGGCATCTGCGAGGTGCGGCTCTTCAAGCCGTCAGCGACACCGCCATTTTCAAGGACAGCTCAGCCTCGGGAGGAACTCCCGCAACCGCCTGCCACAGGAGCCCCAGCTTGTGGCCTGACTTCGGGAGCACGTCTACTCTTGGCACTAGAGCCCCAGGAGGGATGCTGGACCATGGAATTCAAGGAATACCTGATGCAAGGGACGCTGTCGGAGAAGGAGGAGGACGCGGAGCGCGTGGCCCGACAAGCCACAACATACTGCATCTGGGACGGTGAGCTATACAGGAAGCACCCAAATGATGTTTTGTTGCGTTGCATCTCCAGAGACCAGGGGAAGGAGTTGCTATCCGATTTACACGGTGGGGACTGCGGGAACCACTCGTCGTCGCGGACCCTCGTCGGCAAGGCATTCCGTAGCGGATTCTACTGGCCCATGGCACTCAACGACGCAGCAGAGCTGGTGAAGTCCTGTGAAGCCTGCCAGTTCCACGTCAAGCAGATCCATCAGCCGGCTCAGGGCCTTCAGACCATCCCACTCACATGGCCGTTCGCGGTGTGGGGGCTGGATATCTTGGGTCCGTTCCCTCAAGCGCCTGGGGGCTACCGCCACCTCTATGTCGCCATTGACAAGTTCACCAAATGGGCGGAAGTGGAAGCCGTCCGCACCATCCTAGCTGGCTCCGCAGTCAAGTTCATCAAGGGTCCCGTGAGTCGCTTCAGGGTTCCCAACCGCATCATCACTGATAATGGCTCGCAGTTCACTAGTAATCTCTTCAAGACATATTGTGCTAACCTTGGAACACAGATCTGCTACGCTTTGGTGGTGCACCCCAGGAGCAACGGTCAGGCCGACCGCGCCAACATAGAGGTCCTGAGGGGCCTTGAGAGAGTCCTGGATTAGGGGGTGTCCGGATAGCCGGACTATATCCTTTGGCCGGACTGTTGGACTATGAAGATACAAGATTGAAGACTTCGTCCTGTGTCCGGATGGGACTCTCCTTGGTGTGGAAGGCAAGCTTGGCAATACGGATATGTAGATCTCCTCCCATTGTAACCGACTCTGTGTAACCCTAGCCCTCTCCGGTGTCTATATAAACCGGAGGGTTTAGTCCATAGGACAACAACAATCATACCATAGGCTAGCTTCTAGGGTTTAGCCTCTCTGATCTCGTGGCAGATCTACTCTTGTACTACCCATATCATCAATATTAATCAAACAGGAGTAGGGTTTTACCTCCATCGAGAGGGCACGAACCTGGGTAAAAACATTGTGTCCCTTGTCTCCTGTTACCATCCGCCTAGACGCATAGTTCGGGACCCCCTACCCGAGATCCGCCAGTTTTGTCACCGACATTGGTGCTTCCATTGAGAGTTCCTCTATGTCGTCATCTTTAGGCCCGATGGCTCCTCCGATCATCAACAACGATGCGGTCCAGGGTGAGACTTTTCTCCCCGGACAGATCTTCGTATTCGGCGGCTTTGCACTGCGGGCTAATTCGCTTGGCCATCGGGAGCAGATTGAAAGCTATGCCCCTGGCCATCAGGTCAGATTTGGAAGTTTGAATTACACGGCCGACATCCGCGGAGACTTGATATTCGAGATTCGAGCCACAGCCGGGCGCGCCGCACTGTCACGATGGGCATGACTTAACTCTAACGCCGAACAGTGCCCTGGAGGCCGCACCCGCATCCGCTCCGACCCTTAACTCGGAGCCAACTGCGTCGATCGAGGATGGGTGTCTAGACCCCGCCGTGGGGGCTGCAGTCTCAACGGTGATCGAGCCGAACACTAGCCTTATCCTCTGCGAAGCCCGTGACTCCAAGGTGCCGGACTCTTCTCCGGACTCCGAACCCTTCGCGCCCCTGCCAATCAAATCCGATTGGGCGCCGATCATGGAATTCACCGCCGCGGATATCTTTTAGCACTCGCCCTTCAGCGACATTCTGAATTCACTAAGGTCTCTCTCTTTGTCAGGAGAGTCTTGGCCGGATTATGACCGGCAGGATTGGGATGCGGACGACGAAGAAATTCGATGCCCACCCACCACCCACTTCGTAGCCACTGTCGATGATTTAACCGACATGCTAGACTTGGACTCCGAAGACATCGACGGTATGGACGACGATGTAGGAGACGAATAGGAACCAGCGCCGATAGGGCACTGGAAAGCCACCTCGTCATATGACATATATATGGTGGATACACCCAAAGAAGGCAATGGCAACGGAACAGCGGGGGATGACCCCTCCAAGAAGCAACCTAAGTGTCGGCGTCAGCGGCGCCGCTCTAAGTCCCGCCAAAGCAAAAACGGTGATACTGGCACAGGAGATAATAACACCCCGGACAGTGCCGAAGACAACTCCCTCCAGCAAGATTCAGCGCAGGAGGACGGAGAAGCCAGCCCCCCCTGAGAGAGCGGCAGACAGAGAGGAAGAGCATGATAATTACATGCCTCCCTTCGAAGACGAGGCAAGCCTCGGCGACGACGAATTTGTCGTGCCTGAGGATCCCGTCGAACAAGAGCGCTTTAAGCGCAGGCTTATGGCCACGCCGAGTAGCCTTAAGAAAAAACAGCAACAACTTACAACTGATCAAGACTTGCTAGCCAACAGATGGACTGAAGTCCTTGCGGCCGAGGAGTACGAATTCGAAAGCCCCTCCAAGAGCTACCCAAAGCGCAGATTGCTACTCCGATTGAAGGAGGAAGCACCCAAACCTACATCACCAGCGCATGATGCGGCTGACCGGCCACCTCGCGGCCGCGACAGAGAGGCCTCCCGGCCCTCCACTCAAGCCGCACCCCGGCGTTGCTCAAAAAATACCAAGGCACAGGGAAATGCGCTAGACATGCGAGATATGTTGGAGGACAAGGCAAGGCAAACAAGTTTGATCTACGGATCGCGCGGGCACCCCACGACACGAGACGATAACCGTCACGCCAGATACAGTAAATCTGGCCGGGCTGAACACAGCAGACACAACTCATTTGAGCTACGTCGTGATGTAGCCCCGTATAGAGGTGCCGCACACCCACTATGCTTCACAGATGAAGTAATGGATCATCAAATCCCAGAGGGTTTCAAACCCGTAAACATTGAATCATACGATGGCACAATAGATCCTACGGTATGGATCGAGGACTATCTCCTTCATATCCACGTGGCCCGTGGCGATGATCTACACGCCATCAAATACCTCGCACTCAAGCTTAAAGGACCAGCTCAACATTGGCTTAACAGCTTGCCAGCAGAGTCAATTGGTTGTTGGGAGGACCTGGAAGCCGCATTCCTCGACAATTTCCAGGGCACCTATGTACGACCACCAGACGCCGATGACCTGAGCCATAATTCAGCAGCCAGAAGAATCTGCCAGACAATTCTGGACACGGTTCCTAACCAAGAAAAATCAAATCGTCGACTGTCCGGACGCAGAGGCCCTAGCAGCCTTCAAGCATAATATCCGCGACGAGTGGCTTGCCCGGCACCTTGGACAGGAAAAGCCGAAATCTATGGCAGCCCTCACGACACTCATGACCCGCTTTTGCGCGGGAGAAGACAACTGGCTGGCTCATAGCAATAACATGACCAAGAGCCCTGGTAATTCGGATACCAAGGACAGCAATGGCAGGTCGCGCCGCAACAAGCACAAGCGCCGCATTAACAGCGACAATGCTGAAGATACGGCAGTTAATGCCGGATTCAGAGGCTCTAAACCCGGTCAGCGGAAAAGGCCTTTCAAAAGAAACACTCCGGGCCCGTCCAGTTTGGACCGTATACTCGATCGCTCGTGCCAGATACATGGCACCCCCGAAAAACCAGCCAATCACACCAACAGGGATTGTTGGGTGTTCAAGCAGGTCGGCAAGTTCAATGCCGAAAACAGAGACAAGAGGCTACACAGCGACGACGACGAGGAACCCCGGCCGCCGAACAATAGTGGACAGAAGGGCTTCTCCCCACAAGCGCGGACGGTGAACATGATATACGCAACCCACATCCCCAAGAGGGAGCGGAAGCGTGCGCTAAGGGATGTATACGCGTTGGAGCCAGTCGCCCCAAAGTTCAACCCATGGTCCTCCTGCCCGATCACTTTCGATCGACGGGACCACCCTACTAGCATCCGCCATAGCGGATTCGCCGCATTGGTTCTAGACCCAATCATTGATGGATTTCACCTCACTCGAGTCCTTATGGACGGCGGCAGCAGCCTGAACCTGCTTTATAAGGATACAGTGCGGAAAATGGGCATAGACCCCTCAAGGATTAAACCCACAAAAACGACCTTCAAGGGTGTCATACAAGGAGTAGAGGCCAACTGCACAGGCTCAGTTACACTTGAAGTGGTCTTCGGATCCCCGAATAATTTCCGAAGCGAGGAGTTAATCTTCGACATAGTCCCGTTCCGCAGTGGCTATCACGCACTGCTCGGATGAACCACATTTGCAAAGTTCAATGCAGTGCCGCACTACGCATACCTCAAGCTCAAGATGCCAGGACCTCGAGGAGTCATTACGGTCAACGGAAACACTGAACGCTCTCTCCGAACGGAGGAGCATACGGCAGCCCTCGCAGCGGAAGTACAAAGCAGCCTCTCGAGGCAATTCTCCATTCCGGCTATTAAACGTCCGGACACCGTCAAGCGCGCCTGGAGTAACCTACAACAAGACCGCCTGGCATGTTCCGAGCAAGCGTAGCAATGCGACCCCAACCCCAGCCCTCGCGGAACTGCGAAATAAGTACTACGCGTACATAATTATGCTCTGAAAATACCATGGGCACAGGGGGAGGGGCACGACCATGGCACGCCCAAAATGCGGCTCAACCGCACTAGGGGCTCCCGCTTTTGTCATTTTTTCTTACTTTCAGGACTCCACTCTGTGGAAGGCCTGTCCGGCAGTACAATCGCCGGACACGCGATGCAACAACCAAGGAGGCAGAAAGCTACGTCGAATTCCCAGGTGGTCTCTATAACAAGCAAAATACCTGTCGGCTTTCTGGGAACGGGGGTCCCCAGACTTGCCTACCTGCGGCCTATGGCATGGCTCGAATGGGGGCCCAGCGCGGCCCATCTTCACCAACACAAGACCCAAGACCCTCGCGAGGGGCCAAGCCTCACGAGGCGGACGACACGGTGCTTCCTCAGGCGCGGCCTCCTCAGGATGGCTCACGAGGAGGCGGAGAGATCAAGGCAGGGTACCTCGCGAGGTGCCGATGACGCAAGCCATGACGACCAAGGGTGCCAGGCGGGCGCCAGCCCGCGCAGCGTTCCCCTTTCCTCTTTGGTGCAAAGGGGGCAAGCGCAGGTGAGAGGATCAAGCAAAGGCACCCATTTCGGTGCAACAAGACCAAGACCAGTCCAACGGCGGGAAGGAGGTCACAATGGAGCCCAGAACGGCGTCACCACAGGGCCTTTGGCAGGCGAAGACCAACTTTAGTCAGGATAAGTGTACTAGATGTTCCCCTTCGAATTGGCCAATTGTTGGCACCCTTCCCGCTCAAATATTTGGGAAGAGGCCCAGGGCCTTTGCCTATAAATAGGACTAGCCACCCCCAGGGTAGAGGGAAGAGGAAACCAGCTAGAACATAGCATCCACAAACAGAGCTAGCAACACACTTAGAGAGAGAGAAGGGCGATCGAACTCCCACAGCAGTTCATCCCCTAGCCAAGAACAGACCCTCGCGAGGCTGTTCTTCCTTGTACTGTTCATCCTCATCAGCCCAAGAGGCAATCCATCCACCACAAACAAGAGTAGGGTATTACACCACAATGGTGGCCCGAACTAGTATAAACCCTGTGTCTCTTGTGCTGTTCGTCCTGTAGTTTAGATCCGTGCGAGACGGAGAGGTAGAGGGCATGATCTCCGTGCGCACCCCGGGGTTCGAACCTTAAGGGTCTGCCGGAACCCGTGATCCGACAATACCTGTCTTACATACCGTCCCGCAGCTCGCCCCTGGAGGGGGACATGTCAAATAGTCCCATCTCTTGCTTATCACATTATTTGTATCGTTCTACTTTTACCGCAGCCTTTTCCAATAAACAATGCTTAGCTTCAGCTTATTATTGCATTCTCTATTCATTCCTTTTTTCATATACATGTTAATTTATGACATTTAGCACCCGTACACTTTGGTACGGTCAATACGATAGGGGCTCAAGCACCCCATAATACGGCGTGAGAAGTCCGAACACTTTCACAAGTGCGGCCCTCCGAACGTATAGCATTATATGCATCAGCTCCGAATCATGTCTTTGGTCAATAGTTGGGTTTGCCAGGCTCCCATGTTTTGGTACCTTACGTTCTGCTATATCGGCTAAGGTAGCGCTGGGAGAACTACTGTGATTGTGGCCTGGTTGAGCTGGGCTAAGCACCTCAGTAGAGAAAGCTAAAACTGACTATCATGATAAGGCGAGAGCTGGTCGCTGATTCGAGAGGTTTCGAGTCCCTAAAGACTTATGCCGCTTAGAGCGAGGAGTCGGCTATGTCCGGCCTAGGCGTGTATAGCGCCCCGAGCTCGGTCTTCCAAACACTAGGGGCTTCACCGAAATTTAAAATTGTAGAATTCTCTGGCTAAGTGAGAGTGATAACGCACTATAGTCTGATTGCCTTGTTCGTTGTGCTGAGCACCTCCCTCGAAGGACCCAAGCATGGGAAAAAGAGTGCTTAGGTTTATACCGAACACCCTAGCACTCGTGGCATGGGGGCAGAAGCCGACGACTCGCCATCTCTCAGATTTAATAAACGGCCGCATAGAAGGTAATATTCTAACAAGCGTTGCATAGCGCATATGAACAAGTTTTCAGCGCACAGGATAAAACAAACAAGTTTACTCAAATATTACATCCTTGGAACATTCGTCCGCCACAAGGCGGTCACCCTTCAGACGCCCTCGTAAGACATCTCTGGGTGGCGATGCTCCTTGCCCTATGGTGGCCCGTCCTTCACAAGCTTCTCGGCATCCATCTTGCCCTAGTGCACTTTAGCATGGGCAAGCACCCTACGGGCACCCTCGATGCTGACGGAGTGCTTGATGACTTCAAGCCGTGGACAAGCATCCACCAGCTGCCTCACCAGCCCGAAGTAGCTCCCAGGCATGGCCTCTTCAGGCCACAGCCGAACCACGAGACCCTTCATGGCCTATTCGGCCACCTTATGGAACGCGACCAGCTGCTTCAGCTGGTCGCTCAAGGGCACCGGGTGTATGGCCTCAGCATACTAAGACCAGAACACCTTCTCTGTCGAGCTCCCCTCTTCGGCCCGGTAGAAGGCGGCGACATCTGACATGCTACGGGGCAAATCTGCGAATGCTCCTGGAGAGCTCCGGACTCGGGTAAGTAACAAGTAATTCACTTTCACATGCTTGCTTTGCATAAAGAATGCCTTACCCGCCGCTATCTTCTTCATCGCCTCAACTTCATGGAGGGCTTTTTGGGCTTCGGCCTTGGCAGACTTGGCGCTTTCAAGGGCCGTCGCGAGCTCTGAATCTCGCGTCTTTGAGTCAAGCTCCAAACTCTCGTGTTTTTTCACGAGAGCCTGGAGCTCTTGCTGTACCTCGCCAACTCACGCCTCATGTTTCTCCCGCTCGGTGCGCTCCGTGGCCGCCTTCTTTTCGGCCTCGGAAAGCGCTTGCTTCAGGGTCGCCATCTCAGTCGTGGCCCCTAGGACACCAATAGCGATCCTGTCATTTTTTGCAACTGCATCTTTTATATAATTACACAAGGCATTGCGTACCTTGGCTCTCCTCGAGCTGCTTCTTGGCAAGGCCGAGCTCTTGCTCGGACTGCTCGAGGTTCTGCTTCGGCGTGTCCACGTCCGCAGTCAGTGCGGCAGAGGCTAGCAGCCAAGCCTGCATACGCATATCAAAATAATTATGTTAGACTCATGCGAATATTATTAGATCCTCTATTCGGCTTTTCCTTGTGAATGCCAAACAGAGCATCAGGGGCTACTGTCTATGCGGTAATATTTTCATATATTTTCTACGTACCTCAAAGCCTGTCAACAGGCTGCCACAGGCTTCAGTCATCCCACTCTTGGCAGACTGAACCTTCTGGATCACCGCACTCATGATAGTGCGGTGCTCCTCGTCGATGGAGGCGCCATTAAGCACCTCCAGCTAGTTATCCGGTGCCTCCGGTTGGGCGGAGGCCACCGGTGTAGCAGGTTTGCCCTTCTTAGTAGGGGGCCGCCTGCCGGAGTCCGGAACCGCTGAAGGTTCCGCCGCGGTGTCCGGCCCAAGGCCGGACTCGGAGCCCTTGGGAGCTTTGCTCCCTTTGAGCCTGCAGTCCGGGAGGTCGCCTTGCGGCGCCTCCAGGACCACCTCCCTTGGCTTGGAACCTTCTGGGACAACACCTCGACGTCGTCCGTAGGGCGAGGGGAGGTAGCTGTCGGAAGTGAAAAACTATTCACATCCGACGAATCCAGGGAACCGCTCGACGATATGTGTCAGGTTGAGTCACTCTGGTAATAAAGGAATGCCACGAGTCACTCTGGTGTCCGAATACTTACGACTTTGATAGGGCCTTGGCCCTGAGCGGCCACTCCTCTTCGCCGTCGTCGACGTTGGTGGAGTAGTCCGGAGGAAGGGTCCTCCCCTTCTTGGACCCTCCGGCCTCCCCAGTTGGGGCGGCCTTCCTTTTCTTTTCTTCCCCTGCTAGGGAAGAAACCTCTCTTTCCTCCTCCTCGTCTTCATGGGAGGAGTGCGCCTCGGAGTCATCAGACGATGAGTCCGACTCCACCGGGCGCCGGGAGCTCTTCCGGGTTCCCGTGGCCTTCTTCTTGGCCTTCTTCTCCGGCACCACGTAAGGTGCCGGAACCAGCAGCTCCGCCAAGCGGGCACCCGCTAGGTCTTCGGGCGAAGGAGCCGGATAGTTGATTTGTCCGTCCGTCCTCTGCCAGTCCTGTCAAAGGCATGGGGGCTTAGATCCCGCATAGAGTCAAACTATGAAAGACAAATATCGTGTAAGAGGTAAAACAGCTTACCGCGCTGGCTTGACGCTGCGCGCAGAATCCACGATCCTCGGTGGTGGAAGCGGGAGCCTCAGTGCCCTTGAATAGCACCTTCCAGGCATCTTCGTACATTGTGTCGAAGAGCCTGTTCAGAGTTCGGTGCTGGGCCGGGTCGAACTCCCACAAGCTGAAAGCCCGTTGTTGGCACGGGAGGATCCGGCGGATGCGCATGACCAGGACTACGTTGACGAGTTTGAGCTTCTTGCTCACCAGGTTTTGGACGCATGTTTGGAGTCCGGTCAGCTCTCCCGAACTACCCCACGGCAGGCCCTTCTCTTTCCAGGAGGTGAGCCGCCTAGGGATTTCGGATCTGAACTCGGGGGCTGTGACCCATTCAAGGTCACGCGGCTCGGTGATGTAGAACCACCCCGATTGCCACCCCTTTATGGTCTCCACGAAGGAGCCCTCGAGCCATAGGACGTTGGGCATCTTGGCCACCATGGCGCCTCCGCACTCCACCTGGTGGCTACCCACTACCTTCATCTTGACGTTGAAGGTCTTCAGCCATAAGCCAAAGTGGGGCTGGATGCAGAGGAAGGCCTCACACACGACGATAAACGCCGAGAATTGAGGATGAAGTTCGGGGCCAGATCGTGGAAGTCCAGGACGTAGTAGAACATGAGCCCCCGGACGAATGGGTGGAGAGGGAAGCCTAGTCCGCAGAGGAAATAGGTGAGGAACACCACCCTCTCATGGGGCCTGGGGGTGGGGATGAGCTGCCCCTCGTCTGGGAGCTGGTGCGCGATGCCGTCGGACAAGTATCCGGCTCTCCTCAGCTTCTTGATGTGTCCCTCCGTGACGGAGGAGACCATCCACTTGCCTCCCGCTCCGGACATGCTTGGAAAAGGTTGAGGTGGGAAATGCGGACTTGGGCACTGGAGCTCGAGTGTGCGAAAATGGATGAGCAAAGGAGGAAGAAGGCGTGGATGAAAAGGTGGATCCTTATCCCCTTATATGGGCGGACGAAACTATGCGTCCCCACCAGCCTGGTAAAACTCGCTTATCCCCCAAGCGCCGAAATCAATGGCACGGTTGGGTTACCCACGCCCGTACTGATGAGAATCCCGGGATAAGGGGACATGATCTCTGCTTCGACAAGACGTGCCAAGGAAACCGCCTTGAAAAATAGGCTGAGGTGGGACAGTAAAAACGATTCGAATAAAGGCTTGGCTGTGGTGTGATGTCATGCTACAGAATACGTCAGCAGATTAGATTTGTGTAAATATTATTCTCTCTACGGTGGTATGTGGAACTTATTTTGCAGAGCCGGACACTATCCTTGTGTTCAAAATCTTCTGTGAAGTATACGGAGGAGGAACCCGCCTTGCAATGCCGAAGACAATCTGCGCGCCGTACTCGTCGTCATTGAAGGCTGGTTCAGGGGCTACTGAGGGAGTCCTGGATTAGGGGGTGTCCGGATAGCCAGACTATATCCTTTGGCCGGACTGTTGGACTATGAAGATACAAGATTGAAGACTTCGTCCCGTGTCCGGATGGGACTCTCCTTGGCATGGAAGGCAAGCTTGACAATACGGATATGTCGATCTCCTCCCATTGTAACTGACTCTGTGTAACCCTAGCCCTCTCCGGTGTCTATATAAACCGGAGGGTTTAGTCCATAGGACAACAACAATCATACCATAGGCTAGCTTCTAGGGTTTAGCCTCTCTGATCTCGTGGTAGATCTACTCTTGTACTACCCATATCATCAATATTAATCAAGCAAGAGTAGGGTTTTACCTCCATCGAGAGGGCCCAAACCTGGGTAAAAACATTGTGTCCCTTGTCTCCCGTTACCATCCGCCTAGACGCACAATTCGGGACCCCCTACCCGAGATCCGCCGGTTTTGACACCAACAGGCTTCAAGACCAGGACCTTCGAGAAGAAGCTCGAGGCCTGTGGCAGGGGCTGGTACGACGAGCTCCAGTCCGTGCTATGGTCTATCCGCACCACCGCCACCAAGCCAATGGGCGAGACCCCGTTCCTCCTCATCTACGGAGCAGAAGCGGTCCTCCCTCACGAGGTCAAGCATCGCTCAGCACGGGTCCTGGCGTTTGATGTAGTGCAGCATGACGCCACGCGAGGGATGGATCTCGTGCTAGGGGAGGAACGCCGCCGCGAAGCCGCACTGCGGGAGGCAAGGTATCAGCAGGCGCTGCGGCGATACCACCGCCGCAACATCCGCTCCAGGACGCTCGAGGCGGGTGACCTCGTCCTGAGGCGGGTCCTCTCCAGGGAAGGGCTGCATAAGCTCTCACCCATGTGGGAGGGCCCATTCAAGGTCGTCCATGTCTCCAGGCCTGGCGCCGCACGCCTGGAGACACAGGACGGGGTGCCCATCCAGAACGCCTGGAACATCCAGCACCTCCGGAAGTTCTACCCATGAAGAAGGCCCAGTGCGTGTGAAGAAGGCCCGGTGCCTGTGAAGAAAGGCCCAGTGCCTGTGAAGAAGTCCCAGTGCCTGTGAAGATTGCCGCCCATGACACTCTCACGTAATAACGAGTGGGGCTATACATGCCCTGGAGTCTCAGGAGTGCCGCCCTCGGGCCTCGGGGGCTCCCTCCCACGTCCATGTGGAAGCACATAGCTCCGCGCTGGTGAGAAGACTTCAAGACTAGACTAGGTGCCGGACGCGGCTTTTCATTTGCTTTCCGTAGTTGGTTCGCCTCCTTTTAGTTGAAAGTTTTCTTCTGGTGTTCCTCGCTGGTTTTGTTCCGTCGCCTTTTGCTGCCGTTTTCGGTTCCAGTTTAACCTGTTTTCTCTCTCACACATACCTCGCGAGGGGGCTGGGCAGGTGCCCTCGCGAGTGTTTTTCCTTTCCTCTGCTCTTCATCTACCTTTTCGTGAGGCACCCTCGTTCGAGCCCACAAGCTGGCGCCCACCTCCTGATCCGTGCCCCTCGGGTATCGTGATGCGAAGCGCCGAGTCAAGGCTCGGGCGAACAATAAGCCTCCCAGCGACGCTCCTAACGAGTTTTTTGCAGTTCCCTAGCACCCACCGAATGAAGGAAGGCCTCCACAGGCACCAGGAAGCGAGTCCCTCACGAAGAGGAGGCTGCCCCAAGCGTGCCAAGCTAAGTTACCTCTACGCAAAATAACGACACAGTACCGAAACAACAAACATAGCATAATGACTGGGAAATCATAGTTCGATACACGCCCCTCCGGGGCACATACTAGTTTCTTTTTGATGCAAAAAGGAAAGGAAGAATAAAATAAAGCGGCGCCTGTCCCTACAGTGGTCCATGGGGGCAGGCTCCTGGCACCGTCCTGAGCTCAACCAGACCCCTCCTCGCACTTCACGGAGGCGCCGAGACGAGATGATCCACTACCGTCTTTGAAGCGGGCGCGGCGGCATGGCGGCTGGTCGTAGCCACCGCTGCTGGAGCTGTCGCCGGGGGAAGAGCCACCGTAGCTTGATGAGACATGGTCTGCACCAAGGGCGAGTATGCCCTCATCCTCGTCTCGACCATCGCCAAGGCCGAGCACCTCCTTCCCGTCGTTCACCTCCGCGCAGCACCCGGCGCGGCGACCATCTTCCCCAAACACCCTCACGTAGAGGGTCGCATCACTGTCGTGCTTGAAATGGAGGGTGCACCGCCTGCCCAGGTCGCGCACGCGGGCAAACGTCTGCCAACCGCGGGCCAGGGCTATGTTGCCCGCGACGAAGACCTCAACCGCAACCCAAGAAGCTCTGCTGCAGCAACCGTCCGCCTGCAGCCAGAGCCCGCCTGGAGCGGAGGCTGGTAGCTCATTGGTAAAGGAGCGCGGGAGCTGAAGCCAGTTGCCGGCCATGTCCTCCGACCAGACGACGAACTCCGGCAGCACTTCCGCTGAGTGGAAGCGCGGCCGGGGAGGCCGCGCAACCAGGGCATGCCTTCCTTCATCGACAGGGCTGCCATGACTGGAACGACCCCCGCCACGCGCGACGGCACCACCACGGGAATGGAGGGCCGTGGCGGGGGTCGCGATGTGCTTGCGAGGACGGCCGCGTCCACGCTTGGGCGCCGGGGAGCCGGGCCCCTCGCGAGGGGCCTTCCCCCTCTCCGCGGCAGAGAATCTTTTCGACGGGGCCATTGGTGCCGCTGCTAGCAGTGGAGCAAGGGAGGAGAAGCGAGCGGAATGGGAAGAAATGGGTGACGGGGGCTCTACCCCCTCCTCGTTTATAGTAGGAGAAGGCTAACCAGCGCCCCCATGATCACAAGTAATGATGGTTTTCCTTGCATGTCGCACGGACTTGTCAAGTCGGGCAGTTGCCGAGCCAGCGTCGGGAAGCGGAGACGCCCACGTCCAATCAACTGCCACACGTCGACCCAGGCCGCAGGCTATTGGGGCCCGCGGCGCTCCGCCCTTGACCTTTGGCTTCTTCTCAAAGCCAATCCCGAGCGCGCCTTGGGCCCGGGGGCTACTGTCGGCGTTCTAGGAATGGGGGTCCCCAGACTTGCCTGCATGCGGCCCACGGTGTGGCTCTGATAGCAGGCTTGTACGACCCATCTTCATAAACAAGGCATTCAAGACCCTCGTGAGGGGCCAAGCCTCGCGAGGCAAACGACACAAGACCTCCTCAGGAGCGGCCTCGCCGGGCTGGCTCGCGAGGGGCGGAGAGATCACGGCAAGGCAAACCTCGCGAGGTTCTCATGACGTGAACCATGACTATCGAGACCAGGCGGGCGCCAGGCGGGCGCCAGCGTGCAGTGTCCTTGTTTCCTTTTTGGTGCTAAGGAGGCAAGTGCAGGCTGGAGTACCGAGGCGTCAAGCAAAGGTTTCCATATCAGTGCAACGAGACCAAGACCAGCAAGACGGCAAGACGGAGGTCACCATGGAGCCCAAGGCAGCGTCACCACCAGAGCCTTTTGCAGGCAAAGACTACTTTTGTCAGGATAAGTGAAAGTATGGTGGAAAAAGGAATAAACTTTATTTTCTGTTTGCGAACCGCCTATGATATATGGAAAGGGTTGGGAGCTCTAAGTTTCTTTCATTGGTGAGAAAAGTATGCCTCTCAAAATGTTTTTATCTCTCAATTTTTGCTTTGAGCTCTAGCACCTCTACAAATCCCTACTTCCCTCTGCGAAGGGTCTTTCTTTTACTTTATGAAATTTTCATTTTTCATTTGAGGCTCCTTCTTCTCTTATAAAGCACCAACTAGGGGGCACTATGATCGTATTTGAGCATTGGGTGTAGCTAATATGCGAGTGTGTTTCATGAAGGGATCAATGATTGAGCATGATGGGCTAGGGATAACTTATTTTAGCGTTGATAGTTTGAAAGACATGGTTGCTTGTTGGCATGCTTGAGTATTTAAGTCCTCATGTCAAAACTAGACTATTGCTTTGAACCATTTTAAAGTCCAAATTTCCATGCTATAAAGAAAAGAATATGAGATGACATGTTATGCAGCATTCCACATCAAAAATTCTGTTTTATCATTTACCTCCTCGAGGACGAGCGGGAATTATGCTTGGGGATGCTGATATGTCTCCAACATATGTCTAATTTTTTATTGCTCCATGATGTTATATTATCATTCTTGGATGTTTTACAATCATTTTATAGCAACTTTATATCATTTTTGGGGACTAACCTATTGACCCAGTGCCAAGTGTCAGTTGCTGTTTTTTGCTTGTTTTTTTACATCACGGGAAATGAATATCAAACGAAGTCCAAACACTGCGAAACTTTTTGTGGATTTTTTATGGACTAGAACACCCGTAGTGGGCCAGAGAAGCACCTGGGGGGTGCCCCGAGGGGGGCACAACCCACTAGGGAGCGCCTGGGGTCCCAGGCGCCCCCAGGTGGGTTGTGCCCACCTCGGTGGCCTTCCGCACCCCCTCTTTACCCTATAAAATCCCAAATATTCCAAAATCCCTTGGGGTTAACCTAGATCAGAAGTTCCGCCGCCGGAGGCCTCTATAGCCACCAAAAACCAATCTAGACCCCGTTTTGGCACTCCGTCGGTGGGGGGAATCATCATCGGTGGCCATCTTCATTACTCGGCGGCCACTACGATGAGGAGGGAGTAGTCCACCCCCGAGGCTGAGGTTTGTACCAGTAGCTATGTGTTTAATATCTCTCTCTCATGTTCTTGATATGTCACGATCTTGATGTATCACAGGCTTCGTTAATATAGTTGGATGATATGGTGTTTTCCCCTCTCTATCTTATTGTGAATTGAGTTTTTACTTTGAGATTTCGTTTTATCAGATTGAATACATTTATGGATTTGAGAGCACTTGATATATGTCTTGCATATGAATACTCATGGTGACAATGGGGTATCATATTGATTCACTTGATTTATGTTTTGGCACTCAACCCATGGATTCCCGAGGTGACATTGGGGTAATCTACGCATAGGGGTTGATGACGTTCTTGTCTTTGTTTCTCCAGTAGAAATCTTGGGGCACTCTTTGAGGTTCTTTGTGTTGGATTGATTATTATGAATCTGAAATTATTTGGTGTTATTTTAGTACGAACTCTTGGATGGATCGGTCGGAAAAATAGCTTTGAGGTGGTTCGTACCCTACAAATAATTTTCCTTATGTTCTCCGCTAGATTGGAACTTTAGAGTGATTCTTCATCACACTTTGAGGGGTGGTTATATGATCCAATTATATTAGCACTGTTGAGAGATTGCACTAGCAAAAGTACGGACCCTAGGCCTCATTTTCAAGTATTGCAATACCGTTTGTGCTCCGTTTTATCAATTGCTACTTTGCTGTTTTTTGTTGTTCCTTTCACAAAAATCAATAGCTATTATCATTATTACACTTGTATCACCATCTCTTCGCCGAACTAGTGCACCTATACAAATTATCATTGTATTTGGTGTGTTGGGGAAACAAGAGACTTTTTATTATTTGGTTGCAGGGTTGTTTGAGATACCATCTTCATCCTACACCTCCCACGGATTGATAAACCTTAGGTCATCCACTTGAGGGAAACTTGCTACTGTCCTATAGAACTCTGCGCTTGGAGGCCCAACACAAGTATACAAGAACAAGTTGCATAGTAAACATTAGTGTCCGGAATTCAAAGATGATCAATCACCTTTTGAAGAGGACTTCCATCACTATGTTCGAGAAATGCGGCATGTTGCCTACAAACTTGTGGCAGAATTAAATTTGAACAACTACACGACAGCTTATGACAACAATAATCAGAAGATTAAGCCGCCGGCTCACAACGTTGGCAGTCTCATTCCTCCTTGGCGTAAGCATATTTTTGCTCCTAATGTTGATCACTCTCTTATTCTCAATGATGAAGAAACTTTCGAAGCCTTAACCGGCATCGACTAGACGTCACCTGACCTCCAGATGGCCAAGGAAGAAGGATCGACGCAGGATGACCCGGAGTCGTCGACTCTCCATGACGCAAATCAATGATGAACCAAGCGGCTCTCAGGCCAGGATGCAAGATCTTCTCACTCGAAAGAACAGTTGGCTTCAAACTTTATGGGCGTATAACAACCATGTAATAGAGTAGTCTTTGAAACAATGACCCCCCTTGTCATTCCATCGTGCATGCTAACTTGTTAAGATACTAAGTTTAATCTTCTATGACAGGCTTGCTCTGATTGCTCATACGAGTCATAGCAGTAATTTTACTTGTGTGTCAAACGCTGCATGTCCTGTACAAAGTTTAAACAACATATGCCCTAGCGACTTAACATCAAAAGCCAGGGCGGGTAACAACCCAAACATCACATAGTGTTATGCAATTATAGAACAAACCAGAATTAATGACTATGAAAACAAAAATATGCTGGTAACTTAACGTCAAAAGCCAGGGCAGGTTATCAAACCACGCATATCTGTATAACAATGAATAACATACCTATAATTTTGACATATACACTCAGCTTACATCACTGTATCCAGTGAGGGAAACAACCCAAGGATTTGCAAGCGCATGATCCCAATAGCGCAAATCAAAGTAGGCTGGTGACTTAAAGTCCATAGCCAGGGCGGGTTACTAAACTCAAAATGCTCAAATATGAGTCATATAATCAGGGTTGGATGACCCAGATTGTCGAAAAATGCACTTAGCGGAAAAAAACTTGAGGAAACACAAATCTAATAGAGTCAGAAAGAAAAATTAAAATACTCTCAAATAATAGTCTGTCTGGCACACAAAGGCGCGGCCAGATAAATTGGCTAGCAAAAACCATGTGCTTTCAAAGGCTGCACAACCTTTTAGCACTCATGCCTTATGTTTGCTTTCAACGCCGCAACAGCCTTTTGGCACTTAGACCACATGATTGCTTTAAAGGCAGCAACAACCATTTGGCACTTAGGCCACATGATTTCTTTCAAGGACGCAACAACCATTTGGCACTTAGGCCACATGATTGCTTTAAAGGCAGCAACAGTCGTTTGGCACTCAGGCCACATTATTGCTTTCAAGGCCGCAACAATCATGATTTTACCTACCTCACTGTAAGCCGGCTCTCACATGACATAATGATGTAGGGTGGAACCCTAGATGGCCGATATTTCACGAAAGGAGCGGATCCCTACGAAGAACGCGATGAACACGAGGGGAAACATGAGGGAAACATGAGAGAAATCACTCAACCAACAAGAATAGATCACACATGCGCTAGATCGATGAACACAAAGGTGAGATACAAGATCCAAAGTCAACAACGAACGATACAAATGGTAACCGGTTCTTCTCCGTGAGGAGGTCTTTATGATGGTATTCTCCGTAAAGGAGGTCTTGAATCCAAGGTGGATCTTCTCCGAAGAGGAGCCGCGGTCTCTCTCGCGGAGTAGATCCGATATGGATGAGCAATGCTCTATCTCAAGTATGAGCTAAACCAATGCTAACCCTAGAAAGTGGGAGGGGATGGAGTATATATAGTCTAGGGGGCGCAGAGGTACATGGGCTTCGGCCCTTTACTGTGCGCAGACAGGCGGAGCCGGATGTCCGGGCGTCAGGCCAGATGTTCGGGGCTTCGGGAGGGGCCGGATGTCCGGGCTAGGGGGGCCGGATGTCTGGGCTGGCGACGCAGGCTTCTGTAGGTTCTGGTGCGGGGCGCCGGATTTCCGGGCTCGGGCCGGATGTCCGGGGTCTGTAGCTGTGGATCGGCTGGGTTGGTGCTGTGGTGGACACTCCAGGGGCCGGATGTCCAGGGTCTTGGCCGGATGTCCGGGGCCTGGAAGGTGAACTTGCCCATTTCCGTTGGTTCTCTTCATCCATGGACTTGGCGGCTTGTCCGTCTTCACGTGCATCTTCGTGAGGGTTTTCTTGATCATGCATAGCATATCGGACTTAGGTAGTAGCCATGTCTCGAGTGGATCATATGAGATATCACTAAAGAAGGAAGTCACCTCGTTCTCGAGAGCTCTAGCTCGTGCTCGTGTCATGGGTCCTCTTGGCTCTTGATGAGACGATGGTAGGTCCATGGGGATGATCATGGGATGCTCCGCATCACATAAGCCGCCGTTTGAACCCTAACAATTTTAGGGTCTTTAAAAAGATTGACTCTGAAGAGTTTGGCAGGTCATCGGTGGAGTAGCCAGTTGGAAATAGGCAGGAAAAAACCTATAAGAAGTGGCATTCGAGCCGGCCAAGAGGGTATGAAAGCTAAACCAAGCGGTTGGAACCCCCCAATTGACCTTATGACCAATCAATAAAGGCTGAGATACTCAGAAATGAAATGACAGATGCCCTGTAGTTTGGGGATGTCGTCTTTATTATATTGGTCATAAAAAGTATATATAGTGACCAGAGTATGTACAAGGGTAAGAGCTACCGGCTCAAGTATAGTACGGCCGAAGATGTGCGATATTGCATGGACGGTAGGTCCCCTCCTCCGACTTGCGAGAATCCTTGTGCTCACGTACGTCAATGAGGTCCCATTGTTCAGGTTCTTGCTGACCACAAAAGGTCCTTCCCAAGGTGGGGATAACTTGTGCATATCTGTTTGATCTTGGATGAGCTAGAGCGCCAAGTCGCCTTCTTGAAATGTCCTGGTATTAATTTGCGGCTATGATAGTGACGCAGATCTTGTTGATATATCACCGAATGAGTTATCCCCACCAGATCTCGCACTTCAGCCAAAGCATCGAGTGCATTTTGACGTGATATTTCATATCAGCTTAAACATAGGCCGGCACACGATGCGATTCATGACGAATATCGCTTGGAAGAACCGCCTCTGCCCCATAGACCATGAAGAAAGGCGTATAGCCTGTTGACCTGTTAGGGGTGGTATTGATACTCAAAAGTACTGAATGTACGTAACTCCTCAACCCAACAACCCGACATTCACCGCAAAGGAACCATAAGCCGGGCTTGATACCTCTCAAGATTTCTTGGTTTGCCCTCTCAGCTTGACCATTAGACTGCAGATAAGCCACAGAAGAAACATCAATACGAATATGCTCTTGTTGACATAATTATCTCATAGCACCTTTAGACAAATTAGTGCCATTGTTAGTTACGATACTATGAGGGTAACCAAAACGGAAGATCAATTTTTTAACAAACTGAACTGATGTTGCCGCATCACACTTGTTGATCGGCTCTGCTTCAACCCACTTGGTAAATTTGTCAACCGCCACCAAGAGGTGGGTTTTCTTATCATTAGACCTTTTGATAGGTCCAACCATATCAAGCGCCCAGACTACAAATGGCCAAGTAATTGGAATCATCCTCAATTCTTGAGCTGACACATGAGCCCGTCGAGAAAATTTCTGACATCCATCACACTTACTGACAAGATCCTCTGCATCAGCATGATCCGTCAACCATAAAATCCATGACGAAAAGCTTTAGCCACTAGAGATTTAGAGCCGGCGTGATGACCACAATCACCTTCATTGATCTCTCTTAAAATCTCACGGCCCTCTTCAGGAGAAACACAACGCTGGAACACGCCTTTGATGCTGCATCGGTGTAACTCACCATTAACAATAGTCATGGACTTAGACCGCCGGGTTATCTATCTGGCCAAAGTTTCGTCCTCAGGTACCTCGCCCCGGGTCATATAAGACAAATAGGGAAGTGTCCAATCAGGAATAACATGTAGAGCTGCCACCAACTGTGCCTTCGGGTAAGGAATATCAAGATCCTCTTCTGATGGCAACTTGACTAAAGGATTATGCCATACATCAAGAAATACAGTAGGGGGTACCGGCTTATGTTGATACCCAAGCCGGCTTAAACCGTCAGCCACCTCATTCTTCCTTTGATCAAGATGCTCCACCTGATAACCTTTGAAGTGACCAGCAATATTGTCAACTGCCCGGCGATAAGCCGCCATGAGCGGGTCTTTGGAATCCCAAGTGCCTGAAACTTGTTGAGCCACCAAATGTGAGCCACCAAAGCACCTGACCAGTCTTAAATTCATCTCTTTGGCCATCCGAAGGCCATGGAGCAGAGCCTCATATTCAGCAGCATTGTTAGTACAAAGAAACATCAACCTTAAAACATAACAAAATTTGTTACCTCGTGGGGAAGTCAAAATAACTCCATCCCTCGAGCCTTGTAATTGTATGGACCCATCAAAGTGAAGAGTCCAATGTATTATCAGGCTTCTCCTCAGGAGTCTAGAACTCCGTCCATTCATTGATGAAATCCACAAGAGCCTGAGACTTAATAGATGTCCTTGGCACATATTTCAAGCCATGGGGGGCGAGCTCAATGACCCCCTTAGCCACCCGGCCTGTAGCCTCTCTGTTCTGAATAATATCCCCTAAAGGAGCAGAACTGACCATCGTAATGGGATGGCCAAGAAAATAATGCTTCAACTTACGACTGGCCATGAACACCCCGTGCACCAATTTCTGCAAATGCGGGTATCGCTGCTTAGACTCAATTAACACCTCGCTGACATAATAAGCCGGCCTATTGACTGGGTACTCTTTACCATGCTCCTTGCGCTCCACCACAATTGCCAAACTAACATCCCTACTGTTAGCCGCCAAATATAAGAGCAAGGGCTCTTTCTCAATAGGAGCCGTAAGGATGGGCGGCTCAACTATTTTTTGAGTGCCTCAAACGCCTCGTTTGTAGCATCAGTCCAAACAAAATGGTATGTCTTCTTCAACATCTGGTACAAAGGAATTTCCTTCTCTCCCAGGCGGTTTATGAACTGGCTTAAAGTTGCAATACAAGCCGCCAGGCGCTGAACATCATTGACACACGTCAGCTTAGCCAATGAAGCGATAACCTTAATTTTCTCTGGGTTAGCTTCAACACCTCTCTCTCACACCACAAAACCCAAGAGCTTGACTACAGGCACACCAAAAGCACACTTGGCCGGGCTAAGCATCATTTTATAGACCCAGAGATTATCAAAGGGTTCTTTCAAATCATCCAACAGTCTCCTTCTTCATGGACTTGACAACAATATCGTCCACATAAGCATGCACATTGCGTCCAATCTGGTCATGGAAACAATTCTAGACACAACGTTGATAAGTCGCCTGGGCACTCTTGAGCCCAAAAGGGATAGACACATAGCCGAAAGCCCCAAAAGGTGTAATAAAGGTCGTCTTCTCTTGGTATTTAACTGGCATCTTAATTTGATGATAACAAAAATAAGCATCTAGGAAGCACAAATGCTCACAAAGGATCAGCTGGACAAGCCTTATTGAGTTCTGTATAATCCACACACATATGCCAAGTGCCATTTTTCTTAAGTACTAGCACCGAGTTAGCCAACCACTCAGGGTGAAAAACTTCAATGATGAACCTGGGCGCCAAGAGCCGGGCGACCTCTTCTCCAATAGCCTTACGTTGCTCTTCATTAAATCGGCGAAGGAACTATTTCACCGGCTTAAACTTAGGATCAGTATTGAGGTTGTGCTCAGCATGTTCTCTCGGTACACCTAGCATGTGTGAAGGCTTCCATGCAAAGATGTCCCGATTCTCACGGATGAACTCGATGAGCGTGCCTTCCTATTTTGGATCCATGTTAGCACTGATGGAGAATTGCTGATATAAGTCGCCAGGGATAAAGTCAACCTGCTTGGTATCATCAACCGACTTAAACTTCAACAAAGGGTATTGCTTAGTAGTCAGCTTCTTCAAAGGGGTCATATCAGCCGGGTCAGTCTTTATAGAACTTGAGCTCCTCCGTGGCACAAGCCGACTCAGCATATGCAGCATCTTATTCCTCATATTCCAATGCAATTTTTCTACCGCCATTGACTGTAATTGTACCCTTACGCCCTGGCATTTTAAGCTGCAAATAAACATAACAAGGCCACTCCATAAACTTGGCGTAAGCCGGCCGCCCAAACAAGGCATGATAAGGGCTCTTGATTTTAACCACTTCAAACCACATTGTCTCTTTCTGTAGTCATAGTCATCACAAAAAGCCACTTCCACGACAATCTTTCCTACTGGGTATGCCGACTTACCAGGGACCACACCCTGAAAAACTGTAGAGGACGGCTTAAGGTCTTTATCCGTTCAATTCATTCTGTGGAAAGTATCATAACAAAGGATATTGATGCTACTGCCACAGTCCATGAGCACTTTAGTGAACTTGTAACACCCAACCTGAGGGGCTACCACCAACGCTAGTTGACCCGGATTCTCAACCCAGGGCGGGTGATCCTCTCTACTCCATGTCATTGGATGTTCTGACCACCGCAAATATTGAGGTACCCTCGGCTCAACTGCACTGACTTCACATTTATGAACTTTCTAATCTCGCTTGCAGAGACTCATAGTGAAGACATGATACTGACCACTTTACGTTGCTTTGGGTTGCTCTAGTATCCTGACTGATGCTGTTGGTTACCTTGACCAGACTGTTGATTATAACCATCCTGGTTGCCTTGTCCTTGATATCCAGAATTTGAGCCACCACCGCCAAAACCGCCAGGCCCCTGTGAGCCGGATCTTGACCCGCCAGGTGGGCCATTATTGTTGCCATGATTCCGATTGAAGCTAGAATTCTTGAACTCTTTCATGATGAAACAGTCCTTCCAAGCATGAGTTGATGGCTGACCGGGCACACTATGCTTTCGGCAAGGGTCATTAAGCATTGCCTCAAAGTTGAACTTTGGTCCCCCAAATTGTGGTTTACCCTTACGACGCTGATTTTTATGCTGAGCATTGGTGTTAGCCACAAAATCTGAATCGCCATTTGTTTGTTTGCGCTTACCACCATTTCCCTGGTTATGACCATTATGCCCTATCACATTCTGCTGCTGACCCTTACCATTGCCACTGTTCTTCCGCTTGTTGGATTTTTCATCATTAGACCCAGGGTCCTTTCTGTTGTCTGAGTCAGCATACTTGATGAGAGCCGCCATAAGCTCTCCCATGTCATTGCAGTGACATTTAAGCCGCCCCAGCTTCTACTTGAGAGGCATGAAGTGACGATTCTTCTCCAAGATTAGAACAGCAAAGCCTGCCGCAAAACTATCTGATGAGTGGATGATAGCTGAGACCCGGTGAACAAAATGGTGGGCCGACTCATCCTCTCGCTCTACGCAGTTGTCCAAGTCAATAATCGACAGAGGCTGCTTACGTGTTCCATTGAAATTCTGAATGAGGCGCCTTCAACTCAGCCCATGAATTGATGGAATTGGAAGGTAGCCCTTTTAACCAGGTTCGGACTGGTCCATCCAACATCGTAGTGATGTACTTGGCACATAGAGCATCACTAATGTCTAACATCTCCATAGCTAGCTCAGAGCTCTTAATCCAAGCCTCAGGCGGAATATCAGCTGTGTAATTAGGCACCTTACGATGGCCCTTAAAATCTTTAGGCAGACGCTCATTGCATAGAGCCAACACTAGACACGGCACACCAATTGTCCTGGAAGTCATCCAAGCCTCCACGGACGCCGAAGGGTTTAACTGAAATTGCTGATGAGCCCCCAATTGA
Source organism: Aegilops umbellulata (assembly GCA_032464435.1). NCBI lineage: Eukaryota > Viridiplantae > Streptophyta > Magnoliopsida > Poales > Poaceae > Aegilops > Aegilops umbellulata. Next base: position 180,703,987 of record CP136058.1, read on the forward strand.
GCGGCCAACTTTGCCTCACGACTGTGACGCCCGGATAATTAGGCTACAGAAAAACTCTGCTAATGATGCCACGCCACTTCCCTTACTGTTGCTAATCCCTTGTTAGTTCGAAACCGATTCAAATTCAAATTCAAAATCAAGCAAACAATAAAAATTTTCAAATAGTAAAACTAAAATGTTCACACTATTCTATAATTCGCTTGTTCAGTTTTCATGATTGAAACCACATCATTTGACTTAATAAATAATCCCTAGTAAATCATGAAGTGGGCCAACAACATCATAATGGACCATTTAAATACCAACGTGTTTTTTTTAAACATTACAAAATGGCCTCAAGATTTATGTGCCATTCTAGAATAATGTGCTTGACTTATGTGCCAAGTTCAACTATAGCAAAAATCATTTGCTTCATAAACTAAAGGAAAAATAGTGGTAGAACAAATAATAAGACAGAAAAGAATAAAACAAAAGGTCACTTATGTGCAATTGTAGCCTACTGCTACCGTGGTTGGCCCCGCCCACCATGGGCCTTTCCCCTTCTCCTGTACAGCAAAGGAGGCAGAGGCCATGGCGTGGCAACCATCCGACGGCGCCATGGCCGGATGGCCACCACGTCGCCTCCCCCGGCCTATAAAAGCGTCCACCTAAACCCTAGCCCCTGTCTCAAACATTGCCCCCTCGATCCCCCTTGATCCCCTTCCCCTCTGGACCGAATCGAGATCATGAGATCCTGCGGTGACCGCTGCCCTGTCGTCGTTGTCACGGCCACTAGCGCCTCCACCGTGTGGGAGGACGTCCAAGAGCTCCTCCGCGCTCGACTTCATCGATCCCGGGCGTCGCATCAAGCCGGGGCACTGTGTTGCCGCGCCATCATCTTCTTCTCCGTCCACGCCCGCGAGTAGGTGCCGGAAGCCCCTCCATCACCGGGATGACCTTCTTCTTCCTCCTCTGATCACCGCCGCCTCGCCAACGACTTCGGCAGCCGCGCGTCTTCCTCGGGCCGTCTCAGCAACGTTGGTGAGCTCACGCTCCTCCTCTTCCTCTAGTCGAGCTCGCCGGCGCCCCGTAGCTGCTACCCCACTGCTCATCTTGCGCGCTCACGCCGCGCTTCTCCGCTTCCGCTTAGTCCCGAATGCCGGCGTCGCCGCCGTTGTCGCTACGCCCAACTCTGGCCACCCCCGCACCCACTGGCACCTCTCCGTGACGCGCGTCGTCGTCCTCTCCCCGTAGCCGCTCTCGGCTGACCAAATGGTCGCCGGAGCCGCGAGTCCGGCGAGCCCCGTCACCTCTGTACGCCACCGCAACAGCTGCCGCTGCCGCCGAAGCCCTTCGATGCAACCGCCGCAGCTACCTCCGCCCGCTGCCGCGCTCCACTGCTATCGCCGCTGCTGCTGCCCGTCGTGCCTGGTCGCGCCCGCCTCCGACTGCCGCTGCTCTGCTGCTCCGTTGGCTGCTGCTCGCTGCACCACTGCTACACTGCCTGTATTGCTAAGCTACAGTAACTTTCAGTTACTGTAGCGCTAGCTAGCTTTACTGCTATTATGCCGGCTGGCCCTCTGTACAGCCCCTAAACGACAACTAAACAAATGTTAGCATGAACAAAAGTTATATGGAGAGAGAGTATACATGACAAACTCCATTTTATCCCATTGGACCAAATCCTTTTGATGATTAAATTAAATCCTACAAAAATCACAAAATGACATCTTATGTTAATAACTCCTAGGCTACTAACTTGTGTGTGTTGTGTGTGTGTCGTGCACATGGCCAGAGTAGTGGCCGGCCCTTGCTTAGACTAGTATTGCTAGGTAATAATTAATGGCTAGAATAGTCTATGTACAGATGTCATGTGGCCCCTTTTATTTAAAAGCCTTATTAATAGTTTGTTCCAATGACAAGTAGGGCTCAATGCACTGTTCATTGGTTGACTAGTAAAGGTGTTGACTGAGTCAACCCAGCTCCTTGACCCCACATGTCATTGAGTGTGACTAGCCCCTGCTGAGTTAAAAAAACATTTCACTATTTATAATTCGAATTAAATAAATTAAAAAAAATTCTTTAAACTTTAGAAATTTATAGAAAATAAACCATAGCTCGGATGGAAAAACTTTGTACATGAAAGTTGCTCAGAACGGCGAGACAAATCCGGATACGCAGCCCGTTCGTCCGCCTCGCGTCCCTAGCATAGCAAACCTACAACCTTCCCCCTCCGGTTCATCTGTTCGAAAACCTGAAACACTGGGGATACTTTCCCGGATGTTTCCCCCCTTCGCCGGTATCACCTATCCCTGTGTTAGATCACCTCTAACACCGTGTTTTCATGTTATGTTTTGATTTCTCTGTTATTTATTGTGTTCCCCCTCCATTACTTTTTCCGGTAGACCCCGAGACCGCTGCTGGTACCCCTGTGATCAACTACGGTGTTGACGACCCCTTCTTGCCAGAGCAACCAGGCAAGCCCCCCCCCCCTTGATCACCAGATATCGCCTATTCTTCTCTATACTGCTTAATCCTATATTGGTGCATAGCCTATCCTTGCTACTACTGTTGTTACCTTTACCTGCTATCCTACTGCTTAGTATAGGATGCTAGTGTTCCATCAGTGGCCCTACACTCTTGTCCGTCTGCCATGCTATACTACTGGGCCGTGATCACTTCGGGAGGTGATCACGGCCATATACTATATACTTTACACTGTTACATTACCTCTGATACTGTTCGGAGATGGGGGATGAAGGGGCAGGTGGTTCCACCCAGGTAGTGGTGGGCCTGGGTTCCCGACGGCCCCCGACTGTTACTTTATGGCGGAGAGACAGGGCAGGTTTGAGACCACATAGGAGAGAGGTGGGCCTGGCCCCGTCGGCGTTCGCGGATACTTAACACGCTTAACGAGATCTGGGTATTTCATCTGAGTCTGGCCATTTGGTTTATACGCACTAACCATCTACGCGGGAGTAGTTATGGGTATCCCGGCGTCGTGGTATCAGCCGAAGCCTTCGTGACGTCAGCGACTGAGCGGCGCGCGCCGGATTGGACTGGAACGCCACTAGGCTAGGTCTGCTTCCGGCCGCCCACGCAACGTGCAGGTGTGCTCAGGGCGATGGGCCCAGACCCCTGCGCGCTTAGGTTTAGACCAGCGTGCTGACCTCTCTGTTGTGCCTAGGTGGGGCTGCGATGTGTTGATCTTCCGAGGCCGGGCATGACCCAGGAAAGTGTGCCCAGCCAAATGGGATCAAGCGTGTTGGGCTATGTGGTGCACCCCTGCAGGGAAGTTTATCTATTCGAATAGCCGTGTCCCTCGGTAAAAGGACGATCCGGAGTTGTACCTTGACCTTATGACAACTAGAACCGGATACTTAATAAAACACACTCTTTCAAGTGCCAGATACAACCTGGTGATCGCTCTCTAACAGGGCATCGAGGAGGGGATCGCCGGGTAGGATTATGCTATGCGATGCTACTTGGAGGACTTCAGTCTACTCTCTTCTTTATGCTGCAAGACGATGGCTGCCAGAAGCGTAGTCTTCGACAGGATTAGCTATCCCCCTCTTATTCTAGCATTCTGCAGTTCAGTCCAATGATATGGCCCTTTACACATATATCCATGCATATGTAGTGTAGCTCCTTGCTTGCGAGTACTTTGGATGAGTACTCACGGTTGCCTTGTTTCCCCTTTTCCCCATCTCTCTACCCGATTGCTGCAACCAGACGATGGAGCCCAAGATCCAGACGACACCGTCGACGACGACTCCTTCTACACTGGAGGTGCCTACTACTACGTGCAGCCCGCTGACGACGACCAGGAGTAGTTAGGAGGACCCCAGGCAGGAGGCCTGCGCCTCTTTCGATCTGTATCCCAGTTTGTGCTAGCCTTCTTAAGGCAAACTTGTTTAACTTATGTCTGTACTCAGATATTGTTTCTTCCGCTGACTCGTCTATGATCGAGCACTTGTATTCGAGCCCTCGAGGCCCCTGGCTTGTATTATGATGCTTGTATGACTTATTTTATGTTTTAGAGTTGTGTTGTGATATCTTCCCTTGAGTCCCTGATCTTGATCGTACACGTTTGCGTGCATGATTAGTGTACGATTGAATCGGGGGCGTCACAAGTTGGTATTAGCCCCGACTGCCTGTAGGAATCCCCCTTCCAACTCCTTGGCCGAAGTCGAGTCTAGACATTGCAAACTTTTTACTAACATGGTTGTGTGTCTTACGGGCACACGTCGCCATCGGGTGGTATTAGGATCTTTTACTCCTCGACCTTTACTCTGGGATTCTGAACTCTCTTCTATTCGGGTAAAACGAGTTTTACTAAAATCTAAATTTAGGTTCTCGAAAATACTTTCTCCCGGAGAGCCCCTTCAGTCCAGATGATCGCCGGCTGCATCAGAAGATTTCGAAGATACTCTCCGATATTCTCTCTAGACCTTGTGCCCGTTGCTTTTGCAATTCCCTTCCACCGAAATATCCCTATGGATAAATACTTACACCTGTCATGCTTACTTTTATTCCCAGTCGATCTTGTTATTACAAGATACCCCGAGAATATTTTGTGCCTACTGCCTTGCAGTTCTTTGCCACCTGAATACCCCTAAGAGTAATTTCTCGCACTTTCCGAGTATCCGCTCATCCCCAATTGTTCAGGTGATCCAAAAAAGTCTTTGAAATACTATTCAATCCTCCGAAAATCCTTAGCAGTTTTATTGCTCTGCAAATACTTGTCTACTTGCATTATGGATGCTTCCCATATATCTGGCAATATTCACTAGTATCTTTTGACACCGTCATTTTGATCCTACTAATTCAACATGTGTGCGAATGCACACGATCATCTATCAACCCTTCTAAATTATCTTTCCGGCTCAGACATCATTTTTGAACATGAGCTGGTTCTCGACCAAACTATTGGTCATCAATTGTACCTATGGTCTATCCAACTTATCCATCCTGGGTTAGAGCGACTGCTTCTGATCCTTTGTTTTGGAAATCGTAATTCCTTTGTTATCTAAGCATCGAATTATTCAGATGTTCTATAATATGATGCCCGTGCATTCTTCTTCCTCTGGTTGAGTACCGATGCTCACATAAGATCCCTTGTGGACCATCGGTTCCTTGGTTGGATTTTATCCGACAGTGTCCTTCATATTGAATAACCTTGAGAGCCTTTCCATGGGTATATAATGCCTTTGGTAAATTGTATCATCTGCTTTTGAACAATGCTCTACTTTTGAGCTTGTATTATTTACCCTAAAGTTTGTGGTATATGTTCCTAAGATGCCCTGATGGTTGAACCTATGCCTTCCTTAATATGTGTGAACTCGAAAGTTTTCACGAGCCATACTCTTCTAGTGTTTTTCTAGATAAAATCTCAACACTACAACTTCTTCGAAAGTGAGAGGTGAATGGAAGGTTATACATTGAAGAAGTGGGAGTCGACCTTCAACTTTGTGTTCATGCCCATGGACATGATGTAGATCCTATCATGGAAGCTTCTTGTAATAATAACTATTTCCTTGATATAATATCCTTGGTATCGGTGAATTGATCCTTTGCAATCATGGTTTCGACCATATGTTCTTCTTTGATCCCATCTCTCGGACAAGTTTAAGCACTTGTCTTCCATGGATCAATACACCTGTCCAACCTTTACTTCGATCTTTCATCGAGTACTACACCCTGGTATCTCGAGATCATCACGGGACTGCATAACTTCTTATGGGTTCTTCATCAACTGTCATTTCTCACCGATTTCAATTTTTCTGGGTTCTAGGTTGACGTCAATCGAGAACACCGATATGTGAACCGATGCCTCATTCCAGTTCGATAACCCTAATTAATTTTTGTTGCTTATGAGTTTAATAATCCTTCCCATCATTCCTAAACTGCTCGGCTATATCATTATCATGCTAAACTTTAACTGTGCTACCTGGTCCTTAATCCCGGAGCACAACTTTTGATGATGAGCTAAGCTTACGTCGATCTTCCTCGTCATATCAGTTCGCCTTGAACAACAAGCTTGATTTCAAGTTTGTGACCTACCCATGGTTCCAATAACCTTCCGCTTCATCATTCCTTTGACCTGATGTCATCGCTGATTGATTACATCTTCATGAAATCTCTCGACAAATGTGTCGTGATCATCATCGACCTTATGAGCTCTTCCAGGATATCAATTGAGTTCATGATGAGAAATACTATCCTTGCCCCCGATGATTTGTGTTATCTTTGACCACTTCATTGCCTTCCGTTCAACAGAAACTTGTTCGTGTTTTGTGTTATACCTTGAGTTCCCTGCTATCCAGCATTTGTTCTTCTTTACCTTGGAGTATTACCATCTTTTATGTCAAGAATGTCGTGAGAATTTCACCACCTCTTAAGGATTCTTGGTATAGTGATACTTCTCACCATCACCATTCTTCCTTGGTCCTTGTGTTGATCCCAACCGGGGTACCAACAAGTGCACGATGCTGTTTGGATTCTGCACTTCTAGCAACCCTATTGCTTTGAAGTTAATGGTCGATAGTTTCATTCTAAGTCTTTTGGTTATTGAATCACCATTCTAACATCGATCGTGCTACTTGGCCCATATTTCAGGCGCACCCAAACAATGTTTAATTGTGTATGTTTTCCTCGAGCATACTTCCTTATATCATTCGATCTGACAAATGTTATCTCCTTGTTCACTTAGTTGTGGAAATCCATCTTTTGGAAATCTCAATGAATTGTCGTTGAGTTCATCAGCCACCTCCTTGGCCTCTCCTAGGGTTAATGATGAACTCTTGTTAACGGAAATCACTTCATAGTTCATTTCCCGATAACCTTGCAGTGTCATCCCGTCAATTGTTTTGCACCTTTCCTTCTCAGGCATCCTGAGTCCGAGGTATCCTAACACCGATCAGATCTGAATCTCAGTCAGATATGATGGTTGGAACATTTTTCCAAGAGTTATAACACCGGTCTTCTATGACCCGGTAAGATGATGGCATGTCCAGCACACCTGGCCGGATGACCTGCTGTTATAGTTTCCTTATTAGCAAGGTTATCCATTCTTCCATGAGGAAATTGTAATACTTACTCTACAAGTTTTTCCTGATGGATCCTTCCTGTTTGCAAAGTCTGATCTTCACCTGATGACCTTGTCAATGCTATTTCGGAGCATGTCTATGGTACTCCGATTTTCAACAAGAACATTTGAAGCACAATACTAAATTTTCCTTATCAATTATCCAAACACCATTGTATGGGTAACATCTTGATTAATCCTTGCCTCTTATCTGAATGGTTGGGTACTTGCTCTCATACCCTGTATGCCATGTTTTGCTTGTACATGGGAGGGATATACTCCTAATAATTGTGTGCAATCACAATTTTCCTTTCCATTGTTCTGTTTAATATGATAATTGCGTTTTCCTTTCCATTCTTTTGTTTAACCTTTCCTGAATCTGACATAACTAAGCAGAGATAATTCCCTGCTTAGGTAGGCACCTTGTTGTACCAGTCTGTCTGTAAGACCCTGTTTCTACTGTTGATGACATTTCGGTAACTGCCGATGGATGGGAACCTTGCCTCTTGGCCCGCCTCGTTCAACGAGCAGGAAAATGGTTCTCTTCATCCCTCGCCCTTGGTACCGACGTTGATGGCGACATAACTCACATGCTAATCCTTGACATGCCTTGCTTACATGATCACGCAAGACGTCTCCGCCCTTCCTACTTTTAATTCACATGGTGGGTCCATAATCCACAGTTCCACAGGATCGAAACCTGACTCTCCGGTACACCCCCTGTTTCCAAGGTTATTCCTTGCGCGTGGCCTCATATGTAATGCACGAGCCACCTTCCGAGAGATCATCAATTCTGGTATCACACACAATACTTATTCCCATTGCTCCGAACCCCTTTTCACGCCCTGTTGCAGGCATCGAACGATTGCCTGTCTGCTCGAAACTTCTCATGGTACCTTCTTACTTTACTCTCGATATTTTCTTAAGTATCTATTCGAGAGTAACTTTCTACCACATTCCCTGAGTTATCTGCCAGATAGTCAGCCTTGTAAGGTCCGTTCTTCCGAAGATACCCATTATCTTTTTTCGTAAGTACGATGGAACCCCTGAAGAAAGGATGACGATTTCATCATGATGCCCTGAACAGAGGAATGAAGATAGCAACACAATGGATTGACCTCTTCGAGAAGAGCAATCAAGACCAAGGACACCCGTTAAAATTTCGTAACCAGAATTTTCCCCCTTACTCCCCTCTTAAATCTCAGGACGAGATTTCTTGTAGTGGAGGAGAATTGTGGCGCCCGGATAATTAGGCTACAGAAAAACTCTGCTAATGATGCCACGTCACTTCCCTTACTGTTGCTAATCCCTTGTTAGTTCAAAACCGATTCAAATTCAAATTCAAAATCAAGCAAACAATAAAACTTTTCAAATAGTAAAACTAAAATGTTCGCACTATTCTATAAATTCGCTTGTTCAGTTTTCATGATTGAAACCACATCATTTGACTTAATAAATAATCCCTAGTAAATCATGAAGTGGGCCAACAACATCATAATGGACCATTTAAATACCAACGTGTTTTTTTAAAAACATTACAAAATGGCCTCAAGATTTATGTGCCATTCTAGAATAATGTGCTTGACTTATGTGCCAAGTTCAACTATAGCAAAAATCATTTGCTGCATAAACTAAAGGAAAAATAGTGGCAGAACAAATAATAAGACAGAAAAGAATAAAACAAAAGGTCACTTATTAGCAATTGTAGCCTACTGCTACCGTGGTTGGTCCAGCCCACCATGGGCCTTTCCCCTTCTCCTGTACAGCAAAGGAGGCAGAGGCCATGGCGTGGCAACCATCCGACGGCGCCATGGCCGGATGGCCACCACGTCGCCTCCCCCGGCCTATAAAAGCGTCCACCTAAACCCTAGCCCCTGTCTCAAACATTGCCCCCTCGATCCCCATCGATCCCCTTCCCCTCTGGACCGAATCGAGCTCATGAGATTCTGCGGTGACCGCTGCCCCGTCGTCGTTGTCACGGCCACTAGCGTCTCCGCCGTGTGGGAGGACGTCCAGGAGCTCCTCCGCGCTCGACTTCATCGATCCCGGGTGCCGCATCAAGCCGGGGCACTGTGTTGCCGCGCCATCATCTTCTTCTCCGTCCATGCCCACGAGCAGGAGCCGGAAGCCCCTCCATCACCGGGACGACCTTCTTCTTCCTCCTCGGATCACCGCCGCCTCGCCAACGACTCCGGCAGCCACGCGTCTTCCTCGGGCCGTCTCAGCAACGTTGGTGAGCTCATGCTCCTCCTCTTCCTCTAGTCGAGCTCGCCGGCGCCTCGTAGTTGCTACCCCGCTGCTCATCTTGCGCGCTCGCGCTGCGCTTCTCCGCTTCTGCTTAGTCCCGAATGCCGGCGTCGCCGCCGTTGTCGCTACGCCCAACTCTGGCCACCCCCGCACCCACTGGCACCTCTCCCCGACGCGCGCCGTCGTCCTCTCCCCGTAGCCGCTCTTGGCTGACCAAATGGTCGCCGGAGCCGCGAGTCCGGCGAGCCCCGTCTCCTCTGTACGGCACTGCAATGGCTGTTGCTGCCGCCGAAGCCCTTCGATGCAACCGTCGCAGCTACCTCCGCCCGCTGCCGCGCTCCACTGCTACTGCCGCTGCTGCTGCCCGTCGTGCCTGGCCGCGCCCGCCTCCGACTGCCGCTGCTCTCCTGCTCCGTTGGCTGCTGCTCACTGCACCACTGCTACTCTGCCTATATTGCTAAGCTACAGTAACTTTCAGTTACTGTAGCGCTAGCTAGCTTTACTGCTATTATGCCGACTGGCCCTCTGTACAACCCCTAAACGACAACTAAACAAATGTTAGCATGAACAAAAGTTATATGGACAGAGAGTATACATGACAAACTCCATTTTATCCCATTGGACCAAATCCTTTTGATGATTAAATTAAATCCTACAAAAATCACAAAATGACATCTTATGTTAATAACTCCTAGCCTACTAACTTGTGTGTGCTGTGTGGGTGTCGTGCACATGGCCGGAGTAGTGGTCGGCCCTTGCTTAGACTAGTACTGCTAGGTATTAATTAATGGCTAGAATAGTCTATGTACAGATGTCATTTGGCCCCTTTTATTTAAAAGCCTTATTAATAGTTTGTTCCAATGACAAGTAGGGCCCAATGCACTGTTCATTGGTTGACTAGTAAAGGTGTTGACTGAGTCAACCCAGCTCCTTGACCCCACATGTCATTGAGTGTGACTAGCCCCTGCTGAGTTAAAAAAACATTTCACTATTTATAATTCGAATTAAATAAATTAAAAAAATCTTTAAACTTTAGAAATTTATAGAAAATAAACCGTAGCTCGGATGGAAAAACTTTGTACATGAAAGTTGCTCAGAACGACGAGACGAATCCGGATACGCAGCCCGTGCGTCCGCCTCGCGTCCCTAGCATAGCAAACCTACAACCTTCCCCCTCCGGTTCATCTGTTCGAAAACCCAAAACACCGGGGATACTTTCCCGGATGTTTCCCCCCTTCGCCGGTATCACCTATCCCTGTGTTAGATCACCTCTAGCACCGTGTTGTCATGTTATGTTTTGATTGCTCAGTTATTTATTGTGTTCCCCCTCCATTACTTTTTCCGGTAGACCCCGAGACCGCTGCCGGTACCCCTGTGATCGACTACGGTGTTGACGACCCCTTCTTGCCAGAGCAACCAGGCAAGCCCCCCCTTGATCACCAGATATCGCCTATTCTTCTCTATACTGCTTGCATTAGAGTAGTGTAGCATGTTACTGCTTTCAGTTAATCCCGTACTGCTGCATAGCCTGTCCTTGCTACTACTGTTGTTACCTTTACCTGCTATCCTACTGCTTAGTATAGGGTGCTAGTGTTCCATCAGTGGCCCTACACTCTTGTCCGTCTGCCATGCTATACTACTGGGCCGTGATCACTTCGATATACTATATACTTTATACTGTTACATTACCTGTGATACTGTTCGGAGATGGGGGCTGAAGGGGCAGGTGGTTCCACCCAGGTAGTGGTGGGCCTGGGTTCCCGACGGCCCCCGACTGTTACTTTGTGGCGGAGCGATAGGGCAGGTTTGAGACCACCTAGGTGAGAGGTGAGCCTGGCCCTGTCGGCGTTCGCGGATACTTAACACGCTTAACGAGATCTGGGTATTTGATCTGAGTCTGGCCATTTGGTCTATACGCACTAACCATCTACGCGGGAGTAGTTATGGGTATCCCGGCATCGTGGTATCAGCCGAAGCCTTCGTGACGTCAGCGACTGAGCGGCGCGCGCCGGATTGGACTGGAACGCCACTAGGCTAGGTCTGCTTCCGGCCGCCCACGCAACATGCAGGTTTGCTCAGGGCGATGGGCCCAGACCCCTGCGCACTTAGGTTTAGACCGGCGTGCTGACCTCTCTGTTGTGCCTAGGTGGGGTTGCGATGTGTTGATCTTCCGAGGCCAGGCATGACCCAGGAAAGTGTGCCCGGCCAAATGGGATAAAGCGTGTTGGGCTATGTGGTGCACCCCTGCAGGGAAGTTTATCTATTCGAATAGCCGTGTCCCTCGGTAAAAGGACGACCCGGAGTTGTACCTTGACCTTATGACAACTAGAACCGTATACTTAATAAAACACACTCTTTCAAGTGCCAGATACAACCTGGTGATCGCTCTCTAACAGGGCATCGAGGAGGGGATCGCCGGGTAGGATTATGCTATGCGATGCTACTTGGAGGACTTCAGTCTACTCTCTTCTTTATGCTGCAAGACGATGGCTGCCAGAAGCGTAGTCTTCGACAGGATTAGCTATCCCCCTCTTATTCTGGCATTCTGCAGTTCAGTCCAATGATATGGCCCTTTACACATATATCCATGCATATGTAGTGTAGCTCCATGCTTGCGAGTACTTTGGATGAGTACTCACGGTTGCCTTGTTTCCCCTTTTCCCCATCTCTCTACCCGATTGCTGCAACCAGATGATGGAGCCCAGGATCCAGACGCCACCGTCGACAACGACTCCTTCTACACTGGAGGTGCCTACTACTACGTGCAACCCGCTGACGACGACCAGGAGTAGTTAGGAGGATCCCACGCAGGAGGCCTGTGCCTCTTTCGATCTGTATCCCAGTTTGTGCTAGCCTTCTTAAGGCAAACTTGTTTAACTTATGTCTGTACTCAGATATTGTTGCTTCTGCTGACTCGTCTATGATCGAGCAGTTGTATTCAAGCCCTCAAGGCCCCTGGCTTGTATTATGATGCTTGTATGACTTATTTTATGTTTTAGAGTTGTGTTGTGATATCTTCCCGTGAGTCCCTGATCTTGATCGTACACGCTTGCGTGCATGATTAGTGTATGATTGAATCGGGGGCGTCACAACGACGGGCTCTAGCCTGATCGACAAGGACTTGACCATTATTATCATCACAGGGCGGGTTATGTCCATGGGGCGGTTCATCATTGCGAGGCGGGCTACGACATCATTCGTTGCTGGAAACCACTGGCGACTCAATGTGTCAGCTATAACTTCGACTTTGGCGCGATGTTGAGTGAATTCGCTCACGACTGTATTAGTAATCCACCTGCTATGCCGCAGCCATCTGAAGAAGTTCCACTGAGTTTTGGGTCTCTATCCCAGCTAGACACTCGCCCTCAATCGGAATAGCCGCCAATCATGAAGCTGCAGCAATCATATTATCCACCGGGTTGGAGTAATGGCCAGAAGGTGTTGGAACCCATTGAGGTGGAGTTAGATCCTGATGAGGTGGGTCGGGCACACGGGGCTGAGCCGCCGCCCCGGTCATGGGCGCCTCAGCATCCCGGGTCACACCGTGAGGGTTACTCGTTCCTGCTCCGGGCGTGTTAAAGAGATTCCACCCCTCAAATTGTGAAGGTAGGCGGCTCTGGTGCCTCCTTCGAAGAACATCATTTGATAAAACGCGGCTCGCTGTGTTGCCATCCTGGCATTTTCCGCATCAAGATCCGTCAAAGCCTTGGCCACCTCGTCTCGTACCTTCGCAACTCCTACATTATGTTGTGCTTGGTTTGCCGGAGTTACCTCTGCAGCTAACAGAGTCGCCAAGCCATCCAAGAGCTCAGGTAAGAATTGAGCCTACGGCCATGCAGAGCCGGTCGCCCTGACCGTCACAACGGTAGTTGAGCCGGATGTCATGGTCGCGATAGTTGATGAATTCAACATTGGCTATGTGCCAGCCATAAAAATAGCAGCTCTGCTCGACGGCTCATATGGGTCTGAAATATTGTCATAATCGGAATAGCCCCCAAGTCCACCATCCTGAAGCTAATAGATTGACTCGGTTTCTCCAGTTGAGGACTCATCACCTAAATAGATGGCATCTCTCCACCAGAGACAGATCCTTCCTCAAGATTCGCCCCATGAACAAAGCCAACAAAGGCATGCTTCCGTCCGGGTTGAACCCAGGCGGGTCGTGCGCGCCGAGCCATCTCGATGATGTCGGTGCAGGTGTCCGGTTCAGGCTCTGACTCGCCAATCTTGCCGATGAAGACGTGAATTCCGCCAAAGGGGACCCGATACCCATACTAGATTGAGTCAGCCTCGGGACCCTAGCCAGGATTGTCAATGTAGATCTTGCCGCGGTGACTCTTAGTCATCCGGCCCATGACGTATCCTTCGATCCCTGAGAAATTGCCCTTCAAGAACTCGAAACCGTCGTGCTCTGGCCCCATGGTGCGCGCCAACTGTCGTGGTTTTGTCACGGCAGATGATCTAGTGAAAGGACTTAGGTGTGGAACCATCACAATGTAGGTTAGCTTAAAGGGGTTGAACGGGACAAAGGACACAAAGGGTTTACCCAAGTTCGGCCCCTCTTGTTGAGGTAAAAGCCTACTTCCTGCTTCTAGTTGTATTGCTTGAGTTTCGATTACAAGGGAGAAAATACACCTGACCTAGTTCTCGAAGGGTTATTCATTGGGTTAACCCGCCACCGGGTCTCGCCTTTATATACGTAGGTTGAAGCCCGAGGCTTACAAGAGTCCGAGCCGGATCACACGACATAAGCGGCCGGATTTCTAAATTGTCTTGCTTTAACAGGCAAGCCACCATACGTCGGGTTTACACGTCCGGGTCTTGGGCCAACCCCAGGCCCACCACTGTGATCCACTGACCTCTCACTTTGTCTTCTTGGGACTCTTGGGACTTCTCCATAATAAGTCGCCAACGGTGTAACCCTGCCCCTCTTGGGCGGGTCACACCATTGGGTTATATCCCCAACATACTACAACACACACACAAAAGATATCCCTTTGGAATGAACTAAATCGGAAAAAGCTTTGGGATGCGGCTCTGTTGAGCCTTGGAATGCTGATGCAGACGTGAAGCTCGTTGTCCTCGCCAAGACATGGAGCCGCGCCAAGTGGTGGGCGGCGGTCGCCGGGCATGGCTCTCGCCTCTTGAGATCCTCGGTTGCCTTGGTGATGAACTCCTGAGCACCTGGCACCCATGCCTTGTGCCCTCGCGATGGAAGCGTGCGATGCAGCATGCCTCCATGTGGTGCCCGAGTGTCTCCCTTGTGACATTGGCTAAGTCAGAGGCCCTCCAGAAGAGTGCCGCCGAGCCCAGCCTGAGGAGGGCGCCGGGCGCGCCTTCCTATGTGAGAGAGCGAGGCTCCCCATCCGTGGGCGCAGGTCCTGAGGTGGTGCTGCTGGAGACACCAATCTTCTGAGGCTCTTGGCAGAGCAGATGCTTCTTCTTCTTGGGGACAGCCTCAGGAGGGTAGATGGCGCCTTCGTTTTCCGGGTCCTCGATCGCCGTGGCCTGGTAGGCGCGCTCGAGAGAGCACGTCGCGTCCTTCTCCTCGCAGGCGATCGTGATGATCTCGCGGTTCCCTGGCATCTTGAGGACATTGTAGCCATGATGGGTCACCGCCATGAACTTGGCCAGGGCTGGATACCCAAGGATGGCATTGTACGGAAGGCGGATGTCGGCGGTGTCAAAGACGATGAGCTCGGTGCGGTAGTTGTCGCGTTGGCCGAAGGTGACAGGGAGGCGGATCTACCCTATTGGGGTGGTGGAGGCCGTCGGTCACTCTTGAGAAAGGCTTGGGGGGCTGCAGCTGATCATATGGCACTTGGAGGCGGTCGAACGCCTCGATGGAAAGAACATTGAGCCCCGTACCGCCATCGATGAGGGTCTTGGTGACAAGGATATTGCTGATAACGGGCGAGCAAAGAATCGGGAGGGTGCCGGCAGTTGTCACACACTTCAGCTGGTCGGACGAGCTGAAGGTGATGGTGCACTTGGACCACCTAAGCGGACATGTGGCCTCGAGCCTGTGCAGGGCCGCGTTCACCTCGCGAGCGAACAGCTTGAAGATGCGCTGAGAGGTTGGGGCCTGAGCGCCGCCCAAGATGCAGGCGATGGCGCATGGCTCCTGTAAGCCCCCAGCCCCCTCATCCTGGTGGTGGTCATCGTTCCTCCTTGGTGGTGGTGGCAGCGGAGGGAGGCCAGCATTGCCTTGAGGATGGTCCTCATGAGGCTGATCTCTCCAGGCGCCCTCGCGAGGCTGGCCCTGCCAGCGGTCCTCACGCGACTGATCTTGCCACTCCTGGCGGGGGCCGCGGTCGTCCCAGCATCCTCCACCTCGACCTCCTCAGCAGTCGTAGCCTAGATCGTTGCGCTCGGGGCGTCGAACGAGGTGCCCGTCGTGTATGGCCCTGAGCTCCTGACAGTCATTGGTGTTGTGGCTCTATACGTTGTGGAAGATGCATAACGGACGGCTCCATTTGGATGACTCTGGGTGGTCGCAGCCGCGCTTCATCTCTGGTTCAGCCGCGAGCACGGCCTCCCCTTGCGCTTCACGTCCTTGGCCTTGGCCTTCTTGTCTTCTGGGTCGGCCGCTGGGAGCTCGAGGAGGGCGAGGCGTCCTTCCTCAGATCTCGCGCACTTTGTTGCCATGTTGAACATCTCCAGAGCCGTGCACAGATCCTCATGGATGGCGAGCTCCACCTTCATCTTGACATCGCCGACGCCATCGGAGAACGCCAAAATGATGCCCTCGTCTGAAACCTTGGGGATCTTGAGGCGAATGCTTTTGAAGCGGTGGATGTACTTCTGTAGGGTTTCCCCTGGCTGCTGCATGATGTGTCGCAGGTCATCCGCAGCAAGCGGGCAGTCACGAGTTGATGCGGAGCATCCTTCCGTCATCCCCATGGACTCTACAACGATACATCAAGCCCCACGTGGACCTATGACAAGAGCTAGAGCACGTGCCTTGGAAACCGAGGTGAACTCCTTCCTACTTAACTTGCATACGGATACGAATGGAACAATGTTGCTACCTCACCAAAATACGCTATGTCTCATTAGGTACGAAGAGGAACACCACCAAGAGGCTCAGGAGCATCCCCATGGAGAGGAGGAACCACCCCGAGGCCACACGGACCAAGGCGGAGTGCAACAACAGCAACACTGGAAGTCCCAGGCGACCTCGTGCGCACGAGCCCCCGACACCCCGCGCCCACGGCCTATCCAGAGAATTGGCGCTGGGGCACCCCGTGCGCATGGGCCTGTACCGTGCCCACGGGACCCCCGTGCGCACGGGCCCAACTTACCCCGTGCGCACGGGCCTCCCAGGATGGCCGGCTGAGATTTCCTGTCCGAGCCCTTCTTCATCTCCTTCGACCCCAAGCCTATATAAACCGTACCTAGGGCTATGTTTAGGGTTAGCAAAGTATTAGATGAGATATTTGTGAGCTTTGCTCCTTCTACTTTCCCAGTTGTGGAATCAAGGCCCCTTTGGGAAGAATCCTAGTGGATTTCAAGATCTCCTCTAGGAGAAGACTATCTTCAAGACCTCATCTCCTAGGAGTTGGAAGAACTTTGCCATTGTATCTTTCCTTTGATTGGGTTTGTGACTTGTGTATCTTATGTTGCTATTCTAGTGGATGTGTAATTGGGAATTGTTTGAGTGATTTCCTCTTTGTGTTCTTGAGTGATTTTGCCCTTTCCCCCTCCAAGTGTGAAAAGATCCCCTGTAGGGTTTCACCCTACATCATCTTGGTATCATGAGCAAGGTTGACTCACATCTTGGAGTCCCATCCCCCCATTTGCTAGCTTGATTTTGTTGTTTTTCATCCAAATTTGAAAATCCCCAGAAAAATAGCCCAAAAAAGTTTTTCTTGCTGTTTGTTGGATCTTGTGAGATTTGGTTGTTTTGATCCACGAATTTGGAGTTTGGCAAGTGGATCTACCCATCTTCCAGCTTCCCCACCTTTCAAATCCTCGAAATTGGCCTTAACTTTGAAAATCCCCACGGACCCGGAGCTTGTCACCCGCTCCCAGAACACCCCGTGCACATGGGCCCTCGAGACCCCGTGCACACGGGCCTCACTTACTCCGTGCGCACAAACCATCCAGTAACTTTCGGCCATCTTTTGTTTTCCACCACTTTGTTTCCCAACCAACACTCGTGTTCTTCCGCACTATTTCTTGTGGTTGTTTGAGTTTCGGACCGCGGTTTCTCTTGTGTCCTAAGGTGTTTCGGCTACTTAGGCGCATTTGGACATCATCATCACCGCCACTCGATCATCAACTCAGACACCACATCGGCTTCAACAACTCCATTTCTTACCGTAAGATCGGACGGTAAACTCGACGACTCTCACCATTGCTTTTGCATTGATAACTCGAGCCATTTCACGTCGCTTACCCATTGAGACTAGCAAGTTGAGAATTGCCGGGCCACGCTATTGTGCACCGTAGTGATCTTGTTACCATCTTAGTGCCATAAGTCTCTCCCGTGCATATCTTACATACTTGTCTCATATCATACTTGGCTCTAGCATCAAGCATAAAAAAAACAAGAAAAACTTTTAAGAAAAAGAGGAGCAACAAAGAGCTTGTAAGCAATAGCATCGAGTCATTTTGCATATCATCTTTGACACCTCATACGTAGCATAGTTGGGAGTGAAGACGGCACGTTTCTCTTATAGGTTGGTGCACACGCGTATCTAGCCCATTTGAGCAATTGAGCTAGTGTCTCTCTAGCATTCGCACAACAAGAGCATTTTCCGTGGTTGCACATTTTGAGCTCACTCCTTGGTTGTGCGGATCCCATCTATCTTCCGTGTGTGTGTTCCTAGTGATATCCTTGGGTTTGATCTATTTGTTTTTGCTTGCATTTTTGTGAATCTCCTCAACCTTATCGATATCTTGACTAACATTTGCTTGAAATTTTTGGCTCCACCCTAACCGAGCTCCTCCATAAGCCTTTTACTTGTAGGTGTGAGAAACAATTCCCGATACCAATTCCCCCATTATAGCATCACGTGAGATCGTACTTGTTACATCCACAATCTTCGGAAAAAGGTAACTTTGGTTTTGTTCTCTCATTTTTCCTACTCACCACCACCTTCACGATGGATAGGCCGAGTTCTTCTACCAATCCACTCTTCATAGAGCAAGATGGCTACATGACAAACTTCGTCACCAAGTTGCAACTCTTTAGCGCACATCGAGCTTTGCATCAAGAACAACTTGCTTTGGGCGACCGCATAGACAATCTCGCCACCGACCTACGACAATCCGAGCAACGTACAAGAGACTACTTCGACACATCATTGAGTTCCCTAAAGACGATATCCGAACCATGATGGTTAATCGCTCTTCTACAACTTCGTCCTCTTCAAGACGGAGCCGCTCAAGTCGACACTCCGACGACACCATCTCCGGTTCGAGTACACCAACGTCGAACACTCTTCGTCGTGCCGCGCGCCAAGATCGTCAAGCAAACCGCAATCCTCTACACGACGATGACTCTCAAGAGCAAGCTCGCGCGCAAGAACATCGACACCGTCAAAATCAAGAAACATTCGCGCAAGCACAAGAACGACAACGTCATCGCCAACACGAACAAGAGGACTGAGCGCGCAAACACCAAGAGGAGCAAGACGCCGAAGTGTTTCGCCAACAACAACAACGTCGCGAGGCCCAAGCTCAAGTGGCTCAAAGCGCACTCCGAGAGTCCTCTCGTGCCGTTGCCCAACGCGGACGACAAGCACGTGAACAAGATGAATCTCTCCGTCGCAAGGTACAAGAAGAAATCGCGCATCGCGAAGAACAACAAGAAAGGCGGAACATCGGGCATATTCCTCATCCTCCTCCACGGCAAGAATGACATCAAGAGAATCAAGTGTTTCAAGACCCTCCTCCACGCCAAGAGCGACATCAAAACCGCTACTTTGATGAAGAACTCCACTACGGCAAGCTAAAGTTCACCATGCCCAAGTTCAATGGAAGCAATGACCCCGGAGAGTACCTCTCATGGGCATTGAAGGTTGACAAAATCTTCCGTTTGCACAACTATGACGAAGAGATGAAGATCGCGATGGCCTCCCTCGAGTTCCAATACTACGTTCTCATTTGTTGGTAACAAGTGATTGAGCGACGACGTACAAGAGGCGAACCACCAATCACAACTTGGACAGCGATGAAGGAGGTCATGAGAGCTCGTTCCGTGCCTACACACTACACCCGTGATCTCTCCAAGAAGTAGAAACTTCTCAAACAAGGCACAAAGACGGTGGAAGAATACTACCAAGAAATGGAGATTGCCATGATTCGAGCCCATGTCAAGGAAGACGACGAGCAAACAATGGCACGCTTCTTGAACGGCCTCAACCACCCAATCAATTATTATGAGGTCATCCCTGCCGCAGTTACACCTGCCGCCACTCCTACGTCAGTTATTCCATCCGGACCTATAACTAGAGCGCGCGCGCATCAAATAAATGGCCAGGTACTATCGCTCCTTCGTACATATGATTTGACTAACAGAAATACGATGCTACACTCATGTTCTGATTTGATTTTACTTAGGAATAAAGGAGAGATTAGAGATGAAGCCAACTGTTCATTCAAATTGGATGGAGCTACACTGCATGCATGTCCAACGAATCCATTCCATCCATCAACCATGTCGCATGCATGTATCCAGGGAACCATCCATCACAGCCATCTATTGATGTTACGTGTACAAAGACAAAAGCACCAGGACCAAAGCACTTGGATTAGGAATCAACTACCAATGTGGGCACTAGAATATTTGGTTGTGCCACAAGAGTCCGGCCCTGCCATGCTTCGGCCTGTACACGTGGACCTACAACGGATCGGAAGAAACACAACGAAGCGACTCGGGCGCTACATCTGCATGTAATAAATAGCTATCATAGATTAGGGTTTAGACTCGAGTTTTATTGTATTGTCTAGCCATCGCTACAATTCGCATCTACGAGACGTGTAGGACTACCGCCTTTTTAGATCCACAGTGGAACCCCAACTTTTCATCTAGTTCGTGTGCTCAGTTTATTATCTGCAATTTCAGTTGCAATTCATCTTTGTGCTTACCAGTTCTTTGGTTCCTTGCAGGAACTCGAACCTCGTTGTTCAGGTTGATCGTGCCTACGGCAAGGTCAACAACCATCGGAGATTGGTTTAGCGATTGTCGAGGCGTATCGTGGGGTACGGTATAGCCGTATCGTCAAGGTCAAAATCCACCAAATCGATAACTATCCCCACTCTCATCAAAAGATCGGGCCACCGTTACATCAAGTGGTATCAGTTTTTAGGTTCATCGGTGAGAGATTTACAATTTTCATAGTTTAGTTTATTTTTCTGTGGTAAAGGGAGGATATTAGGGGAAGCAGTGAGTGGAGATTCCCCTGCGGAGAGCCGGATGAGGGAAGACCCTCACATCCGGTTCGGAGGGCGGGGCTTCCTTCAAACGCTGATCGATACCATCCACCAGAAGAAAACGTGACCGCAACTCCTATAAACCCACGAAAAAGCCCAAAAAAAATTAGGTTAGTTCATCCATTACACCTATCTTTTTATCCTTTAGCAATTTTTGCATCTAGTATTTGCGTAGTTGAATTTTTGGTTGCATACATCCTAGAAATTAGTGCTGGTTTAGATTACTTTGAGAGAAAATTTGTCTACTAGATCTAACCTTGTTTTTGTCCACCATATTTTCCGCCACAACTTTCGTTAAAAAATTTAATCAAATCAAGTTTGCATCGGACTGTTTCTAGTTTTGCCTATCCTTGCATGCAATCCGAGGTCGTGTCTGTTTACAAAAAGTCATTTGTTGTCCGCTGTTATCTGCGCGTACACACACATCGGTCTAATCTCGCGCAGTCGCCCAGACATCAGCCAGCGGGCGTCTGTCCATCCGCGTGCTATACACACACACACACGCAAGTCATCAGACAACTCCTCTCTTATGTCTTCCTCCACACGTAATACACCACACATCTAGTGTACCAATATTTGTCACCTTGCATCGTTGTTAGCTTTTGCATGCAGCTCAATTAGCACAAGTTACAACACTGTCATTTAATTTCTCTTAGCCTCATCTTGGTGTAAGTAATTTCTGCTAGTAACTGGCTTGAAAAAAAAGAAAAAAGTGAAGCAAAAAAAAAGAAAAAAAGGAGAAAAAAGGACAAAAAAATAGAAAAAAAGGGTCGCAACATTCTGGCCGGCTAGCACTCTTGGTGCAATCTCTTTTGACGTTCAGAATTGTTCCTCTGCTATACACATGATACTTGCTGGACATTTTCTTTGTTGCTCTTGGTCGCCTACGCTACGTTTACACCTCACTTATATCTAGCTATTTAGAGCTATTATATTTTTATCGGTTCCCACTCCCTTGATTCAGTATCTCGGCTTAGACTGTTTTATCTCTTACTAGTCGACTGCTAGCACTAGTTAGGAGTTTGAGCAATTATTCCGCTTGCATTACTTTTTGCTTAATTGTGCCACATATTGTGAGTTGAGGAAACCTTCACCAAGCTCCACTTCCTACATTGTATCTTGTTCGGTCCCTTGGTAATCGCTATATCAATTCTTTTGATCACTTTTGACATCGCCAACGGCCGACAACCACTGCAACATGGTATGAACTGGTAAGAGCTTGGTAATTGCTCGAGAGTTGAGAGATATTTTCCACTGCCTCACTGTAGTTACTATAGGAGCAATATACTTGTGATTTTGTTCTTGTTTCATCCTAACCATGGCAGGTGACGAAGACAACATGAAAGCCACGGTGGCACGCCTTGAGGAGGATGTGCATGCATACACCGAGCGGTTCACATCATTTGAGGGCGCACTTGTGTAACGCCCTCGATGCGATTATATCTCCCACGTGTCGAAGCATGACTTAGAGGCATAACCGCATTGAAGGCAATGTCGCAAGTGAGGTAATCTTCACACAACCCATGTAATACATAAGGGAAAGAGATACATAGTTGGCTTACAATCGCCACTTCACACAATTACATGAATAAAGCATTACATCAACCAAGTACAAACAAGGCCCGACTACGGAGCCAAAATAAAAGAAGAAACCTCAAAAGCGACAAAGGTCCCCGATCGACCCCAACTGGGCTCCACTGCTGATCAACTGAAACGAAAACAACACAAAGAACAAGGTCTTCATCGAGCTCCTCCTTGAGCTCGGGTGTGTCACCTGCTCGGTCTCATCGGCACCTGCAAACCGGTTTTGGAAGTATCTGGTGAGTCACGAGGACTCAGCAATCTCACACCCGCGAGATCAAGACTATTTAAGCTTATAGGAAGGGGAAAAGGTATGAGGTGGAGCTGCAGCAAGCGACTAGCATATATGGTGGCTAACATACGCAAATGAGAGCGAGAAGAGAAGGCAAAGCACGGTCGAACAACTATGATCAATAAGTGATCCTGAACTACTTACGCCAAGCATAACTCCAACAACCGTGTTCACTTCCCGGACCCCGCCGAGAAGAGACCATCACGGTTACACACGCGGTTGGTGTATTTTTAATTAAGATCAACTTCGGGTTTTCTACAACCGGACATTAACAAATTCCCATCTGCCACATAATCGCGGGCACGGCTTTCGAAAGTTCAAACCCTGCAGGGGTGTCCCAACTTAGCCCATGATAAGCTCTCGCGATCAACGAAGGATATTCCTTCTCCCCGGGAAGACCCGATCAGTCTCGGAATCCCGGCTACAAGACATTTCGACAGTAATAAAACAAGTCCAGCAAAGCCGCCCGATGCGCCGACATCCTGATAGGAGTTGCACATATCTCGTTCTCAGGGCAACACCGGATGAACACTACGTACGGTAACCGACGATACCCCAAGTTGCCTAGGGGTGGCACCGCAAGTGGCTCTGGTTTGGACCAACACTTAGACAAGCATTGGCCCGGGGGGCTAAATAAAGATGACCCTTGGGTTAATTACTCCCAAGGGAAAGTAGGTGGTGGTGAGGCAAATGGTAAAACCAAGGTTGGGCCTCGCTGGAAAAGTCTTACTCAAAGCGAACTGTCAAGGGGGTCCCATAAATCACCCGACCGCGTTAGGGACGCAAAATCCGGGAACATAACACCGATATGACGGAAACTAGGGCGGCAAGAGTGGAACAAAACACCAGGCATAAGGCCGAGCCTTCCACCCTTTACCAAGTATATAGATGCATTAATTAAATAAGATATATTGTGATATCCCAACAAGTAAACATGTTCCAAAAAGGAACAACATCTCCATGTTCCAACAAGGAACACACTTCATCTTCACCTGCAACTAACAACGCTATAAGAGGGGCTGAGCAAAGCGGTAACATAGCCAAACAACGGTTTGCTAGGACAAGGTGGGTTAGAGGCTTGGTTTAACAAAATGGGAGGCATGATAAGCAAGTGGTAGGTATCGCAGCATAGGCATAGCAAAAGAGCGAACAACAAGCAAGCAAAGATAGAAGTGATTTCGAGGGTATGGTCATCTTGCCTGAGATCCCGCAAGGAAGAAGAACGAGTCCATGAAGAAGACAAATGGACGAAGTCGAACGGATCCTCACAACTCCGGAACGAAACCGAAGCTAACGAGAGGAGCAACCCGGAAAGAAACAAGCAACATAGTAAACAAACACCACATACACATGGCATGATGCACAAACAAGTATGATGCATGTCCGGTTTAATGAAGCATGTCATGGCTAAAATGCACAAGCAATCGTACAAATTAAGTGGAGCTCAATATGCAACGAGTTGCATATTGACGAAACACCACATAAATTATTTAGTTCGATCTTGTTTATGTACCCAACAATATTAAATGTTGATTAACATGGCAAGGGGTGAAGCACAACAAAACTACCTATCTAGGCAATTTAAATGAGGCCGGAAACAACGAACAACAATTCCGGAAGAACCTCATGAGCATATATTAGATTTGGTGCTGTTCTGCCTTAAAGCATATTTTTAATGTTGTTAAGCAGCAAAATAAAGTGCATCATGTTAAACTAGGCATTTTTCTACCCCATTTACATATAAAGTTTAATAAAATCGGAGTTACGGTTAATTAGTTATGAAATAAATCATTTTAACATGGCATTTAGCAAAATAAATGCAAACAACAATTTTAAGCATTTTAAATGTTGTTATCATGATGCGGATGACAATTCCAAGTTTTATGCAATTATTATGAAAATGTTGATAAGAGCATTAGGAAGCATTTGTCATCGTGGCGGAAAGAAAGTGTGCCACGGCAACGAATCCGAAAATGGTGCCACGGCAACATATCGGTTCCGGAACTCATGAAGATACCGATGCAAAAGGAAACGTGGCGAGAGCGTGACACGTGATAGAAGGTGGGGTGATCCCGGTTACCGGGTTTCCCATGAGTCGGTGGCATGGCAAAAGAGCGGCATCACAACGAACAACCGCAAACGGTGCAAACACGCGGTTCATCTCATACAACACACAACATTCGTTCTCGGAAGGACTTCTCGGGGTTATACCTTCGACGCGTGCATTTGGGAGCGGTTCGGGTTCGGTACGATGTAGAGGAAGTAGTCGTTCACGGGTCGTCGTGGGAAGTAGTCGTTCTCGCGACGGTAGTGGTTCACGTATCGTAGATGTTCGGGGTCACGGCGAGGACTTGCCAGTCCCGTTCTTGCGATGGTAGTCGTTCACATTCGTTCGGCGAGGTACTTGATGACTCCAATGTCTTCGGGGCGACGGTAGTGGTACCCATGAGGGTAGTCGAACTTGACGGATCCGAGGGCTCCGGGCGTCGTGGTACTTGGCGAAAACCACGAAGAGGATACTTGTACTCGCATCATCGTGTAAGTAGTCGTTCGGGCTCCCGTGCGGACTTGGCGGTCTTGGTCTTCGCAGCGTAGTTGTACAAAAACATCATCTGACTTGTCGAAACCGAACTCTTCGAGGGCCGTCTTGGTACTTGGCGATCTTGACGAATCCAAGTGGCACTAGGCACACACCCATGGTAGTCATTCAGACTTGGGGTTACATGTACATGACTTGACGAATCCAGGGGTCTCGGTGGAGGCCATGGTCTCCCTGATGGCACCGTGGAGGTCTAGCCGCAGCAGCAAGGGCATCGGGGAGGCTGATGGCCGGATGCAGGGAGCAGCAGGGGAGACCGCAGAGACGAGGTCGAGGAGGCCAGGTCAGGGACGGGACTGGACGGCGGCTGCGTGTCTGCTGGTGGTGGCGATGGGCTCGGGGAGGCGCCGGTCTTGCTGGATCCAGGCGAGGACGACGTTCTCCGGTGATGAACGAAACAGGGCAGCGACGGGAGTCGGCGGGGTGTAGGCGAGGTCGCGGGGCAGTGACGGCCGCCGGAGGCGGGGACGTGGGGTCGCGATGGCGGCGGCGGGCCGGCTCGAGGCCACGGCCATGGCGCAGAGGCGACATGGTCTATGGGGAGGCGCGGCGAGGTGACGAGGAGGAGGCAGAGGGGATCGGGCGAGGGCGCGGGGTGCTCGGCGGCGTAGGGTCCGGCGGCCGCGGGGTTGAGGGCGAGGAGGTGGCGGCGCTAGCATGGGGAGGAGCTGGGGGATCGGGCGCGGGGACTGGAGGAGGACGAGCGAGGGGATCGGGGGCAGGGGCTCTCGTCTCCCTGGCTCGATGTGTGGAAGAAGGAGGGGGGTCGAGGTAGAGAGATGGGATCGAGGGAAGTGTGGCGGCGGCAGAGGGAACGAGAGGGAGAGGTGCGGGGTTCGGGCTAGGGTTAGGTTGGACTGGGCCGGATGGGCCTTAGGGCAGGGGTGGCTGGTTGCAGCTGGGCTGGGAGGCCCAGCTAGGCTCTCTCTCCTCTCTCTCTTAACACTAAAATGCCAGAAAACAAAAGAGAGAAAGGAAAAAAAGGAAGAGGGGTTTAGGGAACGAATTTGAATGGAAGGACAATTTTTCTGGGCTCATAAAAATAAGCATGGCCACAGAAAAATATAAGTGACAAGATTGCAGGAATTAAATTCAAATTCATTTGAATATAATTCAAATGGTTTTGAATTGGGACTAGGTTTGGAGTGGCCTAAAATGTTGAGAATTTTGGTAGAGCTCCGGAAAAAGGATGAAAGAATAAAAGACAAGGTTAGAGGTCAAGAGTTGTGATAACAAAGGCATTGGGATTATTTTGCAAGTGGGTTATGGTTAGTTCCAAATAAATGGAATATTTATTATAGCTCTCTAAATATCGAGAGGATAAGTTTTAAAGAGAATCACCATGTGAATTCCCTCGATTTAAATGGATCAAAGATCCATGCCATTTATTTAGATGAGTTGCAAAAGATTTATGAGATGATGGCATGATGACATGATGCAATGCAAAAAGAAAAGAGCAAGCACAAATGAAACACACGGCGAAACCCGGAATATATGGAAGTCTTCTCGAGCATCGGCCTCGGGGAGTTACAACACTCCACCACTACGAGAGGATCTCGTCCCGAGATCTAGAATGGCACCGGAGGGAAAACGGAAGATAAAGAGGAGAGGTAAAACTAAGTTGCTTCTTTGACAAATGAGTGAAACCAAAGAACCTTGAGAGGTTGCAAAGCTTGAAGAAATGACACGACGGAGGTGAACAAAATTTAAAACACTCCGTTAGATAAGAGGAACATGGGATACGACGAGAACCAAGAGGTTAAGTGACAAGGTAGATATTGAAACCACTCCGGTTAAAACAAGATAGAGAAGTAATAAGAATGACATGATTTGGGCAGCACTCCGACTGAAAATGGAAGGGATTTGAACATAATCTTGACAAGATGAGAGGATACTTGCTGAAATTAACAACACACTGCCTCCGGAACGAAAGAATGGAAGTTAGATGGTTGGGAGAAAAGAACGGAGAAGATAATGACAACTTCAACCACAATTGAATTTGGAAAGAATCCTTCCAAGAAGGTTAAAACGGAGTTGTTGGAACACCAACAATGAAAGGATACGATCCTCGTGGGCTTATGGAGACATCTCAAAACTTAGAGGTGAATACATGCCACTATGGAAAACAATTGATTGCTTGAGAGCAACACGGAGATGAAAACTCTTTCACCGAGAAGAGAAGGAGAAACATGGATCATTAATAAGCACCATAATTAGCAACATTCCTTAGGGAAGGCTTTAGGTGAAATCTTTACCAAGATAACTCCAATGGAGGGATTGATAGGTTGAAACGATCTCCTTAACGAAGAGAAAATGATGGATTTAAATATCTCATTCTTAACAACTTGTGAATCATGAAACACGAAGCGAAATTGTCAAGAATGACATAAGGCCACCTCAAAAGATAAGGTCGAAAGAATTGCACTTCGGAATGCAAGATGAAGAATGCTCGAACTCCTCAAACAAAACATGTGTTGACATCATGTTTATTTTAGAGTATGGCTTGACGGATCTTAACTTCGAGAGAAATCTTGATGAACAATTGAAGAATGAAAAGAATCCTTGACGAAGCACCATGTAGAGCCTCCATGAAGAACTCCGGTAAGAAAAGGATGATAGGAAGAAAGAGAAGTTGAAAATACAAGGTGAAGCCTTGCAATGATTTAGATGGATCTCCGCGACGAGATAATGCGGAAAACTTGGAACTCCGGAAAAGGAAGATGAACAAATGAAATCAAGAATTTTGATGAACCTCCGGAATAAGGAATTAATCACTTGGATGAAACAAGAAGAAGAATTACATTATGCTCATCCTTCACCAATTAAATTGATGACAATCAATGGATTTGGCATACTACTTATTCTAGTTGAAAAAAAGGATTGAAGAGAGATATTGCTCAACTTGGGAAGGTCTTCAACGAACCACCGGTAGGATTTGGAAAG
This sequence comes from Aegilops umbellulata, assembly GCA_032464435.1. Taxonomy (NCBI): domain Eukaryota; kingdom Viridiplantae; phylum Streptophyta; class Magnoliopsida; order Poales; family Poaceae; genus Aegilops; species Aegilops umbellulata. Next base: position 180,732,157 of record CP136058.1, read on the forward strand.
AAAGAGTGAATCTATATGATAACAAAGGAAGAAGGATCTTGAACGAACCACCGTAAGAATTTAAAATGGACGAAGAAAAGATAAGGAAACACCGGGAAGAATTAGCAAATGAACGAAGATACTTGAGAGAATTTAGATACAAGAGAACGCAGAGATCCCGAGCTGATAGAATACTTGAGCGATGCATCGGTAAGATTTGGAGAACGAGAGCTGAAAGCTTGAATGAATAATTCTGAGATGATGGGCTCCGGAGAATCAAACTGAAAAGACTCCTGAAATGCTCCGGATGGGTATGAAAAGAATTCTCGCAATCGAAAACAATTATGAGAGGATGGCATCAAGCTAGAACCATGAACCTTGAAGAGAATGGAGCAAGATTTAAGAGAAACTCTTCTTCGGTCTTCGAATGTTGAGAATGACGACGAGAAACACCACCATGAATTGTTGAGACACTCCAGAATGAAAATTTGAAAGGTTGAACCAACGATGAAAGAATTGAAAGATCTTGGAGAAAAACATATGACTGGTGATAATTCATTCTTACGTCAAAATTGGAAAAGAATTTGATAATAACTTCGGGAAAATTAGAAGAGTCACGTAAGATCCTGGGAAAAGACCTGTGGGTTAGGGCCCACTCAAAAGAAACACCGTTGAAGGATTGCTTGAAATAAAGATTGCACCGGTAGAATTAAATGGCTTGAATGAGGTAACAACCTCGAAATAGTTAGAATTGATGCGGAGTGGAAACATGAACCTTCAGAGATATCTTCAACACTTCAGAACAAATTGAATAGCGAGAAGTGAATGATTAAGAAATACACCGGCATAAGAAAGAACTTGAAATGAGAAAAGGAATGTGACCAACACCGAAAGCTTGAATTGAATCCACCGTAGAAGAAAGAATGACAAATGATGAACTTGAAGCTCCGTTAGTATCTTCATGGAAATCACCGGATAAGAACATTGAAGGAAAGAATGAAGAAGCTTCCATCAATAAGAAGGATACTTGATTGAGAAATCTGAGTCCTTGAAGGAATAAGGGTGGGAGGGCGGGAAAATCAAAGACAATTTGGAACGGATGAAGCAAACACCGTTGAGAAGAACTGATACTTGATCTTGCGAATGTTGAAGTGATCGGATCCACTTGAAGAGAGACACACCGGTTGAAAAAGGATTGAGATGGCACTCTCAGTTATCATGAAGGATTAGTATTCACATAGCAATATGAGAACACCGTATAGGGAAGGTATGGAATCAACACTTGACATCGAAGCAACTCGAATACCACAAAACAAAACAAAAACAAAGGATTTGGCTTAGGAAATAAGCCGGAACAAACATATGATAGATCCCATATCGTATCATGTGTCTGTGGAAAGATATTCTAGGAGCTACTTGAATTCCCACCTATAAACTCCCGAAACTTTCTGGTTATGCAATCAGGTGTTGGGGATACAGGGGACACAAAATATATCACCCAAACTAACAATACCTAGATCCAGCTGTATCCATCCATCAACACATAACCAAGAATCCTTCGGAAATCGTTTACCTCAACCTTCGAAAAGCATCCGTTATACGAGTTATGGCAATACTCCCGCACTCGCCTCAGTACTGGGCTATCAGCGTTATCTCACCAACAACTGTACAAAAGAGATTTTCGATGTCGGCGTACTAAACTCAGGTATTCCAAAACCGCAACGATAAAATTATGACGACAACACCTCGGAGCTCAACTCCCCGGGACACCTCCTCTAAAACCCCTGCTGACGGGAGGCAACCAAGACAATGTTGTCATCATAAAACCATCGGAACGATTCTAAGATACCCGCGTGATCCTAATTTTTTTTTGTGAAATTTGAGAAGAGAAGAGTCAAAACTCTACATCAGGATGCCTTACCAGAGCGATGAGGAGACTGGGAAGTAAAAAGAATTCCTAAACTCTCCGATATATAATTCCTAAATGACTCAAAACATTTTTCTAGACACAACTCGGCCGCTAAAAAACGATCAATCAGTGGGGCTCCTAAGGTCGGGGAAGGCTCTGATACCAATTTGTAACGCCCTCGATGCGATTATATCTCCCACGTGTCGAAGCACGACTTAGAGGCATAACCGCATTGAAGGCAATGTCGCAAGTGAGGTAATCTTCACACAACCCATGTAATACATAAGGGAAAGAGATACATAGTTGGCTTACAATCGCCACTTCACACAATTACATGAATAAAGCATTACATCAACCAAGTACAAAAAGGGCCCGACTACGGAGCCAAAATAAAAGAAGAAACCTCAAAAGCGACAAATGTCCCCGATCGACCCCAACTGGGCTCCACTGCTGATCAACTAAAACGAAAACAACACAAAGAACAAGGTCTTCATCGAGCTCCTCCTTGAGCTCGGGTGTGTCACCTGCTCGGTCTCATCGGCACGTGCAAACTGGTTTTGGAAGTATCTGGCGAGTCACGAGGACTTAGCAATCTCACACCCGCGAGATCAAGACTATTTAAGCTTATAGGAAGGGGAAAAGGTATGAGGTGGAGCTGCAGCAAGCGACTAGCATATATGGTGGCTAACATACGCAAATGAGAGCGAGAAGAGAAGGCAAAGCACGGTCGAACAACTATGATCAATAAGTGATCCTGAACTACTTACGCCAAGCATAACTCCAACAACCGTGTTCACTTCCCGGACCCCGCCGAGAAGAGACCATCACGGTTACACACGCGGTTGGTGTATTTTTAATTAAGATCAACTTCGGGTTTTCTACAACCGGACATTAACAAATTCCCATCTGCCACATAACCGCGGGCACGGCTTTCGAAAGTTCAAACCCTGCAGGGGTGTCCCAATTTAGCCCATGATAAGCTCTCGCGATCAACGAAGGATATTCCTTCTCCCTGGGAAGACCCGATCAGTCTCGGAATCCCGGCTACAAGACATTTCGACAGTAATAAAACAAGTCTAGCAAAGCCGCCCGATGCGCCGACATCCTGATAGGAGTTGCACATATCTTGTTCTCAGGGCAACACCGGATGAACACTACGTACGGCAACCGACAATACCCCAAGTTGCCTAGGGGTGGCACCGCAAGTGTCTCTGGTTTGGACCAACACTTAGACAAGCATTGGCCCGGGGGGCTAAATAAATATGACCCTTGGGTTAATTACTCCCAAGGGAAAGTAGGTGGTGGTGAGGCAAATGGTAAAACCAAGGTTGAGCCTCGCTGGAAAAGTCTTATTCAAAGCGAACTGTCAAGGGGGTCCCATAAATCACCCGACCGCGTTAGGGACGCAAAATCCGGGAACATAACACCGATATGACGGAAACTAGGGCGGCAAGAGTGGAACAAAACACCAGGCATAAGGCCGAGCCTTCCACCCTTTACCAAGTATATAGATGCATTAATTAAATAAGATATATTGTGATATCCCAACAAGTAAACATGTTCCAACAAGGAACAACATCTCCATGTTCCAACAAGGAACACACTTCATCTTCACCTGCAACTAACAACGCTATAAGAGGGGCTGAGCAAAGCGGTAACATAGCCAAACAACGGTTTGCTAGGAAAAGGTGGGTTAGAGGCTTGGTTTAACAAAATGGGAGGCATGATAAGCAAGTGGTAGGTATCGCAGCATAGGCATAGCAAAAGAGCGAACAACTAGCAAGCAAAGATAGAAGTGATTTCGAGGGTATGGTCATCTTGCCTGAGATCCCGCAAGGAAGAAGAACGAGTCCATGAAGAAGACAAATGGACGAAGTCGAACGGATCCTCACAACTCCGGAACGAAACCGAAGCTAACGAGAGGAGCAACCTGGAAAGAAACAAGCAACATAGTAAACAAACACCACATACACATGGCATGATGCACAAACAAGTATGATGCATGTCCGGTTTCATGAAGCATGTCATGGCTAAAATGCACAAGCAATCGTACAAATTAAGTGGAGCTCAATATGCAACGAGTTGCATATTGACGAAACACCACATAAATTATTTAGTTCGATCTTGTTTATGTACCCAACAATATTAAATGTTGATTAACATGGCAAGGGGTGAAGCACAACAAAACTACCTATCTAGGCAATTTAAATGAGGCCGGAAACAACGAACAACAATTCCGGAAGAACCTCATGAGCATATATTAGATTTGGTGCTGTTCTGCCTTAAAGCATGTTTTTAATGTTGTTAAGCAGCAAAATAAAGTGCATCATGTTAAACTAGGCATTTTTCTACCCCATTTACATATAAAGTTTAATAAAATCGGAGTTACGGTTAATTAGTTATGAAATAAATCATTTTAACATGGCATTTAGCAAAATAAATGCAAACAACAATTTTAAGCATTTTAAATGTTGTTATCATGATGCGGATGACAATTCCAAGTTTTATGCAATTATTATGAAAATGTTGATAAGAGCATTAGGAAGCATTTGTCATCGTGGCGGAAAGAAAGTGTGCACGGCAACGAATCCGAAAATGGTGCCACGGCAACATATCGGTTCCGGAACTCATGAAGATACCGATGCAAAAGGAAACGTGGCGAGAGCATGACACGTGATAGAAGGTGGGGTGATCCCGGTTACCGGATTTCCCACGAGTTGGTGGCATGGCAAAAGAGCGGCATCGCAACGAACAACCGCAAACGGTGCAAACACGCGGTTCATCTCATACAACACACAACATTCGTTCTCGGAAGGACTTCTCGGGGTTATACCTTCGACGCGTGCATTTCGGAGCGGTTCGGGTTCGGTACGATGTAGAGGAAGTAGTCGTTCACGGGTCGTCGTGGGAAGTAGTCGTTCTCGCGACGGTAGTGGTTCACATATCGTAGATGTTCGGGGTCACGGCGAGGACTTGCCAGTCCCGTTCTTGCGATGGTAGTCGTTCACGTTCGTTCGGCGAGGTACTTGATGACTCCAACGTCTTCGGGGCGACGGTAGTGGTACCCATGAGGTTAGTCGAACTTGACGGATCCGAGGGCTCCGGGCGTCGTGGTACTTGGCGAAAACCACGAAGAGGATACTTGTACTCGCATCATCGTGGAAGTAGTCGTTCGGGCTCCCGTGCGTACTTGTGGTCTTGGTCTCCGCAACGTAGTCGTACAAAAACATCATCTGACTTGTCGAAACCGAACTCTTCGAGGGCCGTCTTGGTACTTGGCGATCTTGACGAATCCAAGTGGCACTAGGCACACACCCACGGTAGTCATTCAGACTTGGGGTTACATGTACATGACTTGACGAATCCAGGGGTCTCGGTGGAGGCCATGGTCTCCCTAATGGCACCGTGGAGGTCTAGCGCAGCAGCAAGGGCATCGGGGAGGCTGATGGCCGGATGCAGGGAGCAGCAGGGGAGACCGCAGAGACGAGGTCGAGGAGGCCAGGTCGAGGACGGGACTGGACGGCGGCTGCGTGTCTGCTGGTGGTGGCGATGGGCTCGGGGAGGCGCCGGACTTGCTGGATCCAGGCGAGGACGACGTTCTCCGGTGACGAACGAAGCAGGGCGGCGACGGGAGTCGGCGGGGTGCAGGCGAGGTGGCGGGGCAGCGACGGCCGCCGGAGGCGGGGACGCGGGGTCGCGATGGCGGCGGCGGGCCGGCTCGAGGCCACGGCCATGGCGCAGAGGCAACATGGTCTACGGGGAGGCGCGGCGAGGTGACGAGGAGGAGGCAGAGGGGATCGGGCGAGGGCGCGGGGTGCTCGGCGGCGCAGGGTCCGGCGGCCGCGGGGTTGAGGGCGAGGAGGTGGCGGCACTAGCATGGGGAGGAGCTGGGGGATCGGGCGCGGGGACTGGAGGAGGACGAGCGAGGGGATCGGGGGCAGGGGCTCTCGTCTCCCTGGCTCGATGCGTGGAAGAAGGAGGGGGGTCGAGGGAGAGAGATGGGATCGAGGGAAATGTGGTGGCGGCAGAGGGACCGAGAGGGAGAGGTGCGGGGTTCGGGCTAGGGTTAGGTTGGACTGGGCCGGATGGGCCTTAGGGCAGGGGTGGCTGGTTGCAGCTGGGCTGGGAGGCCCAGCTAGGCTCTCTCTCCTCTCTCTCTTAACACTAAAATGCCAGGAAACAAAAGAGAGAAAGGGAATAAAAGGAAGAGGGGTTTAGGGAACGAATTTGAATGGAAGGACAATTTTTCTGGGCTCATAAAAATAAGCATGGCCACAGAAAAATATAAGTGACAAGATTGCAGGAATTAAATTCAAATTCATTTGAATATAATTCAAATGGTTTTGAATTGGGACTAGGTTTGGAGTGGCCTAAGATGTTGAGAATTTTGGTAGAGCTCCGGAAAAAGGATGAAAGAATAAAAGACAAGGTTAGAGGTCAAGAGTTGTGATAACAAAGGCATTGGGATTATTTTGCAAGTGGGTTATGGTCAGTTCCAAATAAATGGAATATTTATTATAGCTCTCTAAATATCGAGAGGATAAGTTTTAAAGAGAATCACCACGTGAATTCCCTCGATTTAAATGGATCAAAGATCCATGCCATTTATTTAGATGAGTTGCAAAAGATTTATGAGATGATGGCATGATGACATGATGCAATGCAAAAAGAAAAGAGCAAGCACAAATGAAACACACAGCGAAACCCGGAATATATGGAAGTCTTCTCGAGAATCGGCGTCGGGGCGTTACAACTTGATAAGCGTCTCAAGTCGATCGAGGATAGCAATGAGACGTTCACTCAAACACTTGCATCTATTATGAAACGTCTCGATGCCTAGGATGCCCGTCTAGGTGCCGCGTCCACTATCGTTCTGCGTCTTCCAGCCACCAACACAGGTCTACAACGGGCTTGTCGGGTGCCCCTAGGGGCCCCAAGGCACCCTCTTTCATACACCGATGCCGTCGACCAGCCCCGTCCTCGCAACGCCAACTCGATAGCCGGAGACATCCAAGATGACAACTATGATGGTGATTCTGAGGATCCTGATGCAGTTAATGATAACAATGATCATGATCATCATCGCCTACGCAATAATCAACAAGGTATGGGATGATACCAGCGTCCTCAGGTACGTGGCCATGACGACTCTTTGGGTAAAATTAAATTTGTCATGCCTCCTTTTGATGGGAAATATGATCTGGATGTTTATCCTGACTGGGAATTATTAGTTGATAAAAAATTGCTTGCCATGATTTTCTCGATGATAAAAGAGTTAGGGCTCCAACTAGTGAGTTTAGTGATTTTGCTTCTGTTTGGTGGAGAGAACATTGTTGTAAACATCCTAATAATATTCCTGCCACTTGGGAAGCTTTGAAATTAGTAATGCGTCGCCGTTTTCTTCCTGGATATTATGAACGTGACTTGCTAAATAAACTACAACGCTTGAACCAAGGATCTAAATCCGTGGAAGACTATTATCAAGAATTGCAAATGGGCATGTTACGTTGTGGTTTAGTTGAGACCGAGGAAGCCTCTATGGCTAGGTTCTTGGGTTGATTGAATAGAGAAATTTATGACATACTTGCTTATAAGGATTATCATTCAATGACCCGTTTATTCCATCTTGCTATACATGCTGAACATGAAGTGCAGGGTCGTTCGAGAATGCGTCCTAATTTTTCTGCTGGTCTTACTTCCACATGGGTGCCGCACACCCCTGCTGCCCCGTCCACTCGCACCTCTACAACAGCACCTGCAACCTCTCGACTGGGGCCTTCTTCATCAACTTCAGCATCACACACTTCGGCACCACTGAAAAGTACTACACAAATTCCAACAATAAGTTCATCGTCATCGTCCACTTCCTCCAAAAGAACAAAGGATATCCAGTGCCACACTTGTAAGGGATTTGGCCATGTCATGAAGGAGTGTCCTAATAAGCGTGTATTGATCATTCGTGAAGACGACGAGTACGACTCCGCTAGTGATTTTGATGAAGATACATATGCCTTGCTTGCTGCACATGAAGATGATGACACAAGACCAGAGCAAGAGGAAGAACATGTGATCGCCGACGACGCCGATAAGTACATGAGTCTTATATCACATCGTGTACTTAGTGCTCAGATTGTCAAAGCAAAGAAGGATCAACGTCACAACCTCTTCCACATCAAAGGAGTCGTCAAGGAGCGTTCCATTCACATAATCATTGATGGAGGGAGTTGTAACAATTTAGCAAGCATTGACATGGTGGAGAAGCTCTCCCTACCTTCCCGACAACATCCATAACCTTACTACATTCAATGGTTTAATGATGGTGGAAAAGTAAAGGTAACACGCATGGTGAGAGTTCCTTTTTCTTTAGGTTCGTACCATGATACTATTGATTGTGGTATTGTGCCTATGCAAGCTTGTTCTATGTTACTATGAAGGCCATGGCAGTATGATAAACAATGTTTACATGATGGTAGAACTAATCATTACACTCTCACACATAAAGGAAAGAAAATCATTCTACACCCTATGTCTCCTGAGAAAATTTTAAAAGATGATCTTGCTAGGGCTAGTAGAAACACAAATATTGAGTGTACTAAATCTGAAAATCAGAAAGTTGTTGATGAGTTAGAACAATTTAATAAGATGCACAAATCTGATCCTAGCACATCTAAAGAAATTAAATTGAAAGGTGCTTCTTTCTTAACTACATGTGCTGAAATTTTTGAGTTAGATGCTCAAACTGATGAATGTTATGCTCTTATATGCAAAGAAGTTTTGTTTTCATTTGAGAATATGCCTCCTTCTTTGCCTCCTGTTGTCGCTAACCATTAGTAGGATTAACATGATGTTTTCCCAAAGGAAATACCACCGGGGCTACCACCTATGAGAGGAATTGAACATCAAATTGACTTGATACCTGGCGCCTCATTACCCAACCATGCGCCGTACTGGACTAATCCCGAGGAGACCAAGGAGATTCAACAACAAGTGAATCAATGGCTAAGTGACACCGGCACCATACAAGTCGAGCATCGAGTACAAGTATCTTTCAAGATTGGCGCCTATGAAGACACTTTGGAGTGTGATGTCCTTCCGATGACCGTTTCCCACCTCCTTCTTGGACGACCATGGCAATTTGACCGAGGTGTCATTCACAATGGGCGTACAAATCACTATAGTTTCAAGATGAAAGGGAAAGAGTTTGTGCTACGTCCTATGTCTCCAAGCCAAGTGCTCGCCGACAAGCAAAACACCCCTCGTGGAGAGAATAGTGAGAGAGTGAACCACCAAAAAGAGAGTGAGCGCCACAAGCCCAAATCAAGTGCCTCCACGATGAGTGATAAGAAAAACTTAGTCCTATTTGCTACCAAACGTGAGATGAGAGAAGTGTGTGAGAACCCATCAAGTGTCCTACACTATGTCCTATTGTGCAAGGACATGGCACCAAAAACTAACAACTCTCATGATCTACCTTTGGTGTTATCTTCTTTATTGCAGGAATTTCAAGATGTTTTCCCCGATGAGCTACCTCTAGGTCTACCTCCGCTATGAGGCATTGAGCACCGCATCGATCTCATCCCCGGAGCACCGCTTCCAAACAAAGCTCCCTACCGCGTCAACCCCGAAGAAATCAAAGAAATACAAAGGCAAGTACAACATCTCATAGACCATGGACATTTGCGTGAAAGTTTGAGTCCTTGTGCCGTACCGGTCATTCTTGTGTCAAAACGAGACGGTAGTTTTCGCATGTGTTCCGATTGTAGACCTATCAATGCTATCACCGTTCGCTATAGGTACCCCATTCCACGCCTTGATGATATGCTTGATGAACTTAGCGGTGCCACTATCTTTTCCAAAATTGATCTTAAAAGTGGTTACTATCAAATCCGCATACAAGAGGGTGATGAATGGAAAACAGCTTTCAAAACACAAAGTTTGGTCTATATGAGTGGTTAGTCATGCCTATGGGTTTATCGGAAGCACCCGGTACTTTCATGCGTCTTATGCATTATGTGTTTCGCCCTTACATTGGTGAATTTGTTGTTGTCTACTTTGATGATATCCTCGTGTTTAGCAAATCTTTCAAAGAGCATGTCACCCACCTTCGCACGGTGCTAAAACTCTTCAAAAAGAGCAACTTTATGCTAATATGGAAAAATGCCTATTTGGTGTTGATAAGCTTGTTTTCTTGGGTTTCATAGTATCTTCTAAGGGTGTTCATGTTGATGAATCTAAGATCAATGTTATTAAAACTTGGCCCCAACCAACCAATTTGCAACAAGCGCGTAGTTTTCTTGGTTTAGCCGGTTTCTACCATAGATTTGTGAAGGATTTTAGCACCATTGCTTCACCTTTGCATGCTTTGAGTAAGAAAAATGCACCATTTGTTTGGGGACCATCCCAAGACATTGCTCTCAATGAGCTTAAGAATTTTCTTACTCATGCTCCCATGCTTGCATTACCCAACTTTGACAAACCTTTCGAAATTCATTGCGATGCTAGTGGTAATGGCATAGGAGGTGTGTTAACGCAAGAGAAGCGCCCCATTGCATACTTTAGTGAGAAACTATCTGGAGCGCAACTCAATTACCCCATCTATGACAAAGAGCTATATGCTTTAGTGCGAGTTTTGCGTGAATGGGAACATTACCTCCGCCCTCATGAATTCATTATCCACACCGATCATGAAACACTTAAATACCTTAAGGGTCAAAGTAAGTTGAACAAGCATCATGCTAAATGGAGTGAATTTATTGAGTCATTTTGAGGGAGTCCTAGATTAGGGGGTGTCCGGATAGCCGGACTATACCTTCGGCCGGACTCCTGGAGTATGAAGATACAAGATTGAAGACTTCGTCTCGTGTCCGGAAGGGACTTTCCTTGGCGTGGAAGGCAATCTTGGCGATACGGATATGTGGATCTCCTACCATTGTAACCGACTCTGTGTAACCCTAGCCCTCTCCGGTGTCTATATAAACCGGAGGGTTTTAGTCCGTAGGACGAACAACAATCATACCATAGGCTAGCTTCTAGGGTTTAGCCTCCTTGATGTTGTGGTAGATCTACTCTTGTACTACCCATATCATCAATATTAATCGAGCAGGAGTAGGGTTTCACCTCCATCAAGAGGGCCCGAACCTGGGTAAAAACATCGTGTCCCTTGTCTCCTGTTACCATCCGCCTAGACGCACAGTTCGGGACCCCTACCCGAGATCCGCCGGTTTTGACACCGACATTGGTGCTTTCATTGAGAGTTCCTCTGTGCCGTCGCCATCAGGAAGGATGCCTCATCCCGTCTTTAAAGACGGCACCATTGCTAAGGGAGTTTTGGCTGTAGGCCAAACTCTCCGGCTAGGTGGTTTTCTTATGACTGCCTGTTCGGCTGCTGCGCCGACGAAGACCTCTCGGGTCATCAAAAGCAATCTTCATGTCAGCTCGAAACTTGCCGAGCAGTTAGATCCAATGGAGCTCTCTTCCATAAACGAGATCTTGGATCGCATCGCCGCCCTGGGAGTCGCTATGGATTACGACCAGATCGGGCCTAAACCTGATCTAAGAGAGATCAACTCTCCCCAGGCCACCCATCACGTTGCCGTGGTAGAGGGACAGTGCGGCGACCCTTCATCTATCTTAAGGACTAGCTACGTCCGGATTCCTGATCCCTCCAAGCCGGATACCTGTGGAGGGGAGGACATCACTCAATACCTGAACTTAGAGTCGGGCAACGAGCTAGATTCATTGCACAACATCCAAGAATCCAAACTTTCGAGTTCGGAAACTCCTTGGCCTCTGAGTCTCAGATTGGGTGAGGTTTCGGATTTAATTCGACCCACCCACCCGAACATATGCGATCTATCGCAAATTAGGCAAAAGCCCGAAGAAACAGTACATCATTACTGGGCCAGATTCCTCCTGGTTATGAACAGGATCAAGGACTGCCGCGAGGAAGACGCTATCTCATTCTTCTACAATAATTGCACGGACAAGGGAATCTTCAACGCCATAAGTCGCCGTGATATTACACGCTTCGCTGACTTGGCGTCCATAGTACGAAAGTACTGTGCGATGGAAAGCGCCTGGAAAACCGAAATAAAATTTTGGGATAATCCGGCCCTGAATACAAACCCAGTCCGAAATAAAAGGGTGCATCATCGCCAGACACCCGAGTTAAACAACAAAAAGCAAAAACCCTCTACAGGGCATGGAACCGTACTGGAAGGATGGCTTAATGGACCCTGTAAAATTCACAGTACAGAGGGCGCCACACCAACTCACAGCCTTAGAGCATGTTGGATACTCCGGCAGGTGGCCAAAATTGGCGAAGATCTTCTAATTCCGGAGGCCACAGAAAGCCACCCCAGAGACACCGGTACGGTATTAACAGTCTTCGAGACTTTTGCATCAAATAATATGCGAAAAAGAACACTCCGCAGCCTTGCCGAAGTCTACCAAGTAGCAACAATAAACCCATGGAGTGACACGGCTATTACTTTCAATGCTAGTGATGAACCTAAATTCCGAACAGCCCGAGCACCAGCCGCATTGGTCCTCAGTCCAATAGTGGACGGCTTTCGCCTTACCAAGGTACTCATGGATGGAGGCAGCGGATTGAACCTCATTTACGAGGAAACCCTTCAAAAAATGGAAATAGACTGGAACCGCATTGAGCGAAGCAGCACAACCTTTAGAGGAATAATCCCCAGTCGAGAAGCGCGCTGTACAGGAAAAATCACACTAGATGTGGTGTTCGGCACGCCGGATAATTACAGGTCCGAAGAGGTCACGTTCCAAGTGGCCCCGTTCAGTAGCAGATACCACGCTCTGCTAGGGCGGGAAGCGTTTACAATCTTCCAAGCAATACCCCATTACGGGTACATGAAGCTCAAGATGCCCGGGCCGAACGGAATTATCACTCTCGCTAGTGATCCAGACATAGCACTCCGCGCCGAAAATAAGACAGCCGCACTGGCCCTTGAGGCACTATCCGAAGCCCTAGCGGCTGAGGAGCTGACTGCGCTGCACTCCACGGTGAGCAGGGACGATGTGATACTCGACAAAAGATCCAAGTCCACCTCCTTTAAACCAACGGACGAAATAGTGAAATTCCAGGTCCATCCAACTGACCCCAATAAAACAGCTTCCATCGGGGCATAATTAAACCCTAGTGTAGACGCCGCACTGCGAGAGTTCCTACGTGAGAACTGGGACATCTTCGCCTGGCACCCTTCAGATATGCCAGGAATCCCACGCAGGCTGGCCGAACATAGCTTAATTATCCTAAAAGGATTCAAACCCGTCAAACAGGCTCTCCGGCGTTTTTCCGAACCTAAGAGACAGGCCATGGGAGAGGTGCTAGCCAAGCTATTGGAGGCCGGATTCATCAGAGATATAAAACATCCGGACTAGCTAGCAAACCTGGTGATGGTACCAAAGAAGGACAAATCCTGGCGCCTGTGCATTGATTTTAAAGACCTTAACAAGGCTTGCCCAAAGGATCCCTTCCCCCTACCCCGCATCGATCAAATTATCGACGCTACCGCAGGACACGATTCGTTGTGTTTCCTCGACGCATATTCCGGTTACCATCAAATCAAGATGGCAGAGTCCGACCAAGCCGCAACGGCGTTCATCACACCATACGGCCCATTCTGCTTCAACACAATGCCCTTCGGGCTCAAAAACACTGGCGCAACATATCAGCGCATGATTCAGACATGTCTGGCAAACCAGATCGGTAAAACAGTGGAGGCATATATGGATGACATGGTCGTTAAAACAAGACATGTCGAATCTCGAGTAGACGACTTGAGGCTCACATTTGATAACCTCCGAACATACGATATCAAGCTCAATCCGGAAAAATGCGTTTTTGGCGTTCCAGACGGAAAGCTCTTGGGCTTCATTGTATCCGGTAGAGGAATTGAAGCAAATCCGTCCAAGATCCGAGCTCTGTCACAATTGGATATCCCAAAGGACCTCAAACAAATACAAAAATTAACCGGATGCGTGGCGGCTCTAAGCCGCTTTATCTCCCGCTTGGGAGAAAAGGCACTACCCCTCTACCGACTCCTTCGGCGCACCGAACACTTTGAGTGGACGGACGCCGCCACGGCCGGACTCGACGAAATAAAAGCCGTATTGGCAACAAACCAAGTCCTGGCCGCGCCAAACATTGGGGAACCAATGCTATTGTACATTGCAGCAACCCATCAGGTTGTAAGCGCAGTGCTCGTCGTCGAACGAGAAACGGACGGACACAAATTCCCCCTTCAAAAGCCGGTCTATTATGTGTCCACTGTCCTCACTCCGTGCAAATCACGGTACCCGCATTATCAAAAGATTGCGTACGCGGTATTCATGGCATCCCGGAAGCTGCGACACTACTTTCAAGAGTGTTCAATAATAGTAGCCTCGGAAGTACCACTTAATGATTATAAACAACCGCGACGCGATGGGCCGGATTGCAAAATGGGCCATTGAGCTCCTCCCGTTCGACATACCATATAAGCCACGGCGAGTTATCAAGTCGCAAGTTTTGGCCGACTTTGTCGCAGAATGGACGGAGGCCGAACTCCCTAAAGAGTACGACACATATTCCAATTGGACCATGCATTTCGACGGCTCCAACATGTTGGCCGGTCTAGGGGCTGGCGTCGTTTTGACGTCCCCCACAGGAGACACAGTTCAATACGTACTCCAGATTATGTACACAGACTCCAACAATGCAGCCGAATATGAGGCCCCTTTACATGGTCTCCGGATGGCAGTATCCATGGTCATTCAACGCCTAGAGGTGCACGGGGATTCGAATCTCGCGATATCCCAAATAAATGGAGACTTTAATGCCAAGGATCCAAAAATGGCAGCCTACCACAACGCCGTCTTAAAAATGTCAGCTCGGTTCGAAGGGCTAGAATTTCACCATATAGCCCGGGAAAATAATCAGGCGGCAGATGTCCTGGCACACAACAGCGCAAAACGCGATGTAGTCCCCCCCTAACATCTTCTTGGAAATGTTGTTCAAGCCATCCATAGCATGGGAAGGGGAACCCGGCAATAACGGCCCGGACCCAACCGCACTGCCCGATACCGAACAATCTGACATAATTGGAGGCTCTACCAATGAAATCACACCTTCAACCCACATAATAATGGTTGTCATCGCCCCGTGGACAGAACCTTTCCTAGCCTACCTTACTAGGTAGGAATTCCCCGAGGACCAAAACGAGCCATGCTGCATAGTGCGGCGATCTAAAGCCGACAAAGTCCATGAGGGAGAGCTTTATAGGAAAAGCACTACCGGAGTCCTTCAAAGATGCATCTCCGAAGAGGAAGGGCGGGACCTTCTGGCTGAAATTCATGCCGGACTCGGTGGTCATCACGCCGCAGCTCGGTCCCTTGTAAGCAAGGCCTTCCGTACAAGCTTTTATTGGCCGACGGCCCGGGCAGACGCCCAGGACTTAGTCCAACGATGCGTCGGTTGCCAGCTTTTTCCAAACCAAAGCCATATGCCACCCACCGCCCTCCAAACTATCCCCATCACTTGGCCCTTCGCGGTCTGGGGGCTTGACATGGTTGGACCCCTTAAAGGCGGAACCCACAAGAAAAAATACTTACTCGTCATGGTGGATAAGTTCACCAAATGGATAGAAGCCAAGTCTGTTAAGACGGCCGAATCCGGACCGGTGATAGACTTTATATTCGGAGTTGTACACCGTTACGGCGTCCCCCACAGCACCATCATTGATAACGACACGAACTTTATGGCCGACGAGGTAAAACTCTGGTGCAAAAACATGGGCATCAAGCTCGATTATGCTTCCGTCTATCACCCACAAACTAACAGCCAGGTTGAACATGCAAACGGTCTTATCATGAGCGGCATCAAACCCAGATTAGTGCAGTCCCTTAAGGAATCTAACACACACTAGGTAGAGGAGCTCGACTCCGTACTCTGGGGGCTGCGGACCACGCCGAATCGCACCACCGGATACACACCATTCTTCATGGTGTACGGCGCAGAGGCAGTTTTGCCTTGCGACATAATTCATGACTCACCTCGAGTGCGCATGTACGAAGAAAGAGAAGCCAAGCTCGATCGGCAGGATAGTTTGGACGCCTTGGAGGAGGAGCGTGACGTGGCAAAAGCCCGTTCCGCATTCTATCAACAGTAGGCTCGAAGTTACCAAAGCAGAGAAGTACGGGCCAAAAATTACAACGTTGGTGAATTAGTTGTACGCCTGCCGGACAAGAAAAAGGACAAACTCAAGCCCAAGAGGGAAGGTCCCTTCATAATTGACCAAGTACTGACTGGTGGAGCGTACCACCTGCGAGATGCATCGGATAACCGACTCGAGCCGAACCCATGGAACGCAGCCCGTCTCCGAAGATTCTATGCCTAGCGCCGGACTCTGTGTTTGTCTCCTTCCTCTGTCCATTTTTTATATACTGTCTGTCTTACATTTCTCTCCTTCTCCCCTCCCTTTCTTTTATAGCCTTTAAAGGCTCATCAAATGACGTGCTATCCGCACTCATTAAACCTGGGGGCTTCTTTTAATAGAAGCTTATTTATACGGGCTTTATGCCCAACACATGTGTCACACTTCCGCATGTACCTTTTATTTCACCATTATATGCATCGATATGACTTAAGTTTTGGCCAAGCTGGGTTGCCTGGCTCCTGTGCTTACCCCTATGTTCCCAATTGTTCGGCTAGGTGGTAAAGGGAGCACCTCCGCGATTGTTACTGCCGGGTCAGCCGGATGTGTACCTCAGACTGGGTGAAGCCGAAAGCTAGCGTTCTTAAGGGAATATTCGGTCGGTGAACTAAAAGATGATCTTTTCACTTATTTATTTAGGCGCCCCCAGATGCTTTTTCCTGCGTCTTTTTCGTAGAATGGACATGCACTTTAGGGCATGCCTCCCAGGGAAAGGAACCCTTAACGGAACTATTCTCCCTGGAAGATGTTTCTTACTAACCATGTAATATAACATAACTAGTTGGGCACTTGTCTGTTCAAGCACTAATGACCCCTACGCCTGGTCTCCATGCATACCCCGGTTCTTATATAACCGCGAGGGTATTCGGACACACTCTGTACCGTCCGGTCCCGAGGTTGAAGCGAAAAGGTCGGCCATGACAAACGATCTACAATCCGGCTAGAAGGCATTACAAATGTCAATTAAAATTACATAGTCATTCTGACTGATTGTATTCCTCTTCAATACCATCTACCAGGCTGTCTAGTTTATAGTCGTGCTGGGAATACTTTGCGGCCAATTCTACTTGGCCGTATACTAAGCTTACAGGGATATCCTTCCCATCGGGCCCCACAGGTCCGACCTCGGCCATGTGGTTGGGGTCAGCCTTCGTGTACTGCGTCTTCACCATGGCCTAGGCCTCCCTAGCGCCTTGACGGCAGGCCGATATCTTCCACAATCGGAAGCGCCGCCGCGCTCCCTTCAGCTTCTCTGCAAGCTCTCCAAGTCCTTCGGGCATGGAGATGGATGGCCACAAGGCCTGGGCGACACCTTGCATCACCTACCAAACTCGCTCGTGCAGTTGCGAGAGCTCGGGAAGAAGGTCACCCGTAGAACCGGGCATCTCCTCTGCAGGACGACCTGTTAGCACACCTACAGACATTACTCTGTTAGTCGACTTCCTCGCCGAACTCTTTTTTTTCAAAGGTTCGTTTAAGCACTTACTAAATATGCCGCGCTGAAGCTGTTGATTCTCCTTAACGGAGTCTGACAGCTGGGCACGAACATCTTTCAGTTCAATGCCCAGCTTGGTGTTAGCATCTTGGAGATCATTCTTCTCCCGCCTCACCTTTGTCAGCATGCTCTCACCAGCCTTTAATTGGCGTAGGAGTTGTTGCTTTTCCGGATCTAATCCGGCGCCATCTGCAATTTCATTTGTCGGATTTGCACACACGCCGCACTTCACAAAATACTTATCTTTTTGAAGTATATATTACCAAAGGGGGTCTCCTTGGGCTCCCCTGTCGCGGCTAGTGCGGCCTCAAGTTGGGTTTTGCACTCTTCTAGCTCCTAGGATAGTTGGGTATTCTTTTCTGCAAGACCCTGCATTATTAAATGATCCTTAAATCAGTTCTTCTAACTATTTCAAGTCTCGGGGGCTACTGATATATATAGCCATTAAATTTTCTCACCCGTATGTCTTTTACATATTGCTCCGTGGCTCTGGCTAGACCATTTTGAGCGGCACGGAGGTATGCATCTCCCGAATTGAAGGCATCCAACGCCTCTTGGGAGAAACAAGCGTCGCGAAGAACTGTCCGGCCACGCCTGTGGTTCATGGCACTCTCCACCTCGGAATTGGTGGCAGACAACCTATCTGCACCCTCTGTTGGAGGAGCTTCCGGTGCACGCCTCGTGTTCGCCTCCGCCTCCGGTCCAGGCTTTGGAGCCTGGCTGGTGGAGGCGCAATTGGCAGCCCCTCTGGATATAGTCCGGCGAGGTCTCTTTGTCCTGAAAAGAGCACGAGTGTTAATATGCCTTGAAGGAATAACACCTGGGAATAAGAGGGCGCGCTATACCTTTGCACCGGCGCCTCGGTCCGGACTGCTTATTTTCTGCTCATGGGGCCCTGCAGCCCCTCGTTGGCTAGTCTCCGCAGGCTCGACCTCCCGTCTCAAGAACCTCCCCTGCAAAACATGGTTGTTATCAGGAAACTGAAAACACGCGAGGGTGGATCCCTTTTCGAGGTGCTGGGACTTCGGTCTCAGTTACCTGGGAGGCCGGGAGTAGCCCTGGGTAATCGGCCGTAATGGCCAGCAAGGTGTTGTCCTTGCTCAATTGATGGAACACTCCATCAATCAGCTCCACAGATAAGTACGGATCCTCTTGGGAGGCCGGGTCGAGGGACCGTCCCGGATCCTCAGGCTGTGGAGGAGGGCTGTTTATTTCTTTAATAGCCTGGTGCAGTTCCTTCATTGAAGTCGTTAGAATATATACTTAAACGATGGGAATATAAAACAGATGGGCAAGTAAAAGTGTCCGCTTACCCAACTCGGAGGATTGTACATAGTAAATCCACCCTGTGGGTTGACGCGGAGGAATTCCTCCTCTTCTCCCTTGTACAAAGCGGACAAGATCTTTATTAGAGCGGCAGCCGAGTCCGGCCCCTTACGGCCGTGACGGGTGGCGTCATCCTTCCCGTTGAAGTCCCACATGGGGTGGCCTCTATACTGAAGCGGCTGCACCCCCCGCATGATGCATGCGGCCATGACTCCGATCATGGTTAGTCCGGAATGAGCTAATAATCTTATCCGGCCCATCAGGTAAAGGACGTCCCTGTCACTTTCCCTCTGAGGGCTCCGTGGACGCTAGCTTAGGCGCTTCTTCAGGGGAGCAGTGTCGAACTCAGGGAGGCCGATCCGAACAGGATCCGGCAACGGGACATCCTCTATATAAAACCATTCCGAAGGCCAATTCTCGGACGCCTTCTTTGGGGTTCCGGATAGATATCCGGTCCCGGCGATGTGCCACACTTCGGCTCCGCCCACTTGATATATAGACCCCTCCTGAGAACGGGGCACCACGCAGAATAGCCTCTTCCACAGCGCGAAATGAGCCTCAACACCCAAAAACAGCTCGCAGAGGGCTACGAAGCCCGCGATATGTAATATGGAGGCAGGCGTGAGGTTGTGCAGCTGGAGGCCATAGAACTCGAGGAGCCCCCGGAGAAACGGATGAATTGGAAATCCGAGCCCTCTTATTAAATAAGGGACAAGGCATACCCTCTCTCCTTTGGAGGGATTGGGGGCGCTCTCCGCTTGCTCTCCGCCATTATAGGTGGCAAGTCCGGCTCGAACCGAGATCATATAGGCCGGAGGGAGAAATCCCTTGGTCTGGAGCATCACTAGCTCGCTGTGCGGGACGGAGCATCTCTGCCAATCTCCAGGCTGAAGGCTGGAAGGGCGAGAGGAGGAGTTGCGACGGCTGGCCATGGTGGGATGGACCTTTGTCGGATGCGCTCTGATGAATACTTGCGGAGGGGAGAAGGTGTGGTTTGGATCTAAATCCTCGTCCCCTTAAATAGGCGGCTCATTTACGCGGCTAGGGGTGTGAATGTAAAAACACCCAGACTTTTCGTATTCATTTGACACGTGGAAGACGGCCGTTATTGGGCATAGAAGCCAAGGAGCGCTACATTTACAAGAAACCGGACATTATTCAACAGGTACACGGAATTTGGAGGAGAACCCGCCTTGCAATGTCGAATACAATTTGCGCGCCAGACTCGTCGTCATTGAAGCCTGGTTCGGGGGCTACTGAGGGAGTCCTGGATTAGGGGGTGTCCTGATAGCCGGACTATACCTTCGGCCGGACTCCTGGATTATGAAGATACAAGATTGAAGACTTCGTCCCGTGTCCGGAAGGGACTTTCCTTGGCGTGGAAGGAAAGCTTGGCGATACGGATATGTGGATCTCCTACCATTGTAACCGACTCTGTGTAACCCTAGCCCTCTCCGGTGTCTATATAAACCGGAGGGTTTTAGTCCGTCGGACGAACAACAATCATACCATAGGCTAGCTTCTAGGGTTTAGCCTCCTTGATCTCGTGGTAGATCTACTCTTGTACTACCCATATCATCAATATTAATCAAGCAGGAGTAGGGTTTTACCTCCATCAAGAGGGCCCGAACCTGGGTAAAAACATCATGTCCCTTGTCTCCTGTTACCATCCGCCTAGACGCACAGTTCGGGACCCCCTACCCAAGATCCGCCGGTTTTGACACCGACACATTTCCTTATGTCATCAAGTACATTAAAGGTAAGGAAAATGTTGTGGCGGATGCGCTTTCCTGTATATGCATGCTTGTCACTCAACTTGAATTGAATGTCATTGGTTTTGAGCACATAAAAGACTTGTATGATCATGATCCTACATTTGCTATTCCTTATGCCAAGTGTTTGACGCATACTTCTTGGAATCGATAGTACATCAAAGATGGATATCTTATGAGAGCTAACAAACTTTGCATTCCCGAGTCCTCTCTTTGCTCGTTGCTTTTGCAGGAATCTCATGGAGGCGGACTCATGGGACACTTTGGACGTGACAAGACATTTGCTACGCTCGCAAAGAACTACTTTAGGCCCAAGATGTTTCGCGACGTCAATCGCTTCACCAACCGATGCTCTACATGTCGCAAAGCTAAGTCTAATGCCCAATCTCATGGCCTCTATATGCCACTTCCAATTCCATATCAACCATGGGAAGATATTAGCATGGAATTTGTGCTTGGTTTGCCTAGAACTCGAAATGGCAAGGATTCCGTTTTTGTTGTTGTGGACCGTTTCTCCAAAATGGCTCATTTCATTCCTTGCAACAAGATAGACGATGCTTCAGATGTTGCAATTTGTTTTGTAGGGAAATCTTGCGCCTTCATGGAGTGCCAAAGATGATTGTCTCGGACCGCGACGTCAAGTTCTTGAGTTACTTTTGGAAGACCTTATGTGCCAAGCTCGGAATTAAGCTACTCTTCTCCACGGCGTACCATCCTCAAACCGGCGGCCAAACGGAGGTGACGAACCGAACACTCTCCACTCTACTACGCGTCTTGATCAAGAAGAACATCAAGGAGTGGGAGGAGTGTCTCCCAATCGTCGAGTTCACCTACAACCGTGCAAGACATTCAACTACCGGCAAGTCCCCCTTCGAGGTCGTCTATGGCTTCAACCCTTTGTCCCCATTGGACATTCTTCCTCTACCACTACAAGAGCACATCAACATGGACCCGAGCGACCGAATGAACCACCTCAAGAAGATGCTTGAAGATACAAGGCACACCATCGAGCGCCAAGTACAACGACTCGCGACCAAGCTCAACACCCACAAGTCCCCAATGGTGTTCGAACCGGGTGACCTAGTTTGGGTACGTCTCCGCAAGGACCGTTTCCCCAAGGAGCGCAAGTCCAAGCTCCTTCCAAGAGCCGATGGTCCATTCAAGGTACTCGCACGCTACAACGACAACGCCTACAAGGTCGACATTCCACGAGACAAGTACAATGTGAGCGACACATTCAACGTCAAAGACTTGGCCAAGTAACATGGTGATGATGCGGAGCATCCTTCCATCATCCCCATGGACTCTACAACGATACATCAAGCCCCACGTGGACCTATGACAAGAGCTAGAGCACATGCCTTGGAAACCGAGGTGAACTCCTTCCTACTTAACTTGCATACGGATACGAATGGAACAATGTTGCTACCTCA
Source organism: Aegilops umbellulata (assembly GCA_032464435.1). Lineage (NCBI taxonomy): Eukaryota > Viridiplantae > Streptophyta > Magnoliopsida > Poales > Poaceae > Aegilops > Aegilops umbellulata. The sequence goes on from CP136058.1 coordinate 180,754,290, forward strand.
CCAAAATATGCTATGTCTGATTAGGTACAAAGAGGAACACCACCAAGAGGCTCAGGAGCATCCCCATGGAGAGGAGGAACCACCCTGATGCCACACGGACCAAGGCGGAGTGCAACATCAGCAACACTGGAAGTCCCAGGCGACCCAGTGCGCACGGGCCTGTACCGTGCCCACGGGACCCCCGTGCGCACGGGCCCAACTTACCCCGTGCGCACGGGCCTCCCAGGATGGCCGGCTGAGATCTCCTGTCCGAGCCCTTCTTCATCTCCTTCGACCCCAAGCCTATATAAATCGTACCTAGGGCTATGTTTAGGGTTAGCAAAGTATTAGATGAGATATTTGTGAGCTTTGCTCCTTCTACCTTCCCACTTGTGGAATCAAGGCCCCTTTGGGAAGAATCCTAGTGGATTTCAAGATCTCCTCTAGGAGAAGACTATCTTCAAGACCTCATCTCCTAGGAGTGGGAAGAACTTTGCCATTGTATCTTTCCTTTGATTGTGTTTGTGACTTGTGGATCTTATGTTGCTATTCTAGTGGATGTGTAATTGGGAATTGTTTGAGTGATTTCCTCTTTGTGTTCTTGAGTGATTTTGCCCTTCTCCCCCTCCAAGTGTGAAAAGATCCCCTCTAGGGTTTCACCCTACATCACGAGTGCCCTAGAAGTTGGCAACAAAACGCTCGCACATCTCGCCCCAGGAGGAGATCGATCCCACGAGTAGGTTCAGGAGCCACGAGCGTGCGCCATCCTTGAGGGCCATGGGAAACCAGTTCCCCATGACCTTCTCATCACCGTTGGCCGCCTCGATGCTCAGCTCATAGAGTTGCAGGAACTCCGCAGGGTTGGGGGTGCCGTCATAGTGCGGAGGCAGGTCGGGCTTAAACTTGCCCGGCCAGACGATGCTGCGTAGCTCGGGAGTGAAGGCTCGGCAGCCCGCGATGGTCACGGGAGCCCGTTGTAGAGGTGGAGCCTAGTCTTGGCGCTCGCGCGCCGCCACCACAGGCGGCGCGCAGTCTTGACGCGCGGCGCACAGTCTTGACCCGGTGGTGTACGGAGCCGTGGACCAGCTTCTTGCGGCCGCTGGACCTCCTCGCAGCTTTCTTCTTCGTGCGTCGGCGCCCTGCACGGTGGGTCACGCCATGGGGCCGCGCGTCTTGGACTGATGGCGACGTTCTGGTGGGGAGGTGGCGGAGGTGCTCCATGGGCTACATCGCCCACAGCGGGCGGCAGGCGAGGTAGTGAGAGGGACGGTGCAGGCGAGCCCCTAGCCGCGCGGACAAGCTCGGCGTTGCGGTCTAGCCAGTCCTCGTAGAAGTCGTCGACAGGGCGGTTGCACAGGAGCTCGTGTGCCATTAGCAGCGCAGCCTGCGCGTTTGCCGGCCCGCGACGAGCGTGAGTCGACGAGCCGGCCGGAATCAGTGACGGGATGGCGGTGCGTCCATCTCGCCACATGGAGGGGGGCAGCAACGAAGCTTGCTGCACGTGCCCCACCGGGCCGGTGGCGGTGTTGGTGGGAGATGATGGGGAATGATGGGGAGGTCCGCTGACGGGCGCCATCTAGGCGACATGAGCGGCAAGAGCGGCTCGACGCTCGGCACGGGCTCGACGAGCATCAGCCATGGAGGCGGTGGAGCGGCGGCGGGTCGACCGACAGAAGAGAGGCTTCGACGCACCCCCTACCTGGCACGACAAATGTCGGATTCAGGGTTCTGCAGACCCTTGAGAGGTTCAAACTTTGGGGTGCGTGCGAAGAACACCCCCTTCCCAGTCTGCCTGCTCAACGATTCCATGACCTAGCTCTACGAACCCAAGGGACAAAAGACAAAGCAATTTTTCTTGGTTCAAGCTACCTTTCGGCGTAATACCCTACTCTAGCTTTGTGGTGGATTGCCTCGAGGGGTAGAGGATGAACTAGTACAGTGGTGGAACAGCCTCGGGAGGTGAGGTGTTCTTGAGCTCGATGAGTTGATTAGGTGGTCAGGGTGGAATGGATCCCTCATCACTATGGTGGTCACTAAGTCCTATTTATAATTTCCTTGGTCCTCTTCCCAAATGTAGGTGGGAAGATATCCCACAACGGCCAAATTTGAAGGGAGACAACTAGTACAAGCTATCCTAACAAAAGTAGTCTTCGCTTGCAAAAGGCTCTGGTGGTGACGTCGTGGTGGGCTCCACGGTGACCTCTGTCCTGCCGTCCTGGCGGTCTTGGTCTCGTTGCACCAATATGGAAACCTTTGCTTGATTCCTCGGGACCCGCGCCTGCTCTTGCCTCCTTAGCACCAAAGAGGAAACTGGTACACTGCGCCCGCTGGCGCCTGCCTGGCCTTGGTCGTCATGGCTCACGTCATACGAACCTCGCAAGGTGTACCTTGCATAGATATCTCCGCTCCTCGGGAACCAGCCTAGTGATGCCGCCCCCAGGGAGGTCTTGGTGTCGTCCGCCTCGCGACGCTTGGCCCCTCACGAGGGTCTTGAGTTGTTGTTGCTGAAGCTGGGCCGTACCAGGCCATTGACGGAGCCACGCTGTGGGCCGTAGGCAGGCAAGTCTGGGTACCCCCGTTCCCAGGACGCCGACATCTATGACTCAAGTGTTTATTTAAAAGTCTCCAAGGAGCCATACATAGCACGACATTACAAACATGGGTCTCATGACCCAACATACAAAGTCATACAAGCAACAAGCACATGCAGACGCTAATCCTGTCTGAGTACACATAGCTGAATAGAAAGAAGGATAGGAACCACCATGTCTATCTACAAGACCCTCCAAAGGAACCAGACCTCTATCTGGGATTCCCAAGCTAATCGTCGAAGCCCATGTAGAACTACTAGTGAGATTGAAGTCTCTCTACAACATTAATTAAGCAAACGTGAGTACAAATGTGCTCAGCAAGACTTACATCAAAACTAGCTACATATGCATCAGTATCAACAAGGGTTTTGTGGAGTTTAACAACATCAAGCCAGCTTTGACTTAGTGGCTATCATGTACTACGTCTACTAGAATTTTTTTGGGGTGAGAAAGCACACACGAGTCCACAAATTCACCATATCAATACACCACTATGGATCCGCTCCCTTCTCCCTACGAGAAGGCCATCCATAGCACTCACGCTTATCTTGCGCATTTTAGAGTATCCACTTGAAGTTATCTATGAACCATATAAGCTTTCCAAGTGGTCCATATCCGCGGACGCGACTATTGGAGTAGATCATTTATAACCATGCAGGGGTGTACTTCTTCACACACGCTCCCACCACCTACCACCATGTACACGTCATGTATCTCGACAACCTGGCGAGGGTGTCGGCCACGACCTAACTAACCACACAAGACTCTAGTCCAGGTTTATCGTCTATTTGAGTTCCATCCGCAAGGAAGTCCAGCCGCTACGGCCGCAAATGATGTGTGCACCAAATGGGTGCCCCAGTACACCATGCCACGGTGTATCTATCGCATCACAGCCCACCCCTAGGGTTAGCTCTATGCACAACCTCCAACACATATCCTACAAACACCAGAACCTAGTTGCAACTCCTGGATAGAGATCAAGACAGCTAATAAATCGAGATAGTCAATTAAGGATCCCAATGTGTGGTAGTAACTGTCTTGGATCACAAACACATAACTCAGTTCCTGAGGACGGTTTCAATGAGACAACCCACAATGTATTCCTACAAGGCCTCTCATCGCTACCTTTACCAAATCGTGTTCACACACTTAGCTCTCAACAATTGGACATGTTCATTCCCCTTCCAATCCATCCCACACGAATCAGACCTCACACAACTCTAATTATCATTTTTCCTATTCAGTGAGGTTAACTTGTTCAAACATGCATGAAAGTAGGATAAACTGATTCTTCATATTTTTCTGATGATTTTTCATATGTACATTATTTCATTTGGAGCTACGGTTGATTTTCTATGATTTTTAGAAGTTTTAAACAATTTCTGGAATTTCCTGGTTATTTAAATTAAATTAAATCCAGAAAATGTATTATTGCGTCAGCACTACGTCACTATGATGTCAGCAGTCCTCAGAGCCGGTCCAGGTCAAACCTGGCCTGTGGGGCCCGCAGTAAGTGTAATAGGACAGGAGGAGAGGCTGACGAGTAGGGCTAGGTCAACGCTGAGTGGGCTGGTCAAACTTGACAATCAGGGGCCACTGGATTAAATCTAATCTTAACTCGAAATAAACATGTGGTTAACTAACATGGTGGGGTCCACGGTTAGTGTCACTAGGTGTTAACTAACTACGTCATTAACCCTAAACTACTTTGGCCATGTCATCAACGTCAACATTTAGCCGCCGGTGACCGAAACCGTGCCGGAGGTCTTCGGAAATCACCGTCCGGTGACGGTTCGACATACGTCTAGGCTTGTTCGACTCATGGGAGTGTGCCGCATCTAGTGGTGCCACTGGTTGGAGCTAGCGTGGCCGAGAACTACCGGCGTTGAGGTTTGGCGGCGGCAGAGCCACGGGCTACGTCGGAAACGATGCTAAAGCTCACGGAGGACCTCTCCAAGGGGCTCATCGGGCTCCTAGTGAGGTGAGGAGAATGATGACGTGCGCAGGAGCGGCTGGTTCAGGCTCTGGCCACAACGGCGCCATTGCCGGTGGCACGGAGCTCTCGGCTCTGGTGGTTAAGCTGGCTAGAGGAAGGGGTTTGAAAGTGCAACTATCCCTGGGTGGTTTTGGTAATTCCTACAACATATTGCTCATTGAGCTAACATTATTCCAAGAGTAATATTTCAGGAAAAGCTCAATGAATGGCATGGCATGGATGAGGAAAGTGGATCCCTCAAAATTCTAAGGACAAAAAGAATTGGCTCAAGCTTCAAGATCAAGACTCTACATTTTATATTTTAGTGATCCAAGATCACATTGAGTCCATAGGAAAAGCCAATACTATCAAGGAGGGATGAGGTGTTGCTTAATGAGTTTTTTGCTCTTCAATGCTTAGTGATATGCTCCAAAACCCTCAACTACCTTCCCACATTCACATTTGACCTAAACCAAAAGTCAAACTCGGCCCCACCGATTCTTTCTATCCGGAGCCACCGAGTTTCAGATGTCATAGCCACTGCCACAAACCCTAGGCAAATCGGTCTCACTGATATGGGATTGCAATCTCTCTGTTTACCTTCGTAACATTTCAGTCTAACCGAAGTGAGCGATTGGTCCCACCGAGATTGCAATCTAAACTCTCTGTTTCCCTTTCGTAACATTTCGGTCTCACTGAAAAGAGCGAACCGGTCCCACCGAGTTTACCTGACCAACTCTCTGGTTAGCTTATTACCAAAATCGGTCCCACCAAGTTTGTGTAATCGGTCACACCAAGATTACGTTATACCTGAACCCTAACCATATCGGTCCTACCGAGTTGCATCTCAGTCTAAACGAAAATCCTAACGGTCACTAGGTTTGCTGAATCGGTACGACCGAGTTTAACCATTCGGTCCCACCGAGTTTGGTAAATTGTGTGTAACGGTTAGATTTTGTGTGAAGACTATATATACCCATCCACCCACTCTTCATTCATAGAGAAAGCCATCAGAACACATCTACACTTCCAATACTCATGTTCTGAGAGAGAACCACCTACACTTGTGTTGAGGTCAAGATATTCCATTCCTACCATATGAATCTTGATCTCTAGCCTTCCCAAGTTGCTTTCCACTCAAATCTTCTTTCCACCAAATCCAAATCCTATGAGAGAGAGTTGAGTGTTAGGGAGACTATCATTTGAAGCACAAGAGCAAGGATTTCATCATCAACACACCATTTGTTACTTCTTGGAGAGTGATGTCTCCTAGATTGGCTAGGTGTCACTTGGGAGCCTCCGACAAGATTGTGGAGTTGAACCAAGGAGTTTGTAAGGGCAAGGAGATCGCCTACTTCGTGAAGATCTACCGCTAGTGAGGCAAGTCCGTCGTGGGCGACGGCCATGATGGAATAGACAAGGTTGCTTCTTCATGGACCCTTCGTGGGTGGAGCCCTCCGTGGACTCGCGCAACCGTTACCCTCCGTGGGTTGAAGTCTCCATCAACGTGGATGTACGATAGCACCACCTATCGGAACCACGACAAAAACATTCGTGTCTCCAATTGCGTTTGAATCCTCCAAACCCTTCCCTTTACATTCTTGCAAGTTGCCTGCTTTACTTTCCGCTGCTCATATACTCTTTTGCATGCTTGCTTGAATTGTGTGGAGATTGCTTGACTTGTGCCAAGATAGCTAAAATCTGCCGAGAACTAAAATTGGGAAAAGGCTAGATTTTTATTTGGTCAAGTAGTCTAATCACCCCCCCCCCTCTAGACATACTTTCGATCCTACAGCTGGGTTGACCGCGGGAAGAGGGGAAAATGCTCTGGGGCTCACAACAGTGCCGTAGGGATGGCCAGTGTGCTGGTGGAAGCTCGGACGGTGGCAAATCGATGGTGGAGGTCCGTGGCAGCCTACGCTGAAGAAGAGGCTGGGTATGGCACCCCGAGGGCCTTCCGGTCGCGTGGATCAGCAGAGATGACATAGCGGTCGATGGCGGAGCTCGTGGACCGGTCGAAGACACGAGGGGGAGGCGGTGGCTATGGCAACAACGAGCGGCGGCAACAGCAGCGCTCGGTTGTGGGGAGAAGGGCGAAACGGAGGAGGGGATGAGGCCGAGGGAGAGTGGAAGAGGGTCGAGAGGCTGTGTGGTGTTGTGGGAGGCATTCAGGGCGACGAGGGGGCAGCCAGGCAGGGTGGAGGTGGCCGGCGCACGGCGACCACGTGCCCTATCCTTCTGTCCAGCGAATTAGACGACAACTTGTGCAGCTGGGCTGGGCGGCACAGTAGTGGGCCGCTAGGTGAGCAATCTCTCTCTCTGCTTTCCAATTTCCTCATGTTTTTCTATTTTTTTCTTCTGTTTTGAATTTGGTTTACTAACCAAATTATTTTTGCAGCTTTTGGAACCTTTTGTGGATGCAATATGGTTTATCCCAGAGCTCGACAAAATGTTTCAGAATTATTGGAGCAGTAAAAATATTTATAGGATTTATCTTCTCCAACCCAAATACAATATGAATTAATTCAAAAATCCATAATGTCCTAGAAATATATTCATCATTTTTGGTAGAGGTTTCCACCTTAACCAAAAATCATGAACTTTTCTTAAGGCACTTTGGGTTCATTGAAAATATTTTTACGTTGAACCTAGTTGAGTTATTTTGGTGCTAGGGTTTGATCACCCCAATTCATATTTCAAATAAATTTAGACATGATGCATGGATGCAATGCCACTATTTACAAACATTAATCTAGGGTTGTGACACCCTTACAGAATTACTTCTGTTACGGATAGATGTCAAACAAAACCTTGTGTGGTTTGTCCCGCTCCTACCGCGCCATTATCCACCCCAGCTTAGATGCTCCAATGATGGAATGGTCCATCACAACAGGGATCCACCCTCCAGACTGTCTTTCGCCACCTCAGATCTTCTTCCCCGCCGCCGGCAGCCACCAGAAGTGCATTACCATCATCAACTGAGCAGATGACCTTGAGGACTACACGGGTCTGTAAGAGAGGTCGCACTATTTCGTGTCTGCTTATGTTATGCATCGCTTAATATTACCTGCTACTTTATCGTCTTGTTCACCTCTTAGACTCCGAGTCAGGTCCAAACTACTGCTCAAACTTTGGTTTTTAAAGTGTTGGGGGTACGTATCAAGGCAGCAACAAATAGTATTTGTCTACTATCTGGTTAATCTTGAGTGTCTACTATGAGTTTCATGTTGGGTGGGAAACAAACAGTAAAGGAGCCATTATCTGCATTTTTAACAAAAGCTATTAGTTGCCTGCTATCATTTGTTTTCGGTCTATCTACAGTTTGCTACCATCACTCTAGATTTCTGCATGCATTCCTTTCTTACTATGTTTTATTCCTATGCATGTCAATTATTGTACACAATTATACTGAACATGTAGAGCAAAAGAGATGAGCCTTGCGAGGCAATAAAATGCCATGCAAACATCACTCCATGGCGGGCGCAGAGTCAGCCCACCTCCCCCCATTCCAGACTGTAATCAAGAGGAAGATAACTGTTCTGAGGGGGATTCAGAGGGAGCAGAACATTCCTATTTACCCCTTGAGGTGTTTGCTCTAACTTGGCATGTTGATGTTGGTCATATCATGCATATGGCGCCTTGCGTTGCTTACTTTATACATCAAATATGTCATGTACATAGTTTAGACATGCTTTGTGTGAATGCCATCGGTTTAGTTTCTATATCATATAGGTGTGTTATGCAATGCCATCTTGTTTAATGATATGTCTCCAACGTACCAATAATTTTTTATTGTCCCATGTTGTTATATTATCATTCTTGGATGTTTTACAATCATTTTGTAGCAACTTTATATCATTTTTTGGGACTAACCTATTGACCCAGTGCCTAGTGCCAGTTGTTGTTTTTGGCTTGTTTTTTACATCGCATGAAATAATATCAGACAGAGTCCAAACACCATGAAACTTTTCGTGGATTTTTTATGGACCGGAAGACCACCGATGGGCCAGAGAAGCACCTGGGGCTGCCCCGAGGGGGGCACAACCCACCATGGTGTGCCTGGGGGCCCAGGCACACCTAGGTGGGTTGGGCCCACCTTGGTGGCCTCGCGCACCGCATGTTTACCCTATAAATTCCCAAATATTCCAAAAAACCCTCTAGGTTAACCTAGATCAGAAGTTCTGCCGCAGCAGGCCTCTATAGCCACCGAAAACCAATCTAGACTTTGTTCTGGCACTCCGCCAGAGGGGGAATCATCACTAGTGGCCATATTCATCATCCCGGCGGCCAACACGATGAGGAGGGAGTATTCCACCCTCGGGGCTGAGGGTTTGTACCAGTAGCTATGTGTTTAATCTCTCTCTCTCTCTCTCGTGTTCTTGAGATGTCACGATCTTGATGTATCGCAGGCTTTGTTAATATAGTTGGATCATATGGTGTTTTCCCCTCTCTATCTTGTTTTGAATTGAGTTTTCCCTTTGAGATTTTATTTTATCAGATTGAATACATTTATGGATTTGAGAGCACTTGATATATGTCTTGCACTCTTTGAGGTTCTTTCCAATCGATCTATCCAAGAGTTCATACTAAAATAACACCAAATAATTTTAGATTCATAATACTCAATCCAACACAAAGAACCTCAAAGAGTGCCCCTACATTTCTTCCGGATAAACAAAGACAAGAATGTGCATCAACCCCTATCCGTAGATTACCTCAATGTTACCTCGGGAATCTACGAGTTGGGTGCCAAAACATATATCAAGTGAATCAATAGGATATCCCATTGTCACCACGAGTATTCGTATGCAAGACATATATCAAGTGCTCTCAAATCCATAAAAGTATTCTATCCTATAAAACGAAATCTCAAAGGGAAAACTCAATTCACAACAAGATAGAGAGGGGAAAACACCATATGATCGGACTATATTAACAAAGACCACGATACATCAAGATCGTGACAACTCAAGAAAACGAGAGAGAGCGAGCGAGCGAGAGAGAGAGAGAGAGAGAGAGAGAGAGAGAGAGAGAGAGAAAGAGATATTAAACACATATCTACTACTACAAACCCTCAGCCCCAAGGGTGGACTACTCCCTCCTCATCATGGTGGCCGCCGGGATGATGAAATGGCCACAGTGATGATTCCCCCTCCGGCGGAGTGCCGGAACAGGGTCTAGATTGGTTTTCGGTGGCACCTCCCATGGATTGATAAACCTTAGGTCATCCACTTGAGGGCAAATAGCTACTGTCTTACCAAACTCTACGCTTGGAGGCCCAACGCAAGTCTACAAGAACAAGTTGTGTAGTAGACATCAAGCTCTTTTCTGGCGCTGTTGCTGGGGAGGTGGGTGCATGAAGGTATATCTTTAGATCTTGCAATCGAATCTTATATTTTCTTGTTTTATCACTAGTTTGGTTTATAAAAGAAAACTACAAAAAATGGAATTGATGTTGCATCATATTGTTCATCTTGCAATTGATAGAAGAATAATTCAATAGCATGTTTGATATAAATGATGAGCACGAATGCAATGTTTCTAGTATGAATTCTTTGAATATCCATGATGCTAATGATATGCAAAGCCATATGCTTGGGGATGCTATATTTGATGAATATTATATTTTTAGTCCCACAGGATTTGATGTGCAAATTTGTTATAATGATTGCATGCCTCCTATTTATGATGATTATAATGATGAAAGTGGATTTAGAGAGGTCATGACTTTTATTTAGTGATGAATCCACCATTTTGTATGAGGCTTCAATTGACTATGATAACAAAGTTGCTATCTATGATGATTATGGTGATGACATGTATGCCATAAAGAATAATGATAACCATGAAACTTGTTATCATGACTTTAATTTTCACTCTCAAATTAATTTAGGTGAAGCAAGAGAGAATTTCTTCAAATATACTAAAGCACACTGTCGGTGTTCTGGGAATGGGGGTCCCCAGACTTGCCTGCCTGCGGCCCACGGCGTGGCTCCTCTAGCGGCCTGGTACGACCCATCTTCACCAGCAAACACTAAAGACCCCGGCGAGGGGCCAAGCCTCGCGAGGCGGACGACACAAGACCTCCTCAAGGGCGGCTTCACTAGGCTGGCTGGCAAGGAGAGGAGAGATCAAGGGAGGGGCACCTCGTGAGGTTCCCGTGACGTGAGCCATGATGATTAAGGCCAGGCGGGCGCCAGCGGGCGCAGAGTACTGGTTTCCTCTTTGGTGCTAAAGGAGCAGGCACCGACGAAGAGTCTCGAGGCATCAGGCATAGGTTTCCATATCGGTGCAACGAGGCCAAGACCAGCAGGACGGCAGGACGGAGGTCATTGCGGAGCCCATGACGGCGTCATCACCACATCCTTTAGCAGGCGAAGACCACCTTTTATCAGCATAGCTTGTACTAGTTGTCCCCCTTCAAATTGTCCGTTGTGGGATCCCTTCCCGCCTAACATTTGGGAAGAGGACCGATGCCTCTATAAATAGGACTAGCCACCACCATAGGAAAGGGACGGACTTTGGATCATATCCATTCCACCCTCACACGCACAAGCTCACCGAGCTCAAGAGCACCTCCCCTCAGCGGGTTGTTCTTCCCTTGTACTTGTTCATCCTCAGCCTATAAGGCAATCCACCACACCACACTGGAGTAGGTTATTACACCACATCGGTGGCCCAAACTAGTATAAACTCTTGTGTCCCTTGTTTTTCGAGTTCGACGAGCTGAGCTTTGAGATCGTGGTGAGTGAGTGAGCTAGGGGGAGGGGGAGATCTTCGTGCACACCCCAGAGTTCGAACCTTAAGGGTTTTGCCGGAACCCGCAATCCGACATTTGGCGCGCCAGGTAGGGGTGCACCAAAGCTTTCCTTTCGTCGATTCACGCTCCATCACTCCAGGACGTCGATGGCAGATGCGCGTCGAGCTCGCGCCGAGCGCCGGGCCGCCCTGGCCACCCGCTTCACTCAAACGGCCCCTGTCGACGGGCCTCCCCGTCGTTCTCCATCAGCCGCCGCCAACGCTGCCACCGGCCCGGTGGGAAACTAGCAGCAAGCATCTTCACTGCACCCCTTGGTGTGGCGGGACGGCCGCACCGCCACCCCGTCACTGACTCCGGCCGGCTCATTGTCCCACGCTCGCGCTGCGCCGACGGACGCGCATGCCGGGCTGCTCATAGCACGCGAGCTCCTGCGCTACAGCCCGGTCGACGACCACTATGAGGACTGGCTGGACCGCATCGCCAAGCTCGTCAGCGCCGCTGGGGGCTCACCTATCCCATCTCTCTCGCTACCTCGCCCTCCTCCAGCCGTGGGTGATGTAGCCCAGAGAGCGCCTCCGCCACTTCCGCGCCAAGACGGTGCCCTGGCACCAAGACGCGTGGCCCGTCGGCGCGACCCACCGCGCTAGGCGCCCGCGCACGAAGAAGGAAGCTGCCAAGAAGTTCCCCGGCCGCAAGAAAATGCCCCTGAGCTCCTGGCGCCACCACGTCAAGACCGCATGCCGCCTGCGGTGGTGGTGCGCGGGCATCTAGAGCAGGCTCCGCCTCTACAAAGGGCCCCGGTGGCCACGGCAGGCTGCCGCACCTTCACTCCGGAGCTGTGTAGCATCGTCTGGCCAGGTGTCACAGCCCTAGAATATCTGAGTGTAATAGTTGCATCAGTGAGCATGCATCATGTTTAAATCAAGAAATTTAAATGAGGAATATTCAAAGCATCATAAATTATTTTAAAAGAAGGGCAAGAACCCTTTAAATTGCATTCAGTGATTCGAAAAATGCCCTAAAAATAGTTTCGGGAATTTTGGCAAGGGTTATAGACCAAACCAAAATTTTGGAACATTTTTAAGGAATCATTTGGTCCCTGAATTTGAGACAATATTCTATTTGAATTTGAAAATATATTCAAATATATACGGGATATATTTTAAAATTCTTTGTGATAATTTATGTGCCTCTGGAAACTCCATGAAGCAACATAAAAATACCCAAAGGATGTTTTGGCATTGTTTGAAATCTGTTTGAATTCAAAACAGTGGCAAAAGATTAAATAAAAGAAAAACAGAAGGAAAATAAAACAGAATAGAACTTATCTGTAGCTTACCTCGCCTAGCAGCACCTGGCCCAACATTGTAGCCCGGCCCAGCTTAGCAGGCGCCGTCTTGAACCTCTGCCAGTAGACAGAGGCGTGTCGAACGCGCACGCGCCCGAGCTCCACCTCCTGCTTCCCCTTCGCCCCGTCCTCGCGCCACGAAGACGGCCATGAACCCCTTGCTCTCTGGTTCTCTCCCCCTCGTCCTCTGCTTCCCCTCCCGATGGCCGAGCGCTGCCGTCCCCGATTCTCCCGCGGCCACCGGCCTTCCCTCGACCATCCAACATGCTCGAGAGATCCGCCACGCCGTCCCCGTCAACTCCACCGAGCCACATGAGCTGGGAAGCACTGCAACGCCCTCAACGTCATCGTATTCTACCTCAGGCCACCGAGATCGCCGGCGCCGATTCGCGCCACCCGGGTCATCCCCAGCCCCGCTATTTGCACCCTTCACCTTGCCGTGATCCATGGTCCCTTTCCCTCCCTTCTCCCCTCGTTGTCCGCGTGTCGTAGCGCAGTACCCCGCGAGCTCCCGTGCCGCCGTCCGCCATGGCCAGCAGGCCCGTGCTCCTGGGATCTTCCCCTCGCGGTCGAGCATAGCAACACGCTCAGTGCATCTCCAGGAGCTCAAATCACCCTACCTCTGCTCCTAACGTGCTCTGAGGCGTCGACTCGGTCGGTGCCCGAATTCTAGCCACCGCCGTGAGCTTGTCTCCGGCGAGTACAGGCCACCCCAGCCGTTGTCACTTGCCCAATTGGATGCGGCGCACCTTCAGCTACCCGTAGACGCAAACCACACGCAAAACCGAGCCTCGCAGCGGTTTTCCAGCGAGCTTCCGCCGAGGTTTGAGGTCGCCGCCGGCCAAACTCCGGCGGGCTGACGTGGTCGCTTAGTTAGGTGCTAATCACCATTAAACCCTCCAGTGACACAGACAGCTGGGCCCCATGCCTAATTAACACCAGGTTTATTTTCTGTTTTGATTAGTTTATAACCCAGCGGGACCCACGCGTCAGAGTTGACTCTACTGACGTGTCTGTTGACCCGACCCCACCTGTCTATGACCCTAGGCAGCACTGAGTCACTGACTAGTGGGCCTAAATGGTCAGGTTTGACCTGGGCTGGCGCCTTTGACTTGCTGACATAGTGATGATGTCACTCTGATGTCACAAAGCCTTTTCTGGAATTTAAATAAATCTAAATGATTTATTTATTTTCAGAAAATACCCTAAACTTCAAAAATTCATAAAAATTAATCTGTAACTCAGATTGAAAAGATTTATATATGAAAAATTATCAGAAAAATCCAATCTATCCATCTGTACTAGTGTCATGAATGTTAAAGCAACTTAACCCTGCTGTTTATTTCAAAACATGATAAAGCACTATTTAAAGTCATAAGATGAGTTTGGGGTTGAATCTTTGGTTCAAAACGGCTCAAATCCATCTGGTTGTAGTTGCATTAGCCCAACACACTCATTTTTCCATGTCATTATCATGCATCATAATTGTTGCATTGCATTGATTGTGTTCTTCCTTGTTTGCTGGTATTTGTCCCCTCTCAGCGGACGTGGTTTCGATGCTGATTTTGATGACACCGATGAAGAACTATACTATCTTCAAAAGTGCCAGGCAAGCAAAACCCCCTTGTTCATTCTGATACAATCCCACTCTCTCACTCCTGCTCTCTTTTACTGCATTAGTACAACAACGACTCAACTGTTACATGTTGCGGTAGTTGAACCCCTTTCCTCTGCATGACCTATCATTGCCACAGTAAATAGATGAAACCCACTAGCATGAGTAGGAGTTGTTTGATCCCTGATGTGCCTACTCATTCATGCTTGTTGTCATGCCTGCTACTGCTTAGAGTTGAGTCAGGTCTGATTCATCGGGAATGAATTGGAATGTGGTGAACATTCCTACTGTCGAGAGCTAAGTGTGTGAACACGATTTGGTAAAGGTAGCGGTGAGAGGCCATGTAGGAGTACATGGTGGGTTGTCTCATTGCATGTGTCCTCAGGAACTGAGTTCTGTGTTTTGATCCACGAACAGCTACTACCACGCATTGGAATGCTTAAGTGCCCCTCTCGACTTATTAATTGCCTTGATCTCTGTCCAGGAGTTGCAACTAGTTTCTGGTGTTTGTAGGATATATGTTGGGAGCCATGCGTAATGCTGACCCTAGGGGTGGGCTATGATGCGGTAGACACGAGGCACGGTGTACCGGGACGCCCGTTTGGTGCCTCGGGAACCTTGCTCTCATCGTTTGGGGCCATGAGCGACACCTCGGCCGGATCTCCTTGCGGATGGAACCCGAATAGGCGATAAACCTGGACTAGAGACTTGTGTGGTTTGTCAGGTCATGTCCGACTCCCTCGCCAGGCTTCCACTTGAATGTTGTCGAGATACACGACGTGTACATGGTGGTAAGTGGCGAGAGCGTGTGTGAAGAAGTACACCCCTGCAGGGTTAACATCATCTTTTCGAATAGCCGTGTCCACGGTAAGGGACTTCTGGGTTGCCTGTACAGTTCATAGACAAGTGAAAGTGGATACTCTAAAATACGTAAGATAAGCGTGAGTGCTATGGATGGCGTCCTCGTAGGGAGACGGGAGCGGATCCATAGTGGTGTATTGATATGGTGAATATGTGGACACGTGTGCGCCACCTCAAAAGAGTTATTTGCCGTTGTAGTTCGGGATAGCCACCGAGTCAAAGCTGGCTTGCTGCAGTCAAACTCCACTACCCCTTTATTGATACCGATGCATATGTAGCTAGTTCTGATGTAAGTCTTGTTGGGTACATTTGTACTCACGTTTGCTTATTTTATATTTTTCTAGAGAGACTTCAATCTCACTAGTAGTTCCGCGCGGACTTCGACGTTTAGCTTGTTACCTCAGCTACGATCTTGTGCCCTTGGTAGTGTCTTGTAGTTAGTCAGGCTTCTCAGCCTTTTTCATTTATAGTTGTCTGTACTCAGACAAGTTAAGCTTCCACATGTGCTATTGCTTGTATGACTTGAATGTTGGGTCATGAGACCCCTGTCTGTAATATCTGGCTCCTTGGAGCCTAATGAATAAATACTCTGAGTCGTAGAGTTTTGTTGTGATGCCATGTTGTATTTGCACATATCGAGCATATTGTGTGTATGTTCTTGAAATGCTTGGTATGTGTGGGATCCGACAACCTAGTTGTTTATTCTTGGTAGCCTCTCTTACCGGGAAATGTCTCCTAGTGCTTCCACAAAGCCATACTTGCTAATGCTCCGAAACACTTAGGCTTGTCGGCATGTGTCCTTCTTCGTTCCTGTGTCTATCCCTTTGGGGAAATGTCACGCGTTGTTCCTTTAAGTCCTTGTAGCTTGCTACGACTTGGGTTCATAAGTTGATGACCGACACGTTCGTTGCTGGGTCATGTATGCCTGTCCCTGTAAGTTAGTGCCACTTTGGCTTCACGACTAGTCATGTTGTCCCGGGTTCTTTGTCATATGGATGCTAGCAACACTATCATATACGTGAGTCAAAAGGCACAAACGGTCCCTGGCCAGGTAAGGTGGCACCCTTGGTAATACTGTGTGTGAGGCCGCAAAGTGATATGATGTGTTACATGCTAGATCGGTGTGACTTAGGATCGGGGTCCTAACAGATTTGGTATCAGAGCCTGACTGCCTATAGGATTACCAAGCCAAACTG
Organism: Aegilops umbellulata; assembly: GCA_032464435.1. Lineage (NCBI taxonomy): Eukaryota > Viridiplantae > Streptophyta > Magnoliopsida > Poales > Poaceae > Aegilops > Aegilops umbellulata. Next base: position 180,770,615 of record CP136058.1, read on the forward strand.
GTCGAAGTTGAGTCTAGAAATGCTTTAGTTATATAAGGGAATTGATTGTGGAAGGGAATGTAAGGCTCTTTTTACTCCGTATACCTTATGACCTTCTGATCCGAGTCATCTTATCTTTCTACGGGGTTAAGGAACTAGGCTTTCTCTTCTTTCTATCAGGATCACGTGTTACTAATTCGTAGGCTTGTAAGATTGATGAATTCAAGCCCAGTTTAGTTTCTACTACTTCCATGTGTTGACAGTTGATCTCGGAACCTTGATATTGTGATTCTGAGTGGTTATGCCACCTTTTTTTGCAGAATGTCCCAAATCTTTTTTAGCACTTACAGTCGTTATACTGTCCGAGTCATCCCTGGTTTGTAAATAGTCCGATGCATTTGCAACTTCCTTCTTTCCGTTCCCGATGTCCTTTTGGGCCAGATTAAGCACACCAAACGGTCTATTGAGGTACTCCGTTGCCTCGGCATATATGTTGAAGCCATTATTATGACCTGAGTCGTCTTAGAGAACCACCTAGTAATCTAGCAATGATTTATATTCCTAGTGTGATGATTCTGGACGTCATTCTCGAAAGCATCCTGTGATGCCATTTAGTTAGTAGGCATTCTATTCCTGGGTTCTTGAACCCGAGATTCACCCTACTTACCTCATGTTGATAGTGTTGCTAGTTCCTTTAGGATATTAGTAACCTTTGCGATAATCCTCGAGGTTCGTGGTACATCCTTCTTCCAATTACCATGAACCATTCTTGGCAGGAGTTCTTTTGAACCAAAAGGTCACGACCAGAGTCCTCTTAATGAGTTCTCCATTCTATATTGTGAATCTGCCAATTCTACCCTTTCCTCACGGGTTATCCGGAAGAAATATTGAGCTTCGCTCGTCATACTAATCTATGCATCCACAACTCAAAAAGTTATATGTTCCTTGAGTTGTTGTAACAGCCTGAATTTTTTCCCTTTTTCTTTTTCCTTTGATTTTCTTGGATTTCATGTTTTGTTTTGCTTTTCCGTGGCTATGTGGTTCTGAAACTTGGGAAGATCATGTCTTCCTAGGTTTTATAGTGGCTTGTTACCCTCTTCATCATCCCAAGATCATGCCATTTCCATCCTTGACCTAACCCACAATTCTTTTGTTGGGAATATTCCTTTTTCTGATAAAGGAATAACCCTTAAAACCCTAGATTGTGAAGCAACCTATATTTCTGTCACTCCTAAAATTCCCAAATAATTCACATGAATTGTTTGGGTCCTATCTTGCTCAAATATGGAAAAAATATTTAATTGCCATGTTAAAAAATAATCCTCCAATAATTCTTTTCCTACTCTACCCTAAATGGCACTTTGCTTGATTGACCCAAAACTTCTTGGAAACCTTTTCCTGTCCATATCATTGGCTCATGCCAAAATTCAACTCAATTGCATAGTAAATAGTTTTCAACAATTTTCCAAAGTTTTTGTCTAGGAAGGAACTTTGTGAAACTTCTTGGAAACCTTTTCCTGTCCATATCATTGGCTCATGCCAAAATTCAACTCAATTTGCATAGTAAATAGTTTTCAACAATTTTCCAAAGTTTTTGTCTAGGAAGGAACTTTGTGAAGGAGCTATATTCTAGGCATATCCAAATGAGTTGCAATTTTGCAAGGTCCTTCATATGATCAAATCATGACTCTCAACCAAATATGAGCTCATGTAACTCATCTATGTAAGCCCAGCCCCAAATCTTAGTTTCTGGTCAAATTTTTAGTTTGTGAAGCAACTATATTTTATATTGCTTCAATTGAGCTGAAAGTTACCAGGACATGCTTCTACCTTTATAAACTCCCTCCACCAAGTTTTAGCTCAATTAGTTAATCCAATTGCCTTGTGCAATGTTCCCAAGTTTCTATCGAGAATGAAGCTTTGTGAAGGAAGTGCCACTTTGGAATTCCCAAATGGCATGAAATCTTTACAGAAGCTTCATACCATCATACAACCCCTCTCTGCCAAATTTCAGCTCATGTAAATCAAGTATGTGAGTGTATCATCCAAATTCCTAATTCTGGTCAGTTTTGCACTTTCTACAGCAACCCTCATCTAAACTCCTCCTATTAGTCTAATTTTTGGTGATCGGCATCACCTTAGTGTGTGATCATCGCCAGACAAACTCTTTACCATGTTACCTAGCTGGTTTAACCACAGAGAGTTACAAACACCTTCCTGTTGATTTACTTTAGAGCTAAGTGCAAATCTATTCTTTGCCCCTGGACCGATTTATTTCCTCATTTTGATTGAGGGCACGACGGTCTATCTACTGGACATGGTCAGCCCGGCCAGAACACGCCGTTTGTACCAGTGCCCATGGTGATCACGCTGGCGTCACGCACGATGCAAGCTCTGGCTCGGTCCGGCCACTATTCTCGTCTCCTCCCTCCTCGTCTTGACCTCCATTCGTGTCTTGGAGCTCGCCCGTGCTCAACTGCATCGCCCTTCATCGGTGCCTTGTCGTGGTTCGCCATAAATGAGCCGCTAGCTCCATGCCCGTGTGATGCCCAACCACTGACCTCCATTAGAGCACTGCTCAAGCTCGCTTGTGAGCTCCAGAGCCCTCCCCGGGCTTATATATAGGGCCCTCGACCCCTCCCGCAGCTCATTCACTCCTCCCTCGCCTCTCTAGTCCACCGGAGTCCTCGGCCACCTCCTCTTTTTGCCGGAGTTCGCCTCGGCCATCGCCGGTCTTCTCGTTTTCGGCGAGCCAAGTCCTACGAGTTCTATGAGTTCCCCTCCTACCCGTAGTTCGCCCCCGCCCCTTGCCCCCTCACCAGAGCCGCTGCTTCACCAAGTACCTCCCCCGCACGATCTCTGTGTAGCCTCCCCGGTTGCCGCGCCTCCCCGCCTGTCCACCACTCTCCGACGCGTCCTTTGCCTCTGAATGGATGCGGTGCTCCGCCCTGAACCCGCCTGATAGAGGCAAAGGTGTCCCGATGTTTCGATGAGATGGTGGCTATCGTTTTCTGTGGGAGTCGACCTTGACGATCCGGCTATGAACGTGCGAGACGTCGCGCCTTAGCAATCGCTAAACCAACTTCCGACGGTTATTGACCACGCCGGAGCAAGATCAACCTGACCACGAGGGCCTGTTTCCTGCAAGCAAACAAAGAACAAGAAAGAAACTAAGATTGCAATATGGATATTGCGAATATAAGAGGAAAGCTTTATTAATGAAGTTGGGGTTCTGTGACGCCTTGGTTTGGTCGTTGAACACAAACGAAGTACGCGAAGTTGCAGCTACGGCGAACTTTTAATCTAAACAAAATCCAAAGTCTAAATGGTGCCCTAGGGGCTGTATATATGGGGGAAGAGGGGGGAATTTTGTGGCCCTTGGGGAAGGGGTCCGAAACCAACCCTATCTCTTGTTTCCCCACACATACAGACTCTAAAAACAGCCTATACTTATGTATTTCTAAATTACATGGGCCTGGCCGAATAATAAGGTGACGCAACACCTAGAATAGCCTTTGGACGAATTTTATGAAGTGGCATCTTGTATATTTCGTCCAAGGCTTCAAGCACTCATTATGGTGGCTTCAAAGTCCTGAAATCATCACTTGTAACTCCGTTCTTGTTCCCCTTGCGCATGCCATCAACTCCATGCTTGTTCTTGCTCCAATGTTCATCCCTCATATCCATGCCAGGCTCTTCATTTGTAAGCAAAACAAATGTATCCAATTTAGGCAGCATCATATTCTCATGAACATTAGAATCATTACCAAGAAACAGAAGTACCTGATAATTTAATTGGCGTGCGCGAGCTCTAGTGATTGGTCCAGTATATGTATTAGTAGGGGCTGTGGGTGTAACAATGGTATTGATGTCCTCATCATCCTCCCCATCTTGAAATGAAGTCGTCCTCGACGGAAGCTCATCTTCCTCACCCAAATAAGGCTTCAAATCTGCAATGTTAAAAGTGGGACTAACCCCAAAATCTTGATAGAGGCAAAGGTGCCCCGTCTTTCGATGAGATGGTAGCTATCGTTTTGGAGGAAGTCGACTTTCACGATCCGACTACGAATGTGCGAGGTCGTCGCGCCTTAGCAATCGCTAAACCAACTCCGAGAGGTTATTAAGCACACCGGCGCACGATCAACCTGACCACGAAGGTCTGTTTCCTGCAGGCAAACAAAGAAGAAGCAAGAAACTAAGATTGCAATCTGGATATTACGAATATAAGAGGAAAGCTTTATTGATCAGGGTGGGGTTCTGTGACGCCTTTGTCTGGTTGTTGAGCACAAACGAAGTACGCGAAGTTGCAACTATGGCAAACTTTTAATCTAAACAAAACCCAAAGTCTAAATGGTGCCCTAAGGGCTGTATATGGAGGAAGAGGGGGGAATTTCGTAGCCCTTGGGGAAGGGGTCCGAAACCAACCCTATCTCTTGTTTCCCCACACATACGGACTCTAAAAACAGCCTATACTTATGTATTTTGAAATTACATGGGCTTGGCCCAATAATAACGTGACACAGCACCTAGAATAGCCTCTGGACGAAGTTTATGAAGTGGCATCTTGTATATTTCGTCCAAGGCTTCATGCACTCATTATGGTGGCTTCAATGTCCTGAAATTATCACTTGTAACTCGTTCTTGTTCCCCTTGTGCATGCCATCAACTCCATGCTTGTTCTTGCTCCAATGTTCATCCCTCTTATCCATGCCAGGCCCTTCATTTGTAAGCAAAACAAATGTATCCAATTTAGGCATCATCATATTCTCATGAACATTAGAATCATTACCAAGAAACGGAAGTACCTGATAATTTAATTGGCATGCGCGAGCTCTAGTAATTGCTCAAGTATATGTAGTATTAGGGGTTGTGGGTGTAACAATGGTATTGATGTCCTCATCATCCTCCCCTTCTTGAAATGAAGTCGTCCTCGACGGAAGCACATCTTCCTCACCCAAATAAGGCTTCAACTCTGCAATGTTAAAAGTGGGACTAACCCCAAAATCTGCAGGCGGCTCAAGTTTATATGCATTATCATTTATTTTCTCTAACACCTTAAAAGGACCATCAGCACGTGGCATTATCTTTGATTTGCGCAAATTAGGAAACCTATCCTTACGCAAATGTAACCAAACAAGATCTCCAGGTGCAAAGACAACATGTTTTCTACCCTTATCTCCAGCAAGTTTATATTTAGCATTCATACGCTCAATGTTGTCCTTAGTTAACTCATGCATTTTTAAGATCAATTTAGCACGTTGTTTAGCATCAAAATTAACCTTCTCCGAAGATGGAAGAGGCAACAAATCAATGGGTGCACGAGGTAGGAAACCATACACAATTTCAAAAGGGCACATCTTAGTAGTAGAATGCAACGAACGATTATAAGAAAATTCAATGTGAGGCAAGCATTCTTCCAACATTTTCTTATTATTCTTCAAAACGGCCCTAAGCATACTAAACAATGTTCTATTGACTACTTCAGTTTGACCATCCATTTGGGGGTGACAAGTAGTACTAAAAAGCAGTTTAGTCCCCAAATTAGCCCATAAACATCTCCAAAAGTGGCTATGAAATTTAGTATCACGATCTGAAACAATAGTATTTGGCACACCATGCAAGCGAATAATTTCACGAAAGAACAAATCAGCAACATTAACAGCATCATCGCTTTTATGACATGGTATAAAGTGTGCCATTTTCAAGAGTCTATCCACGACAACAAATATGCTATCCCTCCCCTTCTTTGTTTGAGGTAAACCTAAAACAAAGTCCATAGATATATCCTCCCAAGGAACAATAGGCACAGGCAAAGGCATATATAAACCATGAGGATTGAGTCGTGACTTAGCTTTTTGACATGTAGTGCAGAGAGCGACAAAACGCTCAACATCCTGTCTCATCTTTGGCCAAAAGAAATGTGTAGCAAGTATGTCCTCCGTCTTCTTCACGCCAAAGTGTGCCATTAATCCTCCTCCATGCGCCTCCTGCAACAAAAAAAGACGAACAAAGCTAGCAGGAATGCATAGCTTGTTAGCACGGAACACAGAACCATCAATAATAACGAACTTGTTCCATGTTCTTCCTTCTTTACAATTCTGCATTACATATTTAAAATCAGCATCATGCACATATTGATCTTTGATGGTCTCCAAACCAAATATTTTGAAGTCAAGTTGTGAAAGAATAGTATAGCGACGAGACAATGCATCAACAATAACATTTTCTTTACCCTTGTGTTTAATGACATAAGGGAAAGTCTCAATGAATTCAACCCATTTAGCATGTCTATGATTCAGTTTAGCTTGACTTTTAATATGTTTCCGAGATTCATGATCAGAATGTATAACAAATTCTTTGGGCCATAAATAATGTTGCCATGTCTCTGAAGTCGGAATAAGAGCATATAATTCTTTATCATAAGTAGAATAGTTCAGACTAGGCCCACTCAATTTTTCAGAAAAGTATGCAACAGGTTTGCCATCTTGTAATAACACACCTCCTAATCCCATTCCACTAGCATCACATTCAAGCTCAAAAGTCTTATTGAAGTCAGGAAGTTGGAGTAAAGGAGCATGTGTCAACTTATCTTTCAATACCGTGAAGGCTTCTTCCTGTGCGGTACCCCAAACAAAAGGCACATCCTTCTTTGTAAGCTCATTGAGAGGTGCAGCAATGGTGCTAAAATCTCTCACAAAACGCCTATAGAAACCAGCGAGTCCAAGAAAACTCCTCACTGTGTGACCGTTTTGGGTTGCTGCCAACTCTCAATAGCTTGAATCTTGGCTTTATCAACTTCAATTCCCTGTGGAGTAACAACATAGCCAAGAAAAGATACTCGGTCGGTGCAAAAGGTGCACTTCCCAAGGTTACCAAACAAATGTGCATCACGTAGAGCATTAAAAACAGCATGTAAATGTTCCAAATGTTCTTCCAAAGATTTGCTATAAATCAGTATATCATCAAAATAGACTACCACAAATCGTCCAATGAAAGCACGTAAAACTTCGTTCATTAGTCTCATGAAAGTACTAGGTGCATTAGTTAACCCAAAAGGCATGACTAACCACTCATATAAACCAAACTTAGTTTTAAATGTTGTTTTTCATTCATCTCCCAATTTCATACGAATTTGATGGTATCCACTACGCAAATCAACTTTGGAGAATACTGTAGAGCCACTCAATTCATCAAGCATTTCATCTAGCCTAGGAATAGGATGACGATAACGAATAGTAATATTATTAATGCCTCTACAATCAACACACATACACGACGTACCATCCTTTTTAGGCACTAGTATAATAGGAACAACACAAGGACTAAGAGATTCGCGTATATAACCTTTGTCGAGCATCTCCTGTACTTGACGCATAATCTCCTTCGTCTCATATGGATTGGTACAGTATGGTGCACGGTTGGGTAGCGATGCACCGGGAATTAAGTCAGTTTGATGCTCAATCCCTCGAATAGGTGGATAGATTCTCGAAAATGGCACACTTTATACCATGTCATAAAAGCGATGATGCTGATAATGTTGCTGATTTGTTCTTTCGTGAAATTATTCGCTTGCATGGTGTGCCAAATACTATTGTTTCAGATCGTGATACTAAATTTGTTAGCCACTTTTGGAGATGTTTATGGGCTAATTTGGGGACTAAACTGCTTTTTAGTACTACTTGTCACCCCCAAATGGATGGTCAAACTGAAGTAGTCAATAGAACATTGTTTAGTATGCTTAGGGCCGTTTTGAAGAATAATAAGAAACTGTGGGAAGAATGCTTGCCACATATTGAATTTGCTTATAATCGTTCGTTGCATTCTACTACTAAGATGTGCCCTTTTGAATTGTTTATGGTTTTCTACATCGTGCACCCATTAATTTGTTGCCTCTTCCATCTTCGGAGAAGGTTAATTTTGATGCTAAACTACGTGTTGAATTGATCTAAAAAATGCATGAATTAACTAAGGACAACATTTAGTGTATGAATGCTAAATATAAACTTGCTGGAGATAAGGGTAGAAAACATGTTGTCTTTGCACCTAGAGATCTTGTTTGGTTACATTTGCGTAAGGATATGTTTCCTAATTTGCGCAAATCAAAGCTAATGCCACATGCTGATGGACCTTTTAAGGTGTTAGAGAAAATAAATGATAATGAATATAAACTTGAGCTGCCTATAGATTTGATGAGGACATCAATACCATTGTTACACCCACTGCCCCTACTACTACATATACTAGACCAATTACTAGAGCTCGCGCATGCCAATTAAATTATTAGTACTTTCGTTTCTTGGTAATGATTCTGCAGTGGAAACACGGGCATTTCTTGGTAATGATTCTCACAGGTTTCCATATCGGTGCAACAAGGCCAAGACCAGCAGGACGGCAGGACGGAGGTCATTGCAGAGCCCATGACGGCGTCATCACCACAGCCTTTAGCAGGCGAAGACCACCTTTTATCAGCATAGCTTGTACTAGTTGTCCCCCTTCAAATTGTCCGTTGTGGGATCCCTTCCCGCCTAACATTTGGGAAGAGGACCGATGCCTCTATAAATAGGACTAGCCACCACCATAGGAAAGGGACGGACTTTGGATCATATCCATTCCACCCTCACACGCACAAGCTCACCGAGCTCAAGAGCACCTCCCCTCAGCGGGTTGTTCTTCCCTTGTACTTGTTCATCCTCAGCCTATAAGGCAATCCACCACACCACACTGGAGTAGGTTATTACACCACATCGGTGGCCCAAACTAGTATAAACTCTTGTGTCCCTTGTTTTTCGAGTTCGACGAGCTGAGCTTTGAGATCGTGGTGAGTGAGTGAGCTAGGGGGAGGGGGAGATCTTCGTGCACACCCCAGAGTTCGAACCTTAAGGGTTTTGCCGGAACCCGCAATCCGACATTTGGCGCGCCAGGTAGGGGTGCACCAAAGCTTTCCTTTCGTCGATTCACGCTCCATCACTCCAGGACGTCCATGGCAGATGCGCGTCAAGCTCGCGCCGAGCGCTGGGCCGCCCTGGCCGCCCGCTTCACTCAAACGGCCCCTGTCGATGGGCCTCCCTGTCGTTCTCCATCAGCCGCCGCCAACGCTGCCACCGGCCCGGCGGGAAACTAGCAGCAAGCATCTTCACTACACCCCTTGGTGTGGCGGGACGGCCGCACCGCCACCCCGTCACTGACTCCGGCCGGCTCATTGTCCCACGCTCGCGCCGCGCCGACGGACGCGCATGCCGGGCTGCTCATAGCACGCGAGCTCCTGGGCTACAGCCCGGTCGACGACCACTATGAGGACTGGGTGGACCGCATCGCCAAGCTCGTCAGCGCCGCTGGGGGCTCACCTGTCCCGTCTCTCTCGCTACCTCGCCCTCCTCCAGCCGTGGGTGATGTAGCCCAGAGAGCGCCTCCGCCACTTCCGCGCCAAGACGGTGCCCTGGCACCAAGACGCATGGCCCCTCGGCGCGACCCACCGCGCTAGGCGCCCGCGCACGAAGAAGGAAGCTGCCAAGAAGTTCCCCGGCCGCAAGAAAACGCCCCTGAGCTCCTAGCGCCACCACGTCAAGACCGCATGCCGCCTGCGGTGGTGGTGCGCGGGCATCTAGAGCAGGCTCCACCTCTACAAAGGGCCCCGGTGGCCACGGCAGGCTGCCGCGCCTTCACTCCGGAGCTGTGTAGCATCGTCTGGCCAGGTGTCACAGCCCTAGAATATCTGAGTGTAATAGTTGCATCAGTGAGCATGCATCATGTTTAAATCAAGAAATTTAAATGAGGAATATTCAAAGCATCATAAATTATTTTAAAAGAAGGGCAAGAACCCTTTAAATTGCATTCAGTGATTCGAAAAATGCCCTAAAAATAGTTTCGGGAATTTTGGCAAGGGTTATATACCAAACCAAAATTTTGGAACATTTTTAAGGAATCATTTGGTCTCTGAATTTGAGACAATATTCTATTTGAATTTGAAAATATATTCAAATATATACGGGATATATTTTAAAATTTTTTGTGATAATTTATGTGCCTCTGGAAACTCCATGAAGCAACATAAAAATACCCAAAGGATGTTTTGGCATTGTTTGAAATCTGTTTGAATTCAAAACAGTGGCAAAAGATTAAATAAAAGAAAAACAGAAGGAAAATAAAACAGAATAGAACTTATCTGTAGCTTACCTCGCCTAGCAGCACCTGGCCCAACATTGTAGCCCGGCCCAGCTTAGCAGGCGCCGTCTTGAACCTCTGCCAGTAGGCAGAGGCGTGTCGAACGCGCACGCGCCCGAGCTCCACCTCCTGCTTCCCCTTCGCCCCGTCCTCGCGCCACGAAGACGGCCATGAACCCCTTGCTCTCTGGTTCTCTCCCCCTCGTCCTCTGCTTCCCCTCCCGATGGCCGAGCGTTGCCGTCCCCGATTCTCCCGCGGCCACCGGCCTTCCCTCGACCATCCAACATGCTCGAGAGATCCGCCATGCCGTCCCCGTCAACTCCACCGAGCCACATGAGCTGGGAAGCACTACAACGCCCTCAACGTCATCGTATTCTACCTCGGGCCACCGAGATCGCCGGCGCCGATTCGCGCCACCCGGGTCATCCCCAGCCCCGCTATTTGCACCCTTCACCTTGCCGTGATCCATGGTCCCTTTCCCTCCCTTCTCCCCTCGTTGTCCGCGTGTCGTAGCGCAGTACCCCGCGAGCTCCCGTGCCGCCGTCCGCCATGGCCAGCAGGCCCGTGCTCCTGGGATCTTCCCCTCGCGGTCGAGCATAGCAACACGCTTAGTGCATCTCCAGGAGCTCAAATCACCCTACCTCTGCTCCTAACGTGCTCTGAGGCGTCGACTCGGTCGGTGCCCGAATTCCAGCCACCGCCGTGAGCTTGTCTCCGGGGAGTACAGGCCACCCCAGCCGTTGTCACTTGCCCAATTGGATGCGGCGCACCTTCAGCTACCCGTAGACGCAAACCACGCGCAAAACCGAGCCTCGCAGCGGTTTTCCAGCGAGCTTCCGCCGAGGTTTGAGGTCGCCGCCGGCCAAACTCCGGCGGGCTGACGTGGTCGCTTAGTTAGGTGCTAATCACCATTAAACCCTCCAGTGACACAGACAGCTGGGCCCCATGCCTAATTAACACCAGGTTTATTTTCTGTTTTGATTAGTTTATAACCCAGCGGGACCCACGCGTCAGAGTTGACTCTACTGACGTGTCTGTTGACCCGACCCCACCTGTCTATGACCCTAGGCAGCACTGAGTCACTGACTAGTGGGCCTAAATGGTCAGGTTTGACCTGGGCTGGCGCCTTTGACTTGCTGACATAGTGATGATGTCACTCTGATGTCACAAAGCCTTTTCTGGAATTTAAATAAATCTAAATGATTTATTTATTTTCACAAAATACCCTAAACTTCAAAAATTCATAAAAATTAATCTGTAACTCAGATTGAAAAGATTTATATATGAAAAATTATCAGAAAAATCCAATCTATCCATCTGTACTAGTGTCATGAATGTTAAAGCAACTTAACCCTGCTGTTTATTTCAAAACATGATAAAGCACTATTTAAAGTCATAAGATGAGTTTGGGGTTGAATCTTTGGTTCAAAATGGCTCAAACCCATTTGGTTGTAGTTGCATTAGCCCAACACACTCATTTTTCCATGTCATTATCATGCATCATAATTGTTGCATTGCATTGATTGTGTTCTTCCTTGTTTGCTGGTATTTGTCCCCTCTCAGCGGACGTGGTTTCGATGCTGATTTTGATGACACCGATGAAGAACTATACTATCTTCAAAAGTGCCAGGCAAGCAAAACCCCCTTGTTCATTCTGATACAATCCCACTCTCTCACTCCTGCTCTCTTTTACTGCATTAGTACAACAACGACTAAACTGTTACATGTTGCGGTAGTTGAACCCCTTTCCTCTGCATGACCTATCATTGCCACAGTAAATAGATGAAACCCACTAGCATGAGTAGGAGTTGTTTGATCCCTGATGTGCCTACTCATTCATGCTTGTTGTCATGCCTGCTACTGCTTAGAGTTGAGTCAGGTCTGATTCATCGGGAATGAATTGGAATGTGGTGAACATTCCTACTGTCGAGAGCTAAGTGTGTGAACACGATTTGGTAAAGGTAGCTGTGAGAGGCCATGTAGGAGTACATGGTGGGTTGTCTCATTGCATGTGTCCTCAGGAACTGAGTTCTGTATTTTGATCCACGAACAGCTACTACCACGCATTGGAATGCTTAAGTGCCCCTCTCGACTTATTAATTGCCTTGATCTCTATCCAGGAGTTGCAACTAGTTTCTGGTGTTTGTAGGATATATGTTGGGAGCCATGCGTAATGCTGACCCTAGGGGTGGGCTATGATGCGGTAGACACGAGGCACGGTGTACCGGGACGCCCGTTTGGTGCCTCGGGAACCTTGCTCTCATCGTTTGGGGCCATGAGCGACACCTCGGCCAGATCTCCTTGCGGATGGAACCCGAATAGGCGATAAACCTGGACTAGAGACTTGTGTGGTTTGTCAGGTCATGTCCGACTCCCTCGCCAGGCTTCCACTTGAATGTTGTCGAGATACACGACGTGTACATGGTGGTAAGTGGCGAGAGCGTGTGTGAAGAAGTACACCCCTGCAGGGTTAACATCATCTTTTCGAATAGCCGTGTCCGCGGTAAGGGACTTCTGGGTTGCCTGTACAGTTCATAGACAAGTGAAAGTGGATACTCTAAAATACGCAAGATAAGCGTGAGTGCTATGGATGGCGTCCTCGTAGGGAGACGGGAGCGGATCCATAGTGGTGTATTGATATGGTGAATATGTGGACACGTGTGCGCCACCTCAAAAGAGTTATTTGCCGTTGTAGTTCGGGATAGCCACCGAGTCAAAGCTGGCTTGCTGCAGTCAAACTCCACTACCCCTTTATTGATACCGATGCATATGTAGCTAGTTCTGATGTAAGTCTTGTTGGGTACATTTGTACTCACATTTGCTTATTTTATGTTTTTCTAGAGAGACTTCAATCTCACTAGTAGTTCCGTGCGGACTTCGACATTTAGCTTGTTACCTCAGCTACGATCTTGTGCCCTTGGTAGTGTCTTGTAGTTAGTCAGGCTTCTCAGCCTTTTTCATTTATAGTTGTCTGTACTCAGACAAGTTAAGCTTCCACGTGTGCTATTGCTTGTATGACTTGAATGTTGGGTCATGAGACCCATGTCTGTAATATCTGGCTCCTTGGAGCCTAATGAATAAATACTCTGAGTCGTAGAGTTTTGTTGTGATGCCATGTTGTATTTGCACATATCAAGCATATTGTGTGTATGTTCTTGAAATGCTTGGTATGTGTGGGATCCGACAACCTAGTTGTTTATTCTTGGTAGCCTCTCTTACCGGGAAATGTCTCCTAGTGCTTCCACAAAGCCATACTTGCTAATGCTCCGAAACACTTAGGCTTGTCGGCATGTGTCCTTCTTCGTTCCTGTGTCTATCCCTTTGGGGAAATGTCACGCGTTGTTCCTTTAAGTCCTTGTAGCTTGCTACGACTTGGGTTCATAAGTTGATGACCGACACGTTCGTTGCTGGGTCATGTATGCCTGTCCCTGTAAGTTAGTGCCACTTTGGCTTCACGACTAGTCATGTTGTCCCGGGTTCTTTGTCATATGGATGCTAGCAACACTATCATATACGTGAGTCAAAAGGCACAAACGGTCCCTGGCCAGGTAAGGTGGCACCCTTGGCAATACTGTGTGTGAGGCCGCAAAGTGATATGATGTGTTACATGCTAGATCGGTGTGACTTAGGATCGGGGTCCTAACAGATTTGGTATCAGAGCCTGACTGCCTATAGGATTACCAAGCCAAACTGGTCGAAGTTGAGTCTAGAAATGCTTTAGTTATATAAGGGAATTGATTGTGGAAGGGAACGTAAGGCTCTTTTTACTCCTTGTACCTTATGACCTTCTGATCCGAGTCATCTTATCTTTCTACGGGGTTAAGGAACTAGGCTTTCTCTTCTTTTTATCAGGATCACGTGTTACTAATTCGTAGGCTTGTAAGATTGATGAATTCAAGCCCAGTTTAGTTTCTACTACTTCCATGTGTTGACAGTTGATCTCGGAACCTTGATATTGTGATTCTGAGTGGTTATGCCACCTTTTTGTGCAGAATGTCCCAAATCTTTTTTAGCACTTACAGTCGTTATACTGTCCGAGTCATCCCTGGTTTGTAAATAGTCCGATGCATTTGCAACTTCCTTCTTTCCGTTCCCGATGTCCTTTTGGGCCAGATTAAGCACACCAAACGGTCTATTGAGGTACTCCGTTGCCTCGGCATATATGTTGAAGCCATTATTATGACCCGAGACGTCTTAGAGAACCACCTAGTAATCTAGCAATGATTTATATTCCTAGTGTGATGATTCTGGACGTCATTCTCGAAAGCATCCTGTGATGCCATTTAGTTAGTAGGCATTCTATTCCTGGGTTCTTGAACCCGAGATTCACCCTACTTACCTCATGTTGATAGTGTTGCTAGTTCCTTTAGGATATTAGTAACCTTTGCGATAATCCTCGAGGTTCGTGGTACATCCTTCTTCCAATTACCATGAACCATTCTTGGCAGGAGTTCTTTTGAACCAAAAGGTCACGACCAGAGTCCTCTTGATGAGTTCTCCATTCTATATTGTGAATCTGCCAATTCTACCCTTTCCTCACGGGTTATCCGGAAGAAATATTGAGCTTCGCTCGTCATACTAATCTATGCATCCACAACTCAAAAATTTATATGTTCCTTGAGTTGTTGTAACAGCCTGGATTTTTTCCCTTTTTCTTTTTCCTTTGATTTTCTTGGATTTCATGTTTTGTTTTGCTTTTCCGTGGCTATGTGGTTCTGAAACTTGGGAAGATCATGTCTTCCTAGGTTTTATAGTGGCTTGTTACCCTCTTCATCATCCCAATATCATGCCATTTCCATCCTTGACCTAACCCAAAATTCTTTTGTTGGGAATATTCCTTTTTCTGATAAAGGAATAACCCTTAAAACCCTAGATTGTGAAGCAACCTGTATTTCTGTCACTCCTAAAATTCCCAAATAATTCACATGAATTGTTTGGGTCCTATCTTGCTCAAATATGGAAAAAATATTTAATTGCCATGTTCAAAAATAATCCTCCAATAATTCTTTTCCTATTCTACCCTAAATGGCACTTTGCTTGATTGACCCAAAACTTCTTGGAAACCTTTTCCTGTCCATATCATTGGCTCATGCCAAAATTCAACTCAATTGCATAGTAAATAGTTTTCAACAATTTTCCAAAGTTTTTGTCTAGGAAGGAACTTTGTGAAACTTCTTGGAAACCTTTTCCTGTCCATATCATTGGCTCATGCCAAAATTCAACTCAATTTGCATAGTAAATAGTTTTCAACAATTTTCCAAAGTTTTTGTCTAGGAAGGAACTTTGTGAAGGAGCTATATTCTAGGCATATCCAAATGAGTTGCAATTTTGCAAGGTCCTTCATATGATCAAATCATGACTCTCAACCAAATATGAGCTCATGTAACTCATCTATGTAAGCCCAGCCCCAAATCTTAGTTTTTGGTCAAATTTTTAGTTTGTGAAGCAACTATATTTTATATTGCTTCAATTGAGCTGAAAGTTACCAGGACATGCTTCTACCTTTATAAACTCCCTCCACCAAGTTTTAGCTCAATTAGTTAATCCAATTGCCTTGTGCAATGTTCCCAAGTTTCTATCGAGAATGAAGCTTTGTGAAGGAAGTGCCACTTTGGAATTCCCAAATGGCATGAAATCTTTACAGAAGCTTCATACCATCATACAACCCCTCTCTGCCAAATTTCAGCTCATGTAAATCAAGTATGTGAGTGTATCATCCAAATTCCTAATTCTGGTCAGTTTTGCACTTTCTACAGCAACCCTCATCTAAACTCCTCCTATTAGTCTGATTTTTGGTGATCAGCATCACCTTAGTGTGTGATCATCGCCAGACAAACTCTTTACCATGCTACCTAGCTGGTTTAACCACAGAGAGTTACAAACACCTTCCTGTTGATTTACTTTGGAGCTAAGTGCAAATCTATTCTTTGCCCCTGGACCGATTTATTTCCTCATTTTGATTGAGGGCACGACGGTCTATCTACTGGACATGGTCGGCCCGGCCAGAACACGCCGTTTGTACCAGTGACCATGGTGATCACGCTGGCGTCACGCACGATGCAAGCTCTGGCTCGGTCCGGCCACTATTCTCGTCTCCTCCCTCCTCGTCTTGACCTCCATTCGTGTCCTGGAGCTCGCCCGTGCTCAACTGCATCGCCCTTCATCGGTGCCTTGTCGTGGTTCGCCATAAATGAGCCACTAGCTCCATGCCCGTGTGATGCCCAGCCACTGACCTCCATTAGAGCACTGCTCAAGCTCGCTTGTGAGCTCCAGAGCCCTCCCCGGGCTTATATATAGGGCCCTCGACCCCTCCCGCAGCTCATTCACTCCTCCCTCGCCTCTCCAGTCCACCGGAGTCCTCGGCCACCTCCTCTTTTTGCCGGAGTTCGCCTCGGCCATCGCCGGTCTTCTCGTTTTCGGCGAGCCAAGTCCTACGAGTTCTATGAGTTCCCCTCCTACCCGTAGTTTGCCCCCGCCCCTTGCCCCCTCACCAGAGCCGCTGCTTCACCAAGTACCTCCCCCGCACGATCTCTGTGTAGCCTCCCCGGTTGCCGCGCCTCCCCGCCTGTCCACCACTCTCCGACGCGTCCTTTGCCTCTGAATGGATGCGGTGCTCCGCCCTGAACCCGCCTGATAGAGGCAAAGGTGTCCCGATGTTTCGATGAGATGGTGGCTATCGTTTTCCGTGGGAGTCGACCTTGACGATCCGGCTATGAACGTGCGAGACGTCGCGCCTTAGCAATCGCTAAACCAACTTCCGACGGTTATTGACCACGCCGGAGCAAGATCAACCTGACCACGAGGGACTGTTTCCTGCAAGCAAACAAAGAACAAGAAAGAAACTAAGATTGCAATATGGATATTGCGAATATAAGAGGAAAGCTTTATTAATGAAGTTGGGGTTCTATGACGCCTTGGTTTGGTTGTTGAACACAAACGAAGTACGCGAAGTTGCAGCTACGGCAAACTTTTAATCTAAACAAAATCCAAAGTCTAAATGGTGCCCTAGGGGCTGTATATATGGGGGAAGAGGGGGGAATTTTGTGGCCCTTGGGGAAGGGGTCCGAAACCAACCCTATCTCTTGTTTCCCCACACATACAGACTCTAAAAACAGCCTATACTTATGTATTTCTAAATTACATGGGCCTGGCCGAATAATAAGGTGACGCAACACCTAGAATAGCCTCTGGACGAATTTTATGAAGTGGCATCTTGTATATTTCGTCCAAGGCTTCAAGCACTCATTATGGTGGCTTCAAAGTCCTGAAATCATCACTTGTAACTCCGTTCTTGTTCCCCTTGCGCATGCCATCAACTCCATGCTTGTTCTTGCTCCAATGTTCATCCCTCATATCCATGCCAGGCTCTTCATTTGTAAGCAAAACAAATGTATCCAATTTAGGCAGCATCATATTCTCATGAACATTAGAATCATTACCAAGAAACGGAAGTACCTGATAATTTAATTGGCGTGCGCGAGCTCTAGTGATTGGTCCAGTATATGTAGTAGTAGGGGCTGTGGGTGTAACAATGGTATTGATGTCCTCATCATCCTCCCCATCTTGAAATGAAGTCGTCCTCGACGGAAGCTCATCTTCCTCACCCAAATAAGGCTTCAAATCTGCAATGTTAAAAGTGGGACTAACCCCAAAATCTTGATAGAGGCAAAGGTGCCCCGTCTTTCGATGAGATGGTAGCTATCGTTTTGGAGGAAGTCGACTTTCATGATCCGACTACGAATGTGCGAGGACGTCGCGCCTTAGCAATCGCTAAACCAACTCCGAGAGGTTATTAAGCACACCGGAGCACGATCAACCTGACCACGAAGGTCTGTTTCCTGCAGGCAAACAAAGAAGAAGCAAGAAACTAAGATTGCAATCTGGATATTACGAATATAAGAGGAAAGCTTTATTGATCAGGGTGGGGTTCTGTGACGCCTTTGTCTGGTTGTTGAACACAAACGAAGTACGCGAAGTTGCAACTATGGCAAACTTTTAATCTAAACAAAACCCAAAGTCTAAATGGTGCCCTAAGGGCCATATATGGAGGAAGAGGGGGGAATTTCGTAGCCCTTGGGGAAGGGGTCCGAAACCAACCCTATCTCTTGTTTCCCCACACATACGGACTCTAAAAACAGCCTATACTTATGTATTTTGAAATTACATGGGCTTGGCCCAATAATAACGTGACACAACACCTAGAATAGCCTCTGGACGAAGTTTATGAAGTGGCATCTTGTATATTTCGTCCAAGGCTTCATGCACTCATTATGGTGGCTTCAATGTCCTGAAATTATCACTTGTAACTCGTTCTTGTTCCCCTTGTGCATGCCATCAACTCCATTCTTGTTCTTGCTCCAATGTTCATCCCTCTTATCCATGCCAGGCCCTTCATTTGTAAGCAAAACAAATGTATCCAATTTAGGCATCATCATATTCTCATGAACATTAGAATCATTACCAAGAAACGGAAGTACCTGATAATTTAATTGGCATGCGCGAGCTCTAGTAATTGCTCAAGTATATGTAGTATTAGGGGTTGTGGGTGTAACAATGGTATTGATGTCCTCATCATCCTCCCCTTCTTGAAATGAAGTCGTCCTCGACGGAAGCACATCTTCCTCACCCAAATAAGGCTTCAAATCTGCAATGTTAAAAGTGGGACTAACCCCAAAATCTGCAGGCGGCTCAAGTTTATATGCATTATCATTTATTTTCTCTAACACCTTAAAAGGACCATCAGCACATGGCATTAGCTTTGATTTGCGCAAATTAGGAAACCTATCCTTACGCAAATGTAACCAAACAAGATCTCCAGGTGCAAAGACAACATGTTTTCTACCCTTATCTCCAGCAAGTTTATATTTAGCATTCATACGCTCAATGTTGTCCTTAGTTAACTCATGCATTTTTAAGATCAATTTAGCACGTTGTTTAGCATCAAAATTAACCTTCTCCGAAGATGGAAGAGGCAACAAATCAATGGGTGCACGAGGTAGGAAACCATACACAATTTCAAAAGGGCACATCTTAGTAGTAGAATGCAACGAACGATTATAAGCAAATTCAATATGAGGCAAGCATTCTTCCAACATTTTCTTATTATTCTTCAAAACGGCCCTAAGCATACTAAACAATGTTCTATTGACTACTTCAGTTTGACCATCCATTTGGGGGTGACAAGTAGTACTAAAAAGCAGTTTAGTCCCCAAATTAGCCCATAAACATCTCCAAAAGTGGCTAAGAAATTTAGTATCACGATCTGAAACAATAGTATTTGGCACACCATGCAAGCGAATAATTTCACGAAAGAACAAATCAGCAACATTAACAGCATCATCGCTTTTATGACATGGTATAAAGTGTGCCATTTTCAAGAGTCTATCCACGACAACAAATATGCTATCCCTCCCCTTCTTTGTTTGAGGTAAACCTAAAACAAAGTCCATAGATATATCCTCCCAAGGAACAATAGGCACAGGCAAAGGCATATATAAACCATGAGGATTGAGTCGTGACTTAGCTTTTTGACATGTAGTGCAGAGAGCGACAAAACGCTCAACATCCTGTCTCATCTTTGGCCAAAAGAAATGTGTAGCAAGTACGTCCTCCGTCTTCTTCACGCCAAAGTGTGCCATTAATCCTCCTCCATGCGCCTCCTGCAACAAAAAAAGACGAACAAAGCTAGCAGGAATGCATAGCTTGTTAGCACGGAACACAAAACCATTAGTAATAACGAACTTGTTCCATGTTCTTCCTTCTTTACAATTCTGCATTACATATTTAAAATCAGCATCATGCACATATTGATCTTTGATGGTCTCCAAACCAAATATTTTGAAGTCAAGTTGTGAAAGAATAGTATAGCGACGAGACAATGCATCAACAATAACATTTTCTTTACCCTTGTGTTTAATGACATAAGGGAAAGTCTCAATGAATTCAACCCATTTAGCATGTCTATGATTCAGTTTAGCTTGACTTTTAATATGTTTCCGAGATTCATGATCAGAATGTATAACAAATTCTTTGGGCCATAAATAATGTTGCCATGTCTCTGAAGTCGGAATAAGAGCATATAATTCTTTATCATAAGTAGAATAGTTCAGACTAGGCCCACTCAATTTTTCAGAAAAGTATGCAACAGGTTTGCCATCTTGTAATAACACACCTCCTAATCCCATTCCACTAGCATCACATTCAAGCTCAAAAGTCTTATTGAAGTCAGGAAGTTGGAGTAAAGGAGCATGTGTCAACTTATCTTTCAATACCGTGAAGGCTTCTTCCTGTGCGGTACCCCAAACAAAAGGCACATCCTTCTTTGTAAGCTCATTGAGAGGTGCAGCAATGGTGCTAAAATCTCTCACAAAACGCCTATAGAAACCAGCGAGTCCAAGAAAACTCCTCACTGTGTGACCGTTTTGGGCTGCTGCCAACTCTCAATAGCTTGAATCTTGGCTTTATCAACTTCAATTCCCTGTGGAGTAACAACATAGCCAAGAAAAGATACTCGGTCGGTGCAAAAGGTGCACTTCCCAAGGTTACCAAACAAATGTGCATCACGTAGAGCATTAAAAACAACACGTAAATGTTCCAAATGTTCTTCCAAAGATTTGCTATAAATCAGTATATCATCAAAATAGACTACCACAAATCGTCCAATGAAAGCACGTAAAACTTCGTTCATTAGTCTCATGAAAGTACTAGGTGCATTAGTTAACCCAAAAGGCATGACTAACCACTCATATAAACCAAACTTAGTTTTAAATGTTGTTTTTCATTCATCTCCCAATTTCATACGAATTTGATGGTATCCACTACGCAAATCAACTTTGGAGAATACTGTAGAGCCACTCAATTCATCAAGCATTTCATCTAGCCTAGGAATAGGATGACGATAACGAATAGTAATATTATTAATGCCTCTACAATCAACACACATACACGACGTACCATCCTTTTTAGGCACTAGTATAATAGGAACAACACAAGGACTAAGAGATTCGCGTATATAACCTTTGTCGAGCATCTCCTGTACTTGACGCATAATCTCCTTCGTCTCATATGGATTGGTACAGTATGGTGCACGGTTGGGTAGCGATGCACCGGGAATTAAGTCAATTTGATGCTCAATCCCTCGAATAGGTGGATAGATTCTCGAAAATGGCACACTTTATACCATGTCATAAAAGCGATGATGCTGATAATGTTGCTGATTTGTTCTTTCGTGAAATTATTCGCTTGCATGGTGTGCCAAATACTATTGTTTCAGATCATGATACTAAATTTCTTAGCCACTTTTGGAGATGTTTATGGGCTAAGTTGGGGACTAAACTGCTTTTTAGTACTACTTGTCACCCCCAAACTGATGGTCAAACTGAAGTAGTCAATAGAACATTGTCACCTATGCTTAGGGCTGTTTTGAAGAATAATAAGAAACTGTGGGAAGAATGCTTGCCACATATTGAATTTGCTTATAATCGTTCGTTGCATTCTACTACTAAGATGTGCCCTTTTGAATTGTTTATGGTTTTCTACATCGTGCACCCATTAATTTGTTGCCTCTTCCATCTTCGGAGAAGGTTAATTTTGATGCTAAACTACGTGTTGAATTGATCTAAAAAATGCATGAATTAACTAAGGACAACATTTAGTGTATGAATGCTAAATATAAACTTGCTGGAGATAAGGGTAGAAAACATGTTGTCTTTGCACCTAGAGATCTTGTTTGGTTACATTTGCGTAAGGATATGTTTCCTAATTTGCGCAAATCAAAGCTAATGCCACAAGCTGATGGACCTTTTAAGGTGTTAGAGAAAATAAATGATAATGAATATAAACTTGAGCTGCCTATAGATTTGATGAGGACATCAATACCATTGTTACACCCACTGCCCCTACTACTACATATACTGGACCAATTACTAGAGCTCGCGCACGCCAATTAAATTATTAGTACTTTCGTTTCTTGGTAATGATTCTAATATTCATGAGAATATGATGCTGCCTAAATTGGATACATTTGTTTTGCTTACAAATGAAGGGCCTGGCATGGATAAGAGGGATGAACATTGGAGCAAGAACAAGCATGGAGTTGATGGCATGCGCAAGGGGAACAAGAACGGAGTTACAAGTGATGATTTCAGGACTTTGAAGCCACCATAATAAGTGCATGAATCCTTGGATGAAATATACAAGATGCCACTTCATAAACTTCGTCCAGAGACTATTCTAGGTGCTGCTTCACCTTATTATTGGGCCAGGCCCATGTAATTTTGAAAAACATAAGTATAGGCTGTTTTTAGAGTCCGTATGTGTGGGGAAACAAGAGATAGGGTTGGTTTCGGACCCCTTCCCCAAGGGCCACGAAATCCCCCCTCCCTCTTCCTCCATATATACAGTCCTTAGGGCACCATTTAGACTTTGAGGGTTTTGTTTAGATTAAAAGTTCGCCATAGCTGCAACTTCGCGTACTTCGTTTGTGTTCAACGACCAGACAAAGGCGTCACAGAACCCCACCTTCATTAATAAAGCTTTCCACTTTTATTCGCAATATCCAGATTGCAATCTCAGTTTCTTGCTTGTTCTTCGTTTGCTCACAGGAAATAGACCCTCGTGGTCAAGTTGATTGTGCTCCGGCACGGTCAATAACCCCTCGGAAGTTGGTTTAACGATTGCTAAGGTGCGACGTCTTCGCACGTTCGTAGTCGGATCGTAAAAGTAGACTCCCACAGAAAACGATTGCTATCTCATCGAAACATCGGGACACCTTTGCCTCTATCAAGTGGTATCGGATTTCCAGGTTGCTCGGTGAGATTTTACAGTTTTTCATAGTTTAGATCGAGTCTGTTTTTCATACCTACAGTCCACGAAAAAGCCAAAAAAAATTAAGGTTAGTACATCATATCCGAAGCAATCTGAGCCTTTGCATAATCTTTTCTATATTTGCTTTGTTGAATTTGCGGTTGCATTATCGCGTCAAGTTGCTGGTCTTAGCGTCTAGTCCTTTAGAGTTTCGAGTTCTGTTCATAGGTTGTCACGTCGCTGCTGTCATATATCACCACCGCACCATCATCATCGCTGCTACCATATATCACCACCGCATCATCATCATCATCGCTGCTGCCATATATCACCACATATTCACTGCCAATCCGAGTCCATATACGCCACCACATATCCATCGCCATCACGCCTATCCGAGTCCACCTGCAACATATATCCGCCACCAGTCCGAGTTCCACCAGATTCATCTCCGCCACCAGTCCTATTTCGAGTCCAGTATTTTGTTACTTTGTTTTGGATTTCCAGATCACGCCATACTCCGAGTCAAGACAGAGAAGGACTCCCCAACTTCCGTGCTACCCGCAGTAGAAAAATAGTTCCAAACTAAAAAAAACTAAGTTTGGAAAATTCTGGCTAGGCAGTTTTTAGACCATTTGTAAACTTTTTCGAAAAAAATTGTTGCGGAGCAAAAAAAAGAGGGAAAAAGTGAAAAAAAGATAAAAAAAGATAAAAAAATTCAGAGTGTGCTCCTCCCTTATTTGCGTGCAGCGCCGTGATTTTTGTTAGTGTTCTAGGCTCGCGTCTCTAGTATGGTCTAGCCTAGGACCAGCACAATACCGTCGTTGAGCGTTTATTCAACTTCGCATATCTGAATTGATTATTGCTTACCCTTTTTGCTACCAAATTATAAGCCTTTCCAGCTCCACATACATCTACATCATGCGTTTAACTCTCGCTGGCAATCGCTCTATCCAAGCTTTTAAGAATTTTGACTACAACGGTTGCCGATCACCGCCTGCTGTTGGGTAAGAACTGGTAAGAATTTGAGATTTGCTTGACGGATTTGTGACACCCACCACCACCTCTTGTTAGTAGTCGGTAGGATCATATTCTTGTGTGTTTCTATTGCTGCTAACCATGCCAGGATCACAAGCCGATGAGACTGACTGGGAGAACATGACGAATAAGGAGTTGCATGATAAATTTCAACAAATGATGAGTGGACAGGTGCAAGATGTGCTAAACAGATTTGAAGAGGCCATGGAGAAGATAGATGGCATGGAGAAGACGTTTGAAACAAAGCTCGACAACAAGTTTAATGAATTGCTTGCGCGTCTTCCACCACCACCACCGGCTGCACCTAACGCACCTCTACAACAACAACGACTACCTCCACGTCGCGAAACAGCCCTCCGCCGAGCGAGCCGTGTCCCCCTTGCGCTTGGCCAAACTGTTGGTGCTGCTATTGATACTTCTGTGGCTCCTACTGCTGATGCAGAGGAGGATGATTATGTGGGAGATTACGAGGATGAAGTTGATCAAAATCAGAACTACGTGCAACCACCAGCACCACAACCACCAGGTCGTCCACATGCAAATAATGGCAATGCTAGGGCTACCCCTCAGGTACGAGATCATGACCATCTCCCTAAACTGAAATTGAATATTCCACCCTTTGAGGGTAGATATGTTCCTGATATATATCTTACTTGGGAGTTAGAAATTGAACAACGATTTACATGTTTACAATATCCTGAGGAGAGACGTGTTCCTGCTGCTGTTTGTGCTTTCACTAGCTTTGCATGTGCTTGGTGGTCTGAACATTGTAGATTATATCCTGTTCCAGCTACTTGGGCTGCTTTGAAAACTGCTATGCGTACTCGTTGGGTTCCACCATATTATCAACGTGAATTACTTCAAAAATTGCAGCGCTTAAGACAAGGAATTTTTTTATAGAAGAATATTATCAGGAATTACAAACTGGCTTGATTAGATGTGGTATTGTTGAGGAGAATGAAGCTATGCTTGCACGTTTTATGGGTGGATTAAATAGATAGATTCAGACCATTCTAGAGTATAAGGATTATAATAATATCACTCGTTTATTCCATCTTGCTTGTAAAGCTGAACGTGGAGTGCAGGATCGACAGGCATTGGCGCGAATTAACTTTTCTGCACGTCGACCTTCATCATGGACACCACGTGCATCATCTACTTCCACTGCACCATCACCTCCTTCAGGCGCCACCTCCAACCGTGATACAAGAAAGCAGGCACAACCACCACTAGCTGCCATGAGCACACCTGCCGGGCCTACACAGAGCTCTTCTTCTTCCATTGTGTCAATAGGGCACACAAGTGATATTATTTGTCGTCGTTGTAAGGGAAGAGGACATTTTACGAGAGAATGCAAATCTCAGCGTGTGATGATTGCTACCGAGGATGGTGGGTATGAGCCCGCTAGTGACTATGATGAGGAGACTTTGGCTCTTATTACACATGAAGAACACGGTGGAGATGATTCTGATCATGAGACGCAATACATGGCTGCTGAAGATGCTGACAGGTATTAATGTTTAGTTTCTCAACGTGTTTTGAGTGTGCAGGTTACACAAGCTGAGCAAAATCAGAGGCATAATTTGTTCCATACAAAGGGAGTTGTGAAGGAACGTTCTATTCCCGTCATCATAGATGGAGGGAGCTGCAACAACTTGGCTAGCATGGAGATGGTGGAGAACCTATCTCTCACCACAATACCACATCCACTTCCTTACTACATCCAATGGTTCAACAACAGCGGCAAGGTTAAGGTAACACGTGTTGTCCGGGTGCATTTTAGTATCTCTACATATGTTGATTACGTTGATTGTGATGTGGTACCTACGCAAGCATGTTCCTTATTACTTGGTAGACCATGGCAATTTGATAAAAATTCTGTACACCATGGTAGAAACAATCAGTATACTCTTGTTCATAAGGATACAAATATTACTTTGCTTCCTATGACTCCTGATTCCATTTTGAAAGATGATATTCATAGAGCTAATAAAGCAAAACAGGAGAAAAATAAGAGTGAAATCAGATTGTGGCAAAAGAATTTGAGCAACAAATGAAGCCTAATAATAAACCATCTAGTGTTGCTTCTGAAATTAAATTGAAAAGTGCATGTTTACTTGCCACCAAATCTGGTATTGATGAGCTAGTTTTTAGCAAATCTGTTTGCTATGCTTTTGTGTGCAAAGAGGAATTATTTTCATTCAAGGACGTGCCTTCCTCTTTGCCCCCTGCAGTCACTAACATTTAGCAGGAGTTCGCTAATGTCTTCCCACAAGACGTGCCACCGGGATTACCACCTATTCGAGGGATTGAGCATGAAATTGACTTAATTCCCGGTGCATTGCTACCCAACCGCGCACCATACCGTACCAATCCAGAGGAGACAAAGGAGATTATGCGTAAAGTACAGGAGCTGCTCGACAAAGGTTATATACGTGAATCTCTTAGTCCTTGTGTTGTTCCTATTATACTAGTGCCTAAAAAGGATGGTATGTCGTGTATGTGTGTTGATTGAAGA
This sequence comes from Aegilops umbellulata, assembly GCA_032464435.1. Lineage (NCBI taxonomy): Eukaryota > Viridiplantae > Streptophyta > Magnoliopsida > Poales > Poaceae > Aegilops > Aegilops umbellulata. The sequence goes on from CP136058.1 coordinate 180,797,115, forward strand.
GGCATTAATAATATTACTATTCGTTATCGTCATCCTATTCCTAGGCTAGATGATATGCTTGATGAATTGAGTGGCTCTACACTATTCTCCAAAGTTGATTTGCGTAGTGGATACCATCAAATTCGTATTAAATTGGGAGATGAATGGAAAACAACATTTAAAACTAAGTTTGGTTTATATGAGTGGTTAGTCATGCCTTTTGGGTTAACTAATGCACCTAGTACTTTCATGCGACTAATGGACGAAGTTTTACATGCTTTCATTGGACGATTTGTGGTAGTCTATTTTGATGATATACTGATTTATAGCAAATCTTTGGAAGAACATTTGGAACATTTACATGCTGTTTTTATTGCTCTACGTGATGCACGTTTGTTTGGTAATCTTGGTAAGTGCACCTTTTGCACCGACCGAGTATCTTTTCTTGGCTATGTTGTTACTCCACAGGGAATTGAAGTTGATAAAGCCAAGATTGAAGCTATTGAGAGTTGGCCGCAGCCCAAAATGGTCACACAAGTGAGGAGTTTTCTTGGACTCGCTGGTTTCTATAGGCGTTTTGTGAGAGATTTTAGCACCATTGCTGCATCTCTCAATGAGCTTACAAAGAAGGATGTGCCTTTTGTTTGGGGTACCGCACAGAAGAAGCCTTCACTGTAACGCCCTCGATGCGGCTATATCTCCCACGTGTCGAAGCACGACTTAGAGGCATAACCGCATTGAAAACAATGTCGCAAGTGAGGTAATCTTCACACAACCCATGTAATACATATGGGAAAGAGATACATAGTTGGCTTACAATAGCCACTTCACACAATACATGAGTAAAGCATTACATCATACAAATACAATCAAGGTCCGACTACGGAACCAAAATAAAAGAAGACTACCCCAAATGCTACACAGATCCCCGGTCGTCCCAACTGGGCTCCACTACTGATCAACTGAAACGAAACATTACAACGAACAAGATCTTCATCGAGCTCCTCCTTGAGCTTGGGTGCGTCACCTGCACGGTTTCATCGGCACCTGCAAACTGGTTTTGGAAGTATCTGTGAGTCACGGGGACTCAGCAATCTCACACCCGCGAGATCAAGACTATTTAAGCTTAAAGGTAGGACAGGGTAGTGAGGTGGAGCTGCAGCAAGCGAGTAGCATATCTGGTGTCTAACATTCGCAAATGAGAGCGAGAAGAGAAGGCAAAAGCACGGTCGAACAACTATGATCAAGAAGTGATCCTAGAACAACCTACGTCAAGCATAACTCCAACACCGTGTTCACTTCCCGGACTCCGCCGAGAAGAGACCATCACGGTTACACACGCGGTTGATGTATTTTAATTAAGATCAACTTCGGGTTTTCTACAACCGGACATTAACAAATTCCCATCTGCCACATAACCGCGGGCACGTCTTTCGAAATATAATACCCTGCAGGGGTGTCCCAACTTAGCCCATTATAAGCTCTCACGATCAACGAAGGATATTCCTTCTACCGGGAAGACCCGATCAGTCTCGGAATCCCGGCTACAAGACATTTCGACAATGGTAAAACAAGACCAGCAAAGCCGCCCGATGTGCCGAAAAATCCCGATAGGAGTCACACGTATCTCGTTCTCAGGGCACACCGGATGAGCAAGACGTCGGGTTGGCATAGACCCTGATTGCCCAGGGGGCGCCGGACATCGCTCGGTTTGGACCAGCAATCGAAGGAGAACTGGCCCGGGGGTTTAAAATAAAGATGACCCTTGAGTCTGCAGAACCCAAGGGAAAAAGGCTTAGGTGGCAAATGGTAAAACCAAGGTTGGGCCTTGCTGGAGGAGTCTTATTCAAAGCGAACTGTCAAGGGGGTCCCAAAAATCACCCAACCATGTAAGGAACGCAAAATCCGGGAACATAACACCTGTATGACGGAAACTAGGGCGGCAAGAGTGGAACAAAACACCAGGCATAAGGCCGAGCCTTCCACCCTTTACCAAGTATATAGGTGCATTAATTAAATAAGAGATATTGTGATATCCCAACAAGTAAACATGTTCCAACAAGGAACAACATCTCCATGTTCCAACAAGGAACAAACTTCATCTTCACCTGCAACTAACAACGCTATAAGAGGGGCTGAGCAAAGCGGTAACATAGCCAAACAACGGTTTGCTAGGGAGGATGGTTAGAGGCTTGACATGGCAATATGGGAGGCATGATAAGCAAGTGGTAGGCATCGTAGCATAGGCATAGCAAAAGAGCGAGCAATCTAGCAAGCAAAGATAGAAGTGATTTCGAGGGTATGGTCATCTTGCCTGAGATCCCGCTAGGAAGAAGAACGAGTCCATGAAGAAGACAAACGGACGAAGTCGAACGAATCCTCACAATCGCAACGTTACCGGAACTATCAAGAAGAAGCAACACCGGAAAGAAGGAAACAACATGGTAAACAACCACCACATACACATGGCATGATGCATAAACAAGTATGATGCATGTCCGGTTTAATGAGGCATGGCAAAGTGCACAAACAATACTGCAAATTAAGTGGAGCTCAATATGCAACGAGTTGCATATTGACGAGACACCACATTAATTATTTAGTTCTCTCTCGATTATGTACACAACAATATTAAATGTTGTAAACATGGCAAGAGGTGAAGCATAAGTAAACTAACTATTTAGGCAATTTAAATGAGGCCGGAGATAACAAACAACAAATCCGGAAAATCCTCATGTCCATATTTTAGATTTGGTACTGTTCTGCCCTAAACCATATGTTAGAGTTGTTAAACAGCAAAATAAAGTGCACCATGTTAAACTAGGCATTTTTTCGCCCCATTTACATATAAAGTTTAATAAATTTGGAGCTACGGTTATTTAGTTATGAAATAAATCATTTTAGCATGGCATTTAAGCAAATTTAATCAAACAACATTTTAAACATTTTAATTGTTGTTATCATGATGCGGATGACATGTGCAAGTTTTAAGCAATTTTATGAAAATGTTGACAAGAGCATTATGAAGCATTTGTCGTTGTGGCGGAAACGAAAAAGGGTGCCACGGCAACGACAACGGAAATGGTGCCACGGCAACATTCCGGTTCCGATAACTCGATTGAGATGTCGGTGCAAAAGAAAGTGTGGAGAGCGTGCCATGCAAGATGGTGGGGTGATCCCGGTTACCGGGTTCCCATGTGTCGACGGCGAGGCAATGAGGAACGCGCAAGGAACAACTCAGACATGGTGCAAACACGGGCATCTCATTCAACACATGCATTTGGTCCACGGCGGTCGTCTCGGGGTTATACCTTCGAAGCATGCGTTTCGAGGCGGTTCACAAATGTCGAGGGAAGTAGTCGTTCTCAGAACGGTCGTAGAGGAAGTAGTGCTACACGGCGACGGTAGTGGAAGTAGTGGTACTCACGGACTTCGGCGATGGTAGTCGTACACGTATCGACGAGGTACTTGACATGTCCGAGGTCTTGGCGGTGTAGATGTACATGTTGTCAGGGTACTTGTCGCATCACCGGGTGTAGTCGTACACGCACGTAGATGAACTTGACAGGTCCCATGAGTAGTCGTACTCGGCGAATCCGCGTAGTTGCACATATCTTTGTGCTGTAGCCGAACTTGATGAAAACCCACGGCGATGGTAGACGTACACGGTCGGCTTGATGGAACTTGGCTTAACCAAAACGTTTGGTCTTGGGTACAGGGGCAGAAGCACAGGAAGGCGAGGGCATGGCCAATGAGAGCAGCAGCGAGCTCAGCAGGGCTCGGGCACTGACGGGGAGAAGCGGGAGGCAGCGGCGTCAGGGAACGGTCGACTGCTTGCTGGTGGTGGGGAGCTCTGACAACAACGAGCTGCAGGAGGCCGGCCTTGGAGCGTCGGTGCTCGAGGCGAGGAGCAGGAGACGACGCAGACGAAGTCGTGGGGGCGCGGGGACCTGCTTCGTTGAGGCAGAAGGAGGCCAGGGCACGAGCGGCACGGGTTGTGGTCGCCGGCGGCGACCGGAGGCGGCGGCGGGATGGCGAGGTGGTAGCGGGGGCTCCGGACGGCGTGGAGGCGGAGAGGTGCGACGACGACGACGCTTGGGGCTCGGGGTCGCGGGAAAGGAGCCGCGCAGACAGGCGGCGCTCGGTGGCGGGGCCGACGTCGAGGAGGAGGTTGGGCGCGGGGACGGACCGGAGAGCGGGCGGCAGCCTAGTTCTGCAGTGGCTGGAGCGAGGTAGGAGGAGGGGATCGAGGAGAGGGCGAGGGGATCGGGCGCTGGTGGCGCTGGAGGATGGACAAGGGGGGAGTGGGGGATCGGTGAGAGAGCTAGGGTTAAAACAGGGGAGCCGGATGGGCTTTGGGCCGAATTGGTTGGGCTACTGGGAGGCTGAGCTAGGCTCGGCTCTCTTCTACCTCTCTCTTATTTCCTTTAAAAGAAAAGCATTAGAGAGAAGAAAAGGAAGAGGGGTTTAGGGAAATAATTTGAGCGTACGGTTAATTTTCCCGGACTCATAAAAATGAGCTTGATCCAAGAAAATAGAAGTTAGCGTGTGTGTGAAGATTGAATTCGAAGTCGTTTGAATTAAATTCAAATGAGTTTGAATAAGAAGTGGGTATTCGGTAGGTCCAAAAATATAGAGAGTTTTATGAAGCTCAGAAAAGTGATGAAAGAATTTAGGGCAAAGTTTGGAGACCAAACTAGAAGCAGAAAAGGCATGGAATTGTTTTGCAAGTGTGTTATGGTTAATTCCAAAGTTAATGGAATATTTTAATATAGCTCCCTAATAATATTGGGAGACTTTTATATGTTGTAAAGAGAATACACAATGTGCATTTCCCTCGATTTAAATGGATCAAAGATCCATGCAATTTATTTGAGTTTTTAAAACGGTTGCAAAAATACATGATGCAATGCAAAATGATGCAATGCAAAAAGAAAAGGGCAGGCACAAATGAAACACACGGCGAAACCCGGAATATATGGAAGTCTTCTCGAGCATCGGTCTCGGGGCGTTACATTCACGGTATTGAAAGATAAGTTGACACATGCTCCTTTACTCCAACTTCCTGATTTTAATTAGACTTTTGACCTTGAATGTGATGCTAGTGGAATTGGATTAGGAGGTGTGTTATTACAAAATGGCAAACCTGTTGCATACTTTCTGAAAAATTGAGTGGGCCTAGTCTCAACTATTCTACTTATGATAAAGAATTATATGCTCTTGTTCGGACTTTAGAGACATGGCAACATTATTTATGGCCCAAAGAATTTGCTATACATTCTGATCATGAATCTTTGAAACATATTAAAAGTCAAGCTAAACTGAGTCGTAGACATGCTAAATGGGTTGAATTCATTGAGACTTTTCCTTATGTCATTAAACACAAGAAGGGTAAAGAAAATGTTATTGCTGATGCTTTGTCTCGTTGCTATACTATGCTTTCACAACTTGACTTCAAAATATTTGGTTTGGGGACCATCAAAGATCAATATGTGCATGATGCTGATTTTAAAGATGTAATGCAGAATTGTAAAGAAGGACGAACATGGAACAAGTTCGTTATTAATGATGGCTTTGTGTTCCGTCCTAACAAGTTATGCATTCCTGCTAGCTCTGTTCGTCTTTTGTTGTTGCAGCAGGCGCATGGAGGAGGATTAATGGGACGCTTTGGCGTAAAGAAGACGGAGGACGTACTTGCTACACATTTCTTTTGGCCAAAGATGAGACGGGATGTTGAGTGTTTTGTTGCTCGCTGCACTACATGTCAAAAAGCTAAGTCACGACTCATCCTCATGGTTTATATATACCTTTGCCTGTACCTACTGTTCCTTGGGAGGATATATCTATGGACTTTGTTTTAGGTTACCTCGAACAAAGAAGGGGACGGATAGCATATTTGTTGTCGTGGATAGATTCTCGAAAATGGCACACTTTATACCCACTAGTGCAGAACCGGGCAATAGCACCGGTTCGTAAGGCCCTTTAGTGCCGGTTCCACAACCGGCACTAAAGTGTGGTCACTAAAGCCCCCCCCTTTAGTACCGGTTCAGCACGAACCGGCGCTAAAGGCCAACCACGTGGTGTGAGCTCTGGCCCTGGTATGGGGGACCTTTAGTACCGGTTGGTAACACCAACCGGTACTAAAGGTTTTTTTTTTGAATTTTTTTTGAAAATTTTGGATTTTTTATATTTTTTCGATGTTTTATTTTTTTGAATTATTTGATGATTTAGTCTCTAATCACCTCTCTTAACTGCTCAAGTGTGGATCACTCATTCCAAATCATCTAATTTCCCGACCGGTCACCCATCCCTCTCACTACTCCAGACCGAGCACGCTTAACTTTCAGTTTCTATTCTCCTTCGTTTCCGAGTCTGCACTTGTTGTTTTCCTGACAATAGTAAGATGTCAATCCTATTAACCCTCAGGAGTTTAGCTTGAGCATGAAGTCACACATTTCACCATTTGAGTTTGAAACTATTATTCTAAAAAACAGTAATTATTTAGTAACACTAATATTTCTTGAATAAGTTTGACCATAGTTTGACCACAGTTTGACCAGATTTGACCAAAATTCAAAAAATTGAAATAATTATTTAGTAACACTAATATTCTTGAATAATTATGTAGTAACATTAATACTTCTTGAATAAGTAGTTTGACCAGATTTAACCAATTTTTTTGATATATTATACGTTTTTTTCCGACATCGTATGCAAAAATTATAGCCGTTTTACATTTTCCCTACACTTTTTGCAAAACATGTCCAAATTTAAGTTTACAAAATTTCCTAACTAGTAGATGTAGTAATATAACTACCTCTAGAAGGATTTTATTTTTTGAAGTTTTTATCATTTTCTTTTGATTTTCTCAAAACTGAAATGGCGATACACGGGGGGGGGGGGGGGGGTAGAGTTTGAAAATTGCCCTATAGTGCCGGTTTGTGTCTTCAATCGGGACTATAGGTTAAGACTCTTTAGTGCTGGTTGGTGACACAAACCGGTACTATAGGTTAGACCTTTAGTACCGGTTTGTGTCACAAACCGTCACTAAAGGGGCTCGTGGGGCCCTGGCCTAACGCCAGCCTGCCACAACCCCTTTAGTACCGGTTCGTGGCACGAACCGGTACTAAAGGTTCATTACGAACCGGTACTATTGATCGCCGCCATGAACCGATAGTATTGATCACATTAGTGCCGGGTTTTTTACAAACCGGCACTAATGTTCTTCACATTTGACCCTTTTTCCACTAGTGACCATGTCATAAAAGCGATCATGTTGTTAATGTTGCTGATTTGTTCTTTCGTGAAATTATTCGATTGCATGGTGTGCCAAATACTATTGTTTCAGATCGTGATACTAAATTTTTTAGCCACTTTTGGAGATGTTTATGGGCTAAGTTGGGGACTAAACTGCTTTTTAGTACTACTTGTCACCCCCAAACTGATGGTCAAATTGAAGTAGTTAATAGAACATTGTCTACTATGCTTAGGGCTGTTTTGAAGAATAATAAGAAAATGTGGGAAGAATGCTTGCCTCATATTGAATTTTCTTATAATCGTTCGTTGCATTCTACTACTAAGATGTGCCCTTTTGAAATTGTGTATGGTTTTCTACCTCGTGCACCCATTAATTTGTTGCCTCTTCCATCTTCGGTGAAGGTTAATTTTGATGCTAAACAACGTGCTGAATTGATCTTAAAAATGCATGAGTTAACTAAGGACAACATTGAGCGTATGAATGCTAAATATAAACTTGCTGGAGATAAGGGTAGAAAACTTGTTGTCTTTGCACCTGGAGATCTTGTTTGGTTACATTTGCGTAAGGATAGGTTTCCTAATTTGCGCAAATAAAGCTAATGCCACGTGCTGATGGTACTTTTAAGGTGTTAGAGAAAATAAATGATAATTCATATAAACTTGAGCTGCCTCCAGATTGTGGGGTTAGTCCCACTTTTAACATTGCAGATTTGAAGCCTTATTTGGGTGAGGAAGATGAGCTTCCGTAGAGGACGACTTCATTTCAAGAAGGGGCGGATGATGAGGACATTAATACCATTGTTACACCCACAGCACCTACTACTACATATACTAGACCAATTACTAGAGCTCGCGCACGCCAATTAAATTATCAGGTACTTTCGTTTCTTGGTAATGATTCTAATATTCATGAGAATATGATGCTGCCTAAATTGGATACATTTGTTTTGCTTACAAATGAAGGGTCTGGCATGGATAAGAGGGATGATCGTTGGAGCAAGAACAAGCATGGAGTTGATGGCATGCGCAAGGGGAACAAGAACAGAGTTACAAGTGATGATTTCAGGACTTTGAAGCCACCATAATGAGTGCATGAAGCCTTGGACGAAATATACAAGAGGCCACTTCATAAACTTCGTCCAGAGGCTATTTTAGGTGCTGCGTCACCTTATTATTGGGCCAGGCCCATGTAATTTCGAAATACATAAGTATATGTTGTTTTTAGAGTCCGTATGTGTGGGGAAACAAGAGATAGGGTTGGTTTCGGACCCCTTTCCCAAGGGCCACGAAATTCCCCCCTCTTCCTCCATATATACAGCCCTTAGGGCACCGTTTAGACTTTGGGGGTTTTGTTTAGATTAAAAGTTCACCATAGCTGCAACTTCGCGCACTTCGTTTGTGTTCAACGACCAGACAAAGGCGTCACAGAACCCCACCTTCATTAATAAAGTTTTCCACTTTTATTCGCAATATCCAGATTGCAATCTCAGTTTCTTGCTTGTTCTTCATTTGCTCGCAGGAAATAGACCCTCGTGGTCAGGTTGATCGTGCTCCGGCATGGTTAATAACCCCTCGGAAGTTGGTTTAGCTATTGCTAAGGCGCGACGTCTTCGCACGTTCGTAGTCGGATCGTCAAAGTCGACTCCCACAGAAAATGATTGATATCTCATCAAAACATCGGGACACCTTTGCCTCTATCACAGCCACACACCTCGGGCCCAGGTACGTTAAGTGGAGACGCATTTCGGGGAATGAACTTTCAGATTCTGAAAGCGTATTTTCGTTTCTGTTCTGCTCAAAGTACGTTTTCTTATGCAGAAAGCGTATCCTTTCGCTTTATTCGCTAAAAGGCATTTTCCCCTCTGGAAAACGTATTTTCTTATACCGCGGCCAGGAATGCGCTTTCTCTGCTCAGAAAGCGTATTTTCTAATATGCGCCTCTGCCTTATCCACTCAGGGACCCGTTGGTGATGAAAATATTCATAGATTGGTCCTTCTTCTTCTGCACCTCATAACTTCGCAACCGTAACTCTGATTGAGGTGAAACCAACGCTCACTTCTTCGTATCGTCGAGCTCTATCTTTTGGTAAAATTTTCACTAGGTGGTTTCATAGTGAAAATGACCATTTTGCCCTTGCCTCTAATCATCCCCCTTCGAGAAAGAATCGTCCGACGTTTCGTTCCGCGGCTTCACCGCACTTCTTCCTGGAGTCTCCATCACCCCAGGCAAGCCACAATACCCACTTGCATGATAGTCATGTAGCAGCCATGGTTTTCAACTTGAATATTTTTTAAATGTTTGCTTGTTTAAAATATGGTTATCATTGGTTCGGTAATGATTCTTGGTTAGTGCTTACTTTCTTGCTATGTTGTTATGCACCTGGTTGTCATGCCCTGCTAGTTGTTAGTATCCCCTTTCATATGCTTATGCTTGATAGTAGTACATGTTGATGTTGGTGATGGTCTTCAGTGCATGACTGCCGTCTGTCCCGAGTACTGTTGTTAAGCATGTTCCATTGCATCCAGTTGGTTAAATGCTTGCGTGATGGCATTGTTGATATGTTCTTGCATGATATTTATCGTTGATGCTAGTGGTCATGTTATGCTATGAGTAGTGTTGTACTGGTAATATTCATGCCACTACTAGAAAAAGGGCTACTAATGGCGCACCTAATTTGCCCATTAATGGCGCATTAGTGGTGCGCCATTAGTACCACGCCATTAGTATATTTTACTAATGGCGCACCACTGGTGCGCCATTAGTATCTGGTATACTAATGGCACACCTCAGATGCGCCATTAGTATATACAACAGTGCACCATTAGTATGCCTCCCAGGGGCCATGTATACCCAGGTGCTTTGGCATACTAATGGCGCACGACAACAAGATGCGCCATTAGTAACTTCGGCATACTAATGGCGCACTGCTTAATGATGCGCCATTAGTATCCTCTGGCATACTAATGGCGCACTGTGATGTAATGCGCCATTAGTATGAATATTAGGTTTTTTTTAATTTTTTAATTTTCTGTTTTTTGCACAGGTTACAAAATGTATAATTGGACAAAATATAGACAGCACACATCAACAACAGATTCATCGAATACAATAGAAGATTAGTCTTTGAATACAATTCATCATATTAGTCTCCGAATACAATTCATCATATTAGTTTCCGAATTGAAAAGACCGAACAATGATAGAACATTATATTACAAGTCTCGAGACCGCGAGTAGCGAGTTTGTCTTCACATTACAAGTCGATATCGATCATCTAAACTACCATCACATAGAAGAGAGCTGCGGTCATCACGATGAGCATCATCACGATGAAACTCGTCTTCATCCGGTTCCTCCAACGCTCCCTCCCCTCTCCCGCTAGATAGCGGGCGTATCTAGATTCGGCCTCGGCCCTAGTGGTGTACCCTTTGTAACTGTTACCGCTGAATCGGTGAACCTGTCTCCGACACTCCTCCCAGTCGTCGTAGACTCCGAGAACCTTACCCTTGTACACGACATACGACGGCATCGCTATGCACTAGCCAAACAAAACGTTAGTACCAATTCACAGACAATACATAAGCAATATATAAGTATGCAACAGAACGATCGGAAGAGAAAAGCAAGACATTAATAGCATCGATTAGATCTAAGTTGAATGACTCTCGAAACCAAAGAGACATACTACAAGTTCATTAAAGTTTAATTACAACATGAGCCAACCAATGTTTCAGAACTAGACACAGCATCACTGCTTTCGACTCGACTCAAGGGACCGGAACGTGGATGAAGCCGCCGTCTATCGTGGGAGTCTTGAAATTACGGGCGTTGTCAGCCTGCATTTGTAGTATTGTGTCGATGTCACTGTTGGACGATTGATTTCTGAGGTAGAACTGCCCTGAGGTACGAAGGACATCTTGATGGATGATTTCCGCAAACTCCGACTGGATGCGAAAGAATTCTTGTCTGATTCCGCGTCCTGGATTGCCGCCACGCTTGCGGCCCAATCTTTGAGTTTACTCGGTAGTAGAAGTTGATGATGGTCCCGTACGATCGCCCGCATGTGATGGATGGTGTAGTAGGCACCCTTCTGACCGCCAGGCGGCTGCTTGACGCAACAGAACATCGTATTGTGGGAGAACACGTGCTTGCCGTACTTACGAATAGGCCTGGTGAAGGTGCCTCCAGATTTGGCGTAGGCGGGGAGAACATCATCAAGAACCTTCTTGACATTTGTGTAGTCTACGTTTGACTGACGGTCCGGGTCGAAATACGTGGCCATGGAATATTTGGGGCTTAGGAGGATGAGCGTGCAATGTGTGTCACTCCAGAAAACACGGAATGTTAAAAGAAAAACGATCAAAATCTAAGAATTCATATGTTACGGGGCGGTTGAGGGGAGGACTTACTCAGGAAAGTAAGGCACGAGGAATTTATCCTTATCTGGGTTTGCCAGAATGACGCCTTCGAGGTAAGAACTCGCGACTTGCTGGTCCCCAGCGCTGCCCAAGATCTTGGCATGCATGTAGAAGGGGTCGACTATCACGATGTCCGGGGTCTTGTCGCGAATGATCCGCATCTCCATGCTCAGCAAAAATAGCCGAACGAAGGTGTAGTGCAGCGGATGAAGGTTCAACATAGCATGGATGTCATCAAACCACAGGACGATCGTACCCCCGATGGAGTTATCCACAAAGCCCTTGCCCTCTGGCACCTTGGCCGCGAAAACCGGGTATGCCACATCCTTCTCTCTGAGACGCCGCTTCTCCAAAGAAAGAACACTGTCATGCAGACTCCGCATAGCACCGGCTGCAACATCGAGCATATTTCTCGGTAGCATCGACCTACCCGCCACATGCACCCTCCTCATTAAATCCTCAGGTAAAGGTGGCCCGTCCTGAGCATGGATCGTACTCGGTGCCGGCTGGCCCGCACCCTTGTTAGTCTTTCTTTTGTGTGCCTTCTTCTTCTCCTGTAATGGGACCGAGTTCTGCTCACGGACCGCCTTCTTGAGTGTGTTGGGGCTGAGAATATTTCGCACCTCGCCTATCTGAGGCTCGGTGAAGTCGGCAGCTGGAGACGTCTCCTGAGAGCTGAACGGCAGACGACGCCTGTTGCAACTTGGCTTCTCCGCGGTACCAGCTAGATCGCGCACGTCTTTTGTTGGGTTGGGTTCTTGAGAAGGAGGCCCCATGAAGTCGCCATCTTACCCATGATAGGCAAAGTACTGATCGACTTTGCCAAATGTATCGTCGTCGTCGTCGTTCTGATCCTGTGCCATATGCATGTTTGGATCCAGTGGCATAGGGATGTCTGGCACCGTTGCGGCGGTCTTGCCATGGGGCCGACTTGGCGCCGGCACGACTGACGGTGTTGTCTTTGGGGTGGTGTCCCCCGCCCCCAAACGAATCTGGCTCTTCGTCCAAAGCAGGGGCCAGCTTAGGCAGGCGCTGAGGGTCATCACGTCATCATCGTCAGCCCCGATGGGTCGAAAATGGAGGTAACAACTCGTCGCAGCCTGGCAGCACCAGAACCAATTGAACCCTAAACAAGTTGGGTGGCATCTGGGTACCGTGGAACAAGGGGTTGCCCGGTTGAACGATTTTTCCCTTGGCGACATCAACCAACTCGTTGTTCACGAAGTGCAGGAGAGTGCACGGAATGTCGGCGGCGCCCTGCGAAAACATGTAGGGCATCAGGGATGCCCAGTCAAAGGCAAGGAGATGAAGTCCTCGGCCGAGAGGGGCTTAATTAGTTACCGTGATGATGGCCTTGAGCTCGGCTAATGTCGAGGCACCGCCAACGGCGGGCGTGCAGTTGACGGAGGGGCCGCTTGCTGCAGAGGTGCCGGCCGGCGTACACCCGGGTGCATTAAGCTCCCGTGCCGGCGTCGGAGACACCAATGCCGCCTCCGCCGGAGACACCAATGGCCCCGCCATCGCGTTCTGCGAGTTGCTGGCCATGAAGCTAGGAATCGGGGGCGGCCCCTGTTGGCCGCCCGCAATCCACGCACTCAACCCCTGGATCAAGGTAGGCACAATGGCGGTGATCGTCGCTCCGAGTTGTTGTTGCACTTGCTCTTGGACAATCTCCGGAATCCGCGCCACCTGTGCCTTGAGTTCTTGAACCTCGCGCGCGTGGCTTTCCGAGCTGGTCTTTTTCTCCTTTCGCCCACCAGTGTTATAGTATGACCCCCATTTTGTTGACAAGCCTTTTCCGGCCACACGACCAGCTGACGTCGGCTTACTGAGCTTATCCTTGTTCTTCATTACATTCAACGCCCTATTTAGATTGGTGTCCCAAGGGTTGCTCTTAGTCGATCCCGCGCTACTGCTTTCAGTCGCCTGCGGAAGGAATGTGAACCATTTAGAAATTTGGCTTCATTAATTAGAATGCAACCATATGGAGCTAATTACGCGGGGGTGTATTCCTTACCAGAACAAGCTCAAGCGCCCTCGTCTTCAGACCCGTGGTAAGCTCCTTTGTTTTCGGGTCCTTCTTGTACCGGGCCCTGACATAGTTCCTGGTCTGCTTGTCACCGTATTTATCGAAGAGGGGCGGTAGGCCTTGCTCGGCACGGTCCGCCTCCTCCTTGTCCCATATAGGCTCCGCCACTCTGTAACCGCCAGGACCGAGTGTGTGTTCCCCTAAGTTCAGCTCCCGCATTTGTTTCCCCCACCGACTTGATTCGGAGTTTGCGGTGCTCGAGCAATTGATCTTGAAGTCGTTGTAGTCATCTTCGGTGATCGAAGGATTTTTCTCCTTGATCTTCTCATAACTCTCACCTTTCTCGATCATTCTCTTCACATTGCTTTTCCAAGTAGACAGGGCCTTGCTCATCTTCGTGAGGGCAGCATTGTTCACTTTATTCCCTTTGAGGCTTGTGTTTTCAAATTCAGCGGGGAACTTGTATCGTTCGTGCAGCTTCGTGAAGAGGAGGTTGCGCAAATTCCATCGGTCAGGATGCCTCAGGTTCTCGGTGTTGATCGAGACGATGCTCCGGAGAATGCACCCGAGCTGAAGCGAGTACCCCTTGACTATTCATTCGGGCGCCGTTGGATTCCCGTCGGAGTCCACTTCAGTAACTTCCTCCTTGAGGGTGCGGAGCACGGTCGGGCGCCGGTCCTTCCGTTGCCTCTTCGGTTGGCTGCCATCTGTGCGTGCGCCGCCATCATCAGTGGTGGCATCCTCGGCGGCACCATCAGTGGTGGCATCAGTGGGGTCATCCTCGGCGGCACCATCCGTGGTCTCAGGATCGGTGGGGAAGGCGGCGTCCTCATACAAGTGAGGTTGTTCCTCCATCTCCTGGGACAGCTCCCAGAATGCCTTGCCGCCCGAACCCCCGGCCTCATCGTTGTTGGACATGTTTCTCTCTAAATAGGAACAAAGTTTGGTCAAAAAGTTGGTTATTGTCAAGGAACAAGATCATGGTCTCATCATTTAGGGTTTGTCGACACCGAGGCATCCTAAAAGCTAAGCTTTTATCATTGAGGGTTTTTTGACGCCGAGGCACCCTAAAAGCCTAAGCTTTCATCATTTCGGTTTTTATCGACACCGAGGCACCCTAAAAGCCAAGGTTGTATAATTAATGGTTTGTCGACACTGAGGCATCCTAAAAGCTAAGCTGGGAAGGAGAATTCTAAGTTGGGCCTAATCACTTGGCTCTATTGCCGCCTATGGTTTAATGAAGCTAGAATAAAGGGGCACTTGATCCTACTTAATTAACTACTAAGATACCCCGGCCCATGCATTAGTCACAAGTACCCCATATGTCCTATTTTTAGCAAAGTCGTGCTAAAATTCACGGAAAATTTCAGCATGACCTTTGCTGAAAATAGGACATATGGAGTACCCGAATTTGCCGGCACGGAAGTTAATCGACATTCCGGCAAACTCAAGGGCCTCTCGGGGTACCTACAAAATCATTATCCCAGGTGGACAAGGCAATGTGCTACTTGCTTAAATCTCTGTCCAATGCTCTATTTACAAGACAAACAACAGGTGGCAAAGCCCAGTGTTAAAAAAAGGCCTCCATCACAACATGGAAAATACGTTGGCCTGTGAAGAGGTGAAACAATATCTGCATCTCCAGGCAGTATCATTCAACATTTTGGACAAACCACTACAAGCAATACTGGATTGGATACAAGAAGAATGTGAGAAAATGCAAACAAATACAAATGTTGTCATGAACTAAAACAACAGGACCCCGGTATTAAGCAGAACTTTAACGAGCAAGTTATGGATCTGAACTGTTTAGGAGTAACGATTAAATATGAGAAAGTACATTAAGATTGAGTACATGTTTTTACCATGGTATTGTTGTTACTCATATCATATACAAGTATAAGGAACATGTGGATTTGCAAGGAAACTAGAGATGCACACAAGTAATGGCTTAGTAAGGTGGATGTCTTCCAGCTTTGTTTAGTTATCAGAAAATCAGTGAATGATTTCTGTTAAAGTACTATGCCAGCATATAGTATATAAATCTGAATTTGTGTTTACAAGAAGAGTGCCCATTGCAGGCTAAGCATGGCAGACAGATATTGATATGACAGATAGAAAACTGAGAATGGATAAAAAAACTAAGCATGGCAGCAAGACGCTGATGCTCCTTAGTTTGAAACTAATAGTTTCAGTAGCACAAATCCTGTGGTGGTGCACATTTATGCATACAAAATACCGTTACCCACTAATAAGAGTGAAAGCAGCAAAAATACTGTAAAAATTAACACTGAGCTCAACACTTTGCTTATGATTAACTCAGTGCTCTATAGCAAAGTTGTGTGCATCACTAATGCAGAGACCATGACATTACCCTCTCTCTTTTCTCTTAAAACAAGAAGAACAAATAGTGGTATTACTACTAGAACCCGCTGAATTTGGATTGCGAGTTGGCCGCAGGCCAGATAAGCACACAAGTTTTACACAGCCTAAGAAATGATTTAAACTAGAAACATCTGCAAGATTAATAAATGGTCCATAAAAGAGTAGTTTGTGATGCATAGCCATTCTTTGAACTCGTCAAATTTAGATAGCAAGAAATACAACAATTCATTAAATGCATGGCATTTTAACTATTTGGCATAGCTTTGAGGTGTTGGCTAGCATTAATAAATTCTGATTGAGGATTTCATCAGTATTCAACTACTACTTAGCCACTTAGTGTGCATAATAGGCAAGTTACGTCATACTACAAATCGAGACACAAAGTAGGGCGTGGAAATAGATGGCATCACACAAAACTTGGCATCACAGATAGTGTTTTGGTAATTAACAACATCAGCAAACTTTTGTGTGAGAAACATCTAATTAGGGGCATATTTACTAATTGCAGCACTTCTGCTGCTACATATAAAAAGTTGCTTTCAACTAACTAGCGTTCCCTCTCTTTGATTTAACAACTACTTACTACTTTCTAAAATTGACAAGGTTCCCAACATACACCACATATCAATACAGGTCACTGCATACTCTGTGCTGATTTGATAAAAAATGTATGAAAAAATTGTGTACTGTGCTGATTTGATGACAAGAGGGGGAGAGGAGGAGGGGGAGCTCACGGGGGCCGTAGGGATAAGGCAGTGGGGCGTGGGGAGGATGTCGGGGACGACGACGATGCAGGGGAGGAGGCGACGAGATCCGGGTGGTGGTGGTGCTCCGGCGACGGTGGTGTGGACGGGGCGGCGTCCGGTGTCGGGGCGGCGTCGAGGGCGGCGGGGCGATGGCGTCCAATGAGGTGGGGCGACGAGGAGAGCGGCGCCAACGTCGGGGCCTCAGGCGGCGGTGGTTGGAGACGTCGGGCGTCGAGGCGCAGGGGCGCAGGGGCATGGGGCGGCGTCGAGGCATCGGGGAAAGGGGCGGCGTCGAGGCGGCGGGGCAGCGGCGTCAGGAGAGAAGAGGGGAAGGGGATCGAGGGCGAGGGCGAGGGAGAGAGAGGGGATTGGTTTGGGCCGGGGAGGGAATATGGATGGGGGCGGCACAATACTAATGGTGCACCACCCCTCGGTGCGCCATAAGTACATCCATACTAATGGCGCACCTCACCCTGGTGCGCCATTAGTATTTTTTTTTGATTTCTGCTCGAGCCAACAGGTTATCTCCCACCTGACCTGATCCACATCAAGTCCCCTCTACTAGCTCGACTGGTCAGCAGCCAGTTCTCACACCAGGAGGTCTTGGGTTCGATTCCCAGGCTCCACAAATTTTTTATGCATTTAAAATGTTGTTTGATACTTATTTGTGTTTAAATATGTTCAAACTTGTTTAAATCATAACAGTAATTTTTTTATAAGACAGTAATAATTTTTTTAAAAATATCATCAAACAGTAATGCCGGTGGAGCGGGGGAGGGTGCGGTGGGTGCGGGGGGTCGGCTGCGGCGGTTGAGTAGGGGAGGGGTGCGGGGGGTCGGCGGCGATGGTTGAGTAGGGGAGGGGTGCGGGGGGTCGGCGGCGGCGGTTGAGTAGGGGAATCGAGGGTGTGGGGGGTCGGCGGCGGCGGCCGGTGGACCGGGGGGTGCTCGGCGGCAAGGGGGACCAGATCTGGCGAGGTGGGATAGTGATCGAGATGGAGGGGGATCGAGATCGAGTGTCCATGAAATTTAAAAATATTCATGATAGTTCAAAAAGTGCCCATGAAATACAATTGAGAAATGAAGGCTACGATTTAAATACAATCGATCTTAGCTAGCTATCTGTTCACAATCTTCTTGCCCTTCTTTTTCGCAAATGGAGTTCTTCTGTGGAACGGACGTCCTTTAGGTAGGGTGGTCCTGCTTCTTCTTGTGGTGTATGCTGCTACTTCATCATCGTCGTCATGTTCGATCCTCGGGTCGCCGTACTTGTCGAAGTCTTGCTCATTGGCTACTCCATCCATTCCAATGATCTTCCTTTTGCCTCTCCTCACGACAACATGACTGGTCTTTGACGGGTCGGTAATGAAGAAGCATTGGTCCACTTGGGAAGCCAGTACCCATGGCTCATTTTTCGCGGTGACGTTTGCGCCTGCGGTCTTGGATTTGGCTTCGGGTATAACCATGGTGGTGAAATACCGGTCTTCTTTTAGGACGCTCTTGGCCCATCTGACATGGAACATCGTGAACTTCTCTCCAGCGTAGCTCAGTTCCCAGATTTCCTCGATCCTTCCATAGTATTTGTCCTTGTCGTTACCGGTGTAGGATTCCATCGTTACCCCGGAGTCCTGATAACCATCGCTCTTCATGTCCTTGGCCTCGGTGTAGAATGTGTAGCCGTTGATATCGTACGCCTCATAGGTCATCAGGTTGTGCTCGGCGCCCTGTGACAAGGCGAATATGAGTTGTTCTTCCGCGGAAGAATCCTCATGTAAAGGGTACGACAGAAGCTTCTGCTTGAACCAACGCGTGAAACATGAGTTGTGCTCTTTGAGTATATCTCCGTCCGTCCTCTGTTGGCCTCGGTCATTGTACGTCTTCTTAATAAAGGTTTTGTGCTCTACCACCCAAGGATCGACCACGTCTATGTGTTGTAGCGCGACTAGGTTTGCTCTTTCAAAGTCTGCGAGTCGACCCTCGAAGTCGACATGCGTTTCGCGGCGACCCTCACGGTGACCCCATCCAGCGAGCCTGCCGAGGTGCCTGTTGACGGGCAGGCCAACGGGGTTCTCGATGCCTAGATAATTCGTGCAGTAGGAGATGCACTGTTCGGTCAGAAAGCCCCTGGCTATGCTTCCCTCTGGACGTGACATGTTGCGAACGTATCCTTTGATGACACCATTCATCCTTTCGAACGGCATCATGCTGTGCAGGAACGTCGGCCCGAGTTGGATGATATCCTCCACTATATGGACCAGCAGATGCACCATAACGTCGAAGAATGCGGGAGGGAAGTACATCTCAAGCTCGCATAGTATCACCACGATCTCTTCCTGTAGCCTTCTGAGTTGCCTCACGCCAATCGACTTCCGAGAGATGACGTGGAAAAAGTTGCATAGGCCAAATAGCGTTTCACGGACGTGCGCGTCCATGATCCTACGGATTAAAACTGGAAGTATCTGCGTCATCAGCACGTGACAGTCGTGAGACTTCATCCCGCTGAACTTCTGCTTCGCTGGGTCTAGGTATCTGCTTATCTTCCCCGCGTAACCATAAGGAAGTTTTACTCCTAGGAGGCAGGTGAAAAACTGCTCGATCTCCTCCTGACTTAGAGTGAAGCACGCGGGAGGGTAGTCATTTCCGGTCTTCTTGGCCTTTTTGCCTTTGCGATGACTTTCTGTGTCCTGCTTCGCCTCATCATCATCATCATATATAGCACGAAGCTCCTGCCTGATGCCCATTGATTTCAAGTCTGCCCTTGCTTTCGGCCCATCTTTGGTCCTCTCTGGCATGTTGAGCAGGGTACCAAGCAGACTCTCGCACACGTTCTTCGTGATATGCATGACATCAAGGCTGTGAGGCACACGGTGGATCTTCCAGTACGGCAAGTCCCAGAAAACAGACCTCGTTTTCCATACCTTCAGCAGTGGCTCTGGCGCCTTTCGCTTCTTTCCCGGCTCTGACGCCTTTTGCTTCTTTCCCGACAGTGGGCAGTCTTTCCAATTTTTCAACAGCTTGTCTATTTCCTCGCCGCTCCTCGTACACGGGCGCTTTCGGGGTTCGATTTCACCATCGAACAGATCCTTGCGTTTCCTCCACGGGTCATCGTCGCGAAGCCACGTTCGATGTCCCATGAACACGGTTTTCGAAGACCCGGGATCTCTATCTAGCTGGCGATACGTTGTGTCATCCATGCACCTTACGCATCCAGAAAATCCGTGGACTACCTGCCCCGCGAGATATCCGTAACCGAGATAGTCGTGCACCGTCGTGAGCAGTGCGGCTCTCATAGGGAAATATTCTTTCTCTGCGGCGTCCCACGTATTGGCTGGCGTTTTCCACAGCGTGTCTAGCTCCTCCTTCAGTAGCCCCAGATACAGATTGATGTCATTCCCTAGTTGTTTCGGCCCTTCAATTAGCATACTCATGTGAATGTACTTCCTCTTCATGCACAACCAGGGGGGAAGGTTGTACATCCACACAAACACAGGCCAGGTGCTATTTGTGCTTCTCTGGCTGCCAAACGGATTGACTCCATCGGTGCTCGCGCCCAGCACGATGTTCCTTGGATCCTTCCCAAATTATGGGTATTCGAAGTTCAACGCTTGCCACTGGCTCGCATCCTTAGGGTGACTCAGCATCTTGTCTTTTTTATCTATCTCCGGATCATTTGCGTCATCTTCTCGCTTCTTCTCCTCCCTATCCGCGTGCCAACGCAGGAGCTTTGCTACCTTAGGATCCGCGAAATACCGCTGCAGACGAGGAGTGATCGGAAAGTACCACACCACTTTTCGAGGAGCTTTCTTCCTCTTCTTGTATCGAGTGACGCCGCACACCGGACATATGGTAGACTCCGCGTGCTCATCCCGATAAATGATGCAATTGTTCATGCACACATGGTATTTCACGTGTGGTAAATCCAGAGGACACACGATTTTCTTCGCCTCCTCCAAACTGGTCGGGCACTTGTTCCCCTTTGGAAGACGTTCGTGCCAGAATGACATGTTCTCGTCGAAGCATGCGTCGGTCATTTTGTGTTTTACATTCATCTCCAGAGCCATGAGCGTTACTTTCAGGCGGGTATCCTCGGGCCTGCATCCTTCATACAATGGAGTAACCACGTCTAACTCAAGTTGATCCATCTTGGCTTTCTCTCGGGCGGCAGCTCTTGCGTTATCCGTCTGCTTGAGAAGCAGCTCTTGAATATAAGGGTCCTGCACCCAGCCCATCGATGGTCCACCGTCGTCTGGTCCGCCGGCATCATCATCTTCATGATCATGCCCGTTGTCTGCTCCGGCATCTTCCTCATCATCATGTCCTGCATCTTCTACATGATGACTTTGTACAGCATCACCGTCGTGATCATCTCCTGGGGATTCTTCGTCTTCTCGCCCGCCCGAGCCGCGGTGGTTGTCTTGCTGCCCTTCCTCATTTCTTGCCCGACCCCCATGGACGACTTCGGAGTCATCTTCATCACCTTGCCACCGATAGCCATACATGAAACCACGCAAGAGCAGGTGGTCCCGCACCTGCCCGGAATCCGGGTCCGCAATAAGGCTCTTCAGCTTGCATCTTCGACACGGACATCTTATCTCCGTCTCGTTCTTTTGAAGCATCTCGGCCTTCGTGGACCTCAAAAACCTATTCACGATGCCTTCGGTCATCGTGCGAACCATGGTCGCCTGCGGGGTAGAGCAAAACGATATTTTAGAACCAAGAAAAAATTTTGCATGACTTTCCCTAAAAATAGGACCAAAAAGAATGCTTAATGCCAAAATTATCGCCGAAACGGAAATGAATCAACATTCCGGCAAAATATTGGCAACTATCGCATTTCAAATATCGGTACACCTCCAAACACAAACACATATGCAACACCACAAACATATGCAACACCACGAACATACATAGATCTAGCTAGGCCATAAAAAGTGCATGTGCACATTGTTGTAGGGAAAACAACATAAATATAGCTTCCCCCCTTACTTACCTATCAAAACAAGGTAATTTAACCACTTAATTTGAATGAATCTATGGTGGAAATGAGGTGAAAAAGAGGAGGCACCCGAGACAAGGAGGAGGTGGAGAGAATGAAGTGGGGAGAAAGTGAGTGTGGGTAGGAGAGGCTGTCCAAAATATCTTGTTGCTGCCCACTTACTAATGGCGCACCAACAACAAATGCGCCATTAGTAATCCAGGTTACTAATGGCGCACCTTCTACTGGTGCGCCATTAGTAGTTTTGCAAAAAAAAACATACTAATGGCGCACTGTTCCACAGTGCGCCATTACTAGTTTAAACTAGTAATGGCGCACGGTGGAACAGTGCACCATTAGTAGTTTTGCAAAGAAAGGAATAAAAAATATAATTAAAAAAACAACATTAGTGGCGCACTTTCCGACAGGTGCGCCTTTACTAGTTACAACTAGTAATGGCGCACTTTGTCTGGATGCGCCATTAGTATGTTTGGATAGGCGCACTAGTTAAAAAAAATTGTTTGATACTAATGGCGCACCCTGGGACAGGTGCGCCATTAGTAGTTTCAACTCTAATGGCGTATCTGTATGTGGTGCGCCATTAGTATATACTAATGGCGCACCGCTTGTCTGGTGCGCCATTAGTGTCAATCCCATCTATAATCCTTTTTCTAGTAGTGTGCTAGTCAGTATACCATGCTTAGTTGGATATGATTCATTGTTGATATGGTGGATAGTTATGTGGTTGTCTCATGATTATGTTGATATCATGCTCATGCATTGTAATTGCATCATGTAATTTATCATGGCTCAGCATATTTGCATTCAAGTTTAACTGGATAAAATTGAACTTAAACAATTGTTGGCTGAGTCATGGTGCCACCATATCGAGCTGACCAGTGCAACCACGCTTACCTTTATGGGAAGGTCCTAACTGGGTCTATTTTCATGCCTCTCGTCGGTGCCTCCAACTAGGGAAGGTTATGGGCGTGCGGTACCCTGGCCCGGTAAGCAGACATAACCTTGTGTGCCCGTTGTTGTTGTTATGGATCCGGGTCCCTGTTTGGGACCGTTTATGTTTGGCCACGATGGTGGTCGTTGTGTCTTTGGTAGACATGGGGCCACCCAGGACTAGCCCAGTGGGGAGTGAGTCGGAGTGGCCGGGAGAGTGTCATGGCAGTAGATCGGTTTTGTCGGAACGCCGTTGGTCCACCCGAATGGGAGTGCAAGGCCATGGGTTCCGTAGTGTGGGTACAGTGTACTAACCTCTGCATAGTGTATATTAAATCTATCGATAACCGCGCCCGCGGATAAGGGCCCAATTCGTGTCGGTCACACTGTGAGTCAACAGTAATAATAATAATAATGTGCTTAATAACAACCCCGGTTCGATGATGAGATAAGTTGGTTGTGATCGCCGGAAAGATCACCGTTTGAGACCAAGTGTTGGTCATGGTTGTGATCGCCGGAATGATCACCATGGTATCGAGGATATCGAGTTGTTTGATATTCGTGATGTTGTGCGAGAATTGTGGGTAAAGATCAAGCTCCTTGTGGTCATTTGATGATTACTACGGTACTGTTTATACCAAGCTTGATTTGATCCTGAGATGATCGTGTAATGTCCGAGGTTGGTAAGTGATGCATGTGATGGTTACGAGGTAACCGGAGCAGAATAAATGGTGCATGTAGTGTCATCAGGTTGCATGCTAGTATCATCATATTTATATGTTCATGCCATGATCATATTGTTCTGGCGATATTATGTTCACGTTGTTCATGCCATATTATCCTGATGATCTCATGATAATTTCTACTTAACCTGTAATTGCCATGCTGTTGTTTGTCTTGAATGCTTCTGGTTATTATGAGCTTGCAAGTACATGCAATGTACTGACCTGGCGTGTCATGCCAGTTTGCAGGTCGTGCCTGGATTGCTTGCTTGTTTGGTGTTGTTGCCGTGTTCGCGATCTAGGATAAACGTTCCAGCCAGGGTCCCTGCGGATTGGAGTCCATCATCGTCGTTCGTTGTTCCGCTGCCAGTAGTTGTTCCGCTGCATCGAGTTGTTATGCTGCTTGTATAGAGCAACCTTGGTTGGCGTAGTGTCGCCGTACATATGTTATTCATTGTAATATCGGTACCCTTGTATTTATATTCGTGTTGTAATAGAGAGCTGGTTTGTTCTATATTAAGCAGTGTCGTATTCCAGAAGACTTCACCTCGATCTTTGGGCTGGAATACGGGGCGCTCCGGTTTTCTCTGAGCCGGGGTGCCACAGTTGTCCCTCTTTAGTTGTATCCTGACCTGCGTCTATCAAGTGATAGTCAGGAATAGTTGTGCCATCATGTTCGTCACTGTCTATTATCCTTGTGGTCCGTCGAGCCGTTCTATTTCAGAATGACTAGGAGAAACAAACTCTACTACCTTATCCATTTCTAGGATTGGGTCAAAGCAGTTGTAATCCGCAGATCAAAATGCCAATATGGCTTTCTCTGAGCCAGGGTGCCACAGGCTTGGTATCAGAGCAGGTCTGGCTGTAGAGCAGTCAGGGTATAGTTGTAATCCGCAGATTAAAATGCCAATATGGCTTTCTCTGAGCCAGGGTGCCACAGACTTGGTATCAGAGCAGGTCTGGTTTGTTCTATACTAAGCAGTGCCGTATTCCAAAAGACTTCACCTCGATCTCTGGGTTGGAATACGTTCCAGTTTTCTCCGAGCCAGGGTGCCACAGGCTTGGTATCAAAGCAGGTCTGGCTGTAGAGCGTCCTAGTCCGCTGGACGTTAGAAAACGGTAGTATAGGGTCTGGTTGTTGCCCTTGCTTGCTGCATTTGGATGTTGCATTTGTTTGCTGCATGTAGTCTTATTTCGGTTACCATTAACCCATGTTTCATGCGTAGATGGCGGTCAACGTCCATGAGTTCAGTGCCCTTCCCTTAGCTCCTGGTGCTGTTCCGGTTGAGTTCAGTCCCACTCCTGCACCTCTCAGCTTTGCCACCCTCCTTGGCGACATGTGGCGTAGTAGTTATCCCCTCGGAGATCCACCTCATTATCAAGTATTCCAGTTTTCTGCTGGAGGAAGAGTTCAGGAATATGTTGCTCATGTCCATCTGTCAGCCCCGATTCCTGTCGGTAAGCGCACCTACAGTTTCCACGGTGGTTACGGCGCTACTCCTGAGCGTGCCATTCAGCTTGCCGCAATGACAGGACTCATCGGTCTTCGTCAGCAAGAGAGCATGGTGCAAGAGAACCGTGCTTATCAATATTATCCCACCATTGTTCGAGAATCCTAGGCGAATCCAATTTCCCTCCGTCAACCCTCAAGATGACCTGGCTATCCTCGCCATGTCTCGTTACATGATGGCTGAGTGTCTTCTTATTTCTGAGTTAGTCTGAGATGCCATTCGGGCCAGGAGATTGCTTGGTGTCGCTTTACCTCAGTCTCCGCCAGCTTCTCCAACTCCTCCGCCTCATCCATCCGGAGTTTCAGAGTCAGCGGTTCCACTCGCTACTCCCTTAGTTTCCTCGTCAGCGCGAGAGCGTTTGCTCAAGCGTAGGATGTAGTCCTTCATGTAGCGCTTGTGCATCCGCTGTAGTATCATGCTTGTGTGTGCATGTGTGAAGCCGCTTTGTAGCTTGTTTGATGTGTGCTTTGTTGCAATAAATCATTTTCTCGTGCTTCTTTGTTTTGAATCCTCGGTGTTACCCAATTATGGAAATTACTCCTCGACCGACACCGGATCAGAAGAAGCCGTGAGCAGTACAGATATACACCAAGGAATTCAGTTAAAAGCAATGAGATTTTCAGCTGACAGCATTGTATTGAAGACATCCGTCCGGATACAAATTATATTTTGATCAGACCTTTCAGCAACAAGTACCCGTCACAGGTACACCTTTATCGCAGCAATGATTAAATCAGCAAGAGAACAAAATTGGATCAACAGTGCATTTCAAGTCAAAAGGTATGGTCTATGCACAATGATTGAATCTGCCATAAGTCAAATTTAAAACATTGCGACACCCAGAAGTCAGTCCAAATACGCAATGAATGCAGCAAGAATAGTCAGACAATTCTTATCATATAGATAATGAGCTGCCGGACTGACAAGAATATATATGTCATTTCATTCATCAAGAAAATCAGTCCCGTCCTTCTACACAATTTATTGGCAAAGTGTACAAATACAAGGTTCCCAGTCTGCATTTATAGGGTATGAATGGATTCCCCTGCAAGATATTCAGTCTTCTCGGTAAAATACTGCAAAAGCTTCTGGCATCAGGTATCGAGTCTTCCCTAGCAAAGTCTTTAAGGGGGGAAGCTTATGAGGCATGGTACCCCGTTTTCCTCAAGAAGATATCCACCAAAGGCTTCGAGCATCAGCCACTCAGTCTTCCTCAGCACGACACCCAGGTGGTTTCCGAACGCGAGTTGCCCAGTATTCTTCAGTACGGAAATAGTACAAGACATTAAATTATGAATTGTTAGCATACGACAGTGTTTTGCAAATGGCAGATCTGCGACAATTCGGTCTGAAACAAAAATCAGTCAGAACAAAGTTATGCCTCGTGAATCAGATATTAGTTCATTCAGTATGCTGCCAAGTCCATGCAAGTCACTCGCGCAAGGAAGAACTCACGGTACACATCCGACAACCTCACCGGTTATTCAAGAAACAAAAACCAGTGGGTGATGCCATAATCAACAAGTCTTGAAGGAAAGACAACATGGAGACAATAATCTTGACAGTGATTATCAAGATCAATCCCGCACATCCGACAATATGATGTTATTAACCCTGTCAATGTCTGGCATAATCCACAACAGTATTGAGATCTATATAACCACACCTGAGCCGGATAAATATACCGAGGCTCAAAACATGAACATAGCCAAGGTATGATTGCCAGATATTGTACGTAACGGTATTCAGGGCCGCGAAAATAATCAAGGATATATATAAGGCCCCGCTCTTTCAGTTAAGGATCCAGATGAAGAAAGTAATAATGAACGAGCAAGACCAACAATACAGGTTTGCCGGTTATTGTGTGAAAAATGTGGATGCCCAAGACCATCTTATTCCACAGCAAACCCAAGAAAAGATCCACCTTAGAGGTCTACTCCATTCTAGTAAGGACCTCATGGCAAGGCCACCAGCTTGGTCCACAGTACGCTCAAAACTGTCAGCATTAAATGCCCGAGCCTGTCAAGCCCGAACCCAGGACAACTCAATATATTGACCTCAGCCACCGTGATGGAGCATCGCATGGACTATTAATCCCACGGAGATACCGGTAAAATAAATAAAAATTGAAGAATCAGTGTGAGAACACATACTTTGATGATTGTCATCTCTCGCATATGGGAAGCAATTAAACAATAGCCTGCGTGAATGGGATTCTTTGCCAAGATCACCGCCAGTCAAGTCTGCAAAGGTTATCATCAGAAGATGGTGCATTTTTCTATCAGTCACGACAAGCGACAGTTAGACCTTTGGTACAACTTGGATACTCAAGACTGTAAAGCCAGAAACTCCTGCAAGATGTCAGAATCCGTTAGCAAAACAGGTATGGTCCACCTCACTGTTTTGGAACCAGAAGGCATGCCTATATTCAAGGAAACAGATGCCTGGATAGAAGAGATTCTTTGTTCCACGGGAAGATATGTTCCCCAACTCCGTGGAATATTCTCGGTACTTGATACAAGAATAACATTTCCAGCAAGGATCAATATCAAGAAGGACAAGTATGTCCGTAAGAATAATATTTCGGATGCTAGCTCAGCCAATAGATATGTAAAGAAAATTTGAGTCAGTATTAAGAGGAACATATGAGGTACGTCCTGTCAGAATGTCAGATACGGTGAAGCAAACCACCCTAGATCAAGACAGCCAGTTATATCCAATTCAGTGGAAATATTATATAAGAATGGATAAAAGAAACCTAAGTTGGAAACGATTTATTCAAGTTAGAAAAATTATTTAACCCTGAGCAACCCAAATCTCGAGGATGAGATTTCTTTAAGGGGGGAGGTTTGTAACAACCTGGATTTTGCGCTTTTCTTTTTTCCTTTGATATTCTTGGATTTCTTGTTTTGTTTTGCTTTTCCGTGGCTATGTGGTTCTGAAACTTGGGAAGACCATGTCTTCCTAGGTTTTATAGTGGCTTGTTACCCTCTTCATCATCCCAAGATCATGCCATTTCCATCCTTTACCTAACCCAAAATTCTTTTGTTGGGAATATTCCTTTTCTGATAAAGGAATAACCCTTAAAACCCTAGGTTGTGAAGCAACCTATATTCTGTCACTCTTAAAATTCCCAAATAATTCTCATAAATTGTTTGGGTTCTATCTTGCTCAAATATGGCAAAATATTTCATTGCCATATTCAAAAATAATCCTCCAATAATTCTTTTCCTATTCTGCCCTAAATGGCACTTTGCAAAGGAAGTGGTATTTATATTTTCTTGATTGACCCCAAACTTCTTGGAAACCTTTTCCTGTTCATATCATTGGCTCATGCCAAAATTCAACTCAATTTGCATAGTAAATATTTTTCGGCAATTTCCAAAGTTTCGGTCCAGGAAGGAACTTTTTGAAGGAGCTATATTCTAGGCATATCCAAATGCGTTGCAATTTTGCAAGGTCCTTCATATGATCAAATCATGACTCTCAACCAAATATGAGCTCATGTAACTCATCTATGTGAGCCCAGCCCCAAATCTTAGTTTCTGGTCAGATTTTCAGTTTGTGAAGCAACTACATTTTATATTGCTTCAGTTGAGCTGAAAGTTTACCAAGACTACCTTTATAAACTCCCTCCACCAAGTTTTAGCTCAATTAATTAATCCAATTGCCTTGTGCAATTTTTCCAAGTTTCTGTCAGAATGAAGCTTTGTGAAGCAAGTGCCACTTTGGTATTTCCAAATGACATGAAATCTTTACAGAAGCTTCATACCATCATACAACCCCCCTCTGCCAAATTTCAGTTCATGACAATCAAGTATGTGAGTGTATCATCCAAATCCCTAATTCTGATAGTTTTGCACTTTCTACAACAACCCTCATCTAAACTCCTCCTATTAGTCTGATTTTTGGTGATCTACATCACCTTAGTGTGTGATCATCGCCAGACAAACTCTTTACCATGTTACCTAGCTGGTTTAACCACAGAGAGTTACAAGCACCTTCCTGTTGATTTACTTTGGAGCTAAGTGCAAATCTCTCCTTTGCCCCTGGACCGATTTGTTTCCTCATTTTGACTGAGGACACGACGGTCTATCTACGGGACATGGTCGGCCTGGCCAGAACACGCCGTTTGTACCAGTGCCCGTGGTGATCACGCTGGCGTCAGACACAGTGCAAGCTCTGGCTCGGTCCGGCCACTGTTATCATCTCATCCCTCCTCGTCTTGACCTCCACTCGTGTCCTGGAGCTCGCCCGTGCTCGACTGCATCGCCCTGCATCGGTGCCTCGTCGTGGTTCGCCGTAAATGAGCCGCTAGCTCCATGCGCGTGTGATGCCCAGCAACTGACCTCCATTAGAGCACTGCTCAAGCTCGCTTCTGAGCTCCAGAGCCTTCCCCGGGCCTATCTATAGGACCCTCGACCCCTCCCGCAGCTCATTCACTCCTCCATCGCCTCTCTAGTCCACCAGAGTCCTCGCCCCCCTCCTCTTTTTGCCGGAGTTCGCCTCGGCCATCGCCGGTCTTCTCGTTTCCAGCGAGCCTAGTCCTCCTCTCCACCTGCCGACCCGTCCTACGATTTCCCCTCCTACCCATGGTTCGCCCCCGCCCCTTGCCCCCTCGCCGGAGCCGCTGCTTCGCCGAGTACCTCCCCCGCCCGAGCTCTTTGTAGCCTCCCCGGTCCCCGTGCCTCCCCGCCTCTCCACCACTATCCGGCGCCTACTTTGCCTCTGAATGGATGCGGTGCTCCGCCCTGAACCCGCCGGTGCCCGCTCCTTGGCCTGAGGTGGCCGGAGCAGCCCGTTCCATCGCCGGCGCCTGCCCTGCTCCTCTCTTTTCTCCTCCCGTCGCCACTTCCCCAAGGCATCCCCGCCGTCCCTGCTGCCTCTCTCCGCTGCGGCTGGCCGAGCCGCGCCCGCCGGTGGCCTCCACCTTGCCGGACTTTGCCGGAGCCGCCTGGGCCCCTCGCCGCACCCACCTCCCCTGCTTCGCTCCTCTGTCTCCGATCGAGGAGGCAGGAGGAGGAAGACGACGACCTGGCTCGGCCCCCCTGGCCGCTGGACCCCACGTGCCAGCCACACACCCCGAGACCAGGTACGTTAAGTGGAGACACATTTCGGGGAATGCGCTTTCACATTCTGAAAGCGTATTTTCGTTTCTGTTCGGCTCAAAGTACGTTTTCTTATCCAGTAAGAGTATCCTTTAGCTTCGTACGCTAAAACGCGTTTTCCCGTCTGGCAAACGTATTTTC
This sequence comes from Aegilops umbellulata, assembly GCA_032464435.1. Classification (NCBI taxonomy): domain Eukaryota; kingdom Viridiplantae; phylum Streptophyta; class Magnoliopsida; order Poales; family Poaceae; genus Aegilops; species Aegilops umbellulata. The sequence goes on from CP136058.1 coordinate 180,827,337, forward strand.
TTATACCGCGGCCAGGAATGCACTTTCTCTTCTCAGAAAGTGTATTTTCTAATATGTGCCTCTGCCTTATCCACTCAGGGACCCGTTGGTGATGAAAATATTCATAGATTGGTCCTTCTTCTTCCGCACCTCATAACTCCGCAACCATAACTCCAATTGAGGTGAAACCAACGCTCACTTATTCGTATCGTCGAGCTCCATCTTTTGGTAACATTTTCACTAGGTGGTTTCACAGTGAAAATGACTATTTTTCCCTTGCCTCTAATCAGCCCCCTTCTAGAAAGAATCGTCCGATGTTTCGTTCCGCGGCTTCACCGCACTTCTTCTTGGAGTCTTCGTCACCCCAGGAAAGCCACAATACCCACTTGCATGATAGTCATGTAGTAGTCATGGTTTTAAACTTGAATATTTATTAAATGTTTGTTTGTTTAAAGTATGGTTATCGTTGGTTCGGTAATGATTCTTGGTTAGTGCTTACTTTCTTGCTATGTTGTTATGCACCTGGTTGTCATGCCCTGCTAGTTGTTAGTATCCCCTTTCATATGCTTATGCTTGATAGTAGTACATGTTGATGTTGGTGATGGTCTTCAGTGCATGACTGCCGTCTGTCCCGAGTACCGTTGTTAAGCATGTTCCATTGCATCCAGTTGGTTAAATGCTAGCATGATGGCATTGTTGATATGTTCTTGCATGATATTTATTATTGATGCTAGTGGTCATGTTATGCTATGAGTAGTGTTGTACTAGTAATATTCATGCTAGTCAATATACCATGCTTAGTTGGATATGATTCATTGTTGATATGGTGGATAGTTATGTGGTTCTCTCATGATTATGTTGATATCATGCTCATGCATTGTAATTGCATCATGTAATTTATCATGGCTCAGCATATTTGCATTCAAGTTTAACGGGATTAAATTGAACTTGAACAATTGTTGGTTGAGTCATGGTGCCACCATATTGAACTGACCAGTGCAACCACGCTTACCTTTATGGGAAGGTCCTAGCTGGGTCTATTCTCGTGCCTCTCGCCGGTGCCTCCAACTAGGGAAGGTTATGGGCGTGCGGTACCCTGGCCCGGTAAGCCGACATAACCTTGTGTGCCCGTTGTTGTTGTTATGGATCCGGGTCCCTGTTTGGGACCGTTTATGTTTGGCCACGATGCTGGTCGTTGTGTCTTTGGTAGACACGGGGCCACTGATGCGGAGCATCCCATGATCATCCCCATGGACTTACACTCGTCTCATCAAGAGCCAAGAGGACCCATGACACGAGCACGAGCTAGAGCTCTCGATAACGAGGTGACTTCCTTCCTTTGTGATATCACATATGATCCACTCGAGACATGGCTACTACCTAAGTCCGATATGCTATGCATGATCAGGTGTCAAGAGGGCCCTCATGAAGATGCACGTGAAAACGGACAAGCCGCCAAGTCCATGGATGAAGAGAACCAACGGAAATGGGCAAGTTCACCTTCCAGGCCCGGACATCCGGCCAAGGCCCCGGACATCCGGCCCCTGGAGTGTCCACCACAGCACCAACCCAGCCGATCCATAGCTATAGGCCCCAGACATCCGGCCCGAGCCCGGAAATCCGGGCAATTGCCCAGAAATCCAGCGACACGCACCGGAACATACAGAAGTCTGCGCCGCCAGCCCGGACATCCGGCCCCTAGCCCGGACATCCGGCCCCTCCTGAAGCCCCGAACATTCGGCCCGACGCCCGGACATCCGGCCCCGCCTGTCTGCGCACAGTAAACGGTCGAAGCCCATGTACCTCTTCGCCTCCCTAGACTATATATACTCCATCCCCTTCCTCTTTCTAGGGTTAGCAAAGGATTAGCTCATATGTGAGATAGAGCTTTGTTCATCCAATACGGATCTACTCCACGAGAGAGACCACGGCCCCTCTACGGAGAAGATCACCTTGGATTCAAGACCCCCTCTTGGGTGGCCCCCATCAAGTCCTCCTCACGGAGAAGAACCGGTTACCGTTTGTATCGTCCGTTGTTGACTTTGGATCTTGTATCCTACCTTTGTGTTCATCGATCTAGCGCATGTGTGATCTATTCTTGTTGGTTGAGTGTTTTCTCTCGTGTTCTCCTCGTGTTTCCCTCGTGTTTCCCCTCATGTTCATCACGTTCTTCGTAGGGATCCGCTCCTTTCGTGAAAGATCGGCCATCTAGGGTTCCACCCTACATCATCTTGTTATCATGAGCCACGTTGATCACGATTTCGGAGCCCCCTCTCCGTGTTTTCTAGCTTGATTTTGTTGTTTTTCGTCCTAATCCGAAAATTGCCCCACAAAAATAGCCCCAATTATTTTGTGATTTGTTGGTGTGATGAAGTTTTGTCGGATTTGATCTGCAGATTTCGTGTGTTGCAGGTAGATCTAGCATTCCCCCACCTTTTCCCCAAGTTCCATCCACAAAATCTTCCGAAGTTTGCCCCGGATTTGAACTCTCCATGCGGTGTTCTTTGAGTTCGTCCACGGATCCATCGCCCGGACATCCGGCCCGGCCCGAACATCCAGCCATCAGCCCGGACATCCGGCCCCTGACAGCATCACTTCAATCCTCCACTCCGTTTGCCGCCTAACTTTCGCCAAATTTTGTACCGGTGCCCACATACACTTCCGCATACCTCCACCACTTCCGCATAGCACCACCATAGCCTTTCCCGCTACAAACTCCAACAATTTTGACCCATTTTGCTTTGAGAATTTGAGTTGTGGTTTCCGTGTCCTTTTGTGTTTGGGCTATCTAGGTACGGTTCGGCATCAACATCACCACCGCTCATCTTCGCCAAGGACTACTATGAATGGCTACATTCACTTTGGTATCACCTTCACCTTGGATATCATCTTGGTATCGTGATATCGTCTTACTCTCTTGCATTTTCATTGATAACCCCATAGCCTTACTGTTGCGTAGCTTACCCATCGAGACTAGCCTTTGAGTATTGCCGGCAACGCGACTTGTGCACATTAGTGATCATATTTCCCATAGCATACATACCATCATCGTGTTGCATAACTTGGTATCATCTCTTGTGTCACAAAATTGTTGTCGCATACACAATTGCTATCTTGGTTCGTGAAGCATTGCATGAGAAAAGAGCTCAAACATCAAAGAGCTAAACAAGCTTTCAAGCAAAATAGGAAAGATAAGCAAAGAGCTTATAAGCAAGAACCATAGCATCATACAACATTAAGATTGTCATACTCGATCATCTTGGATCAACGTATAGGAACATCATACATATAGCATACTTCGGATAGAAGTCGTTGCATTTTTGCTTAGTAGGTTGTGCATAAGTTCGTATCCGCCTTTTGTGTAATCGTGCTAGCGTCTCTCTAGTGTTGTGCAACAAGAGCATCTTGGTGGATTCCACATTTTGGCTCACCCTTGGTTGCATAACCCCACATTATCTATTTGCGTGTGTGTTTCCGTGTACCATATCTTGCTATTGGTCTACTTGTTGCATTTGCAAATTTGTGAATCTTTTCCAACATTCTTGAGTCTCACTTACAATTGCATCAAATTTTGTGCCACCATCCTAACTGAGCTCCACCATAAGCTTTTACTTGTGTAGGTGTGGGAACCGACAAGAATTGGTACCAATTTTGCTATTTCCTTGCTACACATTGGAGTGATCTTTGATCCATTTTCAACTTCGGTCAAGCTACATTTGGTATTGGTTCTTCTTTGTCTCCCACTCACATATCTTTGTTTGGAATGATGGATAGGCCAAGTACTTATACCAACCCACTTTTCTTGGAGCAAGACGAAGACATGTCATCCTACGTCACCAAGACTCAACTATTTGGTGCACACCGAGCTTTACATCAAGAACAACTTGCTTTGGGCGACCGCATCGACAACCTCGCCACCGACTTACGCCTCTTCGACAACAAGCTCGACGAACACAAGCACGAGAATAACGCAAGAATGGATGAGCTTCGTGCCTTGTTGATCAACCGCTCTTCTACCACTTCGTCCTACTCGAAGGAGCCGCTCAAGTCGACACTCCCACGACACCCTCTCCGGTTCAAGTACACCGACATCAAATACTCTTCGTCGTGCCGCGCGCCAAGACCGTCAAGCAAACCGCAATCCTCTACACGACACCGACTCTCAAGAGCATCGACATCGTCAAAACCAAGCTACATTCGCTCAAGCACAAGAACGACAACGCCAACGACAACAAGAACAAGAGGAGCGAGCGCGACAACATCAAGATGCAAAAGGCGCCGAGGCGGAACGACAAGAACAACAACTACGCGAAGCTCAAGCACTTGAGGTGCAACGTGCCCTTCATGACTCAAGCCGTGCCGTAGCCAATCGAGGCCGACAAGCTCGACTACATCAAGAAGCACTTCGCGATGAAGCTCAAGAAAGACTTTACCAAGCACATGTGCATCGACAAGCTCCTCATCAAGATCGACAAGCTCCTCGTCAAGATAGACAAGCTCATCCTCAAGCGAGACAAGAACGTCAAGTCCATCGAGAGCAAGAAGACAATGGACCCCATCCTCGCCAAGAGCAACATGAGGTCGACAATCCTCCTCGCCAAGAGCAACATGAGGAAGACAACCCTCCTCACCAAGAGCAACATGAGATTGCCAATCCTCACCGGCATGGGCGTCATCATCCCCGACCCCAACACAATGAAGAGCAACGATATGGCAAGCTAAAGTTCACCATGCCCAAGTTTACCGGAAGCAATGACCCTGAAGAATACATATCATGGGCATTGAAGGTTGACAAAATCTTCCGCTTGCACACTACGAAGAAGAGAAGAAGATCGCAATGGCATCCCTTGAATTCCAAGACTATGTCCTCATTTGGTGGGAACAAGTCATTGAGCGCCGAGCGGCAAGAGGTGAACCACCAATCACCACTTGGGCACAAATGAAGGATGTCATGAGAGCACGATTCGTGCCAAACTACTACAACTGCGACCTCTTCAAGAAACTTCAACAACTCAAGCAAGGAACCAAGAGCGTTGAAGAGGACTACAAGGAAATGGAGATTGCCATGATACGAGCCAATGTCAAAGAAGATGATGAGCAAACTATGGCACGTTTCTTGAATGGACTCAATCACCCTATCAAGAAGATTGCCGACTTCCAACCATACTCGAACCTGATCGAGCTAGTGCACCAAGCTACCAAAGCGTAACGGCAAGTACAAGACGACTTCAAGTATGCCAAGTTCTCATACAAGTCCTATGGCCTCTCCAACAATCAAGGTTCGATGACTCCAACACCTTCTACCTCAACCAAGCCTACTACAAGCAACGGCGACAAGTCAAGTTACAAGAAAGTTTTGACAAGCTCAAGTCGTCCTCCTACTACAAGCAACTTCAAGAAAGCTTCATCATCATCTACTCCAACCGTTGAGACCATCAAGTCAAGTTCCATCAAATGCTTCACATGCGAAGGCCGAGGCCACAAGTCCTTCGAGTGCACAAACAAGCACACCATGATCCTCAACGATGACGGAACCTACGACTCCATGAGTGAAGGAGAAATGGAAGCTCTTGGGCAAGTGGCCATGCACCGACAAGTGAACAATGAAGATGAAGATGATCAAGTCTTTTGCGACGAAGATTCAAGTCCCGCTCTTGTTGTCTCCAAGGTCTTGACTCTTCAACATCAACAAGACGAAGATCAAAGATGCCATATCTTCCACACAAAGGCCGGCATCAATGAAAGTTCCGTCAAGGTCATCATCGATGGAGGTAGTTGCCACAACTTAGCAAGTGAAGAACTATGCTCCAAACTCCAATTGGTCAAGACGAAGCACCCTTACCCCTACAAGGTTCAATGGCTAACCGACACCGGCACCATACAAGTCGAGCATAGGGTACAAGTATCTTTCAAGATTGGTGCCTATGAAGACACTTTGGAGTGTGATGTCCTTCCGATGAACGTTTGCCACCTCCTTCTTGGATGGCCATGGCAATTTGACTGAGGTGTCATTCATAATGGGCATACGAATCACTATAGCTTCAAGATGAAAGGGAAGGAGTTTGTGCTACGTCCTATGTCTCCAAGCCAAGTGCTCGCCGACAAGCAAAACACCCATCGTGGAGAGAATAGCGAGAGAGCGAACCACCAAAAAGAGAGTGAGCGCCACAAGCCCAAATTGAGTGCCTCCACGATGAGCGACAAGAAAAACTTAGTTCTCTTTGCCACCAAACGTGAGATGAGAGGAGTGTGTGAGAACCCATCAAGTGTCCTACACTATGTCCTATTGTGCAAGGACGAGGCACCAAAAACTAACAACTCTCACGATCTACCTTTGGTGTTATCTTATTTATTGCAGGAATTCGAAGATGTTTTCCCCAATGAGCTACCTTCGGGTCTACCTCCACTACGAGGCATTGAGCACCGAATCAATCTCATCCCTGGACCGCCGCTTCCAAACAAAGCTCCCTACCGCGTCAATCCCGAAGAAACCAAAGAAATACAAAGTCAAGTAAAGCATCTCATAGACCATGGACATGTGCGTGAAAGTTTGAGTCCTTGTGCCGTACCGGTCATTCTTGTGCCAAAACGAGACGGTAGTTTTCGCATGTGTTCCGATTGTAGACCTATCAATGCTATCACCGTTCGATATAGGTACCCCATTCCACGCCTTGATGATATGCTTGATGAACTTAGCGGTGCCACTATTTTTTCCAAAATTGATCTTAAGAGTGGTTACTATCAAATTCGCATACAAGAGGGTGATGAATGGAAAACCGCTTTCAAAACAAAGTTTGGTCTATATGAGTGGTTAGTCATGCCTATGGGTTTATCGGAAGCACCCGGTACTTTCATGCGTCTAATGCATTACGTGTTTCGCCCTTACATTGGTGAATTTGTTGTTGTCTACTTTGATGATATCCTTGTGTTTAGCAAATCTCTCAAAGAGCATGTCACCCACCTTCGCACTATGCTACACACTCTTCGAGAAGAGCAACTTTATGCTGATATGGAAAAATGCCTCTTTGGTGTTGATAAGCTTGTTTTCTTGGGTTTCGTAGTATCTTCTAAGGGTTTTCATGTTGATGAATCTAAGATCAATGCTATTAAAACTTGGCCCCAACCAACCAATTTGCAGCAAGTGCGTAGTTTTCTTGGTTTAGCCGGTTTCTACAGTAGATTTGTGAAGGATTTTAGCACCATTGCTTCACCTTTGCATGCTTTGAGTAAGAAAAATGCACCGTTTGTTTGGGGAACATCCCAATACATCGCTTTCAATGAGCTTAAGAATTTTCTTACTCATGCTCCCGTGCTTGCATTACCCAACTTTGACAAACCTTTCGAAGTTCATTGTGATGCTAGTTGTAATGGCATAGGAGGTGTGTTAACACAAGAGAAGCGCCCCATTGCATACTTTAGTGAGAAACTATCTGGAGCGCAACTCAATTACCCCATCTATGACAAAGAGCTATATGCTTTAGTGCGAGTCTTGCGGGAATGGGAACATTACCTTCGCCCTCATGAGTTCATCATCCATACCGACCATGAAACACTTAAATACCTTAAGGGTCAAACTAAGTTGAACAAGGGTCATGCTAAGTGGAGTGAATTTATTGAGTCTTTTCCTTATGTCATCAAGTACATTAAAGGTAAGAAAAATGTTGTGGCGGATGCACTTTCCCGTATATGCTTGCTTGTCACTCAACTTGAGTTGAATGTCATTGGTTTTGAGCACATAAAAGACTTGTATGAGCATGATCCTACATTTGCTATTCCTTATGCCAAGTGTTTGACGCATACCTCTTGGGATCGATACTATATCAAAGATGGATATCTTATGAGAGCTAACAAACTTTGCATTCCCAAGTCCTCTCTTCGCTTGTTGCTTTTGCAGGAATCTCATGGAGGCGGACTCATGGGACACTTTGGACGCGACAAGACATTTGCTACGCTCTCGAAGAACTACTTTTGGCCCAAGATGTTTCGCGACGTCAATCGCTTCACCAACCGATGCTCTACATGTCGCAAAGCTAAGTCTAAAGCCCAATCTCATGGCCTCTATATGCCACTTCCAATTCCATATCAACCATGGGAAGATATTAGCATGGACTTTGTGCTTGGTTTGCCTAGAACTCGAAATGGCAAGGATTCCGTTTTTGTTGTTGTGGACCGTTTCTCCAAAATGGCTCATTTCATTCCTTGCAACAAGATAGACGGTGCCTCACATGTTGCAAATTTGTTTTGTAGAGAAATCTTGCGCCTTCATGGAGTGCCAAAGACGATTGTCTTGGACCGCGACGTCAAGTTCTTGAGTTACTTTTGGAAGACCTTGTGCGCCAAGCTCGGAATCAAGCTCTTGTTCTCTTCGGCATACCATCCACAAACCGACGGCCAAATGGAGGTGACCAACCGTACGCTCTCCACTCTACTATGCGTGTTGATAAAGAAGAACATCAAGGAGTGGGAAGAGTGCCTACCCATCACCGAGTACGCCTACAATCGTGCAAGACATTCGACTACCGGCAAGTCCCCCTTCGAGGTCGTCTATGACTTCAACCCATTGCCACCATTGGACATTCTACCTCTACCACTACAAGAGCGCACAAACATGGACGCGAGTTCCAGAGTCAACTTCGTCAAGAAGATGCATGAAGATACAAGGAACACCATCGAGCGCCAAGTACAATGACTCACGACCAAGCTAACGTCAACAAGCAACCCATGATGTTCCATGACGGAGATCTTGTGTGGCTACACCTTCGCAAGGATCGCTTCCCCAATGAACGCAAATCCAAGCTACTACCCCGAGCGGATGGACCCTTCAAGGTGCTTGCACGCTACAACAACAACGCATACAAGATCGACATCCCACGCGACAAGTACTCCATGAGAGACATCTTCAACATCAAAGATCTCTCCCCGTACCATGGTGATGAGGATTTCGATCCGAGGTCGGATCTTTCCCAAGGGAGGGGAGATGATGCGAAGCATCCCATGATCATCCCCATGGACCTACCATCGTCTCATCAAGAGCCAAGAGGACCCATGACACGAGCACGAGCTAGAGCTCTCGAGAACGAGGTGACTTCCTTCCTTACTGATATCACATATGATCCACTCGAGACATGACTACTACCTAAGTCCGATATGCTATGCATGATCAGGTGTCAAGAGGGCCCTCACGAAGATGCACGTGAAGACGGACAAGCCTCCAAGTCCATGGATGAAGAGAACCAACGGAAACGGGAAAGTTCACCTTCCAGGCCCCGGACATCCGGCCAAGGCCCCGGACATTCGGCCCCTTGAGTGTCCACCACAACACCAACCCAGCCGATCCACAACTACAGACCCCGGACATCCGGCCCCAGCCCGGACATCCGGCCCGAGCCCGGACATCCGGCCCGAGCCCGGAAATCCGGCAAATCGTCCAGAAATCCGGCGACACGCACCGGAAGATACAGAAGTCTGGGCCGCCAGCCCGGACATCCGGCCCATCCTGAAGCCCCGAACATCCAGCCTGATGCCCGGACATCCGGCCCTGCCTGTCTGCACACAGTAAACGGCCGAAGCCCATGTACCTCTTCGCCCCCTAGACTATATATACTCCATCCCCTTCCTTTTTCTAGGGTTAGCAAAGGATTAGCTCATATGAGAGATAGAGCTTTGCTCATCCATTAGGGATCTACTCCACGAGAGAGACCGCGGCCCCTCTACGGAGAAGATCACCTTAGATTCAAGACCCTCTCTTGGGTGGCCCCCATCAAGACCTCCTCACGGAGAAGAACCGATTACCGTTTGTATCGTCCGTTGTTGACTTTGGATCTTGTATCTTACCTTTGTGTTCATCGATCTAGCGCATGTGTGATCTATTCTTGTTGGTTGAGTGTTTTCTCTCGTGTTCTCCTCATGTTTCCCTCGTGTTTCCCCTCGTGTTCATCACGTTCTTCGGTGGGATCCGCTCCTTTCGTGAAAGATCGGCCATCTAGGGTTCCACCCTACATCAGCCACCCAGGACTAGCCAAGTGGGGAGTGATTCGGAGTGGCCGGGAGAGTGTCATGGCAGTAGATCAGTTTTGTTGGAACGCCGTTGGTCCACCCAAATGGGAGTGCGAGGCTATGGGTTCCGTAGTGTGGGTACAGTGTACTAACCTCTGGAGAGTGTATATTAAATCTATCGATAGCCGCGCCCGCGGATAAGGGCCCAGTTCGTGTCGGTCACACTGTGAGTCAACAGTAATAATAATAATGTGCTTAATAACAACCCCGGTTCGATGATGAGATAAGTTGGTTGTGATCGCCGGAAAGATCACCGTTTGAGACCAAGTGTTGGTCATGGTTGTGATCGCCGAAATGATCACCATGGTATCGAGGATACCGAGTTGTTGGATATTCGTGATGTTGTGCGAGAATCATGGGTAAAGATCAAGCTCTTGTGGTCATTTGATGATTACTACGGTACTGTTTATACCAAGCTTGATTTGATCATGAGATGATCGTGTAATGTCCAAGGTTGGTAAGTGATGCATGTGATGGTTACGAGGTAACCGGAGCAGAATAAATGGTGCATGTAGTGTCATCATCTTGCATGCTAGTATCATCATATTTATATGTTCATGGCATGATCATATTGTTCTGGCGATATTATGTTCATGTTGTTCGTGCCATGTTATCCTGATGATCTCATGATAATTCCTGCTTAACCTGTAATTGCCATGTTGCTGTTTGTCTTGAATGCTTCTAGTTATTATGAGCTTGCAAGTACATTCAATGTACTGACCTGGCGTGTCATGCCAGTTTGCAGGTCGTGCCTGGATTGCTTGCTTGTTTGGTGTTGTTCCCGTGTTCGCGATCTATGATAAACGTTCCAGCCAGGGTCCCTGCGGATTGGAGTCCATCATCATCGTTCGTTGTTCCGCTGCCAGTAGTTGTTCCGCTGCTTCGAGTTGTTATGCTGCTTGTATAGAGCAACCGTGGTTGGCGTAGTGTCGCCATACCAATGCTATTCATTGTAATATCGGTACCCTTGTATTCATATTTGTGTTGTAATAGAGAGCTGGTTTGTTCTACATTAAGCAGTGCCGTATTCCAGAAGACTTCACCTCGATCTCTGGGATGGAATACGGGGCGCTCCGGTTTTCTCCGAGCCGGGGTGCCACAGTTGTCCCTCTTTAGTTGTATCCTGACCTCCGTCTATCAAGTGATAGTCAGGAATAGTTGTGCCATCATGTTCGTCAGTGTCTATTATCCTTGTGGTCCGTCGAGCCGTTCTATTTCAGAATGACTAGGAGAAACAAACTCTAGTACCTTATCCATTTCTAGGATTGGGTCAAAGCAGTTGTAATCCGCAGATCAAAATGCCAATATGGCTTTTGCTCTGTTCTACCGTGGAGTGTCACTTTCTTTCTTATCAATAATTTCATGAGAATCGCACCACCTCTTATGAATTCTTGATTTAGTGATACTTCTTGCCATCATTGTTCATTCCTCGGTTCCGTGTTGCTGTAACCGGAATGCCGACAAGTGAATCGTGATGTGTGAAATCAATACTCCTAGCAACTCCGTTGTTTGGTAGTTAATGGACAATACTCTCATTCTTATCGTGTTGGATATCGAATCACGGTTCTAGGATAGATTGTGCTACCTAGTCCTTATTTCTGGTGCACTCTTTGATCAATGAGTTAGGATTATTCAATCCCTTGCTTATTTGATCATATCGTCTTACCCTAAAAAGCAAGATTGTTCTCGAGCTTAGAGACATATCGGTGGTTCGTGATTTTTCGAATATCTTCTCGGAAGTATTTCCAAGTTGTCCCCTGACCGCTATGTTGAGCTCGTGATCAAGTAGGTTCTCTTGTAACCACCCCTTCTCCAAGAATTCTATGTTGGATACCCTGAACTAGTTGGTTGAGCTAAACAACAACTGGGAGAGTTGGAAGATGGAAGCTTGTCTGACTTAGTTTATCGCTAAGGGATATCTTTTTGTGTGTTTGTTGAAGAAAGATGATATCTTCATCATTTGGTCCTCGTGATTAGTTATTGGATCTATTGTCTTGTCCAAACCTTGATTTGGGTGTGGGCTATATCCTCAAATCAAATCGGAACTAACGATGTTCGTAATGTTGTCTTACTCGTGCTTGATCGCTCGAGCATACACCATTACATCTTTTGGGTCTAACCAATGTTATCACCTTGTTCACATAATTGTGGAATTCCACTTATATGGAAACCTGGATGAGTTGTTGTTGAGCCCGTCGGCAACATCTTTATCTTCTCCATGATTCGTGTTGAACATCAAGATAGTCTTGGAAACTTGTGTAAGCATTTTCTTCGTGTCCCATTCATGAAGTCTATGTTTGGATGAAAGAAGTGACTTCCTCTAATTCATGTGCATCTAATGCAAGTTGCCGCTGTGAATTTAAGAAAGTTTGTTTTGCTTCCTCTGGAATCATCCCAAGTCAGTCATGCATATGTGCGAAGTATTCTGTCGTTTAGAGACTTGCAACCTTCATTCCACATGTACCCCTAGCCCACCAAGCCACTGATTGATTTGTTCAGGGAGAAGAAGCTCCTTCTTAAGAGCTAACCCAGGCTTATAAATGGACTTCGATATCCTCGATGATGGTTCCCCACCTGAACCCGGTAGTGTAATATCGTAAGACTACTAGGTGGTCATGCTTGTCTTGGACAACGTGTTCACAGATATGTAGCAGAACCAGCTCATGTTTTGGAGCTCGCTATCATAGTTCATTTCTCGAGAATCTCACAACGTCATCTCGTCGATTCGTGTTGCAAAATTTCTTTTCAGACATGCTGATTCTGAAGCGTCCTGTTACCAACCGGATCTGAATCTCAGGTAGATATGATGGTTAGAACATTCCAACATTTGCATTTTGTCCCCAGCTTGCACAACCATTGTGCCAATTCCCCGTGGGCTCCCCCTTTCAGTAATTCCTATTCAGGATCATCTTCAAAAGTGTTCCTACCATGGGTTCCATCCATTTCCGATCATAAGAAAAAATCATCCATTGCGTTGTCTTCAACAAGTTAGTCCACATCATCCATTCGAGTCCAAGTATGTCATTCTTTCAAACTCCTTCAAAAGATCGATTGTGATTGCCTTAGGCTAGTATAAAGAGTTTCAATGATCTTTATATCAAAAGTAATTATTTTTTCACTTAAGGGAATAATTCTACAAGTCACCTCCCCAAAGGTGTCCCATTATGGAATCATGGCAATTATCTTCTTGCTACTTTGAAACCATGCACCATCTTTCTCCAACGTGGAATTGTTGTCTACCAAATTGAACCTTCATCATCTGTTTCTTCCATCACCCCGATGTGTGTTTTGTGTCTCAACTCGCGAGATGTTACCTTGTATCATTCTGTGAGTTGATCGTGAGTTGCTCGATCTTCGAGAAGATCGACTCTTTAGAGTTTTCCTTTCCTCTTATTGTCGTGTTGGATGGAGATCTCGAAAGCAAAGACGTCAAAATCAATTTGAAGCAATGAATCAGCGTCTTCGAGAAGTATACTTGGATCATGAAGATTATGTTATCTTTGTGTCCCCTCTGCCTTCTTACCACACGTCTTGAATCTTGGGACGAGATTCTTGTTTAGTGGGGGTGAGTTGTCACAGCCCTAGAATATCTGAGTGTAATAGTTGCATCAGTGAGCATGCATCATGTTTAATTCAAGAAATTGAAATGAGGAATATTCAAAGCCTCATAAATTATTTTAAAAGAAGGGCAACAACCCTTTAAATTGCATTCAATGATTCCAAAAATGCCCTAAAAATAGTTTCGGGAATTTTGGCAAGGGTTATATACCAAACCAAAATTTAGGAACATTTTTAAGGAATTATTTGGTCTCTGAATTTAAGACAATATTCTATTTGAATTTGAAAATATATTCAAATATATATGGGATATATTTTCAAATTCTCTGTGATAAAAATACCCAGAGGATGTTTTGGCATTGTTTGAAATCTGTTCGAATTCAAAACAGTGGCAAAAGATTAAATAAAAGAAAAACAGAAGGAAAATAAAATAGAATAGAACTTACCTGTAGCTTACCAGGACCAATACTGTAGCCCGACCCAACTTAGTAGGCACCGTATTCAACCTCTGCCAGTAGGCAGAGGCATGTCGAACGCGCGCGCGCCCGAGCTCCACCTCCTGCTTCCCCTTCGCCCTGTCCTCGCGCCACGGAGACGGCCATGAAGCCCCTCGCTCTCTGGTCCTCTCTCCCCCTTGCTCCTCTGCTTCCTCCCGATGGCCGAGCGCTGCCGTCGCCGCCGCTCATTGTTGCCACGGCCACCGGCCCTCCCTCGCCCATCCAACGTGCTCGAGAGATCCGCCACGCCCTCCCCATCAACTCCACCGAGCCACATGAGCTGGGAAGCACTACAACGCCCTCGATGTCATCGTCTTCTACCTCGGGCCACCAAGAACACTGGCGTCGATTAGCGCCACCCGGGTCGTCCCCAGCCCCGCCGTCTGCACCCTTCACCTCGCCGTGAGCCCTGGTCACTTTCCCTCCGTTCTCACCTCGTCGTCCGCGTGTCGTAGCACAGTACCCCGTGAGCTCCCGCGCCGCCGTCCACCATGGCCGGCAGGCCCGTGCTCCTGGGCTCTTCCCCTTGCGGTCGAGCATAGCAACGAGCTCAGCGCGTCTCCAGGAGCTCAAAACACCCAACCTCTGCTCCTAACGTGCTCTGAGGCGTCGACTCGGTCGATGCCCGAACTCCGGCCGCCGTCGCGAGCTTGTCTCCGGCGAGTACAGGCCACCCCAGCCACTATCACTTGCCCAGTTGGATGCGGCGCACCTTCAGCTACCCATAGACGCAAACCACGCACAAAACCGAGCCTCGTAGCGGTTTTCCGGCGAGCATCCGCCACGGTTTGAGGTCGCCACCGGTCAAACTCCGGCGGGCTGACGTGGTCGCTTAGTTAGGCGCTAATCACCATTATACCCTCCAGTGCCACAGACAGCTGGGCCCCATGCCTAATTAACACCGGGTTTATTTTCTGTTTTGGTTAGTTTATAACCCAGCGGGACCCACACGTCAGAGTTGACTCTGTTGACGTGACTGTTGAGCTGACCCCACCTGTTTGTGACCCTAGGCAGCATTGAGTCACTGACTAGTGGGCCCAAATGGTCAGGTTTGACCTGGGCTGGCGCCTTTGACTTGCTGACGTAGTGATGATGTCACTCTAACATCACAAAGCCTTTTCTGGAATTTAAATAAATCTAAATGATTTATTTATTTTCAGAAAATACCCTAAACTTCAAAAATTCATAGAAATTAATCTGTAACTCAGATTGAAAAGATTTATATATGAAAAATTATCAGAAAAATACAATCTATCCATCTGTATTAGTTTCATGCATGTTAAAGCAACTTAACCATGCTGTTTATATCAAAACATGATAAAGCACTATTTAAATTCATAAGATGAGTTTGGGGTTGAATCTTTGGTTCAAAATGGCTCAAACCCATCTGGTTGTAGTTGCATTAGCCAAACACACTCATTTTGCCATGTCATTATCATGTATCATAATTGTTGCCTTGCATTGATTGTGTTCTTCCTTGTTTGCCGGTATTTGTCCCCTCTTAGCGGACGTGGTTTCGATGATGAGTTCGATGACACCGTTGAAGAACTATACTATATTCAGAAGTGCCTGGCAAGCAAAACCTCCTTGTTCATTCCGATACAATCCCACTCTCTCGCTCCTGCTCTCTTTTACTGCATTAGGACAACAACGATTCAACTGTTACATGCTGCGGTAGTTGAACCCCTTTCCTCTGCATGACCTGTCATTGCCACAGTAAATAGATGAAACCCACTAGCATGAGTAGGAGTTGTTTGAGCCCTGATGTGCCTACTCATTCATGCTTGTTGTCATGCCTGCTATGCTTAGAGTTGAGTCAGGTCTGATTCATCGGGAATGAATGGGAATGTGGTGAACATGTCCTACTGTCGAGAGCTAAGTGTGTGAACATGATTTGTTAAAGGTAGCGGTGAGAGGCCATGTAGGACTACATGGTGGGTTGTATCATTGCAGCCGTCCTCTGGAACTGAGTTCTGTGTTTGTGATCCATGAACAGCTACTACCACGCATTGGAATGCTTAAGTGCCCCTCTCGACTTATTAATCGCCTTGATCTCTTTCCAGGAGTTGCAACTAGTTTATGGTGTTTTTAGGATATGTGTTGGGGGCCATGCGTAGGGCTGACCCTAGGGGTGGGCTATGATGCAGTAGAGACACGAGGCACGGTGTACCGGGACGCCCGTTTGGTGCCTCGGGAACCCTACTCTCGTCGTTTGGGTCCGTGAGCGACACCCTGGCCGGATCTCCTTGCGGATGGAACCCGAATAGGCGATAAACCTGGACTAGAAACTTGAGTGGTTAGTCAGGTCGTGGCCAACTCCCTCGCCAGGCTTCTGCTTGAAGGTTGCCGAGATACACGACGTGTACATGGTGGTAAGTGGCGAGAGCGTGTGTGAAGAAGTACACCCCTACAGGGTTAACATCATCTATTCGAATAACCGCGTCCGCGGTAAATGACTTATGGGTTGCCTGTACAGTTCATAGACAAGTGAAAGTGGATACTCTATGTAACGCCCCAAGACCGGAGATTCAGATGCCTTCCATGGATTCCGGGTTTCGTCATGCGTTTTGTTTTGCTTGTTGCATTCCTCTTTGCATCTGTGCATTGCATCATGTCATCATGCCACTAA
Source organism: Aegilops umbellulata (assembly GCA_032464435.1). Taxonomy (NCBI): domain Eukaryota; kingdom Viridiplantae; phylum Streptophyta; class Magnoliopsida; order Poales; family Poaceae; genus Aegilops; species Aegilops umbellulata. The sequence continues at coordinate 180,844,056 of CP136058.1, forward strand.
ATTTTGCAACTCAAATAAATGGCATGGATCTTTGATCCATTTAAATCAAGGGAATTCACATGGTGATTCTCTTAAAAACATATCCTCTCGATATTTAGAGAGCTATAGTAAATATTCCAATTATTTGGATTTACCGCAAACACACTTGCAAATTATCTCAATGCCTTTATTATCTCAATTCTTGGTCTCCAACCTTGCCCATAATTTCTTTCATCATATTTGAGGCTCCTCCTTAAATCCGAACATTTTTGGACCTTCCTTTTACCAAGTCCTAGTTCAAACCTTTTGGATTAAATTCAAAGGAGTTTGAATTTATATCTTTCGATCATGCCACTTCTATTTTCTTGGGACAAGCTCATTTTTTGTGAGTCTGGGAAAATTATCCCCATGCCCAAATTCCTGTCCACTCTTTTCTTTTCTCTCTTTTTCTTTCTTTGCTTTTCTGTTTTTAGAAGAGATTTGAAGCAGAGAGGGAGTGGAGAGCCCAGCAGCCTCCCTCTTCGCTGGGCCGGCCTCCTAGGCCCACCTAACTAGCTCTAACCCTAGGCCGACCCCCTCCTCTCGCTCGTCTTCCTCATTCCCTCTGCCCGCCGCCGCAGCGCTGATCCCCTTCTCTCTCACTCTTCTCTCGGTCTTCACCCTCTCCCCTTTGTCCTCCTACGCCACCACACGCAGAGGAGCAGGGCCCTTGCGCCGCGCGCCTCGCCCGCTCCTGCTCCCGGTCATCTTTGCCGCCGACCTCCTTTGCCCCGTCGCGCCGTCCCTCAAGCTCCCGCAAGCCCGCGTCCTCCACCGCCAAGCAGGCTACCCCCTTGTGCGCGCGACCACGCTGACCTCTCCTTCCTCCCGCCGCGCCGCGAGACCCCGCGCCCGACCTTCTCCTTGCTGCCCTTGGTGCCGTGCCACCGGACTTCCCCGTCGCCCTCGTCGTCGACCATCGCTGCCCCTGCAGTCTTCCCTCCTCCAGCGCCGCCTCGTCTCCTCTGCTACGCTCGCACCTCGCCTGCGACTTCTCCGCGCCGGCGACCTCCATCGTGCCTCCTTGCTTCGTCCGGCTGCCGCGCCTCCATGCTCCAGTGCCGCCTCGAGCTCATCATCCTCGACCTCCATGTCGTCCCGGAGTCCCTCGTCCGCTGTTGCACGGTCAAGCCTACTGCTTCCCTTCCGCTGCCATGGAAAACCACCTCGCCTGCATCCTCTCGTCGGCCCTCTCTGCCTGCTGCCGTTCTGCCATCTCTGGCCTCTGCGTTGACTGAGCGCGACGTCCCCGAGCAGCAGCGCTGCTGCTGTGTCTCTTTGCCGTTTCGTGAGCACAAGAATCTCTGTCGCCAAGTTCGTCTATGGTGAACCATACGGACCGCCAAGTTCAACTACGATCCATCAAGATCATTGTGTTGCACGTCAACATGAGTACGACCATGGACGGCTACCTCCAGAGGGATTTCGTCAAGTTCCGCTTCAACAAGTGTACCTCTACGTCTGGGATTCGCCAAGTACCGCACCGGACGCCAAGTACCTCTACGAACGACACTGGAAGTATATGAACGTGTACAACTACCATCCCGTGCATGTCACCGAGTACCACGACATCGACGACCCTTCCAGTTAGACTACGGAACGTGTACTACTACCGTCGCCCCAAAGACGTTGGAGTCATCAAGTACCTCTCTGAAACGAACGTGAACGTCTACCGCCGCCAAGATCACGAGTACCTCTACCGTCGACCCTAGAGCGTGTGAGAACGACTACTTCGACTACCGTCGCGTGAACCACTACTTCCCTCGACGCCCGAGAACAACTACTTCCTCTACGAACTCGATTCGCTCCAAAATGCACGCTTCAAAGGTATAACCCCGAGACGACGTCCGTGGAACGAATGCTTGTTGTATGAGATGCTCGTGTTTGCACCATGATCGAATTGTCGTTTGCGATGCCCCTCTTTTGCCATGCCATCGACACGTGGGAACCCGGTAACCGGGATCACCCCACCTTCTATCGCATGTCACGCTCTCGTCAATTTCCCTTTTGCACCGGCATCTCAATCGAGTACCGGAAACCGATATGTTGCCATGGCATCATTTTCGGATTCGTTGCCGTGGCACGCTTTCTTTCCACCACGGTGACAAATGCTTCAATATAATGCTCTTATCAACATTTTCATAAATATTGCATAAAACTTGCTCATGTCATCTGCATCTTGATATCAACTTCAAGTATGGTTAATTTGTTGTTTCCATTAATTTGCTTAAATGCCATGGTAAAATGATTTATTTCATAACTAATTAACCGTAACTCAGAATTTAATAAACTTTATATGTAAAAGGGGTAGAAAAACGCCTAGTTTAACATGGTGCACTTTATTTTGCTGTTTAACAACATTAAAATATGCTTCAGGGCAGAACAGTACCAAATTCGAAATATGCACATGAGGATTTTCCGGAATTGTTGTTCGTTGTTCCGGCCTCATTTAAACTTGCCTAGATAGGTAGTTTTCATATGCTTCACCCTTGCCATGTTTAATAACATTTAATATTGTTGGGTACCTAAACGAGAGAGAACTAAATAAGTCATGTGGTGTTTTGTCAATATGCAACTCGTTGCATATTGAGCTCCACTTAATTCGTAGTGTTGGTTGTTGCACTTTGCCATGCCATGCCTCATTAAACCGGACATGCATCATACTTGGTTGTGCATCATGCCATGTTTGTGCTTGTTGGTTTACCATCTTGTTTGTTTCTTTCCGGGTTGCTCCTCTCGTTAGCTTCGGTTTCGTTCCGGAGTTGTGAGGATTTGTTCGACTACATCCATTTGTCTTCTTCATGAACTCGTTCTTCTTCCTTGCGGGATCTCAGGCAAGATGACCATACCCTTGAAATCACTTCTATCTTTGCTTGCTAGATGCTCGCTCTTTTGCTATGCCTATGCTGCGATACCTACCACTTGCTTATCATGCCTCCCTTATTACTAAACCAAGCCGCTAACCCATCTTGTCCTAGCAAACCGTTGTTTGGCTATGTTACCGCTTTGCTCAGCCCCTCTTATAGCGTTGTTAGTTGCAGGTGAAGTTGAAGTTTGTTCCTTGTTGGAACATGGAGATGTTGTTCCTTGTGGAACATGTTTACTTGTTGGGATATCACAATATATCTTATTTAATTAATGCATCTATATACTTGGTAAAGGGTGGAAGGCTCGGCCTTATGCCTGGTGTTTTGTTCCACTCTTGCCGCCCTAGTTTCCGTCATATCGGTGTTATGTTCCCGGATTTTGCGTCCCTAACACGGTCGGGTGATTTATGGGACCCCCTTGACAGTTCGCTTTGAATAAGACTCTTCCAGCAAGGCCCAACATTGGTTTTACCATTTGCCTACCACCTATCCTTTTCCCTTGGGTCGGCTAGCCCGAGGGTCATCTTTATTTAGCCCCCCCGGGCCAGTGCTTCTCTAAGTGCTGGTTCGAAACGAGCAGACTGCGGGGCCCCCGCGAGGAAACTCGAGGCTTGGTTTTACTCGTAGGATGTCTCATCCGGATGTGCCCTAAGACCGAGATATGTGCAGCTCCTATCAGGATTTGTCGGCACAATCGGGCGGCTTTGCTGGACTTGTTTTATTACTGTCGAAATGTCTTGTAGCCGGGATTCCGAGACTGATCGGGTCTTCCCGGGGAGAAGGAATATCTTTCGTTGATCGCGAGAGCTTATAATGGGCTAAGTTGGGACACCCCTGCAGGGTTTGAACTTTCGAAAGCCGTGCCCGCGGTTATGTGGCAGATGGGAATTTGTTAATGTCCGGCTGTAGAAAACCCGAAGTTGCTCTTAACTAACAATACACCAACCGCTTGTGTTACCGTGATGGTCTCTTCTCGGCGGAGTCCGGGAAGTGAACACGGTGTTGGAGTTATGCTTGACGTAGGTTGTTCTAGGATCACTTCTTGATCATAGTTCATCGACCGTGCTTTGCTCTCTCTTCTCGCTCTCATTTGCGTATGTTAGCCACCATATATGCTAGTCGCTTGCTGCAGCTCCACCTCATACCTTTTACCCTACCTATAAGCTTAAATAGTCTTGATCTCGCGGGTGTGAGATTGCTGAGTCCCCGTGACTCATAGATACTTCCAAAACCAGTTTGCAGGTGCCGATGAAACCATGCAGGTGACGCACCCGAGCTCAAGGAGGAGCTCGATGAAGATCTTGTCCTTTATGTTGTTTCGTTCTTATCGATCAGTAGTGGAGCCCAGTTGGGGTCGATCGGGGACCTTTGTCGCTTTTGGGGTTTCTTCTTTTATTTTGGCTCCGTAGTCGGGCCCTGTTTGTACTTAGTTGATGTAATGTTTTACTCATGTATTGTGTGAAGTGGTGATTGTAAGCTAACTATGTATCTCTTTCCCTTATGTATTACATGGGATGTGTGAAGATTACCTCACTTGCGACATTGCTTTCAAAGCGGTTATGCCTCTAAGTCGTGCTTCGACACGTGGGAGTTATAGCCGCATCGAGGGTGTTACAAGTTGGTAATCAGAGCCTTCCCCGACCTTAGGATCCCCCACTGATTGATCGTTTTTAGCGGCCGAGTTGTGTCTAGAAATGTTTTGAGTCATTTAGGAATTATATATTGGAGAGTTTAGGAATTCTTTTTACTTCCCAGTCTCCTCATCGCTCTGGTAAGGCATCCTGACGTAGAGTTTTGACTCTTCTCTTCTCAAATTTCACTAAATTTTTTTTAGGATCACGCGGGTATCTTAGAATCGTTCCGATGGTTTTGTGATGACAACATTGTCTTGGTGCCTCCTGTCAGCAGGGGTTTAGTGGAGGTGTCCCGGGGAGTTGAGCTCCGAGGTGTTGTCGTCATAATTTTATCGTTGCAGTTCTGGAATACCTGAGTTTAGTACGCCGACATCGAAAATCTCTTTTGTACAGTTGTTGGTGAGATAACCCTGATAGCCCAGTACTGAGGCGAGTGCGGGAGTATTGCCATAACTCGTATAACGGATGCTTTTCGAAGGTTGAGGTAGACGATTTCCGAGGGTTTCTTGGTTATGTGTTGAAGGATGGATACAGCTGGATCTAGGTATTGTTAGTTTGGGTGATATATTTTTGTGTCCCCTGTATCCCCAACACCTGATTGCATAACCAGAAAGTTTCGGGAGTTCATAAGTGGGAATTCAAGTATCTCGTAGGATATCTTTCCAACAGACACATGATACGATATGGGATCTATCATATGTTTGTTTCCGACTTATTTCCTGAGCCAATCCTTTGTTTTGTTTTGTTTTGTGGTATTCGAGTTGCTTCGAAGGCAAGTGTTGATTCCATACCTTTTTCTAAACGGTGTTCTCATATTTTTATGTGGATGCTAATCCTTTCAATCATTGAGGTTGTCCTTTCAATCCTTTCCAACCAGTGTGTCCCTCTTCAAGTGGATCCGATCATTTCAACATTCACAAGATCACCTCTCAGTTTTTCCCAACGTTGTTTGTTTCATCCGTCCCAAATTGTCTTTGTTTTTCCCGCCCTCCCACCCTCTTTCTTTAAGGACGCAGATTTCTTGATCAAGTATCCATCTTATTGATGTGAAGCCTCTCCATTCTTCTCCTTCATGTTCTTACCCGGTGTTATCATGAAGATGCTAACGGAGCCTCAAGTTTATAATTATTTGGTCTTTTATCTTCCCCGGTGTGTTCAATGCAATCTTTCGATGGTGATCACATCTTTTCCTCGTTTCAATACCTTCTCATACCGGTGCACCTCATAATAATTCACTTCTCGCTATTCATTTGTTCGGGAGTGCTGAAGATATCTCAGAAGATTCAAGTTTCCATTCTCAATTCACTCAATTTCTTTTGAGGATGCTATCTCATTCAAGCCATTTAATTCAACCGATGCAATCTCTCCTTTCAAGCAATCGTTCAACGGTGTTTCTTTTGAGTGGGCCCTAACCCACAGGCTTTTTCCCAGGATCTTACCTGACTCTTCTAATTTTCCCGGAGCGATTCCCAAATTCTTTTCAAAGTTTGACGTAAGAATGAATTTTCATCAGTTATGTCTTTCTCCTAGTACTTTCAAATTATTTTCATTGTTGGTTCAACCTTTCTAATTTTCATCCCGGAGTATCTCCAAAATTCATGGTGGTGTTTCGCGTCATCATTCTCAACATTGGAAGACCGAAGAAGAGTTTCTCTTAAATCTTGCCTCATTCTCTTCAAGATTCATGGTTCTAGCTCCATGCCATCCTCTCATAATTGTTTTCGATTGTGAGAATTCTTTTCACCCATCCGGAGCATTTCAGGAGTTTTTTTTAGTTTGATTCTCCGAAGGCCATCATTTCAGAAGAATTATTCATTCTCAACTTCGTCTATCGTCCTCTAGATCTTATCGGTGCATCATTCAATATCCTCTAATCAGTTCATGATCTCTTCGTTCTCATTTATCTAAATTCTGTCAAGTATCTTTATTCGTTTTCTAATTCTTCCCGGTGAATTGTGCCTTCGCTACTTTCATTTCCGATTCTTACGGTGGTTCGTTCAAGAGTTCTCTTCCTTCATTATCATATAGATTCATTCGTTCTTTCTAAATCCTACTGGTGGTTCGTTGAAGACCTTCCCAAAGTTGCGCCATATCTCTCTTAATCTTTTCTACGGGAATAAGTAGTATGCCAAATCCATTGCTTGTCATCAATTTAAATTAGTGAAGGATAAGCATAATGTAATTCTTATTCTTGTTTCATCGAGTAAATTCAATTCCTTATTACGGAGGTTCATCAAAATTCTTGATTTCATTTGTTCATCTTTCTTTCCGGAGTTCCAAATTTTTCTCAGTTATATCATTTCAAAGCTTCATCTTATCACGGCAAGGCTTCACCTTGTGTTTTCAACTTCTCTTGATTTTTATCATCCTTTCATTACCGGAGTTCTTCATGGTAGCTTTACTTGGTGGTTTATCAACGACCCTTGTCATTCTTAAATTGTTCTTCAAGTTTTCTCTCGGAGTTAAGATCCGCCAAGCTATACTGTAAAATAAACATGGTGTTCAACACATGTTGTGTTTGGAGGAGTTCAAGTATTTCTTCATTTTGCATCTCGAAGTGCAATTCTTTCTACCTTATCTTTTGATGTGGTGTTACGTCATTCTTGACAATTTCTCTTCATGCTTCATGATTTACATGTTGTCAAGAATGAGATATTTAAGTCCTTCAATCTCTTCATTGGAGTTATCTTGGGTTATATTTCACCTAAAGCTTTCCCTAAGGATTGTTGCTATTTATGGTGCTTATAAATGACCCAAGTTCTTCATTTGTCCTCCCGGTGAAATAAGTTTCTCGTCTCCTTGTTGATATCAATCCAATCATTTATTTCCGTTGGTGGCAGAAGCTCACCTCATAATTTTGAGATGTTTCCATAAGCCCACTACAAGCTTATTCGTCTCGTTGTTGGTTCTCCAACAACTCCGTTCAATCCTTATTTTAAGGAGGCTCTTTCAAATTCAATTGTGATAGAAGTTGTTGTTCTCTTCTCTGTTCTCTTGATTCCACTCTTTCTTTTGTCCCGAAGGCATTGTGATATTGCTCTCTTTGAACCATCTTCTTGTTTTGTCAAGATCATCTTTTTTCTTGCTTATCCATTTAACCGGAGTGTTGTATCATCTCTTCAATATCTTTCATCTCATCAAGTTTTCTTCTCTTTTCAACCTTCAAGTTCTCGTAATACTCCTTGCTCCTCTTTTCTACCGGATTGGTTGCAATCTCGTACATCTCTGTTGTACTCTTTCTTTTAAATTGCTCAACCTCTCAAGGTTCTTTGGTTTCACTCTTTTGTTAGAGAAGCAACTTAGCTTTACCTCTTCTCTTTCCCTTCTGTTTTTCTCCGGTGCCATCCTAGATCTCGGGACGAGATGCTCTCGTAGTGGTGGAGTGTTGTAACGCCCCAAGACCGGAGATTCAGATGCCTTCCATGGATTCTGGGTTTCGTCATGCGTTTTGTTTTGCTTGTTGCATTCCTCTTTGCACCTGTGCATTGCATCATGTCATCATGCCACTAAATTTTGCAACTCAAATAAATGGCATGGATCTTTGATCCATTTAAATCAAGGGAATTCACATGGTGATTCTCTTAAAAACATATCCTCTCGATATTTAGAGAGCTATAGTAAATATTCCAATTATTTGGATTTACCGCAAACACACTTGCAAATTATCTCAATGCCTTTATTATCTCAATTCTTGGTCTCCAACCTTGCCCATAATTTCTTTCATCATATTTGAGGCTCCTCCTTAAATCCGAACATTTTTGGACCTTCCTTTTACCAAGTCCTAGTTCAAACCTTTTGGATTAAATTCAAAGGAGTTTGAATTTATATCTTTCGATCATGCCACTTCTATTTTCTTGGGACAAGCTCATTTTTTGTGAGTCTGGGAAAATTATCCCCATGCCCAAATTCCTGTCCACTCTTTTCTTTTCTCTCTTTTTCTTTCTTTGCTTTTCTGTTTTTAGAAGAGATTTGAAGGAGAGAGGGAGTGGAGAGCCCAGCAGCCTCCCTCTTCGCTGGGCCGGCCTCCTAGGCCCACCTAACTAGCTCTAACCCTAGGCCGACCCCCTCCTCTCGCTCGTCTTCCTCATTCCCTCTGCCCGCCGCTGCAGCGCTGATCCCCTTCTCTCTCACTCTTCTCTCGGTCTTCAACCTCTCCCCTTCGTCCTCCTACGCCACCACACGCAGAGGAGCAGGGCCCTTGCACCACGCGCCTCGCCCGCTCCTGCTCCCGGTCATCTTTGCCGCCGACCTCCTTTGCCCCGTCGCGCCGTCCCTCAAGCTCCCGCAAGCCCGCGTCCTCCACCGCCAAGCAGGCTACCGCCTTGTGCGCGCGACCTCGCTGACCTCTCCTTCCTCCCGCCGCGCCGCGAGACCCCGCGCCCGACCTTCTCCTTGCTGCCCTTGGTGTCGTGCCACCGGACTTCCCCGTCGCCCTCGTCGTCGACCATCGCTGCCCCTGCAGTCTTCCCTCCTCCAGCGCCGCCTCATCTCCTCTGCTACGCTCGCACCTCGCCTGCGACTTCTCCGCGCCGGCGACCTCCATCATGCCTCCCTGCTTCGTCCGGCCGCCGCGCCTCCATGCTCCAGTGCCGCCTCGAGCTCATCATCCTCGACCTCCATGCCGTCCCGGAGTCCCTCGTCCGCTGTTGCACGGTCCAGCCTACTGCTTCCCTTCCGCTGCCATGGACAACCACCTCGCCTGCATCCTCTCGTCGGCCCTCTCTGCCTGCTGCCGTTCTGCCATCTCCGGCCTCTGGGTTGACCGAGCACGACGTCCCCGAGCAGCAACGCTGCTGCTGTGTCTCTTTGCCGTTTCGTGAGCACAAGAGTCTCTGTCGCCAAGTTCGTCTACGGTGGACCATACGGACCGCCAAGTTCAACTACGATCCATCAAGATCATTGTGTTGCACGTCAACATGAGTACGACCATGGACGGATACCTCCAGAGGGATTTCGTCAAGTTCCGCTTCAACAAGTGTACCTCTACGTCTGGGATTCGCCAAGTACCGCACCGGACGCCAAGTACCTCTACGAACGACACTGGAAGTATATGAACGTGTACAACTACCATCCCGTGCATGTCACCGAGTACCACGACATCGACGACCCTTCCAGTTAGACTACGGACCGTGTACTACTACCGTCGCCCCAAAGACGTTGGAGTCATCAAGTACCTCTCTGAAGCGAACGTGAACGTCTACCGCCGCCAAGATCACGAGTACCTCTACCGTCGACCCTAGAGCGTGTGAGAACGACTACTTCGACTACCGTCACGTGAACCACTACTTCCCTCGACGCCCAAGAACAACTACTTCCTCTACGAACTCGATTCGCTCCAAAATGCACGCTTCAAAGGTATAACCCCGAGACGACGTCCGTGGAACGAATGCTTGTTGTATGAGATGCTCGTGTTTGCACCGTGATCGAATTGTCGTTTGCGATGCCCCTCTTTTGCCATGCCATCGACACGTGGGAACCCGGTAACCGGGATCACCCCACCTTCTATCGCATGTCACGCTCTCGTCAATTTCCCTTTTGCACCGGCATCTCAATCGAGTACCGGAAACCGATATGTTGTCGTGGCATCATTTTCGGATTCGTTGCCGTGGCACGCTTTCTTTCCACCACGGTGACAAATGCTTCAATATAATGCTCTTATCAACATTTTCATAAATATTGCATAAAACTTGCTCATGTCATCTGCATCTTGATATCAACTTCAAGTATGGTTAATTTGTTGTTTCCATTAATTTGCTTAAATGCCATGGTAAAATGATTTATTTCATAATTAATTAACCGTAACTCGGAATTTAATAAACTTTATATGTAAAAGGGGTAGAAAAATGCCTAGTTTAACATGGTGCACTTTATTTTGCTGTTTAACAACATTAAAATATGCTTCAGGGCAGAACAGTACCAAATTCGAAATATGCACATGAGGATTTTCCGGAATTGTTGTTCGTTGTTCCGGCCTCATTTAAACTTGCCTAGATAGGTAGTTTTCATATGCTTCACCCTTGCCATGTTTAATAACATTTAATATTGTTGGGTACCTAAACGAGAGAGAACTAAGTAAGTCATGTGGTGTTTTGTCAATATGCAACTCGTTGCATATTGAGCTCCACTTAATTCGTAGTGTTGGTTGTTGCACTTTGCCATGCCATGCCTCATTAAACCGGACATGCATCATACTTGGTTGTGCATCATGCCATGTTTGTGCTTGTTGGTTTACCATCTTGTTTGTTTCTTTCCGGGTTGCTCCTCTCGTTAGCTTCGGTTTCGTTCCGGAGTTGTGAGGATTTGTTCGACTACATCCATTTGTCTTCTTCATGGACTCGTTCTTCTTCCTTGCGGGATCTCAGGCAAGATGACCATACCCTTGAAATCACTTCTATCTTTGCTTGCTAGATGCTCGCTCTTTTGCTATGCCTATGCTGCGATACCTACCACTTGCTTATCATGCCTCCCTTATTACTAAACCAAGCCGCTAACCCATCTTGTCCTAGCAAACCGTTGTTTGGCTATGTTACCGCTTTGCTCAGCCCCTCTTATAGCGTTGTTAGTTGCAGGTGAAGTTGAAGTTTGTTCCTTGTTGGAACATGGAGATGTTGTTCCTTGTGGAACATGTTTACTTGTTGGGATATCACAATATATCTTATTTAATTAATGCATCTATATACTTGGTAAAGGGTGGAAGGCTCGGCCTTATGCCTGGTGTTTTGTTCCACTCTTGCCGCCCTAGTTTCCGTCATATCGGTGTTATGTTCCCGGATTTTGCGTCCCTAACACGGTCGGGTGATTTATGGGACCCCCTTGACAGTTCGCTTTGAATAAGACTCTTCCAGCAAGGCCCAACATTGGTTTTACCATTTGCCTACCACCTATCCTTTTCCCTTGGGTCGGCCAGCCCGAGGGTCATCTTTATTTAGCCCCCCGGGCCAGTGCTTCTCTAAGTGCTGGTTCGAAACGAGCAGACTGCGGGGCCCCCGCGAGGAAACTCGAGGCTTGGTTTTACTCGTAGGATGTCTCATCCGGATGTGCCCTGAGACCGAGATATGTGCAGCTCCTATCAGGATTTGTCGGCACAATCGGGCGGCTTTGCTGGACTTGTTTTATTACTGTCGAAATGTCTTGTAGCCGGGATTCCGAGACTGATCGGGTCTTCCCAGGGAGAAGGAATATCCTTCGTTGATCGCGAGAGCTTATAATGGGCTAAGTTGGGACACCCCTGCAGGGTTTGAACTTTAGAAAGCCGTGCCCGCGGTTATGTGGCAGATGGGAATTTCTTAATGTCCGGTTGTAGAAAACCCGAAGTTGCTCTTAACTAATAATACACTAACCGCGTGTGTTACCGTGATGGTCTCTTCTCGGCGGAGTCCGGGAAGTGAACACGGTGTTGGAGTTATGCTTGACGTAGGTTGTTCTAGGATCACTTCTTGATCATAGTTCATCGACCGTGCTTTGCTCTCTCTTCTCGCTCTCATTTGCGTATGTTAGCCACCATATATGCTAGTCGCTTGCTGCAGCTCCACCTCATACCTTTTACCCTACCTATAAGCTTAAATAGTCTTGATCTCGCGGGTGTGAGATTGCTGAGTCCCCGTGACTCACAGATACTTCCAAAACCAGTTTGCAGGTGCTGATGAAACCATGCAGGTGACGCACCCGAGCTCAAGGAGGAGCTCGATGAAGATCTTGTCCTTTATGTTGTTTCGTTCTTATCGATCAGTAGTGGAGCCCAGTTGGGGTTGATCGGGGACCTTTGTCGCTTTTGGGGTTTCTTCTTTTATTTTGGCTCCGTAGTCGGGCCCTGTTTGTACTTAGTTGATGTAATGTTTTACTCATGTATTATGTGAAGTGGTGATTGTAAGCCAACTATGTATCTCTTTCCCTTATGTATTACATGGGATGTGTGAAGATTACCTCACTTGCGACATTGCTTTCAATGCGGTTATGCCTCTAAGTCGTGCTTCGACACGTGGGAGATATAGCCGCATCGAGGGTGTTACACTCTAAAATGCGCAAGATAAGCGTGAGTGCTATGGATGGCGTTCTCGTAGGGAGATGGGAGCGGATCCATAGTGGTGTATTGATATGGTGAATATGTGGACTCATGTGCGCCACCTCAAAAGAGTTATTTGCGGTCGTAGTTCAGGATAGCCACCGAGTCAAAGCTGGCTTGCTGCAGTCAAACTCCACTACCCCTTTATTAATACCGATGCATATGTAGCTTGTTCTGATGTAAGTCTTGCTGGGTACATTTGTACTCACGTTTGCTTATTTTATGTTTTTGCAGAGAGACTTCAGTCACACTAGTAGTTCCGCGTGGACTTCGACGTTTAGCTTGTTACCTCAGCTACGATCTTGTGCCCTCGGCAGGGTCTTGTAGTTAGTCAGGCTTCTCAGCCTTTTTCATTTGTAGTTGTCTGTACTCAGACAAGTTAAGCTTTCGTATGTTGATAGAGGCAAAGGTGTCCCGATGTTTCGATGAGATGGTGGCTATCGTTTTCTGTGGGACTCGACCTTGACGATCCGACTACGAACGTGCAAGACGTCGTGCCTAAGCAATCGCTAAACCAACTTTTGAGGGTTATTGACCACGCCGCAACACGATCAACCTGACCACGAGGGTCTGTTTCCCGCGAGCAAACGAAGAACAAGCAAGAAACTAAGATTGCAATCTGGATATTGCGAAAATAAGAGGAAAGCTTTATTAATGAAGGTGGGGTTCTATGACGCCTTGGTCTGGTCGTTGAACACAAACGAAGTACGCGAAGTTGCAGCTATGGCGAACTTTTAATCTAAACAAAACCTGAAGTCTAAACGACACCCTAAGGGCTGTATATATGGAGGAAGAGGAGGGAATTTCGTGGCCCTTGAGGGAGGGGTCCGAAACCAACCATAACTCTTGTTTCCCCACACATACGGACTCTAAAAACAGCCTATACTTAAGTATTTCGAAATTACATGGGCCTGGCCCAATAATAAGGTGACGCAGCACCTAGTATAGCCTATGGACGAATATTATGAAGTGGCATCTTGTATATTTCGTCCAAGGCTTCATGCACTCATTATGGTGGCCTCAAAGTTCTGAAATCATCACTTGTAACTCCGTTCTTGTTCCCCTCGCGCATGCCATCATCTCCATGCTTGGTCTTGCTCCAGTGTTCATCCCTCTTATCCATGGAAAGCCCTTCATTTGTAAGCAAAACAAATGTATCCAATTAGGCAGCATCATATTCTCATGAATAATAGAATCATTACCAGGAAACGAAAGTACCTGATAATTTAATTGGCATGCGCGAGCTCTAGTAATTGGTCCAGTGTGTATAGCAGCAGGGGCTGTGGGTGTAACAATGGTATTGATGTCCTCATCATCCTCCCCTTCTTAAAATGAAGTCGTCCTCGATGGAAGCTCAACTTCCTCACCCAAATAAGGCTTCAAATCTGCGATGTTAAAAGTGGGACTAAACCCGAAATCTGCAGGCAACTCAAGTTTATATGCATTATCATTTATTTTCTCTAACACCTTAAAAGGACCATCAGCACGTGGAATTAGCTTTGATTTGCGCAAATTAGGAAATCTATCCTTACGCAAATGTAACCAAACAAGATCTCCAGGTGCAAACACAACTTGTTTTCTACCCTTATCTCCAGCAAGTTTATATTTAGCATTCATACGCTCAATGTTTTCCTTAGTTAACTCATGCATTTTTAAAATCAATTCAACACGTTGTTTAGCATCAAAATTAACCTTCTCCAAAGATGTAAGAGGCAACAAGTCAATAGGTGCACGAGGTAGGAAACCATACACAATTTCAAAAGGGCACATCTTAGTAGTAGAATGCAATGAACGATTATAAGCAAATGCATTATGAGGCAAGCATTCTTCCCACATTTTCTTATTTTTCTTCAAAACAGCCCTAAGCATAGTAGACAATGTTCTATTGACTACTTCAGTTTGTCCATCAGTTTGGGGGTGACAAGTAGTACTAAAAAGCAGTTTAGTCCCCAACTTAGCCCATAAACATCTCCAAAAGTGGCTAAGGAATTTAGTATCACATTCTGAAACAATAGTATTTGGCACACCATGCAAGCGAATAATTTCCCGAAAGAACAAATCAGCAACATTAACAACATCATCGCTTTTATGACATGGTATAAAGTGTGCCATTTTCGAGAATCTATCCACGACAACAAATATGCTATCCCTCCCCTTCTTTGTTCGAGGTAACCTAAAACAAAGTCCATAGATACATCCTCCCACGGAATACTAGGTACAGGCAAAGGTATATATAAATCATGAGGATTGAGTCGTGACTTAGCTTTTTGACATGTAGTGCAGTGAGCAACAAAACACTCAACATCCTGTCTCATCTTTGGCCAAAAGAAATATGTAGCAAGTACGTCCTCCATCTTCTTCACGCCAAAGTATCCCATTAATCCTCCTCCATGCGCCTCCTGCAACAACAAAGGACGAACAGAGCTAGCAGGAATGCATAGCTTGTTAGCACGGAACACAAAGCCATCATTAATAACAAACTTGTTCCATGTTATTCCTTCTTTACAATTCTGCATTACATCTTTAAAATCAGCATCATGCACATATTGATCTTTGATGGTTTCCAAACCAAATATTTTGAAGTCAAGTTGTGAAAGCATAGTATAGCGACGAGACAAAGCATCAGCAATAACATTTTATTTACCCTTCTTGTGTTTAATGACATAAGGGAAAGTCTCAATGAATTCCACCCATTTAGCATGTCTACGATTCAGTTTAGCTTGACTTTTAATATGTTTCCAAGATTCATGATCAGAATCTATAACAAATTCTTTGGTCCATAAATAATGTTGCCATGTCTCTAAAGTCCGAACAAGAGCATATAATTCTTTATCATAAGTAGAATAGTTTAGACTAGGCCCACTCAATTTTTCAGAAAAGTATGCAACAGGTTTGCCATCTTGTAATAACACACCTCCTAATCCAATTCCACTAGCATCACATTCAAGCTCAAAAGTCTTATTAAAATTAGGAAATTGGAGTAAAGGAGCATGTGTCAACTTATCTTTCAATACCGTGAAGGCTTCTTCCTGTGCGGTACCCCAAACAAAAGGCACATCCTTCTTTGTAAGCTAGTTGAGAGGTGCAGCAATGGTGCTGAAATCTCTCACAAAAAGCCTATGGAAACCAGCGAGGCCAAGGAAACTCCTCACTTGTGTGACCGTTTTGGGCTACGGCAAACTCTCAATAGCTTCAATCTTGGCTTTATCAGCTTCAATTCCCTATGGAGTAACAACATAGCCAAGAAAAGATACTCGGTCGGTGCAAAAGGTGCACTTCCCAAGGTTACCAAACAAACGTGCATCATGTAGAGCAATAAAAACAGCACGTAAATGTTCCAAATGTTCTTCCAAAGATTTGCTATAAATCAGTATATCATCAAAATAGACTACCACAAATCGTCCAATGAAAGCACGTAAAACTTTGTTCATTAGTCTCATGAAAGTACTAGGCGCATTAGTTAACCCAAAAGGCATGACTAACCATTCATATAAACCAAACTTAATTTTAAATGTTGTTTTCCATTCATCTCCCAATTTCATACGAATTTGATGGTATCCACTACGCAAATCAACTTTGGAGAATATTGTAGAGCCACTCAATTCATCAACCATATCATCTAGCCTAGGAATAGGATGACAATAACGAATAGTAATATTATTAATGCCTCTACAATCAACACACATACGCGACGTACAATCCTATTTAGGCACTAGTATAATAGGAACAACACAAGGACTAAGAGATTCGCGTATATAACCTTTGTCGAGCAGCTCCTGTACTTGACGCATAATCTCCTTCGTCTCCTCTGGATTGGTACGGTATGGTGCACGGTTGGGTAGCGATGCACCGGGAATTAAGTCAATTTGATGCTCAATCCCGCGAATAGGTGGTAATCCCGGTGGCACATCTTGTGGGAAGACATCAGCGAACTCCTGCAAAATGTTAGTGACAGTAGGGAGCAAAGAGGAAGGCACATCCTCAAATGAAAATAATGCCTCTTTGCACAAAAAAGCATAACAAACAGATTTGCTAAAATCTAGCTCATCAATATCAGATTTGGTGGCAAGTAAACATGCACTTTTTAATTTAATTTGAGAAGCAACAGTAGATGGTTTATTATTAGACTTCATTTGTTGCTCAAATTCTTTTGCCACAATCTGATTTTCACTCTTATTTTTCTCCTGTTTTGCTTTATTAGCTCTATTAATATCATCTTTCAAAATGGAATCAGGAGTCATAGGAAGCAAAGTAATATTTTTATCCTTATGAACAAGAGTATACTGATTGTTTCTACCATGTTGTACATAATTTTTATCTAATTGCCATGGTCTACCAAGTAATAAGGAACATGCTTGCATAGGTACCACATCACAATCAACATAATCAGCATATGTAGAGATACTAAAATGCACACGAACAGTACGTGTTACCTTAACCTTGCCGCTGTTGTTGAACCATTGGATGTAGTAAGGATGTGGATGTGGTCTTGTGGTGAGAGATAACTTCTCCACCATCTCCATGCTAGCCAAGTTGTTGCAGCTCCCTCCATCCATGATGACGCGAATAGAACGTTCCTTCACAACTCCCTTTGTATGGAACAAATTATGCCTCTAATTTTGCTCAGCTTGTGTAACCTGCACACTCAAAACAAGTTGAGCAACTAAACATTCATACCTGTCAGCATCTTCAGCAGCCATGTATTGCGTATCATGATCAGAATCATCTCCACCGTGTTCTTCATGTCTAATAAGAGCCAAAGTCTCCTCATCATAGTCACTAGCGGACTCATACCCACCATCCTCAGTAGCAATCATCACACGCTGAGATTGGCATTCTCTCGCAAAATGTCCTCTTCCCTTACAACAACGACCAATAATATCACTTGTGTGCCCTGTTGACGCCATGGAAGAAGAAGAGCTCTGTGCAGGCCTAGCAGGTGTGCTCGTGGCAGATAGTGGTGGTTGTACCTGCTTTCTTGTATCATGGTTGGAGGTGGCACCTGAAGGAGGTGATGGTGCAGTGGAAGTAGATGATGCACGTGGTGTCCATGATGAAGGTCGACCTGCAGAAAAGTTAGTTCGCGCCAATGCCTGTCGATCTTGCACTTCACGTTCAGCTTTACAAGCAAGATGGAATAATCGAGTGATATTATTATAATCCTTATAGTCTAGAATGGTCTGAATCTCTCTATTTAATCCACCCAGAAAACATGCAAGCATAGATTCATTCTCCTCAACAATACCACATCTAATCAAGCCAGTTTGTAATTCCTGATAATATTCTTCTACCGAATTTTTTCCTTGTCTTAAGCGCTACAATTTTTGAAGTACTTCACGTTGATAATATGGTGGAACCCAACGAGTACGCATAGCAGTTTTCAAAGCAGCCCAAGTAGCTGGAACATGATATAATCGACAATGTTCAAACCACCAAACACATGCAAAGCTAGTGAAAGCACAAACAGCAGCAGGAACATGTCTCTCATCAGGATATTGTAAACATGTAAATCGTTGTTTAGTTTCTAACTCCCAAGTAAGATATATATCAGGAACATATCTACCCTCAAATGGTGGAATATTCAATTTCAGTTTAGGGAGATGGTCATGATCTCGTACCTGAGGGGGAGCCCTAACATTGCCATTATTTGCATGTGGACGACCTGGTGGTTGTGGTGCTAGTGGTAGCACGTAGTTCTGATTTTCATCAACCTCATCCTCGTAATCTCCCGCATAATCCTCGTCCTCCACATCAGCAGCAGGAGCCACAGAAGTATCAACAGCAGCACCAGCAGTTTGGCCAGGCTGAAGAAGGACACGGCTCGCTCGGCGGAGGGCTGTTTCCCGACGTGAAGGTAGTCGTCGTCGTTGTTGTTGTTGCAGAGGTGCGGCAGGTGCAGCCGGTGGTGGTGGTGGAAAACGCGAAAGCAATTCAGCAAACTTGTTATCGAGCTTTGTTTCAAACGTCTTCTCCATGCCATCTATCTTCTCCATGGCCTCGTCAAATCTGTTTAGCACATCTTGCACCTATCCACTCATCATTTGCTGAAACTTATCATGAAGCTCCTTGTTCGTCAAGTTCTCCCAGTCAGTCTCGTCGGCTTGTGATCCTGGCATGGTTAGCAGCAATAGAAACAAACAAGAATATGATCCTACAAACTACTAACAATAGGTGGTGGTGGGGGTCACAAATCCGTCAAGTAAATCTCAAATTCTTACCAGTTCTTACCCAGCAGCAGGCGGTGATCGGCAACCGTTGTAGTCAAAACTCTCAAAAGCTTGGATAGAGCGATTGCCACGGAGAGTCAAACGCACGACGTAGATGTATGTGGAGCTGGGTAGGCTTATAGTATGGTAGAAAAAAGGGTCAGCAATAATCAATTCAGAGATGCAAAGTTGAATAAACGCTCAACGATGGTATTGTGCTGGTCCTAGGCTAGACCGTACTAGAGACGTGAGCCTAGAACACTAACAAAAACACGGCACTGCACGTAAACAAGGGAGGAGCACACTCTGAATTTTTTTCCTTTTTTCCACTTTTTTTGCGCTTTTTTTTGCTCCGCAACAATTTTTTTTCGAAAAAGTCTACAAATGTCCTAAAAACTGCCTAGCCAGAATTTTCCAGACTTAGTTTTTTTTAATCTGGAACTATTTTTCTTCTGCAGATGGCTCGGATGTTGGGGAGTCCTACTCTGTCATGAATTGGAGTATCGCGTGATCTGGAAATCGAGAACAAAGCAACAATTACTGGACTCGGACTGGTGGCGGAGATGAATCTGGTGGAAACTCGGACTGGTGGCAGATATTTGCAGGGCGATGGAACATGGACTGGTGGCGAATCTGTGATGGAGGTGGACTCGGATTAGCGTGATGGCGGTGGATATGTGGTATATGGTAGCGGCGATGACGATGGTGGTATATAACAGCGGTGATGACGATGGTGGTATATGGCAGCGGTGATGACGATGGTGGTATATGGCAGCGGTGATGACGATGGTGGTATATGGCAGCGGTGATGATGATGGAGGTATATGGCAGCGGTGATGACAAAGGTGCAGCGGCGGCGTGACAACTTGTGAACAGAACTCGAAACTCTAAAGTACTAGACGCTAGGACTAGCAACTTGACACGACGATGCAACCGCAAATTCAACAAAGCAAATACAGAAAAGATTATGCAAAGGCTTAGATTGGTTCGGATAAGATGAACTGACCCTAAATTTTTTTGGCTTTTTCGTGGACTATGGGTATGAAGAACAGACTCGATCTAAACTACGAAAAACTATAAAATCTCACCGAGCAACCTGGAAATCTGATACCACTTGATAGAGGCAAAGGTGTCCCGATGTTTTGATGAGATGGTGGCTATCGTTTTCTGTGGGAGTCGACCTTGACGATCTGACTACGAACATGCGAGACGTCACGCCTTAGCAATCGCTAAACCAACTTCCGAGGGTTATTGACCACGCCGGAGCACGATCAACCTGACCACGAGGGCCTGTTTCCTGCGAACAAACGAAGAACAAGCAAGAAACTAAGATTGCGATCTGGATATTGTGAAAATAAGAGCAAAGCTTTATTAATGAAGGTGGGGTTCTGTGACGCCTTGGTCTGGTCGTTGAACACAAACGAAGTATGCAAAGTTGCAGCTATGGAAAACTTTTAATCTAAACAAAACCCAAAGTCTAAACGACGCCCTAAGGGCTGTATATATGGAGGAAGAGAAGGGAATTTCGTGGCCCTTGAGGGAGGGGTCCGAAACCAACCCTAACTCTTGTTTCCCCACACATACGGACTCTAAAAACAGCCTATACTTAAGTATTTCGAAATTACATGGGCCTGGACCAATAATAAGGTGACGTAGCACCTAGAATAGCCTATGGACGAATATTATGAAGTGGCATCTTGTATATTTCGTCCAAGGCTTCATGCACTCATTATGGTGGCCTCGAAGTTCTGAAATCATCACTTGTGACTCCGTTCTTGTTCCCCTCGCGCATGCCATCATCTCCATGCTTGGTCTTGCTCCAGTGTTCATCCCTCTTATCCATGACAAGCCCTTCATTTGTAAGCAAAACAAATGTATACAATTTAGGCAGCGTCATATTCTCATGAATAATAGAATCATTACCAAGAAACGAAAGTACTTGTTAATTTAATTGGCGTGCACGAGCTCTAGTAATTGGTCCAGTATGTATAGTAGCAGGGGCTGTGGGTGTAACAATGGTATTGATGTCCTCATCACGTGTGCTATTGCTTGTATGACTTGAATGTTGGGTCTTGAGACCCATGTCTGTAATATCTGGCTCCTTGGAGCCTAATGAATAAATACTCTGATTCATAGAGTTTTGTTGTGATGCCATGTTGTATTTGCACATATCGAGCATATTGTGTGTATGTTACTGAAATGCTTGGTATGTGTGGGATCCGACAACCTAGTTGTTTATTCTTGGTAGCCTCTCTTACCGGGAAATGTCTCCTAGTGCTTCCACTGAGCCATGGTAGCTAGCTACTGCTCCGGAACACTTAGGCTGGCCGGCATGTGTCCTTCTTTGTTCGTGTGTCTGTCCCTTCGGGGAAATGTCATGTGTTGTTCCTTTAAGTCCTTGTAGCTTGCTACGACTTGGGTTCATATGTTGATGATCGACACGTTCGTTGCTGGGGCATGTATGCCTGTCCCTGTAAGTTAGTGCCACTTTCGATTCACGACTAGTCATGTCGGCCCGGGCTCTTTGTGATATGGATGCTAGCGACACTATCATATACGTGAGCCAAAAGGAGCAAACAGTCCCGGGCCATGTAAGGTGGCACCCGTGGGAATACGGTGCGTGAGGTCGCAAAGTGATATGATGTGTTACATGCTAGATCACTGTGACTTAGGATCGGGGTCCTGACACCAGGCAAGTTCAAGCCAGGCCTGCCTCCTCGCTACGACGGCACCCCCGACCCTGCGGAGTTCTTGCAGCTCTACGAGCTGAGCATCGAGGCGGCCAACAGCGATGAGAAAGTCATGGCGAACTAGTTCCTGATGGATCTCAAGGATGGTGCTCACTCGTGGCTCCTAAACTTGCCCCCGGGGTCAATCTCTTCCTGGGGTGAGATGCGCGACCGCTTCGTCGCCAACTTCCAGGGTACTCGCGGCCGCCCTCCTGCCGCGGGTGACCTGCACCACATCAAGCAGTAGCCAGGAGAGACCCTGCAGAAGTACATCCAGCGCTTCAACAACGTTCGCCTCAAGATCCCCAAGGTGACGGACGAGGCCATCATTTTAGGATTTTCCGATGGCGTGCGTGACGTGAAGATGAAGGAGGAGCTCGCCATCCATGAGGAGCTATGCACGGCTCTAGAGATGTTAAACACGGCGACCAAGTGCATAAGAGCTGAGGAAGGGTGCCTTTCCCTCCTCGAGCTCCCTGTTGCTGACCCAGAGGAGAAAAAAGCCAAGGCCAAGGATGTGAAGCGCAAGGGGGTGGCCGTGCTCGTAGCGGAGCCGGACACGAAGCATGGCCGGGACCACCCCAAGTCGTCCAAAAGCAGCCATCCATTCTGCGCCTTCCACAACGTACATAGCCACAACACCAACGATTGTCAAGAGCTCAAGGCCATCCGAGATGGACGCTTCGGTCGACGCCCCGAGCGCAATGACTGGGGCTACGACCGAGGAGGAGGACGAGGTGGGGGACACTGGGACGACTGCGGCCCCCGCTAGGAGTGGCGCGACCGGCCTCATGAGGACCGCTGGCATGACCAACCTCGTGAGGGCACCTGGAGGGACCAGCCGCGCGAGGACCGCCCTCAGGGCAATGCTGGTCTCCCTCCACTGCCGCCACCACCAAGAAGGAATGACGATCACCATCAGGACGAGGGGGTTGGGGGCTTCCAGTAACCGCGCGCTATCACCTGCATCTTGGGCGTAGCTCAGGCCCTGGCATCCTAGCGCATCTTCAAGCAGTATGATCGCGAGGTGAACGCGCCCCTTCTAAGGCTCGAGGCCACGCGCCCTCTCAATTGGTCCAAATGCGCCATCACCTTCAGCTTGTCAGACCAGATCAAGTGCGCGGTGACTGCCGGCGCCCTCCCGATGCTTTGCTCGCCCATCATCAGCAACGTCCAAGTGACCAAGAGCCTCATCGACGGTGGCGCAAGGCTCAATGTCCTATCCGTCGAGACATTCGATAGCCTCCAAGTGCCATACGATCAGTTGCAGCCTACCAAACCCTTCTCAAGAGTGCCCGACTATCGGTGTCAAAACCGGCAGATCTCAGGTAGGGGTTCCCAAGCTGTGGATCATGGATCAATGGGTAACAGGAGATAGGGGACACAATGTTTACCCAGGTTCGGGCCCTCTCTATGGAGGTAATACCCTACCTCCTGCTTGATTGATCTTGATGAATATAGAGATTACAAGAGTGGATCTACCTCGAGATCATATGTTGTGGTCTAAACCCTAGAGGTATGATGAGTAATGTCATCATAATCTATTGACTAGCCTGGCCTCGGCTTATATAACATACAAGAGGCCTAGGATAAAAAGAGTCCTAGTCGAATACGTTGTTGGAGAGGAGTCCTTCTCTTGATCACCAAGTCTTGTGGGATCTTCCTCGTATATGTCTTCGGCTGTCCGAAGTGGCCCATGAGTAAACAGCCATGGGGGTCCTCGGCCCAATCTAGCTGATCGGGAGACGATGTGGTGAGTACCCCCTAGTCCAGGACACCGTCAGTAGCCCCCTGAACCGGTCTTCAAGTTGGGGACGCTCCTCGGTACATCTGAACTGTTCTTCGTCTTCGGTCGTCGGTCTTGAAAACTGGTTCAACAAATCTTCTCATCTTTAATCTTGAGGATCGCCAAAGTGAATCCGAAAAGTTTACACGTCGGGTATCCGAGGAGCCCTTTAAGTCTTGGGCCTTTATGAATGCCTTGTTATTTTTATGCCATGCATCGGGTTTGAAGTGTTGCCCGTGCGGCGGTGTCCCCTTCCATCCAAGCTCCAACGCCGGACTGCATTTCAAGGTATCTTTTGCAGCCAAGCACCAACGTCGGACAGTATCCGAGCTCCAACGCCGGACTGTATACGAGGTGTCATAGATCACCTTGGCTTGAACAAGTATAAAGGAAGTTAGCCGAGCTTAATGCCGGAAATGCCCTCTATAGAGCCAGCCACTTGCATCCGCGCTTTATGCCGGACTGCTTTCGAGGTGATGCACCACCTCGGGCTTGGGCGTATTGTTTACGGATTTTATTTCCGATGCGTGTAAACTTATTTGCTGTCAACATGTATTGCCAGCAGCCCTCAAGGTGTCTGTGGGCCTAAAATACGAGATGCACCTGAAGGAAAATATGAAACCGCTGATCCTAGTAGCTTCTGAGACTCAGGTCGTGAAATCGGCCCGAGGATCAACTCCTAGCTCAGCAACATAGATAGGAATAGAAATGCAGTGCAATATATTAGAGGTAATAGTGATCGGTGGACGGGCCCCTGAGAGAGGGTCGTGAGAAGTCGTCGTGATATATGAGCTTGATGCCGGATAATTCCCATCTGGCACTTATTGTCGTCCTAAGACGTACTTGTCATAGTTCAGTTATGCCGAACACTGAGCACTTTGAATTTTCTACATTGAATAGGCATAGGCAATGCAGTAGCCCCCGAGCCACTGGTCGGGTGGCAACACCAGATCAGGGGATCAATGTGCCCCTTTAATATTTGTAAATAATGAGCGCAAAGCCCAGTAGCCCCCGAGCCTTAATGTGGGCATGGGTGGCCGAATTAAGGATCAAAGTCTGTTTGACAGAAAATTTTGCTGTGTTTAACACAAACTTCTCGGAAAGAGAATAAAGATCTCTTAAAAGAGCTTAGAGCTGGTCGAAATCCGAGATCGGCAAGGTAGGCCTCAAGGGGTTTAAAAGATGGAATGCAGTAAATGGATTTTACTCGCAATTTTTTATGTGTAATGATTCTATGTATCCAAGTACTTTACATCATTAATGCTCAGATCCGCATTGTACAAAACTTTGTTGACCGACCATCGGCTTCAACCTCCTCGGCCAGTAGCTGGGGAGTGTTTGTCCTACTTTATAAAGCCTTTACAAGGGCAAAGTTTTACGGCAAATAAGGCAATCCGGTCATATGGTTTTATAAACAAAGGTACACAGAGAGATATGTTATATTACGTTTTAAGGTAAGAAACATCTTCCAAAGAAAATAGTCCCACTATCGGTTCCTTTCTTTGGGTCGTCATGCTTATCATGATCATGGAAACTCACCTCCGATCAATCTTGATGAGGACATCAATACCATTGTTACACCCACAGCCCCTACTACTACATATACTGGACCAATTACTAGAGCTCGCACACGCCAATTAAATTATCAGGTACTTTCTTTTCTTGGTAATGTTTCTAATGTTCATGAGAATATGATGCTGCCTAAATTGGATACATTACAAATTAAGGGACTGGCATGGATAAGAGGGATGAACATTGGAGCAAGAACAAGCATGGAGTTGATGGCATGCGCAAGGGGAACAAGAACGGAGTTACAAGTGATGATTTCAGGACATTGAAGCCACCATAATGAGTGCATGAAGCCTTGGACGAAATATACAAGATGCCACTTCATAAACTTTGTCCAGAGGCTATTCTAGGTGCTGCGTTACCTTATTATTGGGTCAGGCCCATGTAATTTTGAAATACATAATTATAGGCTGTTTTTAGAGTCCGTATGTGTGGGGAAACAAGAGATAGGGTTGGTTTCGGACCCCTTCCCCAAGGGCCACGAAATTCCCCCCTCTTCCTCCATATATATAGCCCTTAGGGCACCGTTTAGACTTTGGGTTTTGTTTAGATTAAAAGTTCGCCATAGTTGCAACTTCGCGTACTTCGTTTGTGTTCAACGACCAGACAAAGGCATCACAGAACCCCACCTTGATCAATAAGGCTTTCCTCTTATATTCGCAATATCCAGATTGCAATCTTAGTTTCTTTCTTGTTCTTCGTTTGCCTGCAGGAAACAGAATTTCGTGGTCAGGTTGATCGTGCTCCGGTGTGGTCAATAACCTCTCGGAGTTGGTTTGGCGATTGCTAAGGCGCGACGTCCTCGCACGTTCGTAGTCGGATCGTCAAAGTCGACTTCCTCCAAAACGATAGCCACCATCTCACCGAAAGACGGGACACCTTTGCCTCTATCAAGTGGTATCAGATTTCCAGGTTGCTTGGTGAGATTTTACAGTTTTTCATAGTTTAGATCGAGTCTGTTCTTCATACCTACAGTCCATGAAAAATCCACAAAAAAATTAGGGTTAGTTCATCATATCCGAACCAGTCTGAGCCTTTGCATAGTCTTTTCAGTATTTTGCTTGGTTGAATTTGCGGTTGCGTCGTCGTGTCAAGTTGCGGGTCTTAGCATCTAGTCCTTTAGAGTTTCGAGTTCTGTTCACAACTTGTCACATCGCCGCCGCACCACCATCATCACCGCTGGCATATACCACCATCGTCATCACCGCTGCCATATACCACCATCATCATCGCCGCTGCCATATACCACATATCCATCGCCATCACGCTAATCCGTGTCCACCTCCATCACTGATTCGCCACCAGTCCGTGTTGCACCAGATTCATCTCCGCCACGAGTCCTAGTCCGAGTCTAGTAATTGTTGCTTTGTTCTCGATTTCCAGATCACGTGATACTCCGAGTCGTGACAGCGAAGGACTCCCCAAGTTCCGAGCCATCCGTAGAAGAAAAATAGTTCCAGTTTTAAAAAAAACTAAGTCTGGAAAATTCTGGCTAGGCAGTTTTTAGGACATTTGTAGACTTTTTCGAAAAAAATTGTTGCGGAGCAAAAAAAGAGGAAAAAAAGTAAAAAAAAGGAGGAAAAAAGTGAAAAAAGAAAAAAATCAGAGTGTGATCCTCCCTTGTTTACGTGCAGCGCCGTGATTTTGTTAGTGTTCTAGGCTCGCGTCTCTAGTACGGTCTAGCCTAGGACCAGCATAGTACCGTCGTTGAGCATTTATTCAACTTTGCGTCTCTGAATTGATTATTGCTGACCCTTTTTGCTACCATATTATAAGCCTTCCCAGCTCCACATACATCTACATCGTGCGTTTGACTCTCCCTGGTAATTGCCCTATCCAAGCTTTGAGAGTTTTGACTACGTCGGTTGCCGATCACCGCCTGCTGCTGGGTAAGAACTGGTAAGAATTTGAGATTTGCTTGACGGATTTGTGACACCCGCCACCACCACACTTGTTAGTAGTCTGTAGGATCATATTCTTGTGTGTTTCTATTGCTGCTAACCATGCTAGGATCACAAGCCGACGAGACTGACTGGGAGAATTTGACGAACAAGGAGCTTCATGATAAGTTTCAGCAAATGAGGAGTGGACAGGTGCAAGATGTGCTAAACAGATTTGACGAGGCCATGGAGAAGCTAGATGGCATGGAGAAGATGTTTGAAACAAAGATCGATAAAAAGTTGCTGAATTGATTTCGCATTTTCCACCACCACCACCGGCTGCACCTGCCTCGCCTCTGCCACAACAACAACAACAACAACAACAACGACTACCTCCACGTCGGGAAACAACCCTCTGCCGAGCGAGCCGTGTCCCTCTTCAGCCTGGCCAAATTGCAGGTGCTTCTGTTGATACTTATGTGGCTCCTACTGCTGATGTGGAGGAGGATGATTATGCGGGAGATTACGAGGATGAGGTTGATGAAAATCATAACTACGTGCAACCACCAGCACCACAACCACCAGGTCGTCCACATGCAAATAATGGCAATGTTAGGGCTCCCCCTCAGGTATGAGATCATGACCATCTCCCTAAACTGAAATTGAATATTCCACCATTTGAGGGTAGATATGTTCCTGGTATATATCTTACTTGGGAGTTAGAAACTGAACAACGATTTACATGTTTACAATATCCTGAGGAGAGATGTGTTCTTGCTGCTGTTTGTGCTTTCACTAGCTTTGCATGTGTTTGGTGGTCTGAACATTGTCGATTATATCGTGTTCCAGCTACTTGGGCTACTTTGAAAACTGCTATGCGTACTCGTTGGGTTCCACCATATTATCAACGTGAATTACTTCAAAAATTGCAGTGCTTAAGACAAGGAAAAAATTCGGTAGAAGAATATTATCAGGAATTACAAACTGGCTTGATTAGATGTGGTATTGTTGAGGAGAATGAAGCTATGCTTGCATGTTTTCTGGGTGGATTAAATAGAGAGATTCAGACCATTCTAGACTACAAGGATTATAATAATATCACTCGATTATTCCTTCTTGCTTGTAAAGCTGAACGTGAAGTGTAGGATCGACAGGCATTGGCGCGGAGTAACTTTTGTGCAGGTCGACCTTCATCATGGACACCACGTGCATCATCTACTCCCACACGTTCTGCTACACCGGCACCTCCGTCGGCTACCACCTCCAACCGTGATACAATAAAGGAGGCACAATCACCACTATCTGCCAAGAGCACACCTTCAGGTCCTGCAAACAGCTCTTCTTCATCCATGGCATCAACAGGGCAAACACATGATATTATTTGTCGACGTTGCAGGGGTGGAGGTCATTATGCGAGAGAATGCCCATCTAAGCGTGTGATGATTGTTATTGAGGATGGTGGGTATGAGTCCGCTAGTGACTATGATGAGGAGACTTTGGCTCTTATTACACATGAAGAACACGGTGGAGATGATTCTGATCATGAGACGCAATACATGGCTGCTGAAGATGCTGACAGGTATGAATTTTTAGTTGCTCAACGTGCTTTGAGTGTGCAAGTTACACAAGCTGAGCAAAATCAGAGGCATAATTTGTTCCATACAAAGGGAGTTGTGAAGAACGTTCTATTCGCGTCATCATAGATGGAGGGAGCTGCAACAACTTGGTTAGCATGGAGATGGTGGAGAAGTTATCTCTTACCACAAGACCAATTCCACATCCTTACTACATCCAATGGTTCGACAACAGCGGCAAGGTTAAGGTAACACGTACTGTTCGTGTGCATTTTAGTATCTCTACATATGCTGATTATGTTGATTGTGATGTGGTACCTATGCAAGCATGTTCCTTATTACTTGGTAGGCCATGGCAATTTGATAAAAAATTTGTACACCATGGTAGAAACAATCAGTATACTCTTGTTCATAAGGGTAAAAATATTACTTTGCTCCCTATGACTCCTGATTCCATTTTGAAAGATGATATTAATAGAGCTAATAAAGCAAAACAGGAGAAAAATAAGAGTGAAAATCAGATTGTGGCAAAATAATTTGAGCAACAAATCAAGCCTAATAATAAACCATCTCGTGTTGCTTCTGAAATTAAATTGAAAAGTGCATATTTACTTGCCACCAAATTTGATATTGACGAGCTAGATTCTGGCAAATCTGTTTGCTATGCTTTTGTGTGCAAAGAGGCATTATTTTCATTCAAGGACGTGCCTTCCTCTTTGCCCCCTGCTGTCACTAACATTTTGCAGGTGTTCGCTGACGTCTTCGCACAAGA
The DNA here is from genome assembly GCA_032464435.1 of Aegilops umbellulata. Taxonomy (NCBI): domain Eukaryota; kingdom Viridiplantae; phylum Streptophyta; class Magnoliopsida; order Poales; family Poaceae; genus Aegilops; species Aegilops umbellulata. Next base: position 180,873,153 of record CP136058.1, read on the forward strand.
CGTGCCACCGGGATTACCACCTATTCGAGGGATTGAGCATCAAATTGAATTAATTCCTGGTGCATCGCTACCCAACGTGCACTATACCGTACCAATCCAGAGGAGACGAAGGAGATTATGCATCAAGTACAGGAGCTACTCGACTAAGGTTATATACGCGAATCTCTTAGTCCTTGTGATCTTCCTATTATACTAGTGCCTAAAAAGGATACGTCGCGTATGTGTGTTGATTGTAGAGGCATTAATAATATTACTATTCGTTATCGTCATTCTATTCCTAGGCTAGATAATATGCTTGATGAATTGAGTGGCTCTACAATATTCTCCAAAGTTGATTTGCGTAGTGGATACCATCAAATTCGTATTAAATTGGGAGATGAATGGAAAACAACATTTAAAACTAAGTTTGGTTTATATGAGTGGTTAGTCATGCCTTTTGGGTTAACTAATGCACCTAGTACTTTCATGAGACTAATGAACGAAGTTTTACGTGCTTTCATTGGACGATTTGTGGTAGTCTATTTTGATGATATACTGATTTATAGCAAATCTTTGGAAGAACATTTGGAACATTTACGTGCTGTTTTTAATGCTCTACGTGATGCACGTTTGTTTGGTAACCTTGGGAAGTGCACCTTTTGCACCGACCGAGTATCTTTTCTTGGCTATGCTGTTGCTCCACAGGGAATTGAAGTTGATAAAGCCAAGATTGAAGCTATTGAGAGTTGGCCGCAGCCCAAAACGGTCAAGCAAGTGAGGAGTTTTCTTGGACTCGCTGGTTTCTATAGGCGTTTTGTGAGGGATTTTAGCACCATTGCTGCACCTCTCAATGAGCTTACAAAGAAGGATGTTCCTTTTGTTTGGGGTACCGCACAGGAAGAAGCCTTGACGGTATTGAAAGATAAGTTGACACATGCTCCTTTACTCCAACTTCCTGACTTTAATAAGACTTTTGAGCTTGAATGTGATGCTAGTGGAATTGGATTAGGAGGTGTGTTATTACAAGATGGCAAACCTGTTGCATACTTTTCTGAAAAATTGAGTGGGCCTAGTCTGAACTATTCTACTTATGATAAAGAATTATATGCTCTTGTTCGGACTATAGAGACATGGCAATATTATTTATGGCCCAAAGAATTTGTTATACATTCTAATCATGAATCTTTGAAACATATTCAATGTCAAGCTAAACTGAATCGTAGACATGCTAAATGGGTTGAATTCATTGAGACTTCCCCTTATGTCATTAAACACAAGAAGGGTAAAGAAAATGTTATTGCTGATGCTTTATCTCGTCGCTATACTACGCTTTCACAACTTGACTTCAAAATATTTGGTTTGGAGACCATCAAAGATCAATATGTGCATGATGCTGATTTTAAAGATGTAATGCAGAATTGTAAAGAAGGAAGAACATGGAACAAGTTCGTTATTAATGATGGTTTTGTGTTCCGTGCTAACAAGCTATGCATTCCTGCTAGCTCTATTCGTCTTTTGTTGTTGCAGGAGGCGCATGGAGGAGGATTAATGGGACACTTTGGCGTGAAGAAGACGGAGGACGTACTTGATACACATTTATTTTGTCCAAAGATGAGACGGGATGTTGAGCGTTTTGTTGCTCGCTGCACTACATGTCAAAAAGCTAAGTCACGACTCAATCCTCATGGTTTATATATGCCTTTGCCTGTGCCTAGTGTTCCTTGGGAGGATATATCTATGGACTTTTTTTTATGTTTACCTCGAACAAAGAAGGGGAGGGATAGCATATTTGTTGTCATGGATAGATTCTCGAAAATGGCACACTTTATACCATGTCATAAAAGCGATGATGTTGTTAATGTTGCTGATTTGTTCTTTCGTGAAATTATTCGCTTGCATGGTGTGCCAAATACTATTGTTTCAGACCATGATACTAAATTTCTTAGCCACTTTTGGAGATGTTTATGGGCTAAGTTGGGGACTAAACTGCTTTTTAGTACTACTTGTCACCCCCAAACGGATGGTCAAACTGAAGTAGTCAATAGAACATTGT